>OX101729.1:22487354-23844314 GCA_944452665.1 Stenoptilia bipunctidactyla | reverse complement strand
CGCCTGACGCAGAAGCACTTAGACAGGATATTGCCATCACATTGCGGCAGGCCAAATTACCTAAAAGTAATATATCTCCAGAAGAAAGAGCTGCTTTAAAAAGTCTTCGTGCCGACGAGAGTGTCATGGTGTTAAAAGCTGATAAAGGCAATTCTACTGTCATTATCGATGCAGAGGAATATGACACGAAGATACGGTCGTTAATAAGTGATAAAAATACTTATAAAAAGGTAAATTACAACCCCACGGCTCGAATATCTCGCCAAACCACTTCAATAATCAAAGAATGCCAAACTATTTTACCCGATGACGTGTATAAACACCTATTGAGACCTCGTATATTTCAACCACCAAAAATATATGGGCTCCCTAAGGTCCACAAACAAAACGTTCCTCTACGACCTATTGTCAGCCAAATAGATTCGCCCACCTACGACCTCGCGAAGCACGTCTCAGGTATTTTACAAGCACTAGTTGGTCACACGTCATCATTTATTAAAGATTCTCGCCATTTTATTGAGATTATAAAAAACACTAAGGTCAAAAACGACGAAACAATGGTAAGCTATGACGTTGAATCATTGTTTACCAATGTGCCCCTACAAGAATGTCTCGACATTGTAAAAACCAAATTACAAGATAGTAAAATCTCGCTGCAATACATCAAGCTAATAGAACACTGCTTAACTTCAAGTTATTTCATCTACAAGGGCGAATTCTTTCTGCAGATTGATGGTGTAGCGATGGGAAGTCCAGTAGCCCCTGTAATCGCGAATCTGTGGATGGAACATATCGAGAACTTAGCCTTGAGTACATCTCCAGTTTGTGCTACCTTGTGGAAGAGATATGTTGATGACATTTTTTGCATTATGAAAGGTGGGCCACCGGAAGTTGATTTGTTCTTGAACCATATAAATTGTGTACACCCTAAAATGCGCTTTACTGTAGAACTTGAAAATAAAAGATCTTTGGCGTTCTTGGATGTAAAACTAACGATCAAGAGTGATGGCTATTTAAACTACTCAGTATACAGGAAACCAACACACACTGACAGATACCTTCACGCATCCTCTCACCACCACCCCCGTCATCTCAATGCAGTAGTCTCGTCACTTACTAATCGCGCTTATGATCTTTGCGACAAGGACCATATTCAAAGCGAACTACAGCATGTGCAACAAGTCTTAATAAACAATGGCTACACCGTGAAGGTGTCAAATATAAAGAGAAGAACGAGAACCAAACCAAATACACCCAAGGTGAAGCGCCAGCCCTCCTTCATGCCATACTTAAAAGGAGTCACAGATAAAATAGGAAGGATATTAAATAAGTACTCTATCGACACGATTTTCACTCCCTACAAGAAAATCAATCAGTGTCTGCGCTCACCAAAAGATCACATACCGCTTGAGACACCGGGTGTTTATAAAATTGACTGCAGTTGTGGCAGCTCCTACATTGGCCAAACGAAGAGAACTATTTCATGCCGTCTTAAGGAACACATCAAAGCCATAAAAAACTCAGACACAAACAAGTCAGCCATCGCCGAACATCTGTTAGAATCGGGCCCTAATCATTGGATAGAGTTCCATAATACTCGGATCTTATCTACGGAACGACACTACATACCGCGAATCGTTAAAGAAGCGTTAGAAATAAAAAAGTGCGAAAATAACTTTAATCGAGAAGACGGTTTTAAATTGTCTAGTACGTGGAACCCAGTGGTTAGGACTTTTACTAAACTAAAAAACAGCGAAAGTGGTGTGTCCGGTCAAAAACCCAGTGATACTGTGAGCGTGTTTTGCAAAAGTGACATTCATGTGAGTTCCAGTAGTAGCAGATCAAAACGAACAAGAAAGGGGGTAGATCGATATATCTGCCTCTAACTGTCATCGCCACCTACCTACATCTGCCAGTCCGCGATCATGGTGCTTGTAACAGCATCGAAATATCGGACGTGCGAAAATAAAATCGAAAATCGTGGTAAGAATCCCGTAAATACATTAAATCATAGATTCCAATGCATCTTTCAAACTTCAACCCGTTAGTGAACAGCAGGTCGCAAATATAATTATTTCTATTAAATCTAATAGTCAGGGGTACGATGGGATAACAAGAGACATGGTGATGCTAACACTTCCTCATACATTAGGCATAATAACACATATTATTAACTTATCCATTTCGACGTCAACATTTCCAGAACAGTGGAAGACAGCACTAATTTGTCCCATACCTAAAAATTCTTCACCCATGAGCTATAAAGATCTTAGGCCAATAAGTATCCTGACATTTTTATCTAAAATTTTAGAAAGGGTTGTTTACATACAATTAAGGCAGTTTCTTGAAATGAATAATATCTTACCTCTAAGGCAATCTGGGTTTAGAAGTGGTCTTAGTACAACTACTGCTATCTTGGATATTACTGATGATATTCTTGCTGGGCAGGAGGAAGGTCAGGCAACCCTACTTGCTCTTTTGGATTTTTCGCGCGCATTTGATAGTATTTCTATTCCTCTCTTGCTCTCTAAGCTAGCCTATTATGGTTTAGACATTAAGACCATCAACTGGTTTAATAGCTATCTTAGTCAGCGCTCCCAGTGTGTTAAATTGCGTTCAGAGATTGGAGAAGAATTCGTGTCAGCTATTCTTCCACTGCAAAGAGGAGTACCGCAGGGATCAATTCTCGGACCTCTGCTTTTTATTACTTACACTGCTGATATTACTATCCAAATAAATTGCTGCAATTACCACCTTTACGCAGATGATACCCAAATGTATACCTCGTTTAGACCTGAGAATATGAATGATGCTGTGCTTAAAATTAACCATGATTTAGATAAAGTAGCAATCTGGTCAAAACGTAATAGCTTAGTGTTGAATCCCAGCAAATCAAAAGTCATGATTTTAGGTTCCAAAACACAAATTGAAAGAGTCAAGCTACAGAACCCAACCTTAAACATTGATGGTGAAACAATGCCTATTGTTGATGAAGTGCGTAACTTGGATATTATGATGGATGGTGGGTTGAAATTTGAAAAACATGTACAAGAGATGGTTAGATCTTCCTTCTTTAGATTAAAGGTCCTTTACAACATCAGAGATTTGATTTCTATGGATCTTAGAGTACTTTTATGCGAGGCTCTTGTATTGTCTAAATTAAATTACGGAGATTTAGTTTTTGGTCCTTTAATTTCGTCAACTTCTAAAAAGATGATCCAGAGAGTTCAAAATGGCTGTTATCGATTTTGTTTTAAAACACCACCACGTGCCCATATAACTCCTTTTTTGAATGATAGGAGGATGCTGAATATTGCATCGCGTAGGGATTTGCACTATGCCGCTCTCGTGCATCAGGTAGTAACTAGGGAGATACCTAAATATCTGTATGATAAGTTGTACTGGGCGGCAAATGATAATAGATACAATACAAGAGCATCCTCTTATTTGCTTAAAAATCAAAAGCACAGAACATCAGCGTTTAGAGGTAGTTTCCGCTACCTGGCCACAAAGTGTTGGAATAACCTACCACCACCATTGCAGCGTCCATTGTCAAAGAATAGTTTTAAAACAAATTACAAAAGAATATTATTCCATAAACAAATTGAACTTTGTGGCCAGGTTGTGAATAATTAAGAAAACTATATTTTGTGTTTCATATTTATTTAATTATTATCAAGTTATATTAAATTATTTATCTTCAGCTAGATATTTATTGTACATACTTATTAATTAATTCTATTTATATATTTTATTTATGTATTTATAACAATATATTTTCCATAATGTATCACAAACGGCAGCGTCTCACAAAAACATACTTACATACACACACACTCATTACACACTCCTCAGAAATTTACTCATCTGGCTGCACTGAAAACCAGTGTCTTGATTTTAAATCAAGGCTTATGCTGAGTTGTAGCCTTTTGATGCAGCAGTGCATGCAATGACAATCTTATTTAATTTGTTTTTTGTTTTCTATCTTTATTTTGTTTTTGTTTTGTCATGTTTTTATTATTATTACTATGTACCTACCTTAATGTTTTTATGCACTGTATGCTTCAATAAATGTATCATTCATTCATTCATATCCACAAAGATAGTATGGAATTTACGTTTATATAACAATAATCCAATGTAAATTATTGAACATGACTAATCCTTAACAATACTAGTATGGTATGTCCATATTAAGATTTCGTCGTGAAATCCCGCAAAATTGCACTACCTATTCCTATCACTGCTCATAACACAAGCTTTGCTCACTTTGAGGCTATGTAGTTGCTGCGATTGTCTGGGGTTTTTTTTTATTTAAAAAATAAAAATACCACAGTAAGACAGTCCTGTAATACAATAAGGATAATACTCCTTTCTAAGGACTAAAGAATTTTCAAAATTGGAAGTACTTAAGATTATTTCTCACAAAATTAACCTCTTTATCACAACTCTTTTAAAGTGGTTGATGTATCTAATTTACTCTGTTTTAACTCCGGATTTAATTATACAGGAAGTGCCGGACGAGTTGTTGCAACTTGCCATGCAGTCCGCGTGGTTCCGGAAATCCCGTTTCAAAAAAGGAAAAGGCAAAAACCTTAATGTTGGAGGATGTGGACTCGGGTATGTGAATATATTTTATGAACTCCCTTTTTTCCTGTATTTTTTTTATATCCCGTAAGAATATCGTTTCCCGACCCGTGTAAGAAATTTAAACTCTAGGAAGTGTGAAGGAAATGAAAGGATCCATAAATATGTATGATTTTTGCCAGTGGAAAACGAATGTATGGAGTTTGGACCCACCCCTCAATATTATTATGTGATATACAGTTAGATAGGGATTTTTGGTTGGAAAATTATTTTCAAAGAAACCTATGGTCTAATGTTTTTACTTTCGGAGATGCGACGTACTAAAATCGTCTCAGATTAGCTTATTATTCATGGATTTTTAGAAGGAACAGAAACAATAATACACATATTTTGTTTTAAAACAACATTTATTATTCTTCCTGTGTAACAGTAATAATTAAATCGCTTAAAAACCCGTGGGGGCCACGAACGGTTGGTATCTCCCAGCTCCTAGATACAAACTCAAAGATATGATGTTGGCGCAAGTTCCTACAGTTTGCCGTCCGGTTAAACAAGTGCAGTAATATTGAGTGATCGCGTTTCTTTCAACCTGGTTTCCATCAATCATACAAATAAAGTTTAAAAACTAAAACCAGACTACTAAAAACACGCTCTAAAAAGTATAAAACAAGAAAATAGTCTCCCCTGTAATATTTATGTATTTTTATACGTCACACTGATAGAAATATGTTACAAGTATAGCCATGATCGTATGCCACTTTGATTTGGTTTTATTATTATAATGAATCTGTTTCGCTACAAAAGGCGACGTACGACCCCGGCTATTCTTAAATAAAAATGTAGCAATAATATGTCTTACGTGGCGTGACTGTATCCTCCCACGCAGCAACTACACATTTATGGCTTTGTGTATAGATTTCTATGACCGTCTTGCAAATATTCACTACAGTATCACCTTGCTAACTTCATGGAACCCAAAGCAATACATATGATGTCCTCTTCTGGTATTTGAGGGAAATCCTGAACTAGCGTATTCCACTCGTTCAAGTCTGTTCATATTATTCCCGTCCACATAGTTGTTTAACAGATTGTCGGATTCAAGTCATCCGTGAATCAAATCAAGAAAAACATCTGCTTCTCTGTGGTCTTCTATTGGCATGTAAAAATTATATAGAAGTGCAGATGCTATTTTAAAATCGGTCACCATGTTTTTGCAGTTTGTTGCACTATATTTTTTTATGTTATTTATTAAAGGGTAAATTATACCTTTTATTTATTGTTTTCCGGTGATTCTCAAAGTCAGTGATATTGTATAAAGCCAATAATGCCTTGATCTGCATGCTCAATCATCATCATCTCTCTCCGTGGTGATCATCGTCACGCACGATCCATCAAGTGAGATTGAGGATAAATATGCGCGAGGTTAAAAATTGACGACCGGCTGGTGTAGTGGTAACATACATTGCCTTCTAAGCCAGAGGTCCTGGGTTCGAATCCCGGCGGCGGCGGATATTGGTGTGATCAACACGGATATTAGCCGTCAAGTCATGGATGTTTATATGTTTCTTTAAGTTTATTCTAATAAAAAATATGTATTTACTCAATATGTATGTTTATATATTTCTTAAGTATATCAGTTATCTAGTATCCATAGCACAAGTTCTTTAAGAAACTTAATCTGGGCTAGATAATGTTGTGCGAGTGTCAGAAATATTTATTTATTTATTATTATTTATATGATATAGCAGTATAAAATGTAGTGTAACTCCGATAGTAAACTTTTGACCTTGGTCGTAATATTAAGTTTTATTCTGCATCAAAATACTTTCACAATAATGAGTATCTCACTTCTATTGAGAGGTGGGCCCGATATTACTCATTGTACCGCATTTGTATCCTCAACTAATGGTGATTGCAGATTAGGTCGAATATGACCGCTGCATCAGAGTTTAAGAAGATTTGGCAATTAATAAAACGTTGTAAGAACAAATCACCGGGGAAGCGGTGATATTAAGCGGATGACTTTGTATGAGCTTCTATACCGGACTGGGAGCGAAAGAAAAACATAGAATGTACCATCTGCTTCTCTTCCCGGGCATACTGTAAATGTCAGATAATAGACAGAGGTGTTATTGATAGGCTGACCACCTGTCACTGAAATAGCCTCTCCATCATTATAATACCTCATTTGTCAAACGTGACATCAGATGGTCTTATAACCTCTGGCGTTCTGCCTACCCCATAAGGGATACAGGCGTGAAGTTATGTATGTACTTTATATGAACAGTGTTCGCTAGCCAGGCAAACCCTGAAAGGTCGCCTTTTACAACAAGTTTACCCAGTGAGGGTAGTTGTATTCTAAGCCGTTCCTACACGGAAAAATGACTCTATTGGCTATGATAATTACGGTGTTTTCCTTGTCACTAGTTACAAGGAGCGGCCCGGCTTGCCGCAGCGCACGGACGACACGACCGTGAGCTCGACGATGGACAAGCTTCAAGGCCCCGGCACGGACCGCCTCGCCACGCTCAAACAGACCTTCCGAGCGCAGTATACTTCGCAGGTAATTGATATCATTTATCATCATCTTCATCTAATTTACAATTCACTGTTAAACCTTTTATAATATTATTAAAAAAAAAATCGTATCATGTGTTTTGGCTTCTATATTTGAATAACTTTAATTGGCTTTCATTTTCCTATCTTTTGTCCCGTTCTTCATATATTTTTTTAATAAATTCCGTTTGGTATGTAGGGCGTTTAGCTTTAAGTTATCCAAATAATTGTTAATCGATAAATAAATACAAAAGTAATAGGTATTGGTTATATTTGGTGCAAACATAGACTAGAGCTTGCGAATGGACCTTTTGTTAAAAAAAAATCTTGAAGGGGTAAATTAATGAATGAAAGTTTAGATGGAAGTGACCAATGCAAACAAACATAATTAACACACAAATATTTGCGTCGTATGGAGGTCGACTCCGTGAACAATGACGTCTTATGTAAATACTGCTACCCGATAAACGCGCGAAAGCAAGAAATTCTTCCTCTATTTTTCTTTATCTTAAATATGGTGCTGAACAATTTTGTAGCAGACGTAGTTTTCTTTGAACTGCCTCGGGCCTGTGAGGTCCTTCAAACTAGGATTCCTTTGCATAATTTAATTAAAAAATCGTCTTCTCTTAGTTCACAGCATCGAGCGATCACTCGTGGGAACAAACCCGAACGGCGATCCAGCCCGGGGTCAACGCCCCCGCCGCGCTCACCAGTCAACCCGAAAACCAAGATTCTGGACGAAAACGCGCGAGAAAAAGCAGATGGGAATAATAACTTAAATAGCTTAGTTATTAGGCTGTTGTGTAAGGCTCGTATTATGTTATGAAACTTACTCACCTGAAAGTAACTAAAGTATAGATTTTTTGACAGTTATTGTGAATTGTCAGTGAGTTTATACTTGAGTTGTGATCGAAGGTTAAAAAATAACTTATTCTACGGGTGTTCGCGGTTTGTGTTAGTAAGGGAATTCGTTTCATCGCAGTTTGTTTTTATATATTCGTAGGTAAAGCGGGTGTCTGATGATTCGGTCGAAAATTATAATTTTGAAAAAAAAAACATGTTTTTTTTATTGAAATTAAACCACTTTTAGCTGTTGATATCGTGCATTGGGTTTTCTAATTTAATTTAATTCGAATTGTAAAATATTTATGTTGTTTGTAATGTAAACCGGTAATCAAGCATTGGATTTGGACACGCCCACTTTATGGTGCTTCCCGTCAAGCGACACAATTAGGCTTTTTGATATTTAGTTTCAATATCAAGGACGGCATAATATGGCGTCTCGGAATAAAAGAAAAACAAGTTTAAAACATCGTAAAGTATCTGCTTAAAGTTGTTTAATTTCAATAAGGAACATGTAATAACTTAGTATTTGTTGTATTCACAAAGGGTGACTCGTACTTAAACCACGGTAATTAAAGGTACAAAGAAGGAATTATCAAGAATTTTGATATGATTCTTTGGAATTTATACCTATTCGCAATAGTTTTAAGTCCGAAAATCCATAAACAGAACTTTCTCGCTCTCTTGTATATTAGCTATATTTCACATTTTAGATGCGATGTCTGCACTCTTTAGAGCGTAGAATAATTTTCATTTGGAATTTTGTTCAATTTTGGAACCTTTTTTTGATTGAAAATTTGGAATGGCTTAAGAATATAGAAATAGATGTGGGAAACATCTTAATAAAGTATAATTAAGTTACTGCATAAATTATGTTTTGAACGAAAGATCAGCTCTCACTAGACTATTTTTAAATATTTGTTGATGTTCAAAACTTTGCAACCAAACAATACAAACTATATAAACAAGATGTTTCTATGGAGCCTATTATATTTACAATTAATTGATATTTTTTCTGGAAACCTTTGACATTTGTTATAAAAATAAAGCCATGCAATTATTAACTTCAGACCGACGGACCATTCATGCAAGCGAGAACCAGGTACTTATTTAACGGTAAAATATTGTCTCTTATATTATTATATAAAGGGGATATGAGATAAATAAATAAAAAGAATAGGTAATTTTTCTGACAAACGACCACAATTAGGTGTAATGTCAGTAGGTTTTAAATTAGTTTCGCTTCGAATAGTATGAGTCGCTATATAAAATGTACCACTATGTATATACACCAAAAATACCGTAATATATGTAATATATAATGATAATGATAACAAAAAACATACCTACTATGATAATTTGTTGACGATAATGGATTCAATTCCATTTTATAATATCAAAGAAAAAGAAGATTAAAAATGGGTAAATGTTAGTTAAAGTGTAAACGAAAATTTTATTTCTCTTGTGCACGCTTCTTTTTAGCTAAGTCAGCTAATTATTATTTAATTATTTTAGTAACCTAGCATTGAATTTTTGGTTGCCATATTGAATATCTTATTTGGTTTGTTATGTATAATCTACTAGAGTGCGGCCGTTGTGGGAATGCGTTCCTGGCAGCTCCTTATGTCCACTGAATAAAGTTTATTTCCGATTCGAAAGTTAAAAAAGCTATGATTTTGACAGCTGTCAGGAACGCAAACTCCCACCGGTCGCACTATATAACATATTATTTCCTATAAGTGACTAACTGTTTAAGTGTTACCAAATCTAACCCTGCCAATGAAGTATCATTAATATCTTGAATCTGTTTACCCCTTTAGTGCCAACGCTGCGTTACGCGTTCGAACGCGCGTACCGTACGTCCGTATCTTTAAATAGGCACACCTACCCATAGATTTATAAAACACCTACTAAGAGAGATTCAAACATACAAACTTTCATAACATTTTCCGTACCGTACGCGTGTATCATACGCGGCGCTTGGCGCATTCCGAATTCAGTTTTGTATGAAACGCGCGTTCGAACGCGTGACGCAGCGTTGGCACTTACTGTATAATTCATTATCAATGAACTGATTGATAGCCTATAAAAAATATTTACCATGTTTGCTATACGACATAGGCCATGACGCAATTCCTTTATGTAATAAAAAAAATGTTCAAAAATAAATAAATAATGTCAGTCACTACATACCCCTACTAAGTTATTAAATGCCTTACTTTTTAATAACTTAGGTTATAGTCGTGGCTAAAAAGTAAAATATGATAAATGTACCTATGTATGTAAGTATACCTATATGTTGAAATATTTAGTACATAATGTGAATGAATTTAGTTTCCTTGTAAATACCAATAAAGTTAATATTTAAAATTATAAATGTTTTATTTTATTTAAATTCTATCTGCCAACTTTGGCTTTTCCCCTTAGATTCCAAAATATTCCCACGGGATCATAATATTACAGGCATAAAGTTCCCTATTTGCTAAGGGTTGGCTAGTCGATCGAGGGCGTCGATCGATATTAGCATGGATTAGTCGGGGGTTACTCTATCAATATCTACCTACCGTCGATCGAATGGTTAGTCGAACGGTATCAGTCGATCATTTATAGCTGCAGATCAATGACCTCGATCGATTGTTCTGGTAACACCTTAAAACAGGAAATAATCTATGTGAGAAACGTCGCGGGACCGAGCGACGTGAAGAACCCTGAGGGTCTCTATCCAGCAGTGAACGTCTCTCGGCTGGCGATATTTGACGACGACAACCAACTTCATGGTTATTATTTATTGCATAGAAGACCCATCTAGTAAACCTGCTGATAAACCAGTAGACAACCATGGATGTTCCTTTGCAATGTAAGATGACTGGAACAGAAACAAATCGTGGGATTTGTGGGATTTAGAACACAATAGAATTACCACATCGCTGTTACACTGTAAAACCGTGGTGCAGTGGCGAACAGGAAACCAAAAATTCCAGGTCTGGGCGTTTATCTATACCTGATTTTTCAATCGTCCTCGGATAAAAGTTGTCTTACTATTGAAAAATTCTGGGCTTAACGTATTTCTTAATAGAAATTGTTGGTACCTTTAATTTCTAGCTATTTAGTCGTAAATAACAGGTTATACTAAAATGTTGTTAACTTATGAGAATTATGAAATACATATCAATTTACCAACAAAAATTTTTTTTTTCATAAATTGTGTTTGAATCCACACATCATTCGTAACCTTCTCCTAAAATATTTTGATTTTCATACAAAAGACCCTATATGTGTATTTTATATTCTGGGTTTCCTAGTTCGCTACATGGTATCTCATAACACAAGCTTTGCTTACTTTGAGGCCATGTTATTTTAGTGATTGTTTGGGGATTTTACTATATTATTTATTTACAACGAAACAAAGAAAACCTTACGAGATACGAAATAGGCGTAGGATGCGTGTCAACAGTAAGCAAAGCTGCACATTTCTTATGTAGCCCGCAGGCGCCCGGTCTTTCTGCCCATGGTTACAGGCTGGCATGAAACAGTGCATCCCTTATCTGGGAGGTGTTCTCCTATCCGCCATCCGGGGTTGCGCCCGATAGGAGGCCAGCAACTCTACACAAAAACAAAACAAAAAACAAAAAGCTTTTATTCACTGTAAGTAAGTATATAAAATAATCTTAATGAAAGTCAAACGGTAGACGAGAGCTGCGCGACGTGGAGAATCTTGGGGGAGGCCCTTGTCCAGCAGTTTGCGTCACTCGGCTCACGAAGATGATCGCTCAATATCCTTAAATATAGCTACTTCTTCGGCTTTAAAAAACGAAATGAAATTAGAACCCTAGGTAGACAGAGGAAAAAAGCCGGCGAAAAAGAAAATCTCGGCACTCTTTTGTAAAAAACACGGGACTTGTAGCTATGGAAATGTCTCTCAGTCATTCATTGCATTCAGCACCTTCTATAATAGGTATCGTAACTTCCGTCACCATGAAGTCAAACGAATACCTTAACTTCGTTAACTTTGTTAGCTCCGGCCCATATAGGTAGGTATCTTTTGTAACTTTATTTATAATACCTATACAAAAGACACTTTCTATTTTGTTTGTGTGGAAGTAGTTGGTTTAATAACCAGTAGACTAGACTGGCGAGGAGCGTTGTCGAAGTAGAGTTTAGACGCTAACCCTTTACAAGATCCTGGTGGCTATAGATTTTTTTTAAACGAATGCCGCTCGCTTTCTTAAGAAGAAACAGGGGCCTTACTCCCGACGCGATCGAGAATCAAATCAACTCGATCTCAAGGATTTTCGCACTCCCGAAACCGATACTAGCGCCGAATCGAGCGGTGGCTCAAATTGTACCATAGATTTGGTCATTTGTTACAAGCTATAAACAGTTATATTCGATCCTGATTAGTTACAATTTGAGCCACCGCTCGATTCGGCGCTAGTATCGGTTTCGAAATGCTTGAGGTCGAGTTGATTTGATTCTCGATCGCGTCGGGAGTAAGGCCCCTGGCTTTATGTAAAACCATTGCCGGAACACATCACCGTTGGGGCGGTAATATTTGGCAGCAGACCCCATATGAAGCGGTCGCCTGGGGATCATACAGGGTTATTTTTTATTGGACCCGCATCTGTTGAGTGGTTAATCTTAAAGTAAGTCAACAGGAACTATTTTTACTATGGAACCACCTCTCCAAAAATTACCCGTTTTTGAGTTATTTAATTTTCTAGGATTTTACAGTAGACACCTATTTAACTAATCTTTGCTATCGAACTGCTTTTTTGCCGTTATCATATAGTTTGAAAGACTGCATATGAAGCAAAAGTTAAACCAAAACCTCGCACTTAAAATGAGTTTCCTGTAAGAAAAATCCAAGTAACTTATTGTAAAAATATGACAATGCATCATAAGAATGTAAATTGCTTAAGCTATCCAACAAAGTATAATTTAATTTAATTTTACAAAAAATGCACTCTTCAAAAAGGCGCCTTCTGTTAATTTTTTACATAATCTTTATATTATTTTTTCTAGGAATTTGAAAAATCTACCTCAGTGAGTAAGTTCGTAAGTATACCTTGTTGGATAGCTTAAACATTTTATTTAATTATGGTGCTATCTGCACAATAAGTAACTAGGACTTTTTACAGATAACCTATTTCTACCACTTAGAGCAAATTTTTTTTTTTTGTTATAATGTAAGGATGGGACGTTTGTCTTCCATGACACCTGATGTTAAGTGGACATGAAGACTAAGGTGGTACACGTCCATCCACGAGAAACTTACTTCACGCTTAAAAGTACCTACTAAGACTAGTATAGACGCAGGCAGTTTGCAGATCCGTGAGGTACCTCGACAATTATTGCCATTTGGTCGGAGGAGTAGCCATCTTCTTAGATCGTTGTAAAAATTGACCGTTCCCTCAGAAAATCAGATATCCAGTCATAGAGCCCAATCGGTATGCCGTAGGCTGGAAGCTTACTTAAGAGACCATCACGCCAAACCCTGTCAAAGGTCTTGGAAATGTTTAAGGACATAGCTATTGCTTCACCATGACCCTCCAAGGACTCACTCCATAAGTGAGTGGCATACACGAGAAGATCGCCGGTCGAGTGTCCGTTGCGGAAACCATATTGGCTATCGCTTAGGACTTCGTTGGTCTCGAGGTATGGCAGGAGTCGATTGTTCAATACACGTTCCATGACTGCAAAGTATGGAGGTGATTGAAACTTATCGATAGTTGACAGGATCGGCACGGCTTCCCTTCTTCGGTACTGGCTGTACCTGCAAGCCTCCAGGACTTGGGGACCTTACCGGATTCAAAAAAAGTCGTTAGAGACGCGTCAAAATGGGATTCAACTCAGCTGCGCAGCGTTTTAGGACCACTCAGGAATACCATCTGGACCGCTGGCGCTCTCAGTAGTGTTAGAGGGTATCCTTGCAAAAATGTACTCGGCCAGAACCAGCCTTCCTTACCTGGTCTACAGCAAAAGGGTTTTTATTCGGTTCTAAAATGACTATCACTAATCACTAGCCGAACGTTAGACAAAAGTTAATAAATGAATCTACATTTGCAAACCTGATAAAAAGTAGTAAAAATGATTTTATTGAATTAAACTATTTAGATATTTAGACTATACCTATAGATTACGCGGGGCAGAATACAGCAAGATTCTATTAGGCCATTGCCGTAATCCCATAAGGTATCAGTCGATATAAAAACAACATACCAATTCCTGAACTCTACTGTACAACTACCTACCTGAATGTCTCGATACTATAATAATAAAATGTTTCAAACAAATTTTCAAAACTTCACGCTAAAGTTTAATGTCGGAATTTACGAGGCTTGTAACAAAAGAGGTATCTAATTGTAATGTTTCAGTTCAGCATTATATAACATCTGGGTTCTGGCTAAACCTACTCCAAACTGTTGATTAAATTGCACACTTGTGCACAAAATGAAACCTGCAACTTTCTCGAGCCGAATACAAGTGGAAAAACATGGTTAGAAAATAGGTACGGCAGCCGCAGAAATACATATACCTATTCGTTAAATGAACAAGGAATATGAAAATGATGGTAAGTTGTTCGAAAATAACTACAGATGTCTCAGTTCTTTTATAGTGCGTTAATTGAGATTGTTTATTTTTTCATTAGGTTTAGGGTTTGTGGAGGTTTGGTGAGGTAAGAATCAGGGAAAATTTTGCTTACCGCGATTCTGCGAGAGTCACCTCATGATCGCTTGTACAGAAGGCAGCACATCAAGCGTTACATATCTGGCAAACAAATTTACTTGAATCTCAACTCTATGCCCTCGACATTAAGTTAAAATTGGTTGAGGAAATTTGACAGGTAATGTAAAGCTTGGTCTGCCGCCTTATTTACCTACATTCACAAAATTATAGCTGAACATGTGGAGAACTGAATCCACTTCATCGATTTTTAGAAAGTAACAGATTTTTAGAAAGTTTTGCGCTTGGTGGTAGGATCCCTTCTGGATCCGCCTGGCTAGCGACCACCCTTTATATAAAGTCTGCCGCCAAATGTTACCGCTCCTGCGGTAATGTGTTCCAGCAATATTGTATAAGAGCCAGTTCCTTCCTAAACCCGTGTGCTTTCATCTTCGACCTCATCGCCACTTACCATCAGGTGTGATTGAGGTCAAACGCGGGTTTAGTCACTTATAAAAAAAAAAAACCGAGTCTTCGGTTGCGTCCTTGCTACTTTCATAACTAAAATATTTTGCGATCTCCCCCAAATCTTGACGCGACCTGTAACCTATTTCCCGATGCCCGATTCTGTAACCTTTAATACTATGTACCTACGGTGACGTGCATGTTATTTAAAAGTGGTTCTCCTAGTGACATTGTATTGGCAGAACACTAACAAAATATCAGATGTTATCATATCATAATGCACCGTTTGGGCAGATAATGTTAAAAGAATCGGGTCCATGGTTCATTATTTAAATGCAAAAAAAAATTAGAGAGTTTTTTGTATAAATAATAAATGTTAGGAACTGTTCAAAGCATTTGACTCTTCAATTATTAGCAAAAGACTGTGATTATAAATGTGCTTACGTATTGTTTTCATAGTTCCAGGAATTTATACAAGGTGTTCTTTTTGATATCCCATAACTTTGAGGTTTTGTTCCTTACTAAAAAAATAATACTTTTTTTCCAAAAATTATGTGGTTCAAAAGTGCATACTTTCCAAGGTATCATCAATCTTATAATGAGTTCATAAATTATCACCTTTGTAAATTTTTGAATATATATTTTGAATATTTTGAATAATCGTTGAGGAACGTTGCATGCAATGTACAACGCAAAACGTTGCGAACTGTACTTATGCAATGCGATAAAAAAGGGATAGAAAATGTCACGTTGTCATATTTTGCATAAAGGTGTTTTATTTTATGTTTTGACTTAATTGAATTATTTTGTATGAAAAATAAAAACATAAAAAAAATGAAAAATTATTCACATTATTTTTATTAAATTTTATTAAATTATTACATTTATTTGATTCTATTACATGGTCTCATCAATACCCTATAGTTATGAGAAATCAACAGGAACACCTTGTATATTTCACACTTAATGTAACAAAAGTACAATTAAAAGCATAAAAAATAACACAGGCGGTCTTATAGCTGACGAGCGATTTCTTCCAGACAATCTTGGAATTGACATAACAACAATACAGCATATGTTACCTTCTGGAAAGATTGCAAATGTTAAGGTCCAAAACTTTTCACAGTTCCTATTTCACATTTCTGGCCTGGAAGCGAATCCTTCCTATATGTTATGAGATGTGAAGTAAAATTCTATTAATTTATTGAGAATCATACACACATACATACATAACTTCACGCCTGCATCCCTTATGAGGTAGGCAGAACACCAGAGGTTATAAGACCATCTGATGTCACGTTCGACTTTGGAGGTAGGTATTATAATGATGGATAGAGACTATTGCAATGACAGGGGGTCAGCCTTTAATTTATTGAGAAGCCTTTAAATTATTTTGTAGTTATAAATTGTCTAGAGCAGTCTCGAAGTATTGGATCCTGCTGTGTTAGAATCCGCTGAATATAATCGGCATAATGTATGGATATATCAAAGGCAAACTTGTAAACTACTCTTGGAACCCTCCATCGGATGGGTATAGTTATTGCCATGGAGGGAGAGAGCGAGTTTCGTCTGCGCTTTGAAAATTGATGAAAGATTTTCAATAATTCATAAATCTTATCGATATTAAAAATCATCTGAAAAACGTTGTTTAAATAAATCAATAAATTGTTTTTTTTTTATCACATTTTGCAGCCGTATTTTTCGACCTCACCTGAATATACATGGAGTCGCCGCCGGTTTCATCTGAACAAACGGTCGCGACCGGCACAATTGAATTTGGTGCCCGCATTGCATCTTTGTCTATGAACTCGACTGCTTACAAATACTTCACTTATTTTATTATGTATATTGCAATTGCAGACTCTACCCATTGATTGAAGTATGTTTTTAGAATCTAAAGAAGGGTTTAATCTTAATCCTAGAAACATTTTAAAAATATATTGACAGAGGGCAGACTAAGGGTTGATTTCAGACAAAACTATACTAGACTACGGGCGGCAAGTGGAACACTCGAACTAAGAAAATTTGGTTTCTTAAAATATCTGAAATCATTGCTATGCAAACATTTTTAAGCGATGAGTTTACAATGTACAATAAATTACTCATTATACTTATTTACTTTCGTGTCCTCATGTCGTGAAATATCGTTACCTCGTAAGTTACGAGGTCTTAACT
Organism: Stenoptilia bipunctidactyla; assembly: GCA_944452665.1. Classification (NCBI taxonomy): domain Eukaryota; kingdom Metazoa; phylum Arthropoda; class Insecta; order Lepidoptera; family Pterophoridae; genus Stenoptilia; species Stenoptilia bipunctidactyla. The sequence goes on along the minus strand of OX101729.1, from coordinate 23,827,025 downwards.
ATATTTTCAACACACTTGCTCGTAAAGTGAGCGTTATTCTATTGAATTCAGAACTATAAACTGGGCTATAAGTCACGCGTGCATAATATATTATACCCTAGTGCATAATATAATGAATCGTACAAAGTTGAATTGTACCTTTGTGCAAATTACATGCGAGTAAACAGAGCATATTTTATTGATCCGGGTTATACATTAAATATTTTCAGAAACAACAAAGAGGTTTTATACCACTTCAAATCCATATACATTTTTAAATGTTTGCACCTTATATTAGTAAAACAAATTTGTATGTCAAACAAATTATTCACAATTTACAATAATTTGTTATAAAATATTAAAATATTTGCATTTACCACTCCAAATTAAACATTTTCACTTGAAATAGGCTGTATATGCTATACAGACATTGACACATTTGGCAAAAAAAAAACCTACGCCATTTTTCAATCACAATTCACAGCTTTGTTATCAAGTGCGTTTGTTATTTTATGACCACGTATGTCTGTCTTTTACTCACAAGTGTGTTGAAAAACGTCGTATGTAACTCGTGAGCGTTGCTAATTACAGTCTCAGCCCATTATTAAGCCCTCGCCTGCGGCTCGGGCTCAAATCACAGCCTCAACTGCAATTAGCAACATAGCTCACTTGTTACATAATATACTATTAAAAAACAAAATGCTACGCTCAATTTTTTTTCGCATTTTTTTCTTTTTAGTTTTCAGTCGTAATTAAGCTTAGCCAACTACATTACGTAGGTACTACATTATGTACATACTATACAGGGTGGATTTTGACGAGGGACCTTTGCGGAACTGGCAGATAGTTCAACCTTAGCACTATATTTCCCCCATAGAAACTATGGAAATATATGTTATCGTTTTCAAGTTATAGCCTTTTAAACATTCATACCAAAAACTACTTTGTGACAACCCTACACAGGTGGTTTGGTTGAACTTACTTGTAAAAAATCTTTAGACGTCAGTCAGGATATTTCGTTAATATGTTGCCATTTATCCATTCTTAAGTCTGCGTGCATCGCTAAAAAAATCTTTGCAGGATTTGCAGATTAAATTTTCTGGTGGAGTATTCATGTAATTCCTCATTTGATAATTCTAACCACAACAAACAATTCACATCATGGAATGACTTTGACAACCACTCGAATGTACTCAATCGTCATAAGCAATTAGGTAAAGATGATAGTAACCTCTTTCGTCATAAATAAAATGTCTCCGTTTACTAAGGGCGCGTACACATAGAACGTCCGTTTCACAGGTTCGTGTAAACTTAAATGTTATTAGCGTATGTAGTTGTATGAGCGAGTTCACATAGAAGAGTATTCCGGATCCAGTAAATAATACCGATCCGGCAAAATAAGCAGGATTGGCATGGGGGTGCGTGGGTTGCGGTGTGCTGCACACAGCCGCCATTTGCCGGTTTCATTCCTAGAGTAGTGCACGTGTCGACTGTCCAGTGCTCTCATAATCATGGCAAGCAAGGCGTTTGAAAAATATACAACGTCCATCCTCGTGGAAAGTAGTCGATACACTGAAGAACGAAAGTCCAGTAGCGACGGATATGTTAAAATCGGTCCTGTAAATGCTGTGTGAATATTACCTCCAGTACCGACGGATCCTTTAAAATTGGTCCTGTAAATGCTGTGTGAATATTACCACTAGTAGCGACGGATCAGTTAAAAAGGATCCTGTTAAATCGGACGTTCTATGTGAACGCGCGCTAAAGTGATAAAAAGGTTTTAGTTCGTTAACTCGCTTCATAAAATTATTTCCGAATGTTGATCAGCAATTCATACAATAGGCTGTCCTTGTTTTTTTTAATTTATTTTGGTTATCGTCAAAAAATAAGACACGGAGGAACATTTGAACACCGTATGTAAAAATTGTAATAAAGTAACTGATATTCATATTTTTGCATTTTATTTGCTTTATTTGACATTTATGTGTCATTCTTACACCAGTGACAACAACTCTCGGAAATAAACGTAATATCCCGAGTTTTCCCGACGGCGATTCCTTAATCTAGCCATCTTGCCGTGATGTGCAGATGCAATATAGGGTTATCACCATAGTTAAAAATGAGTGAACTTTGTATTTTTTTCTTTTACTTCGTTTAAGTTTCTAAACATTATAAACCAACCATGTATCACTTAAACGATGCAATATTTCCGCAAAGGTCTCTCGTCGAAATCCACCCTGTATTCTCCATAAAGCAACGTTATCTGTACTAGAGTGGGTGACAGCCCGTATAAAACGAAGGATTTAATTCTTTAGGTATTCCATATACTTACAAAGGCTATTTTTTTGATTATGATCTTCATAACACAAGCGTTGACCAACTATTTCCGATCTATTTATTAAATTCCTAGCTTTATCCCGCAACTTAGTATGCGCTACTACCCTTCTCGTAGAAATTTCAGAAACTATACAACCAGACACCCACTGAAAGAACCTATATACCAAGTATCACACCCCTTGTATTATATATTACACCTGCCCGTGGGAATTTTGGGAATTTTTTTCGTAGCACAACCAGTCACTCTTTGAAGAACCTTCATGCCAAGTATCACATCCGTACACTCAAGGAATAAGATTTTTCATACAAACTAAAAAGTCCAACCACTTCCCGTGGGAATTTCGGGAATCCCTTCCATAATACAAACAGACACTTATTGAGGAACCTTTATATCAAGGATCACATCCGTGCACTCAAGGGATGGGATTTTTTCATACAAACTAAAACATCATATATTTCCCGTTCCCGTGGGAATTTCGGGAATTCCTTTCATAACACAACCAGACACACATTGAAAAACCTTAACGCCAAGTTTCACATCGGTGCACTCAAGGAATAAGATTTTTCATACAAACTTAAATGTCCTATATTTCCCGTTCCCGTTGGTATTTCGGGAATTCCTTCCTTAGTGCACCCCTACATCCCTTAAAGAATGTATGTTCCAAATTTTAGCTCTCTACGCCCAGTAGTTACGGCTGTACGTTGTCTGTCAGTCACTAAGTACCTCAGTCACTCAGTCAGTAACGGAACAGTTTTATATATATTGATTGATAATCGTCTTTAGGCAGTCGACTAGCCGGTTAACGAAAGAGTTTCTCACGCCATGTACCTAAGTATTGTAAGATTCGTAATAGATTAGTGCTAGATAGTGATGTATAAAAATCCTATTTAATTTTCTATAATTTATGAACTAGATAGAATCGGCTCTTGGAAACAAACAACCTATCGTGTCTGACTGCAGTTAGCAAAACAAATTAAAACTTGTAACCACATTGACGCCCTGAACTTACCATACGTGTTTTATAGCTCAACGCATAAATAATTATAAGAATATAGGTATATAACATCACTTTTACATATTTGGAGAGAAATAATAATTATTAGAGGAATTATGTCGAGTGCTTCCATGCTGGACTGGGAGCGAAAGAAAAACATAGAATGTACCATCATTGTCAGTTAAGGGACAGAGGTTTTAATGGCGTTTTAGTGGGCGATACAGGCTGACCCCTGTCACTCCAATGGTCTCTATTCATCATTAGAATACCTCCAAAAATACGTGACATCAGATTGTCTTAAGTATAACCTTTGGTGTTTTGTATACCCCATAAGGGATACAGGCTAGAAGTTATGTATGTATGTATTTCAATTATAAGCTGCAGTATTAGTCAAGTAAACAGTTTAAATGAGTGCTAATAACAAATAGACAAGATATTCTGATAAAATAAAAACCGCAGTCAAATTGGTTTATCCTTTTAATTGGTGCAATATCACGTACAAAAACACATTGTAAATAAATGAAAAAATGTGTTAAATAAAAATCACCCGACCAGGACTCGAACGTAGCTTTAAAATATTAACACATTATAACTACACATGTCAAACTTATAACACCACTCTTTTTAGTCAGGGGATAAAAACTACGGACTCCCGCCGAAAAACTGGGGCACATGCTTTTGAGAAGTTGTGCCATCCATGTTTTTATACTCTATAACAGCCTTGTTTACAAGACAGTACGTTTGTTTTGTCTAAAAGTAGGTATGTTTAAATTTACTATTTTAAAACTTTTATTCTTTCCCAAAACATAGCAAATAGTTCAGCCTTTGCGCAGTAGGTAGATTTGAAGATAGCTAACCACAAAACTTCGTTAATATGTTTTTAATTTCACTCGGCTGGTTCCATTTCCGTCGGTAGATAAGAAGTTTTGCTGATAGCGGGTCTGTTCCTAACACGCGCCTTCGTGTTGACTAAGATATTGATACCAACTTGGGTAGTTGAGTTGAGTCATACAGACAGATGGGTTAGCGTTAAAATGTATGCGTGGATACACCTTGCTTGGTGATAAAAAGTTTGTACGTTGTAAATTACGCAAGACATTTAACTAATACAATGGATCTGTAGCTGTGATCTGTAGTAAGTTTAGTCAACTGTTTTGAGGACGACATAGTAACAAATTGAAGACGTGGTTTGTTATAAATTGGTCAATGCGTTGTCTGAAAATGTATGAAACTAGTAAATGCGATTAAATGTAGTTTTTCCGCACAGTTACACAGTTCAAATCCTGCTCTGTTTCAAGCTTTAATAGTTACCAATTGTAGTTTAGTTTTGTTGGTTTTATTCGCTTGCAAGTCTCCTTACTTTCGACTTCTGATTCGATTCCGCAGTGAAAACAAGAGCATGGCCTTTTTGATTTCTAGATCACACAACTTGGAGACTTCTCATACGGTTTATACCAAGAGACTATTTTAGACTAGCGTAGGTTAAAATCAATATTCACAATTACTGGTGATGCCTGGTGGCAAGTGATCATGCGTGTGCAAGTGATCAAGTGGTAGGTACACTTCCATCCGCCATTGGCGGTACCGTGAGCTCCACTTATGGCGGATGAGGTACACCTGGAGGTTTTTAGTGGGTGGGTCCAGCCATCTGCCGGATCATCCCCACATACCCCGCCGCTCCCCCTTGGGGGGGGGGCGGGGACGTGATAGCACGTTTTACTACAGTAAAAAAAAAGGTACACTTCCATCCACACGAAACCTAGTCACTTGACGCTTAAAACTGCTAGGACTATACTTGTCAGGTCCTTTGATAAGCGTGCCCAAAAACGTTGGTACCCATTTTTTCCCTCATGGTAGTGATTACTAAGACGACCACTTTGGCGATGGGGTAAACCTGTCTGCCTCAAAAGCCAGGCTGCGAGGTCGATTCCCGCACGGAACAAGAAAAAAAATGTTCCGCGTAAATACCCAGTTTATCTATTTATGTTTTTATATTCTAGGTTCCCCCCTAGTTCGCTACATGGTATCCCATAACACAAGCTATGCTTACTTTGGGGCCATGTAGTTGGTGTTTTATTCTGGGGATTTAATTTTTTTACTTAGCATCATGTATAATCCCATCCAAGCATTCCAGTACACGATGACATCAGAAAATAGCCCGGATTACATCAAGATGACTCAGAACAACCAAAATATTTATAGGAGTTTTTGGCAGCCAAGTGAATTCTGAAAGGGCTTTGGGCATTAAGTGTGCCTATCTAGGGACAAAAATGCAATTTTCAGCAGACTGAGAAACAAATATCACATTTACTGCTATGTATAAGCCAATTATATCTTCTTTGTATTGAATTATTTGTAGAGGTTTCAACAAAAACTATACCTAACAAAATAAATTATAAAGTAGAACGATAATGACCTTATAACAATATCTAACAATTGCAGCGTGAGACTTTTTATCAAAATCCACCTTGTCGCACCCATGATTTCTAAATTACTCATAAAAATATGACTATGGTAAATCACAACAACAGATAATAATAGTGGACAATGGATTACAATTCTACGTAAACAGTAGGCTTCCGTTCGTTTCATGGTGATCGAAAACTCACTTGGTTCCCGCGCCTTGCTCGAGCTGTATGGCTGAATGCTAGTGTTAACTCACGTGAGGAATTAAAAAGTTAAAAACTTTCCCGCGCGGAAAAGTGCTCAATTGAAAAATGTTTTTATAAATTGTGCGATTTAAAAGTAGTAGTGTAGTTTTGTGCGAGTGATTTTTATATTATTTGAGGTGAGTGGTGTGTTTTTTTAAAGGTTTACGGTTAACGGTGTTTTCGTTACTTTAGCCTGTGCATCGGATTTAAATACATGAATGAGTTTTCCTGAAAATGTATTAATTCATAACAATTCCGCAGCAGGCTGGTGTAGGTAGTGCTTGTAGGTTCGATGCTCAGACTTGTCTTTTAATTCTTGTTTTCTTCTGAACGAGTAAGTATTTTGATACTAGAGGTGCTAGTTTTGTTTTTGGCTTTAAACTAAAAAAAGCAGATTTGGGTACGACAGTGTAGATAGTACGATGCTAAGGTACGATGCATTATAGTGATGATGATAATGACCGCGGATTTCACATAAAAAAAAACTTTTGTGGTCATGCATGAAAAGAAATTTGTTCAAGACCTCTACATCTCATGAAGGGAACGTCGTCGGTATGTACAGTAACGTGCATTAATACGTACACATTTCGCAACGTATTCGGTTGTGATAAGGTTCAAATTCCAATGAAAATGTATACATATTATTAGATGTGACTGTACCTACAGGGTGATTTTCGGAAAAACTTAACAGATTTTTATGCCAGTGTATGAATAGTTCTATAGGCTCACTGAAGGCGATTAATATTACGATACATTAAATTACACACGAGCCCTGTTATCACGGTTTCTGCAACGAAGTCAGTGAAAATATCTATTTGGTAAGATTCCAAATGCAATGAATTAATACAAGTTTGACTTGAGATTTTTTATACAACGTGTTGTTTTTGATATCCCGTAACTTTGAGGTTTTGTTCCTTACTAAAAAATAATACTTTTTGCCAAAGTATATGTGGTTCAAAACTTTCCAAGATATCATTAGTCTTAATTTAATGAGTTCATAAATTATCACCCTTGTAAAATCTCTTTAACATTAATTCAATAGACGCGAGTCCCTGAAGCCATACAATAAACAAGAAAAACATTTTAAACGTTGAGGAACGTTGCGAACTGTACCTGTGCATAGCGAGAAAAAAGGGATAGAAAATGCCACGTTGTCATACTTCGCATAAAGGTGTTTTACATAAGTTGTTTTGGCTTAAGTAATTGAATTATTTTGTATGAAAAATAAAAACAAAAAGAAAAAAGATTGAGTTATAGGAAATCAACAGGAACACCTTGTATACATATAGCTCTATAGATATAGGGAATCATAGGTAAATCTCTCGGATACTTAGAGACTGCAGGTTCCATCCCTGCAGCATTACTTTTTGTTCCGACAAACTGCAGACCCTAGAGCATCGTCGTAAGTTTTTTTGTTTAACCGTGTACTACATGATACATTTTGGTGAGTGCGCGAGTGCTTTGTTTAAACAAATTGAACTCTCACCCTTTTACCATCGGACTACTAGACGCAGACAGAACTTCCATCCGTATGTGGTAGATATTCCAAAAACTCGAACTAAGCGCTTTAACAGTTCCTTTTTGATACGGGTCGCCATGGTTTGGAATGAACTGCCTGTGTCTATTTTCCCTGACCAGTTTGGTACTTTTAAGCGTCGAGTGAATAGGTTTCTCGTGGATGGACGTGTACTACCTTAGTCTTCATGTTCACTTACCATCAGGTGTCATGGAAGACAAACGTCCCATCCTTACTTAAAAAAAAGAACAGATGAATTTGATCGGTTCTTAGTTTTTCTCCATATTTCATATTTTGTTTAGAACTAAATTGAATATGAAAAAGAATTCTAGCACTTTTATTATCATCACTTATTTTTGAATTATTTTATTATCATAACGATATAAATTTCAGTAATATGACAATATTTTAAATTTACAGATCATTCAAATTTTTTACTTATAAACAAACGGGCTAAAATCAAACTTGAAATAATTATGCTATAATAATAATATTATTAATACACAAGTAGTTTTATGTTTAGATTTGAAATCCCAATTTTTCTAACAACACTGCATTGAGCCTTTAAATTCGAATTTAGAATTCACTTTCGATTTAGTTCTAATACATACTACTTAAAAGCAACCAAAAAAAAGTAATTTAACTCGACCTTGCCAGTAACCAATTGATAAGTTTTAACTATTATTTGTCTAAGCGTTCTTTTTACTTTTCTTTAGTAACATTCATAGAGACAAATAGTCGTGTCTCGGTTGACTGCGCGGCCTTCCGCCAGACAATGGCAGATAAAATGAAGTGTCATACGATGAACGCGTAGTTTTTATGCAGATAATACTTTGTGGAGATGAAAAATTACCGTGATGACTTGGGAACTTGGTATATTTGTTTTATGATGTTATTCAGATGCTAATTTTTGTTATTTTAGCGGTTTTTTGTCAAGTTAAGGCCTATTGAGCATAAAGGGAAAAGGCATCGTTGAAACCTTTTTCAACACTATTTTTGGCTTGGATTCAACATTTGCGAATTGTAAATTTCTGCTTAATTTTATGAATGAATATCAGAACTTCATATACCTACCCGGATTATCATTTTTTTATTTGATACCATGTTATCACCGCGCATGGACACTTTTAAGTGTGAACTAAACTTGCGTTTACAACCCTAGGTATATAATATTACAAGGTCAAACCCAGTACTGATGATTGACATTTCATGTCCTGCCGTTTTCATCGTTGACTACACCTTCATATGACCTCCGTCTCACTTTATGATGAGTGAAGATGAGGTCGAAGCAGACGCTCCTCATAAAACTTTACCGGACCACATAGCCCTGTGTGGTGATATTTCGAGGCATATTTTATATGCAGGCTGGTCACTAGTCAAGCGAAATTCGAAGGGGTATTATCAGCAAGCGGGGAATACTCGGATTATTCTCCGGTATGTTTGCTGTCTGTTAGATATATGTACCTAGATAATACTGTCTAGACAAATCTAAGATAGATTTTAAGATAGTAATAAGACATTCCTTTATATAATAAGATAGTAATAAGACATTTGACGACCGGCTGGTGTAGCGGTAACAACATTGCCTTCTATGCCAGAGGTCCTGGGTTCGAATCCCGGCGGCGGCGGATATTTGTGTGATAAACACAGATATTAGTCGTCAAGTCATGGATGTTTATATTATGTTTATTTAAGTTTATTCTAATAAAAAATATGTATTTATTCAATATGTATGTTTATATATTTCTTAAGTATATCAGTTATCTAGTATCCATAACACAAGTTCTTTAAGAAACTTAATTTGGGCTAGATAATGTTGTGTGAGTGTCAGAAATATTTATTTATTTATTTATTATTATTTATTCCTATAAACCTTGTAAAATCTTATGAATAAATAATAATAGTCGCCTTTTACGAAATGCTTGTCCATGGGCGTTAGAGGTATTCTAAGTCGATTCTGCATCGTCTAAGCGGAAAACAGCAAAGCTGTGAAGGGCTGGTGATATTTGTACATTATTGCTTATCACGACAAAGTAAATAAATAAAAAAAAAATCCCAGACAATCTCACCAACTACATGGCTTGAATGTAAGCATAGCGTGTTATGAGATACCATGTAGCGAACTAGGGGGAACCTAGAATAGAAAATATATGTACGGATAAACGCCCAGACCTGGAACATTTATTTCCAGCACCACGGAGACCATCAAATATCAAACATCCTCTGCACCACGGAGACCGTCAAATATCAAACATCAAATATCAAAGGTCCACTGCACCACGGAGACCATCAAATATCAAACGTCCACTGCACCACGGAGACCGTCAAATATCAAACATCAAATATCAAACGTCCACTGCACCACGGAGACCGTCAAATATCAAACATCAAATATCAAACGTCCACTGCACTACGGAGATCGTCAAATATCAAACATCAAATATCAAACGTCCACTGCACCACGGAGACCGTCAAATATCAAATATCAAACGTCCACTGCACCACGGGGTCGTCAAATATCAAACGTCCACTGCACTACGGAGATCGTCAAATATCAAACATCTAATATCAAACGTCCACTGCACCACGGAGACCATCAAATATCAAATATCAAACGTCCACTGCACCATGGGGTCGTCACATATCAAACATCAAATATCAAACGTCCACTGCACTACGGAGATCGTCAAATATCAAACGTCCATTGCACCACGGAGACCGTCAAATATCAAATATCAAACGTCCACTGCACCACGGGGTCGTCAAATATCAAACGTCCACTGCACTACGGAGATCGTCAAATATCAAACATCAAATATCAAACGTCTACTGCACCACGGAGACCGTCAAATATCAAATATCAAACGTCCACTGCACCACGGAGATCGTCAAATATCAAACCAATACTTGAGACTATCAAATTATTTTTACACAATCTTCTGTCTTATGGTAATCAAGTGATTTTTTGAACATGTAAATAAAACTCGTAAATTTAGAGGGGTGAACGCTTCAATTCTTCTAAAAATACCTACTCTAGATGACAAGGAATATAATTCAACAAAGTTTATAAGTAGGTATGTACGATTTGTAAGTCAATGGTTTTTTTAAGATACGTTGTAGTCCCGAGTCCCGAAGGTAAAAAGGTAGTTTGAATAGTCTGTTAACAAAGTAATAGGTATCTATCTCTTATACGAATTACCTGCATCCCATCTAGAAAAACTTCGCGTATCTTTTATTATTATTAATTTATTTATTATCATTCGAAAATATTGCTTTTGCAGATCGTAGTGTCACCTAAAACCCTTTTTTACTATAAAACTATTAAATTTTCGGTTCTCGTAATATGCCAACTACATTGTAAATTAAAAATAATGACAATTATTCACTCCGCGCTATCTAGCTCAAATGATGTACCTATCTCTTAAAACATATGTTGTGAATTCTAGATAACGGATAATTGAACTTACATGTAAATAACCAATAATAACAACTAACATTTATTTTATTTACATTAAAACCTAAACATATCACAAATAACACACCCGGACCAACACAAATAAACTTGTGGTTTAAGAACTTTATTTTCCCGATAATCAACGAATGCAGAGCATTAAAAAACCGACTTCACGTCAAAAGTTTTGCTAAGTTATAATGTCATTAACGTAAACATTCCTCGAAATCATAAAAATTGAAATTTTCATTGAAGTTCTCAACCGATTTCGATAAAATTTATATGGGACCAACTATAAAGTATTTTCTATCACATGAAACAAGAATTTTCAAAATCGATTCATAATTTACCGAAATATCGTGTAACAAAGACACAAAAAAAACATTCAGACGAATTGAGACTTCCTCTTTTTTTGGAAGTCGGTTGAAAAGAATGACAAGAAATTCACTTACTGAGAATAAATACATTTACAACTTAACATAATGAGCATAGAAATAGCAGTTATGCTAACAAAATATATCGTTTGTACATTACAAAACTTAACTTGTCCAAACCAAAAACATACACAATTCTTTAAATGAACCAATGGCTTGGATCGAATCCGCGATATGTTAAAAAGCGTTTGAACAAAAACAAACGCAAAAAAAAACTTTAATAACACGTACCAAAAGTGTTACCACGATTATTAATTTTAAAAAGGCAGACTTGCCCTTGGTTATTAACAAAATTAATGTAATTATAAAGACAAATTAAAAATTACATCAACTTTAGAAAAAAGTATGTGAAGGTTAAAAATTCCTCAAGTTTTTAAGCAGAACCTACATGCGGCTTTACGCTACTGATAAATAAATAATTTATTATCAAAATATTACAAAAATACCTAACAGTAAAAATGGATATTCATAATAGATATGAAATACTTAACATAAGAAATGAGCAATAGTCTCTCTCCATCGTTATAATACCTCCTTTGTCAAACGCGACATCAGATGGTTTTATAGCCTCTGGTGTTCTGCCTACCCCATAAGTTATACAGGCGTGAAGTTATGTATGTATGTATAATTCCTGTCTTTTCTGCGTAAAAGAACGAAAACCTCCAAAACCTACTTAAAAATCATAAATATTTGAAGCGATCTAATAAGTTCACGATACACTTCAACTAGGGAATGACATCAGAGGATACTGGAATCCTAGTAGAAGCATGGGAGCATCGAGGAACTCCTTCATAATTGAGTCACCAAGGGCATCATGACTTAACAAAGTTTGAGTTGCTGTTGATGTCAAACCCGCAGCCTGATCCTTTGCAAACATAACGGCAAATCTCCCCTATGGAATAAAATTTGTATTAGACTAAAGCGGTGCGTAAAAGTAAATATGTGATAGCTATGTCTTAGCAAGGTCCAAACAAACACATTAAAAGCTTGCTCAGTGTAGATAAATAATAAATAAATATTTCTGACACTCACACAACATTATCTAGCCCAAATTAAGTTTCTTAAAGAACTTGTGTTATGGATACTAGATAACTGATATACTTAATAAATATATACACATACATATTGAATAAATACATATTTTTTTATTAGAAAATAAACTTAAATAAACATATAAACGTCCATGACTTGACGACTCATATCTGTGTTCATCACACAAATATCCGTCGCCGCCGAGATTTCAACCCAGGACCTCTGGCATAGAAGGCAATGTAATATGTTACCGCAACACCAGCCGGTCGTCAATGATGAAAAAAGATGATTAATAAACATCTATTCATTTTCTTTCATTATGCCTTTAGCGTTTCTAAATTAAGATTGGTAGGGTTATTACTTCGAACACCGCCTTTTGATAAGCGTCGCAGAAAAGGCGACTTATCGTAGTGTGCCCCGCTTGGGCTCATTCATTATCCAACTGGTTAGGGATCGGTCTTCGTCAAAAGCCTGTCGATAATTGTCGACGATCTCGTGATGATTTGTTTTACGAAGAATCAGTTGGTTCGTTCTTAAAACACATGTGCTCAACTGATTTTAGTTCTTGTTATTTTCACAAGTGACCTAATCATGAAAAATTTAAGATCTTATAGTTCGAACTATATCTCAAGTGTATTTATGCTATTAACAAATTGATGTAACTACAACACTAATTCAGCCTCTCGTAATCGTTTACCGAAGTAGCTATCTGCCACTGCAAGCTATTAAGAGCAAGGCTTGGAAACCGGTTTATTTTTTGAACCGGTTCGCTGAAATTGCTGGTGGAACTTTTTGAAAAAGGTTTTGTTCCTTTGAACCGGTTTTTAAACCGGTTCGGAAAAATATGGGTATTTTTCACTAACCGGTTAAACATTTCGCTCATACAGGACAACGACCTTTGTGAAGGCGCTTCTTGAAGATCTTTTTTTTTTTTTTTTTTTTTATAAATTATGGATGGGACGTTTGTCTTCCATGACACCTGATGTTAAGTGAACATGAAGACTAAGGTGGTACACGTCCATCCACGAGAAACCTATTCACTCGACGCTTAAAAGTACTAGGACTATATTGGTCAGGGAAAATAGACGCAGGCAGTTCATTCCAAACCTTGGCGACCCGTATCAAAAAGGAATTGTCAAAGCGCTTAGTTCGACTTTTCGGAATATCTACCACATACGGATGGAAGTTCTGTCTGCGTCTAGTAGTCCGATGGTAAAAGGGTGAGGGTTCAATTTGTTCAAACAGAGCACTGGCGCACTGACCAAAATGTATCCTGTAGTACACGGTTAGACACGCAACCTTACGACGATGCTCTAAGGTCTGCAGTTTTTTGGTTGTAAGGTCGACGTCGTTAATAAGTTTACGGGCTCTTCGGTCAACGGAGTCCAGCGCTTCTAGTTGATACTTGGCTGAACCATCCCAAAGATGACTGCAGTACTCCATGCATGATCGCACTTGAGCTGTGTATAAGTTTAGAAGCTGTGCAGTGCTGAAGTACCGCCGCACCTTCGAGATGATTCCCAACTTTTTCGAAGCTACTTGAGCCATGGACACAATTTGTTGACCGAAGTTCAAACTGGATGTTACAGTTACGCCTAAAAGCCCTAGATGGTCAGTGATGGGGACAGATACATTTTGGAAAGTGGGCGTAAATGTGAAGGTGCTCTTTTTTGCGGAGAATAGACACGCCTGAGTTTTGGACGCGTTGAATTTGACCAAATTTGACTCACCCCAATCGGATACTTTTCGTAAGGTCAAATCAACGCGCTCAATCATTGACTTTCTCAAACTCTGGATTTCACGGGGGCTCGCTCGCGCATTGGATACGTATCTCTCTACAACAGTGCTGTCATCAGCATAACCAATAATGCCCGGTGTTAAAAGGTCATTAATGTGCAGCAAGAATAATGTTGCAGAGAGAACAGATCCCTGAGGTACCCCGGCATTAATTGCCATTTGGTCGGAGGAGTAGCCATCTAAGACTACTCGAATTGACCGTTCCCTCAGAAAATCAGATATCCAGTCGCAGAGCCTAATCGGTATGCCATATGCTGGAAGCTTACTTAAGAGACCATCATGCCAGACCCTGTCAAAGGCCTTGGAAATGTCTAAGGATACAGCTATTGCTTCACCATGACCCTCCAAGGCCTCACTCCATAAGTGAGTGGCATACACGAGAAGATCGCCGGTCGAGCGTCCGTTGCGGAAACCATATTGGCTATCGCTTAGGAGCTCGTTGGTCTCGAGGTATGCCAGGAGTCGATTATTCAATACACGTTCCATGACTTTGCAAAGTATGGAGGTGATTGAAATTGGTCGATAGTTGACAGGATCGGCACGGCTTCCCTTCTTCGGTATTGGCTGTACGTTAGCAAGCTTCCAGGACTTGGGGACCTTACCCGATTCCAATGAAAGTCGATAGAGGCGCGTCAAAACGGGAGACAACTCAGCTGCGCAGCGTTTTAGGACCACTGCAGGAATACCGTCTGGACCACTAGCTTTGTTCTCGTCTAGGTGCAGCAAGCATTTAAGAACCTCCTTTTGGCGAATGTGAACGGTACCCATTGTAGGTCCGAACTGAGGTAATTGGGGTGGGATTTTTCCTTGGCAATCTAGACGAGAATTTTCCGCAAAGATACTAGCAAATAAATCTGCTTTCTCCTTAGCAGTGTGGGCCAGAGAACCATCGGGTTTCCTCAGTGGTGGCAGCGACGGGCGACAAAAGTTCGTTTCGACCGACTTGGCAAGGGACCAGAAAGCTTTACTTCCCGAAGGGTATGCTGCTATTCTGTCTCCGATACGGCCTATGTGGGCAAAACGAGCTCTTTTGATCACCTTTTTGCAGGATTTGGCGGCAGCGTTGTATATTTTCTTAAGTTCATGCGAATCCAGGGCTTTGCTTCTGCGAGCATTTGCCCAGGCTTTGTATGCTTCCCGCTTTCGCTTTTCAGCGGCAAGGCAAGCACTATTAAACCATGGGCAAGCTTTGGTTTCAAGGGATAGGTCAGCGTGGGGAATGTAGTACTCCATTGCTTGAACTATCACACTTGAGACAGCATCAGCGCAGCACGATGGATCGGTTGATGTAAAACAAGTTTGCCGCCATGGATAAGATGCGAAGAAATGTCGCATTTCATCCCAATCTGCTGACTTGTAACGCCATACTCGCCTGGAGCCTTTTGGGCGGGTGTCAGGTGGCGAGTACAGCGATACAGATTTCACCATACAGTGATCGGATGTCCCTAAAGGAGCAGTGACGGACACCGAGTATCTGTCAGGATCGGTTGTCAGCAGAAGGTCCAAGCAATACGCAGTATGGCCAGCAACGTCGGGGATGCGCGTAGGCTCGTTAACAAGCTGTGAGAGACCATAAGTCAGCGAAAACTTAAAAGCCTCTCTGCCAGCATGGTCAGTGTCCTGATACGGGTATAACCACTGCCCGTGGTGAGCATTAAAATCCCCCAGAAATACCAACTGCGCCGTGGGAAAACGTTGCTGAATCATATCTGCTGCATTGCCAAGGTATTCCATAAGCCTCGTTGTCTCCCGATCTCCGCTATGTGAACGATAGATACAGGCGTAAACCACTTGGTCTAGGCCAGTATCTATGTGAACCCACATGACTGAAAGGTCCGGCACTTCCAAGTAACGGAGACGCTGATAACAGATCGCGTCACTGGCATACATGCAGACCCCGGCGTGCGGGCGGAAAAGAGACTCCAGGATATAGCCTGGGTAACCAAGGTATGCCAAGTCTGACGGATCGCAGATCTGCGTCTCCGTTAGAAAGAGTAGGTGTGGTCTCTCCGTCTCAAGATGGTGGTGGACATCATTCAGATTGGAGTGCACTCCTCGGATGTTACAGAAGTGCACTTTAAGGGAGAGGAAGTGCAACCGCTGTTGAACCGTACTTTTTTTAGGACCTTTCATTGTGAATTGGTAGTGGAGTGAATAGGGAGGAGAACAGAAGTTGAGTGAAGCGCTGCAAATGGAACTAAGCAACTCGTAGGGAACAACGCACCATTAGGGAACTCGCCTGGAGACTGCGGGGACGCCCGAACCCCCCCGAGGTCGCCATCGGGTCCTCTCCAACCGGTCGCCAACCGGCACGATGGAGCCTCCCGGGATTTTTCGCGAGGTGGCGGGGCAGCCTTTCTCATGTGGCTGGCATGCTACTTGGGCCCCCTACTACCTGCGGTCGGCCAGCGGTGCACCGTGCTTCGGATCCCGCTACCCTCCAAAACGAGTTACCCGGTGAGTCACTATCCTACGAGTTGAAAACAGTTCTCCAATGCAGCACGATTACTCAGACCTACCCTCCTAAATGGCTACACTAAACAACATGCCGGAACGCGACTAAGTCACTTGGCGGCATGGTTTTGTCTAGTGGGTGGTGACAAGCCGCGGCCGAAGCCTACCACCAGATGATACCGCTCGTTTAGCGCCACCCAGGGACCACGTACAAGGCATCGAGGGCTAAACCTTGCGGACGCGAGCAGTTTTCAGTCCCCAAAAAAAAAGATCTGCGAGTGTTGAGCGCGCTTGTTTGTTGTTATTGCTAGTATTAAATTATTTGAATTGATATTTGAGAACGAAATATTTACCTAAACAAATTCAACATGTCACAACAAGTCGCTTCGCAACCGATGCAAGCATCTAGGAATAAACCGGTTTATTTAGGTTCAAAATATCGCTCCTTTTTGGTTCCGCACCGGAACGGAATTTTACGACTAAACCGGTTTATTTTGAACCGGTTTCAAGCCTTGATTAAGAGGTAATTACCATTATTGTTAATAGCTACCGCAACCAGGAGATCTAAGTGCTAAATAACTAAATAAAGCTAAATACATCGTTTAATATTAAAAAATAAGGAAGATCGAAAGATATTGTTTTGTAATGACTTTTACAAGAAGAGATGGAGAGCCAACGCGGAATGTCACCGATAAAAATAAGTTCCAAACTCAAAAGAACACCATATATCGCTTTGTTTTAGTATGTTATCGCTCAGCTAAAGTGTGCCTATATTTAACAGATTCCTATTTCCTCATTGGTCGATGAGTTTTGGTAGTATAATAGATAAGGTGGGGAACGTCAAAACTTCACGTCACTTCCCGTTTGCGTTCGCTCCCGAACGGTCGTGTCTGCGGCCGCTCCCGAGTGTTCGTATTGCGCTGCCCTTGTTCCCTCCCCCGCACTCGTGCGGGTCAGGTGCCAAGTTAAGCTCTTTCGGAAAGTTTTCTCTTGTGGAGGCTGTGTGGTGTCGGGGCTAATTCATCTGCCCTTTTCAGGGCGGACCCGACTGCTGCCGGCCGAAGCATCGCTGTTCAGGTGGATACGTAACCGTGCCAACGAAGCCTGATCGTCCGCCGTTCACCGGCAATAGGTCCGTGTTAGGTTGTTCTTTCTTTCAGCGCAGTTTGTGTAGTCCTTTCGCCGTTCACCGGCAAGTTCCTTGTTAGGTTAAGGTTCCTTGTTAGGAATAGGCTTCCTTTCAGAACAGTTCAGGTTCCCAGTGTTCGATGGAGGCTCCCACCGAATCCGGGGCTCGGCCCGATGAGCTCCAGGAACCGGTAAGTCAGTATCAATTCCATCAATTCCAATCCCAAATTCGTCAGATGATCGCGTCATTAAGTCAGCAACTCGCAGCAACATTCCCGGCCATCGCGTCCCTCCCGGCCACTCCTCCTTCTCTCAGTTTCCCAACAGATTCTCCGGCGTCCCCAGATGTCGAGCCTGTCGATACTATGTCAGATTTCATGTCGGTCGATTCTTCCGCATGCAAACGGAAAACTACCCCACCGGGCAGTGATTCCGACTCCGCTCCATTGGTTCCAGAATCTCCCGCTCCGTTCACCGAGGTTCGCAAAAAGTCCAAGTCCAAGAAGAAGAAGAAAGATTCTTCTTCGACTTTATCTCCATCCATTTCAGCTGCTCCAGCCGCTGTTCCTGCTCCGCAAAATGTCGCACCGGCGTCTGCTCCTGCGCCTTTTGTTTCAGCGATCCCGGCGTCACAGCCTGCGTCGCAATCAGATTCGGCTCCGCCGAAAGTCAAGTCTCCGCCCCCCGTCTTTCTACGGGACAAGAGCCGCTGGACCGAGGTCTCAGCTCTCTGCGGTAGACACAATCCCAAGATCCAGTATAGTAAGGCATCCAACGTGGGTGACTCTATTAAGGTCGTTGTCAATTCCATTCCCGATTTCAGGAATCTCACTCGGCTTCTTGCTGATCAAAAGCTCGAGTACCACACTTACGCCCTCCCTGAGGAGCGTAAGATTCGTGCCGTCCTCAGGAACGTGCCGTTCGAGCTCTCGAACGAGCAAATCCAAGAGGACTTGTCTTCTCAAGGCTTCCCCGTCGAATCTGTGCACAAAATGCACAGCCGCCGAGGCAAGCAGTTCCCACTAGCGCTAGTAATCCTAGCGAGGAGCCCGCAAGGGCAGTCCATTTTCAGAGGCAAGCTCACCGTGTGCGGTCTCTCCAACATCCGCGTCGAGGTACCACACAAGCGTGGTTTTCCAGGTCAGTGCCACCGCTGCCAATTGTATGGTCATGCGGCGGCAAATTGTCATGCTTCCCCTAGGTGCGTCAAGTGCCTAGAACCGCATGGGACTAAGGAGTGCTCTCGCACTCCCGAATCGCCCACCGCTCCGTCCTGCGTCTTGTGCGGCCAGTCAGGCCACACAGCAAACTTTCGCGGCTGCCCCAAGGCACCGCGTGCTGCCAGGGCTACCGTGAAGCCCATCGAGAACTGGAGAGAGCGACCGCAGCCTAGCTCGGACGCCCCTCCAGTCAGTTCAAAGGCCCCTAAGGCCTTTACTTCTATCGTTCCAGGTCAGCGCAGCCGGGTCGCGACTCAATCGCAACCGGCCGCCAAATCGGCTTCCCAGTGCCAGAATGCAAATGGTTCTCAAGACCGCATGGCGTTCTGGATCCAGCTCGCTCCCATCGACGAGATCCTGGCTTTCGGCGCCGCTCTCGACGCCAGCCCAGAGGGTTTCAACGGTGCTCTTCCGGTCCTAACCAAGTTCGCTCCCCTTATCAGGAAACTCCAGCAAGCTCAACGTTTCTAAACGTAGTCCTTCTTTCCAGCATTCCTATCTCAGAGTGAGTCTGATCACTCTAGATAATATCTTAGTTTCAGCTTTGTCATTTCTGCTAATCTTAGCTTTGTTTTTTTCTCACTTTCAGTTCCTTTTGGTGGCAGCCGTCTGGATGCCGCTCACTGCGCAGCCTCTCTCTCCAATTGGCTGTCGCTCCGATAAATGATCAAGAACCTGGATTAAGGTAGGTCGTAAAGGGGGATGTTTAGTGGGTATGCTCGGCTTCACTGAGTGAGTCTCCACACTGTCTGGGCATTCTATTTGCCGTTAGCCACTGGGGTTAACAGCTTATAGAATGCCCATTCGTCCATAATAGGATTCATCCTCCTCCCGCTAAAGCTTGCTTTACTGGTTAAAGCTTGTTTTAGGGGGTGCCCAAAATTTTCTGTGGCGGAAAAACAAAAAAAAAAAAAAAAAACTTCACGAACGAATGGCGGGGGCTAAAGTTACGTGTAAACTAGGATTAGGTGTCAGAGGGAACGGTGAAATGGATTAGATTTATTTAAGTTAAGTTCTAGATATGCTTAAGGCATTTGAGACGGGTGAAGATTAGATCTTAGTAACATTTGTCACGAGGACACAATGGAACGTTAAATTTTTCGCGTTTTACCCAGCTATCAATGTGCTACAGAAGCAAAACTGCACCCATGACCGCTTTAGCGATATAAACTTTTTATATCGCTAAAGCGCTTTTAAGGCTTCTAACTTGTTCTAACTGGTCGGCAGCGACAGCGACAGTCAAGAACGGCCCCGATTCCCCGCGTTGCCCGCGCCGCTGTCGCTCAAGCTGTTGCTGCCGTCCAGTTTGCAGCCTTAGTATATGACGACCACTATAGCGTTGGGGTAAACCTATCTGCCTCAGACGCCAGTGGTTGCGGGTTCGATCCCCGCACGGAACCAGAAAAAAAAATGTTCCGTGTCTGGGTGTTTATCTATTTATGTATTTATATTCTAGGTTCCCCCCTAGTTCGCTACATGGTATCCCATAACACAAGCTATGCTTACTTTGGGGCCATGTAGTTGGTGTGATTGTCTGGGGATTAAAAAAAAAAAAAAAAGAGTTTGAATCCCTTTTGACTCCGTTCGCATGTACTAGTTCAGTAATAATCAGTAATAGTTTGTCTGATGCGAGAAAGGCATGTTTATTTTGTAAGTTCGGTTCATTTTTGTACCATTTGACTCCACTCGACTGCAAGTACCTATCAGTAATCTTTTTTTGATAAGGAAAAGTCGTGTTTATTTTACCTCGATGTTTGATTGGAAAAGTGTTTGTTTTGTCCATCAAGTCTGTTTTCTTAGGAAAAGGGGCAAACGGAGTCCTACAGATAAGAACAGAGTATACCTGCCTATACATACTCCCATACACAGGTGTACATATTTGCTAGGGAGGCAAAAGGGGTCACCATTTGTCTTACGGCCGAAGTTATTAATTTGGACATTTCGACAAGGGTAAATTAATAAAGGATAAATTTCGATAAAGTAAATTAATATTAACTAATTTACAGTCTGTGGCATAATATAACTGTGTGGGCAATAAATTTTTGATTTTAGCGTTCTTTGCCTTAATTATGCGCTATGTAGGGAAAGCCATAAGTAAAATTATAAATAAAACAATTGAATTTAAATGTTCTTACAGAAACTTATTTAAAACCACAAGAGTGGTTCTCAGATGCCAGTAATTGGGACAGTAATTGTTTAATAGCTCCTTAGTTACTAGCAAGTTGAGCGGTTTTAACCACGTAAATTCAAGAACTTCTTTATAAAATATATCCCGTATCTTACCTCTCTCAAGAATTCAGCTATAAAATGAAAATAAAATCCTTAAGGTGTTTTAGACTTTAGCGCGATACAAACAACAACTACCGATTTTAATATACATTATGTGTTCAAATCAAAGTTTGGGAGTAATGATCGCTCTTAAATAGAATGAAAATATCAGAATTTCTAAAAATTTTATCAATATAAAAAAAGAAAAACGAGTAGGTATGTTTATTTGCCATTAATATAACATCAATAACTACTTTACCGATTTCAAAAATTCTCCATTACATTGATAAATTACTAGTATTCAAGAGTTAGGTACTTAAAATTACGGAGACGGCCTCCGTAGTACAGTGGTCTAAACGCTACTACGCCAATCGTGAAGTCGCGGGTTCGATTCCCGCACGGAACAAGAAAAAAAATATGTTCCGAGAGGAGAATCAAGAATATGTATTTCATATTCTTGGTTCTTCCCTAGTTCGCTACACGGTATCTTATAACAAACACAAACCTTGCTTAATTTGTGGAAATCTAGTTGGAGTGATTGGGGATTTTATTTTTATTTTTACTTACGCAGGAAAACCCAAAATGATAAGATCTGATATAATAAAAATAACACATGTCACGCCGCCCAAATATTTTATAATAAACACAAACATCATAGTCAGTCGTTGTCTATTTCAAAATAGAGAAATAAACCGATCGTTATTTTCCATGTATCACATTCACACACGAGCTACCTGTATCACGGTCACCGCGCATGACCGGCTTCAAATAACTTCCGCCGGAAAGGGCACGCGACGCCATTTTGAAGATAGGTGACATTGTGCGCGGGCGCACTGTTGTTAATCGATTATGGAAATTAACTGCGAGCTGTTTGTAATGGAGATTTATTGTGGTAATCAGTTAATGGAGGTTATCTGTTTTGGTTGGCGGTGGGTTGGGAGTAGAGCTTATTGACGTCTTCTATGGCTCGTTGGTCGTATGTTGGGCCTGGGTTCGATTCATTCGGGCCAGTTTCTATACATGTTTTGCCAAGCTTGTAGGGGTGAGGGTGTACCTAATTGGGAGAATCCCAAGGTAATTATTTTATTAAAATTATAATTTTGAATCAATATTACGGGGAAGAAACAATAATGAGTATTTCATCAAAAAATTGAAATGATTTCAGAGCTATTCGAGTGTTTAAACTGCTATACTTAATTACGCATACATAACTTCACGCCAGTATTCCTTATGGGATAGGCAGAACACCAGAGGGTATACAATCATCTGAAATCACGTTTGACGAATTTGGAGATATTTTATTGGTGGAGAGAGACCATTGCAGTGACAGGGGGTCAGCCTATTGCCCACAAAAAAATTCCAATCACACCTCTGTCCCTTAACTGACTTTGACAGTATACCCGGGAAGACAAGCAGCTGGCACATTATATGTTTTTCTTTTGCTCCCCGTCCAGCATGGAAGTGTATTATGATTTGTCCAAAAATAATTTCCCCATTCTAATTTAGCTATACTCAAATACATTTTAGCATTTCCTCAATTTTTTTTTTTTTATAAAAAAGTGACTAAACCCGCGTTTGACCTCAATCTCACCTGATTGTAAGTGACGATGAGGTCGAAGATGAAAGCACACGGGTTTAGGAAGGAACTGGCTCTTTATACAATAGAATAGACTGATATTTATTATTCTGTATTTTTAAAACATATATCAGTTTAATTTTCATATTTACGAGTATCTTATCAAATATGACAACTGTTATTTTAGTATCTACAACTAATCTAACATGTTGACACCGACATAATACCTATTGATGAATAAGGCAATTTCCTCTCCCGACGACGTGGCAACTGAGACATTTGGACAATAGCCTATTTCCACCTCATAACTGCATTTCCGAAAGCGCATAATATGTCTATGAAAATTAGGGCTTAATACTAGCAGCTTCGCGAGGTTTCACCTAAATAAATAAGTAAAATACCCAGACAATCACACCAACTACATGACCCTAAACTAAGCAAAGCTTGTGATATGATATCATAAGATCGCAAATTGTTATAAATAAATATTACCTGTCTTTGTTATATCTCAAATATTATTATTTTATGTTCACTTGTTTTTATTTTATTTTGCTTGCTTTTTAATTTAATATATATTTTTTTGATTTATCCATTTTTATTTTAGTTCAATTTTCATGTAATGTAATTTAATATTCTAAACGCTTGTATTGTTTAATAGTGCAAATGCCGTACATACCTAAAATGACATATATATCAGAATAATAATTTCACAGACATGTAATTTCATAACGATGTATTTAATATATATGTTGCTGGTGTGTCTAATGTAATAAATAAATAAATAAATAAATATGGGATATCATGTAGCGAATTAGGGGAGAACTAGGATATAAATACATAAACACCCACACCCGGAGCATTTTTTCTCGCGGAGATGAAATCGCGGATTTATGTGCTACATAGTGTCTTACCCCACAGCGCCATAGAGGTTGTCAACCTGACCATCTAATGATCCTGTTCGATATTTCTTCGACCTTAAACCATACACAACAATTGTGAAACATTTACTTTTTTTGAGGATCTTTTTAGGAACACGACAGACCTATCTATTAAGCCATAAATTTACTGAGTTTAGTCTATTATTAAGACCAGTAAGTTTCAATAATTATTTTGTATTACCATAATGTCTTTATCTCGAGTTGGTGTAAGTATATGATCTAACTCTGCTGGTGTCTGTACAGCGCGACTATATTGTAAGTAAGTATAGATCAGCTCTGCCCTTTATTACGGAGTAGTGAGTGCAGAAAAGACTCAAGACTTCTGCCGTTTTTATTCATGAATACCTTTTCTTTAATACTCTGTAATACTTTAACTGTTTTTTCGTGTCAAGTTTTTTTGACACGAAAAAACAGTTAAACAATCATTACATTTAATTTATTATTTTAACATGATGGCCTTCGTGGTGCATTGATGGAGTGTTCCTGGGTTCGAGTCTCAGCCGGGACCGATAAGAAAATGAACATTTCTAAACTGGCTTGAGTCTGGGCGTATTCTATAGATAAGATGTACATAGACACACTGTGTAGCGTCCATAATACAAGCTAATATAAAAAGCTTATTTTTGGGCTCATTGTTGGTGGTATTTATTTATTATCATAGTTCCATGTTATCTTTCTCCCAGGTACAATGGGTTCTGGTGCATCAGCCTCAGCATCAGAGATCCCTGGCGGAGACCTGCGTCTTCCAGCCACGGGGCTGAAGTTCAGCGTCAACCAGCTCCATTCGTTGAACTCTCACGTGGAAACGCTTTTTGATGAAGATCAGAAAGGTAAGCACTGTTAAGTTGACGCTAGAAGAGGCATTACAAAATAGAACATTACAAAAAGATATTTATTGCTCCAACCGAAGGGAAAAACATTTTTTCTAGTGAGAAGATTAAGGAATATATCATACATTTGTTTTTGTTATTTGTCATAATAAGTGTTCTTTATTTGTTAAAATGCGATTGGCTTTTCGTTCTAGGATTTACTTGCTAAAAACCAAACACTTCTAGGAAAAACGATTGTTCTGTGTTGTAGAGTGGCTATGTAGTGTTGAGATTATATTAAAGAGCTAAGGATATGTTTCTATATAAGCGCGGGCTCAAAGCAACTTCTTAAGTTTTTTTTAGTATTAGTTCCATTTGCCAAAGGAACACTGCTAAAATTCAGATTATTATTAGGTTATTTTCGTGGAATACTTGAGGTTGTTAGTATTTCTTTTGGAGTTTTCTCTGAAGACAAATCATAAAATCAAATAATATCCACTTTTTTACTCCCTGTAGATATATGTTCGGTATATGACATACACTTAATGAATGTCAAAAATACAACGTCGGCTTTAAAATAACAATTAAAATGAGAAACTAAATTAGGCCAAGGGGAAGTGGCGGTGGTAAAAACTCTCAGAAAAAATAGACGACCGCAATTCGTGCTATGAGTGCTTACTAGACCAAGCTGCCAACACGGCAAATTTGTGCATTATTTTGACAACCTTCTTAGAGATAAATCGAACTTGCTGTACTGGTCGAGCAGCGGCCGGCAATAGTTGTATGTAAATACATATCTGTCGTGCTTAGCGGCCAAATAAATTACTATGTAAAATCATATTTGGCGTGTAATTTAAAACGATCTTCTACTCCGCAACATGGCGACCAAAGGGGTAACTTATCAAAGGTAAAATTTTTTACAAACTGGCTTGCAAATAGAAAAAAAAAAGATGCCGTAAAAAACTATAACATTTAAGAATTGTACATTCAATAATTGTATTTTGAAATAAAAGTTCTGAATTGTACAATTTAGTTTAATTTCCGCGCATTATTTGAGAAAAGTACTATACAAGCCTTGGCCGTAACAAGGCATTGATGGACTTACGTATGTGTGGCTAGGCTTCGCCTCTGCCCTCATTCACACGTTCGTCCATCAATGCCTCTCTTGCCGGCCGCTGCAGTAATGTACTATTAATCTTTGGAAACAGGAAGCAGCAATCCTAAGTTCTTTTATCACTTAATACACTTCTAAAGTTATTGTTGCACTTCTAGCTGGGATATCTGTAGAAGTGGAAAGTGCGGTGGAGAGCCTCGTGCAGAGGATAGTGGATGGAGCTGGACAGAGAGACCCCAGATTCAGATGCTGTCATCTCATCGCTCTGCACCGAGGGAAGAAGGTAAAACTTGCTAGCTTTTTTTCAAGAAACTATTGACTGTTCCTTGTTAATTATACATTTAAGATATCGGTACCTTCATAACTAAAAATATGTGATAAATAAATTTTATAAATAATTTAAAAAGGGCTATTTTTATTATCACATTTTTTTAGTTTTTTAAGAATAATTGAGCATTTTAAATGCAGAAACTTAATAATATTAACATCGGTACCTGTTGAGTTCAAAAGCAATAAACATGTCTTGTAAGAAACGGAGTCTATCTACATCAGACTTTTTTATAGTCCTATCTAAATAAAACACTTTTTTACCGGATTAATATGTAATTTATATTTTAACTCGACGTTTCGGTGTCCTTGTAGTATGTGTAAATATAAATAATACGCGATGAACCCGATTAAAAAGGTTTACCCACAGACATACTATACATCTATATAGACTTTTTAACACCTATTGTGACGTCGAAGCTTATATTTATTGCTGGGAAAAACAAACCAATTCAAAGACACTGATGCCGCCGATGAAATTGATTATTATGAATGATATCGATATTGTGATATCGATTTTCTAACAGGCATACATTCGCGCGGACTGAATCTAGCTTCGACCAACCTTGACGCTTGGTCGGGGTTCGGACACGCGAAGTACCTACATACATTTGCGTTGTCTATGTAGATGTATGTCTGTGGTCCTACCTTATTATATTCGGTAGGACTAATTAATATATTATATTGAAATGTTTGGAATGAAATAAATCTAAGTACGGGAGACCGGGTCAAAAGCATGTAGTTCATCCGTTTCAAAACGCGAAGGTATTAAATCAACATATATATTCAGTCAGACTCATTAGGTACCCATTACAATGAACGTATTTTTGAAAAAAAAATGAAATTAGACAATAATTTTCAATGAAAAAGAAAATAATGAATGCCACACGGTAAATTCTGGGACAATGTCGTATATAGTATACGGTTTTACCCATGGGTCTAGGGGCAAAACCGTATACTATATACGATATTGTCCCGGAATTTACCGTGTGACATTGCATCTTGTGCAAAAGATGTTATCCAACTTCTGTGTATGTTCTGAGGGTGTTTGGTCAACGAGCAGCGCTGATGAAAAAATGATAATAATTATACTTACTTATCCATCCGGATCAAAATCGTATATAACCGGTTTTACCCCATACGGTTGTGCCCCAACACGGGTGTATAACAAAAAAATCATTCAGTCACACATAGTCAATACAAACTTGCCAGAGCAAATATTGCATTTATGAACGAATACATCACCTACAACATTGTTGATTAGTGACTAACCTGTAGCGTATGCACACTTCACAATCACTGCTTTTATATTCACAAAAATACCAAAAAACAATAAAATTAAATTATACCAAATTGCGCGAGCCTACAGCGACAAGTGTTTGTTTACAAATAGTACTACTTGGTGGGCATCTCTGAGCGGCTTGTGCGCACGAAATTTGGATTATTGGAGAAAATAGCTGCGCTATACGGTTTTACCCAGGTATACGGTTTTGTACAGGTTTCCCCTATACAATATTTTATGGAGGGACATAAGGTAATAATAAGATCAAAGGCTGGTTTATTCTTTAGTAAAAAATGAATAAATAAGTCACTTAAGTAATTCTAAAGACCAGCATCTAGCAGTAATTTGATAATTATTAAGTAAACTAATAATAAAAACTTTATAATATTAAGGATCAAACGAACTTACCAAGTGAAGTTCGATCACAATTATGTGAACGGCTTAATTCGAAGCGATTTAAAGTTAACATGTTGTAGTAGTACTTCCAAGCATCAGCCTTGCACGGTTTTCAGAGACACGTTTTTTTTTTTTTTTTTTATTTATTTGGCAACCCTGATCCCCGCTCTTGAACTCCTCTCCACTTACTTCCTCTCATCATCCCTCCTCAATAATCATTTTGTTTAGAGCTAAAGTTCCTAGGTAGTACCCATAAAAATAATTCACATTAATTATGGGTGGGTGATATTACTTTAAAGGAATACTGTTTGGGCGGGTTTATATCAATCGCTTCGAATTAAGCCGTTCACATAATTGTGATCGAACTTCACTTGGTAAGTTCGTTTGATCCTTAATTATGTTTCACGGCTTAATTCTTTGCGATTTAAAGTTAACATGTTGTAGGATGTTCAGAGTATTTTAATGTGAATTATTTTTGCAGTATAGGTATAAGTAAAATTGTTAGAGTATAACCAACAGTAATAAATCACAAATATACATCTATTTATTCTAAGGAGTTACATAAAATACTAGTTGCAAATTGATTGGCATCCGATACAATTTCTTTGTTGTAGAATTTGGCAAATACTGAGGATGTATTACTCCATCCTGCGGTTTTCCGTATGACATCAATATTGACACCGACTCTGCTAGCAGTGGAAGTGGCCGCATGGCGCGTGCTGTGCGCGCTAAACACTGATGTGTCCACGCCACTGCGTTGTAAAGTATATTTGATACAGTGACTCAAAGTTTGAGACAAACTTTTAAGTGAGGTCTTTTGTGGCTAATAAATAAAGTGTCACAACTACGTAAACCACTCGTTTCATTTATGTAATCTAAAATGCATCTGGCAGGGCATATTGCAGGATTTGTATGAAAAAATGGTAGCCTTAGAATGGGTTGAAAGGAGTTTGGTTTTGAAGTTTTTACTAAGTCAGGTATTTTAACGAAGATTTCTGTTCTGTTTTGAGTTATATTATTTATTTTAATGAGAGAAAATGTTTGTACTCTTTGCGCTGTCACCAAACGTAGCACACCAGCGTTTCTTAGAGAAATCTTCTAAACTAAGGCTTTCATTTGGCCATTGAGTGGCCAAATAATTTAACACTATGATTGGGTCCCAAGAAGTATTATATTTTGGATTGGTGGGCCTCAACTTGTAAACACCCTTCATGAAACGTTTGACTCGATCATCATTTAAGCTATTACCTAACAAAAGAGATAAGGCAGAGCGGTAAGAATTGATGGCCCCGTATTTAGCGCCTTTATCAAAAATATCGGTTAAAAAATGTATTACAATTGGAATAGAAGCATTAAAATAATCATAATTATGTAATCTACAGTAAATTATCCAAGATTTTATGCAAACATCGTACTGTTTGTAAGTATTATTTGCAAGCGAAGCTAGCATAATATCTACTGACCTATTCGATAAATATTTCCTTAGTAATGCTTGCCTGATAATTTCGCGGCAACAAGGCGTAGATTCTTGTGTACACAATCTACAATCTACTGAAAGGAGATGTTAGAAGGTCAATATCTGGTCCAAAATACAAAAAAATTGAAACAGACAACTTTTCAAACATAGGAAACCAAGGTTGACTTGGCCAATATGGCACCACAACAATACCCTCTGCCTTATGACAAATGATTTTCTGCATTAATTTTACTGTAAGCGAGAATGGTGGAAAGGCGCAAAATAACATATTGGTCCATGGCAGTGTAAAGGCATCAACAGCACATGCTTCGGGATCATTTCTCCACGAAACATATTGTTTACACTTAGTATTGGATCTGTTTGCAAACAAATCAATACTGGCATACCAAAGTTGCGAACTATTTCATTAAATGCAATTTGATTTAATTCCCACTCTGTATCCTCGAACTGTTTTCGAGATAATGAATCTGCCTCACAATTATCTTTAGTATTGATGTAAGAAGTGAATAAGATTATTCTACGTTCTTCGAACCATTTCCACATACTTCTAGATATATAATCTAGGTGATCATATTGAATACTGCCCATTCTGTTAATAAGATGTCACAATTAGATAATTCTTTGGTGAAACGTTTCAGAGCTAGAAAGGCTGCTTTTAGTTCCAACTCGTTTATATGACAAGAAGTTTCGTTGTCTTTCCTATATCCACAACATCTAACTGTATCACAAATAATTCTTCATGTAGGGTAATTAAGATATCAATTGTCTGATCGTAGTTTGGATTTTTTTTTTTTTATTAAACAATTATATTTATATTGTTCAAGCTTTTTTGTATATAACCACGAATAAGTTATTGTTGGACATGCGGAAATTAAATACCTAATGAGTTTAGCGAATTCGCGTAACTTGCATCGTTTTATACAAAGAAATCTATTTATAAAATCTTTCAATTTCATTTTCTTTTCCTCGGGTAGTTTTAAAATCATCTGCTTTGAGTCGAAAGTGAAGCCCAAGAACTTACATTCACGTTTAGGTATTAAACAACTTTTTGAAAAGTTAATCAAAAAACCCAAGCTCTGTAATAGATCTATAGTTGTAGATACATTAGTGACACACTCCGAGTAAGTCTTTCCGATAAAAAAATGTTATCTAAATAAATAACTGAAATCATACCCCGACTACGCAGGTATTCTATAACTGGTTTCATTAATTTAGTAAACACGAGAGGTGCGGTACAAAGGCCGAACGGTAAACAATTGAATTCATATAATATATTGTTGTATTTGAATCGAAGATATTTTTTGTGAGCTTCATTTGTCGCAACAAAGAAGTATGCATGTTTTAAGTCTATTGTCTACAGCAGTTTTCAGTCAATAATTTTGACGCTGTTCTGTAATCTTCCATTTTAAAATGACTAGCAAGTACAAATTTATTTAACTTTTTTAAATTCAATATAAACCTTTTATCACCATTAAGCTTAGGTACAAGAAATATACTGGATAAAAATTGTCCTTCAATATAAGTACATTTCGAGATGGCACCATTGCTTATTTGTTGCTTCTGTGGTATTAATGAAGATGATCCTACGAGTGTTTCGGTAGCTCTTCCCAGAGCTGCTATAGCCACACCAGTTTGTCTTTGCCTAAACATGAGGGAGGAATTCCGTTTAGAGACCGCTTCGATAACTGCCACTTTTGCTTCCGGATTCAGAGCAGGGGCAAGGAGTAGTTGACAATTACTAGGAATAAGATAATCCTCTAGGATTTTATCTCTTGTCTCTTTGGGTAGTCCCTTTAAAAGGATTTCAGACCACCGCACCGGGTTGAAATTTCCTTATGTAAAGGTTTTCCTAGTTCTTCAGCAATTATATTAGCCTTATTGTATGATGTTTAAATAGTAAATAGTAATTATTTTGTACTTAGACTGTAAGATTACTCTGTAAAAAACATTCAAGATTTGTGGCATGAATAAAGAAATTTTATTATTATTTATTATTAATCTTAGGAGCATCTCCCAACATCTCTAAGATATCGCTATCCAATTCTATATCCTCAACATCCATCTACTGGTGGATGTTTTGAGGTAGATGGCACTGAAAAGACGAAAGTAGTCAGCGTCTCGAATAATAATTCGAAAGAAGTGTTTTTAGCACCTACGAGCATAAAATGCAAAAAGTAGGGTAGTCATTTTAGCGATAATGATCACTAAACAAAGAAATTTTCCATAGTCTCGAATAAAGATTCGAATTAGGTAAAGAGGATTGGCGGCCACGGTATCACTTAATTTTAGAGTTTTCAAGCGTATCAAAACCGGGCTATATGTAGTTAATAGGTCAATATGAGACACGTTTTTTCCAACATCTATTGTTGTGATAGTTGTTGGGAATATTTAGAAATACAATAAAATCAAATTAAACTTGCCGAAAGCACATTTTTTAATTTCCCGGCAATAAAAAATAATAGTTGTAAAGTCCTACTGTCAAACTTGAATTAAGCCGCCCGCGCCGCCACCCCGTTTCAAACCTCTGGATTGGTTAATACCTGCTTATGTAATGTAATGGTTTCAAAATACGACGCCATGTTAGAAAAGACGGACTATAAATTCCTGTAATTTTTAGGTTAGATTATTGTTTTGACTTTTTATTCCCAACTTCTGTATAAATCTAATAATTTATATTCTGATTACTCGTTATCTAAGCAATAAAACGCACATATTAAGTTTGAAGTACGTGAATGCTATGTGAAATAAAAGCGGTACTTACAATGTATGGGACCTTGCCATTCTTCTTTTTGAGTTTTAAACTCGGCTCATTGAAATTCAGTGATAAAGATCATTGAACTGTGTTTTCGAATAAGGATTCGAAATTCGAATAAGGATTCGAAAAGTCATTTTAGCGATAATGATCACTAAACAATGACATTTACCATCGTCTCGAATAAAGATTCTTACTAGGTAAATTTGTGAGTTTTAAACTCGGCTCATTCAAATTCAGTGATAAAGATCATTGAACTTTGTTTTCGAATAAGGATTCGAAAAGTCATTTTAGCGATAATGATCACTAAACAATGACATTTACCATCGTCTCGAATAAAGATTCTTACTAGGTAAATTTGTGAGTTTTAAACTCGGCTCATTCAAATTCAGTGATAAAGATCATTGAACTTTGTTTTCGAATAAGGATTCGTAACGTAATTATGCGATGTAAAGAGCCATGGATAGTGATAAGGTACAAATTTCACTTGGCATTTGCTTCTTTTGAAGCTTTTTTTCCAGTTTTCTGATCTTCTTGCGTATGGTCTCGATGTTTTCATATTTCCTTTTCACCATTTTTACGAACGACAAATAATAAGTTGAGATTTAAATTTTTAAACTATAACACAAACTATTTAACGTTTAATTTAAGTAATAAATTATAGACGCACGTGCGAAGGCTTGAGCACGGAAATACAGAATGATTATTGAGGAGGGATGATGAGAGGAAGTAAGTGGAGAGGAGTTCAAGAGCGGGGATCAGGGTTGCCAAATAAATAAAAAAAAAAAAAAAAAAACGTGTCTCTGAAAACCGTGCAAGGCTGATGCTTGGAAGTACTACTACAACATGTTAACTTTAAATCGCAAAGAATTAAGCCGTGAAACATAATAGAGGGTTTGAGTTGAAGTCAACGAATTGTTTATTTTAATTTATCAAATCACGGTGAGGGGTATCTTTCAAAACTTTTTAAGCTGTACTTGTTTATTAAAAAAGCGAATAAGTACTTTGATCTCTTTAACTTTGTGGGTTCTTTAAAGTTTTCAAGTTTCAAAATATATCTCAAAGTTATAACATCCTTCCTTCGCCCGATTGTTAATTCGACCTCATCTACACTTACCATCAGGTGAGATTAAGGTCAAATATTTATTTATTCGACGAAGAAAAAAAACAATGCATACTTAATATTGTCTATTTAGGATAAAATCTAAAATACCGTTCAACAGGATTCATCGTGTATAATTTATATTTTGAAAAGGCATCAAAACATCAAGTTAAAATTAGGGAACAAATTTTTTGAGCTGCTATTTAAATATTCGAGATGTTATTATGATCAGTTGAAAATCACATTGAGCAGTTATTAAATTTAATGACGGTTGGTTAATTAATGCGACAGTAAAACATTTACAGTAATAAAAAATCAATTGGTCGGTTATTTTATCATACAATGTAATTCTAAAAATAAATGAGTTGTTCAATAAATGAATGAGCGGTAAAAATGATGGAATGAGCGGTTAGGCGAATAGTTCGGCACTGAAACTATATTTGCTACTAGCTGCTGCCCGCGACGTCGTCTGCGTGAACGCTATGCAGCACCAAACGCACCTACGATTATAACACTGCTAGCGTGATAATATGTAGCCTATATGTTGACCCGACTTCTTAACTATCTTCATGCCAAATTTGAAGTAAATCCATGCAGTACTTTTTGAGTTTATCCCGGAAAGACAAACAGACAAACAGACAAAAATTCTAAAAACTATATTTTTTGTTTCTGTTTCGATTGTAGATCATACCCCAAGTATTCTTTTAAAAAAATATTCAATGTACAGTTTTGACTTTCCTACCATTTTATTATATGTATAGAATAGATATTATACCGGGTCTACAATCCAAATAGGTCAGTATGGAGAATTCAGAAACTATGAGAGATAGCGAAATCTGTTTCAGGAACCATGGCGTCGATTTTAGATTTAATAATAATTACATTCAAACTTTGTTCTTAACTCTCATACATAACCGGGACTCGAATCTGGTCGAAATCTCTGATGCCTATTTCGGTACCAATCTAAAGCTCATGTGCAATTTTTATCACTTTTAATATAGGCTTCCAATAGATCTAACTGTTGTTCATTCGTTAAACGCATTATACAAACAGTATACAATAATAATCTATCTAAAATCAAAACGAAGAGAATTTATGAAAAGGCTCGTTTTATTTAAAATATTACACTCAGCCCAAAGGAAGTTATTCCATTTTCCAATTTTAAATGATACGGCACACCCGATGAACAAATGCGGTCTAATTTTAAATAAATACTATTTGTAATGCATAATATCGATACAGATAAGATATGCGTAAGTGGTCTCTTCAGATAATTGATGATCGGTTCATAGCACAAGGTTCATAGTATTCACGACATTTTGCAAATTCATTTAATTGTGGCCATTTGAGTCTTATTTACTGGCAGTCTTGTTAACACAAGATTTCACAGCCAAATTTGGTCCTTTTACATACGGACTTGAGGCGATTACAAGAGGTTCGATTGACCAGGTTCGATTCCCGGTTCTGTATGAGAGACACCTACATATCTGAATATTTTAATCATTTTCCTTAGATGCGCTCCCGATCACTCGAATACCTGGTGACTCTAGACTCGTTGCCACCACTTAACTCCGGCAACGAGGATTGCCGCCTGCAACCAGGGCCGGTTGGGTTCGGCAAGATTCGGCTGGCGGGCCGGGAAGCCGAGCGCTGGCAGGAGTTTCTCACTCCCTCGGGATATTTAAGTAGGTTCGTGTATAATTTTTAGTTGTTGAATACTTGTTATCCATATAGGTTTGACTAAGCATAAGCCTATACCAAACGATGTCAGGTATCCTGATATAAAATTTTGCGCCAATATCATTGGTTTGGTGACAATATTAAATAAGGGCGAACGCGGGTGTATCTAAACAATATCTAGTCTTAGATTCATAATTAGACCTATGAATCTAATGTAAGATGCTGTCATCTTAATAACACGATTTAGACTGAGATTTATGGTCCAAGCTTGAATCAAAATTCTGAGTTTTCTTTGCGGAGCGAAAATGCTAGAACTGTAAAAAATGCTCTTTAGCACTCTACCGTAACTGGACACCATTAAACACCTTTTACATAAAAAGAATGCAAAGTTTGTCTCTATTTCTGTCTGGAAGAAATAGCTTATTAGCTATAAGGCCTCCCTTTGTACATTTCTTTTGTATTTCTTTGTTTTTAATTGTTTAAATTAATTGGTGTACAATAAAGTGTTAAATAATAATAAAATATTTCACCTGGTGGAAAGTGGGCTTCGTCCAAGATGTTTAAGGTACGTCCATCCATGACAATGGTATACATGCGACGCTAGGACATATCAGGAGTAAGGTAGTCAAGAATAAAGACGCTGGCAGGTCGTTCAACACCTTGTCGATCCGTGCCAAGAAGGAACTATCGAATCGCTTTGTTTGACTTTTAGGAATGAAAGTTTTTTCTGCGTCTAGTGGTTCGAAGGAAAAATATAGGCCACGGTAGGGTCTAAGCCCCTACAGCTCTACCGTCCTTGGAGAAATGTGCCGTAAAAAGCAACTAATCCGAGTTATCCCTGTTTCGTGGTAGGAGCCCTTCACACCTCGCTAGCGATGACTATTCGTATTAAGTTTGTCACCAAACTTGCAACTACTGCAACTACGGTGATGTGTTCTGGCAATATTTTATGGAGGGCGAGTTCTTTTCTAAAAATGTATGCTGTCATCTTGTTGTCTCAACTTCGACCTAATCTTAACCAACCATAAAGTGAGATTGAGATCAACTACGGGTTTTTCAGTTAGTTCAGTTTAATAACCCCATTGTTAATCTTCTCACCAACTTAGGTCTATGCATGTCTCTAATCACAATGCAATATGGTCCTTAGGGACAAGGTAATAGAGCGGTGGGTGGCGCTGCTCGCGCGCTGCACACAGCCGCGCGGCGGAGGCAGCTCTCGTGTTTTGTGCGCGCGCGCTGCAACTAGAACCGCGCCGTACCACTACTGCTATATACAAAAATGTAAGTTACATAATATTGTCTTAAGTTTTCGCGATACATACTATTAAATAAAACACTTTTTAACCGGATTTATCGCGTATATTTACATTTTAAATTTACCACGTCGCTCGTGACCACGGGGTCTGCAAAGACACCGAAACGTCGAGTCAAAATTTAAAATGTAAATATACGCGATAAATCCGGTTGAAAAGTGTTTTATTTAATGTAAGTTACAGTCAACCACGAAGAAACCGCGTAAAGTTGTCCGTGGGTTTGGTAAAAATATCTCGTTATTTCACTCAGCTTCACACATAGGTTGTCATGTTTGGTGAGACGCACGACATATTCTTACAGATATCGATACCTACTCAAAATATCTTAAAATGCTTTTGGGACTTGTGTTCGTATGACAAAATTTGCTTATTTATATCCAAAAAGAATACTAATTTAAAGTAAGTGATAAATAAACTAGGTCCATGGATCATATAATTATAATATGTTCTTGTACAAATACGAATTATTTACATCAAAAGTTGCCTTGAAATTGGGGTTGAAATATGAATTTTTCAATGATCATAATTTTATAATGTTTTCTTTAAACATGATGTTGACAAGAAACAAACTTAAAAATTTTTTGGAGCCTACCTACAAATACTGACGCCATGAGGATCCTATGTTTTATATGGCAAATGTACGAAATGGGAGCTCTTAAGCGGTTGGACCGCTTAAAGGAACGCCTAGGCGGACAACCGGTAGCAGCGCTAACAGTTCTCTATAGTGAATTGTCAGCGATGGAACGCTCAAAAAAGCTCTCATAATACGGACCTATATTTCGTGTCCCAATTGCAAAATTTACTACATTGTGGATGTCTCATTGAAAAACTAAATCGTTTATAGTTTTCTACTAAAAGATGGATTCTGCAGTAACGTGTGTTACGTACCTTAATAATCTAACCTTAGTGCACAGTATGCAATCTTGATTACGGTTTAGATAGTGTCAACTGTTTTCAGACATTTCATTTAATCTACGATCTGGGAGTGAGATTAAACACCCACCTGTCAATAATAGAAAATATAATATTTTTATAGCATTTCGTTGAAATTTACATGAGCTTTTACTGAGATAACTGATACTGTATTATACCTAGGCAGAGCTATTTTGGTTTTAAGTGAATTTTGGAATGAAAATATTTACTAATATTTTAAAGTTTTTGCATTTAAAATGCTTAATTACTCTTAAATATATGAAAAAATGTGTTAAATAAAAATCAACCTACCAGGACACGAACCTGGGACCTCTCGTTTGCCGGACGAGTGCTCTCCCATTGAGCTACTGGAGCCCGGCAGTACGCCTCGAAATTACTTAACACATTTTTGATTTTACGTTATATTGCTAACGTAGCTCCATCTAATGGTATAGCTTTTCAGCTAAGACAAGTCCTGGTTGGGTGATTTTTATTTAACACATTTTTTCATTTATTTGAGAGAAAATATTTACACCTGAAAAATAATCATTAACATCGTCAAAATTCACAACAACATTAATTTTACCTTAATTCAAGGCATATTTTAAGAAAAAAAACTTTAATACTAGTCGGTCATTAACGATCTACCCTCAATTCATGTCGAACATTATCCAGGCAGCCATTAATGGACGTCTTAATACGTCCGCAGAGAAACTACCCGCAAATTGATGTTTCAGCATAGCTCATTAGGTTTTATAGCAAGCAATCGAGTATTCTCAAGTCAGACGTTAGTGGGCGTATTGAAACACTATCATTTGTATTTTCATTGAAACTTATATCTACAATACTGCCGTATTCCACATAATGGCCATCTCTAATTTCAGACTTAGATTCTTCAAAATCAGTTTTAATTAACAACTGTTGAGTTTGAAGTTTCCTAATTGGACCTAAAAATTAGAGTATCCACGAATTGAGTCCACTATCACGATAATATTATCTATACAGTTTTTCAACTTACTACAAACGGACGAAGCGCGAGCTGATGCTACGCGACTCGATCTTGGCATGGACTTTTGATTGAGCTCTATATTAGATTTTTTATACTTTTTTAAAAATAAAGCATTTCGTACGTCTCAGTCGAGAAGCAAATATTTTTCGGTCGCTAATTTATAAGACCGATTTGCGATTAAAATATAGGTAAATAAGTTTTTTTTTACATAAAACACATTTTTACGAAACACTTCATATTAAATTCACAAAGTATTTAATTTTTTATATAAAAAAAGTATATTTGCAATCACAAAACTAAATGGATGTCAACACAAATTAGGCAGATGTAAATAAAGTTACGATACTTATACAGTACTGTAACTATTGTAATATTACTGTGCCACAATTCTAAAGAGTTAGTTTGTGATCAAGAAATGCTTTCGGGACCTAAAGCTAGGCGGACAAGACCGCGTGAAGTTGTTATAATAAATAATCGATAGAATTTTTATTTGGAATCACAGATTCATATGATTCGGTTAGAGTTGTATAGCTTTGAGAATATTAAATGACAAACATTTCATAGAGCCAATTAGCCCTTAATTTGTCTAAGTTTGAACCTTGATATTTAAGGATCATATCCATTAGGTCACATTATCTTGATCTATAAGTGGACGAATGGAACAATCGACGTCGATCGATAGTTTTTACTAGGCCAAAAAATCCGATCGATGCCGACCGACGGCGATTGGTTAGGGTCAAGGAGGCAACAGTGACTCGGATTTTTTCAGAAGGTCAAAAAGTCAAGAAATATTCGTAGCTTTGATCTGAAATTTGTACAAATTTTAGTGTAACAACTATATTTTACCATGACCTATACATATTCTTCAAAAATGCAAATGGTAGTAAGCTATGGACCAAAAACAGAAAACAGAGAAATGAGCAACTGCGCACTCCTATATGTACACAGTGACTCAGTACCTAGGTACACAGTGGCTCTAATAGTATACAGTGACTCAGTAGTAGAAATAATGAACAAAAAACGTGAATTTATAATCAACATTTTTATTTATCCTAATCAAAATTAAACTTTATGCTACTTAGCAACTTTCCTTCGCAGCAAACTATGAAATAGGTTTTCAGGGTAGCATCTTGTTCTTCTGAAAATATTTTGTAGACAGATTAGTTTGGTCCTAACTGGTCGGATGATAGATAATGCATCAATTAATTAATATTGCCCATTAGACGCCAAATAAGCCTTATTGCTTTCTAAAGGAAGCGTTTTCTGTTTGTTAATGGGTCAGTACTCTCCTACCTAAAAACACAATACAAAACTGTAGTAAATATCGGAAAAGTACTCAGTGACTCTTGAGCCACTGTGTACTTTTCCAAATTGAGTCAGTGTGTACCTCTCTGCCATTTAAAAAAAAAAACCATCACTGCAAGCAACATAAAAATCAAATTAGTTCTAACGCATGAAAAATTTCAATAACATTAGGCCTCCTTTACATTAAAGTAATTAGACGTCATAAATAACAAGAAATGATAGTTTATCACACCCATCAAACGTACCTCAAAAGGTAATTTTATTGAGCGAAAAATAGCAAAACGTCGTGGCATTAACAATCCGCATTCGATTCGCACGCCGACTAGTTTGATTTAAATACGTTACTGGCCGCCACAACTGCATGATAGATCCAACTATATTATCCTTGTCTATCAGGTCGAACCCTGAGCGAGTCACTGTACCCGACTGAGCCACTGTTGCCTCCTTGACCCTAAACCCCGAAACTGTTCCGTTAGTGACTGACAGTCAACGCACAGCCATAACAGCTGCAATTTGGAACACGCTTTTCTTAGATAGTGTAGAGGAGTACTGAGGAAGGAATTTCAGAAATTCCCGCGGGAACGGGAAATATTGGACTTTTTCGTTTGATCCCACAGAAAGGGTAGTTCAGCGAATACGAAGTTGCGGGAAAAAGCTAGTACTTATACAAGTTCTGTCGTATTTTATTTAATTAATATTGAAACAAATCATGAAAAAGTCTTAAATAACATGCACAATTATTGAGAAGGTACTATAGCTTTCATCATCGGCAAAAAGTTTGATTAATATCAATAGGCTTTATGACATAGGAAGTTTATACAATAAAAAAAAAACGAATAATTAATTCAATTTCAATTGAAACATTTTTCTCATTCACTGTTTAAGTATGTAGCCCGTAGCAATGAATGTCAGAATTTATCAGCTCGGTCTCAAAATCGAGGAAGCAGTAAAACTAGAAGAAAAAGGCAGCGGAACAATCTGTCCCCATTCTTTTGTCAAATATAAAACAGTGGTTACACGTGAGTGTATTTTGTATATAAAAACGATATGAGCACCTGTATATGTATCTAGATAATAGATTATATCGACTACAGTAAAGATATTGAAAAGCGTAGGTAATCTGTAGTTGTTTGGCAAACATTTTCGCACGTTTCGTGTGTATCGGCGGTTAGGCTATAGAAATCAACGAATTCACCTGTTCTTGTGTAGTTAAGGCGCAAATAAACATAAAATTAATCGTCTTTAGTGTTTATTTTCGTGTTACCCCAAAACATTGGATTTCCATTCGAATTACAGATAAAATCCAACTCAAATACTGTATGTGTAGGATATGCATTTTATGTGTTGGTGTTTTATGCTACCCATAGTTAACATAATTAATAATTCACTCCAACCCTGCGTATTTATTTGTTATTTTTTTAATTTATTATCATACTTTTTTTTTATTACTAATGCATGCGTTATTAATTTATTTTATTTTTTGTGTCAATGTATAAATATAATATATTAATATTATTACTGTATATTATTATTAATCCAATTAAAAAAAATAATATAATTGTTTAGTCGATTTAAAATTATTTGCCATTTTTCATTATTCACAAGTATTATTATCATTATAATTTTTTTAACGTTTAATAACGCTCCCCTGTTTCCAAGCTGTAGCAGAATATCCAGCGCTTTGCTCTCTGAGCAAAAATGACGCTGAGCTACGGCTCTTTGCACTGCTACAACGCACTTTTTTGTTGTAATTGTACTTTATTTTTTATTTTATTTTTCTGTTAGATGTTAAAATTGTAATTAATTTTATTTTTTTCTTGCTGTAATATGTGTGTGTTTGTGGCATCAATAAATGAATTATCTATCTATCTATCTATGTATTGATTAATACTAAGTATCTGAAATTGTTTTAGTAAAGAACTAGGCTCATTGTTCGATTCCTGGCATTGGTAATCGATTCCAGAATTTATCAAAGCCGACATAATAATAGAATTATTAAATGCGCGAACTTTTAATGGCACTTTGATATTTTTTTAAAGGAGCGATTTTCAAAGTCGACAAATTTTAAATTTATAGTTTAATAAATTTAAGGCTTAATTCTAGAAAACTTGGGGCAATAGCGACATTATTTTTGACTGTGGTGCTAGAAATGTTATAATGTTTTAATGATTTTAAAACCTAAATATTGCTAATAACTTCTGCCTGTGAATTAACTTGAAAGTGCTCGGTAAAAGTCTAACAGGTCTTGATAATGTTCACAATAACTCGTCTGTCTGCGTCGTCCAGACCATTAGGTTTTACAACTGTGCTTCTGAACTAAGTGTACATAGTTTGTTAATTCACCCTTTTGCGGTTTTTGGTTTGTAGGAACAAGTCGTTCGCAGATCCTTTGAAATTAGGGTCGGCTTGATAACTTCTTGAATTTGTTTATTTATTTTATGTATAATATAAGTTTGTGTATTTCAAATTGACGACCGGCTGGTGTAGTGGTAACATACATTGCCTTCTATGCCAGAGGTCCTGGGTTCGAATCCCGGCGACAGCGGATATCGGTGCGATGAACACAGATATTAGCCGTCAAGTCATGGATGTTTATAAGCTCATTTAAGTTTATTCTAATAAAAATATGTATTTATTCAATATGTATGTTTATATATTTCTTAAGTATATCAGTTATCTAGTATCCATAACACAAGTTCTTTAAGAAATTTAATTTGGGCTAGATAATGTTGTGTGTGTCAGAAATATTTATTTATTATTATTTATTTAATTTAAATCTGAGTATTAAAAAAGCGCTTACAATAATTGTGGTTCGATTTAACGTTGACTAAGAAGTGAATTACCGCCTTTATACAAGGTGTTCCAGTTGATTTCCCACAACTTTAAGGTTTTGTTCCTTACAAAAAAACAATACTTTTTGCTACAGAATATATGGTTCAAAAGTGCATGATTTCCAAGATATCATCAATCTTAATATAATGAGTTCATAAATTATTACCCTTGTAAAATCTCTTTAACATTCATTCAATAGATGCGTGTCACGTTTAAACGTTGAAGAAAGTTGCATACAATGCACAACGCAAAGCAGTAGAGAAAAAAAAGGGATAGAAAATGCCACGTTGTCATACTTCGCATAAAAGATGTTTTACATAAGATGTTTTGACTTAATTGAATAATATTAAATGAAAAAAAAAAAAAAAAAAAAAAAAAAATCACATGTTATTTGATGCTGTTACATGATCCCATTAATACTTTAGAGTATAAGCGCTTCGTAAAAGGTAACTGATTCATACGAGCCCGATTGATGGTAGAATCTTCTAGTCAAGCGACTACTATTCTGAGTAAATAATAATTTTCTCAATCACTTTCTTACGGGCCAGTTCGTTATTAGACTCACAAGGTCCATCTTCATTTTAACATTCCACAATATCAGGGGAAATTGAGGCCCAATGTAGACTTTGTCAGAAATTAAAAAAACTTCTTAAAACAATACAACGAACACAAAAAACAAAATAAACAGTAACAGACCATAGTATTATAACCAAACTGCAATTCAAATACTTAAACAAACCCGTGGAACCGTAAAGCGAAAATTCATGGCAATAAAGCAATACGTGCTTGTATTAAATAGAGTGCAAACTTGAGCGGTATAGCCGCCAGCATTGAGTAAACATTCCATGATTTGTGGAACCTCCAAAACAGTTAAATATTTATCGGTAGGATAATATACAGTTTGTACACTTTTTAAGAATGTAGTGGACTAACGTCCTGCCAGTTAAAGCGTAATTCCTCGGTGTCGGGTGACGGGTGAAAGGATCCATCAGTTAAATAACGGGAACAATCGACGTTTCCGCAGCGAATCAACAGCCATTATGAAAACTTATCCGGATTCAAATTAAGAGTTCGTTTGTCGGATAGACCTCTACGTTTAAATATCGTTACATTTATCATTAACTTAGGTGATAGCAATCATTCTATATAAATATAACAGAATGTCAAGTAGAACATTTAAAAAAATATATAAAAAATATATCTTCGAGCGTAGCGTTCTGGGTTGACACAAAACGAGCTGACAGTATCTTGAATTTTAGGTCGTGCAGCTTGACGGATGCTAGATGTAATATTTTTCATATAGGGTCTGCAGTAGTGAGCATCCCATGGACAAGCACAACCACTGCTTAAGGTTTGACTCTGTAAAAATTTTATCTAGACGAAAAAAATACATTTCTAGAATGATCATAGAAGCTATTGAAATTAACAATACCCTAATTTTAATAGAGAAAATGGTTGGACACTATCACCGACATGGGATTCTATCCTGAAAAACATTGCATCTAATATCCAGCAAGCTGTACTACCTAAAACTCAAGATACTGTCAGCTCGTTTTGTGCCAACCCAGAACGCTACGCTCGAAGACCGAGAAACAGATGGAGGTGATGACGCCTGACACCTCAGTCTCTCGTGACCACGGGTCTGTAAAGACACCGAAACGTCGAGTTAAAATTTTGAAATTTAATTATTCGAGATAAATCCAGTTAAAAAGTGTTTTGTTTAATAGTATGAATCGCGAAAACTTAAGACAATAATCATTCTACAGCCTATATAACTTATCGCTGCGACTGTACATGTCTACGCCACTCAGGCATATTTTCAACAAGGCTCAACCTGGAGCTTAACCCGCAGGGAAAGTTGCACGTAAGTTCGCATACTTAGCATGTTTCATCGAGGATTCTTAACCGAACTCACAGTCAAGTCTACAGTTAAACTTTTGAAATGCATAGTTTCACCGTGATATAGAGAGAATAGGTTTAAAAGTGTTAAGTTTTGTAGCGTTTTTTGTTGAAGTTGTGACATAGTTTTTCTGCTTAAAAAGTAAATATGATGCAGGACTTTGAAA
This sequence comes from Stenoptilia bipunctidactyla, assembly GCA_944452665.1. Classification (NCBI taxonomy): domain Eukaryota; kingdom Metazoa; phylum Arthropoda; class Insecta; order Lepidoptera; family Pterophoridae; genus Stenoptilia; species Stenoptilia bipunctidactyla. Next base: position 23,782,873 of record OX101729.1, on the reverse strand, counting down.
CGTAGTGAAGCTTAAAAGTTGAGAACCAGAACATAATTATTTTTGCTTAACTGCTTTACTTTAATAGTTTTATTAAAATAAAAACATCAAATTCATTCAAGAAACTGATTATCAAAACTTGTGCTGTTTTGCTGATACAGTAAATGTCAAGAATAATAACTATCAAAATAATGATTTTGTAGAACTCCAAAAAGTTTCTCGAACTTAGGCAATTAGATATATCTAATCCATATCAACGAATTCGACGAATTTACCTTTACAAAATAGAGTTTGTTTTTCGTCTTATTAAACTGTGTACAAACTTTGTCTTTACTGAGTTAGATATTACAAAAAAACAAACTAAAACCTCCTTATCCTAAAACGTTTCTGCAGATACCTTTGTAAATTGACAAGTTTTTACCAGCTACTATTTCTTCTACTCGTTGGTTTTACCTCTCATTCATAATAATTATAACAGTGTCAAATACACCTAAACAAGTAAATATACCTACTAAGTAGGTAAATAAATACACTTAACAAAAAGCTGTATTGAACGCCTGCTTTATTACCCGCAATTGTTATCGTTCTCTCACTCATCACCGTAAATAAATTTATATAAAAACTAAAGTAGGGTAAACTACTAGTGATTGGACACTACGAGTCATTGGACAGTAAACAATAATTAACCTATAATTAAGGTTGTTTCAAAAACGAGAACCTCACAGTCGGTATTCAATTAAACTCTGTATTATAAAAGTACCAAAATGTTTGAAAAAATCCAATAAATCGAAGCATAAGTTTTAATAATATATTTTTGCGGGACGTCCTTGAAGTTCAGTCGTCCTTCAAGTGAAAAATTAAGAAATAGGTAAGTTCAACAATAATAGTTAATAGCAATTATTTTTTTTTACGTTCATCATATTATGTTTTGTTGTAAACAACATAAGGTGTTGTAGTATTTTGCAAAGAATTTAATAGGAATTGAAACCCTATAATATAATTTATATGTTTGAACGGACTGTCCAATAACTAGTTTTTATTTTTAGTGAAATCTAATGAATGGACAGGTGTTCAGTAACTGTATTTTCGAAGAAAGAAGAACAAGGATGTTAAAGGGTTATTCAGAAGACACCTAGTTTTTGTATACCGTACTAGTGAAGATGTAAATGCACTCGAGTACGTTTGTATCGCATTAAAAGGCGATCGTTTTCTAAAATTCAAGACTACTGATTACAAAACAACTTGTTACATATTTTCAATGAACCACTTAGGAGTTAAAGTGGTGATGATAGTGGAATTAAATTATGCCTGAAATTGGTAAAGTTGCAGCTAATAATGATCACGAAATTCATCAAGGTAGCAAAGACTCCATAACAGTCTTTTTCGGATACATAACAAACATACTTCACTCTCATTTACCAAAGGCGCATAATATCCCGTCGTACATTATTAAATAGTCATAAAACCCATCTCACTTATATTGTAAGTATTGCAAAGAGCTGGGCACCGAAATAATAGCCTTCTACCAGAATGCTACCAGAATCCAACAACTGGTGTAGCAGTCACCTAGAATGACGCTGTAAGGTTGTGATATTTATTAAAAGCAATGGCCAACTTATTACAAATATTGGATCAGCCCTGAAAGTAACACAGGGAAAGCCTATAAAACCAGGTACTTTAACTTATAAAAAAGGTTTTAAAATGAATATTAACAATCTAAATTTGGTTTATTTTATATGCAATATATGCTATAAAGTAGGTACGACGACCATCTTTATCTAATCTTGAAAAGAATAATCGTTTGTAATTGCGGTGGTCAGGAAAAAACACAATTATTATGGTGGTAAACTTAAAAGAACGAAAAACTTGAAGGGCACTTGAAAAATACTTGAAAAAACAGGGTGGTCTGAAAATATTTTAAAACAAATCATCATCAGCCTGTAGACGTCCAAAACTGGACATAGGCCTCCCCAAAGTTTTCCACGTCGCTTGGTCACGCGCCGCCCTCATTCAGCGTTTGCTGGCGACTTTGACCAGGTCGTCGAACTTCATCATCAGAACTTTTCTGCCCCAACGGCCATCTGTTCTGCGAGCTATGTGCCCTGCCCATTGCCACTTCAGTATTGCAATCCCTCTGGCTATGTCGGTGGCTTTGGTTCGCTTGCGAATCTCCTCATTCCTGATTCGATCCCGCAGGGAAACTCCGAGCATAGCCATTTCCAAAATAAATAAATAACATCCCCATCCAGACAATCACACCAACTACATGGCCACAGAGTGAGCGAAGAAAGAGTTTGTGTTTGTGTTATGACCATGTAGCAAACTAGGGGAACCTAGGATATAAAAAATACATATGTAGAAACAACGCCCAGACCCGGATTTATTTTTCTTGTTCCGTACGGGAACCGAACCCGCGACCTCACGATTGGCGCTGTAGCGTGTGACCCCTGCGCCACGAAAATCGTCACGATGATTGTACAAATGCGACCGATTCATATTTTATGACCTTTAATTTCGAAATATGTAAATTGTTTTTTTTTCTAAGTTTTTAAATTTAATTATTTCATAACATTTTCTAAAATTTTCACGATTCATGATCGAATATAAGAGATGCAGGAGATCTAGGTTCGAGTCCCAGCCAGGACTGATTTTATTTGGTGTTTTTATCTATAAAACAAAACTATTTTTACCCGGATTTACCGCATCACGAGGTCTGAAAGACACTGAAATTTCAAGTTAAAATGTAAAATATAATACGTCAAAATATATTCGCTAAGACTGAATAATAGTTGCGACACTAAACTTAAAAAGTAAATTCTAATATTTTTTTTTGCATTATCGTATTGATAATTTCCTAATAAAGATACCAAACTATTTATTAAGATCAAAAGGAAATAAATATAAATATATTTATGTAATTTATTTCCTTGTAAAATATATATAAAAGTGTTCATTGAAACGGTCCATTAACTAGTATGAGCTGTCCAACCACTGAAATTCTGTCCATTGACTGTATATTTTGCAACTTTTTTTTATAACGTTATTTATTCGCGAATTTTTCTGTCGAATATAGTTTTAAAGATTGTAGTATACAAAAATAGATATTACTCTACAAAAATAATAAGAATTTTAGTTCACAGCTTTTTAATTGTTTTCGTGAACCAATAAATGCCTTCATAAGAACCTTAAGTGTCCAATGACTCGACGTTTACGATACATCTTCATGAGACTCTTTGAAATATGAGATACTTATATCCTTTTTGAATGATAAAACATTAGCCGAGTTGAGAATGTCATCAACGTTAACATTCTACAAAATCATACATATTTTTTCAAAAGTTTGAAATTTTCAGTGAAGCACCCAACCGATTTTGATGAAAATTATATGGGACCAACTACGAAGTATCTTCTATCATATGAAACAAGATTTTTTTAAATCCATTCATAAATTGTCCGAAATATCTTGTAACAAAGACACAAAAAAACTCCTTTTTTGGAAGTCGGTTGAAAATGTTTCTTTTTTGCGTTAAATTATCAGGAGCAATAATTTTAAATGACACAACCTTTACAAACTTTACGTTTATAATATGAAGTAGGTTAATCTGAATACTTCTTGTTTCAACTCTACAAAGTTCTTTATAAAAGTCAGAAAGTTGCCCTATAACACACATTTCAACCAATTTTTTATCTATCTAATTGAATGTCACATGGGTTCACTCCGAAAATTCGTCCCAGCTTTTTTCATTCATCTAGAAAATGACGTCCATCGATTACAATTTGCTTTAAAACGTCCAAAGTGCGTTGTTTCGCGGGTAACATGATGGTTATACAGCGACAGATGTAATTTATTGTGACATGAACCTTTTTGAATTAAGAACATAGGTATTGCTTTTACGAGTTTCATGTTTTTAAATGAGTTTTGAGCAAAGAGTAAGTACTGCAGTTCGTATACTGCCAGCTACTGCCGGTTACGTAGACTTTTTGTAAACTGCATAAGATTAAAAACATGGACTTTCCAGGAAACAAAAAAGACGTGTGGCACTCGGAGACTGCCGCGGTAAAGCTATTGCATAGCACTTTTTATCAACATATGCAATTATAATTATTTATTTATTTTATTAATGCGGTAATGTTTGATCTAATATGAAGTTCCACAAGTTCCTAGTAGATGGCGCTGATTGTTTATTAAAGCCCGCATGTAAAGTTATGAAATCAAAGTATCACCGCTGTGCCGGTCGGAGTGAGGGGTGTTAGGTTTTTTTCGTTACGGAATTTCTGGATTCGGTCCCCACGCTCCAGGCCCGCGATAGAAGCTATGCAATAGCTTAAAACACTGAAATTCCTTGCACCTTTTGGGAAAAAAATGGAAATATTTTTTTAACAAAGCCACTTATTATTACGATTCATTCACCTGACAACTATATTTGACTAACACTTTCCTTTATGATTTCATTCGTACTTACCAAATAAAACAAAAACTATGGTACCAAACTGAGCGGTGAAAACTAAACACAACTTAGTCTGTTCATTTCATAACTTAATTCAATACGCTTTGAGTACCTTTCACAAAGTGGTGGAACTTCCAACTATCGATAGTTGGAAGTTCCTCAAATGCTGATTAGAAACTAGGTCTAAACTTCTTCAAAACCGAGTTCCATTTCTGAATTTCACTTGATATAGTAGGTAGATATGTTCAGCTTTTAAAACTTTCTTCGGTCAGTTATACAAAAATATTGACTCAGGTTCCTATTAAAGATTCGGTTGAATGATATTACAAATAGTGTCATAGCTACGAGTATGCGGATATTTGATAGCTTTGAACAAACAATAGCCCATTTATTTTCTTGTTCAATCTCTTAACAGTTCGAGGGGTAGTTTTGAAAACCAACTTTTATAAGTTTTCTAAAGTTTGGTTTCATTTGTTTTATAACCCTACTTGGGCTTTAATAGCTTGTGTTTAATAATTGTCATTTATGTGCAGCGTATGTATACATACTTAAATTAATGGATAAATAGAAATATGTTTGGGTACATACTAACACAAAACTATTTCGCGTGGTTTCAGTCACGTACTTAATTATAATGTACCTGATTCTTATAACGCTTAAATATTTTTTATAACCGTCCAGTGGGGCTGGCATGTGACCATCGACAACGATGGTCGGGCTTTATATCGATATTTTATTAGAATATGGCACTTAGAGTATGTATTTTTATAGAATATGGCAGCTTTAGTTTTGTTCTGTGGGCTTAATCATGATATCGAATCGAGTAATTCTATCTTTTTGGTGCGCATGTTAGCTAACATGATAGGATGAAATAATTCGGTAATATTTATATTGTCGATTCGAGTCTTTAAGTTTATTTTTTAGCAGTATTTAAAATAAGTCAGTACAAACAAATAAAAGTACAATTTCTCTTAATAATACATGCAAGCATTTTTTCTTATTTTACTTCTCAATTCACTTTCCGGTAATATAGAATTGTATAATGTTGTGTGTTAATATTTATGTACTAAATAGGAGACAATCCGTGTGTTATTTATAAGTGCTTTAAGCTAAAGATAGACCAGTATCATTTTAACTTTCTGATTTTCTTATCTTAACTATATCTTTATGTGTTAGTTAAGTTATATTAAGATTTTAACACGTAGCCACCACCTTTGATTATCTAAAAAGTCAGTTTTCCTACACTATACCCTACAGCATCACCAACCCAACCATCAGACACTCGGCTCGCCATCGTTGAAGGCACAACCTGGGTGTTGGTCCGTTGTGGTGCAGCCCAAGCTGAAGCGAAGCTGATCCTCGGGGCGAGGGTGCAAGGTTGCGATCCTGCCGCGTACACTTTCAGAGTTCCCTTGACGGATCCCATGGCGATGCTGCATTATACTGCTGCTCAAGGGGTAAGTTTGCTATACTTTTGACATGTTATTATTTTGTCTATAAGGGTGTAAGCACTTTCAAGGGATAAATCCGGTTGGAATGGATATAAAATCTTAAATTTTAACAATTATTCGGAAGGAACTTCACTCGGAATACAAAGGTTTTTTAAATTTTTTGGGAGTGGTTTAATTAAACAAAAACATAACTAATCAATCCATATAAAATAATCCTGAAGCATTTTTGCTACCTCGACTCATAAAATTCTAACGGGGACGAAATTAAACGGGCGAAGATGCTACGACTACGAATTTAGTATACTGTATTAGGTACTTAATAATATACAGGTATGGTTCTGGTGAAAGTTTTTGAAAATTATTAAAATTTAGTAGGTACAGTCACGTCTTATAATATGTATACATTTTCATTGGAATTTGAATCTTATCACAACCGAACAAGTTGCGAAGTGTGTACATATCAATGCACGTGACTATACTCAGTTTTCATCTAAAAAGGTAAAAAATATTTGGAAATAATTGAGTTATTGTATTTGTATTTGTAATATTTTTAGACTTACCGTGCCTTTCCTGAACTCTTACCTACCATCTCTTTCCTTAACACCACCTTTCTCTCACATTATTTAACACACCATTAATAAAAGTTGAATGTAAACTCATACAACACTTAAACAGGCGCACATAAAAGTTCCAACTTTCAATTTGGTAGCAACCATTACTAAAACTTTAAAATTTACAGCTACAACTGCTAAATTAGCCCAGAAACCAATTAAAAACTAACATTACTTTGATATCGTGCTAAATTGCGAAATGTATTTTGGTTTATTTGACGTGAATTAGTTGTTGAATTATTGAGTGCTTGGTTTTGATACTGATTGGGTAATTAATGTCGGACGCAGCGAAAACTTTCAAAATAATTGTTTGTTTAGCTCAAGTATAGTCTGTGCCAAGTCATTTTATTAAATTTTCTTCTAAAAACGTACAATGTTGGATAGAAGTTTATTGGCATGAAGATGAATACAGCACATGCACATGTCTGCATCTTTTACTTTAATTTGTGTAATTTGTGTATTTTGTGTAATTTTCGTAGTCGTAAAAATGGGAAAAAATGGTTGAGAGCGGTCAATGCACTTTTATTCAGTGCTACTTACCAAAATCCATAGTTATAGCTAAATATATAGATTATCAGGTGCGACACAGAAGAAATGCCAATTGCTCGAATCACAAAGCTTTATACAGCGGCGAGTACCTATATTGCCACGGTAATTCGAAAACATAGCACAGTTAAATTGTGACCTGATTAATTAGTTTAATACCTCAATTCTTCTGTTTAAACGAAACATTTTTAAGGTAGCTATAGGATTCAAAGTTCAATCCATTGCCGTAAACATATAAATACATCTAAAATTTAAGGTTCTTTCCCAATCACCAGGGCTGCTAAGCCGTGGCAATCGAACCCTAGACCTCCACCTCCCTATTCGAGCAACCTGGAGGTCACTCTCGATTGCCACCCATATAAGCATACAAACACACAGTCATCACTTTATAAACACGTGTATTAACCAATTCTGTCCCACTCCTGGGCAAAGGCCTCTCTCCGCTCTCCATGACTCCCTTAGCTGTGACTCTTCCTGCCATATCTTGCACCCACACTTTTTATATACTCATGTCAATGAAACGAGGGAATTCCAATGAAGATATATCATAATAAAAGTTATTATTATTACTTATCGAGCTTAATCTTTTTGTCTAGACTTCTTGCGATACAAATACAAAAATCTCTCTTATTCATTGGTCAAATAGGGCTACTACGCCGTGGCAATCGGTCCCCCGTCCTCTACGGAACCTGGCTTATCTGGCACCCTGCACTGGAGGCCACGCTCGACAGCCACTGCGCCGACGCATATAATTATACAAGCATATACACATAACTCAATATACTGACTTTAAATTATTCAATATAAAGTAATGTTACAAAAGTAAATTCCATTGTAGTTTTTTGCAGAAAATAAAAAATAAAATTGCAAATGTTCCATGGCTAACGAATTATGTGACTTCGATACTCAAAAAGTAGAATCTTTTTGTTTCTTTCTTCTGTATAACGAATCACCTTGGGATACGTATTATAACAGCTTTCTAAAGCTTTGGCCATGACTTCAGCATAGATTCACTGTTAATCTCCATAGAATCTTTACTTACGTAGTACAAGATTAATAAACGCGGAGGAAGCAAAAGTGACGTCTGGATCGTAGCAATTGGCGTTCCCTTGTCTCTACCTACTCAAACGGGAGACAGGCGTGACGTTATGTATTTATGTACTTACTTAAAGTTCAAATCTGAAAAAGCTTTCATTATACAAAGTAAATTCCTTTAACCAGGGCTACTACGCCGTAGCAATCGGTCCCCCGTCCTCCATCTCACTATCCGACCGACCGGGAACCTGGCAACTCTGGCACCCCGCGCTGGAGGCCACACTCGACAACCACTGTGCCGACGCCTCTGCAGCGGGCAGACTCGCCGGAGCCCTCAATGTGTTGATTGATAAGATGAGAGACGGCCATTTTGAGGTAAGGGGCGTTAAGGGGTAATTTTATAAAAGGACTTATTTTTATGTGAAAGATTATAAATTAACACGTCCACGCCACGATGGACGCTGACAGCAAATATATTGAATAAAAAAAAGATAAATGGCAACCATGTCCTGGTGTACCTATCTTATCTTATCTTATGAAAGAAAGTAAAGTAAAGAGTTTTGAGCATTGTTTCTTATGTATGATTCAAAATTTGAAAAAAAGAACAATAATAGTATATTATGTAACAAGTGAGCTAAGTTGCTAATTACAGTCGAGGCTGTGATTTGAGCCCGAGCCGCAGGCACTCTGTACTCAATTCTGATTATAATTATGTAATAATAGTATATTATGTAACAAGTGAGCGAAGTTGCTAATTACAGTCGAGGCTGTGATTTGAGCCCGAGCCGCAGGCGAGGGCTTAATAATGAGCCGAGACTGTAATTAGCAACGCTCACGAGTTACATACGACGTTTTTCAACACACTTGTGAGTAAAAGACAGACATACGTGGTCATAAAATAACAAACACTGTGAATTGTGATTGAAAAATGGCACCGAACCTCGCGCATGCGCGTAGGTTTTTTTTTCCGCCAAATGTGTCAATGTTTGTATAGCATATACAGCCTATTTTAAGTGAAAATGTTTAATTTGGAGTGGTAAATGCAAATATTTTAATATTTTATAACAAATTATTGTAAATTGTGAATAATTTGTTTGATATACAAATTTGTTTTACTAATATAAGGCGGAAACATTTAAAAATGTATATGGATTTGAAGTGGTATAAAACCTCTTTGTTGTTTCTGAAAATATTTAATGTATAACCCGGATCAATAAAATATGCTCTGTTTACTCGCATGTAATTTGCATAAAGGTACAATTCAACTTTGTAGGATTCATTATATTATGCACTAGGGTATAATATATTATGCACGCGTGACTTATAGCCCAGTTTATAGTTCTACATTCAATAGAATAAGGCTCACTTTACGAGTAAGTGTGTTGAAAATATATTTATTTTCTCTCACATTACATTTTGTTTCACCGTAGGTATTATAACAGTACAGTTTATTGGTGTCTGTACCAGGACAACCTGTGTTACGGATCACCAGTAATAATATGGTGAAATTATTGTACCAAACTTTCAATAAAAAAATGAATAAAAAAATAATACTTTTGATGGAAACGCCCTAGTCATTTAGCGACTATTGTATATACTACACTCAATAGACTATACTCTATAGCGCGTTATTTAAACGCTCTCAATTCCAATAGCAATCATAATATTGCAAACTTAATACTGACAAGCTTATCAATACTTGACTGCTCTTGATTCCAACTGCTTTACTAATACGCACCTATAACATCTCAACAGGGTCGTCTCCGTGCCGTAAGTCGCTACTCAGTAGCGAGTTTATTGCGCGCGCGACTCTCGCGCAGTTCCTACTCGCGTACTGCGGCCAAATGCTGCTCTACCGCGCATATGTCGCACCATTTGTTGTTGGTACTGGATACGTAAGTAAACTGTGCTATTAACTGGCTGTATGTATTATAACATAAATAATTACAACAGGGTCGTGTCCTTGCCGTGAGTCCCTACTCAGTAGCAAGCTTTCTGCGCGCGCGACTCTCGCGCAGTTTCTACGCACGACTTGCGACCAAATGCTGCTCTACTGTGCATATGTCGCATAATTTGTTGTTGCTACTGGATACTTAAGTATACTGTGCTATTAACTACCTGCGCATTAAGGAATAGATAATTTGTTAGATTAGAAATAATTACCAATTGTCAAGTAATATGTTCGGATAGGCCTAAAAACTAGAGCTGCTGAAAACTCAATATTTTAATTTTTTTTTTTATACTAAGCCCACTTTTGACCTGGATATCAACTGATGGTATAATTAAGATGAGGTAGAAGATGAAAGCACACGGTACTAGGTACGAATTGGCTCTTCATAAAATATTAGAATGTTAGTTGCCCTCCTGACGGGATCCTACCACCAAGCGGGGGCCACTCAGATTTGTCGCCTTTTACCACACGCTTATTCACGTTTTTCTAAGCCGATAGCAGTATAAAGAAAAATTAATATATTAAGTGATTTCAACGGCACGTGGACCAGGGCCCGGTTGCTCCGTTAGTAGAGCAAGCGTGAGTCCCAGGCTCGAGTCCAGGTCCGGTGATTTTATTTAATATATTTTTTAGATCTTTTAGAATAATTGAGCATTACTGAATGCAAAACCATAAAAATATTAAATCTGATGATTATCTCCTACAGCATAGTGTCAGTTTGCGAGCGCGGCTTGCCCCCCGGGTTTACTTACCCCGTGTCCCGTAGCGCCATCTCGCGGCGCGGCGCCACCGACGAGCTATGGCGGGAAGACGCGGTGTCTGTGCGATCCTGTCTGATGCATCTGCTGAGCATTGCCGGTGAGTGACATTACACAACGTTATTTCTTGTTTATATGAATATGGCCTCGCCACACGCCATATTCGTATAAATGTATGAGAACATCTCCAAAGCCATACACAGCTCCAAAACTCATTTCAAAGTTTTCATGCGGGATTTTAACGCAAAATTAGGCAAACGAAGCGGCAATGACCAGAAAGTGGGGCCATTTGGAGTTGGAGTATGGAACGTCCGAGGCCAGATGCTGACCGACTTCTTGGAGAAGGAGGGCCTCTTTATGATGAACTCATTCTTCAAGAAACCGGAACACCACAAAAGGACTTGGATTAGCTCCGATGGTCGCACTAAAAACGAGATATACTTTTTCATGTCGACGAGAAAACAGATTTTCAATGATGTCTCTGAGACCAACGCCGTGAAAATCGCTAGCGATGACCGCATGGTAAGAGGCACATTGAGTCTGATTCCAAATTGGAGCAATCTCGACTGATAAAGCCTATACTTCGTCCTGTACCCATCCAAATTCAAAGCCCCGAAAGGTTTCAGCTGAACCGTTTTGAATGCCTCGACGATTGCGTCGATGTGGACGACTTTAATAACAGGTTTGTGGAAACTGTCGCCACAGCAAGGTCTAAGTTCTTTAAAACCCGCTGTGCAAAAGGAACCAGGAAAATCTCAGAATCTTCTACCCTCAAACTCATGGAAGAAAGAAACACAATGATCCTGCAGTCTCCGAAAGATGCTTTACAGTATCGGTGGCTAAATAGACAAATCACCAAGTCCCTAAAACGCGACATACGCCGGTTTAATACATGATTCTGCAGTCTTCGAAAGATGCTTCACAGTATCAGTGGCTAAATAGACAAATCTCCAAGTCCCTAAAACGCGAAATACGCCGGTTTAATACAGACCGTATTAAAATGACTGATGAGCAGAACAAGGACTCTAAGTTCTTCGCGAGGGGCAGAATCAACTGATGAAGTTGAAAACGGACGATGGCAGGGTTGTTTCGTCTAAACCCGAACTTTTGGGAGAAGTTCTACGGACAGTTATACACGAGCCGAACTAACTGAAAAAGAGTGCTTTTGTAATAATAAAAGGATGATATTTTGATAGAATTGTAAAATAGGCCTGTTCCGATAAGTATGGTATAAAATATCCGTGAAATGGCCTCCGCGGCTTTTATGACAGGCCATTTCTCTTTTCATGGATTTTCCAATAAAATTTTCGCAAATGTTCTGCTGATTAAAGCTTATTTTTTATGCAAAGCATTTTGTAATGTTGAAATAAAATGTTATAAGGAATTTAAAAAAAAATAAAAAAGAGAAATTTAAGCTCCCGAGTAAACTTAATCTTGCACGTAGCGGTTTTTCACCAAAAGTAAAGGGTATAGGAAAACTTTTTGTTAGGAACGATGCCGAAACGATATTTTCAAAGAAATTCCGGTGTCCATCTACGTTATTAAAATTTTGAGGCAAATGTTTTATACTTAGGTACACTTTCTCGTAGGTTTTATTTTAAACTAGCTGTGCCCATGGTTGTGGAACGAAACTTATCTAAGGTACCTACGTACAATAGCAAATATACATTAAAATTAAAATTTATAACTACGCTACTACTTATAGCTATACGAAATAACTTTAGCTTAAACTGTACTTAGTAAAAACTAAAAGGAATAAAAAGGTCAAAGGTGCAAGCCAAATTCAACCTTCAGCGCTACATTTACAGTATAACTTAGCACTTCGTGAACTCCACTGCGGGTGACGTAACCTATGACAAATTTATTAGTTGTGGCTGGCACACTAATCGGGTGTAGGGATCGAACTGCAAAATTAAGTTTGAATGTTTTTATTTAATTTTTCGGGATAAAAGCTACCCAGTTTGGTGCCCAGAATATCAAAGAATAATTATACCAAGTTTCATCGTATTCGAACCGCTAGTTTTTGCGTGATGCCTGAACAAACCGACAGACAGACAAATTTTTATTAAATCAAATTTTTGGGTTCGGTGTCGGTCTAGTGATCATTCTAGCCAGTCTAGTGGCATTTATTTTTTTGATATTTTCAATGTACAGAATTTTTACTTGTACAGATTTATCTAATATATAAAATTCTCGTGTCACAGTTTTCGTTGCCATACTCCTCCGAAACGGCTTGACCGATTTTGATGATTTTTTTTGTGCTTATCCGGTATCTATGAGAATCGGCCAACATCTATTTTTTTTTATTTATATGGCAAAACAACGTTTGCCGGGTCAGCTAGTTATAAGTATAGATTGCAAGGCATCATGAGAACAAAAATTCTCAGGGAATGTAGTCCTGGCAATTTTTTCAAACGTCAATTAAGTCTTACGAGAAGGGGCAAAAGTTTGATCAATTTTGAAATGGTTTCCATAACTTGTAAATTTACATAAATACTAAATAGTATATTTAATTTCTTCTGACGTTAACAAATAAACGTTGTACGGTAAACTTAAATGAAATAGGCTATAATTTGAAAGAATAAAGTTATTTTGTTAAATTGGCAACTTTAGGACCTAACATTCAAGTCAAAACTTTGGTTGAATTATAATAAATAATAATAAAATCCCCACACAATCACACTGACTACATGGCCCCAAACTAAGCAGAGCTTGCTATATACCATGTAGCGATCTAGGGGGGAACCTAGAATATATAGGTAAATACAAATACATATAGATAAGCGCCCAGACCCGGTTTTTGTTTTCTTGTCCGTGCGGGAATCGAACCCGCAACCACTGGCTTCTGAGGCAGACAGTGTTACCCCATCGCCAAAGTGGTCGTCAAATTAATAATTGGTAATGACGAATTCACAGACATTTTTTCAAAAATTGAAATTATCCATGAAGTACTCTATTGATTTCGATGAAATGTATCTTCTATCATATGAAACAAGAATTTTCAAAATCGATTCATAATTGTCCGAAATATCGTGTACATGTCATCCAACTGTTTTTTCCACGACCACTTTACCTATCTGCCTCAGACGCCAGTGTTTGCGGGTCCGATCCCCGCACAGAACCAGAAAAAAATGGTCCGGGTCTGGGCGTTTATCTATGTATGTATTTTATATTCTATTGGTGTGATTGTCTAGGGATTTTATTTATTTATTTACTATCCCTAATTCTTTTAGGTAACGAAGAAATCCCACCAACTCCAGCCGAGGCATTAGAAATGGCGATGTTCGCTCGCTGGGACAACCTCACGCGCGAGTCGAAGGCCGGAACCTCACTGCCGACATACAGCCAGAGACAATTGTTGTATGTGTGGAGGGTCGCGAGAGAGCTTGTCAAGTGCAAGGAGATGGTCGTTTATGTAGGTTTATTTTTATGCATTTATTAGACTAAAGCCTTTTCAATATATACGTGTTAACTATTAGTCATTGTTATTAAAACTTCTTAAAGTTATCACACACTTATCATTCCATGTGGTTTATAGGGACGTAGTTCTTTTTCTTACACCCTGTATATTTATCCATTTGTCCCAAGTATCACATGAAGGTAAGTGAAGATGAGGTCGAAAATGACAGCTCTTCATAAAACTTTGCAGGAATAAATCATCAACGGGGCAGTGGTATGTGGTGACATACTTTGATTTAAGGGCGCTAGGTCTATTATAAGTTGACAACCCTTTAAAACACAGTCTTTTCTTTAAATTAAAATTAATCAATAACAACTTATAAAACTCTAATTTAAAAAATGAAATAGTTTCAAATTAACTGCTTACTAAACTGCTTCATGCTATACTTTAATTAATATAAGAACAATTTGAAATGAACATAGATAGCCAACATCAACATTTTTTCTCCAGTTCATTCGTTAACGAATCTTCTACCACAACTAATAAAGTTCATTATCTATCCATTATATTCCCAGGAAAACCACAGCGTATTCAAAGCTAACTTAATCCAAGCCACATCCACAAACGACGAGGACTTAGAACAACTAGTGCATATCACGGCTATAATGCTGGACCAGGCGAGGGACCTCTACCTCAACAACTGTCAGATGAATAATGGAGAGATTAGCAGAGACCTTTCAAATTATCGGTGAGTTGTAGGAATACATATAAGGTTTAAATCTTCAAATAAAGGATTTGATTTGATACCTGGTTGTCTGGAAGAAATCGCTTCCTATCGTTAAGATCGGCACTTGTTAAATAATGATGGCACATCTATTCAAAAGTACTATCCAAAAAGCAGATACAAAAAATTCTCCATTTGTGGTCATAGCGCCAAAAAAAATGTCGAATATTTTAAATTTCAAAAATGTCAAATATCTCAGAAACTAAATTATTTTTCCTGAAAATAACTTTTTTTTCTGAACCGGCATAGTGCCCTCTACCCAAAGGTTATCCATTTATTACGCCTGTATATGTCATGAAGGTAAATTAAAGTTTGAATGAGAAATCTAAAGCATGACCGATTTTAAAGGATTTTTGCAGAAATTTAGGTATATGATAATATATTTGAAGAAGAGTACTTTTTAATGCTTTCATTTTTTTTAAATACAGGTCAAAAAAATGGAAGAAACTTCGCGACTACTACGACGCTTCATCCTCTTGCCTCATTGACGCAATCCGAAGAGACCCAGACCTTCGCAACTCCGACCTGACAGACCACATCACCTTCACCAAAACCATCCTAGACTGGCTCTACAAAGGAGCCAAAGAAGACAAGAAATACCTAGGCCCAGTCTTAAAGAAATACCTAGAAAATCTCTTCCTATCTTCTCTAGAAAACTGCTGGTTTTTAGAAGAGTTTGATAGTAAGAGAAGTGAGAAGGACATGGAAGGTTTGAAGGAGTATTGTACGGGAGTTCATGATGGAAAGGTGGACCCTTGTCTCGGACTGATGGATGCTGCTAAGAAGATGCCCTGGGCTAAAACAGTTGTTGATTTTGTGGACAGATTTCGACATGTTGGTAAGTTTACATTTTTTAGTTTTAAATACTCTCTGATTTATAAAAAAAATATACCTACATACTTTGGATAAATAAGGCTTGTCTTCAAAAGCTTTTTATACAGGGTGACTGGTGGGTCACTTTTGAAATTCAAGGACGTGATAGTTTGAGATCATACATGAAGAGATAAAATATTATAAAAAAATATTAATTATTTACATAGTAAACATTAAATAAATAAATAAACAAAATCTCCAGACCTAGAATATAAATACATAAATAGATAAACATAACCGAAAGTTAAAGAATTGATTACGCAATGCATGGTTACGCTAGCGTTGGCAGCGATCCGCGTGCCAGGTCACGTGCCGCGATTGACTCAGGCGTATGGAAAGTAGACAGTAAGAAAACTTTATTAATAAGGAATTCTGGTGAAAAATTAAGTACCTACTTTTATTACATAATTATAATCAGAATTGAGTACAGAGTGCTCTCCTTCAATGTCTAAAATTTGTCACCAGTCACCCTGTATAAGCTTGTGTTATGTAGACCGCACAGTGGAACGAGGGGATCTCCTAGAACTCCCAGACCTGCGCCAGTTTTGAAAATTTTGTTGCCTAAATTATCCTTGCTGGACTAATAGTATATTATGTAACAAGTGAGCGAATTACAGTCTCGGCTCATTATTATGCCCTCGCCTGCGGCTCGGGCTCAAATCACAGCCTCGACTGTAATTAGCAACGCTCACGAGTTACATACGACGTTTTTCAACACACTTGTGAGTAAAAGACAGACATACGTGGTCATAAAATAACAAACACATTTGATAACAAAGCTGTGAATTGTGATTGAAAAATGGCGCCGAACCTCGCGCATGCGCGTAGGTTTTTTTTTTTCCGCCAAATGTGTCAATGTCTGTTTTGCATATACAGCCTATTTTAAGTGAAAATGTTTAATTTGGAGTGGTAAATGCAAATATTTTGATATTTTATAACAAATTATTGTAAATTGTGAATAATCTGTTTGATATACAAATTTGTTTTACTAATATAAGGCGCAAACATTTAAAAATGTATATGGATTTGAAGTGGTATAAAACCTCTTTGTTGTTTCTGAAAATATTTAATGTATAACCCGGACCAATAAAATATGCTCTGTTTACTCGCATGTAATTTGCACAAAGGTACAATTCAACTATGTAGGATTTGTTTTATTATGCACTAGGGTATAATATATTATGCACGCGTGACTTATAGCCCAGTTTATAGTTCTAAATTCAATAGAATAACGCTCACTTTACGAGCAAGTGTGTTGAAAAATATGTTACGAGAAAATAATGGATTTTTTTAAATAAGCGAAAATATTGGACTATACGTGTACCTACGTTTTCTAGATTACTTTAAAAATACTTCTATTACAGTAATTATTTTGACGTGTTAGTGAAAGAGTATTGTACCTTTTTGCGTCTATAAAGGCAACAAAAGCGATTTCACTCTATTCAAAACAACTACTTCATTGAATCTACTCTAACATGACTACCTATCATGATTCAAGGTTGCTCAAAACCTACAGAATAAAAAATAATTTAATCTATTCCGTGTTAGTATCTATTAAAGTAGACTTCCTTTAATACCTTTTCAACGACTTCCAAAAAAGGAGGAGGTTCTCAATTCGTCTGTATGTTTTTTTGTGTCTTTGTTACACGATATTTCGGACAATTATAAATCGATTTTGAAAATTATTATTTCATATGATAGAAGATAATTTATAGTTGGTCCCATATAAATTTCATCGAAATCGGTTGAGCACCTCATTGAAAATTTAATTTTTTTTAAAGAAATTGTATGATTTCGGAGAATGTTTACGTTGATGACATTATAACTCAGCCAAAATTTTGACGTGAAGTCGGTTTTTTTTAATGCTCTGCATTCATTGATATGATAAAGGCGACTCATCCGAGTGGCCACCGCTTGGACCTGGCTAGCGACCACCCTTTTTTTTGACTGGAGGAAAACGTGCAATCACGTCCCCGACCGCCCAAGGGGGAGCGGCGGGGTATGTGGGGATGATCCGGCAGAAGGCCAGACCCACCCACTAAAAACCTCCAGGTGTACCTCATCCGCCATAGTGGAGCTCACGGTACCGCCATTGGCATTACCCGTGAGCCTCGGCGGGTTGCACTCAGCCTCAGCCGAGCGCCCTCCGACGACGGAAATGGTCCAGTACACAAGATCATTTCCCCACCATAGCCCTAGTAGCCGCATCAGGTCCCCTCACCCGCTACGGCTGGCTATCGGGAGGGAGAAGGTGAGCGTATCTCCTTCTCCGTCCCCCCCTCCGCCTATGGCGGATCGGTGCCGAGGAGGCGTCATCGTCCCGGGCTAGCGACCACCCTAGGGGTATGTTAAAATATTTTGTGCTTTCCTAAGCCCGTGTGCTGTCATCTTTGACCTCATCTTCTCTAACCATCGGGTAAGCCAGGTAACTACCAGGTAGTCATCAGTAAAAAAACCGCACTCCAAAAAGATCAAGACTAGGGATGCAACGATACTGCTATTACGATACCAATACAAATGACGAATACATCGTAATGGCCAAATACGATAACGAATTACGATATGGATGCATTACGATATTTGTTTAATACCATTTTGAAGAATTTATTGGAAACTTTGTTGTATCATGTATTTTGTTGCGTGTAAGACTAAGTCAAATAAAAGTATTTAAAAAAAGTTATGCATTTTTATTTAATCGATATATTTATTAATTTTATTAATTTTCATCATTAACTTATGTTTTATTTCAAGTTGCTACATTTACTGACTATTAATTAATTTTAGTAGTAATCGTAATTTATAACTGGCAAATTCTTATTCAGAAAACACAACATTTTTAAGTTTTTTCCTTAAACTTAAATTAAACTTTTTGTCTGGGGATTTTATTATAGATTTTTATTATTACTTTTACATTTTTGTGCACCATTAATTAAGCTTATTGTAATTTTTTGATATTTTTATCGATTCCAGCATAATTTTAGCTACGTTGTGATCTAGTATTTATTAAATATTCCGATTTGGAAACGTAACCTTTAAAAATTGTGAAATAAATGTATCGTAAAAATATCGTATCGTAATATTTACGATAACGAATGATCGGTATCGTTTCATCCCTAATCAAGACTTTATACATAAAAAAAACCTTGAACTATATCGTTCATGTATCTTATTCTATTTGAACGTATAAACCTTCAATTTAAAAAACGAACGATTCTAATTCAATCAGCGAACCTGAAGTTTGTATTCCAATAGCGAGTTATACTTTTTAAACCCGGGCTTGACTGACGTGCGGATTGTTTCGAATATTCAATAACTGCTCACAAACTTGCTCTCTAGTGGATACACTCGTACCACAGACATACATCTACATAGATAAGTGTCACGATTTGTATTGAAACCAACCGTTTTTAACACCTGCTGTGAGGTCACTGCTGATATTTAGTGATGGAAAATACAAACCGATTCAAAGACACCGATGCCGCCGATGAAATTAATTATTAAGAATGATATCGATATTGTGATATTGATTTTCTAACATACATACGTATAATAGACGTACATACGCGCGGACAGAATCTAGCGGCGATCAAACTTGACGCTTGGTTGGGAATCGGAGACGCGAAGTACAATCGCCTCCCGTCCCGGTGTTCCAGTTAAGAAAAATTTCCCTAGAACGGCTTTTGGATCGAAGATCCGCCTACTTTTCTCTGCAGCCAATGAAACAATATAGATTTTATATCTATAATCAATATAATATAAGCGTAATTTATCATAATATTACTGACTGGCTTATTTATCTAGTTAAAATAATATGATAATAAAAGGAACTAACCGAACTGCCTACTTATTAAAGTGCAAGTGAATTTAGCCTTAAAGGTGGAATACTGGAACATTTTTCGATAGTACATGCGTTGCGTCATCTATGTAGATGTATGTCTGTGACTCGTATATTTCCATATAGAAAGCTAGGGATTTGAGTTTTCTAACTAGTTGTTATTGAGTTCGAAAGGTTTTGATTTCAGAATTTTTAATTATGACGTTTTGTTTATTAGTAAAGTTTAATAAGAGAGCCTGTGCTGATTTATCTGTTTTAAAGGAATCTTTGACTGATGGTCAATGTTGAGTTTAAATT
Source organism: Stenoptilia bipunctidactyla (assembly GCA_944452665.1). Lineage (NCBI taxonomy): Eukaryota > Metazoa > Arthropoda > Insecta > Lepidoptera > Pterophoridae > Stenoptilia > Stenoptilia bipunctidactyla. Next base: position 23,762,905 of record OX101729.1, on the reverse strand, counting down.
TTAGATATATTTTATGAGATTTTTGAAATTGTACCTTGAATTACGTTATTTTTATTGGTTACTAAACCTATGTTTGATCTCACCAGATATTCTCACGAATTAGTCGCATTTTACGAATCGCCAAATTTCCATCGAAGATAACTTTTCTACCATGTATTTGACACACTGAAGGGACTTACCTAAGTAAGTTTCGTATAATTTTATCTGCTAGGCAAATCCCTCTACCTTCAAATTATACTTAAACCGATCACTTCCTACATACAGCATACAAACTGAGCATTTTGAAATAACCAAATAAAGATGACCTCTCAAAATTCCGATATGAACTTCAATTTACCACTAGATGACAGTCGGAGAGGGTCATGTTATCCTGGTCGCTTGTAAGACTTAAGCTGTTTGAATACGGCCTGGAGTGCGACTGAGTATCAAATATGGAAATTTGATTAAACATATTAGAAATACTTCAGGTTAGTTGTGCTGTCGATTTAGTTTCAGTCGTGATACTTTAATGCTCACTCTCAGATATTTTGGGCAGTATTTTATAGTCTACTAAATGTCATCCGTGGCTCAGTCTCCGAAAAATCTTAGTCATAGATCATCTTACAATAAATCCAATTAGTAGTTATTACGGGAAAAAATATCCAAGCATGTTTACAAGTAGGATTCTTATTAATATTTATTTATACGACTACTAGCTGACCCGGCAAACGTTGTTTTGCCATATATATAAAAAAAAATAGATGTTGGCCGATTCTCATAGATACCGGATAAGCACAAAAAATTTCATCAAAATCGGTCAAGCCGTTTTGGAGGAGTATGGCAACGAAAACTGTGACACGAGAATTTTATATATTAGAAGATACTGTCATTTAATAGGCTCGTCAAAACGTTAACTTTAAGAAAGGTATTGTAATAAATTAATGAAGTAAAATAGATTACCACTCAATTTTATTTTTTACCGACTTCAAAAAATATGTTCAGAATTGAACAGTTTTCGGACATGCTAGTCTATATCGTCTGAAGAAATGTGCCAAATTTCAAAAGTGTATGTATGTATGTTTGTGTTCGCATATCTCCACAACTACAAGTCCGATTTCAGTTATTCTTTTTTTGTGGTACTGTTCAACTTAGGGAATTCATCAAAATAAAAAATACTTTTTTATGTTTGTTTTCGCGTATCTCCGGAGCTACAAGATCGATTTAAGCAATTATTTTTTGTGATGCAAGGTATTATCCAATTTCCCTAAGCTGTTTTTTTATTTTTTATTTGTTAGTTTCATCAAAATTTATTCAGTAGTTTTTGAGATAGGGAATTTCAACTGACCAAAGAAAAATATACATATGGTAGATATACAATATAAATATCGGGTATCTTTTTGGACTTACGTAGTTTACCCTAAAGTTAAAAAAGAAGAAATAAAAATATTTTGAAAAAATAAAACCGACTTCAAAATTTAACTAAAAAATAAAAACGATAACTTGTGTCTTAAAAAAACTCACTTTAATATACCAACTAAGTATTTTTCAACCGACTTCCAAAAAAGGAGAAGGTTCTCAATTCGTTTCTATGTTTTTTTAGTGTCTTTGTTACACGTTATTTCGGACAATTATAAATCAATTTTGAAAATTCTTGTTTCATATGATAGAACATACTTCATAGTCCCATAAAAATTTCTTCGAAATCAGGTGAATACCTCATTGAAAATTTCAAATTTTTGAAAAAATATGTATGATTTCGGAGAATGTTTACGTAGATGTCATTATGACTCAGCCAAAATTGTGACGTGAAGTCGGTTTATTAATGCTCTGCATTCGTTGATTATTGAAATCGGTGCTTGCCCGAATTAAAGTAAGAGCATACAAATCAATCGAAAAATACTTGGTATACTTATTAAAGTGAGTCTTAAATATGGTAGAAGCTATCGTTTATATTTTTTACTTTTTAGTTCAATTTTGAAGTCGGTGTTATTTTTTCAGAATATTTTATTGACTCATACTTACCTCAAGTATTCGTTTTGTTTTTCTTATTATAAATTTGTTAAGTGCTTTTAAATAAATATATTTTTTTATTTAAGAAGATAACGGTTATCTCAATTAATCAATGAAGAAGGCTCGGCATGCAATCAAAAACGATGTTTACCTAAATTCATAGGATAATGAAATGGTTTATGAAAACTGCGATCAACCACGAACGATGCGACGTTCCTTCATCGTAACCACAGTATAAACCATTATTAAACCAACCGACCAAATAGTTACCATATTCAAAGATATACGCCATTATGTTTAACAACTACGACCACTTGACTTCAGCTAAAAAATGAAATTCAGAAATTCATGAACTTTCGATAGCTCAAAATGCATAATTTATTTTAAAAAAGACAATTCGTACATTACGCTCGTAAGCAGACGCTTCCATTAGCTGAAATAACAATATTAAATATGCAAACTGAAACCGAGGGTGCATTATATTTTGCAAATAAGTTGGAATTTCATACTGGCTTACTAGTGGTTTATTTACTTTCAGGTTGACAAATGACTTTTTGCTTTTATTTAACCTTTTCATAGGTTATGAACCCGCGTCTGACTTCCATCTCACCCGAAGATAATAAAAGACTGTAAAGGAAAAACTATATAGCTCTTTACATTTGGCTCTTCGTTGATATTTGGAAGAAGACTTTTTATGAAGGATGGTCGCTGACCAGACGAAACCTGAAGGCATCTTACTACCAAGCAAAAATTGTGATATGGAAATGCACTTACGTTATCTATAAGTATAGGTTTGTCGGAGCTAAATAAATAAAATCCCCAGACAATCACACCAACTACATGGCCCCAAAATAAACATAGCTTGTGTTATGGGATACCATGTTGCGAACTAGGAAAGAACCTAGAATATAAATACATAAATAGATAAACACCCAGACACGGATCATTTCTTTTTCTGGTTTCGTGCGGGAATCGAACCCGCAACCACTGGCGTCTGAGGCAGACAGGTTTACCCCATCGCCAAAGTGGTAGTCAAATAACGTTAGCCATATTAAGAATTTTGTATGACATGATGTATCAATAAACAGTTACAGATTAAGTTTACTGTTATATCCAAGAACTGAGTTGTTATTATGATATCTAATGTCACATGTTCGGAAATTATTTAATTCTCGCAATATACTACTACCAAAAATGTTGGGGTATGGAACCTTTTGCTTCATTCGAAATCTTTTTATATAAAGACCGCTTTTGACATCAATCTCACCTGATGGTAAGTGAAGATGAGGTCGAAGATAAAAGAACACGGGCCTAGGAAAGAACAGGTGGCTCTTCATTTTATGAACACTCCGCCGCTAGCGGTAATATTGGCGGCAGATTTTATAAGAAAGGTTGTTGCTAGCCAGCTGGACCCTGACGAGATCGTTCCACCAAGCGGGGGTCACTCGGATTAGTCGCCTTTTACGACATTCTTATCTAGGGACGGTAGGGCTATTCTAAGCCGACCCTACACGGACCCTTCAAGTTCATCCATGTAAACTCAACATGTAAACTTTTGCCTAATTTTATATTGATAGTCTGTGCAAAATAGCACCTAACTTCAATTAATACGTCCTTATAAACATTGAATAAGCTTTCACCACGGTTCTACTTCCGCCTAATGAGACGTGTAATGCTCAAAGCAAACCGTAGGTACATTTGATGTTCTGTAATGTTTAATTCCGCAAGGAAATGAGCTATTCTAATGCACAAGTGTAGCTTTCGATTTCAAATTTGGAGTATAATGTGTATGTTACTGTTTTAACCTTTCACGATTGGAAAACATATTGGATACTCTAAATCGGGACTTAATCACGTTTAAATGATAATCGGTAACTAAAAAAAATATTTCCTTTCGTGACTATGACTGTTGCGATTGCAACTAAAAAATATCTTTAATTATGTGTTTTTAAAGTAAATATGACTGAACGCAGTTTATTCTGACTTTTAATATTAGTCCTTAGAATAGTCCTTTCAATTTATTTTAGTTTTGTTAAATTGTTTTATGAAAAGCAACTCCTTTCCTGAACCCTTTGTGATTCATTTTAAGCTTTACGACTTCAATTAAAAAGACCAATAAAAAACAATAACGCTGTATGAACAAAGGTTATTCATTTTCAAACAAATTCCCAAAACAACATTAAAAAGATAAGGTACAAAAGTTTTTGGTTCGTCCAACTCCACGTAGTCACTTCTTAATCCACCCACGGGCCGCAGCATGGCACAAATTGCTAAGCCATGCTTGTAAACTCGGGCTAATAACTGAGTTAACCTCGTGGGATACTTGGTAATCCTTCGAGCCGGATTTGACATTAATGTCCAAACTCGGATTGTAGCAATTATTTTAATACTTAGGTATAAACCAGGTAAGTCCAGGTTCGCCATTCGATTTTCAGTATTTGCTTTTTTGTTTGGTTTTCCTGATTATTCTAGTTTTGTTCCCAGTTTTCATAAAGATATTTGAAAACTGGGAACTGATTCGTGCCCCCGGGATTGTCTCCCATGGGGCACTTCATATTTAACCAAGTTAATAGATTTACGTTTGAAATTATAGCCCATATGTATTATGGTGTGATAATTATAACAAAGTTTCACCAAAATCTATTCAATTGTATTTGCGTTTACAGTTTTAAAGTCTCAGCCTGCAAGATAGCTGGAAGAAATTTCAGTAGAAATAAGCAGTACAAGTTCTCTCGTTTTATTTATCACTTATATTAAGAAATACAAGAAAATGATACAACCTTACAAAAATATCATACAAACTATGGACTTCCATTACCTGAAATAACAATATTAAACTTGGAAACAGAAACTGAGGGTGCATTGTATTTTGCGAAATAAATTGGAATTTCATACAGGCGTTCCAGGGGTATAAATATTCGTACCTATCCAACGAAGTTAATACATTTATATTATGTACAGTATTTTTATTATAATATTATAAATTCGTGAATACTTTAAAACTTCTACACTCTTCTTCTTGTCGAGTCAGTGGTAAACAGAATTTTACAGTGTTTTGACCCAGTGCATGACTATGATAAGGCCATTCCCGTTTACCTCAGGGAGGTCTCTGTAAGTGCAGGAAGTAGGGGAGATAGGACAATATCAGATAGATTCTGATTATCATTTCTGAAAATAAGTGTTAAAAACATCATACAAATATATGAAATGTAATAACGTAATCATCCTTACAATATAATACGAAAATATTCACCGAATTTTTAAAAACATGTATGTAACGACTTATATTCGTTATAAGTACTTAATTTTTTTATTTTGTGTACGAATAAAAAAACGCTGATTTTCAACATTCCATTTTTTTTCTCGTAGAATTCCGCCTAATCTTCCCCACGGGAGACGGGCTGGCGATCTCCTACGTCATCAAGCTGCCCTCTCGGAGGGATAACAAGGAATCCCGCACTCTCACACTCAACAGGAGAGACAAGGCAGAGGCGAAGACGAGACTGGCGAAGAGGGCTGTCGTGTCGGCGTTTACTGATGTCATCTGTGGTTATAGAGGGTGAGTGATCTATTCTGGTTTTTTAGGGTTGACCCGAGTGAGTAGATTTATAAAGAACAACACTGCAAATGCCACGGAAACACTAACTTTTTTGCTATCATCATGTTATGCTCACGAATAGTTGCATTGTGCAGTGATCGAACCCGGGGCCCCTGGAGTCTGAGGCAGACATTGTTACAAATGCGGTCGTCAACATAATACACCCAGACCAATGGAAACATCATGCACACACGCGGGAATCGAACGCGTGAACACTGGAGTTTTGAGGCAGACGGTGTTATCACATCGCCAATGAACTTCACAATTTACTACCTAAATTTTGTTCTTTTGTAGGCTCTTAAGGAGTTCAATATACGTATAATTCTAACTTATACTAAATTTATTTGATCTAATATCAAAAATCAAATTGTCACTACAATCATAATTCTTATTATCCAAAAATTGGATGGAGATATTTCACTTTTTCTTCCATTGCCTATTTTTTATAGAATAATATGGAATTCAATTTAAACAGAGGAAACCACGAAAAAATATACGAAAATATAAAATACGGATTTATGAAACCATTTCAAGATGCTGAACAATAATAACAACCCACAAACCCACCTTTCAATTCATGGCCCTTAATTAAAAAAAGTATTTTAGGTGTGAAAGGGTTAAAAATGCACATTTTCAATTATCTTTTTTTTATAATGAGGAGTTTTCTGACAGCTCATAAAGATTAGTTCAAAAAACCTCTATAGATGGCACTTTTAAAAAGCCGAAGGCGTTAAGTCTGTAATACTATAATGTAGGTAAGTGGTATCTACCATCTATGGTTACTTATAAGTTTTTTTTTTTTTATAAGTGACTAAACCCGCGTTTGACCTCAATCTCACCTGATGGTAAGTGACGATGAGGTCGAAGATGAAAGCACACGGGTTTAGGAAGGAACTGGCTCTTTATACAATATTGCCGGAACACATTACCGCCGGAGCGGTAACATTTGGCGGCAGACTTTATATAAAGGGTGGTCGCTAGCCAGGCGGACCCAGAAGGGATCCTACCACCAAGCAAAAGCAAAAGCAAAAAAGTTCAATTTCTGATACAAACGTCAATTACTTTATATTACTTTTAAAAATGCAGTGTGGAATAAATGATAAACAAGACTACGCCTTTTGTAAAGAGCCATCTATCGAAATCTTTTGTACCGTTTTGTTTTTTTAATGAGCTGTCAGAAAACCTCTCATTAATAAAGGATTCTCACGCTTTGTGAAGCAGAATATAATGTTAATATTATTAACTGTAGCTGCGACTTCGCTTTGCTATAATTTGGTTTAATTTCATAAATAACAAAATATTTAAAAAAACACACCTACCATCTTTTTTGGTTCTTTAACTGCGTGGTATGTTTCAGCCAATTCAGTTCAGTAGTTTTTCCAGAGTTGATCGATTGTTCAACCATCTTGCCACGGTAAAATCCGTCGTAAAATTAATCAATATTCATCTATCAAGAGGCTTCCAACTCATTTGTCAATTATGATTATTACTTTAGAAGTTGCCAGGGAAAGAATGACCATCCATACATACATACTTACATACATACAGGTCAAAATAATAACTCTCCTTTTTGCTTCGCGATAGTCGGGTTAAAAGCGTTTCACTCAACTCTTTGAAATATCAACTACCTATACATATATCTGATATCTGTTACGGGTGATCAGACTATGTTTAATTAGTGTTTATTTTTCCTTAATTTGTGCCAAATGAATGAAGATTTTTTTTCTCACCTCTCTGTTCAGTGAACAATCTTCTTTTCAATAAAATAACTATTCAAGTTTTCTGGGATAAATCATGTTTAATCATTGTAGTTTACTGCGTTTATTCTTATATTTAAAACTTATTGTAAAACCTTGATAAGATTGTTCACTTAGAACTCGTAAGGGAAAATAAAGACGTAATTGGCACTTATTTACATAAAAATACGATCCATGTTTACCTCGTTTAAAAAAGCCTTGTTTATTTAAAATGCAATATACATTTCAATTCTAAAAGCTCAAGATAAATGTGAAAATGTTTAAAAATATTCGCTGTACGTGGCCAAGATAAGCGGCCCGTCATGAGAAATAGCTTTTCACGGCTCTGCGCCCGTGAAAGTGACATTTTAATACGAAATTATATAAAAAAACATTTTTTTCGCTACCGTCGCTAAGCATTTAAGATAAATTCTCTAGTAGTTTTAAGCTTTTTTGCAACTATCAGGTTATTTGCATGACTGATTCATGTGAGCTCATTGTTTTAAAATGCATTCATTTAGAAATTCAAACGAATGATGTGTTGACTAGTTTTTGCTGGAGAGTTATTTTTTAAACAATAGTTAAAGTTTCAAATAATATTCTTCATGTTATGTTTATGTTGTCTTGGGATAAAACAACATTTAAAAATTTTTTTTTTAAATTGTGCGTAGGTATATGATATAAAATTTATTTATTTATTAAATATGAGTATATGTATATTTATAATATTATAATTGAAGTTCTTTCTTGAAGTTCAAACTTACACTATTCTATATTTCCTCAAAATCGATTCATTTGTTTAGCTGTGAAAGCGTTACTGATAAATAAACAGACAGAGTTACTTCAAAAACTGTTACAGCCAAGCTATGTGATCCGCAGTTTCAACTAGGTTTTGTTAAAAAGATCTAGAAAAAATAAATTGTAAAAAGTAAATATCAGACAGGAGGAATACCTACGAAAGGCGCACTGGGTAAAAGTAATGGGGGTATGTATATGGTTAGGTACATAGGTAGGTATAACACGGTCACATTATCTGTGCACCTGGCGTCAATGACGTCATCTTTGCGCGCTGGTATGGTTGACAAAAAAAAAATGCATCGCTAGAAATGTGAATGAACTACTTTTTATTTTGCTTTACAACAATGGAATTAAATATTTTTGTGTTTTTTGAATGTTAATGCATTTTAAATGAATAATTTGTGAAGGCCTGTTTTCAATTGTCGAATTAAAGTTAATGTTATCTGACTCAGAGGAACAAAAGTTGTTTTTTGATGTTTTAAATTGTATGAAATAGATAAATAAAGTCGTTTTACAATGTTTTATAATTGTAACAATAAACTTGAGACGACCTTAAAGCTGTCGAATATTACTGTATTCATTAGATAACTTTTATCTGACCATTGAAAAATCTGGCCTGAATGAATTAAATAAAACAATAAATCGTGTTAAACAAATAAATAATTTTTGATGAGTGAAAAAAATATTTAATTATCACTGTCACTATAAACTATTGGTTGAATCCACTGCATCAAATCTTCGACAACAAAGATGCTGACCATACTGAGCAAGAAGGGCGAGCGCGGGGAAATGAAAGGGGTAGAGGGAGGGGCTCAGCATTCCAGCGAGGTGCACAGATAATGTGATTTTTTTTTTTTTTTTTGTTTTTCCGCCACAGAAGACAACCCCTCAGAGCACCCGCAGGCCTATTGACCGTACGAGAGCTCACTGAGAGGAGGAGGAGAATACGTCAGAAGTACGAAGGGGCACTTGCCAGGGGGTATTAGTCCCCGGCCAGATGACACCCAACAGTGTGAGACTTCTACTCACTAAACTCCCCCTTAATGATCTTTTGTCTTTCTACAGACAATCGACCGAAGAAATGAGCGACAGCCAGTTGGTGGTGCAGGCTGCGCGTAGAATTTTTATAAGAAGCACAACGTGCTGAATCGACTACTTACATCAGCTATGAGCTGGCAGACAGGAGATTGTCCAGATCAGAAGAGAGCTGGTTTGGAGGATCCGAGAGAACGTCCTTGGGCCTACGACAAGAGCGTTTGAAACATTTTGGATTGGGTTGGTACCCGACAGTCGCACGAACTAGCCTATTTGGATGATTTTCGCACCGTTGAAAGTGGGATACGGATAGGGAAAGTGGGATACGGATAGGGAGATAATGTGACCGAGTTGTAGGTATATTACATAGAAGAATAGGTTATTTCCTTCTCCAAGGTATTATCTATCTGTATAGGCATAACTCCTCACCAAAAACATATTATGTAATTAACATATCTATTACCTACATAACAAAGGCACATTGTTATTAATAAACCGCTAGAGCCTTCTTAAGATCTTCCTTAAATTTTAGTACTGTAAAGATTTCAGAAAAATCCATTCGGTGGTTTTTGTGTGAAAGAGTAGCAAAAATCCATACATCCAGCCATTATCAGTGTTTAATGTGTATCTATATACCTATATGTTTAGTTATGTTTCACGGTCAAACGGCTTAGCCAATTTTAATCTAATTTGGTATGGTAGTTCATAAAGTCCTGTGTTAACACATACGCTAATTTTTATTCCGAAGAAATCTACGGTTTCTGACTTCCAAGAGGCAGAAACGATCACGAAATAAAGAAAACCTAAACAATATTGAGTACCATTATTTGAATTTTTAACATTATTACAATATGTGAATCTCTGTGTGTACCTACCTACATTATAGATAAAGGTTTCATTGTCGTTTTTGTTCAACATCTTGTCATTGAAATTACTGCTTACAATTGTCACACCTACCTACCATGCGTTTGTCGTAGCTTTTACTCATGGAAAATATAGAAACCCAGCATTAATTGATTTTGACAAGAATTTAGTTATTACCCCTAATAAGAAGATTCTATTATAAGCCCGTTTGCTCACCTCATTTACACACTTACCATCAGGTGAGAATGCGGTCAAACTCGGGCTTAGTCACCGATTTGAAAAAAAAAAGTAGGAATAGAAAGTTATTGACAATCAAACGAACTTGCATTAATTAGTTCTCCCAATCACCGTGCGAAGGCTGATGCGTGGCACCGCATACTACAATATGTAAACTCAAATCGCAAAGAATGAGGCGTCGTCGTCCTAATTGGCAGCGATCGTACGATGGCGCAATGCGTTCTCGTCGTGCGATGAGTTCAAACATACAGATGCTCGCACAATGACTTGCGAAGTTCAAATAGGACACTCTGAAGATATCTGTATGTTTGAACTCATCGCACGACGAGAACGCATCGCGCTATCGTACGATCGCTGTCAATTAGGACGACGCCTGAAGCTGGAAACATAATTGCGCAGAAATTAAACTTGTAAGTTGTAGTCTGACTCAGAACCGTCATTCATTCAAATAAAATCATTCAATCAAATCAATCATTCAGATAAATCTTATTTCCAAGTGAAATAATAAAAGTTGAGGGAATATGGCCAAAAGTATCCAGATTCGGTAGGTATCTCGGAAAATTAACAGCGCGCGTGGCGGCCATGCCAGCGAATCATCCGCTCGCCTGCCCGCGTCATCCCGAACATACCTACCTATTTTATTGCAGAGTTATTTTGAAATTACGGTATCTCCCAAGATATTGATTAAAATCAAGTGAGTCAAAGAATTGTTCACAGTTAAATACTTATGATAAATGATGTATTAACTTGCCTCCTCAAGGCCCTGGGTAAAAACTTCGAGCGTATCATTCTCTCTCGAATGAAAGATCACTTGTTTCCTATAGACGGTGATCCCCTCATCATCCCCGAGCAATTCGGCTTCCGCGCCCAGCACTCCTGCCCTCAGCAGGTTCACCGTATCGTTGAACACGTACTCTCCGGGTTCTACCCTCAGCGACTCAAAACAGCCGCCGTTTTCTTCGATGTCGCCAAAGCCTTCGACAAGGTCTGGCACGTCGGACTCGTTCACAAATTATACGTTTTAGGTCTCCCAGATAGGATAGTCCGTATAATCGCATCATTTTTAAAGAATCGTACCTTCCGATTTAGGTTCGAAGGAACGCTATCCTCCCCCCGTCCGATAAAAGCCGGAGTCCCGCAAGGCTCCGTCCTAGCCCCGTTACTATACTCGGTATACACCAACGACATCCCCAAACCACCCAAGGGGGTTCAATTAGCACTTTTCGCCGATGACACTGCACTCTACTGCAGCGGCCGGAAATACTCGTCAATAACAGCTAAGTTACAGTCGGCTGTCAATAACCTTAGCGCCTGGTTCTCTAAGTGGCGCATTGAAGTAAATCCCGACAAAAGCTCGGCGATCTGCTTCATACGCAAACGCAAACGCTTAGACGACCACGTCCCGTGCGTCCACATGCGTGGAGTCCCTATACCGTGGCAAAACACGGTCAAATATCTCGGTGTCACTCTTGACAAAACGCTCTCTTTCGAACCCCACATCAACAGAGTAACCAAACTAGCCAAATTCTATCTCGGCCGACTCAACAGCATGATAGGTCGTCTAAGCAAAATGTCACTACGGAACAAATGCACGTTATATAAGGTCTGCATTAGGCCAGTCATGACTTACGCCGCGCCCGTATTCGCCCACGCCAAACCTCGGTTAATCGATAAACTCCAAATAATTCAAAACAACTTCTGTCGTAGAGCCACTAACGCGCCGTACTACGTTCGCAACGCGGATTTACACAGGGATCTCAAACTTCCAACCATCCAACAGACCCTTAAGGCCCTGTCCCTATCTCACCACAAACGCTGCGAAAACCACCCGAACGGGCTGGTGCGAAACACTGTCTCCTACAAACTCAATCCCAAGTCGTTTAAGCGCTCTATTCGCAGACCTAAGGATGTACTTTTTGATCCTCTTAACCAGCTCTCTCGAGATCTGGACAACCTCCTATCTGCCAGCCCCTAGCTGGTTACTGTAGTCGATTCAGCACGAAGTGCTTCCTATATCTACACGCGCAGCCTTTTTCCCAACTGGCTGTCACTCAGTTCTTCGGTCGATTGTCGGTAGAAAGACAAAAGACCATACAGGGGGAGTTTAGTGAGTAAAAGTCTCACACTGTTGGGTGTCATCTGGCCGGGGTCTAATCCCCCTGGCAAGTGCCCCTTCGTACTTCTGAGTATTCTCCTCCTCTCCTCTTTGAGCACTTGTACGGTCAAAAGGCCTACGGGTGCTCTGAGGAGTAGTCTTCTGTGGCTGGAAAAAAAAAAAAAATGTATTAACTTGGATAAGGATTAATAGTATATTGATTAAACTCCATCGCAAATTAATAAATTAATTTCGAACGCGATTTATAACCATATCAATGGATTGTGTGGGTTAAGAATAAATGATTATTATATTATTATTATTGTAAGACAACCATAAAAGATAGGTATATACTGTTGCGGACTTTTTAAGAACTTTTGAAGAGGAATAATTCCGCAATACATTATTTTTGCGTAACTTGAACCGTTTACGCAGCGTACGCAATAGAAGCTCTCAAAATTGAATAATTTTCCCCGTGTTCGCAACATTTTCCTTTGTAACTTTGCTCCTATTAGTCACAGCGTGATGTTATATAGCCTCTTTCTCGATAAATGGATTATCGAACACTAAAAGAATTTTTCAATTCGACCCAGCAGTTCCTAAGATTAGCGCGTTCAACTAAAGAAACAAACTCTTCAGCTTTATAATATTAGTATATAGATATATTTATATAAGAAGAAAGAACTAGTTTTTTGTTTGTTTGTATTGATAAAACACGATAGATAAATACCGAGGTTAAAACGATACCTTGAAAAAATCCAGTTTAAGAAAATAAAATTGAAACTTAAAAGAACATCTAAATGACTGCCGCTAAGAACACAAAAAAGAACTCAAACGAGTTTTCACATTAACTTACTGACGTTCTAAAAAAGAAGATTAAGTAATACAACACGTAATCATCCTAAGCAATACTTAAACATAGATCACCTAACTCGTCAGACTGTGATTAATGCTGAGTCAAATACTCAAGGAGCGTGATAAAGGACGTTAAGATACGCTTAAAAGCCTTTCATTAGATTTAATGTAAATAAAATATATACCCAACGTTACCCATGAGAATGTGGGTTACCTTAATCACTTTTTATCCCGCAAGAGTTTCTTGATAAAATTCGAGGACTCCGTTAATAACTTTCCTGAATCACATAGGCTACCTACCAGGGATATTAGTTTAAAATGTTTATTTGTGTGTCTGTTTGTGACTCCCAGGCGTACTCGTATGAACCGATTCAATTATTTTTTTATTAAAAGTATTGCCCGTCGAGACGGGTCCTTGTTCCATTATGATGAAAGGAATTCGGCTCTATTTGAAACTAGTAACAGGATAATATTCAATATGATGGTAAGAATTCTAAGTGTTTGTTATATGTCTAGTGTTATTAGGAATTTCTATATCACTCACAAATTTGGAGGTTAGTCTTTTTTCTTTACGTCTTCATTTTTTTAAGATTGCCTATAGTAGCCAAAAAAAAACAAACTTATTGAAAATCATAAAGCCAGTACAGTTAAGTCAACTCTCAGCAAATCTGATCTAGTTTAATTAACATCAGGTCGTACAAACCAAACTGCGAATTCACCAAATTCAGCCACCAGTGTGAGGAGGACAGTATTTATATAAATCTGTATCATTACCATTGAGTTACTGTAATAATAACTCAATGATCATGACTGTCATCAATACTTGTATAATGCTCGCTCAAATTTAAATGATATTACATGATTTTGGAATAAATAAAAATTACATAAATTGGTACATACGATATAAAATGTATATTTGTGTGTCACATCAAAACATGCTGTCGATTTGAGAATCTTCTCTTTCTTTGAATCAGGTTAATAAGCACGCTTCGGTTAAATGTCGCATTCTCAAAAAAGCCAGTTTTACCAACTCACAATCACACTGAAGAATAGAACCTCCTTTTAACCAAGTTTTTGGGTCAACAGGCTCTGCTCTACCTACGTATAACCAGAGATATAACTAATTTGTATTTTAACTAATTCACCATTAGTGAATTCACCAGAAATGAATTCTCTCCGCTTCGCTTCACTCGTACTGGTGTTTCACCGAAGTCCAGTTAGAAATAAGTTTGGTGCACAGTCGAATTTGTCTCATGAATACTAACGGGAGGATCAGCAGTCAGACCCTGGTGCAGTTAATTCTCTATTAAGGGTATAGATTGCCGTGTTGTGATAGAGGATATGATGCTGGTTTTGGGATTTCAAACTTTAATAATTGAGAGCTAAGAGCTGTTTTTAATTTTGAATTTAGTAGGTTAAGAATGAAAAGACGTGGTAGGTAAAAAACTTTATTATACTTATATAAGGGAGTGGTCTTAAATAAATGCAAACTTTTCAGATTACCATATTTTAATGTGATACTCAATTACAGAAATATTAATAAGAGCCCACACATTTATATGTTTCTCCCCTCTCCTCAACTTTCGCACCTCTCCTCTCCTCTCCTCACCTCTCCTCTCCTCTCCTCTCCTCACCTCTCCTCTCCTCTCCTCTCCTCACCTCGCCTCTCCTCTCCTCGCCTCTCCTCACCTCGCCTCACCTCGCCTCACCACACCTCGGCTTACCACACCTCGGCTCACCTCTCATTGCAACAAACGCCATCTATCCACTACTTCCGTTACATTCGGCCGTCCTGAAACAATTGCGCCGCAATTGGCGCAAAAAATATGTTAATTAAACTCTTCAGCAAGTCTATTAAGTCATCTCTTGTAACGATATCTTTGTCGCTACTGTTTCGCTATATGATGGGGTACTACCATATGATCTTAAGGCATCGGCGGTCACTATCCCCGTTAATTTCAGGAAATAAAGTTTCATTAATGCCGTTCTTATACACACATCAGTATGAACCTCACATGTTTGAACGTTAAATAAATAAAAATATCGTTTTAGTTAACCAAGTTCCAAGCACCATTGAGTGACAATTATCTCCAAATTAAACAACCATTCAAATCCATTAATGTAATCATTAACAACAAGGTTCGTTAGTGGTTTACAGCAATCATAATTGCAATAAAATCTTTCAACCAATGACCCCTTCAACACACTACCCAGAATCACTCTGGCGTAGTCACCCAACCAACAAACAAGAACCTGCATCTAAAACACATTAAATCTCTTTCCACAACAAAAACTTTCTTTACAACTTCAATGGATACTTGTACTTTCGGCAACTTCATAACTGTAACCGCCACATATTTTGAATATTGCTTCCATTTAATATTTGCCATCAAAATTTTAAATCCAAGATTTAACAATTTACACAAAGCTACCACTGGTTTGGAAGATCCATTTAATGAGAAAAACCAGCAAGAAACTCAGTAGGAATCGGCTAACGTCAGTGCATTGTACGATTCGCAATAAGTACTTGCGATAAGAAAACCCCAATGACAATGAAATTTACTTTGAATGTAACAACAAATAATTTGACAGCGGTCGAACAATACAAACAAAGCAATCATAAGCTACTAGAATAACTCAATTAATTAGCAAACAATGCAAAGCTCGTCACAAAACGTAATGCAACCTCCATTACTTTCATATCCTCACACTCATAACCTCTCTCCGGTTATAGCGTTTATCACACCAATAAGAGCACCGCATCGCACCACATCAATCAATCAATCAATATTTCGTTGAGTGGCAACCAGCCGTCGATGCACCACATAATTCACAAGAACAAAGTAGGTATTACAATTTTTTTTTGACAGTAAAATCCAGCTTTTTCTGTTAATCGCAACAAATTCAAGGTATTATTTAAACGCATTGGCTTTAGACATTAAAACGCATTTTCAATAATCTAGTTACTTCTCGACGCCATTAGCTATCTCCGTGGTTCACACACACTGTCGTCATGTTACGTTTCAATTGCCAAAATAATAACAAGCTTATTATTACCTAAACAGAAAAAAAACGTGTCTTCTAAGAATCTCAGCAAAATAATCGAAGATCGGCAAGATACAAGGCGAATTCTACCGAGTCACGGATACACGATTATCAGAAAGAAAACCTTAAACTTCAATATTCAGACTATTTAAAAAAAGCAATATGTAGGCCGCTTAACAACAAAATTTCATCCGCTCCACCGTGATATCGTTACTATCCACCAAGTAGGTACATACTGTAGATTCGACAAAACCCATGAATCCGCAACTAACGCATCAAGATCGCGCAGTAGGTACACAATATTCTAACACACAAGGACGCACGCCACTCACAATCGTGGCCTCACTGAGATGCAAAATGAAGCCTTGACACCTACGTCTACGAATGCACTGAGGGTGTAACAATCTGAGCGACTTGTATACTACCGAACCAAACAAACAAACCACAGCAAAAATTGTGACGCAAAACAAGAATTTAATTCCTCAAAATCTATTTGATCAAAATAATAATAACGAAATTCATAACCAATTCTCATAGCACAAATTATCATAGTCCGTCCGTAAAATAATCTCTATAGTTTTTCAATATGTCCGCAGAATAAACTCACTCGTAACTCACAGTTTTTACAACGTTGAATAGACGATAAGTTATAACAATATCAAATCCGAACAAAACACCATTTCATCTAAGATTACCTCGCACGAAAAAAAATGGTAAGAAAACAATTGCAACGTAATTCACCGTATTCTAATCGTAGGTACTTATTTTTAAAAAAATAATAACGAACCTCAATTAATTTGAAATCAAATCCGATCCTAGAAGATTTTCACTAAGTAACACCATACTGTGATTCTTATTTCAAAATAGTTAAACCTTATTTTTAACATAAGTTGTAACAAGATAAATCGAAACACAAATCAGTTTTAAACCTGGGCTGATCCGATAAACCATTTGCTATTCAACAAACCGTACGGTATTTTAAAAAAATTTTACTTTGCCACAGCAGCGCAAGTCATAACAAAAGTACCGCAAAATATATTGATTAATCTTATTTTGATGCCATGTTTCGAAAAATCGCACGAAATAGAAACGAATCCATTAAAACGCGTAATGAAAATAACAACATTAACGTATTGGATCTTTTTAAGTCACACAATAATTTATCACGAATTTTATCCACAGCACGTCAAGAACATTTTTTTGCACAAACACACTATTACGGCTTACAAGACGTTAGATACCTAGTTCTCAATTTTTATTTTTACTGATGTTATGAGTAACGCATAGTTTTAATCGGGCTCTCGTATTATTTTAAGATCTAATAATTCTTGCACCTTTTTATTCCGACTTCCCTTTCAGCATACGGCAAACAATATGGTTCCCTATTTATAGGTTTATCACCATTAAGCTTAATACGCATCTTTCCCTAATTATTAAGTCTATTTCGCCCATAACACCAGAAAAACAGTCAGAGTATCGTTCTAACAAACCGAATAACTGTTTTGTGTCGGAAAAACGAACAAAACGAAAAGAAGCGTTACTCATAAAACACGATAGAATTAATCACTGGACAGCTACTTAGTATCGAGTCTGTGGGTTTGGGTATAACCCTGGCTTGGTCACAACAAAATCTTTATTCGCGAGTCCGTTCCGTCAGTTACAATGCCAACTCAATTAATACCGAGCTACTATCGACCGTCAGTCTGAGATACGTCAACGCACCTAGCCGTCCTAACCGTATCTCTGTCACTTGCCATCATCCTACTTCAAGATATGACTTATGGCGCTGCAATCGAATGTCACGTCATTCATTGCATTTAGCGCCCTCTTTAACAGTGCTACCAACATACTTCCGTTACCATGAAGTCATACAAACATCTTAATATCGCAAACTCATCGTTATCGCCAACATTTGTTAATTTAAAATAATTTCCGAATATTTTACATAACGATAGTATTATTTAATTCTCTACTTAACTCTTTGCTCCTCAAAGGTGATAAATTCGCAGTAATCTCTCCAACAGATTCGCCCTTCTTCCAGAACTTTGGATTGTTGCTAATATTGCATACACGGACATATCCAACTCCATCATGAAGCATCGAGCTTGATATTGCGTATGATAAACCACCCATGCTGTATCGACGTTGTTTTGTACATAGCTTTCTACAGAAGCATCGTTGGAAGTGACGCGCACCAAACTGCTTCTTACAAGAACTTCCGGGACTCTGTATTTACCAGCAACATTCTGAATATTTATAACCACACTCTAGCCTGTCCTGGTAATTTGGATTACCTACATCTTAAAAGATTTTACTTCATCTGAGCAGTTGTATATATTGCTTAATTGTTCGATTTTCTTGATCCAACTTTTTACATTTACGTCGTTATTGTACGGATCGAAATCAGGAATCAATTTTTCAGTATTGCGTAACGACACAGAAGATTTAGCATCTTTGATATTCATTAATTCCGATATTCTTTTGTCCACTTGCTCCAATATGCTAGACAATGAAAAATTTGATGTTGAATCAGAATTTTCATAATTACTAGTTTAGCCTGGAAACTTCCTTTTCTTGAAAATAAATCTTCTCGGGTTACCGCCATTACAATTTCTCTTCATCTTGAAGCGTAAGTTAATAAAAATACCACTTCTGATTATAAGGGAGTGGTCTTAAATAAATGCAAACTTTTCAGATTACCATATTTTAATGTGATACTCAATTACAGAAATATTAATAAGAGCCCACACATTTATATGTTTCTCCCCTCTCCTCAACTTTCGCACCTCTCCTCTCCTCTCCTCACCTCTCCTCTCCTCTCCTCACCTCTCCTCTCCTCTCCTCTCCTCTCCTCACCTCGCCTCTCCTCTCCTCGCCTCTCCTCACCTCGCCTCACCTCGCCTCACCACACCTCGGCTTACCACACCTCGGCTCACCTCTCATTGCAACAAACGCCATCTATCCACTACTTCCGTTACACTTAAGTCTTTTAGAAACGAAAAAGTTTGTCAATGAATTACATTTTTATTAACTACTCGCACTACGTGTGTGAAAGATGGATGAATGTGTCAAAGTTCTCTTATTTAGAATATAATTTAGGTACACTTATATTACATGTTTGAGCTGTGGACAACTTTTTGGAATTCGAGTTGTATTCGACATGTATAAATGCAATAAAATGAAATGAAATCTGATTTAAATCATATTTTATATTTTTCCTAAACGATGAGCTGTTTGCCTTCCATGTTATTTGATGAAAAGTGATCAAACAGCCTAAAGTTCTACACATCTACAAACGAGAAAAAAACTAGCAGGCAGTTCTTTGAAAAACTTTGCAAGCCTAATCAATAAGGAACTATCGAAACGCTGGATCGAAGGAATGGAAGTTCTGTGTGCGTCTAGAGCCAATTGTAAGCGTGGGAGGGTTCAATTTGTTTTAAACTATAATATTATTTAAAACTACTATGCAGGCTGACTGGTTATTCTACATTTTTAACACAAAAAAGACGAAGATTTTAATGATCACTTTGTTCATATGTTCACATTCTGACATCTTATAATATCTTTAAAGCTTACGAAAACTACTCTACGATCAAAAAACATTATTCAAAAACAAAACTTATCCAAACATCAGAAACATTTTACTCCCGTCTCAAAGTATTCGACAAAACTTGACTTTCACATCACATACTTTTTCAAAATTTATTTTTGCTTATTCAACCTTACATGTCACAAACACAGACGCTTAAATGATAAAAGCTTTCAAGAAAACTCTTCCCTCCTATTCAGTATAAACAAGATTTCTGTATAAAGCACGAACAAATGTCTTAGAATTGAAACTAAATGAAAGAGTTTAAATTACGTCCGTGGAATAACAAACGTTTCAATTAAGTCCCTGTCATTTAATTAATGTTTAATAGCGCGGAAAATCGAAACTGTAGCTGAAGCGTTTTCCAAAAGGATTGTTTCGGCAGTAATTGGGTACTATGTGCGAAGAGATTCGCAATTGTAGCAATGATAGTTTGTAGGTTAACCAACTGTTAGTTAAATGGTAACTGAGAAAAACAAATAGTTCTTATAACTCACGTTGCGTTGGTAATAAATAACGTATGCGGTGGAAGCACAGGGTAGAAGTCATTAAAAAATCAGCATGTTTTTTATCACGGCGACTGATTGACAGTAGCCGGGGACACTACTCATAAATCCTCACCGTCCGAGAGCTCGATGTCGGTCAAGTTTCGTCCAACATCAGAAAATCCGTATTTTTCAATCACTCGTCGGTAACGATCACTCGGGCGGTAGATTAACCTGTCAAAAGTTCAAAAATAAGTTTGTGTTTGTGATTTTATCTGAATGTTTTGAACTTTTGAAGAAAGATATCTATGTACAGTACTTATATTATTCGCAGGTGTAATGAACATGATGAGATACTGGGGAAATTTTGATACAATTTTAGCCATATTTGTTCGTAGATATTGTTTAAAAATTAACAATGTTACCCCTTTTAAGTTAAATATCATAAACTACTCACTTTGTGTATTGAGCGGATGCTTAATTTTTGAGTTTAAAAATTAAACTATTAAATGTGGCGATGATGGGGTGATAGTGTCTACCTTAAAATTCCAGTGTCGCGGGTTCAATCCCCATACAATGCAAATATGTGTGTTTATGAACATGTTTGTTTGTATTCTGTCTGTTGTAGTCTGGATATATTATATATATAATAATATGTATAAATTTACAAATAAATAATAATTAAAGTGTATATCCGTTGTCTAGTACTACAACGTAAGCGTACGAGTATGTGCTCACGTTTGGGCTATGTGAATAATCAATTATTTATTTATATTCTCTTATGTTATCAAAATTAATTTCATTACTTAAAAAATCTGCAGGACAGAAACAGTGATTGTGAAATAGACAGTTAAAATAGTTTAATAAATTGTGAAAGTTTTACACATCGGTATAAATAGAATCTTGACAATGTTAATATATAGTGATAGTTTTAAGATAAAATAGTGATTTATAAGGTGTTTAAACTTGTTAGTGTTTTGCTTAAAGTGTGGAATTTAAAACGATAACAATTTGATTCATGATTGATTGATCGTTACTATGTAAATTAATTTTTCGTGCATTATGTACCTACTTTGAAATAGCTTACAGTTAACAGTTGAATTTGTATTAGATAGGTTTTATTTGAAATAAAGAAATGTTCTCGAGAATCTTTAATTTTTCGTACACCCGAGAGAGACATAATAGATTTTATAGTTTGTAAGTATATAGTTTATTCTAATAAGTAAACAATAGTAAATATGATTAAAGTCTAATAAGACGGTCTAATAAGGTAGTCTAACAAGATAGTCTAGAATGTTCTAATTGCATAACCGTCCGACCGAACAGAGAAGACCTCCGAAGAAATAAGACCTCCGAAAAAAGAAGCCTAATGAAGCCTGAAGACTCTCTTGAAGCCCGAAGACTCTAAACAATAGCCTGATGTCATTTTGAAGACAGAAAACAGAAGACGGAAGACGAGAATTTACAGTATAGAAAAGCACAGGAAAAGAGAAGAAAGAAAATAGTGCGTTGCGTCTTTCTTTGTGAAGTATAGTGTAACCGGGCCGCGTGGCTTGACTCTCACGACCGTTGTTATGGGTGAATTCGCATTTTTCTTTTACCCCTCACATTGATTCCAGCTTAAAGAGTGGGTGGATAGCACATTCATTGAATAAAACCGTTTTCATATATGTATACATGAAAATAATAGTAAAATAAAAAAATAATAATAATAATAAATAATAGTCCATTCGAGCTATCCCCCACAAAAAATATTCTAAAAAATAAAACAGACCTCAAAATTGCACTAAAAGGTAAAAACTAAAAACGATAACTTCTGTTTTACGTAAACTCACTTTAATACAACAACTAAGTATTTCTTGAACTATGAAATTTTAAACTTTTATTAAATAATTCAGTATTTCCTTCACCAGATCAAAACCAAAGCTCATAACCCGGCACGAGAGCTCCGACGAAATCCTTGCCAGCGTCAAATCAGGTCAATACTGGAAGAACTCCAAACCAGACATCATTGCAAACACCAACTCCTTAGACAAAGACTTTACTAGAACAAAACGTAGGTCTCGCAGAAACAGACCTATGACGTCACACGGGTTTCCAGAAATTTCTGTGAGCAAGGAGTCTGATGCGAAGACTATGAGGCGCAAGTATCATACATTGAGGAGTTTGGTGTATACGGATGGAGGAGAGGGTCTAAAGGAATCGAGAAGAAGGCCGAGGTCAGCTGGCTCTACTGTCAGGAGTAAGGAGCCGATGAGCAGACCTAGCATTTTGGAGACTTTGGATTTTATTAACAGCGTAAAGGATGCTTTGTATGGTAAGTTATTATAAGAATTACTTCATTCATCTGATAGATATGCTTGTTACAGTTAGGTAAAACAGTTTTTTTTAATTTTTAATACTAAGTATTACTTATTTTTTTCGGATAAGATACCTTTAATTTTGTATCCCCTTTCAAAGATTGAAGCTTGAAAATCCGAGTACATACTCTCTATAGGACGATACACTTACTTGCGACCTTGACGCTCGAAACGATACAATATTTGTCCAATTATTAGTCGAACTTGTACGGGGCTAACAAAGGGTGATACTGATATGTTGATACTGCTACGGGTGCCAGCTTCCACAGGATAATATTGATAGGTTTTGATATTACTTGATATTGATATCAATATGTTCATGATATCAATAGTTGATAATTAAGACTCCGTTCCCAGTTGATGCGTTAGAAAGTGGAATTTACTAATAAATGTATGACATTGATATAATACACAAAAATGCTACATATGATAAAATATTAAACACTGACTTAATAAGGCAAGTTCATTGTACGGATCTTCCGTCTTTACAAAATGCAACATTAGATAAAATATAAACAGCTAATTAATAAAACAATAATTGAATTACCTAACTTGGCACATTAATTACATTCGTACAGCTTGCCGCCTCCAAAAAAGAGAAGAAACTAACCTAAAACTTTTAAATTTACCTCCAATTCGATTCAGATTTGGTTCGATATTTAATTTTTGACATTTGTGTACATTAAGGGTTTCAACATCGTTATGAGTGCCTATTAAAAATTATAAACTTGAACTTCTTGTCTACATCGTAAGCAAAATAAATAAATTTTCATAATTAAAATATTTATATCCTTCATTGCTACCTTCTACATAACTCGTCCCCTTTGATGAAATTTTACGAACTCTTTCAAAATAATACCTTTAAAGGTTTTACAAATGCCCGTAATAAAAACTTTCTTGTGTTGATAAGCTATCACAAATCTCTATGTCAAAACTGAGCACACATTCAAAATCCAACTCTAAACCTACTGTTCCAAGAAGACTTCACAAATATTACGCGTTTCTTTTCCCAGTGGAAGAATCCGGCACATCAGACATAGAAGAGTCGTGGTCTGGAGAAGAAGACCATCTGATATCTTTGTCTGCTCCTCTCAACTCCATCGCGAGAGTCACCAATGGAGACTGCACTCATTGGGCACTGGGCTCGCACGTTCTGGCGGCGCTGCATCGAGGCAGTTTCTCTGTAAGTCCATCTTTCTGCTTTTTATTTTCTTTGATCACAGCCTAATTCTACAAGGCTGTTTTTAGTCACCAGCAAAATTTCAATGTTATTTTCTTTAATAGGATATAAACGTTCCTGCATATTTATCGTAAAATAATAAAAATATGGCACCAATTTTATTTTACAAATGAACGTAGCTACTACGACAAGACATTTCATTGATAATACTACGACGTAGTTTGTACTACAAGAGGTTTTGTAGTACTGCGTAGTCGTCTTTAATGGTTTTCTTTCATAATTAAGACTGACCATAATTATAGCGAATATATTAATTTCCTTGTAAAAAAATACATAAGTACCTATTATTCGCAAAAATCGTTTCTATGAATGATACTTTTTGTGTAAAAAAAAATTGGCCCTTGTATGTATAAGAAATCGTCATGGTGTAGTGGCTCCTATTTATTTTTGGTCTAATGTATAAGTCGGTCGGTACCATATCAATTTCTCATGATAATTTCTTCTGTGTTTCCTGAGACGCGAGAAATATTTGTATACAGTAGTCGTTAGGGTTTATCAGAACATATTTCGGCGCCGAGAAAATCCCGTGACACAGTGGACTCATGGCCTTGTATTGGGCTCATTGGTTTGTGATGATGAGAGTAATGATTAAGAAATGAGTTTTTATATTTCGTGACCATAGTGCCTAAAAGGGTCATATTGCCAAAACACCAAGTGAAATGTATGTAAATGTAAAAAAATCCAGTTTATTTTTCTATCTACGCTTGAAACGCAACATACATGTCTACCTATAACAACATTTTATATGATTGTTACAATTTATAAGAACTTCCATGCTGGACTGGTAGCGAAAAAAAAATAGAAAGTGCCAGCTGCTTCTCTTCCCGGGCTTACTGTAAGAGTCAGTTAAGGGAAAGATGTTTTATTGGAGGCTTTTTTGTAGGCGATAGGCTGACCCCCTGTCACTGCAATAGTCTCTCTCCATCATTATAATGCCTCCAAATTTGTCAAGCGTGACATCAGTAAGTTTTATATCCTTTGTAGGATTCAGGCGTGAAGTTATGTATGTATGGGCATACTTTTTGGGCATTTGATAATGTTTTTGTAATTGTAGATGTTACAAGAGTTATGCGCATGGCTGGGAGAGTCTAGCGAAGGCGCATTATTCGCTCTACATAGACTCGCGAGGACGGCCCGGTCTAGAAGCACGGAGAGAATATCAAGGTACGCAGAATAAAGACTTCATCTTCTATTTGAGAAAATTTCACTGGCTAGCCCCCAGCAATATATTTGTAATGTATATTCACGAATTTAGAGGCTACATTTTATTTATTTTAATAAATACAATATGCTTCTAAACTACTAATAGTAATGCTAACGGTGAACCCGTTCTTTTCAATCTAAAAGATTTGAAAAAAATGTTATTGCATTCGATAGCGGAACAAAATCTGGCGGGTTCAAAAGATTAATAGGAAGATTAATGGATTACGACTAGTCGTACTTGAATACTCATAAAATGCAGTTATTAATACTCCGCCTAATTCGGTGTAGGCTACACCTCTCACTAACTAGTATTTGACGTGCATACACGTCGTCAATAGTTTTGCATGCCCTGTCTAGCATGCCTGTGTGACTTAGCTTATAGTTAACTGCATTGTTTTTCTTGTTAGGTAAAGCAGTATCGATTCGAAAACTAATCATCAATCTGTCTACACATCATATGAATAGAATTGATGAAAATATATGAAACGTACAATTCGTAGGTTTTTTGCTAAGGATTACTCAAAAAATTTAGCAGGAACAAAGGAAGCATGTGACAACACTTTTATTGTTGATCGTAACAACAACAATCAATGCTTAGCTGAAAAGTTTGTTTATATCCTTTCGGATATCAATAACTATATCTCAACTCTTGGAAAAAGGTACAATAACATCAAACCAGCGGTTATGTGTTACTGGCATGTCTTATGAAGCCTTTTTAGATCCACGTTACAGTACACTTCTAACTCATCTTTAAGTACTGTCAGGTGAGACTAAGGTCAAAAAGGTTTAGTCACCGTTAAAAAAGAACAAAGACTTACGACTTACTGGACGACCACTTTGGTGATGGGGTGACACTTTCTGTATTTCGTGGGAAATACTATCTGCCTTCCATGCTTCGGAGGGCACGTTAAGCAGTCGGTTCCGGGTGCTGTATACTTGAAACAGTAGTCGTTAGGCTTTGTCAGAAGCCATTTTGGCGCTCTAAAAATTCTGACATCCACCACCCAGCACTGGGCCAGCTCGATGGATTATGGTCACTCAGGGGAGAGACTCACAGCCCTGCAGTCGGCTCATTACAAAGAGTTGTGATGATGATGACTATCTGCCTCAGACGCAAGTAGTCACGGGTTCGATCCCCGCAAAATGCGGCTGTGTATATGAGTATGTTTGTTTGCATTACTCTAGATTAGTCTGGGATTATTCTCTGTGATGTGTATGTATTTAGGAAAAAAAATGGCATTAGTATATCCATTGTCTAGTACCTATGACACAGGCTTTGAGCTTATTTTAGTACTAGATGGAGATGTGTGAAAAAGTGTCCAACAATATTTATTTATTTACTTCAGTAATAATTTCCATAGCACCTGGAAACTGTCATCTCCCGAGGACATCGAGTCTCCGCAGCGATACAAACCGCGTCCCCTGGACTACATGTCAGGTGACGACGCGCCGCAGCCGCCGCCGCTGCCGCGACTCAGCAGTAAGGACACTGTAAGTGTTCATACTGAAAACTTAATTATTATTTCTTCCATGCTGGGTTAACATAGAAAGAAAAAGTTCATTGTGCAAGCTGCTTCTTTCCCCGGACATACTGTAAAAGTCAGTTAATCAACAGAGGTTTTATTGTGTCATACTTCGTGGCCACGCCACATCAAGCAATTCGTACGTGATTTATCAGACCTTCGTTGTGACCATCAAAACAACTCGTAAGCATAACAAACAGGACAGACGTTACAAAACAAAATACAAACATTTATTAAAATTACGGAAAGGAGGACTTTGGGTCTTGGGCATATGACCGGTAACGCAACGCTATTAATTTCAGTATCAGAAAAACTGTAGGTATCTATGGTAAAATATACTATCCCCAAAAAGTCCTTAAAACGTAATTTTTAACAAAACAAATAAAATCTTTTGAAAAATGAAATAAAAAAAACAATTTCCTTCAACCACGCTCAGACCTCCATTAATCGTGATAAGGAACACAGGTAACATCCAACATAATGGCCTACCCCCCCAAATTTTCCCCGCCACAAATTTTCTTCAATTTCTCTCAATCCTTTGACCGACATTTTTTTTACTTTTACGACAATTACCGACATTTAATAAAAATTTGTTCTCATAAATCTCGTACGAATTGCTTGATGAGGCGTGTCCACGAAGTATGACACGTTTTATTGGCGTTTTTGCGGGCGATAGGCTGACCCCTATCACTTCAACAGTCTCTCTCCATCATTCTGATACCTCCAAATTTGTCAAACGTGACATCAAATGGTTTTATAGCTTCTGGTGTTCTGCCTACTCCATAAGGGATACAGGCGTGAAGTTATGTATGTATTATGTATAAACCAGAAGAATACATCCTAGTATGTTTAATTCAACTAACTTTTTCTCTTATCCAGGTAAGCAAACGTTACTCCAGCTACATACCACCGAATCGACTTCAAGAGCTAGAGCATCACCTCACTCAACTAGAGTCTATACAGAACAAGCTCAACCTCGCAGAATCCAACCAATCGCTATTCAACCAATCCAAATTCAACCAGACGCAATTAAACCAAAGTCAATTCAATTTAAACCAAAACTATACGGGTATTATAAACCCGATTTACGACATAAAACTACCGAAAAGTAAGTTTTCTGTGAAACGATCGAAGTCCTTAGGTCGTAATGATAGTGTTAAAAGCATAGATATGTCTAGGTATAACCTCACTTTAGGATTTAAAAGCGGCAAGACGAATGATGTGATCACGGCGCTTTCCGAGATGACCGCAGAGACGGGCTTAGACGTAAAAGGCAATTTCTTCCAGAGATACAGCACAGCGGAGGTAGTTGGTGATGCGTATAGAGTAAGCCGGGCAACCATTGAATAAGTGCATTATTTCGTTTAAGGTTTTTAAGTTTAGATGGTGTATACAAGTAGTTTAAAAACTAAATTTAAATTAACTTTAGAAACGGGATATTTACCATGTTTTTCATTTATTTTGAGTTCTCGATATTTCGGCACTGTTACAAGCGCCATGATCACGACGGTAAAAAAACATGGTAAATATCCCGTTTCTAAAGTTAATTTATATGTTAATGACCATGCCAGTTTAAAAACTTAAAAACTAAATCTTTACTTATGCTGCCATTTTGATTTATATACTTATTATTGAACATAAGTGATAAAACATGGTGAGCCAAAATCTAAACAGTATATCAACTCACATAAAAAATATATTTTTAAATCAATGTTTTTATTTTGGTGCTATATGTAATGTTAGAATTATGGGAAAACGGGCATTTGGTTTAACTCAAAGTTACCTAAACTCTTAGTAATCGCCAGCCCAGTAAATATTTGTCTGTTCTAATATATTATGCGCCACCATACTTTTTACCTTCTAAAATTTTATTTTTTTCTTGTGTGTCTTGTACAGAAAGCACTCGTATTAGTAGCGTTATATTTTATTAAAATAATTGCAAAAAAATGCATGCTATCAAAATTTATGATGAATGTTTGTGTGTTTGTTTGTGGGTATGCTTGTGTTGCGATGACAATCATATTCCACAGGTTATTCATTTGCCAAGAAACGAATAAGACACGCAATTTAGATTTTTTTATTAGTATCTTTTTACTTTGCATTCCCGGTGTTTATTATGCAGCCTTTGCTGGGGTAACAGTAATTAATTTTATTGCATTTTTAAATAATATTAAAACTTGTAGTGTCGAACTTAAAAACATTGTATAGCCTATACACATGCGATAGGGTTTTTATAGTGTAGAGTAATGTTGAGTCAAGTACCTCGCCTTTTATACCGAACATCTTCGCTTGCAATCTCTTACATAAGATTAATTCTCATTTTATTTTGTCTTAAAAAAAGAGAAAAATTAGCTCCAATATTGTAATGAAATTTACAAATTAAGTTTGAATGTAGGTAATTATATAAGGTTAATAAAGGTTTAATAACACTGTATATATTTGTTGCCTCAGATATTTCTTATTGTTAAATAAAGATATTTGCACAATAAAGTGGTTGTTGCGTTATTTCATTCTCCCTTTTACAGAAGAAATGACTAATTTTAATGAAATAAAAGGAAACATCTCTTATTACGGGTATTCTATGGTTTAAAACTTTATTAGCAGGGCGTGGTTCCATACAAAAGTGACACACTACGTGTCCCCGCGCGTCCGTTTTTGTATGGAACGCAGTTTGAGTGGTTGAATGAAAATCGCTGTCGATAAAATGTTTGTAACAGCGTTAAAGCATGCAAGGTCTTTCTTATGTTTGAGAGCTCGCCTGCGGCTCAAAAGGCTCAGGATTCAATTTACAGCTATGCAGATGACGAGCTTTTCTGCTGTCTACATTAGACAAAATTTTTGGATAGAAGAACTGTAAATGGCCCAATGTAAAAAAGGAGCTTTTCATAATTATGATGTCGGCCACTTAAGAAATTTTTTTAAGGTATCCTAGCCAACCCTTTGGCTTAAAAAGGGCCTCCAAAAATATAGTACCGTAAAAAAATAAACAATTCTAAACTTGTTACCGTTTAGGCTTTACTAGTACACCTATAGTTTTCGGCTATAACTTTGCAGTGGGCGAATAACTATTTCATATTTAAGAGGTGGCGGGTTCAATTCTGCTGTAATATATTTTTTTAAATCTGCAGATGGTCATAGGTCTGGGTATTTTTTCTTTCTTATGTTTATTCATTTATAAAAGCGCTACAGTTATTGATTCCAATATATATAACATAAAGAATAATTATTAATGTGTGAGTTCGGTCTTGGGCTCGAAATTCGGATGTGAAATACACAAATGCGACGCTCGATAGAACGATGACGACACGACATGATTCCTGCATCGCGCTATCGAAGTTCTTATAGCGACTAGCAATAGGTATATACAACATCCCAACATCAAACGTCGGGCCGTGGGCCGCGGCCTGCCATCCCTTTTCTGGGGATCGGGAACAAACATCTTGTTCCCAAAAATGTGGTGTTTTGTATTCAGGATCGATGAAACAAATGTTTACAGTAACTTCATTTAGGCTCATATTAAGAAATATATAATTTTGTTTTTCAAATATTTTCATTTGAACACAAGCTACAAAATTACCAACATATCACCTTTAAAAGTCTCTACAACAATATCTTTTCATCTTACAGCCTCACGAGGAGCCATTAAACAATAAATTATCTTCAGTTATATTTTCTCAAACCGTACCGCTCTTGTTAGCGTCGCTAGTCTCCGGGAAGCGTTCATTAATTAATGCAGCAGCTTTGAATAATGTTGGCATAACTCGTCTGTGCACGGAGTTCCATGCATCTTTGCAGCCAGTTAACTGCAATTCAGTCTTTGTGCAACTTTGCCGACGTTATTCGTGAAGGGGTTATCTTAAGATGACAGGCGCGATGATATAAGAAAGTTATTATTGAATTCATAAAATTAGATTTACGTATACGGTTGATAAAATTTTATCTTCTTATTACAATACGATAACTATTTTTCTACACTGAATTGGGCCGTAGGTATAATAAACATTGCTTTTTATCTTTTTGTGCCACGTATCAACCCTGAAACGGTGCTCAGTCTTAACAAAAACACCCTGCATCAACTTCACAAAAAATTACGGTACTACTTACTTTCTTATGAAGGGTTCAAGGTAGTAAGTATTCGGAAAAACTAGGTATTATGATGATTTAATATCAAAGTTTTGTGGCTACTTTGCTTGCTCATTTCCACTAAATTACATTGTTTGAATATATTTTATATCTTATCAAATCTATTTATTATTATAATCAGTCAAATAGTTTAGGCTTTAATAGCAGTCGGCGGTGATAGTGCCTATTTCCAATGAAGGCAAATTAACAGAAACGTTTTTAAACTTAATTTAATAGAAGCGTATCTTTAATGATTTGGATTGGGTCTAAGTTTACCAAAATACCCCGAGAATTCTTTTAGCGGACTGAGCTTCTTTTTCACTTTTTTTTCAACAAATGTAATTCATCGCATTAGTTAAACGTTTTTTGACAGATTTCTGTGTATTGAGTCATGCTCAGCTTAAGGGCCTCATGTAACGCTGTCAAATTTCGCAGAAGTGAGCAAGCGAAAATATGTTGAACTGAATTTTTCAAAAATTATAACTATTTCAAAGTTTTGCTTTACCCATCGGTTAAGAGAAGTCCGCATTATGTTTTTATGTAATTTTTATATGAATCCATAATGGCATTTCGAAGCAATATCCGTTTGAAATGGTAAATTAGTTTTATGTTTGTGATTTTTTTTATCGAAACTATTTTCATAAATCTTGTTTCTATCTATACACAGCGGTTGGTTGTATC
Source organism: Stenoptilia bipunctidactyla (assembly GCA_944452665.1). NCBI lineage: Eukaryota > Metazoa > Arthropoda > Insecta > Lepidoptera > Pterophoridae > Stenoptilia > Stenoptilia bipunctidactyla. Next base: position 23,731,450 of record OX101729.1, on the reverse strand, counting down.
GTTAAATTATGTGAATATTTTTTTCAGGCACAACATGTACTGGGTATATTATCGTTAAAAAAGTGTAGAAACGCTAAATCTCGCCTTAACACTCTAGAAAGCTAACATAAGCCTACGATGTGTCATCTGTCTCTAAACAATTATTTTTTTATCATTCATTAGATTCGCAAAACAATATCGTCTACCAACAAAATTCAATTTAAAAAGCACAACTGCAACTTCTAAATACTCCATATTCAATTATAAGCAAACTATAAGCCAATCTCAGTTGATATTGTTCGTTTACAGTTTCCTTAAAAGCAAATTAATTGCTGCTAACGACGTTGCGACTGGGTTCTGAGTAATTCTATCCCGCGTTGTTAGTTTATCGTGTAATATTTAATTAAACTTTGCATAAATAAAGCTTGTTTATGTTAAATTGACGTTAAAACTGTAGTGTTATGAAAATGTAATTATGCAAAGTACATTTTTTATTGGTGACAGTAAAGATGCCTTAGACTTCTATCTAATTCGATGGTCAGTAAGGATGACATTGCAAATAGAGGATTTGCTTGTAGATATGCGTGAAAGTTCATTTAGCAATGACGGGATTCAACTGAGGCTGAGTTATATTATCAAATCAAATCAAATCATTTTATTGCGTCAAATATGGTTTACATTTTGAGGGTCGGGTTATATATAGGTCTCATATTTCACTGTTATACAGCATGCAATAAATAACACATTTCTTACAATCTAAAGAATATAAACATGAAAATAACATTATAATAGGCTTGTACAGAAATAAAAATGTCAAATGTAAAAATTATTATGTTCTAATTCCAATTGCAATTCTATTTTATTTATTTTCATTTAATGTATAATAATGTTCATTTGTAGTAATCACATCTACATCATATTCATTATTTTACCATATTTAGATACACATTATCTTCTAATAAATATAGTTTTACATTATTATATATTGAACAATTAATTTATCTTTATATCTATGCATTTTTCTCTGAGAAACTCATCTAAACTGTAAAAACATTTTTCTAATAGCCATCTATGCAGAGTGGATTTAAATTTATTAAGTGGCAATGTCTTTATATTGTCTGGTAGTTTATTGTATATTCGAACACACAAAACGAAACTATTTCGGCTACAAATATCTGTTTTAATGTTAGGGAGGCATAGTTTGTTTGCATGTCTAGAGCTAAAATTTAATACATCTTTTTTTGTGTAAAACATTCTGGATGCATCCTAACAAATAAAACAGTTACGTAGATATGTAAGCAGGGGACCGTTAACAATTTTAAAGCCTTGAACCAAGGTTTGTAGGAAGTCCAAGAATCAATGTCGGCAATTTATCATCATAAGTCTTTGTAATGAGGGCTGCAGGGATATGAGGTTCTCCCCTGAGTGACGAGGAGGTTGATGTCGGAAATCACCAAGCTGGCCTGGTGTTGGTTGGTGAATGTCATTATTTTCAATGCCCAAAAATGGCTTCTGACAAACTCTAACGACAAAGAGCATACAAGCATAGAGCACTCGGGAGCGACTGCTTAATGTGCCATTCAAAGCACATGTGTATGTACGTTTTATGTTACTAATGACTTAATCTGGTTTCGTCTTTATTTCTGATGGTATGTACTAACGATAATATAAATTATATTAAAGCATTTTAAATTATAAAAAAATATTTTTTATTATAAAAATTAAATGTTAAAAAACACATTTTTAAAAGCAGCGGTGACAATCCTCGGGGTGAAGAAGAAAACATAATCAAAATTGACAGATTTCAAACACAGCACTATTTATAATCAATATATATAAAACTGTTCCGTTACTGACTGAGTGGCTGAGGTACTGAGTGACTGACAGACAACGTACAGCCGTAACTACTGGGCGTAGAGAGCTGAAATTTGGAACATACATTCTTTAGGGGATGTAGGGGTGCACAAAGGAAGGAATTCCCGAAATTCCTACGGGAACGGGAAATATATGATGTTTTAGCTTGTATTATAATATAACGGATGGCCGTTAGAGGCAGTAAGGTTATCAAGTGAGGGCCAATAGCTGGAAGACGGGGTGGAGGTAGCAAGGTGGACCTATGTCTTGTTAAGGTAGCTGGTAAACAACCAGCGTAGGCAGCGTAGGATCAAGTGATGCGGAAAACCTTGGGGAGACCTTTGTCGAGCAGTGAACGTCTTCCGGCTGATGAAAAACCTATGAAAAAATAAATAAATTCCCCAGAAAATCACACCAACATGGCCCCAGAGTAAGCATAGCTTATGATATGGGATTCCATGTAGCGAACTAGGCGGAAACAAGAATATAAATATATATTAGATAAACACTTAGACACGAAAATTTTTTTGTGCCTTGCGGAAATCTAGTCGTAACCTCACCATAGGCGCAGTAAATCTATACCACTGCACCATGGAGACCAAATTTTATCATAGTAATAACCAGAGTTTTTTCATTTAGGTACACGATCAGGATGAGTAAAAAGTAATTTAACATAAAGTACCTATACAAAACATTTCCTTAGCTATTGATATGATTGATTTTCTTGGTATTAAACGATTTTATTAAAACACAAAACAATACAGTATAATTACGACATAAACTCAAAGAGAAGGAGGAACTTTACATCGTATATTCCTAAAATAAACACAAATTTGCCTATATGCAGTATCATATGCGATCAGCTGTATTATATAATCAAGCAAATTAAGTTCTAAACATATATAACAAGGCTTATTACGAATGTAAAAAAGAAGTAACTAAATGGTCAAAGTCACTAAGTTATGAGGATACTGAAAAATTACTAATATCTACCCTTTAGCACACGGGGGTTGAAACACACATACCTACACAAAACACAAAAACATACAATTTCTTTTTACTTACAACACTCATACTCACATATACACACTCAATTCAAGTTGATTAAAATTTCAAATTTTATTTTTAGCTCTTACTTGTAATGCATTCATTATATTATTGTTCTGAAATAAAAACAATGCAAACACATTTTTAAACGTAGCTTAATTTTACAAGTTAATTCTATAAAATGACAAACCTAACTTAATGACTGAATGTTACCTATTGACACAATATTAAATAAAAATCGTTATTGTAATTATTATTCCCTTTAGTTTTTAAATTAACCTTTAATATATATGTTATCGCCTAATATAATTATAATTGTTGCATTTGAATAAAATCTTATGTTATTGTAATTTTTCTTTGTTAAGTTAATTGTTGTTTTCGCTAAATATAATTTTTAGTTTTGTATTTATTTTAATTCAAATTTTTAAAACTTAATGGAATGTACCAAATTGTTTAATTTATCAAATTCTTATTTAATTCAATCTAATTTTACTTATTTAACTAATATATTCTCAATTGTAACAATAATTTGTGGAAGAGCGGGGTCTTCAAACACAGGCATTTTATGTCTAACTGAAGACCCCAGGTGACAACATTTGTAATAGAATAAGAATATGGAAATAAATGATTATATATGATTATATTATATATACAGATTCGCAAAGTTAAACTTAAACGCTTACAATTTATTTGATACTATTAAGCGAAGCGATCGGAAACTGATGATTGTAACTGAGGACCGCTTTTATAATTAACCCTTAAACAATGGATGTCCGTTAATCTGCAGGATAATATTTAAACCTATATATTTCAGTAGTGTTTGTCTAGTGACGACCCTCGATTGTATTAGTTCTGCTTTATTGAGTTCAGCCAAGGAGACGAAAAACTGTCAAACAATAAATTGGAGTAACTGACTTTGTTTTGTTTTGGTGTTATTAGATTTACGAAAGTGTCTGTTACAGAAAGTAGTGGTGATATTTAATACGCCTTTGACTGAGTTATAAGACAAGAAAATATCCTGTTTCATATTTATTATGTAAACAGGAAAGTAGTTTAAGATGTATGGATGGATATGTTTCAATGAGAAACAGTTCTTTTTTGCTTTTTTTTTACTGATTTAGTTGAAATTGCATCTACAGATGGTCTTGAAGAACACATAGGTGTTCTTATGTTACACTTTGTTTATGGACATGTGCGACTAAATTCGAGCTCTTGTGAAGTTTTTATTCTTGTTTCTCAATACACTAACATCAGTCATCTTAATTTTTCTGATTTTCATTGTTAGTCATCCAATATTTACAAGTATGTGGTCGCAGTTTACCCAAAGAGTAACACATCTAACAACGGAACTCTGTTAATAAGACTCCGTTATATTTCTGTGCGTCTGAACCGTGACGGTTAAAATGTTCACACGTGATGTATTTCTGCTACGGCTATGACTACAAATACAAAAAAAAAGCGATTTAAGAAAATATAAAATACTTTTTAGTTCTGAGCTGTATGTGTGGAAAGTACTGCATCCCTCGTGAACGCAGTTGGTAGGTTTTTTTTTATACCTAGGTGTTATATGTTTCATTTAGTAAAATATTTAAGTAAAAGATCACAAGACGGAAAAGCTACGAAATTTCTAGCTTCCTAAAGGTTTAAAATTTAATAGAAATTGAAAAAACTTTACTTGGATGCCACTTCGAAACCTTACTTCGATAAATATGTCACAATAAGCTATTTAAAGACACTGTGAATTTATGAGCGTAGTACTCTATACAATCTTATTGCGAAAAGGCAAATTGCAATTTTATCAATCTAAGGTCGGCTGTTACAAGCCCTTTAAATTTTAGTGCATTTCAAAGATTAATAAAAATAATTTAAAATTTGAAAGTATGTAATGCTTTCATTTAGTTTTTGAATGAATGAATCGATAGTGATTCAAATCCAAAGCAGGACAGTATCAATTATCTATTTGTTTCTAATTATTGAAATCTAAACGTAATTTAACTGTCCATTGAATTGCAAATAATGCGATGGTCATGGAAGTTATGAAAGCATTTTTCCCAGTTAAATTGCCAAATTCGAGTCCAAGAGGGTAGGAATAATGATAATACGAGGAATAACGAGGAATCATTTGTCCTGCAGGATTAGATGCAGCTACCCTCTTGAGCCAAACGTTATCTCGATGATAAATGCCGATGATTTTTATGATAAACTGATGAAATAAGGAAAACGTGCTGTGAGGCATATTTATACAAGACTACGACTAAAGGATGGTCATTTTCAAGTAATTTTTGTGTGGTCAGCTTTAAAGATTGTCTGTTATGTGGGGTTAATTTATCTTATTGATATAATAAAGTTAAACATCATTGCTTAGGTAAAAAAATACTGTCATTTTTAAAGTAAAAAAATGTAACATTTAAATCAAACCTGGTGGTAAGAGACAATAATTTTGAAGGTATAGTGTATAGGAACTATAGAGGGTGGAATTTTTTGCCACCTAGAGGAAAAAAACTCTAAATAATAGAGAAAACAGATTTTATTCCAAAGAAACATTCTTTTATTTTTGAAAAGAATTAAAAAACTTTCAAAGATTTTCGAAAATTCGCTTTGTGCACCTGAGAATTAAACCGACTTATAAAAAAAAATCTGTTAAAATTACACCCTGCAGGGCTAGCATGCAACCATCGATAAATAGTCAAATCGACAAGATAAATATTATTTTGTTATTTTATCCTATTATGTAAGCTAATATGCGCACCATAATAGATAGAATTACTCTATTTGATACCATGATTAAGACCACAGAACCAAATATGTCATAATCTTAATAAATTACATACACTTAATTAATACCATATTCTAAGAAAATATCGATAAAAAGCCTGATGTATCGTTGTCGACGGTAGCATGTCAGCCCCGCTGTAGTTTTATTGTATCGATCTTCAGAATCCATTTCAAGGATGAAATATCTCTTGGTTAATCTTCAATTATTTTAATTATTTACAAAAATAGTAAACGTACTAATTATTTGTTTGAAATGAGCTACATTTTCTTGGATGAATGAAATTCTTTTAACAAATTACCCCCTTTGTATAGTATTTTGTCGATAAAATTTAACGTAGTATACGTGGGTGAAGTATCGGAAGTCCGTAGCCTAACACACTGTATGTTGGGTATTCATAAATATTAGAAATAAACTAAAAGAAACATATAACATCCATGACTTGACGGCTAACATCTGTGTTCATCGCATAAATATTTTATGGCTACACCAGCCGGCCCTCGAAAAATCGTCATAAATAAAGCATATAAAGGATGTGATGTTTGACCTCAAGATCACCCGATGGTAAGTACAGATTAGGTCGAAGTGGTATAACCTTAGTTTGATAAGTTACTGGCTCTTTATAGATCATTATTGGAATCAATCACTACCTACCAAAGTAATGTAACATCATCAGTGTAACATCAGCAATGTAATAAAGCGCAATGTAACATCAGACTTTATTTTTTTGGCAATATTTCATGAAGAGCTAGATACTGTCTAGGCAAGTGTAGTTTTACACTACCGTCGCGTCGGGTTGATGACTTAAGTAATTAACATTTTTTTGTAGGTTAGAACTTTGACGATTTTTGATCGTCCGTAGGAACGATAGAAAAAAATTGGATATCAATATAATTTATTAAATCTCAATTCAAATCCAAGTAATGAAAAGCAAATTACTTGTTACTATAAATATCGTGGATTGAAAATAAAGATTCAGTATAGAAATCCACTATATGCAAGTCAGTCGTAAAAATCTGTCAATCGCCTTGATCAAATTCTCAATCTACTATCACAATATACCAAAAAAGAGTATTTACATTCTAGCAGATTACGGTGCATATACTAGTTCTAGAGAATATAAAAGTTGAGAAACTTTGCGAATATGAACATGCAGATGCTACGTTGTAGTCTGTAGCACTTCCGTAGTAATTTAAATGACATTTAGAACAGGCGCGTTCCGAAAACTAGGAGTTTGCAAACAGATGTTCCATAATTTTTTAATTAAAGAGAAGTTTTTTTTAATACTCGTAGTTTATTTTTCTAGCGGTTTGAAATAAAAATAATTGTTTTATAACTCATACTTCCTTAACTGTTAGTTATAAAAGTATAGATTTACTAAGTAAACTCCTATGATTAGACGTCATAATTATACAAAAGATTTGAAACGATTATTAATTTATTGGCACAGAGGGTTACTAGCTGTCTGATACGCTAGGTATTGTTTTTGTTTACAAGATCTTAAGGTATTATTTGGTGCTAGGTGACGCTATATGAATATAATTTTCAGCATTATTTATTTTACAAATGTCTATCACTGATTCGCAGAAATCACACTATCAATAAAATAAAGCTCAATAACATCTTATATAAGTAAATCAAATAATAACGAGACAGACGCGCATTTACGACGTGCTAGATGAATTTATTATGATCGGTAAAGTGAAAAATTGGGCTGTAGGTGCAGACCCGAGCACAATAGGTGCTGGTGTGATGTCGATGCACAGAATATAGAGGAACAGAGAGCCGTTTAGTCAGAAAATGTTTTATTTTTAACGAAACAAGTGCCTTTTGCCCTCAAACAACGTACAATTAGCCATGACCGTAGATGTCTTCAATCTTAATAAATAAAAATGTTCCGTTACTGACTGACTGACAGACAATGTACAGACATAGCCACGAGGCGCAGAGAGCTGAAATTTGGATCATACATTCCTTAGCAAGTGTAGGGGAGCACTAAGCAAGAAATTCCGGAAATTCCCATGGAAACTGGAAGTATTAGACCTTTTAGTTTGTATGAAAAATCTTATTCCTTCAGTTAATTGATGTGATACTTCTTATAAAGGTTCTTCAATGAGTGACTGGTTGTTTTATGAATGGAAATCATGAAATTCCCTCGGGATCGGGAAATTTAGGACTTTTTAGTTTGTATGAAAAATCTTATTCTTTGAGTGCACTGATGTCATACTTAGTGTAAAGGTTCTTTATTTATTTATTTATTTACCCTTTATTATACACAAAAAAAATCCAGAATATAAAAAAAAACACAAATAAAAGAACACATTATGTATAAAGGGCGGCCTTATCGCTTGGAAGCGATTTCTACCAGGCAACCCAACTACATGAAAATGAAAATTGTAGAAGGGGCATTTTAGGTACTTTTAAAAAAAAACTATGAATAGCAAAATTTACAAACATCATGATATCTATAATACATACTTGCAATAATAAACATACATACATACAAACACAATATATACGTACATAGACTACACATTGACTTCTTCAGTTAAGGAAAGGTAGTGAGTTTTTAAAAGTTTTTTGAAGGTTGTAATGGTTTTAGCTGACTTAATGGGTAGTTAAGCGCGTACGAAGTTGCGGGAAAAAGCTTGTTTAATATAAATGTGAAGAACAAAGAGCCCCTGGACAATACTGCGCAGCCTCTCTCTCCAATTGGCTGTCGCTCCGATAAATGATCAAGAACCTGAATCAAGGTAGGTCGTAAAGGGGGATGTTTAGTGGGTATGCTCAGCTGGATCTGAGTGAGTCACCACACTGTCTGGGCACTCTATACTCCGTTAGCCACTGGGGTTAACAACTTATAGAATGCCTATTCGTCCGTAATAGGATTCATCCTCCTCCCGCTAAAGCTTGCTTTACTGGATTAAAGCTTGTTTTAGGGGGTGCCAAAACTTTCCTTGGCGGAAAAAAGCCCCTGGACAAGCGCGTCGTAGAAGGGTACTAATAGCTTCGTGGTAGGACACCTGTAGGGGTCGACTGGCTAGGGATCAACCTTCCTGTAATTCGGTCGTCGAATGCCCGTCCCAACCAAATCAAATCCAAATCTTTTATTTGCTAGAATGTGGTACATAGGCAGTTGTTACATAATATATATTTAGGATAGTCATACTCTGACTGACATAAGGCGTGCAAATATTTGCTGGTCAGATATAAATAAATTCATATAATATCAGAATAAAGATTTTAAAACTACCTATATAAAAATGGAAAATAATAAAATACTCACAGAATACTCATTTATAACCCATATGAGTTTTTATTAAATATACACAATTTTAATGTCAAAAAAAAACAATATAATATAGTAACAATAATGAAAACAAATTAATAATCAGTTATATAATAATTAGTATCTACACATAATTGACAAAATATACTTAGTAATTTATTTAATTTATCAGTCATATAGTCATTGATTTTATAAAAACATTTATTAATTAATAATTAAAAAAAAGTATGTTTAAACTGTGCCGATGGTAATAGCTTATAGGTGTCGGGTAAGTGATTGTATATTGAGATAGCCATGCAGTAGGCTAACGGTGATATGTCTCGGCAATGGTTTATAAAGAGCCTATTTCTTTCCGTTGAAACCAATATTTTGTCTTTTTAACATCATCTCTACTTACCATCACGTGAAATTGAGTTCAAACACGGTTTTGGACACCAATAAAAACCGCATGGAAAGGCTATTTTATACCCTGATAGAAGTAAGTGAAAGAATAATTTCGGATGTCAAACTATAAACGACATCATTAAAAATTTAGTGTGAATATTGATTACCGCAATGATTTCCTTATTAATCATTGCAAAACGTTCAAGTCTGCTTCATTTTGCTCAAGAAAAACCGCCCTTCTGTATACAAATTTGACGTTCGAAGCAAGCAATTTGCTAATTCTCAGTTCGTCCGACACAAGGTTAGGTTATAAGACGCACAATTTTAGTTAACACCTGTACGGTGTACGATGTTGTGTACGCGACAATTGTTCGCATAGCAGTTCGAGATGTTTGTTGGAAAGTTCCAGAGTTTTTGTTGTTTGTTTTCGAAATTTCTATAAATTATTTATGGAAAACAAATAACGTAGGAGAAAAACAAAAATGATTTATACATTTTTCATAAGAAAATAGCACTTTGTTTACGAATTAAATTCATTTGACATTCATGAATACATAAATGTTATAAAGTTAGTATGTTCGACGTATACTAAACTATGACTAAATTTTATTACTGATAATCTTTTCGACATCACCTAAGAACCATTACCGTCGGTAGAGCTTACTTAACCAGAACGCACCGGTGCTGATTGGGCGGCGGTGGTCATAAATTGGTTCCTCAGACTCGACTCTAAATCGTTTGAAATTGATTTATGCATCATTCAAAGAGAGATGACAACTGACGAACAATAGACTTCTATTTATTATTTTTAATTGAAGACTAAGCCCGCGTTTGAACTCAATCTTACCTTATGGTAAGTGAAGATGGAAGGAAGATGAAAAAACTGGCTCTTCATAAAAAATTGCCGGAATATATCACCGCCATAGCGGCGATATTTCGCGGCAGATTTTCTGTGAACGTGATCGCTAGCCAGTCGGACTTTTAAGGGATTCTACCACCAAGCAAGCCCCACTCGGGTTAGTCGCCTTTTACGGCAAGCTTAGCCAGAGGCTAGGGCTATTCTAAGCTGTTCTACACGGGCAACATGCAAAATATACAGGCTTGTTTTTAGTCACCAGCCAAATTTAAATGCTATTTTCTTTGATACGATATTAACGTAACTGCCTATTTATTTTAGTAAGACTCAGTAGAAAGAAAAATTAGGGCTTCACCAACTTTTCTACAAACAGTCGTTGTTGATGTACACAGCTACTACGACGCGGCATTTCAGTGTTAATACTGCGACGTAGTAGTAACAGATGCTTTGTAGTAGCGCGTAGTCGTCTTTATTTTAATGGTATTTATTCATAACTTAGAGTGACCATACTTTGTTTAATATGTTAGCGACTATATTAATTTCCTTGTAAAAAACATGCTTTTTTTCGCAAAAATCGTTTCTATCTTATTGTGTTAAAAAGTGAACCTGAGAAGTATGCTTCTACACGTTAATTCATGAGAAACCTACTCACTCGACACTTAAAAGTACCACGACTGTAGTAGTCAGGAAAAACAGACGCAGGAAGATCGTTCCACATCTTGGCAACCCGTAAGCGCAGGGAGTGACGAAGCGCCTTTGTTCGACTTGTTGGAAAATCCTTAAGCTAACAAACTCTTTAGTTTAATCATATTAGTATAGATTTAGAATAATCGATTAAGTTTTTGATTACTTTTCGATGTAACAGTCAGAATTCATTAAATAATGTATGGGAGACCGTGGCAAGGCTGTATAACTAAGGATCTGGGCATGTAGTTCTCACGTTTCAAAACGTAAAGGTATTAATCAACATATTATATATTCAGTCAGACTCATTAAGTACCCATTACAATTGACATTTTTTAGAAAAAAAAAAATGAAATTTAGACAACAATTTCAATGTAAAAGGAAATATCTACTTTTTCCGGTTTTGCCCCAATCCATGGGTAAAACCGTATACTATATACGACATTGCCCCGGAATTTACCGTGTGACATTGCATCTTGTGCAAAAGAAGTCATCCAACTTCTCTGTATCACATCTGGTTCAGCCTACATTAGCCCAACCTTGACAGCCTAAACATTTCATGAGGTCGAGTTGTGTAGTGGATGTTGATGAGATCGGGTCTCTACCAACTCTTTGCGTGTGGAAGTGGAAGTTGTCTTAAATGACACATTGGAAGTTGATGTTTGTTTATAAATAGTACTGATTGGTAGGCACCTCTGAGCGGTTTGTGGGCATGAAATTTGGATTATTGGCGAAAATAGCTACGTGCTGGACTGGGAGTGAAAGAAAAACGTAGAATGTGCCAGCTGCTTCTCTTCCCGGGCTTACTGTAAAAGTCAGTTAAGGGACGGAGGTTTTATCGACGTTTTTGTGGGCGATAGGCTGACTCCCAATCACTGAAAGTCTCTCTCCATCATTTTTGTAGTGCCTCTCTTGGGCTACGGGTTCACTGGCTCACTGTCACGCCAAGCACTAGGTAAAGTCAGACACCGACTCCGTCGCTCGACCGACTGACCGTTCCACGTTACCCCCACTTGCGGACATGAGACAGTGTACAGTATATACTTAGTAGATACACAAACACTACATCTTTAATACCTCCAAATTTGTCAAATTTTTTTTTTTTTTTTTTTGTTTTTCCGCCAAGGAAAGTCGTTTGGCACCCACTAAAACCAGTAAAGCTAGCTTTAGCGGGAGGAGGATGAATCCTATTACGGACGAATGGGCATTCTATAAGCTGTTAACCATAAGTGGCTAATGGCAAATAGAATGCCCAGACAGTGTGGAGACTCTCTCAGATAGGCTGAGCATACCCACTAAACATCCCCCTTTTGACTCACCTTGATTAAGGTCCTTAGTCATCGTCGGAACGACAGCCAATTGGAGCGAGAGGCTGCGTAGTGAGCGGCATCCAGACGGCTGCCACCAAAAGGAACTGAAAGTAAGAAAAACAAAGCTAAGATTAGCAGAAATTACAAAGCTGAAACTAGGATATTATCTTGAGTGATCTGACTCACTCAGAGATAGGAATGCTGGAAAGAAGGACTACGTTTAGAAACGTTGAGCTTGCTGGAATTTCCTGATAAGGGGAGCGAACTTGGTTAAGACCGGAAGAGCACCGTTGAAACCCTCTGGGCTGGCGTCGAGAGCGGCGCCGAAAGCCAGGATCTCGTCGATAGGAGCGAGCTGGATCCAGAACGCCATGCGGTCTTGAGACCCTTTTGCGTTCTGGCACTGGGAAGCCGATTTGGCGGCCGGTTGCGATTGAGTCGCAACCCGGCTGCGCTGACCTGAAACGATAGGAGTAAAGGCCTTGGGGACCTTTGAACTGACTGGAGGAGCGTCCGAGCTAGGCTGCGGTCGCTCTCACCAGTTCTCGATGGGCTTCACGGTAGCCCTGGCAGCACGCGGTGCCTTGGAGCAGCCGCGAAAGTTTGCTGTGTAGCCTGACTGGCCGCACAAGACGCAGGACGGAGCGGTGGGCGATTCGGGAGTGCGAGAGCACTCCTTAGTCCCATGCGGTTCTAGGCACTTGACGCACCTAGGGGAAGCAAAACAGTTTGCCGCCGCATGACCATACAATTGGCAGCGGTGGCACTGACCTGGGAAACCACGTTTGTGTGGAGCTTCGACTCGGATGTTGGAGAGGCCGCACACGGTGAGCTTGCCTCTGAAAATGGACTGCCCTTGCGGGTTCTTCGCTAGGATTACTATCGCAAGTGGGAACTGCTTGCCACGGCGGCTGTGCATTTTGTGCACAGATTCGACGGGGAAGCCTTGAGAAGACAAGTCCTCTTGGATTTGCTCGTTCGAGAGCTCGAACGGCACGTTCCTGAGGACTGCACGAATCTTACGCTCCTCAGGGAGGGCGTAAGTGTGGTACTCGAGCTTCTTGTCAGCAAGAAGCCGAGTGAAATTCCTGAAATCAGAAATTGAGCAGACAACGACTTTAATAGAGTCACCCACATTGGATGCCTTACTATACTGGATCTTCGGGGTGTGCGTTCCGCAGAGAGCTGAGACCTTGGTCCAGCGGCTCTTGTCCCGTAGAAAGACGGGGGGCGGAGACTTGACTTTCGGCGGAGCCGAATCAGATTGCGACGCAGGCTGTGACGCCGGGATCGCTGAAACAAAAGGCGCAGGAGCAGACGCCGGTGCGACATTTTGCGGGGCAGGAACAGCGGCTGGAGCAGCTGAAACGGATGGAGATAAAGTCAAAGAAGCATCTTGCTTCTTCTTCTTAGACTTGGACTTTGACTTTTTGCGAACCTCGGTGAACGGAGCAGGAGATTCTGGAACTAAAGGAGCGGAGTCGGAATCACTACCCGGCGGGGTAGTTTTCCGTTTGCATGCGGTGGAGTCTACCAACATGCGATCTGAAAGAGGGGCGACGTACTCAGATGGATCTGGAGACGCCGGAGAATCGGTTTGGAACCCCTGAGAAGAGGAGGCGACCTGAGGACGAGCGGACAATTGCTCTCGCAAAGACTCGATTTGAGCGAGAAGGGCAGACTTCTCGGCTTCCAGTGATTGTTTTTCTCTGGACAACTGACTGATAGTAAACTGACTGATAGCAGCTGAGGCACGAGATGCCTGCTCCAGTTCTTGAAGTTTGAGTGCTTTCTCATTCTCGAGAGCCTTCCAGTGATCTTTATTTCCTATTTGATATTGAAGTTCATCAAAGACCTGATCGTAATGATCGCAATGAACGCAAGTATCGCAATTATCGCATTGCCCTGGGCACTTAGGGTGATCCATTATGCTGGGCTGAAGAAAAGTCTATCGAAGACAAACTGCGCTGAAAAGAAGAACGACCTATTACGGACCTATTGCCGGTGAACGGCGGACGATCAGGCTTCGTTGGCACGGTTACGTATCCACCTGACCAGCGATGCTTCGGCCGGCAGCAGTCGGGTCCGCCCTGAAAAGGGCAGATGAATTAGCCCCGACACCACACAGCCTCCACAAGAGAAAACTTTCCGAAAGAGCTTAACTTGGCACCTGACCCGCACGCACGAGTTCGGGGGAGGGAACAAGGGCAGCGCAATACGAACACTCGGGAGCGGCCGCAGACACGACCGTTCGGGAGCGAACGCAAACGGGAAGTGAAATTTGTCAAACGTGCCATCAGGTGGTTTTATAGTCTCTGGTGTTCTGCCTACCCCATGAGGGATACAGACGTGACGTTATGTATGTATGTTGTAATAGCTACGCTATACGGTTTGACCCAGGTATACGGGTTTGTACAGGTTTCCCCTATACAAAAATTTGAAGTTGACTTGTTTTATTTACAAAACATTTTCTTCTCAGCAATTTTCGTACACAACAGGATGTTTATCGGAAAACTTCCAAAGCAGCTGGACAGCTTTAAGTTGCCAAGTTAAAGCTTTGCTTGCAAAGCCTTGAATTTGGAAAGATTGCAACATTTTGTGTAGGTATTAGATCTTAAATATGTTATTTGTTACGAAATGAAACGCTACTCGCATTATAGACGTTTATAAATTGTTATGATAATCGTACTTATTATTTATAATATTGGTTATATAAAGTAATAAAACCAATCTTTTCTCTTTAACCAATAGTACAGAAGCCAACAGATCAAGCGTTACATTACCTGTCAAATTTCCCCAATCAATTTAACTTAATGTCGAGGTCATAGAGCTCAAATTCAACTAAAAAAATTTGACAGATTTGTAACGCTTGATGTGCTGCCTTCTGTACCTTTTTGAATGTCTTTTTTTATTAAATAGACAATGAACAAACTATTAGACCAAGTTTTTAAAATAATCTATACTAATATATAAAGCTGAAGAGTTTGTTTGTTTGTTTGAACGCGCAAATCTCAGAAACTACAGGTGGGATTTGAAAAATTCTTTTTGCATTTGATAGCCCAACTCTTGAGGAAGGTTATAGACTATATTTTATCCCAAAATTCCCACGGGATCAAAAGTTAAGTGGGTAAAACCGCGCGAAGTGGCTAGTTTTATTATAAATCTGCATTATCTGGCTAGCTAGAAATTCCTACACAAACTTCAGTTATCCAAGTGAAATTTGAAACCGTTTAGTGCTACAGGTTGTGACACTGGGTCGATCTCGTAAAGGTTGTGACACTGGGTGGATCTGGACATTGCAGTCTATTATTACAAGTAAATCTCTCTTATGTCAAACTGACAGGCTTTAAGATCAGTTTTGTGAGCATCTGTTGAGTTGTAAGTCCCCAATTTGACATACAGGGTTAATTTTAATTAGCGTATCATCTCTTTCAGGCAGCCTGCCCACATCAATCCCAACAACATTAGTGTAATTTTTTTACAAAATTTGATAAATAGCACAAGAAGATAAAAAAAGAAAAGCGTTTTCTCCTAACTCTACATTTTGTAAGAAGTGCCTATTCTTATTATGAAGTGATATTTTACTACCCAAGGTGCGTGGCATACCTACAGTCAGATTAAATAGAGCTACGCCACTAAACCGAGGCTATAAATATTTTTGTATGGGAAAACTCAAATTTTAAAAGCTATGAATTTTAAAAAGTCATATAACAAATGTTGGGATTGATGTGAAGAAGCAAGAGGTGATGCGCTAATTAAAATTAACCCTGTAATAGTATATTATGTAACAAGTGAGCGAAGTTGCTAATTACAGTCGAGGCTGTGATTTGAGCCCGAGCCGCAGGCGAGGGCTTAATAATGAGCCGAGACTGTAATTAGCAACGCTCACGAGTTACATACGACGTTTTTCAACACACTTGTGAGTAAAAGACAGACATACGAGGTCATAAAATAACAAATACATTTGATAACAAAGCTGTGAATTGTGATTGAAAAATGGCGCCGAACCTCGCGCATGCGCGTAGGTTTTTTTTTCTGCCAAATGTGTCAATGTCTGTATAGCATATACAGCCTATTTTAAGTGAAAATATTTAATTTGGAGTGGTAAATGCAAATATTTTAATATTTTATAACAAATTATTGTAAGTTGTGAATAATTTGTTTGATATACAAATTTGTTTTACTAATATAAGGCGCAAACATCTAAAAATGTATATGGATTTGAAGTGGTATAAAACCTCTTTGTTGTTTCTGAAAATATTTAATGTATAACCCGGACCAATAAAATATGCTCTGTTTACTCGCATGTAATTTGCACAAAGGTACAATTCAACTTTGTAGGATTCATTATATTATGCACTAGGGTATAATATATTACTGCACGCGTGACTTATAGCCCAGTTTATAGTTCTAAATTCAATAGAATAACGCTCACTTTACGAGCAAGTGTGTTGAAAATAGAATTAAGTTCATTCTCTACTTCAAATACCAATAGTCGGTTTTCGATATTGTATCAATATAAACTATGGTATTCACTTTTTAGTACAGTGACTGAGCACCTAAGATCAAACTATAAGGCTTTACTTGACTAATAATATTTTAAAGTTTTTCCATTTAGAATGCTAAATTACTCTTAAATAAATGAAAAAATGTGTTAAATAAAAATCACCCGACCAGGACTCGAACCTGGGACCTCTCGTTTGCCAGACGAGTGCTCTTCTACTGAGCCACCGGGGCCTGGCGGTACGCCTCGAAATTACATAACACATTTTTTTACGTTATATTGCTAACGTAGCTTCATCTAATGGTACAGCTTTGCAGCTAAGACCACCCGAGACCAATTTCTTTTCAGAAACTGTGAATCTCAGTTAAAGTGAAGCATTGCAATGTTTAATAATATTTTAAAGTTTTTGCATTTAAAATGCTAAATTACTCTTAAAAAAAATGAAAAAAATGTGTTAAATAATTCTTTTTAACACATTTTTAACATTTAACACATTTTTTCATTTATTTACTTGACTATCCCGTTAGAAGAAGGGTTAGAAATCCTATGCCCTGGCTTGTGTGCGAAATGTATGCTAGTTTCGTCCAGAAATTTTAACATGAAAGACCAACAATCATTCATCTTTCCTCAAAAATACTACATAAGCTGAGAATTAAATGTGTTGTAATTAAATAAGTTGAGCCCTCAATCCAGACACGAGCATAAAGTGGCAAAGCCCTTAGCTCAGCAAGTAGGACTGTATTTGGGTTATCGATTTTTATTTAAGAATTTAGAAAAAAAAAACTTTTGATTTCGTCTGAACTGGGAGCCCCAAATATTATCGTCCTCTTAAACTATTTCTAAGTTAAATCGTCCGTTCTTATAAATGTCATACACTATCTACAGATTTGAGAATTTCCGTTTTTGGAGCTTTAAGGTTTTAACTAACTTCGTTTCATAATGGTTTCAAAAATGGGCATACATAAGCTACATAATATTTGTCAGATTAAATCGCTTTCTGTTTTTTGGAGTGCTGTCTACACAATATCTTTTTGAGTTTCTTAGAAACCGTTTCGGAGACCTGAAAAGTTTGGCATTAATTAGCTTTGGTAGATTACGTTTAAAGCCTTCTCGCCAAGACGCTTACAAACTTTAAAGGCTGTTTGCAAGTATACAGTAATTAACGCGCACGACCTCCCTTAAATGTTGAGGTGTTATCTTATGTTTTTAGATAACAGGTATTGCAGCATAACGTTCCAGCCCTTTAAATTTGTACAGCCTTATTAATAAACTCCGAATAAGGTCGGATTAAAGTAACGTTCATTTTTATTTTCGCGGAGGCTTATCATGCCGTATTAGATTTTATATTGAATTAATGACTGTTTATCCTATACTAAGTCAAAGAAGATTATGTAAAGGGCATGATAAGTACATATATACATACACATACACAATTTCACGCCTGTATTTCTTATGGAGTAGCCAGAACACCAGAGGCTATAAACCCATCTTATGTCACTTTTGACTATCACAGTCTTACAGTCATATAACAGGTATTACAGTCATAGAGAGAGACTCCTGCAGTGATAGGGAGTCAGCTTATCGCCCACAAAAACATAAAAAAACTCTGGCCCTTAACTGACTTTTACAGTATGCCCGGGAAGAGAAGCATCTGGCACATTCTATGTTATTCTTTCGGTCCCAGTCGACCATGGAAGAAACATGATAAGTCTCAGTGAAAAATTGCAAAATGAACGCAATTGTAATCCGCCCTTATATAAGGCCGCTATAGTACTCGTATAAATCATATATTACCTCTTTATAAACCTATGAATATGTACTGTGTTTGTTTTTTCATGTCTTAGCCGAGTTGTACCTATTTCTGGGATTGCTGTATTTGCATAATGATCACTTTTGTCCAAAGACTGCCGAGAGTTTTTGCTACTCGGAATACTTTGTATTCGTTTTTTTAAAGCCAAGGTAGAGTTATTCTGTTGATTAACAGATATTCTTGTTTTTATTAAGGGCAGTTGATAATTAACTTGATTTATTTTACACACGTTATAAAAGAAACTTGGATACTTCCTAGACATTTAGTTACACATTTGAGTTGATCTTGGTTACTGAAGCGACATGGAATAACAAATTAACTTTTCGTTTGATATCCCCACGTTCAGAATTTACCCACAATAGCCCAAATATAAAACGGTCTGTTTTACGTTAATTTAAAAGTAGATCATAGAAAAGGTTACCATAAAATATCCAAATAATAAAGATAGACTCTATATTGTCTTAAATTTTCCAATCATACATTTTTTAACTAGATTCACGTTCGTGACAACGGAGTCTGCAAAGAAGTCGAGTTAAATGTAAGATATAATTATACGCAATGAATCCGATTAAAAAGTGTTTTATTTAAGATAGAAGTTCTTGTATATAAGCTGTTGCAAAAAACTAAAACGATAAGTAGTTTTCTTCAACAAAACATTTTAAAGAAACTTAAATGGAGCTAGATATTGTGACGTGAATCTGAAAGAAGTTTGTAATTTCGACTTCGTTTTAAGTTAAAAAAGCAAAAACTTCTAATCTTTTGAATTGTCAATATTATATTAATTTATCTGAAATAAGCTATTAAACTTCAGAGTAATCATGAATTATTTATGCGATTATCGTTGAAATTTCAACTTTTGAACCTCTGCAAACACAGGGTGCGTTCCGAACTGCTAAAAGGGTAGGAAGCTCGGGGCTGTTCCGCTCGCCGGAACAAACCTTTACTAAACTTTGTTCTTTTCTATGTAAGTGTTAAATTTTGGATATCTATTCCATTTTTTAAAAGAATTTTGTATTTAGGACAGAATTGTTTGCGAATTTATTGAGTTTTTTGTTTAATACATTTTAATCTGACAGTTTCTCTTGAGTATCACGGCTTTATATGTAGTTTTGTAGATAAATAGATTCATTGGTTTTCTATTTTATTTAATTTAATCATTCGCGATAAACTTCTTTATTACTTGTTTTGAAACGATGATAAGTTCTAAGACGGACTACATGGATTCATTAGAAAACTAGCTCTTCATAAGACATAGGTAATATAATATTGGACATGTCATCGGCGATATTTAGCGGTAGATTTAAAATTAGCCCTAGCAGTCTCTTATAAACATATCAAAGAGCGACAGAAAAGTATTAAAAATATCATAGATAATACAGCATAAAGCAGAGGCTCGTAGTTATGAGAAAAAAAAAATATAAAAAAAAAAATAACAAAGCTAAACGAATGTAACTAAACCCAAAATATATTCACAACAACCCTCGTAACAAAGAAAATAATACTTAGTCCTCTACATTCCACACTATCTTTTTAAGAGCAATAAAGTAAATTAATTAATTTAAGCAGAAACTCGGATCAAACACACAACAACTTCACTACACAGTACAACAACTTTGTGCACCTATTATGTTTTTACCACTTTTGAAATATTTGACTTGAGTACCAAATTGAGAGGATTTATGTCCATATTGTCGACAAAGTTGTGCTGTTTCGCTCTTTCATTATTTTTGTCTCGCTTTAGTTTTCCAGTTCAGACATGCGCAGTCGAGATTTTCCCGAAAGATGGGAGTTAGTCGAAGCTGCATAAGCTGATATAGTTTTTTATATTCATTTTATTAAATTTTTCAAGATCGTTACTTCATCGTGAGATGAATAAGTCCGAAAATATAAATGTGATTTAAATCTATCTAATTAAGGAACAAAAATTCAAATTAAATCGAATTTGTCACGTAGCAACTACGTACGGTACGGTTTCGTAACAGTTTGATTCTAATAAGTACGTTTAAAAAAATTGCACTGTTTATTACTGTAAATATTCTCTGAATAATCAACTAATAATGACAAGCGTGACACCTTAGTGACAATAGTTACGCAAGAGGGCACGAGCGGTCTACGCAGCTTCGACTAGTTCACAATTCAGATTCAGCCTCCCAAGCCCGTGAGATCCAGGCTCGCGCTCCGTCGCCGTCCCGAACATCGAATAATAAAACTAATAATACTAAAACCACGATTAAAACTCTCGAAATAACATAAAAATTACGCAAATATTTTTTCTAAATACCGAAGCTGTTTTTACCGCGGAATTCAAGTGCTGTCAATTTTGAATTTGGAACTCCTAACCCCGTTTTAAGTGACACGGCCAGTGTGTGAAGGGTACTCATTTATTCTTTATTCAAACTTGTGTTGTAGATATTTCTTTTTTTAGAATGGCAAGTGTGTTTTTAAGAAGATCTTCTGTGACACGATTTTAGGATGGTGTTTCTGGTAAGTTTCTTTTTGAATGTTTTTATTTTAAAAAGTTGATATTTTTTAATTTTGATCTTTATATAAATAATTAAGGGTGTTAAAGTTTATTAATGTTTAGTGTGTTTTAATTTACAAAGCAGATACTTATCGGCTAACATAGTTGAATTGATTAGTATTCTATTAGGTTGGGGAAAAAGTTTCTTCGCATTTTTTAATAAAATTCAAAACATTTTTTTAATATAGTTTATTGACATTTAACTAAAGTAGGTATGTATGTACCATTTTGTTCGATAACCTTTTGCCATCTTGTAGGTAGGGACATGATCCCATTGCTATAAAAATTTTGGGACCTCTCATCAAAATACCGCGACAAGTGGATTTGGCAGTCCTCTCGTGATGTTAACCTAACACTGCCTAAAGAATTCTAAAGAGACCGAAACAGGTGTAAATCTGAAGGTGCAAGGTCAGGACTATACGGCGGATGCATTAACACCTCCCAGCCAAACTCTCTTAATTTTTGCTGAGTGGCTATAGATGTGTGAGGTCTAGCGTTATCATGATGAAACACCACACCCCTTCTGTTGATCAATTCCGGCCGCTTTCTCTCAACTTCTCTCAAAACACTTAATGAAAGTCAAACGGTAGATGAGGGCGACGTGTAGAATCTTGGGGCAGGCCTCTGTCCAGTAGTGTGCGTCTCTCGGCTCACGAAGATGATGATCGCCCATTGTCCTTTAATATAGCTACCTACTTCTTCGGCTTTAAGAAACGAAATGAAATCAGTACCTATCGAGAGGAAAAAAGTCGGCAAAAAAAAACTCTCGGCACTCTTTTATCAAAAGTGCTCGTTATGGTACAATTTGGCAGAAATACAACTCGGCCTGAATGCCAAGAAAATCGCAGTCAGGTATCACACCAACTATACGGCCCCTAATTAAGCAAAGCTTGTGATAAAGGGATACCATGAAGTGTACTAGAACGAACTTAGAATGTAAATACATATAAAGATAAACACCTAGACCCGGAACTTTTTTTTCCTTATCCCGAGCGTTAATTAAACCCTCACGATTTGCCTGGTAGCGTCTCAGACCACTGCGCCAATGAAAAGTGACAAAATATGGTGAATACATGTCACTGAAGGAGCCAGTAAATTGTATAGGAGTGGGGAGAGTAGAAATACATCCACAAAGTTACTCAAACAATCAGATTTATGTCTCAACAAAGCAATTTCTGTGGTACAGTAAACCAGTCAATGTTACCCGAAAGTTATAGTAACTTTGAATCCGTGGATTTTCGCAAACTACAAATTAAAAACAACATGAATGTTTAAAATAAAAAACTCAGAATTACATAGAATTGTTTATTAGAACACATAATACCATATAAAACCCAACATATCTACATGAAAATAAGATAATTCAAATAAAAATCTATAAAAAGTATTCAAAGTTACCCAAGATGACTGTACAATAAAGAATAAATAAAAAAACTTTATTTTCATCAAACAACACTACACATTATGTCAATAGTCACTGCGGTTAATGTCTTTAGTGTCTCCCGTCGGTGTCGAAGAGGTTTGAGTCGTAAACCAACAAGTTGGCTCATCGCTGGATATCATTGAGTTTGTCATAAGGCATTTTCAGAAGTGCCTTATGACAAACACAAACGACAACTGTATATAAGTATACAGCACCCGAAACTACTGCTTAACGTACTATGTAAAGCACGGAAGTCGTCAAGATAATTTAATGACCCACCCATATTAGTACCGACCGCGCCGAACGTTGCTTATCCTGCTACATCGTATGTACGGGAGCGATTTTGTTTAATATTGTCTTAAGTTTTCGCGATTCATACTATTAAATAAAACACTTTTTAACCGGATTTATCGCGTATATTTACGTTTTAAATTTTGACTCGACGTTTCGGTGTCTTTGCAGACCCCGTGGTCACGAGCGACTGAGGTGTCAAACGTCGGATTATAGATTGAAAAAGTTATACATCATCATCTCCATCTGTTTCTCAGTCTTCGAGCGTAGCGTTCTGGATTGACACAAAACGAGCTGACAGTATCTTGAGTTTCAGGTCGTGCAGCTTGCTGGATGTTAGATTTAATATTTTTCAGGATAGGGTCCCATGTCGGTGATAGTTTCCAACCATCTTCTCTATTGAAATTAGGGTGTTTTTTAATTTCAATCGCTTCTCAGATCATTCTAGGAATGTAATGCTTCTCTCTAGATAAAATTTTCACAGAGTCAAACCTTAAGTAGTGGTTGGGCTTGTCCATGGAATGTTCACAAAGTCTGCAGTTTGTTTAATTTAATTTCAATAAGTAATTATTGATATATTTTCGTTATAACACAATGCAGGTAGAAGCAAAGTCATCACAATACTGATTAGGAAACCCAGTGTAGGGTCTATGCGTCTCTCCCCCGAGTGACTTTGATTTTATAGGCAGTGTAGTAATAGGCCCTTAGAGATTTACCATCGCATGCTCCATAAATAAATAGATCACTAAATAATCACTCTGAGTCTTTAGAAGACTGAAAGATTACGTATGGTTGTTTACATGCACAAGGACAAGAGTCGCATAAATTCAATATCGCGATCATAACACAACTGTCTGAAAATAAAATAATAATCGCCTTTGCACAGAACCATCTAGCTTTAAAGCGTATTACTCGTTTTATAGGTACTGGACGACATGTATTATGTCCAGTATATTTATACATAACCCCAGATAAAAGCAAGCAAAAAGTGTATCTCTAAAATTTGTCATCATCATCATCATCATCCACAGCCTGTAGACGTCCACTGCTGGACACAGGCGTCCCTCAAGCTCTTCCACGTCGCTCGGTCCCGCGCCGCCGTAATTTGGGGGGGGAAATGCCGTAATCGCTTGGCAGGCGGGTTGGCGATCGCAGTGTGCAGTTAATATACACAAAAGGACGCTGCTGTCCGTCCTCTGGTTTGTCCCTTAGTCGACTCTTACGACACCCACGGGAAGAGATGAGGTAGCGTTATTCTTAGGCCACACGCCTAAATTTTGTGTATTTTTTATTTTTAAATTTCTCAAATTTGTATGAATTAGTATTATTAAAAATTAATCGAAACTGTGACAAGACCGAGTAAACCTCACGAAATTATTTTGTTTGATCGCGATCTTCACCTTGTAACACTACTTTTATTATGGCTTCAATTAGGGATGCCGCCTTTGACAAACTTGAGCAACTTCTATCTACGTTGACTAGACCTTGGCCGTTATCATTCTGAATTCTAGAAAGATCATTCTCGAAAGTCATCACGAAAAAGTATTTGAAAGTACAGCGAGTTTAAGATTTTGAAACGGTAGGTAGGTAGTTCAATATATTTGTAACATTTACGTCTATAAACAACTTACGTAATAAAATCCAATAACAGGTAAGTAGTTGAAGCTATAAAATAAATTGTTATACTTATTCAATGTATAGATATGAGACACCCACGTAAATAAGCAAAAAGCCTTCATAATGACATAGAAAATAGCTGTACTTATCAAAATCATTACATTATTGAAAAGAGTATGTGCCGCAGCCAAATCCATCTATCTAAGTAATAAGATTAAAAATAGTTCTAATAAGATTAAACCAACATGGAATATAATTACTAAGGAAACCGGCAAAGTTAAGGGTCGCAATACTGAGTTTAAAGTTGTAATTGACAATAAAACCATTAATGTAGATGAAAATGTTGCGACAGCATTCGAGAATTGTTTTGCTGAAATTCCAGTTTCAACTACTAAATTGTTAAATTCTTTACCTGTGGTGGCTAAATCATTGCTAAAAAATCATGTACGTGAGTGCAAGGTGTCTTTCAAGTTCCAACCCATAGACACCGGGGACATTTTTAAAACATTTAATGTTGAAAAGACAACTGATTTGTGATGCATATCTGTTGAAATCTTAAGTTCTATCATAGATGTAGTATCTCCCTGCCTTGTTGAAATATTTAACAACTGTATTATAAGCAGGGAGTTTCCTGATTTAATTTAAGCATAGTAAGGTAATTCCTTTATTTAAATCGGGTAGCTCTAAGGACCCTGCTAAATTTAGACCAATTTAAATTTTACCAACATGTAGCAAAATTTATAAAAAAAATATTCAACCAGCTATTAGCTCTCTTTACAAAAACAATTTACTTCATAACAAATAATTTGGATTCACAAGGGTTTGTTCGACAACTGATGCTGGTGTTGAACTATTTGAAGTAATAGCTGGTGCCAGGGAGGGGTCACAGGATGCTCTAGGTGTATTTTGTGACCTATCCATGCATTTGAATGTGTTCAGCATGACACTCTCATCAGGAAACTGCACCACTACGGTATCAAAGGCACTGACCTCAAACTTTTGAATTCATACCTGAGTGATAGAATACAGAAGGTTGAGGTTAACCGGAAAAAGTCAGCTGGACCGGTTGTGAGAATGGGAGTGCCTTAAGGTTTAATTCTGGGCCCATTTTTATTTTTAGTCTATATAAATGATCTACTCTATATGGAAGACAATAATAACGATATTGTTTGCTGATGACACATCATTAATTTTTAAAATGATAAGGCAGAAAACTAACTACCACGAAGTAAACAATGCTCTCTTAAATGTAGTGCAGTGGTTTAATTTAAATAATCAGCTTTCAATGATAAAAAAACTAAATGTATAAAATTGTCTGCACCAAATGTAAAACAAGTCGAGTCAAACTTGAAACTTAATGGGGACAGATTGAACCTAGTAGATAAAATTGTCTTTCTTGGAATAACTTTAGATTCTAAATTGCAATGGGGCCCCCATATCTCGCAACTATTGAGTAGACTTAGTTCTGCAGTGTTCGCGGTAAAGAAAAATTCCTTATTGAGTGATGTTAATACGGCAAAGATGGTTTATTTTAGTTATTTTCATAGTATAATGTCCTACGGCATCCTACTTTGGGGCGCTGCCGCAGATATTGACACGATATTTACACTGCAGAAAAGGAATATTCGTGGAATGTATAAACTTGGAAATAGAGAATCTCTAAGAGAAAAGTTAAAAGAGATTGGTATCTTGACCTTTGCATCACAATATGTTTATGAAAACAAAAGTTTATGTAAACACAAAAGTTACTTTTTCGATATAAATACAATAGAGTTCATATAAAATTTTCTAGTTCACGTTTAATTCAAACCTTGATTATTAAAATAGCGTAGCTGTATTAAAAAGAATAGTATTTTAAAACAATTGCATAAGTGGTACAAATGAACTAAAGCATACTACAAGATCAATACATTTTTAATGACTTTCTGTTGTTCAAAACTTTACGTTGTTACAAAGTTATTGAATATTTTTCTTTCGAAAAGCCTTAAAGATTTTATTATTTGATTGCAAAGAGGAAAACTTAAATTTTATCGGAAAATGAATTTATTTATTAAATAACACTGAAAATTTACAGGGTTAATTTAAATTAGCGTATAACCTCTTGCAGGCTGCCGCTTGACATCAAACTCAACGTTTGTTCTACGACTTTGATGGTCGCAGAACAATTAATGTTCTACGCCTAGATGCCCCAGTGGTGGTTAGTTGGTATCAAAATTTACAGGGCACCTAAATGGCTTGTGTCTAGCTCTTACTACTACTATACAGGGTGACTGGTGACAAATTTTATAAATTAAAGGAGAGCACTCTGTACACGATTCTGGTCATAATTATGTAATAAAAGTAGGTAAGTACTTCATTTTTCACCAAAATTCTATCTCGTAAATAAGGACTTCACGAATCCTTCATGGCTCGACGAAAGTCGTCTATACCTACCTACCTATTCTGTTTTGATAGCGCCGTGCGTACGTCCGTGGTAAGTAGTTGACTGTGTAACCATAAGTTGCGTAATGAATTCTTTAACTTTCGGTTATGTTTACTCAGTAAATAATTTATATTTATTTAATTTTTTCCTTTCGTGTATGATCTCAAACTATCCTTGATTTTCAAAAGTGTCCCACCAATCACCGTTCCTAGGCTAAGTAGTTTTTGAGATATACCAATTTTAAATATTTTGGTCACCAAGGTACTGCGTATGCAAAATGTGTCATAATTTTGTTTTCATTAATTTTTCCCACTTTTTATTTCATAAGACAATTAATGAGAGATCATTCTTTTTATCCGATCTAATTATAACGAATATTTATCTGTAGAAAAATAACAGCGAAAACGTGTAGATTTTTTAATTCAAGAATTTAAAAATTTATTTTTTAACTAAGCTGGTGTAAATAAAATGTATGACAACCTCATGGAACTTTATATTCAAAACATCTAAAATTTATACAGATTTCAAAAAGGTATAACAATCTACAAAAAACATTTAATCTATTTTAAGTCCACTTTTTACGGGACACCCTGTATACAAGTAATATAAAGGGTCCGCTTATAATAGTCAATTATATTTTAATAGCAGATTAGGAATGATGAGTGGATCTGAATTTCGAAAAAAAATATTAAAAAAAAAATATTTTTCATATATTAGAATTTCAAAATTCTTCTCTGTGAGTAAAATTTAAGATTAATCTTCATTTTATCACTACGAACAATTAGATGGAAACGTTTTTATTACTTGCTGTGTAGTCATAAACTACAGATCAAACTAAAATTTTGATCACTTAGAAGAATATTGAAATTTTGAAGTATGAAATATTTAAAAAGAAAAATTTTTACTTTGGTAATTATGACCCATTCGTCAGTCTTAATCTGCTATTAAAATATTATTGACTATTATAAGGCAACCCTATATATCTTGCCTGGGACCGACTGCTTACCATGCCCGCTGAAGCATAAGAATCGTTTTGATTAATTAATTATCGGCGGTTACCCATCCTGACCGTCCTGTACTGTACTGACCGGGCCGATCGTTGGTTTACCTGCTATATTTAATAAACATGGGGCACACTACAAGTTTGCACTTCTAGCTAATAAGTACTTATTTGAATTTTGAAACGCATTGCAACCTTCTAAGTAATAAAAAAATTGGCGGGAAATCATTTGTCAATTGTTTTGTTTATTTTACACGAAGAAAAAAAAAATTGGCAACTTTGTTGTCGTTGGATCCCTCATGAACTGACAGCGGAGTAGAAGCGGGCTCGCGTGGGATGGTGCTCACAGATGCTACTGAAGTACGATCACGGATATATCGGATATATATATATATATATATATATATATATATATATATATATATAGCGGATATGCTGTTTATAACATTGTCACAGAGAGTAAACGGGGATTTATTTTTTGAACCTGCAATCTTGCTCAAAAAAGCTCAGTCAAGGCGAGAAGCGTTGGAAAAAAAAAACGTGTTTTTTTCAACTACGGGTCTCATCAGCACAATTCAATCAAATTAAAAAAATCATTAAATCATTGGGGTGAGTCGAATTTGGTCAAATTCAACGCGTCCAAAACTCAGGCGTGTCTATTCTCCGCAAAAAAGAGCACCTTCACATTTATCTGTCCCCATCACTGACCATCTAGGGCTTTTAGGCGTAACTGTAACATCCAGTTTAAACTTCGGTCAACAAATTGTGTCCATGGCTCAAGTAGCTTCGAAAAAGTTGGGAATCATCTCGAAGGTACGGCGGTACTTCGGCCCTGCACAGCTTCTTAACTTATACACAGCTCAAGTACGATCATGCATGGAGTACTGCAGTCATCTTTGGGATGGTTCAGCCAAATATCAACTAGAAGCGCTGGACTCCGTTGACCGAAGAGCCCGTAAACTAATTAACGACATCGACCTTACAACCAAAAAACTGCAGACCTTAGAGCATCGTCGTAAGGTTGCGTGTCTAACCGTGTACTACAGGATACATTTTGGTGAGTGCGCCAGTGCTCTGTTTGAACAAATTGAACCCTCATCCTTTTACCATCGGACTACTAGACGCAGACAGAACTTCCACCCGTATGTGGTAGATATTCCGAAAAGTCGAACTAAGCGCTTTGACAGTTCCTTTTTGATACGGGTCGCCAAGGTTTGGAATGAACTGCATGCGTCTATTTTCCCTGACCAGTATAGTCCTAGTATTTTTAAGTGTCGAGTGAATAGGTTTCTCGTGAATGGACGTGTACCACCTTAGTCTTCATGTTCACTTAACATCAGGTGGCATGGAAGACAAAAGTCCCATCCATAATTTATAAAAAAAAAACAAATAAAAAAATCATTCAATCAAAAGCCGAGTGGAATTATATCATTTGTTTACCCAGGGTGTTAGAAAAACTTCGCTAAAGATGACCTAAAAACCGCGTACTCCTACATCATGACAGCGCTTCTTCACACACGGCAAACAAAACAAAGTAATTTTAAGCTTGCGAAAAATTACAAATCGACACCCATTCTCCATATAGCCCCGACCTAGAATCCTGTGATTTCTGTGTTTTCCCCAAAATTAAAGGTTTAATGAGAGCTTTCACTTTTAGGGAAATGCTGAGAGGTTTCACGTTTACAGATCTGTGGTCCTCCTGTTTTAAAAATGTTTCGATCGCATGAAAAAATGTTTAAAATGTAAAGGAGAGTATTTTGAAAAGCAATCAACATAATAAATACTTTGTCATAACAAGTTGTTTTTTTTTAAATATGCAAAACCATTAGTGTGACCTACGTATACCTACATGGTAGCCACTACGATACGTAGACTGTTCAAGTCAAATCATATTTAAATAGAAGAGAATGAGTGAATTGACTTTATGAAAAGTGACGTTTTGATGTCTATTATTCCTACTACTATTTTACTCCTATTTCTTGTACACATCAAGTCAGTCACATTTTCAATGAAGCATGTACACTTATACTCTTTTTGAAATATTTACAGAAAATAATGTGACTAAATGACAGGTACATGAAGATCGTCATTCGAACATCATTCACAATGAACTTCCCGTCATTAGTCCGTCGTTAGTTTGACAGATAAAAGGAACAGCATCGATACGTCAACTTGGGGACAATGAGTTTCCTTGCTACATAAAGGTAGGGAAGTGCTGTAATTGGCACGTTCGTCGGACGGTGGGTGATCGCAGTATAATAGAAACCTTTTCAAAAGAAATTAAGCTACTTCCTATCTATACTTAGTTACAGCTTTGAAAATCTGAATTTATTTATCACCAAGATGATTTATTTAAAATCGTTTTAAATTGAATTTTATGGCGTTTATTAATTTATAATATTTGATTCGACGTTACCTTCTTGACAAAGTATTGTCATGTAGAAACGTCCAGTATTGGTTGGTGGATATCAGAATTTACAGGATACGATAACGTTACATCACGAATCTTAACAAGCATTGTACACCAGTATGTGTTACTCCCAAACATGCCAGTCATCGTGATGAATTCATGATAACCGATTCTGGAAAAGCGCTCGCGTCCCGGCGTATCGTAGTTTAGTCCTGCTTTGTCCTGTTTTGTATCGAACTAGATTCACAGGGGCCATTACGCCGCGCTAAGTAGCTCGGTCCTTTTTAGTTATGTTGACTAAAATTAACAGTTCAAAGATGTTGGATTGAATGTTATATAAAATATTGTTATGTTGATTTAATAGACCTGTTGCTCCTTTGACAAAATGCCAAAACAATTTGACGCATATGAAATTGCATTTTCTATAGAATTACAGAAATATTTTTAGTTTAGGATAGACCGTTATTTAGACCACATGCGCTCGCTCAGCCACTCCAAGTGCCTTAATACTCGCTCTGCAATTAGTTGTACATAATTTTAGCCTTATTTTACACACCAATATATCTCAAGATGCAATTACGGAAGTCAACCCGCACCCGCGCCCTCGCAGCTGTCTCACTTATATTATAAATGTGTGAATGTGGATTTTTGGATGTATGTCTAGTTTTCTTTACAATTAGCAATGTGGAACTTAATTAGGTTACGTTTACAATTTGCATGTATAGTTTTACAAGTCATAACAACTATGCTTTGACAAAACTTGGCAATGTCGTAGTTTATTAACTACAATTTCAAATGCTGTAAAGTACAGCATTTGAATTTGGAGCAAGGAATGGAAGCAAAGCTAGCTCTACCACACAATGCTTGAGACAAATTTAATTTAGCATGCCTCCGGTGGTACTCCGGTAGTGGTTAGTTAAGGTAAATTAGTTTGAAGTACTGTATACATGATTTTCTTACTTAGATGGATTCTAAGTACTCCATGCTTTGATGTGGTTCAAACAAATAAGATTCAAATTCTGCGTTCATTTCCAATTCCAATTCCACCTTTGACAAGGTACAATAGCATTGAAAAGCATGGATATTTAAATAAAGTGTGGTTCTCGTCAAGCGGACCAGGTACTTTGTTCTTCAGCATGGCTAGCATGCGAAATATTATTTTATCCTACATGCGCATAAAAGATAGAATTACGCGATTCGAAACCATGATTAAGCTTACAGATCCAAAGAGTCGAAAGAAATACATACTCTAAGTGCCATATTCTAAGAAAATATCGATACAATGGCCCAATTTATCGATTTATCGTTTAATGCCTAGAGTACATAGTAGATACTGACAATCTTACAATCTTGCACAAGTCTCAAAAATCTGTTTAATTTATCAGATTCGTACATCACAAGAACGTGGTGCTGCAATTATATATCAACAGTCATTTAGCGCTCTTTTTAAATTATGAACAAAGTAAAATAAAAAATGATTATTTTAAGAAAACTATGAACATTTATGAACTTGTAACAATTTGATCTTCTACTATTTTAGTAGTTACTTACATTATTTCAAACATTTATTAAAAGATTAAAATTATAGTAATCATATGAAATGTTTCTTTGATTCTCTAATAAATCCGACACAGTATGAAGCTAGTATATCTAGACTGTTGGAAATACCTCTGTTATCCATAAATATTTCTAACATTCACACCATATTATCTATCACAATTTTTTTGATTCTCCAACTTCAATGAATCTGATTGTAATTAAAAAAATTCATCCCATAAACAAAATAATAATGGAAAATAGTCGTACTATTTGCGCTTTTTAACATTATACAACGAGCTCCGATATTTTTCTAAACGTAAACTTCTTTAGCACCTTGAACAAAAGTAAAGACTTAATTAAAAAAATTCTTTCCATAAACAAAATAATAATGGAAAATAGTCGTACTATTTGCGCTTTTTAACATTATACAACGCGCTCCGATATTTTTCTAAACGTAAACTTCTTTAGCACCTTGAACAAAAGTAAAGTCTTACAACGCCACTTACTGGAAAAACTGATATTCTAAGATGAAAAAGAAAAAGCAATTTTGTTATCTTATACTTTTATGAAAGATTCGATGTTCACTTACGAGAAAATGTTTTCAGAAAAGCTGAAAACCGTTTATTAGTTGTTTTTTGTTTTTATTACCAGATTCGATAAGCTAGTTTAATTGAAAAATATTTCAGATATAACTTAGTGCGGTTTGCTCGTCAATTGAAAAATTGAATAAGTTATATGAGTCTAAAATTATGAACCATGCAAGTTCATGTCGGACATCGCTAAGAAATATTTCAAGGGCAGACTAATGCAGCGTCTCAATACCAAAAACAATGTTCGATTTGCCTACTAAAAGTAGACAAATCGAACATTGTTGGCTACAAGGCGTAGGTAAGAAGCGTTTCAATATGCAACGCCTTGTCATTCAAATAAATATTAATAAATAAATATTTCTGACACTCACACAACATTATCTAGCCCAAATTAAGTTTCTTAAAGAACTTGTGTTATGGATACTAGATAACTGATATACCTAAGAAATATATAAACATACGAGTACATATTGAATAAATACATATTTTTTATCAGAATAAACTTAAATAAACATATAAACATCCATGACTTGACGACTAATATTTGTGTTCATCACACAAAGATTCGAACCCAAGATCTCTGGCATAGAAGGCAATGTATGTTACCGCTACACCATTCGGGCGCCAAATGACTAATAACAATTTGCAACGATATAGATATACGGTCCTTATCATTGAGATACGCACACTGCTGCTGGACAGAAGCCTGCTCCAAGATTCCCCATGTCACGTCGTCATCCGGTCCCGTGCCGCCCTCATCTAATGTTTGAAATCACTAAGTGTATGCAACGCAGCCTCTATCTACGCTGTCGCTCCGATGATGATCAATGGTCTTTTTCAAGGCGGATCAGTAAAGGGGGATGTTTAGAGGGTACTCAGGATGCTGAGGAGTCTCGTGGCCGCTCTCGCGGTCCCCACACTGTCAGGGTACAACAGTCGCTGCTCTGTTCTATACCTATTAGCCTTCGGGGCTAGCAGCACTTTAGAATACCCTTTCGTCCGTAAATCGATTTATCCTCCTCCTACTAAAGCTTGCTTTAGTGGGTGCCAAAGCTTTCCTTGGTGGAAAAAAAAAACTACTTTTTAACCGAATTCATAGCGTATAATTTATATTTTACATTTTAACTCGACGTTTCGGTGTCTTTGCAGACCCCGTGGTCACGAACGACTGTACTTTAAATAAAACTACTTTTTAATCCGGTTAAAAAGTAGTTTTATTTAAATTATGAATCATGAAAACTTAAGACAATATTAGGAAAAAAACTACATACAAACGTAAACTGAATAAAAACTTTTTGATCCTTTTTAACTGCTTTGTACGGAAAATGTCTGTCAGTTTGGTGTTTCTATATAGTGCAGTGTAGGGATGTTCCTAGCTGGTGATATGCTTTTTTTATCTACTTTTGATTGGTCGTATTAGCTTTTAGTCATGACAGTCTGTTGAAACCTGTCGCTAGTGCATTAGCCGGAGTACCCTGTGAGAGACCGTAATAAAACCTTCATTTGGCCTTTTTCAAGTCTCGGAAGACAGATTCTGGTAATGCCATCCCTTTCATCAACGGTAAATGATGTGTAAGAGAGTACTTACTATTGATTAATGAATCAAAGCGGGGTAATAGTTGTGTGTAGTGAGTTTTACAAGAAATAAATTAAAAATCACCCGACCAGTACTCGAACCTGGAACGTTTGCCGGACGAGTGCTCTTCCACTGAGCTGCCGTGGCCTGGCGACCCACCTCGAAATTACTTGACACATTTTTGTTTTTACGTTATATTGCTTATATATTTTTATTTAACACATTTTTTAATTTATTTAAGAGTAACTAAGCATTTTAAATGCAAAAACTATAAAATATTATTTTACAAGGAATGAAAAAGTATTGACCTGCGATTTATTAAAAATAATTTTAAATTTAAATAAACAAATTTTCAACAATTTTTAACTTCTAAATATTTTATAACTAATAAAATATGTTTTACAATAAGTAAATAAATATAAATATTAATAAATAAATAATAATATATTTGTGACACTGAAAGAACTTGTGTTATGGATACTAGTTAACTGATAAACTTAAGAAATATATAAACATACATATTGAATAAATACTTATTTTATATTAGATAATAAACTTAAATAAACATATAAACGTCCATGACTTGACGACTAACATCTGTGTTCATCACACAAATATCCGTCGCCGCCGGGATTTGAACCAAGGACCTCTGGCATAGAAGGCAATGTATGTTACCCCTACACCAGCCGGTCGTCAAATATAGCTGTGTGTAGTGAGTTTTACAAGAAATAAATTAAAAATGTGATAATAAAAATCACCCAACCAGGATGCGAACCTGGGACCTCTCATTTGCCGGACGAGTGCTCTTCCACTGAGCTACCGTGGCCTGGCGACCCCCCTTTTTAACACCTTATTAACACATTTTTTAATTTATTTAAGAGAAATTAAGCATTTTATTTACTCATAAATCAATTAAAAAAAATTCCTTCCATGCTGGACTGGGAGTGAAAGAAAAACATAGAATGTGTCAGCTGCTTCTCTTCCCGGGCATATACTGTAAAAGTCATTTAAGGGACAGAGGTTTTATTGGAGGCTTTTTGTGGGCGATAGGCTGACCCCCTGTCACTGCAATAGTCTCTATCCATCATTATAATACCCCAAAATTTGTCAAACGTGACATCAGATGTTTTTATAACCTCTGGTGTTCTGCCTACCCCATAAGGGATACAGGCGTGAAGTTATGTATGTATGTATGTAAGCATTTTAAATACAAAAACTTTAAAATATTATTTTAAGAGAATTGCTGATATAAAAGGAAAATTTTGACCTGAGATTTATTAAAAATCATTTTAAATTTAAATAAACAAATCAACAATGTTTAACTTCTAAATATTTTATAACAAAAATAAAATATGTTTTCAATATATGCTGTTACTGTCTAAAGAAACTTATTTCTATCTCAGTAAGACTTACTTTGAAAGAAACGTTAATTTTTCTGAACACGTTGAGAAAAAACAATGGCTGCCATCGCTATGTACAGAGGAAGTTTGTTGCTTGTTCATTGTGTGTTTGTCCATATCCATGATCTTCGTGTATGATCTCAAACTATCACGTCCTGGAATTTCAAAAATGACTCACCAGTCACCCTGTATACACTCCCGGTACCGACTACTAAACATAACCTAGGAAACAAGGAAGTTGTCATGCTAAGTTAATGATCGGTGGTCACCACTATCCCAACGAGTCCAATATTTGCTTAATCTACTAAATCGGATAATCTCCACAGGAGTAACTATGAAACGACCGAAGACTCCCCGAACGAGCATTATATAATATATTACCATAAGAGCTAGATTTGAATGAATACTGTGGATACAACAACGAAGACCATAGTTATTTTAGGTACTTTATAAAGGGTTCATTTTAATTAGCGCATCACCTCTTGCAGGCAGCCTCTCCACATCAATCCCAACAACATTTGTTCTACGGCTTTTTGCAAATCTTGATAAATAACAGAAAAGATAAAAACAAAAAAGTTTTGCTCCTTACTCTACATTTTGTAAGAAGTATCTATTATTATTTTGAAGCGATATTTTACTGCGCTATGTGCTTGGCATACCTACGCTCAAAGTCAATAGAGTTACGCCTCTAAACAGAGGCTATAAATATTTTTGTATGGGAAATCTAAAATTTAAAAAACTATTAATTTTAAAAAGTTGTAGAACAAATGTTGTTGGGATTGATGTGGAGAGACTGCCTGCAAGAGGTGATGCGCTCTTTAAAATTAACCCTGAATAAAGTACCTGAAATAACTCTGGTCTTCGGTGTTGTATCCTTACTATTCATTCAAATCTAGCTCTTATTGTAATCTTATTGTAATCAATCAATATATATCAATCTATATAAAACTGTTCCGTTACTGACTGAGTGACTAAGTGACTGAGTGACTGAGGTACTGAGTGACTGACAGACAACGTACAGCCGTAACTACTGGTCGTAGAGAACTGAAATTTGGAACATACATTCTTTAGGGGATGTAGGGGTGCACTAAGGAAGGAATTCCCGAAATTCCCACGGGAACGGGAAATATAGGACTTTTTAGTTTGTATGAAAAATCTTATTCCTTGAGTGCACCGATATGAAACTTGGTATAAAGGTTTTTCAATATGTGTCTGGTTGTGTTATGAAAGGAATTCCCGAAATTCCCACGGGAACGGGAAATATATGATGTTTTAGTTTGTAAAAAATCCCATCCCTTGATTGCACGGATGTGATACTGAGGAACCTTTATATCATAAAGGTTCCTCAATAAGTGTCTGTTTGCATTATGGAAGGAATTCCCGAAATTCCCACGGGAAGGGGTTGGACTTTTTAGTTTGTATGAAAAATCTTATTTCTTGAGTGTACGGATGTGATACTTGGCATGAAGAGTGACTGGTTGTGCTACGAAAAAAATTCCCAAAATTCCCACGGGCACGGGAAATATATGATTTTTAGTTTGTATGAAAAAAACTTATTCCTTGAGTGCATGGGTGTGATACTTGGTATAAAGGTTCTTTCAGTGGGTGTCTGGTTGTATAGTTTCTGAAATTTCCACGAGAAGGGTAGTTACGCGCATACGAAGTTGCGGGATAAAGCTAGTACTCGTATAAAACTGTTCCGTTACTGACTGAGTGACTGACAGACAACGTACAGCCGTAACTACTGGGCATAGAGAGCTGAAATTTGAAACATACATTCTTTAGGGGATGTAAGGGTGCACTAAGGAAAGAATTCCCGAAATTCCCACGGGAACGGGAATTATTGCACTTTTTAGTTTGTATGAAAAATCTTATTCCTTGAGTGCACGAATATGATACTTGGCATAAAGGTTTTTCAATGAGTGACTGGTTGTGTTATGAAAGGAATTCCCGAAATTCCCACGGGAACGGGAAATATATGATGTTTTAGTTTGTATGAAAAAATCTTATTCCTGGAGTGCACGGATGAAGACTCCTCATTCGGGGAGTCTTCGGTCGTTTCTTAGTTACTCCTGTGGAGATTATTCGATTTAGCAGATTAAGCAAATATTGAACTCGTTGGGATAGTGGTGACCACCGATCATTAACTTAGCACGACAACTTCCTTGTTTCCTAGGTTATGTTAAGTAGTCGGTACCGGGAGTGTATACAGGGTGACTAGTGGGTCATTTTTGAAATTCCGGGACGTGATAGTTTGAGATCATACATGAAGAGACAAAAAAAAAATATATTGATTTTTTACTTAACTGAAAGTTAAAGAATTAATTACGCAACACATGGTTAAATAAGCGTAACGCAAAAGATACTTAGCGGGTGGTGGTGTGCGTGTGGCGGGAATACTGCTATGTACGTGTTGACTGAGGCAGCGCGTCGGGAAAAGTGTAGTGTACTCTTTATTTATTCATAGGGATTTCTGGTGAAAAATTAAGTACCTACTTTTATTACATAATTATGATCAGAATCGAGTTCCGAGTGCTCTCCTTCAGTATCTAAAATTTGTCACCAGTCACCATGTCAAAATCCATTTCGATGCCCTGAGAATTCTTACATTTAGCACTCAGTACTGAGTCAGCTTGGTGGCCTAGAGGAGAGAATCAGTGGGATCATTAAATAGGCTTTGTTTTGTTTAATTTTTGTGCAGTTTACTTATCATGTACACAGTAAAACAAAAACAAAATACTGCTCCGATAAGAAACCAGAACGTTCTATAAAACGCACGACCCGATGAAAATTGCTGTATCAATACATATAGATAATCTTTGTTAAGGTATATTACTTTGCCATTTAGACCAAGACACTCTCTAATACAACAGACTAAGAATCATTTCAAACTAATTTTTTTTACAATATAATATTTCAAATTCCTTTGCAGCGTTAATTCCAGTAAGTATGAGAAAACTGCGAAAAAGCGAAATTGAAGCAATTTTTTAAACTGTTTAAACTACCCGATGAAGTTGTAAAATAACTTTGTTTCGATATAAAAGAACGGAGCACCGCCGCGCAGAGGTAAATAGTTTCGAAGACTTGGAGAAAAAATATAAAGGGTGTCTTCTTTTATGTTTTTATTAAAGAAAAATTAATTGAAATTGAATTTTTTGCAATTATTTATTTTGTTACTAAACTAACTTTGCTATATTTTTGTTTAGAAGTAATTTTGCTAGAATAAAGTAATTATTCTTAGACATATTATTGTAAGCCAGTAGTAGGATAAAACCTTTTTAAAATACTCTGTTCATTGATAAAAAGTATTCATTTTGGAGATTTTAGAGATTGGTGTATAGGTATTTTATTCATAACACCTAGTATTTGTTTTGTATTCATGTATAACCCAAGTTAGCACTCCACTGAAGGACATTCATAAAGTTACTTTTAATAGGCTCTTGTTATAGAGACCAAATAATAAACTATATAGAATTTAAAGGTAATTTCTAGTATACATTCAGACCAGTTTGGCTCAAAATCTAAATCATTTATTTTTATTCACTATAGGTATATGACATACTCGTACTCTTAATTAACGCCAAAATATACTACTCAAATGAAAAGAAGACCTAGACGAAAGAAGCCAGTGAACCAAAAAATTTTGGCACGTGTTTTTAAAAGTATTTTATCATACAAAATTGAAACACAATATAACCCAGCTAAAAAACACGGAAAAAAAACAACTTTTCGTGGGCTCTAATTTATTTTCGCAACTAAGCTGCTTACTCGCTAAGGAGAGTATCAAATATATAAAAAAATTCTTTAATTTGAAAAAAAACAACATTTCCTAAATGTTAGCAGTCACTCCATCACAGAGGCCGTAAAAATTCGATACAACCTTCATGGAGCTAATTTGACCAAAGAGGCCAAAGTTTACACGTGGCATTGAAATTAAATGAATCAAGAAAATCTTCATCAACGACAAATTAATGGCATTCATTCAGCGAGTTTAATTAAAATAGCATTGTTAATTGTGCGCTAACAAATAAATTAATTTTACTTCGGTTATATCACTTTTTCTTCTTATCGTGTCAATGAATAGGGGTTCGGAAATTATATTTTGCCCGAACAAAAACTTGCCGCCTATATTGCGTCGTAGAGTGGCCTGGAAGAGGTCCTCAATAGTCAAGCTTTCCGGGCACATAGGGTATAATAGCTTCCACATAGTTTGTAGAATCGCATTGCACATGCAATGGTCATCTCCATCAGTGCTAAATCCCCATTGAAAATACATACATAACCTCACGCCAGTCTCCCTTTGGAATAGGCAGAGACAAGGGAACACCAATCGCTACGATCTAGACATACTTCTTTCGCTTTCTGCACGTTCATTAATCTTTTCATACATGATCGGTTGTTACGGGTACTTTTAACTGGGCCCTTTTTAAGAACGTCGCCAATTTGATCAATTGATTCGCCTTGGGTGTCCTCTTCTGACAACACCATCCACCACCATCCTCTGTACACGTCTTTTTTAAATCTACTTTCAATCATCCTTTTTAAATGTCCAAACCATCTTAGCCATGCCCCTTTCAATCTTAGTCACTACATCTTCTTTCAATCCACATCTCTTTCTTATTTCACTGTTGCGAACCCCATCATTCAATTTCACTCCACACATTCACTCAAAGCTCTTATCTCATTAATCCTGATTTCATGTCTCTTCTGCCACACCCAAGACTCACCATGATACATAAGTGTTGGCGCCAAAACACCCCATTTAACTATGTTTTCAACCGACTTCCAAAAAAGGAGGAGGTTCTCTATTCGTCCGTATGGTTTTTTTGTGTCTTTTTTACACGATATTTCAGACAATTATGAATCGATTTTAAAAATTCTTAATTCATATGATAGAGGATACTTCATAGTTGAAGAAATCAGGTGAGAATTTCATTGAAAATTTCAAATTTTTGAAACAATATGTATGATTTTGGAGAATGTTTACGTGGATGAGATTATTAGTCGGCCAAAGTGTTGACGTGACGTCGGTTTTTTTAATGCTCTGCATTCGTCTATTATCTTTGCTTCGGTCGACCTGGGTCCGGAGTCTGTTTAGAAATTTGCGGATTGGCCATGGCAAATCTTGCTTAGGTGAGAGGAGATATAAGTGGTCGTGCGTACTTTTGTTCCCACAGTTACAATTATATGTACTATCACTGCGCTGACGTTATTCTAAGTCTTCATCACTTGCTTATATCTCTCTGATGGGGTAAACGATCACGATGCAATTGAAGTACATGAAGTCGGTGTTTTTATTTGGGATTAGCCGTATTCCAATTGATTTATCAGGTTTAGCAACATTTTGCTAAGTCGGCACAAAGATGAAGACTTTCTTGCTTTGCACTAAACTAGAAATAGTACCCGGGTGCAGTTTGGTTTTAAGTTGTTTGCAGTTGTAGTCTTTTTATATCGATGTTTTATCCGAAATTGTTGACAAAATAGTGATAACTTGACTTCTAGGTTGTGTATAGTGATGTAATTAATTAACTAACGAGCAAACCAGATCTATATCTGATTAAAACCGAAGATTATAAATACAAGATTAAACGTTCAGTTTTATAAGGGATAGTACTTTTTTCAGACATCTTATAACACATATCGGATTACATAAAAAAAGATAAATAAATAAACTCTGTTTATACATCATAAGTTACTTAAATCCTTTGGTTTTATTATCTCGTGATGACTTGGAGGCTTTCTGGGTAGCTTTCACATAGTATTTTTTCCTGAAACCCCTGTACTTACACATGTACCTCCATTACATAAAAGCGGTAATCCCACGAGTGAAACAAAACTCGTTTGAAGCGAAAAGGACTCGAAATTGACTTTGCATTTTAATTTCGAAAGGCGCTGCGTTTGTAACACCTTAATGAAAACAAATGTATTTTATATAAAAGGAAATCCTTACTAAGTAATGTAATTTGTTTCAGTCTTTTACATGTAATTTCATTTACATTTGCCCATATACAAGTCGGAATTGTAAATCCTACTGCCAGGAAAGTAAATGTAAGAATGAATGTTAGTTATTTTTTCACTCTAAAATGGCTGAAAAGATCGAGCGTTATTTTTAAAGCACCATTACCAAATAAAGTCGTTGTGGCGCCGCGCCGTGATTACTGTACATACGACATCACAGGGCAACGTTCGGCGCGGCCGGTACTTTGATGGCTGACCGCTGACGGCCGCTGATGGCCGTCAGCCATCCAAGTACCGCTGTACCGCTGTGCAGCTTTAGGCAGACGAGCTTAATTTATATGCAGTTAATATTAATATTTATATATATTTTTATAATATTCCTATGATATTAATTTTTCATTTCATTACATTTTCTCATAAAATTCAATCAACTATAGATTGTTCATACAATTACTACAACTTGGTTGACATGATGTGAGAGATTTTAATAAAATAAATAGATAGCTCTAAGAAAAGTGAAAGTTGTTAGTATCAATTTATTAGTTTCAATAGTTGTGTAAAACTATAACTAATAACTAAGTAAGTTTAGGTAATATCTTATAATGTCCTATTTTATCTAGTATGCTATCTAAGTGAAATGTGCTACTTTTTATTTTTAATTATAAACTCTCTGAATAATTCAAAATACAATAATTCATTTATAGATCTCAACAATAAGAAAAAGTGATTCTAAGCTCACTTAACTTCTCTGTATACCTATACCTGTATACCTGTACACATACGACATCACAGGGCAACGTTCGGCGCGGCCGGTACTTGGATGGCTGACCGCTGATCATTTATTTCTCACGACGCGACGACTTCCGGAGGCAACGTGCTTCGGAGGGCACGTTAAGCAGTCGGTTCCGGGTGATGTATACTAGTATACAGTAGTTGTTAGGGAGTTGAAACCTCTTCGTCACCA
This sequence comes from Stenoptilia bipunctidactyla, assembly GCA_944452665.1. Taxonomy (NCBI): domain Eukaryota; kingdom Metazoa; phylum Arthropoda; class Insecta; order Lepidoptera; family Pterophoridae; genus Stenoptilia; species Stenoptilia bipunctidactyla. The sequence goes on along the minus strand of OX101729.1, from coordinate 23,689,249 downwards.
GAACCCTGCTATGGGTATATCATATTTACTCGATTCTAGAGTTGTGATGATGATGATGATTACCAAATAATAGTAACTTTTCAACCATCCTCTTAATTTTTCAACATTTTGTTATAATTACGTAAGGGTTATTGTATTGTAAACGTGACATACGTTATCTATTGTTGTACAAACCTAACCCTACATTATTTTGAGGATCTATTTAACAATTATTAGGGCCAATGCTCTATGATTAATAACTGTATGTTTGGAGATATCTCGTCGGAGTCTACTGCCCTTCCTATTTTAATATTCATGGTAGAATATTCAGATCGGTCAGTATGGAAAAGTCTTAAACTAAAAGACATACGAAGATCTGTTCTTAGGAACCATGACATATTTTTTTATAACCAAGTCATACGTTCATAAAATTGAAGAATTTGAAAACAATGAGTTTTATTCATTAAAGACAACATTTTTCATAGTATCATTGCTTTACACCTTCATGATCGATATCTAAATAGAGACACTGTTAGTTCAGGTTTCGATACCCGAACTGAGTAAACGTTTTGGTAAATGTTTTAATGCTTGCATTATTAAAATCTATGACAAGGTTCCTAAGCAGGTCTTTGGACTTTGTTTAGCGACCTATCTAAGTCACTATAGTAACGATATAACAGAATTGAACCCTGCTCTAATCAAGATGGTTTCCCAGGAACCGTGACACTTATTAAATACAATAAAGATGAAAAAATGTTTTAAATGGGTTAAAAACGAACATTAAATGAAAGAAATCCTACGCCACTTACAACCATTTTAGATATGTAAGCAAGTATGTTCTATATAAGCTGTATTCATAGTCTATATTTTCTTTTAACATTAATAATCAAGTATATAAAATCTACATAGATAGACTAGTACGCTAGGCTGAAGCTAAGCACCCTTTAAACGATTCTTAACGCTTACAACGAACGTGCTTATCTATCCTACTCTATACGGGTAGAAAGGACAGAGATAAATGTTGGATAAGGAACATGGGACCCTATCCTGGTTCAAACTGAATCCGACTTAATGTCGGATGCTCTAGCGTAGAATAAAACTGTAGTTTCGATTTATTACATACCTATAAATGGTACAGACTATTAAAAACTGAAACGTTTCACTGTAAGAAAATAAATTAAGCATACTCTAAGTTTACTAAGCTATTTGGTTTAGTAATTCATATTTTATATACAATTTCCTCTCTAAAACTCGACTATCTCTTAAAGAACAGCTTAATGTTCTTCGATCGATATTTGCAATTCGATATTATGTCTATGAAATGAGAATGAGGCTGTTAACTCTAGGAGTTTCGAGAACTATTGCCTGAAGTATCCATTACATGTAAAGAGCTTAAAGATTTTATCAGATGTATTGAAAATGGCGCTGTGTCACGGAAATTGTTAGAAAGAATTGAAAATCTCTTCTATTTTTGAGCAAGTCGTTTAAAAGTCAACGGAGCTCTTTATAGATTTAACTACCTCCTTTGCTTGGGTTAAAAGGGAATTGAACAATCAGGCAGTGTCTTCTACTCGTAAAAAAAATATCCATCGCTTATAAATCAAACCGAAAAACATAAATAGGGTTAATGCTACTTATGTAAGAGAAACTTAATTCAAAGCATAATTTTTTTCAAAGGAACAGTTGACGATGTTTTTTAACATCAATGAAAGGTTTCTCTATAAGCGCAGCAGTTATCAAAAGTTTAAAACTCTGTTTTTTTTTTCGGGAAATTTTAATTAGCACAACTTTTAAATACTGAGTAACAAAGTTCTAACTAGGAAAAGTTGTAGCGCTGGCAAAAGTATTATTTTAATGATTGTTTTTTGTTTTACCAGGTACAAGATGGGATGCTCAGGAGCTGCGAAGCCTGTACGGAAGATATTTGAGTAATTAAAAAACTATTTTTAATGGACAAAGAAATAAGCCAAACAGTGAAAAAATCTTCAATTAGCTGAGAATGATCATTTGACTGACAAATTCCTTCAAAATGACAAACGTAAAATTAAAACTTATGTTTTATCTTCTGAACGCTCTTTTAACGGATATTATTCATGCAAAACCTTATTCTGAAACAAACACCACTGACCTAGAAATAAAGTACAATAGTAGCAATGATACATATATTCCAGTAAAAGCGAATTCCGATACATTAACTGTTGCCAGTGATGACCAGACACCAGAAGAAACAAATAAAAATGCTAACACACAAATGGAGGCAATCCTCAATGCTGAACAAAACAGAGATGAAGCTTTTTCAAAAAAGGTTATAAAAGACCAAACATCAGTCCTAGAAATGACAAAAAATGAAGCTGCAGCCATTGAACAACAACTGAACACATCTAGTTCGCTACTAGAAGATATAATTGATTCAGAAACTGATAGGGATGAAACTTTAACTGATATTCTGTTCCGACCAGATGCTGAATTTGTTGAAGATTCTCCGCGCTTTGAATTCCTAATAGCTGCGAAAGTCAATGGTAGTGATGCTTACAATAAAACAGCTAGTAAAAATAGCGGTAACAACTTAGGTTCTATGGACAGGAATGTCAGTGATTTCATGAAGAAAGCTGAATACGTGGAGTTGGTGGAAGTGCTGAAGCCTGGAGAGAACAAGAGTGCTTACACCGTGTTGAACATGACGAGCCATGAGGTGGACAACGACCTGGCTCCTGACACAAGTGAGTACATTGTTACATAATGATCTGTAATGACAATTTGTGCTTATTTTGTATAAGATTTCATATTATTAATCCAGTTAAAGTTAGGGTAGCTATTGTTTTCATAATTTCAATGTATCTTAAAAAAATTAAGAAACACAGAACTATATTTTATAAGAGAGAGAGAGATATTTTGAAAATCTTCCATGCTGGACTGGGAGCAAAGGAAAAATATAAAATGTGCCAGCTGCTTCTCTTCCCGGGCCTACTGCAAAAGTCAGTTAAGAGACAGAGGTTTTGCGGGCGATAGGCTAACCCCCTGCCGCTACAATAGTCTCTCTCCATCATTATAATACCTCCACATTTGTCAAACGTGACATCAGATGGTTTTTTAACCTCTGGTGTTCTGCCTACCTCATAAGGGATACAGGCGTGAAGTTATGTATGTATATTTTGAAAACACATTTTCCAAGCCGTGCACTATAAATAAATCTTATAAAATAGGCTACTGAAGAGGCTCACTGCGTAAAAATATCAGTCATTGACATTGTTAATGTAATACGGCATGGCTACCATATAAAGCTTACTACGTAGGTACTTTAATTTTTTTTAAACAAATCTCAAGTCAGCTAAAGCTAACTATTCCATTCATTGTCGTTTATATTTCAAATGATTATGTGATTTAAAGAAAAACGTTTTAGTTTTGTGTCAAAGTAAAGTTATGAAACACATATGTTAAGCATCACCTCCGAACACAAGCGCTTTGGCAATTTTATGTAATGTAACAATTTGATGAATATTTCATTGTTTTCTAAGTCAGAAACGAAATTGTGAAAGTACTGCGTAATTCAGAATGTTCGCCTTAAACGTACTATTGTGAAAATATACGCATTAACAACTTTAAGCAATATATCATCTGTGTCTTATGGAAATTCATTGTTTTTGTCTGTCTATTTTTTATGAGCGAAAATTTTCTTAATGCGTTTGTGAGACCTGCGTATTTTCTTTTGATAAGCATTTGATGTAATATTCCATTATAATCTTATGTTATATATACAGGGTGTCCCAGAAAGTAGTGTCAAGCGAAAGTCCAGAGGTAGAGCACCTCCTGGGGTACCCGAATCACTCCCATGTATGTTCCGCGATTATTCATAGTTTTCGAGTTATTAATTTTTTCTTGAATTTTTGAAAATTTTCGACCTCAGAAACTTAGAAAATTATTTAAAAAAAAGTAAAAGATTTTTCGTTTTTTTTTTTTCGTTGCTACTGAATTATCTTAAAATGTATTTTTACGCATAAAATAATCAGCTTCGTAACTTGAATGAAAGTTACAAAATTGTTGATGTTAATTCAAAAATTAACAGTTGGTAGATAATGACTTAAATGTTCAACTTTAAATTAAAAATGTAAAGAGGTGACCTCATGGTTCCAAAGTAAGTTTGAAAACTTCTCCAGATTCTCTGATTTCATAATCAATTAAAAAAAGAAGTACTTAACGGGCTACTTTGGCTAAAATCGTCTCTCAAAGACATCGAGGTGCAAAATTCTTGAAATCAGCTAAACTATTATCACATCCCTTTATTTTTTTCTAGCCTTTTTTTCATTTCTAAGGATCATTATTTTGCTAACCAGCAAAAATGAACTGCGCGCAAGTTATGCTTAAGTCGTTTCCTTTTCCTTAAAGCTTAAGTCACATTGGTTGTAAAGTTGGGCGCAACGCAGAGACGATACTCAACAAATAATGCTGCTATTCTCGGAATTCAATAGTGATAACGGGTTGAAGCGGAGGTGAGGCGGTGCTGTCTTAAGACTGGTCTATTGTGTCCTGTTCATGTTAGTCAGTCGATTGTCTGCCTTTGTTTGTGCCTTACGATACGCTCAGTGATTCATTTATTTGACGAACTTTGCTTTCTTTTCGACTTTGATTGCAATTACGATTTGGTTTGTGTAAATACGGGACTTTAACGAATTTGGCTTTCTCAACGGACTTTTCAAGACCTTCATTTTGTGAGATGTTTTTCTCATCCCGAGATTATGCTCTTATGCATTACTTTTATGGATATGCAAGAGGAAATGCTTCTGAAGCAGCCATATTGTATAGGCAGCCAGTACAAAGTGGAGGTGGACCTCAGCCCGAAACTTGGCCTGATCATCGTATGATTCTAAGAGTGCATAACTCTTACATGGAAGGACGCCTACCTGGTAGAAGATCAGGATGCCCATCTCAAATGCAGGACCCAGATACCGTCGACTTAGTGCTCGAAGAAGTAGCAAGAGAGCCATCAGTGAGTGTTAGAACAATAGAACGTCGAATCGGAATTCCTAAGTCACGGGCACATCGAATACTCCAGCAAGAGAGTTTTCACCCATATCATAGTTAAAAAGTTCAGCAGCTCAAGCCCGCAGACTACCCGAAAAGAGTGGCGTTTTGCCAGGAAATGTAACGAAGGCAAGCTGAAATTATAATCATATGGCGAATTTCAAGATATTTTTACCTCCCTGTCTTTGAGAGTCGATTTTAGCCAAAGTAGCCTGTTAAGTACTTCTTTTTTTAATTGATTATAAAATCAAAGAGTCTGGAGAAGTTTTCAAACTTACTTGGGAACCATGAGGTCACCTGTTTACATTTTTAATTTAAAGTTGAACATTTAAGTCATTATCTACCAACTGTTAATTTTTGACTTAACATCAACAATTTTGTAACTTTCATTCAAGTTACGAAGCTGATTATTTTATGCATAAAAAAACATTTTAAGATAATTCAGTAGCAATGAAAAAAAAAAGTGAAATGTCTTTTACTTTTTTTAAAACAATTTTTTAAGGTTATGAGGTCGAAAATTTTCAAAAATTCAAGAAAAAATTAATAACTCGAAAACTATGAATAATCGCGGAACATACATGGGGGTGATTCGGGTACCCCAGGAAGTTTTTGCTTGGTGGTAGGATCCCTTCTGGGTCCGCCTGGCTAGCGACCACCCTTTATATAAAGTCTGCCGCCAAATGTTACCGCTCCGGCGGTAATGTGTTCCGGCAATATTGTATAAAGAGCCAGTTCCTTCCTAAACCCGTGTGCTTTCATCTTCGACTTTCATCTTACCATCAGGTGAGATTGAGGTCAAACGCGGGTTTAGTCACTTAAAAAAAAAAAAAAGTGCTCTACCTCTGGACTTTCGCTTGACACTACTTTCTGGGACACCCTGTATAATCCATTCATAATAAATCCATTATGATATGAATGGTTTCCAACTAAGTAATCCGTCAGCTTATCAGTCCATTAGTTTAACCTTAATCTCAAAGTCCCAAGCTCTGGACGTAAAGATATTATTTACTTTTATTAATCTATTTTTTCAGAAGTACCGCAAGGGTCACATATCGGTCAAAGAATATTGATAACGCTAAATGATAAAAATATACGCAGAGTCGAAAAAAGTTGTAAAACTTATAATTTTATGTTATTGCGAATTTGACCATTCAAGTTATAGATTGTCTGGAAGAAATCGCTTGCCATAAGACAGCCAATTGTAATACAATAATAATATAATCCTTTTTTTTGTTTTTGCTTTGCGTAATGGTATTTAAGTCTGTAAAGTAAAATGAAGAGTAAGTAGGTAAATAAATAATATAGCTCTTAAAAGAAAACTAATCATGGAATATATCCAGTCTAATTGAACAAATTACTTATAAGATCAATAAAATGTGAAAAGAGTTTATAAAACTTCGTAAATACGTTCAGGCTTTTTGAGATTGTATGTAACAATATAAGTTTGTTTATATTGTAAAAGTTTTCGGAACATTAACAAGTACGAGTATATTGAATTGTAGAAAAACTGTTTGTCTTTCAAAAGTCTTTCTTTGATTACGTATTTCTTAAACGATGTGAGGGTAAAAATAAAACTGAATGCAGCGTCAAATTTTTTTTCTAAATTGTAAAAAAAGCTTTGGTTTTATCTACACAGCATAGAAATTTTTCAGTTCTATTATTCATAAGGTCTAGTTTGTCGTGTATGGAGAATTTTCTTCAGTTCTTATACTTTTACATTCTTAAAATTTATTCCACTCATGTTCTATCGAATGTCAGCTAAGAACAACGTGATGGCCAATTCATAGCTTGAATTTCAGCCTTTCTTAAACCTATATCAGTAGATATATGGAGCGCAGTATGTAGTTGTGCATTACGTTGCATCGTAACAAAATAATTACTACTATACAGGATGACTGGTGACAAATTTTAGATATTGGAGGATTATATTTGACTCTGTGCTCGATTCAGATCGTAATTATGTAATAAAAGTAGGTACTTAATTTTTCACCGGAATTCCCTATAAATAAATAAAGAGACCTTACTACACTTTCCCCGAAGTGCCGCCTCAGTTAACACGCACACAGTAGTGTTCCCACCACCCGCACACCACCACCCGCTAAGTATCTATTGCGTAACGCTTGTGTAACCATGCGTTGAATTCTTTCGTAATGAATTCTTTAACTTTCTGTTAATTTACTCAGTAAATAATTAATATATTTTTTTTTTATAATTGACTAAACCCGCGTTTGACCTCAATCTCACCTGATGGTAAGTGACGATGAGGTCGAAGATGAAAGCACACGGGTTTAGGATGGAACTGGCTCTTTATACAATATTGCCGGAACACATTACCGCCGGAGCGGTAACATTTGGCGGCAGACTTTATATAAAGGGTGGTCGCTAGCCAGGCGGACCCAGAAGGGATCCTACCACCAAGAATATTCATTTTTATATATATTTTTTTTATCTTATCACGTCCTTGAATTTCGAAACTGACTCACCAATCACCTTGTATAGGGTACTACAAACTCAGGTATTGCATCGATGTCACATCCATCTTCAGTTATAGGTATACGTTCGCTCGTGCTTCTAAGTGCATTTCCCCTGTGACGCGGCTGACCTTTCACTTTCCTCTTCCAATAATGTTGTACTGAGCACAATTTAGTGTAAACTCTACACTAGAATTCGACATACAGAATTTTTAATTTGACATTTAACCTAACTGTATCTACACCACTAGAATTTTACTAAACGGCGTTTACGATTATGATAGTGTTTTGTAATATAATTATAAAGAATAAATCTTCATAATTTTATTTATTTATTTATTTATTTATTTAACAATTTTTGTACACAGGATAAAAGACAATTGAAAATAAACATAGAATAAAGTTACAAGGGTCAGCTTATTTCTAAAGAAATTTCTTCCAGCAGACCTGAGACTGGAGAGTTTGGTTAAAATGCAATAATAGTGTGTACGTATAAATATAAATCGAATAAATTACTTATACTATTAAAATATATATTTAAAAACCTACATAACAAATTCTAAATACAAATACATACATAAGATATATAATATATACCTACATATTATATCATACATAAAAATACACACAAAATACATACTTTTAGCATAGAGAAAGGTAGTGATCTCTTACTTTTTTCTTAAAAATAGATATAGATTGAGACTCCCGTATAATGTGAGGTAGTGAATTCCACAATCTGACTGCATGAACCGAGAAAGAGTAGGAAAAATAGTCAGTTTTATGAATGGGCATGTGTAGAAGAGTGCGCACATGTGCTCTACATGGCGTATCCTGAGAGTGAGTGAAAGAAAATCTGTTACGCAAATAGGGAGGGGTAAGCGGGTTAAATAGGATATTGAAAAGAAGACACAGGATTCTAAGGTTTCGTCGGAATCGTATCGGAAGCCAACGGAGTTGCTTTCGAAATTCGGTGATGTGATCGAATTTTTTGAGTCCAAATATGAAACGAACACATAGATTTTGCAAACGCTCCAATTTGTTTAATAGCTCTTCCGTGGCATCCAGATAACAGGAATCGGCATAGTCCAGGATAGGAAGAACCAGCGACTGGGCAAGAGAAACTTTTGTCTGAAAAGGCAAAAAGCTTTGCAAGTTCTTAAGCGAGTGTAATGAGTAGTGGACCTTGCGACTGATTTCACTGACATTAGCGTTCCATGAAAGGTTTGAATCAAGAATGACTCCCAAGTTTTTAGCAGTGTCAGTGAAAGCAATCACAACATTGTCCAAGGTGATGGGAGGAACAACAGCAAAGTCAAGACAATTACGCATATACCGGCTACCAATGATCATTGCTTGCGACTTCTTGGGGTTAACCAGAAAACCAAAAGACTTTGCCCAGTCGCTTATTCGACCTAGATCGGAATTAACAGCTGTAACAGCAGATTCGACATCAGATGCAATAAAATGTCGGTATAACTGCAAGTCATCTGCGTAAAGATGGAATTTGGAAGAAATGACTTCAGTAACTGAGTTTATAAAAATGGAAAAAAGTAGAGGAGATAAGACACCACCTTGCGGCACCCCAGCAATTAGATCGCACCAATGTGAGTGATTCTCATCAAGGCGGACCTGCTGAGAGCGGCCACGAAGGTAGGACTCAAACCAAGCCAATGCAGAAGGGGAGATATTTATGGATTTGAGGATACCTAGGAGGATATCAAAATCAACAGCGTTAAAGGCGCTGCTGAAATCTAGAAGGATAAGTAGGGTAAGGGATTTGTTTTCCATGGCCCAGCGAATTTCATCAGTTACGTGTATTAATGCTGAAACAGTGCTGTGGCCAGGACGGAAGCCGGACTGGAATTGGGTGATTATATTATTAATGGAAAGGAATGCTGATAGTTGTTTATGCGCAATGTGCTCGAGAACTTTCGAAAGAAAAGGTAGGATTGATATAGGGCGAACATGGGTTATGGCAGTAGGATTAGGGATTTTAGGTAAAGGTATAACGTGCGCGCGTTTCCAGGCAACAGGGAAGGTACTAGAAGATAGAGAGTGGTTAAATATGTGTGTGAGGATTGGTAAAAGGAATGGTAATATCATGACGATCATTCTAGAGCACAAATTGTCATCACCAACCGCAGCTGAGGAAATAGAGAGGATAGATTTCTTGACTTCATCTGAAGAAACGGCTGAAAATGAGAAAGGAGAATATGTTAATTGCAGTCTCGACAGATGATTCAAGGTATTGGATTTGACATTAGGAGATAAAGTTACTGGAGGTAGGGAGAAATGATTGTTCATAGCGCTCAGGTCAAAGTCTTTAAGGGATGAGTTAGGAGATTTGCCGATACCGACGGATTTGAGGAATTTCCAAACTTGAGCAGAACCACGGTTGACCAGAGAATCAAAAAAGTATTTCCTCTTCGCATCCCGACATAAGCGATTGCATAAATTTCTGAGACGTTTGTAATTGTCAAAGTTGCATTCAGAGGGATTACGTTTTAAAAGTCTTTTGGCCTTATCTCTCCTAGCCATTTCTTGTTGAATGCAATCAGAAAGCCAGGGTGCAGGATTGTATTTGAGTTTAACTTTTTTGATTGGAGCGTGACGATCGAATAACTGCAAGATTGCAGTATTGAAATGACTAACTTTTTCCTCAATCGTAACGCTAGATATAACAGCGCTCCAATCAATGGCTTCGGCACCACGTTGTATAGCTGCCGTATCGATATCTTTATAATTTCTTAGTAGCATCATCCGTGGTTTGCGTCTGGGAGTACGAATACGGTAGGAAAGGAAAATAAGGTCATGATAGGAAAAGGATGCAGTGAGTTGCCCATGGGCCGCAACACTGTGGGAGTTAGAGACAAACATGAGGTCGATCAAGGACGGAACACAATTCGGAAAGTGATGGGTCGCGGAAAGAGGTAGTATGTGGAGGTTATAGGAGTTCAAGAGAGAGTCTAGTTTACGGGAACGGGTGTTGATTTTGGTCATGCATGTATTAAGGTCACCCATCAATATGACATGACTATAGGATGGGCAAAGGTCATGGAGGAGGCCATCTAAGTCACTGAAATAATCTATATTCTGATTAGGACTATAAATTACTCCGAGTAATAACTTTGTGTGCCGAGTCGATATTTCAATCATTAGATATTCAGCTTTTTCTGAGTGTTGAGATGGGGAAGTGCTAACAACCTTGAAGGGTATATCTGCTCGTAAATATATAGCAACTCCTCCACCACCCCTACCAATCCTGTCGTTGCGAATGAGGACATAGCCGGGTAAGGCGTAATGCGTGGAAGGGAGAGAAGGTTTCAGGAAAGATTCGGAGATGAGCAATGCATCCACAGTAGAAACGCTAAAGGAAGCAAGAAGGTCTGAGTAGTGGGCTGGGATACTTTGAGCGTTAATATGAACAATATTTAAGTTAGATGGGTTATTGTCGGATATTACAGAGAGTTGATCATGCAGAGTCAGTGTGGGTGAGAAAGAATTATCTGCACTAGTAAAACTACATGAAGAGGATGAGCAAGAGAAATAACTGTCATTAAAATCATTATTGACGTTAGCCATGTAAGATAAAAATTAAATATATATATATGCGTAAATAAATTAAAATAATAAAAATATATGTATTTTTGCTATTGCCTATTACAGGAAACAAACTCACCATTCACATGTGCACTGGAATAATAACAACAACACAACAACAATACTAAAAAAGAAAAAGAATAAAGGAAAAACAAACAATTAACGAGGAAAAGAAATAGTAAACCAAGTATACACAAAATAAAAAAATAAAAATAACTACCGACAGAAATATTTAGTCATTATTTACTCGTCAAGACTGCCGCAACTAATACAATGGCAACATTTTGAAAGTGACATTGACATTGTCATACCTTACACAAAAGTCAGTGAATACAGAAGTTAAATCTGTCAATAAAATAAGTAAGAGTAAACAAAAAATTTAAAAAGTTACAAGTTTTAAAACCACCACCAATTTATACTTGGAAATAAAATAACAAATACCGCCTATAGTTACAGGATAAAGAAAATTACTAAACTATAAACCGAGCAAGTTGAGAAGTAGAAAGTTTAGAATGTATACTTGCAGGCTTAATTAATGCCGACGACGGGTTTTCCTTGGAGACTTTGTAGCAGCTTTAACATCCAGAGCTTGAACAGGCGTAGAATCTTCCTTGTTGGCAGGATACTGAGAGATGAGGTCGTTTAACTCTCTCATAGTTTCAATCTTCCTACGGGACTTGTCGGGAAGAATCACAATAATTTTATGTAAATAACCTTTGATTTTTTATTTTGGAATCAACTACCCCGGTTAATTTAGACATTTGAGGTTACATTAATTCCCATGAAGCTGGAAATCGGTAAGATTTTTTGGAATATCATTAGAAATAAAGCTTGAAAGTTCCTCATTTTTCTCCTGTATGGAATTTTTTTTATTCAAGGTCAGACATAAAAAAAAGAGATTTTTGCAATTTGGAAAGTTCTATCATAAAAATACCTTAAACAAAATTGTAGATCATAAAGTTATGTATCTACAAAAATATATACAATCATAATTTTTTTGCTACAAGCCATCGCTTTTGAGATATAACGATTAAAAAATTTGTAAAAGTTGAAATCGTCACAACAGGCACACGTTTCTGCGCCACCTATGAGGTAGTGTACTCAGCGCGTTTTTTCAACGTTGTTTCTCCAGTAGGCCTATTCCACGGGTCAGTTGTGATCCTGTTTAGTTTTAAACTACTGCGAAGTAATGGATATTAGCAAATTGCTTTTATATTAGAAAATATAAGAGCAATTAAGTTTGCTGGACTGAGAGCGAAAGAAAAACATAGAATGTGCCAGCTGCTTCTCTTCCCGGGCATACTGTAAAAGACAGTTAAGGGCCAGAGGTTTTAAAGGCGTTTTTGTTGGCGATAGGCTGATCCCCTGTCACTACAATAGTCTCTCTCCATCTTTATAATACCTCCAAATTTGTCAAAAGTGACATCAGATGGTCTTGTTACCTCTGGTGTTCTGCATACCCCATAAGGGATACAGGCGTGACGTTATGTATGTATCCTACTTGTTATTCTTCATCTGCATCCTGAGTATATGTTAACTGCTTTAAAGCGAGGTATCGCATGTCGCGTCATTGAATCAAAAGTATCCTCCAATCTTTGTGAGTGCAATATTAGAGCACGACCAATCTTGTCAATTAAACACGGCAGAGACAGAACAGGGCGACATTTTTGCCAACCACATTTCTCACCGCACCCCTTTTTGCAGCAAAAAAATTATTTCTGGTATTTTTATTCGATTCAACAACCTATTTTTCTTTTAAATATCCTAATTGGTGACCCCATAGTGGGTGTAAACTTTCCTGATATAATACAATCATTACAACCAAGTTTTACAACATATATAGCTTAACTTGAAAAATGAAAATTCTGACCTTGATCAGTGTTCTCGCTCCTGTAACTCAAAGATGCTTATCAACTAAACATTATTATACCTTAACAGAATTTACACATACTACACAAGTTCTTAAGATTATTGGCACCATACTTTTTTTGTCACAGTAGCCGATCAAAAATTGACACTATGAAAAAAGATGAAATAATCAACGAATGCAGAGCATTAAAAAAACCGACTTCACGTCAACACTTTGGCTGAGTTATAATGTCATCCACGTAAACATTCTCCGAAAATATGGGACCAACTATAAAGTATCTTCTATTATATGAAACAAGATTTTTTTAAATTGATTCATAACTGTCCGAAATATCGTGTAACAAAGACACAAAAAAAAACAAGAAAAAAGCATGCAGACGAATTGAGAACTTCCTCCTAAATTCAATAACGAGAACAATTTTCTTAAAATTTTGACATTATGTAACGTTAATGACACCTAAAATGATTGAAACAAGTTTAAATTGTGAAATTAAACTTTGTTCAAATTAATTATATTTTTTTTGTTTAAATTAATTGAGACAAGTCTTCAGGAACATAATTCAGCAAAAAATACACAAAAACACTTAAATTTGATGAAATGGCAGTGAAATGAATGAAAGAAGTTAGGTTTATAAAAATATGGTTGAGAATCCTGGCCGAAAGATAAGATTTTGTTACAGTCATCCAGACTAACTCCAGTTAACGGGTTGTCCATTCATTACGATAGAACCTGAATATTATTACAACTATAGACATACGTGGCGTACTCATGCATATTGTGTCATCTAAGGTATTTTTATGATAAAACTTACCGTTTTCTGAAAATTGCAAATTTTTTTAAATCATATTTTAAACAATCTTACCGATTTTCAGCTTGGTGGGAATTTATGTAACTTTTCTCTAATTTTTGGTCGAATTTGAGCAGGCCAAATTTTTTTATTCAGATATTTATTTGCTATCGCTCATAGAAATAAAAAAATATTTATTGTTTATCAACGACATGACTAACGTTCTTTAGACGATCTTACCGCTAAAGAACTATGTCTAAAAAGCGACTTAGACAAGTCTGGAAATTCAATAACGAGGAGCTTGTAAAAATTTAATTCTATTTTAATACGCTTATGCTAAAAAGACGTGAAAACGGACATGCGCACTGGATTTGAATGAGTCATCAATCTGATGATCTCTTCCGTTAACGTCCTTTACCTAACATTTCTGGCATAGAAATAGTTGCTCATTCTTACGAACGAAAGGAACTGCAGTATCGGCACTGCAGTCCCCTCACTTGGCCCTAACGACTTCTTATCAATACAACTAGGCTTCCATCGATTCTTGGCAGCACTAGTAAATACCTACCCTTTTAAAGCTAAGATAAATCTTACTATCTATATGTGTCACATTTGCCGTTGTCTGCTCTTTTATACATATAATGTCAAATATTTATCTATTTTCCGGTTTAGTATTCAACAGTAAAAGATATATACTTGTGTAAAATATGTTACAAAAATTGAGTTGCGTTATATTTTTGACATTCGTATTTATTATCTATAAAAAGGATTAAAAGAATGTTATCATAAAAATCTGACTCACATAAAGTTATTATGAAAAATAACTATGAACCAAATAAATGAAAAAATTAAACCTGGGACCTCTCGTTTCTCGGACGAGTGCTCTTCCACTGAGCTACCGGGGCCTGGCGGTACGCCTCGAAATTACTTAACACATTTTAGAATGTTATTTTATGACAATGAAACTAGGCATAGTTTTTTAAGGTTCATAACTTACAAAATATCAATGACATCAGCCTTTACAGCGTTGTCTAAAGATGCTAAAGTTGCCAAACAAATTTAAAATTAAATACACACAACAATTTTCTGAAGTATTAAGACTTCAACATAGTAGAACGTTGTGAAGCAAGATGCTTGCCAAGCAAGTGAATGTATGAAATACTTCAAAGTTTGTTCGCTACGTTGCATTTCAGAGAGCAAAGTGTAGGTTCAGTTTCTTGAAACTATGTTGCACCATTTTCCTTTAATACACCTATATTTAGTAATTCTCGTTTGTCATTTGATTAAGTGATATAAATAACAGCATGTAGATGTATTTTAACTATGAAAGTGCAGTAATAAAGGAAAATTAATGTAATTGATCTGAGTACTCGGATAATAATATGACTCTCTTTACTGGTGCACTCCCGTAAAAATAAAGTTTTTAAGTTCTTTAAATGAAATGATTTGTCTATTACTAAGTTATTTCACTATTTTGAAATAAATCGCTGTATTTAATTGGCCTTGACATAAATATGCATGGTACGTACATCAAATCTAATTTGAGTACAATTAAAATATAGCGCGATGGATTAAACTATTAAAGAGGGTCGCAATAAGGCTTAACATTTTATTTATATGTTCATAAATGTAAATTTTATCAGAAAACAAACGATACCAATATTTAAAAGTTCGTTTTTAAATATTATGGTACAAAATGACTGCCATTTAAAGCTTCGTAAAGACGAGATTTTTCAAGAGCACTTCTCATTATTTTTCTCAGCACATGAGGAGTTAGTAGCCATTTGTCAGTTTTAATATTTGCTTTCAGCTACTAAAGTTTTCAGAGTTAAACAATTAACTGCTTGTCTTTTAAATAAATCTAGACAAAAAACGGCGTTCTTAAATACGAACCAGCTTTTAGCCCGTGTGTGTCGGCCTGGAATATTTATTATTTTATTTTATTTAAAATTCAAAATAGAAAATAAAGGACAATAAAAAAAAGAAAACACAATCGGCGGCCTTATCGCTAGAAAGCGATCTCTGCCAGGCAACCAAATAGCCCTACTACCCCTGGATAATCGTGTCGTAAAAGGTGCCTAATCCGAGTCCTGCTTGGTGCTAAGACCCCGTCTGGGTATGTCTAGCTATCTTCCATCCACCATCCTTCATACAAAACTTGCCGCTTTGCCGGTGATGTGTTCTGGCAATCGTTTAGTGCCAACGTGTTCGAACACGTCCGTATCTTCAAATAGCCACACCTACCTATAGATTTATATAACACCTACTAAGACAAATTACAAACATACAAACTTTTATAACATTTTCCGTACCGTACGCGCGTATCATACGTGGCGCTTGGCGCATTCCGAACGTCCGTATCGAACGCGCGTATGGTACGGACGTTGCAGTTTTGTATGAAACGCGCGTTCGAACGCATGGCGCAGCGTTGGCACTTAAGAAGAGCCAGTTCTTATCTAATGCCATGTGCTTTCATCTTCATCATTATGTGAGATTTAGGTCAAATGCGGGTCATATTTTTATCATAGATAAAAAGTACGTATAGGCTAAACACAAGATCGATAGCGTTCAAATAAAAAAAAATATTGCTACGTTGAGTATAATTTATTTTATAACCACTTATCTAGAAATTATTTAAATAAAGGAACAATGATTATATGCTAGTGAGTATATTACCTGCTTCATTTTAAATTCTGCAACCCCATCGAGCCTTTTTAGCACCCAAATATTTGTAGTACCTACTGTTGATATTTACCACAGAATGTCAATTATAAATATAGGAATTCAGGGCACGAATCCTAAGGTACCGACATCCGTATATATGAGGTTGCGTATCCGAAGTTTTTGTCGAGTATTCCAAATTGTATGGATTCTTCCTTTTTGACATTATTGATCTAAGTATTTTGTTGTATGGTGCGTATCTTCAAAAGTAAATATATTTTTTTCCATGCCAAACCACGTTATTCATCGTTTAAATTTTTAGCTTTAGTCAAACAATAAAAATAGTTTCTAGGTTGTTTGCATAACTCAATTAATCGTAAGTAAATGTAAACTGTTACATAATGATCTTTTATTTTTAAATAAAAAGTTTCTGAGTAAGTTATAATAATAATAATAATAGTAATGAATGAGACCAATTATTTAAGCCAATTATGTAATACCAATTAATTAAGATTGATACTTCTTAGGATAAACAAGGAATAATGCTCGACCCTATTAAAAAATACATTTGTGCTCAATTTGAATCATCTGCCAACGCTCATCAACCTAACAGTTACCTTTTTATTAATATTATTAGGTATCCCGAAATTGGACAAAGGCCTCCCTTCTAGTTTTCCATATCAGGCGATCAAATGTTTCCGTGGCTAAGTTTGCCCAAAATGTACCAAGATCATCATTCCATCGAAGTCTGCATAGTTTTTTATTATTAGGTTTATAAAAATATAGTTGATGAATATTTGAAATTAATACGGAGCAAAACCAAATAGACTCACAAATAAGCAGTACAAATGAGCCTCTCATGAAACCAAAACTCAAATGATTAAAATTTTAAGTAAATTAATTTAATTTTACATGATTATAATTCAAATTAAACACCTCCCGGGTCTTTACAAGACACGTCCTTTATTTTTCATGAAAGCGAAATGTTGGCAATGAATTTTCTAAAATGTCAGAGTAAATTAGAGATTCCTTTCAGTTTTGTAGTCAATATTTAATGGCGCCCAACAAGGGCTCAGTGCGAACGAGCTGTAGCTGAGATTAAATTAGATTTTTATCACGTGTTGGAGTACGTTTGTGAACGTATTACGGGTAAAATAGTCTAGTCTGGGTAATTTATATGATGTGATAACTTAACTTTACTGTTGTCGTGAAGAGGTTGTTTTAATGAATGGATTTTACGCGCTTTATAAACCGCTTATTCTGTTCCATACTCAGATCCTATTCAAGAGGCGAGCGTAGTTATGATTACGCATATACTTTACTGGTATATAGCCTTTAAAATGCTGAGCAAGTAGGCTGTGTCTGTTAAAATAAAGATCAATAGTACTAAGAAGGGAACCAGGAAACCGAATATTAGATTATTTAGGTAGTTGTATTAATCACCAAGTACAAACTTTTAGAAATACTTCAAGTTTAATAACACTATTATCTTTATTAATATCAAAATGTTTTCTATTAGACGATGCGTGCTCAAATAGATAATAGTTAAACGAAAAACTATAAAAAACACGAAATTGCTTTACTAACAATTGTATACAAAGGTATTCATAAAACAAGTTATAGGCACATAAATTTAATAATAGAAAGCACAGAAATAAAAGGCAGTAACGACAGTCCCGTGTGTTGTACCTTATCATCATTTTTTATTAGCCACTGAATATATCTTTGGTCTCAATCCTTAACTTACCTTATAGTAATGACGTCGAAGAAGTGAAATTTAATATAGGTTTTATTGGAGTTTTATGTGGGTGATAGGCTGACCCCCTGTCACTGCAATAGTCTCTTTCCATCTTTATAATATCTCCTTTGTCAAACGAGACATCAGATGGTTTTATAGCCTCTGGTGTTTTGCCTACCCCATAAGGGATACAGGCGTGACGTTATGTATGTATTTAATCAAATGGGTATCCAGGCTAACTGACTTCTGACGGCTATTTTGAAGTTTCAAGTGCATAATTACTTTTTGGTTTGTGCGCCAAGCGTCAATAGCTATTTTCTGTTAGTTAACCTATGTACAAGTTTAAGTTAAACCCATATTCAAACTTAATTGATTTAAATTGATTGAAAAATATACATGCCAGTAGTTTGTTTAACCTACATATTTTATTTGCATACTAGCATATACAGGGTGACTGATAGGTCATTTTCGAAATTCAAGGACGTAATAGTTTGAGATCATACATGAAGAGAAAAATAGTAGATTATGCATCAAGGGGATAAAGCAGTGTATTATGTCACGGGCATCATATTGAATCCTGAGCGAAATGAAGGGTTCTGTAGATAATTCCCGAACGCAGTGAGGGAATTAAGATGTTAATTCCCGAACGAAGTGAGGGAATTATGGTAAGAATCCTGAATGAAGCGAGGTATGCAAGACTGCCCAAGACTAAGACACTGTTATCCCCGAGGAGCTTACTCTACTTTATACACCACCTTGTAAGATAATTAGGCAATGAAACGCAGGAATTAAATCAAGTACTTAGGTATTTAATAATTTAGAAATTAAAGATAATATTAGAAACAATTGACCAGTTATGTAAAGATAAAGTGATATTTCTATTTGGTATATTCATTGTTTACTGTTGTCTTCAACATTGAATAAACAGTCCATAGGCTGCTAGGTTTCTTTATAGCAGAAAACTGTTGAAAATATACTAAAAGCAATGACTCCGAAATAATTTTCACGGCTTTTTTAGTTTTCCAAGCAAAGTAAAATTTCATGTACAAATGCTTCGATTTACACGGCAGAATATTATCGACGATACGATTTGCTTCATTTCTAATATCTTCTGGTGTTAAATCGTCACTCGAGCTCGGCATATTTTATTTATTTGAATACTATTGAAATCAAAACTCTGAAAAAAATTTCTTTTCAAAAACCGCGCAATTTTACTTCTGATTTGTCTTTTTCAAAAGGCAAAAGAAACCGTCGCATACAGGTTTTTTACGAGGGTTTTTAACTTTTTCTTGGTAGTCGTTCCAAATGCAAAGGTACACAAACTTATACAGCCAAATTTAAAGTCCATATATTTTTTAATTAGGCAAAGCAACTAGTCATACAGCCTTGTCCATGTAGGTATTATTAAATTTCGCTCCAATTGTCATTCCAAAATCAAATGACATTATAACCCTTAGGATTAAAGTATTTTTTATTCCCTGTAAGATACCTTTTTTAATCTTAAGGGATTAATATCTTGTTTTAGGTGGAGTTTATCTCATACATAATGCGAATTTTAAACAAAGGTGGTGTATAAATAAAATAACGAATAAATATTAATTATTACGGAGTAAACTTAACCGAAACTTAAAGAATTCATTACGCAAAGCATGGTTACATAAGCGTAATACAATAGATACTTAGCGCGTAGTGTTGAAAACTTCTGTGATGGCACTGCAGTTTAGGTTTTTAATCAATTGTTTTAAGAACAGAACATGTGACCCGGCGTAGTCTTAACCATGTTTTCAGGTTTCTCGGACATGCAGACGTTGTTCCTGGCCTGCTTCGCGACCCTATTGCCGTTGCTCGGCGTGTTGCTGGGAGTCCTGTTAATTAGGTAAGCTTGATATCTTTTTAATGCTATGTGTCTTGTGGTATCCTAAGGGTTTTACCACACTAATCAATCGACGCCTTCGATCGACGGATGAAACGAACAGTCCACGCCGATCGACGGTTTTTACTATGAAAAAAAATCCGGTCGACGTGGTGTGGTAGCACCCTTACGGTGATTGAACCCTCTTTTAATGTGGAAAGCACGGAAGTTATCTTGAGAAATTCATAATTGAAAGTCACCTATCCTCCTGACACTGCATTTACTGAAATCACCTGCAACTACGGCCAAATGTACTTTACAAAGCATTGAACTGTTTTTGTTGCAAAGGCCGAGCTCTGCGCTTAGATAATTTTTGTCTTCTAAAAAGAACTTTAGTTGATATGGGCATAACTAGGATAGTTATTCCAATTATTAAATTTGTTCATATTATCGGAATTTACGCCGTATGAAGGAGGTCCCTTGTCTAAAATAATTTTAAAATAGTTGGCCTTCAGAGTTAGGTTTATTTAGCCCTTTGTATAAATCCTAGGTGGCTATATGGGGTATGTAATTCTTCCCGTAAGTAACTTAAGTTGCAGTTACCCAAATCTCAAGTGACAGTAATATAATCAGATTGAAGAAAGGACATGTAAACCTTAAACAGATTTGACTTTTTCCAAATCATTATACAAGGTTCTTTTTGATATCCTTACTTTGAGGTTTTGTTCCTTACTAAAAATAATACTTTTTGTCACAGAATATGTGGTTCAAAAGTGCATACTTTCCAAGATATCACCAGTTTTAATATAATGAGTTCATAAATGATCACCCTTGCAAAATCTTTTTAACATTCATTCAATAGAAGCTATACAATAAACAACAAAAACATTTTAAACGTTGAGGCACGTTGTATACGATGTACAAAGCAAAACGTTGCGAGCTGTACCTGTGCATAGCGATAAAAAAGGGATAGAAAATGCCACGTTGTCATACTTCGCATGAAGGTGTTTTACATAAGATTAAAAAAAAGATGTTTTGACTTAATTGAATTATTTTGTATGAAAAAAAACTTGATAAATTATTCACATGTTATTTGATTCTATTATTCCACCATTAATACCCTAGAGTTATGGGAAATCAAAAGAAACACCTTGTATAAGTAAATAATCCCTAAATTGATGATATTTGGCAGCAGAACTTAGCTAGACAATCGGGATCCTCCGCCAGGATATTCCAGAAATCTATTATATGAAATTCTCGTGTCACAGTTTTCGTTGCCATACTCCTCCGAAACGGCTTGACCGATTTTGATGAATTTTTTTGTGCTTATGGTATCTATGAGAATCGGCCAACATCTATTTTTTTTTATTTATATGACAAAACAACGTTTGCCGGGTCAGCTAGTTAGATTATAATATTCAGGAATATCATAAGCCGATTCAACAAAGAAAAAGTTCATAGATATACTTACGCGAAAAATACGATCTAATATCATCGTATTGCCTGTCATCTTATATATCTTAATAATATTGATCTTTAAGGATCAAAAAGACTCCGTTAAGTATGTGTGTCGCTTATTGGATTTTTCGTTTAATATCATTTTGGGGCCTTTGTATATTCGGGACAACGTTTTGCCTTTATGAGGGTATCTCAAATATATTCTAGTGCCTTGTGTTGCCAAATTTATTAGAAAGTAGCTATTGTTATACGAAGATTCTCAGAATTTTGTACTTTATACTTATTGTATACGGTGTTTTAAGGTTGCCGTTATGTGCATGGCGTAATATTTAATTTAAAATTATGAAGGTTTTCTGATTAGGTTTTCAGTACGTAATAATTGATTAATTTCCATTATTTTATTACGTTAGGCTGTGATGTCTTACAATACTGTAAATAATGGTTTATTCTTGGAAGTATTCAAAGTTATGAACATTAAGGCAAGACTAATTAAAATGACTCTTTAATTTAATGAAGTCAATATTTCTTATGATTTCACAGTACAACCCATATTACACTAAGAACATATATACATAAAAACTCTGTCATTCAAAAATCATTTTGATGGTTTTGCTAGAAATGTGTAATATACTTGGAACCAAATGTCCAAGAAAGCTTGCCGAACTAGCTGTATAATATTACAAAATAACCCCTTGTGTAAACGAAACCAAAAGAACTAATTTCATGTAACTATCTAGTATTCTATCATAATTTTTTCCACCCGTAGCCGGTCTTGACAGGCTTCCTCTACGGAAACAATTGAATCTGCCAGGTCAGGCCTCCGGTGGCCGGCTAATTTCCCGGAGCTCCGACTTCACTGTATACAGTTAAAATTACCTTGTTAACAGAATTCTATAGAGATCTTTAATCAGGTTAAGTTAAGTTTGTTGGTTTGAATTTCGAATTATACGTCATGGTCCCTTGTCGGGCGCCATTAAGTTTGAAAAATGTTGACTTTGAAATGATTCTGCTTAGTTGTGCTTTGATTGAAAAATAAATTTGCAAAATTCTAGTTGGGTCAGTTTTGAGAATTATCTTTCATTTTGTTGTTTTTATGTTTCTTGTTATGGACTTTCATTGTTCTTCAAAACACAGCTTATAAAAACTTGATAAAAGCTTTCGCTTATTTTTTTGGGTCCCGGATCTATCTGCTCATATGGGACATATGTGTTTTCGTCCATCACTTTACATTAGGTGAAATTAAAGTCGAAGGCGAGTTATGGCACAGATACAAAAATACTTTAGCTGCTTCTTTTACAAGCTGTATAGTTTGACTATATTATTATTACTCAGTAATTTCTATTATCTACTTACATAAATGAAAATTAGGAAGCTTGCATATACATTAATTTAGTAATAAGCTAGTTTAGATAGTTTAAATAAACACTGACACTAAACTTGCTCCTTCTATTCACTCTGAGGGTCGTATTTGAGGGATGGACATCTAATTACAGCCCGGTTCTAAGGGTCGAATACTAATGGAACTCTAAAGGGATCGCTCTATACATTCTTGAGTTACCCTCATCGAAGAATAAAAACAGTTCCTACGACCGAAACTTTTAGTGATTAATTATATTTTAGGGCTTTCTTGTGTTTAGGAGTTTTTAAGTAATAAAGTTTGATATTAAGGGATTTGTTGCGGATAAAATTTCTGTATGGGCTTAAATTTAAAAATGATTTTCTTGTGCGCGCGAAGCTAAGAAAAACTTTAACTCAACGAAATACACTTTCAAGTCGTGACTTGAATGAAAAAAATAATGTAGTTACCAAACTGCAATATCGGAAGGGTTACGTGAAACTTGAAGGAGAGTTTACAAAATATAAAATTCACATTGTTTCATCATCTTCATAAAATTTTATTTCAAGAGTATCCGCGAACATCATCAAAGATTTATCTTCTGCTTTGTTAAAGATTTTATTTGGTACGCAATAAATGTCACTTACAACGACCATGAAGTAAAACAAGTAATTAACCTGAACTCGACAGGCAGGAAGACCTATTCCCACTGCTCCTTTTGTCCTTTTCAACATCCTTGTTGACACATACCTTTGGAAATATATGTATAAAAACATATTCAAAAATAGTATCCTTCGTCTATGTAAAGCACTTGGGTAAAAACAAATTTACTACGAACTCAATATGTAGAACCATCTCTCAGGACCAGGTACATTAACTATAAAATATTCACCTTATAAAGTATCTTTCTCATTCATTGAATTGCTACACATTCAAAATTTAAGAATAGAGATAGCAAATTTTACAGACTTTTGGCCATATTCCAAAAAGAACATTGAATAAACTGCTAAGTACCTCAACTTTGACCATTCTGAGACATAGTCTCGTTTACAATAGGGTCTCAAGATACCGGTTTTATAGCTTTTACGAGTTATCTGCAATTTACGTTCAGATGAAGTTATTGACGTGTTCCAAATAAAAGCTGTTTATGTAATGGCAGATGGTCATATATTGAATCATCGACTACTTTGGATATGGGGTAAACACTGTCTGCCTCAGACGCCATTCCCGCACGGAACAAGAAAAAAAATGTTCCGGGTCCGAACGTTTATCTATATTATGTATTTATATTCTAGATTCCCCCCTAGTTCGCTACATGGCCATAACCATATCACAAGCTCTGCTTAGTTTTGGGCCATGTAGTTGGTGTGGTTGTCTGGGGATCTTATTTGTTCGTAAGGGCAAAAAGCGATACTGAAGCAGTTTGGTTGGGTACTTACGTTCTATTTAGTACACACTATTATTGCTTTTCAAACCAAACTCTCCAGTCATGGGTCTACTGTAAGAAATTTCGTAAGAGATAAGCTGTACCTTTGTACTTATTTTTATTCATTGTCTCTTAATTGTATTTCAACTGTGTGTACATAGATTGTTAAATAAATAAATAAAAATATTTTTTTTTTTTTATTAAGTCGAAAATAACAGCACATGGGCTTATAAAAGCTCTTTACATGGCTCTTCATAAAATATTGCTAAAGAATAAATTTGGCGGTACTTGTCGGTATATAGAACCGAACGTTCAATGTGATCTCCTAAACATAGAAAATCTGCCGGTATGAATGTGTCCCCAGCCTCTCTAGAACATTCCTCCGTGGAGTGTTAGTTGCGGTATGTTCTTGATCCCGGATTTGAGTTCGGGTGGTTTTTTTTTAACTTGCTCAGGTCTAGGATATTTACTATTCCGCTATTAGTTCTTGAGGTTGTTTAGTCTGTTCACTAGGGTCGGCAGCCTAAAACCCTTATGTTAGAAATTATATAAAAAAATTCATAAAATTTTAGTAGTATTTTTTTGTATTACCAATTATCATAGTACATAGACATGGTCCTATAACTAAAACTATATTACTCCTTATCTAACACTGAATTAAGGTTTTGTGTGACTTATGTTAAAAGATTTAACTAACTATGGTTGCTTGTTTGACAGTATTTTATCGGCTACATTTTGGTGAGTGTGCGAGTGCTCTTTTTAACCAAATTGAACCCACTCCTTTTTACCACCGAACTACCAGACGCAGACAGAACTTCCATCCCTCTATAGTGGATTTACCAAGAAATCGAACAAAACGCTTCGATAGTTCCTTTTTGGTACGGATTGCCAAGGTGTGGAACAATCTGCCTGCGTCTATTTTTCCTGACCACTACAGTCCTGGAACTTTTAAGTGTCGAGTGAATAGGTTTCTCGTGGATGGACGTGTAACACCCTAGTCTTCATGCGCACTTTCCATCAGGTGGCATGGAAGACAAACGTCCTATCCTTACAATATAAAAAAAAAACTTGTATCTGACTAAATAACTTATGTATACTTATGTTGTTAGGTGCAGCAAGTTTATTACGGATTTAATAACTTAACTAGACTTATGTTAAAAATGTACTTTTAAAAATATACTTAAGTGTAATAGAGTATTGACTAAAAGAATTTTTTTTGGCAGATATATCAAAAGTCACTTCTTCTTTGTCTAGGTCTAGGTCTGGATTCGGACATTTGCTTGAGTTGATAAGTTTTCATAAAAGTTGTGAAATACTTCTCGTATTAGTGGGAATAAAGAAACCAGGTCCTGTTTCTTCTCTTCTGATATAGGTAGTGGACTCACTGAACAAACCGGAATTGTTTCAGGTATTTGAAAACTTCGACGTTTTTTAAATAAAACTTTAAATGTCACCTCCCTGTCTAATACATCTTTGTATAGGACCATGCCAAAATCTTTTTCATAGCGAAGCCACTTTTTTAAAGCCATTTGAATTGTTCGCCTTCCTAATCTTTACTCCTCAAGACTAGAGGTCCTTTTAAAAGTGAAGAAAATTCAAAAAAGTCTACAGTTTTCATCTCGCAAACATCAAATTTAGAGTTAATCAATTATTACAATTAATTTACAATTAATCAAACCAAGCAGTGCTTTTAAATTGTATCCAATCATGTGGATTGTAGATCTGTAAATATTTTTTCTTTTTTTTTTCTACAATGCCATGGTCAGTGTTTACTAAATGGCTATGTCCAGGGACCATACATTTGTGGTAATTTTTTTAACGTTAGTATTTTGAATAGCCCAAGTAAACATAGAACTAACATATGAATTTCGGTTTTGACCTGCACAAGTATCAGAATAAAATATAACATGTTTCACATTATTACGAAAAGACAGATTTAAATGTTTTAACATGCAAGATGCTATTTGATTTGCAACTCATGCTGCAACAGTTTCATACCGAATATAGCAGACTGCTTTACCTGTATTGTTGTTATGAACAGTTAAGTTATAAGTCCACAATTGCCGCTTGTAGAAAACTTTATATATTTACTTTACTGTTTATAAAAAGCTTTATGTTTTTAAGCTTTATCTTTAAAATAAACCAGCAGTAAAACTTCTTTTGCACTGAATCAGTAACCCAAACGTTGCGCAGCTATTATATGCAGAGTCCTCACGTTTACTTTCTTATTCATCGAGATTATTTTTATTGGGAAATATTTTAGGTCCGATACTTTTTTTAATAATCATTTATATAAATCATACAAATTATTTATTAATTTTATTAATTTATTCAATTCGCACATTAAGTGCTGAAATATAAAGCTTACTGACGGCCTGAAATGGACTTAGGAATTTATCTAAAACGTAAAAATAGTAAAAAAAATGACAGATTTGTAACGCTTGATGTGCTGCCTTCTGTACCGTGATTGAGGAGCAAACTTTCATTCATTCAAACTTTTGCATTTATAATAGGCAACACATGTTAAATTTAATTTTACTTTGGGTGTGTAGTTGATAGGTTGCTTTGGACAATTTAGTATTATCGAAATGTAAGTACTTAATATCTTTTTCGTTTCCAGGCATTTGTTTCACCGTTGCTGCCCTCATTTCGCCAGAATGACTCTATCTTCGCTGTCAGATAGCACTGAGAAAGAAGACTTGAATAAGCAGGTAAGATCCTCTCATTTTGATCCCGATTTATCTCCATCTCACCTGATGGTAAGAGAAGGTGAGGTCGAAGATGCCAGCACACGGGCTAAGGAAGGAAAATCACCGCCGGAGTCTAATCGCTTGCCAGATGTAGGTACCCTGAAGGGGTACTACCACCAAGTGGAAGTTACTCGGATTAGTCACCTTTTCACCAGAAGTCGTTGTGGCGCCGTGGTCAATGTGCACATGATACGATATCGCAGTTTAGGGCGTGGATCCATCTCTACGGCGCCGTGCCGTGTCGTTTCACGGCATACGGCACGCCGTACACGTAGCACCGCTCACCGCTTCATATTTGCTCTTAAAATTATCTCCATCATGGTTCATTATAGAAAAGCATTGATTTGCTCCGTATGGCACTGCGCCGCGCCGTCTCATGGGTTATTGAGTACTTTATTTGTAAAGGAAGTATGCCATATAATTTATAAGAAGATAATTTTAAGAGCCAATATAAAGCGCTGAGCGTTCGGTGCGGTCACTATTAGGATGGGTGACCGTTGATCACTAACTTCTCACGACAACTTCCGCGCTTCGGAGGGCACGTTAAGCTGTCGGCCCCAGGTGCTGTATTCAGTAGTCGTTAGGGTTTGTCAGAAGACATGTCGGCACCCTGAAAATTCTGACATCCACCAGCACTGGGCGAGCTTGGTGGTTTACGGCCTCAACCTTCTCGTCACCCAGGTGAGAGACTCATAGCCCTGCAGTATGCTCATTGATAATCATTGATAAACGTTAACCAAAAACACTAAACATTTAGTGAATGTTAATCTCTACAAAAAATTTAACCTAGCTTACTCGGTTATTTTTTATTAGTACCTAAGTATTTTATAATTATATTTTTAACTCTCCTATACAAATATTTTTTTTTACTTGGATCATATAAGTTTATTTATTTATTTCACAAAAACTTTTTGACTTACGAACTAGATTAACTAATTTACAAATTTTACAAATTGTACTGGTTGTTCTAGCATAGTAGCACTGGCATCTGAACTAGGCCGAGCCTGTATCTCAGACACCAGTTTTTTCCTTCCCCATGACAAGATACAATAGTTTAAGTTTCTTTACAAAATCAATCTAACACGGTACAAAAAACAAAATAAAACAAAAAAGAAAGCATCTTGCATCAACAATTACAATTTAACAATAAACCGTACCTTATTTCATACTTATATTTCTTACCATAAGTACAGAAGGCCCAGTTTAAATTATTATTTCCTCGTCGTTTTAGCTTTCAAATCATCCATGGGGTTGATCCCTGTCACTCCGATTATTATCAAGGGCCTATATCAGGCGGGTCATTAAAGGGGGATGTTTAGTGGGTATACTAAGGCGTTCTGAGGAGTCTCGTGGCCGCTCTTGCGGTCCCCACACTGTCTGGGTACTCTATACTTGTTAGTCACTGGGGTTAGTAGCACTATAGAATTCCCTTTCGTCTGTAACAAGATTCATCCTCCTTCTACTAGGGCTTGCTTTAGTGGGTGCCAAATCTTTCCTTGGCGGAAAAACAAAAATTATTTCATCTTTGTCCCACTGCAGAAATGGTGATTGTAATAGTTTCTGTCAAGTGGCGAATCGTTTAATGAAGAAATAAATAAAGGCAAAAGGATAGTGGGCATGATGTATATTCCGTTAAAGCGTATTCCAGAAGACAATCCCGTTTAACATAGATCCACTCATGTAAGTATTATGTGCGAATTGATCACAATCCTTTGATCAATTCGCACATAATACTTACATGAGTGGATCTATGTTAAACGGGATTGTCTTCTGGAATACGCTTTAACGGAATATACATCATGCCCACTATCCCGGATCAAAGCTTGTTTGAATTGGTACACGTTAATCATACCATTGATTAAGGTCATCTGTAGAACAGTCTAATTTACAAGGACCGATTAACGAAAAACGAAAAAAATGTGTCAGATTAAAAGTTAAAATACATGGAAGCTCAGTTAGATCGGTCTATAAGGGCGAGTCTGAAACTATAAGAATAAAAAATCTGTCCTTGAATCCATGTCATCAATTTTAATAAAATATTCATGAAAAAAACCTCGAGAATCGACCTCTAAAAGTTTTGAAAAACAAAACTTTTATTTATATATCAATTGTCTTAAGTCAATGGTCTTAAGCAGTAAGTGTAACTAAAATATGATGTCTCAAATGAATAAACGGCCTATCAAAATGTTCATCAGATTCGCAATAGGAAATGATTTTGTAAAGACATCAAACTTTAAGTTGAAATGCAAATGCTTCAAGTTTTAATAACGCGAGAAAAGCCGGCAAAAACCCATAAGTTTATAATGGCCTACGTTTACCAAATTTCATACAAATCCGTAAAACATTTATTGCATGAAAGAGATAGAATATCCATCTATAAATCCTAAGACTTTTCTTTTTCTCGATAAAAATATGTATAGGATTATAGGTATTACCCACTTTACCTTTCGTAACGTATTCAAATCACTCAGTCAGAAGTTACCTCCCTGAGGGTGAAATAGGTTTAATTTAATTTGGAAACATTTGTTTTGGTTCGAGCGCTGGAAAAGGTCACATTTTTTGTTAGTTCGCCTTGATTTGACGTTTGAAACACTTGGAATTTTCTCCCAAATAGGTACAATTTAAGATAATTTGAATTAAATTCAACGAAGGCTTTTTGTAAGTAAATATTTTTCTCATGTCGTTCTACCATAAAGTAACTTAATTTTTGGTGAGTTCTTCTTTGTTGTGCTATCTCACGACATATGAATTTTCATTTTTGTAACTCCAAACTTTCATAAAGTAATTCAATATAGTAACTAAATACCTGTACATAGCTATAACTATAAGTAGGAACTATATTGTGAAGGTACAATTTTGTACGTATTTTCCGAGTAAACTTTTACCAAAAAAAAAAAAGTTATTATAGATAACTAGAGCAATTTTTCTTTGACCAATAAATATTGTATGATTTGCTTTGAATCACTACCCCTTGTACACTAGTGCGTAACAATGTATAATTCATTTGTGAAAACATACGGGCTTGTTATGGGTCCGAAAACCGCAGACAGATGTAGAGCTAAGGAGTCTTACTAAATTTATCTTATACATATAACATACTACGTTCAGATCAAATTCATAAAATAAATAAAAATAAATAAATTCAAGTTCAAGTCAATTAAATATAAACAATTAATAAAAACCTTTAAAGTTGAGGTTATATGTACCCATTTGTAAGTTACAAATATATCTTTCACTGGTGCTATTGGGTCTTTGGCATTTAGTCTCCTGGTAAGAAGCTGTTATGCCGTCTTCCTTTTCGTAGAATTGAATCGTGTAGAATCGTGTAGAATTCCTGTAAAGAGAGAATCCTTAAAAGATAACTTGGTTATCCGCCTGTCTATCTGTTAAAATGCTTTTTCACGGGAACGCATGGTGTCTGGCTACAATTATTAATATTAAGTCTGTAATCCCTTGAAGCTAAGAAGAAATCAAGCTCAATGTCAAATAAAATGTAAGCGATTGTGGCAGGCGCATTAGTGCGCTGTGATGCGCCCCGGCATAGTGTGCGCGTACCTCGTAAGCTCATTTTGACAAACCGTCTAAATGCTAGTAGGTCGAAATTCACTCAAAGTTCCTTGGTAACGAACTTGTTATCATTTCATCGACACTGAAATTATGTATACGAATTCGTACAGTATCTAAAATGTCTTCAGTGCATTCTAGGCGATAGACTTTGCAATTATCAGCAAAGAGAGTGCTGATTTAGTTGGCTCGATAGTACATATAAAGGCGAAAATCCAACACATTTATAGTTAAAACACTGGAATTTTAACAATCCCCCAAACTTATATTTTAAGTTATTTTCAACAAAAAGTAGCCCGCAAATTTAAGTTTGTCAACAAGTTAATTTTACTAAATAAAACACCTTTTTAACACGCCTTATGGACTACAATCACCCCTGAATTTACTTTTTGTCCGTACCGCGACGTTTTATTTCCCATTTCTCTCTCGTACATTTTCACTCCGGCCGTTCCTTATTCACACACGTGCACGTTGTTCAGATTTATGTGCGTCGAGGGACGACTCGCGCGCACCTATGATTTACTGACGACTACGTTGACTGAAGAGGGTTAATTGACAAAATAAAGTCCAAAGATTTCATATCTGATTTCGGTCTTTGTCTGATTATGTATCCACGGAGGCCCTCAGTATTTTATCGCCTTCAATTATGTTGTTCATTCTAAATTGACGTTAAACTCGTGTCTTCGGTAGTTTGTTTAATGTTAATAATAATTACGATGGATTTGATCAGAGTCACTTAGCTCCAAAGTAAGCAATGGAATAGACGAATTCATAAAACTTTTATTTGTAGAAAAGCCTGTAAAATATCTACATTGGTCCATGTTAAATATTTGCAGATACTCGGGGATCGAATGCAAAACTTCTCGTATTAGGCAGCCATTGTGCTGCTCTGGAGACAGTCATATACTAGTATATCAACAAGTTTAATTTTTATTTCTGGAGTATGTTAAAACAGTATCAAGTAAAGAAATTGAATCTTAATTTATGGTGTACCTACATTCAAATCAAATACAAAATTTAATTGTCCTAACCATCATCTTAGAGGTTTGAACGCTCTACTTTAAAATTATGCTGAATTTAAGCAAACGGGATGTAATTCGTGTAGTCCATACTAAATTTCCTCCAAATTGATTCTCAGGACGATTAAAGTTAGAATTTTATAGGCCATTTTTATTTTAAAAGAAATTATGTCGAGATGCGCTGCATTTAATTTATAAAAATGATAACAGATAATTATGAAGTGTTTTTAAACTTGATATTGACTTGAGGAAATTATGAAAAAATAGGTGTTGATAAATCATCATCACATCATCACAACTCTTTGTAATGAGCCCACTGCAGGGCAAGCGTCTTTCCCCTGGGTGACGAGGCCTATACCTCGGCCATGACCCACCAAGCTGGCCCAGTGCTGGGTGGTGGATGCCAGAATTTTCAGGGCGCCGAAATGGTTTCTGACAAACCCTAACGACTACTGTTTAAAAGTATACAGCACCCGGGACCGACTGCTTAACGTGTCCTGCGAAGCACGGAAGTCGTCGTGACAAATGAATGGTCAGCGGTCACAGCCCATCCAAGTACCGACCATGCCGAACGTTGCTTAACATGTGATATCGTATGATGCGCACATTAACCATGGCGCCACGACTACCGCCACGACGACTTAAATAGTGAGTAATAATTATAAGAAAATAGATTTCATTATGTTTTATCAAAGCTAAAAATATAATTTGTTATTTAATTTAACTTCTAGGTTTTTAAACGAGCGTAAGGTTGCCTGGGAGAAATCACTCTGAAAGAATATAGCTAACTCTTGTGCATATCTAATTTATATTTGTATTTAGTTTCCATAACTTTTATATGATTTTCTAAAATATTTTCATTATTTTATTTAACTTTATTCTAAATGAAATAATAATTTTTATATTGTTTGCTGTTTTCTATGTACAGACAGTGACTAGAAGCTTTAAGCCACGGCGGGTACAGTCTCCGCACATGGTGTGTGTGCATTATGTATGTATTTACGAAAAAATATATAACGCGTATCTGTTGCTTAATTTAGGGCAAGATGGCGAAGATGCCCCAACAATTTTTTTTTCCCTGGATCATATAATATATAATATAGCTACCTACGGTAGTAGATTCATAATGGTCTTCAAATAGAAGAATAAATGAGAAAAACCCAAATAAACACATCAAACATGTGGTGTCACAGTACGCTTTTATGTCAGCTTATGCTATAGAAACAACACAGCGGAGCTAGCAGGTATCCCACTGTACACGCAGACCTGATCCAGTTGTGGAAAGGTTAGTTTCTTTTACTGGCCCGACTAGGGTCGAACCGTCGATTAATGAACCACGGAGGCCAAAAGAACTCTAAACCCTGGCAAAAAATTAAATGCAGTAAAACGACATTTCAAGTGTGCCCACTTTCGGGATGAAAATAAAAATAGTGCGGTTTAAGTGAATGAATGTAATTATTTTTTAAATAATTATATCGTAATGTATGAAAATTAATATTTTGGCTCAAACGATTTTTCTTTTTTAATCTTTTTCAAAGGGCAAGTATCCTTGAAATTTTATTTCTAACGACCAAACGAAATTAAAAAGCAAGAAGTTACTTCTACTGTAACCGTTATAAAACACAAGGTATGTTTGGTAATTCATTATTTTCATTAAAGTTACTGTACTATAGTACACACCTCAAATTCAATTATTTATATTTTTTTTTTAAATTTTATGCAAAACAAATGACAAATACTCGTTCGTTTTCAATCTTTCTCATTCAATACTTACACTACGAAGTTTTAAACTGGTTTCATTATTTTTCTATTTAAAATGTCGATCTGTCAGTTTACTGCATTGAATTATTTTCCAGAGTATAGAGCTACTGCTGGCAAAAGTATCCTTTGCAACGGCACCTACTTTTGGCTACTAATTTGATTAATGACAATGTACCAAGTGTTTAATACTAGCTATCGAAAGTTCCTCAAGAATAATGCAATCAAAATGCATAAGCACTTTTCAAATCCAACTTGTAGTGTCAGAACAAAGAAACTTTTAATTTTTTTTTTATAATTCTATAATAATTCTACGACCACTTTGGCGAAGGGGTAACACTGTCTGCCTCAGACGCCAGTGGTCGTGGGTTCGATTACCGCACGGAACAAGAAAAAAATAATGTTTCGGGTCTGGGCGTTTATCTATATGTATTATATTCTAGGTTCTCCTAGTTCGCTACATGGTATCCCATATCACAATCTCTGCTTGGCCATGTAATGGTGTGAGTGTCTGTGAATTTTATATTTATATTCATATAATTTCAAGTTTAGTAAGTACTGATAAGTTAATCGTAAAACTTAAGACATATAGGTATTAAAGCTTATTTTACACTGAATACCAAGAACATTATTACACCATCCTAAATCTCTAACGATAATGAAGCCAAATTTTCTTTCTCAGAACTCTAAACCCGATGCAAAAAGTGCACTGTACTGACACGTACGAAATAGGATATTCAAAGCTTCATAAATAAAAGAAAAAAACCTTACTTTGTTGATTATGTGGCAAGCCAAACTGCATTTTTGGCTGTCAAGTTCTAGAGAGCTGTTGAGTTTTTATCTCGCTCACACTTGTACGTTAGACGGAGATGGAGTAGGTGCGCTTGACCTATGCGCATGGGGCGAACGTTTTTGGCAATACGGTCAGCATAAAAATATGTTTGTTGAAGATTTATTATTTACTTTTTATTTGATATCATAAATCATATGTTTCGGGCTCATTATTAGCAATAAACTTTATCTCTACTAATACAATAGAATAGTTTGTTAATTTCTGAAACTGTCGATTGGACCTGATAAGTATCTAAAAGCCTCTCTTGAAGAATGCCTTACTTTATTCAGAAACAAATACATTTCAAAAGTTACGCTGTTAAAATAGCGCAATGCATAATTAAATAATGCTGATCACTATTTCACAATACTGCCACCTACCTCCAAAGTACGACCGCTGCTGTGGTGATGGGGTAACACTCTCTTCCTCAGACGCCAATTGCCACGAGTTCTATCCCCGTACAATCCAAATATCTTTAATAATCAAAAAAATAATAATTATTTAGATAAAAATAAAAATCACCCGACCAGGACTTGAACCTGCAAAGCTATACAATTACATAGAGCTACGGTAGCAATATAACGTAAAAACAAAAAAAATGTGCTCAGTAATTCGAGATGATTTATGATTTATTTATAGATAAACATTATAATACAGGAACCATATAACCAGGACCTAAATATACTTTGAACAAATAGGCATTAGATAAAATACTTATAAATATAATAAAAATCAACATGACATAACACCTTACATACATCTTCACTTCTTCCACACGTTTATCCTGCAATGGGAAACGAACTTCGTGTATATCAGAAGGTCGTTTCCCGCACCGCTTTATTCTTGTATTCGTGCACCACTGAGGCTGTCAAATATTTAAATATAATTTATCTATTATTGTAATATGTATTTGTATATGTTATGTACCTACTTAAGGTACTTATTTTTTCATTAGAAATTGCTATGAATAAATAGTACTATGTTACTAATTACTTTACGTACAACTGAGTCAATCGCGGCACGTGACCTGGCACGCGGATCGCTGCTAACGCTAGCGTAATCATGCGTTGCGTAATAAATTCTTTAACTTTCGGTTAAGTTTACTCAGTAAATCATTAATATTAACTTTTATTACACTTTTTCTCTTCATGTATGATGTCAAACTGTCACGTCCTTGAATTTCAAAAGTGACCCACCAGTCACCCTGTAGATTGTTCGTACATAACCATTTAATTTGCCTATCAATTTGACGTCATAGCAGTGGGTTAACTTAATAATTTTCAATTTGAATTTAAAAAAAAAATCTAAACATTTACAGATATAATTTTAAAGAATTTAGTTATTAACCTTTTATGAAGTTTTGGTCCCTTTTACGACAGATATTTGTGGCTAAAACGCTTTAAAAGGCACCGAAATATCGAGTAAATAAATAAATAATTAAACAAATAAAATTTAGCTTAAAGATTCCAATTAATATAAAGAATCATGAAACTTTTTATTAAGGACCTAATAAAACATTTTTTACCGAACATTATAATTAAAACTTTTTTGCTGAACATACCTTAAAATCCTATATGTACCTACAGTGTTCCTATCCTCTAGTACTTACAAATAATAAATACCTTCAGTCTCACACAAAGAAATCGCGACACACATCCTTGCAAGATACCACTACATGAGCATAACACACCGACGCACACAACTGCGTCCATACTATTTTTTTTGCTAAGATGCAGTAATATCCGATCGCTAAAAAATGATGCAATTTATTGTGATATTCATTAAATTTAAAAACTAAAACCCAACTACTAAAACACGCCCTAGGAAACAAGTAATAGTCTCCGCTGAAATATTTATGTATTTTTATACATCATACTGATTGATGTATGTTTATAGGATAGCTTTGATGGTATGCCACTTTTATTTTATTATAGGTAATAGATATTATAATGAAAATGTTTTGCTACAAAAGGTGACAATACAGTAGGTACAATAGGAGACTATTAGTTGTTTCCTACTTTTAGAGCGTGTTTAATAGTCGGTTTTTACTTTTTAAACTTATTTTTTTACTTGTTTTTGAGTAATAGTTCATTTTTAACTGTGCTAACAAGTTCTTTCATTTGATACTCCACACGACATCGTCAAGATTTTTTTTTGTATTTCTTTAGTTTAAGTCCCCTAGAGGACACTGTAGTCAATTTAACATGACGTCATGTAACCTATTACTAGCGGACAGTCAAGACGCTTCCAAGGACACCTCATTTGTCCAGTTATAATGTCTAGTTCAGAAGTTATGAAGGAATAGATGAACGTCCATAACCACATAAATACATACAGGTTAAAATCATAACCCCCCCTTTTTGCTTCGCCGCAGTCGGTTAAAAACCTGGTCTATAAGCGTTTAGGATTTCATTATAAATATTATAATCGTTTTAGAAAATACGTAGTTAACATATTATCCAAAATTAAAATAGGTTGTCCAAATTGATTACGCACGACTTATTTTCGTATTTTATTTGGAAACACAATTCCAGAAATAAAAATATCGCACCAACTTTCAACCCACATCCAGTGCAACACAAATTTATCGCCAAAATTTCCCTTTGCCCTACCATTAAACCTTTATTTACGCGCTCGCGCATGTGTGCACACACACACACACACAACCAACTCACTAGTGTGCGTAACATTTTTAGTGTTAGTGCAATCCGGTTTCCGTTGAAAAGTACAATTTTAGGGTAGTTAGCTATAAATAGTTTACCAGTTATATGTATGGCAAAATTTTGGGGTATTAACTTTAGCCCGTAACTAAGTACATATGCGCGAGAGTTTTTTTGTAATAACTTGAAGTAATGCTGGGCTAATTTATCTTGATCAGACATCTTCGATCCTGTTTGAGATTTTGTAAGAGCTTGAAAAAATATGATATTGACAGGCTGTGCGTATTATGATTGTGTCCGGTTCGACTTTCTTTACGCGTTTCTTGAAACGAGGAATTCATAAAGAGTTATTACGAACGTGAGGTCAATGGGAATAAGGCATTATTGTTTTATGGATGTAATTATTTTCGTATTTTAGGTTTTCTGTTGAAGATTTTGAAAAAAAAAAACATTTTCGTTATTACTGTAAAATATGTCCAGTTTCCTTTTGAATAACAAAATTATTAATGAAGTACTAATCGTGAAATAGTGAATTTTATGGCATATTTCAGCTATATATTTATAAATATAAACGGTGTATAAATATAAACATACTTTTGATTGTCTACGCAACGTTTATAGGTACATGATATTGATTTTGATATAAGATCGACTATGGGACTGAATATTATAATCATATACCTAACCCATAACTATTAACAGAGTTAGATGCCAAATAACCAACAAATTTCTTTTAGGAATCTATTTCATTTATTTAATCTAAACTAGGTACTGTTTTTTTTTAATCTTTCACATAACTTTCAAGTTTTAAAAACTTTTTTACAGTTTCAAATTTAATTTGTTAAAAACATAAGTTATGAGGTTATTATTTACTACAGTTTGTGTACACTTTATTTGATATACTGTTTATCGCGACTAAGGTAGCGAGACATTTTAGAATAGTATAAGAGGAGGTTTTAAAGGTGTTTTTGTGGGCGATAGGCTGACCCCCTGTCACTACAATAGTTTGTCTCCATCTTTATAATACCTCCAAATTTGTCAAACGTGACATCAGATGGTCTTGTAAACTCTGGTGTTACCTACCCCATAAGGGATACAGGCGTGACGTTATGTATGTATATATGTATGTATAAGCTAGTATGTTCACATATTTCACTACCTCCTCGTTTAAGATACTCCTCTGTTCAAGAACGGTGAATGAGCGATTACTTAGTCACTTAAGCCCCGTGTATTCATTACTTACCAATGAATACACGAGGCTTAAATTAATCTTAGTTCAAACTTATCCCAAACTTTACCAATTACACTCCAAATTACGTGTTGTATTTTGAAGTGGACCTAAAACTGATCCACGTTCAATAGTTTGTTGAAGTGTGATTTATTATGAAAATTAGTGTTGTGTACATACATACATAACGTCACGCCTGTATCCCTTATGGGGTAGGCAGAACACCAGAGGTTACAAGACCATCTGATGTCACGTTTGACAAATTTGGAGGTATTATAAAGATGGAGAGAGACTATTGTAGTGACTGGGGGTCAGCCTATCGCCCACAAAACGCCTTTAAAACCTCTGTCCCTTAACTGACTTTTACAGTATGCCCGGGAAGAGAAGCAGCTGGTACATTCTATGTTTTTCTTTCGCTCCCAACTCCGCTGTTGTGTTTATGATAGTAAATTGATTTGTTACGTTCTGTATAGCATTAGGATCGGTCACTATAGGAAATTAAGGGATCTGTTCTTAGGGAACGATTTCATCGATTTTGATAACTAAATTCATAGTTATAAAAACTTGTACTCAGCTTGGAAATAGAACTCGGCACTTTAAAAAAAAAACTTTACTGTTCTTAATTATTTTTAACGGACTTCCAAAAAAATTCGTCGGTTCTCAATTCGTCTGTATGTTTTTTTTGTGTCTTTGTTACACGATATTTCAGACAATTATGAATCGATTTTGAAAATTCTTGTTTTATATGACGAAATCGGTTGGATACTTCATAGAAAATTAAAAATTTTTGAAACAACTTGTATGATTTCGGAGAATGTTTACGTGGATGACATTATTAGTCGGCCAAAGTGTTGACGTGAAGTCGGTTTTTTTAATGCTCTGCATTCGTTGATTATTGGTCAAAATTTTGTGTTAAGCAGACATATTTAATACGAAAAATGATATCTTAAATGAATAAATTGCTTTGTTTTTACATTCAATACTGAACGATAATAATGGTTAAACAATAGCTATTGATTTTGTTACTTCAAAATTTTATCGAGCTTAGTAATCTCAGCTTAAGGTATCTCCTACGTTGAATTATAAATAAATATATAAAAACCCCAGACAATCACACCAACTACATGGCCCAAAGTAAGCAAAGCTTGTGATATGAGATACCATGGAACCTAGAATATAAATACATAAATAAATAAACACCCAGACACGGAAATTTTTTTTTCTTGTTCCGTGTGGGAATCGAACCCGCAACCACTGGCGTCTGAGGCAGACAGGTTTACCCCATCGCCAAAGTCGCAAAATTGTCGCTTATTTCTTACGCGCTAGGACTGAAGATAGGAGTAATTTGGTTTTCAGCTAACATTGTTTCGAAAAGTGCTGCCACCTAGGAGGGCAAGTAAGAAACTCAACAGGAATCGGCTAGTACTGGGACTTATAAATCACATTGTTGATAACGTAACTTATTGATATGCTTTAGAGATTACTTAATATGAGGTTAACCGAAGAAGTCAAAGCATTTCATTTGATATAGAAGTTTAGTTTAGCCCGGTCCTTAATAGGTTGGGTGACTGCTGATCATTAATTTATTACAACTTCCGTGCTTCAGAGGGCATGTTAAGTAGTCGATTCCGGGTGCTGTCTACTTTTCAACTGACTTCAAAAAAAGGAAGAGGTTCGCAATTCGTCTGTATGTTTTTTTAAATGTTTGTTACCTCAAGTTTTGAGTGGGTGAACCGATTTTCATGACTCTATTTCATATGATAGAGAACACTTTACAGTTGGTTCCATATAAATTTCATCGAAATGGATTGAGGAAATCATGATTTTTTTTAATATGTATGAATTCGGAGATATTTTACCTTGACGACCTTACAGCCCGTTCACACATGGTCCGTTTTACTGGGTACGTTTTACAGGGTACGTTTTTTTTCATCGATGGCACATGAGTTGTATGAGGGACTTCACATATGGCACAGTATTCAGTATACATATTTAAATCCAGGTATCCAGTAAAACGTATCATGTGTGAACGAGCTGTAACACTTCAGCCAAAGTTTTGACGTGAAGTCGCTTTTTTAATGCTCTGCATTCGTTGATTATATTCGTTTAGGGTAGTCTATCAGACCTTTCCTCCTAACTAGCGCTTGAGCCGTCTTTGTCTCATTTTTCGCTTAAGTATAGCAAAATTTAGCTATTGTTCGGTGGTTGAAACAAAACCCTTTGAAAACCTCTTCTATTCTTTGAATAAGGGATTCACAGAAGTCGGCCAATCTTATCAACTTTCTAACAATCATCGTTCATAAAAGGTCTGCCAACAATTATAGTGATAATGTTATGTAGTATTTCATTTTCATAAACAATCAATTTTTGTTTAAACTGGCCATCTTATTGCAGCATGACTGATAACTAATGGTTTTACACGCCCTTTATGCTTTTTTTATTTATTTTTTAATTTATTTTTTGCCTTTATATGCAAAGAAAAGCAGCGATGTTCATTTAAATACTTTTCACATTTACGATCCCAACTTCGGGAGTTTCAAACAAAATCTCGCGTAGATTTACAAATTTCCCACACTTTTAGACTAACAGTTCTTTCTGAACAATATCAAAGGATCATAAACTCAGCTAATGCATCTTTTATAGCAAAGAGATGTTATCTATGGAGAGTTCAGTCGTAAACTTTCTTGCAAAAATATGACTTATGTATACTTAATAGTTATTTTTGTTTTATGGCAATGGTCAGCTTGGAATATTCCTCAGGCTTAGAGTTCCGTTGATGCAACTGTTCAAAAATCCACTGGTAGTATTTACATCTTTAGAATCGGCAACCCTGGTAACGAACCATCCTCTATAAAATATCTACCGCAAAATATAATTGATATGCTCGTTGTCATTTTTTTTGCAACTATTTAACTAACTTCAAAGGTTTAATCTCAAATTCGCAAACCCATTGGCATCATTTCAACACAAATAATACCTTTAATTTAATTTACATAATATAATAAAACGTAACCCATGGCAATATAATTATAACACATAATTTACTCAGCAATACAACGATGTATATCACTTTTTTACATTAAACGGATTGACAATAAAATAAATTTAAAAAGGATATAAAGACGCTTAAAGAGGACGGTTCCAGCCTTAGGTTCCAGCTAGGGTTGTCAACTTTTGTTTCTAGAAATAAAGTGTATTTGAGTTTCAAAATAATATCAAACAGTATATTGGAAAAATAAACAGTATTCAATTTATCTAATGTTTTAAACACATATTTTTAGAGCTTCTTGCACAAATTATTAATTAAAGTCTAGCACATAAAGTGATATTAAAGTAAAAAAAGCTATTTTGTAAAAACAGTATTTTGTATACTTTATTTTTTTTTCAACAGTAATCAGCATAATGTTGTGTAAAACAGTATAATACTGTTACAAACAGTATAGTTGGCAACCCTCGTTCCAGTCCTGAAGCTTACTCAGCAAATGAATTCTACAATTTAGGTACAGGTGATCTCAAAACTTCTAAAGTTTTTTTTAAATAAAATGCAATCGTTTTTTATGGCGAGTTTCTTTTCATGATTTAGATCTAACAGAGGGGTTGATCATACTGGAATTTAAATAAAAGACTTTTTAACCGGATTTATAGCGTATCGTGACCACGGGGTCTGCAAAGACACCGAAACGTCGAGTTAAAATGTAAAATATAAATTATACGCGATTAATCCGTTTTATTTATAAAGTAGTTTTATTTATAGCGTATAGTTTAAGTTTTATATATCAACTCGACGTTTCAGACGACGTGTCTGCAAAGGCACCAAAACTTCGAGTTAAAATTTAAAATATAAATGAAAATACGCGATGAATCCGGTTTAAAAGTGTTTTATATGAATTATGAATCGTGAAAACTTAAGACAATTTTACTGGATTTTATTACATAAATCTGATTGGCTTTTAACTATGCGTTCGAAAATATTACCAACTATATAAATACTATACCTACTATATAAACATTAACCAGACTGCAATGCCCCAAATTTAAATTTAATGTGATTTTGTTTTGGTTACCGCAAAAAAACTAAGAGGTAGTCTAGTAATTGACCTAGGCACAAGCCGAAACTGTTTCATTTTTTTCTGGCCCGACTGGGATTTAAACCTCTCTTCATGAAAATAAAAATGAAAAATGTTTTATTTACTTACTTTTTTTCTCTAAATGTAGATGAACCTTCGGCCAATACTCTACGGATGCCGTTTACATTAACGATTGTATTAAATTTTGAAATTCACAATAAGTGAGTTCAGTATTGTTGTTACAAGGATCATCATGGGGAAATATTCCTTCTAAACTTCATCTCTTTCTGTTCATTTACTAAGTTATTGCGATCTTAGGCCTCTTACTCCCTTCATTAGAAATATTCATTGAAACGTTTACATAGTTTTTCCATATTGAGACCCAATCGTAACTTGTTTTATTAATTTCATTGCGGTAAATAAACCATATTTTTAATCAAAATAAAACACCAATTTTAATATCGCTGAAAAAAAAGACCTCAAAAAACACTTTGATCTTTAAATCCAAATAAAAATTAATCCAAAAACCTCAAAGCGTCATCCTTTGATAGATTTAAAAGCTTTTTCGTCTCGCCTGTACGAACTCGATGAATTCTGGTTAGAGAATAAAGGCCGCCGGTTCGACTCCTGCTAATGAGAGAAAGCACTCGGCTGGACGGTTCTGCTGAAAAGGAGGCCAACACGACCACTATTAGTTATTTAAGAGCCTTTTTTACGTGTAATAGAGCTTTTGTTTAAAGAAAATCATCTTTATAAACACTTTTAAAATATAACTTCTTGCTTCCTAATTAATGAACGTTTATGAGAAAGCATCGATAGATGTTGATGGATTGAGTTGAAATTTTGATTTGCCTGGAATAATTACATACATGAGTTTTAATTTTATTCCGGAGTGTGGCTAACGAAAGTAGACACTGGGGGTTTTTGCAAACTTTTTATATGGCATTTACAGCATAAATGTCAAAGTCGTTTTTCTGGTGTCACTATTGTCAATCGAACGGTTGTAGGTGGTTTTGGTAATTGAGATTTTGGAATTTTCGTATTCGAAAATGAATAGATAAATTAAAATTTAGATAGATTCATAATCAATGTAGGAAACAGCGATACCAGTGACTCTGACGATTCATTCCATATAGAATTGCTGGATTCAGACTTTGATTACAATTAATACAACTAATTATTGTATTTTGTGGTTTTATTTTTAAACCTGATTAATACTAGTTGCCTATTGTTTTAATAATGTACTTCTCATCAAAAAGTAGGACAGTGCCAATCTGCCTCATAGACGACCACTTTGGCGTTGGGGTTAACCTATCTGCCTCAGACGCCAGTGGTTGCGGGTTCGATCCCCGCACGGAACCAGAAAAAAAAATGTTCTGCGTCTGGGTGTTTATCTATTTATGTATTTATATTCTAGGTTCCCCCCTAGT
Source organism: Stenoptilia bipunctidactyla (assembly GCA_944452665.1). Lineage (NCBI taxonomy): Eukaryota > Metazoa > Arthropoda > Insecta > Lepidoptera > Pterophoridae > Stenoptilia > Stenoptilia bipunctidactyla. The sequence continues at coordinate 23,645,744 of OX101729.1, read as the reverse complement.
TCGCTATATGGTATCCCATAACACAAGCTATGCTTACTTTGGGGCCATGTAGTTAGTGTGATTGTCTGGGGATTTTATTTATTTATTTATAATTTTGTTATTTTTTACGATACTTTTAACACGTTCCACCGCGGTAACGGCATAGACAGTAAATATGGAATTCATGTAATGGCAGTACGGGTATCGCCGTTTTCACAGAACTCAATCTAAAAATCACTACGGCAAAAGCCGGCAAATTTACATTGAAGTTTCATAGAGAGCAGTCTTACTGTTATTCTGTACAGGAGGCTTGAATTCCTAGCGTCAAAAATAACATGCTCAATAAGATTGTTTTTGGTATCATACACACACATACACAGGGGCTACGCACATTGACAGTACGGTGGTAACCGGTGTATATGTATGAAGGTTACTTCAACGCGTAATTCAGTGCTTCGCCCATAGAACACATATACTCAAGAGAAGAAGTACAACTTCATACATTAAAAGTTAAGACTAGACGCCATCTGAAAACGGTTCACATAGCTAATATGGCGGGAATTTCAAACAGTTCAAACGACTTCGAAACGACAAGTTGAAAATCTCGAAACGATTCGAGATTTCAACTTGCTCTGGTCTGAATAAAAATAAGCAAATATTTACAAACTTGTTAGGTGAAATACCATATGTATCAGTTCTGTAAGGTTTGCTTATTTTTATTGCGATGACCGTACGGGCGCGTCTTATAGTCTAGTTTTTATGAAAATAGGCACTACGGCTAAACTCGGTGTACGGCTATAGCAGTCACTGACACAGAGTTATTGGTGAATGATAATGTATATAACAGTACGGGTATAGGTGTACGAAAAATTTATATGAAGATTGTTAGTGTCATTGTGGAGAGAAGTACCGCGCTGGAACGTGTTAATAAAAAAATAATCAAGTATTAATAGTCGGTTATATTATCATGATGGTATTTTTTCTTAAATTCGCCAGATTTTTTCAGTCTCTTCTTTCATTAGTCAGACTATAGTAGTTAAGTGTGGTTTTAGCTGCTTTGGTCTCGCAGGAATTTCTTCATAACCTCTAACATTTCCAAAAGCTGGGTAATCAAAGTAAAATATATTTTTTAAGCCTACTGGAAACTAAGAAACCCTCCTCCTTTAATATGTTAGCATGGATGTAACATACGATTAATGAACGTGGAGGAAGCGAAAGAGGTATATCTGGATCGTAGCAGTTGGCGTTTCTTAGACCTACCCCAAAAGGAGACGGGCGTGATGTTATGTATGTATGTAAATGTGACTTACCTGCTACGATAATAAACAGATTAATTCGACTTTATACGTTTACGAAACCGAGGCTTATGGCCTTGAATTCTTTGTTCCTACAATGAAAATGCAATAACATTGATAGTCATATTGCTAAATTACTCTTATAGGTATAACTGAAAATACCATTAGATGGAGCTACATTAGCAATTTAACGTAAGAACAAAAATGTGCTAAGCAATCTCGAGGCGTACCGCCAGGCACCGGTAGCTCAGTAGAAGAGCACTCGTCCGGCAAACGAGAGGTCCCAGGTTCGAGTACTGGTCGGGTGATTTTTATTTATCACATTTTTTCAGTTATACATGATTGATAGTCCTGGACTTGTTTATCACAGATGTATAAGTAAAATATGAGTAATAGTTTTTCCTATTTTTTTGCTAAAGTGCACCTAAAAATAATCATACTGTAAGTTAAATATCCTTAACCATACTGTACCAAATGTTGATATATTAAAAATTTTCGATTAATTTTATACTAACATCATTTCCAATAAATATTGGAACCTCATACTGTGAGTATCCTTTACCATTAATTTTGGGAATGTTTACTCTCAATCTGACGGGTAATGGAAACCAAGGCCTCTTATTTCTAAGATAAATACTCGACTTGCCGTTTCGTAGGTACCGTTTTGGAAGGGACTTAGTATTTTACCATACAAATATAAATGTGAAAATTTGGATGGATGAATGTTTGTTCCTCAATTAAGGCGGAACGGCTGAACAGATTCGGATGAAATTTGGCATAGTGATAGTGTACAGTCTGGAATAGCACATAGGCTACCTTTTATCCGAGTATTCCCGAGGAATTTGTAATTGAACGGGTAAAACCGCGCGTGAAAAAAGCTAGTGATATAAACTTTACTTTAAAGTAAAATTACTAGTTTCCTAAATTTATGGTGAAATAAAAAAAAATATTCAGAAACACATTCTCCTTCGGAAACAAACTAATTTAATAGATTTAATAGAAAAAGTTGTACAAAGCCTATAACAAATATTGCAAATACTTGAAAAACTAAACACACAAAGAACTGAAAGCTAAAAGAAAATCGTAGTTACATTCCTAATATGAAAACAACGGGGCCAAACACCGCTCTTTTAAAGGACGAATTATCACAAAATACTCAGAAAGGATTCATTTGTTTCGTAACAAAAGCCAATCTCTGGTATTGTCTGGTAGTCGAAGTAAGTAACCTGAATAACAGAAAACCAATTTATTTTTTCTCCAAACAAGTTGATTTAACGCGATAGTAGACTCTATGTCGATGCTAGTAAGGTTTGTGTTAGCAGTTTCTTTTGTTCATCTCATTTTGTTCAACCGCAAAAGTGTACTTTTGTCATTTTGTTCGGTAACTAACGGTTGATCTGGTTTTTGGGGTATTTATAAAACGATATCTAGATTGATATTTTTCTCAATCATTTTTGATTCATCTTATTTATTACCTTTTGCAGATAAATTTCCTTCATTGATATATGAATCGTATAGTTTTCAATATCAAAATAATTAATTAACTTAAAAAACATTTGTAAGTTAGTACCTACTCTCTTCTTTACGGTCTACCACATACTTACCATTTCTAAAAGGCCCCGTAACCGCTAATAACTCGATAAATTTGGCTAAATTCCTAAATAATAAGTATGGACAAAGGCCTTCCGGGTACCCATGAGATGCTTCGACAATCCTGTTCAAAATATTTACTGAAGTACCGTCAGCAAAACAAGATTTTTTTTCTTATTCGATTTGATTAAAAGAAAGTTTTTCTTACAGTTAAGTATGTTAGTACTAGTTGTGCCCACGTAAAAATTGATCCAGACAAATAATATGATTTATTTATTTATTTTATTTATTCGACAAGATATACCAACAGAGAACATATTATACATATTAAAAGAAATAAAGTTCAAAACACAAATTCTGATATGTACTCCTTTAACAGGCATATACAACATTCGAAATTTAGTGGTGTTCAATAATAAAATTTAATTGAAAGTATTAAATATTATTACACTATTATTATAACATTAAGATTATTCAGTAAAAAAAAAGATAATAATTAAAATAATTAAAATAAAAGTGGTTAAGAACAACATTCAGTTACAATTTAGCACAATCAGACATACCAGATCAATAACATTAAGTAAAAGAGACATAATATGGCATGTTAATTATTAAATGATACGGTATATATGTGACAAAACATCAGTGATTATTTTTGAATAAGAGATTTAATAATTTAGTCTTGAAAACACTAATGGGATCGCTGAAAATATCGAGATCACTTATAGAAACATTAAAAGTATTGTACGATCGACACATTCTCGATATAGGCGAATGAAAGCCGAGGTTTGTCTTGGCGGTCTGCACCCCAAGAAGTTTGGGGATACGTTGACGTGGATAATTATAGGGTACATTCAAGGTGACTTTTTCTAAAATTGAGGAACAGTCTAACGACCCGTGGAGTATTTTGTGGAGAAAAGTAAGATCTCTCATTTTTCTTCTATCCCTTAGGTAATGCATCTTAAAAAAGTTAAGGCGGTGTTCATAAGGACTTCTGTGCGATATTCCTGGGCATGAAAAAGCTAACGTTCTAGTGAATGAGCGTTGAATACGTTCAATACGCTGAGAATGAACCGAGTACAAGGGGTTCCAGGCTACGCTCCCATATTCGAGACAGCTACGTATCATTGCGTTGTATAGAATAATTTTAGTGTGATAAAAGTATAGAATATTTCAGACTGTGTGAGAAATTGTAGGTCAACCCATCAAGAAAAACACGGAATACACGTAGATTACAACAATTTGAAGATGAAAATAACATTGAAATCAACCGAATGTCGTTCTATTTTTGGGACTAAATCCTTTTGATTAGCAGCTTTGTGTATATTAATTGTATATCCCAATTTTACAAATATCTTTACTAATTACTATGAAGCTGATGTACTGAGGCCTATAATTATAATATTTGCAAAATTCTCCTTTGAACCCAACTCCTTTACACCCTGTATTCAATTAGATTACGAAACTGATTATTATAACAATAATGAACTTGATATCTTATTACTATGGTTTTATCGCAATTATGTTGTAACTCGCTTTATGTTTCGTTAGTGTTAGGTTTAATTTCAAATGCTCTGTCTTAAATTAATAGAGGTTTGTTACAATTTCGGAAGGATTCCAATAGATTTTTAAGATGTACCAATTTCTTTTGTTGCTATTAGCACATAATTTCTACTTTATAACTTTTACTATTTATCAATATTTTTGTGAATTTTATAATTGAAATAAAGAAAAAACCTTTGAAATTTAGAAATAAGTTTGGGTGTCCAGTTTCCTTGTAAAATGCAAACATTCCCAGTGAAAACCCAAATATGTTTTCTAAAAAATGTCCTGATAAATAAATAAATAAAGTTAAAAGACCCATGATGATTATGAAAGGCATGAAAGATTATCTCAGATCCACCTGGTAAATTGTTGGCTAGCTCATGCACTCATTCAGCTCATTTATAACAAATTGTAGGCTACCAACGCTGTGCAGTCTTTCGGTCCAGTAATATTTTCTTCGCTTGTTGTCATTATTGAGGCTAAAATCACGGCTAGACTGTTTAACTAGAATTCAAACCAAGGTAAATTTTGTTTACAACCAATTCCGAGTTTCATCCAGACAAGGTCGTCCGTCATCCAAGGTCGCGTCAAACCAGGCCCAAGCAAAATTTGGTTACAAACAGCCGTCTACAATATAGTAAACTAGCAAAGTCACCTTGGTTTGAAGGTTGTGGTTTAAACAGTCTAGCCGAGGTTTTAAGTAGGCTTATACCAATCTAGATGCCTCTGAAAAAAAGATACTTTATTTGCTGACAGTACCGAAGTACACTCATGCCCAGGGGCGCCGTTAACACCCGTAATTTACCGTTTTCGCATTCAAGTCCCGGGACGGATCCACGGCCGCTGATTGTATGCTATCCAATAAAATAGGTCGAAGTTAAAGCCTCTTATTTTTTATTTACGTTACGCAGAGCGTCGCATTTAGAAAGTTTCTTTGTTATGGTAAATTCGATTGAAATTCTGATTTTTGAATTGAAGAGTCTGGTGTGGTTGTAAATTTTAATGCTAATGTAAGATGAAAGCCAATTGAAAAGTGATACTCTTCGAAATGCACATAAATTGTTGAATGAATGATAAATTAATTAAATTAGGTTAGATAATGCTTACTACTTTGCTGAATATTTCCACGTTGAACAGCGTTTCTTTTTTCCGAATAGAAAGGCATTAAATTCAGTTTAATTACTCGCACCAAGACTCATCTGATATCCCCTGAAATTGCCAATATCCAAGGGGACGCAGATCCATTCCACTCGACATACCTTTGTTGCCTAGGTTATACCTGGAGTCAAACTATAAAATTCCTAATTAATATCTTTGAAGGTGCAATGTGGGAAAAGAACCCTTGCCATCAAATCAATGAAAGTTATTGATGAATCGTCCCTGTGAATATCTTTTTGTTCTTCCTCGGCTCATAATCGATTTATTGCTACCCGTCAATTAATAGAATAGAATATCTTTTTTTTTTTTTTTGTTTTTCCGCCACAGAAAATTTTGGGCACCCCCTAAAACAAGCTTTAACCAGTAAAACAAGCTTTAGCGGGAGGAGGATGAATCCTATTACGGACGAATGGGCATTCTATAAGCTGTTAACCCCAGTGGCTAACGGCAAATAGAATGCCCAGACAGTGTGGAGACTCACTCAGTGAAGCCGAGCATACCCACTAAACATCCCCCTTTACGACCTACCTTAATCCAGGTTCTTGATCATTTATCGGAGCGACAGCCAATTGGAGAGGGAGGCTGCGCAGTGAGCGGCATCCAGACGGCTGCCACCAAAAGGAACTGAAAGTGAGAAAAAACAAAGCTAAGATTAGCAGAAATGACAAAGCTGAAACTAAGATATTATCTAGAGTGATCAGACTCACTCTGAGATAGGAATGCTGGAAAGAAGGACTACGTATTATTTTTTTTTTGTTTTTTGTTTTTTTTTTTTTTTTTCTGGTCCCCTGATAGGTAAAAGGGTCATTTTTTAAACGAGCTCTTTTGGCATAGTTTTCTTTTTATGCAATGTTCTTTTCTTATTGTAATGCCACTGTGGGCTTAACTTATACATTTATACTTTGTTATATTTTTATCTATATATACAATTTTGATTTTTCTTGTTATGTTAATTCTAATCTGATATTACAGTATTACAGTTTTCAAAAAGTCTAATATCTTATATTTTTTTTTCAATATTTGTTTCCAATTACATATTAATCTCTTACACTTACTTATTTTGATTAACACTTTCTATTTATGATACAATTTTAACAATTTCGATTTTCACACTCTACATATGATTTCTAACATTTCTCTACAAATTTAAACACAATTTTTACAATTTTGCTGGGCGGGTTTCCGCTTGCTGCATACATTTATTTGCTATTTGCGAACGACTGAGGATACATTTACTTACAATAAAAAATTTATGATGCTTATATCTACTTATGTCTACTAATTATTTTTATTCCTATTTAATTTTACACTTTTATCTTACAACTTAGAGAAATATAAAAACAATTTTATATTATCTAGTTGATTTATATAACTGAATTCCTTTTCGCCACTTGCGTCCCTATTTTAGTTACATAATCTATAATAACTACGTTTAGAAACGTTAAGCTTGCTGGAGTTTCCTGATAAGGGGAGCGAACTTGGTTAGGACCGGAAGAGCACCGTTGAAACCCTCTGGGCTGGCGTCGAGAGCGGCGCCGAAAGCCAGGATCTCGTCGATGGGAGCGAGCTGGATCCAGAACGCCATGCGGTCTAGAGAACCATTTGCATTCTGGCACTGGGAAGCCGATTTGGCGGCCGGTTGCGATTGAGTCGCGACCCGGCTGCGCTGACCTGGAACGATAGAAGTAAAGGCTTTAGGGGCCTTTGAACTGACTGGAGGGGCGTCCGAGCTAGGCTGCGGTCGCTCTCTCCAGTTCTCGATGGGCTTCACGGTAGCCCTGGCAGCACGCGGTGCCTTGGGGCAGCCGCGAAAGTTTGCTGTGTGGCCTGACTGGCCGCACAAGACGCAGGACGGAGCGGTGGGCGATTCGGGAGTGCGAGAGCACTCCTTAGTCCCATGCGGTTCTAGGCACTTGACGCACCTAGGGGAAGCATGACAATTTGCCGCCGCATGACCATACAATTGGCAGCGGTGGCACTGACCTGGAAAACCACGCTTGTGTGGTACCTCGACGCGGACGGTGAGCTTGCCTCTGAAAATGGACTGCCCTTGCGGGCTCCTCGCTAGGATTACTAGCGCTAGTGGGAACTGCTTGCCTCGGCGGCTGTGCATTTTGTGCACAGATTCGACGGGGAAGTCTTGAGAAGACAAGTCCTCTTGGATTTGCTCGTTCGAGAGCTCGAACGGCACGTTCCTGAGGACGGCACGAATCTTACGCTCCTCAGGGAGGGCGTAAGTGTGGTACTCGAGCTTTTGGTCAGCAAGAAGCCGAGTAAGATTCCTGAAATCGGAAATGGAATTGACAACGACCTTAATAGAGTCACCCACGTTGGATGCCTTACTATACTGGATTTTGGGATTGTGTCTACCGCAGAGAGCTGAGACCTCGGTCCAGCGGCTCTTGTCCCGTAGAAAGACGGGGGGCGGAGACTTGACTTTCGGCGGAGCCGAATCTGATTGCGACGCAGGCTGGGACGCCGGGATCGCTGAAACAAAAGGCGCAGGAGCAGACGCCGGTGCGACATTTTGCGGAGCAGGAACAGCGGCTGGAGCAGCTGAAACGGATGGAGATAAAGTCGAAGAAGCCTCTTGCTTCTTCTTCTTAGACTTGGACTTTTTGCAAACCTCGGTGAACGGAGCAGGAGATTCTGGAACTAAAGGAGCTGAGTCGGAATCGCTACCTGGCGGGGTAGTTTTCCGTTTGCATGCGGTGGAATCTACCGACATGCAATCTGAAAAAGGATCGACGAACGCAGTTGGATCTGGAGACGCCGGAGAATCGGTTGGGAACCCCTGTGAAGAGGAGGCGACCTGAGGACGAGAGGACCATTGCTCTCGCAGGGACTCGATTTGAGCGAGGAGGGCGTCCTTCTCGGAGAGAAGGGCTTCCTTCTCGGCGGCATGTTGGGCTTCCAGTGATTGTTTTTCGCTGGACAACTGACTGAAATCAGAAGACAACTGACTGAAGTCTGAGGACGAAGGGCGAGCGGATAATTCCGCCTGCAGGGAAGAGATCTTAGCATTTTTCTCAATAATATCATTCCTATAAGTGGCTAAATGTTCAGCGAGATTTTTCCTATCCTCCTGAAGATTACGGATGTGACGACGATTGATTTCGCATTGATGCTCGGCACACTCAGGGTGACGAGGCATAATGCTGGGCTGAAAGAAAGTCTATCGAAGACAAACTGCGCTGGAAAAGAAAACGACCTAGTACGGACCTATTGCCGGTGAACGGCGGACGATCAGGCTTCGTTGGCACGGTTACGTATCCACCTGACCAGCGATGCTTCGGCCGGCAGCAGTCGGGTCCGCCCTGAAAAGGGCAGATGAATTAGCCCCGACACCACACAGCCTCCACAAGAGAAAAACTTTCCGAAAGAGCTTAACTTGGCACCTGACCCGCACGAGTGCGGGGGAGGGAACAAGGGCAGCGCAATACGAACACTCGGGAGCGGCCGCAGACACGACCGTTCGGGAGCGAACGCAAACGGGAAGTGAATAGAATATCCTTACCCTCTTTATACTTATACCTCATACCATTATCCTTCAAACTTGTTGCGAGTCGACCCGAGTTGCTTAAAATCGTATTATAGAAACTGAAGAACCAATTTCTTTTAACTACTTTCAAAAACACTTTTTTCTTCAATTGGCTGAACCGTTATAATACCTATGCTATGTTATTCCACGTGCAGTAAAAAAATATTGTGCACCTTGTGCCCGAACTTGCTAAATTGCTAAACTTTCACAATAACCATTTAATAAGGGTTTATTCAAACACTATATTTTATTTATTTTCATATAAGAACTTTGAAATGAAATAAATTGATGAAATCAAAAAATATTTTTTGGTCTTTTCTTTTACCACTAATACTGAGTTCCTTCCACTAACGCGAGAAAGCGAATAGTTAAAACATCCTCATATTATGGACGAGAATGTTTTCATTTCATTTCAATTATTTCATAACAATCATTACAATTGTGTGGAAAATTTATAAATTATTATTATTATAAAATTATATATAGATGTATTAAAATTGAAATTAACTGAATTTACTAATTTAAACATGTGAAAAGTATGTGAGAATTCATATTTGTGTTTTTTCAATGCTAGGCAGATTGTGATGAAATTTCGCCGACCGGTTGATACCACAAAGCTTAGAACATAGGACTGTCAAGCCTGATAATCCCATGGGTTGATGTTATCATCAAGTCGCAAGAAGAGCTAGTTTTTATATATTTGAACTCTAAAATCCTAACAGTACTTTCAATTTCATGCTTTAATCTAAATCAATCGGAATGTACTATGTAAAACCATGCTAGTATTGCCAGTAATACAAAATAAGAAAAGGGGTCAAGTCGGCAAAGGCTTTGCTAATTATTGAAAATCAGTCTAAAGGCTTTGCTAATTATTGACGTACAGTAAATGAACATCTTAATTTATTTTCTTTAAGAAATAAACTTATGTAATTTATTCATCCAATTAAGTTATTGAAACAAATAATTAAGGTTAGGCGATATTCAAATTGAAATTAAGAATTAATTTGATAACTGTATATTTTTAATTACATGCAGGTTCCGTCACTACTTATTTTAGCCCCTCGTATTGATTAAAAAAATACGTAACGAGATGATTATTAATTTATAAATATAATTGATCAAACTAATGCAATTTTTTAGCATATAGAAAATTTGTGAAGAAACTATTTATTTATAAAACAAGGTTTAATTGTAAAGCATGTGTTAGGCCTGTTTCCGTACGAAATTAACACGAAGTTGTACTATAAGATTTTCTTAGTCAAAGGTGATATAAGAGGTTGCAAAGTCTTTTTACAAGGAGCTATTAAGATTATTTATATCGCTCTGGTGTTTACCACGGACGAACCGAACTGTCCTCGTTGTTCGATAATTTTACTATGTCAAAAAATCCGCTCGACGCCGACCGACGTCAAAGTCAAAAGAATCTTTATTTCGTAAGTATTTAAATACATTTGAAATAAGTCACAATTTACAAATTGAACTGAATCTACCACCACTTCGGAAAGTCGGTCTGTTGAGAAGAAGTGGCAAGAAACTCAACAGCAATCAATATTATTGTGTATTTTTAAAAGATTAAAAATACACAATAACAATTAACAATCTTCTTGCATCCGGATATCTTATAGTAAAACTTTATACTTATCCTTAAATCTATCGAAGGGTTAATCTTAAGTAATTTGGAATTTTATTATAAAAGCGTACACATTGACCCATGAACGAGTTGGTGATCTTCTGGAGTCTACTATTATATTTATACATTAGGCAATCAAGTACTAGACAGAAACGTAGACATAGATATAGAGGTAAAGATAGAAGTAGATAGATGTAGCGATAGAGGTGAGAGATAATACAGAGTGCTCTTTTTGACCAAATTGAACCCACCCTTTTTACCACCGGACTATCAGACGCAGACAGAACTTCCATCCCTATATAGTGGATTTATTAAGAAGTCGAACAAAACGCTTCGATAGTTCCTTTTTGGTACGGATTGCCAAGGTGTGGAACAATCTGCCTGCGTCTGTTTTTCCTGACCACTACAGTCCTGGAACTTTTAAGTGTCGAGTGAATAGGTTTCTCGTGGATGGACGTGTAACACTATAGTCTTCATGCGCACTTTCCATCAGGTGGCATGGAAGAAAAACGTCCTATCCTTACAATATAAAAAAAAAGATAATGTGGATGGAGATGAGGATAGACGGGACACTAACACGTCGATCGATAGGTGTGGTAATTATAGAGGTAGTAAGTTCTATTTCCTAGTCGTTTGTTAAGGACCAGCTTTTACTTACCTCAATAGCTTTTAAAGTAATGAAAGTGGTAAATAAGGAGGTGTAGATAAACTTTAATACAATGGTGTACTTAAGTCGTAGTTTACGAGTTGGATTAAAGTTTTAGGATAAGGTCCGCCATTGGTTTTTATGTTATGAAAGTCGGATTTTCGTGGTAGTGGAATTGTAACTTATGGCTGTCATTGAATAATAATATAATAAATACTCTTTATTTTATCATAATTGTCTTTATAATAAAATGCGAATAATATATAAAATTACAGTGATAAATAAGTATACCTTTTTAGCCATAGTATTCTTTTAGTTTAAACGCAAATGACAGAGTATGAAAAATGTGCATCTCCACATAACTATGTAAAGCTTTGTTAATATTAAAACGAAATATAAATAATTCTTAAATATATGTAATATATTTAAACTGTAATTATGATCCTACTTTTAATTAAGTACTATTAAAAAAAAATTATACGTTTCAATAATAACCTATTTAATTGCGTAGTGTACTCGTAAGAAGATAGGTATAGTTAGGTAGACGGTAGAAATACTGATAGCGTTTTTTAATCTTTATTTAAAAGCTATACACCAATAAGGTTAAGTCAGCTAATACTGATGCGTTGCCAACTAAGATTTTAGGCGGAAAATTCTTTTAGTCGGGAAATTCTTTGGCTGATCTTTACTTTTATCTAGAAAAACTCCAGATGGTAGGTAACAAGTTTAGTAAAAGACGTTGTTGTGACTACAGCGACCGGAACGACGTTGAAACGAAGGGGTAAAATGTAAAGTATAATCAAACGCCGTAAGACGTATAAAACGTATTTAATTTACGTACTCTTCGCTCAGGTGTAGTTTCGCTTTATATTGTCGCTGTCTTTGCAGTAGAAGTCTTTTAAAATTGATATTTTCAGCGACTTTTTTGACAAAAAACGCAATGGCTCAGCTGGTAGGAAATACAGGGTGACTGGTGGGTCACTTTGGAAATTCCAGGACGTGATAGTTTGAGATCACACATGAAGAGAAATAATCAACGAATGCAGAGCATTAAAACCGACTTCACGTCAAAACTTTGGCTGAGTTGAGAATGTCATCAACGTAAACATTCTCCGAAATCCTACATTTTTTTTTAAATATTTTTCCAACTGATTTCTATTAAATTTTAATGGGACCAATTATGAAGTATCCTCTATCATATGAAACAACAATTTTCAAAATCAATTCATAATTGTCCGAAACATTCAGACGAATTGCGTACCTCTTCCTTTTTTGGAAGTCGGTTGAAAATGAAATAAAAAATAATTATTAACTGAGTAAATCGAAGTTGTAACCGAAAGTTGTAGAAGTTGTTACGCAACGCATGGTTACATAGGCGTAATACAATAGATTAATAGGTGGTGGTGTGTGTGAGGCAGGAATACTACTGTGTGCGTGTTGACTGAGGCGGCGCGTCGGGAAAAGTGTATTGATGTCTTTTTATTTATCTATAGAGAATTTAGGTGAAAAATTAAGTACTATATTTTATTAAATAATTATGATTAGAATCGAGTACAGAGTGCTCTCCTTCAATATCTAAAATTTGTCACCAGTCACCCTGTATATCTAAATGTTTACTTTGTCTACGGTAAACGCCGGAAACTAGGTACTCTTTGACTGGTTCAAAATCTATTAGGTACTTTCAAAGATTTCCCCGCACGTAAAGACAGTCGTTCCCTATTATAAGAAGTAGAGATAATTAATTGTGAACACTAATATTATTATAAACTAACAAGTTGATGTTACACGGGGCTTTAGGATGTAATTTTCTCTTCGTAGAAAACGTAATCGGAAAACATACCTAAACGCCACCGCTAAGATACTTGGAACTTTAAATTAATAAATAAATAAATAAAAATGTTTATTCATTTCCGAAAAGTATATATTGCAAAATGTGGTTGATAGGTAAATTTATCTACTTTGTCCAACAATATTGATTCAATATTTTGCCGTGTATTTCATCGTCATTTGATTTATATTTTATAGAATATAAGGCTAATTTTGAAGAATATTTACGCGAATAGCTGAGTTCCTAAATATCTTAACAGAAAAAGGGAAATAGGTCATTTTACATATGTAAAAATAAGATTATTAATTAAATGCCTTTATTTTTATATTGAAACACTAAGAAAATTCAATGAAATTTTTTTGATACTCTTTAAATCAAAAGAAACGATAGGCTCCAAAATTTTATCGTTTAATTGAACCAATAAGTAAAAACTAAGACATATTCAAATGTACTTACCACATTGAAGCCAAAAAAGTGGTCCTAACTCATCAAAAGCTCATAAAGCAGGGGCGCGGCGGGCACGGGGCGCGGGGAGGGGTCGACGCTGGCGCAGCTCGCGTTGCCAAAAATCTAGTCAAACTGGATTGCCTTAGTGCAACGCACTGCGCGGATCAATGTGTGCAAAGAACAGGAGCAATGGAGGGCTTTCGATTACATTTTTTCGAAATGAGATCATCGAATTTTGTCGGTTTAAGATTCTATCTAAATTTTAATACAATGTTTTGTGACCATTGTATTATCAATAGGGTAGAATAAAAAAGTATGATTTATGTTATTTAATGTAAAATAATGTGTATTGTCTTAAGTTAATATTAATCAAATATATAGCTAGATGAACATTAATTATGGAAGTTCTTGAGTACACATGTAGTTAATATATGTACACACAACATCAATTTAGAACTTACGTCAAGCTGTTGTTTTATAACACACCAATGAGAAAAGTATAATAAATTGAACGTTCCGTCTGTAAAATAAACAATGTTCTCTTTTAAAATCTTACACATACCTGTCAACCTGTAAGTTACTAAAGTTTCAAAAGTGTAAAAGAATACCGGAAGAGCGGTTCAGCATCTTGACAGTAGAGCCTATATTATTCGCATCTTTTGTTTATAAAAACCCAAAAAATGGATCATAAAATAGTAGTAAAAAAAACATTCCGTAATAAAACGACTATTTAGATGAGGCAAATTCCACTTAAAGTAACAAAATGTTTCCTTTGTTGACTTAACAAATTGTAACACATTAAATAAAAATTCAAGTTGGTTCACTTTATATTTTCTCCAAAATAAGTAAGTGTGCAAGTATTTAACTCTTTATTTTTTTTGCCATATATCGACTCCAATGCCGTCTGTATCCTGTCGTTAGATAGTCATACTCTCAAGTAGGTGCATCTAAAAAGTGCAACTCGATTGCGAAGCTGCGCGCCCAAAAAGTATAAAATGAGGGCGATTTCGGCTCGGCCGACGACCGGTCGTCGACCCTGCTAATACTTTAGACCAGCCTAGGGCCCAAGGTGACTTTTCGCGTCATATATCAATAATTTTATGTGTGTGCGAGTCGTGGTAGACTGCACATGCGTTTGCGCATATGTGCGTGATGGGGAGTTAGATTTTTAAGCAGATGTTTAGCTTTTTTAGGACTACGGACGTGTCGAGACGCAGTTTTTTACGTTAAGCAAATTAAAACCGCGTATTAAGTGTAGAGACGATTTTACAATGCTGAGCATTAATATTAGTCGTATAATTTTATGAATGTTAATGCAATAAAATAATTAAATGTCTGTATAACATAAATGAAATCGTTACATTAAGATATTAAGAAATAAAAAGTTAATTTGAAGTAAATAAAAATCGGATTACTATTTTTTTATAACAACGAGATTTTAACGATTTTTTCCTTTGTAGGTTTAAGAGACAAAATTTATATAGCCTTTAAGGTATCGCGTCATGTCAGTGCCGACACAAAGGCATTCATTAAAGGATTCACAAGATAAGTTAGAAAAAGTCAGCTTGTCGAATTTCGAGAGGTTCAAAAGGTTGATTGCTTGGTCCAAGTTAAAAAAGAGCAAGACTTAATTCAACTTTAATAGTTTGCAATAACATTGAGATTAAAATCTTAACATATTACTGCCATCATCATCATCAACAGCTTGTATACGTCCGTTGCTGGACAGGGCCTCCTCTAAAGTTTTCCACGTCACAAAATACAACAAAATAATATGGTAGACAGACAGTAGCACCTACATTCGTTAGTAACTTATGAAGTCGCAGTCCATATGTGGCAGTAATATCATAATAACAGAGATTTGGTCAATTCCCTAGTCCCGGAGGATGTAAAAATAACAACATGATTTTATCATTTTCGTAAATAAATATAGTGATTTGAACAAATGCCATAATTAATTTAGAGAAATTTTAAAAATGACGGATGATGTAGTCAGAACGGGGTTTGGTGCGACGACGAGCGTAGCGAGGAGGGCCGGTTAATAGGCAAAGCCTGCGCGAGCCGAGCGTGCGAAGCGAGCGGTGCCCCGGGAGCGGCCGGTGAAGTTCCATAATCCTGGAGAGCTATCATAGTCAACCCTATAGTGTCCCTGACATGACCAAAAGTTTGAAAATCGGATTATCACCATCTTCGCAATCGTCTTTTCGGTAAAATGAAAATATGGACAAGAATGTAGGAAAACAATTTCGGGGTAGTGAAATGTGTGCTCAAAACATTCGGATTTAAAATAGTTATTAAATCAAGTATTAAATAATTTTTATTGTTTGACTGAATCGATTGTGGCATTTGTCAAATCACTAGTTTTGTTTAAGAAAATGATATAATCATGTTGTTAGTTTCACATCCTCCGTGACTTCACCGGAATATAAAGACGACCACTTTGACGCTGGGGTAATATTGTCTACCTCAGACGCCATTGGTCGCGGGTTCGATTCCCGCAGGGAACAAGGAAAAAAAAACTCTGTCTGGGTGTTTATCTATTTTTGTATTTATATTCTAGATTCCCATCTCCCCCCTACTTCGCTACATTGTATCCCATAACACCCTAGTTTGCTACATTGTATCCCATAACACAAGCTATGCTTACTTTGGGGCCATGTAGTTGGTGTGATTGTCTGGGGATTTTATTTATTTTTTGATTGGCCAAATATCTGTTTTCATCATATCACTGCGACACATAGACCAAGTTGATAATCAGTTCTGACCTTGTAGAAAGCCTTTAAGCTTACAATATCACATATTGCTTGACACTTTAAATATCTTGAATCTTGAATCTTGCGAATCTTTTGACTCAACCCACACAAATTCTTTCCCGTGGGTAAAGGTGAACGATCCATCAATACGGCACCCCTGAGTGACGCCCGAAATATATCGACATGAAATAGTGAGAGGCTTTATTCAAAATTCACCTTTGTGCTTAGGATGAGGTGAAAAATGATCTTTGTTTCTTGAACATAAACAGTATTTAGAAATTTAAATATACAGGATTGATGGGACTTAGGCGCTACAACCACGGAGCAATTTTTGTAGCAACAGGCAACTACCTGTGTATATATATATTTCAATGGGACTGCGCACACAGCAACTCGAGTTTCTAAATCCAGTGATCGTCAACGGTTTCAATGGTTCAACTAGTAATCAATGACCAAATTAGTTACCTACTTATTGCCGCAACTAGCAATTGTAAAATATGCACCGATTTTGATCTAAATATGCACCTGGACGCTGCGCAGATTTAAAACTTAACTTTGAAAGTTTCTCACAGATTTTCATAAAATTGAGATAATCGAAAACATTATAGAAACTATCAAATTTTTACAAGAAAATTTACAAATTTGATACACCACAACAGAAGCTATGTATATTAATAAGGGTTACTGTAAAATATTGATTTTAGTATATTTTTCAAAAGATGATTTTTGTTGAGTTTCTTGCCACTTCTTCTCAAGAGATCGATAATTAATCTGATTTCTTTTAGGTGTATGTACCAAGGAAAAAATATTTTTTTAACTTTGAGATTGATTTAAGCTCCATTGGCAAAGTGCCTTGATATTTTGTTTTGTTTTCACGATTTTCACGGTAAAAACATCGTTACACGAATAAATTATGCTTTTATCGGAAGTTTTAGCGATTACTAATACGTGATAAAATGCGTTAAAAATCGTCTTTTATTCTATAGGCATTACTTTTACACAAACAATAATACGAAAAACAGATCGAGGTTGCAAATAATTTATAAATTTTTAAATGAAATAAGTTTAACCGGATATACTATGTTTAAAGATTTTAAAATCCGGTTTTTAAAACTCGTCTTTAAAGAAGCCATAGTGACAAAATAAGTAATTTTTAGTCCTTAACGAGGGCAAAAGAGGTGTTTTATAAATTTGAAAATGTATTTCGGTGTTTTTGTAGGGCTTCTGTGGCATTTGAGCTTGTAAATAGATGAACTGATTTTAGTGAGGTTATTTTTATCGAAATTATTCACTGTTAAGGTGGTTTTTAACTATATTTGATGGTAGTAGTCGCCAAACTGATGTTTGTATTTCATTGGAGACACTGATAGGAAAGGATAGAAATACCCAGTATTGCTGCTAAAAAAATGCAAAATTTTAACTATTATTTTCTGCTAACCTTAATCTCTTTAAAATAATAATAATAATATGTTTATTTTTAGAATAAAATACATCCAATTTTGTTAGTAAAAGCTTAAACTATGTTAGTAATTAATAGCCAGATATAATTTCATTTTTGGTTGGGCAAAATTGACAATCCTACCCAGTGCTTAGTGAATAATACCAAGAATTCAATTTCTGTTATTCTACAGGGTAACTGGTACAAGTTTTAGATACTGAAGGGAAGCACTCTGAACTCGATTCTGATCATAATTATGTAATAAAAGCAGGTATTTAATTTTCCACCAGAAATCCCTATGAATAAATAAAAAGACCTTAAAGACCTACACTTTTTTCGACGTACTGCCTCAGTCAACACGCACACAGCAGTGTTCCCGCCACACGCACACCACCCGCTAAGTATCTATTGCATTACGCTTATGTAACCATGCGTTTCGTAATGAGTTCTTTAACTTTCGGTTAAGTTGACTCAGTAAATAACAAACATATTATATACATACATAACCTCACGCCTGTCTCCCTTTTTTTTCGAATCAAACATACCTCTTTCGCTTCCTCCACGTTCATTAATCTTTTCATACATGATCGCCGTTTACTGGTACTTTTAACTAGGCCCTTTCTAAGAACATCGCCAATTTGATCAGCATACGTTTGCCTAGGATGGCTTCTTCCAGTAAGGAACCATCCATTTTTGCTCTGTACACCTCTTTCGTAAATCTACTTTTACTCATCCTTTCCAAATTTCCAAACCACCGTAGTATACCGTAGCATACCCTTGCCTTTATAAAGTGGCAAAATAACGGCCTTGCACCAGTCACCTGGAATACGGCCAGACCGCCAATTCTTACTAAAAAGCTGGTACAACAGGTTTGCAGTGTCATCTTCATCATCATCTATTCCTTCACAAAAATTTATCGTCGCATAATGGCATTCCCCTGTCCTCTTTTTGTCTGCTTGGGGGACAAGACGTGACGTGTGGCAATGCACGTCGCCGTCGGGAATTTTGCACCCCTCAGACAGATGGGGCTGCCTGAGGTGGCCTCAGAGAGGGATTCTCCAGATGGCCTTCTGGGGTTCTGGATTCCCTTCCTCATCATAGCTGCACCCACTATGACGGATAGGAAAGGGATCGAGTCAGTGTTGAAGGGAATTATGAATGAGAGTAAGAAAAAGATATTGAGAGGATACTGTATACACGGAGGGGACGTTTGTAGAGTACGCAGCAGCTAGGGAGGCCGGGGTCGCTTACCCTAGTGCCTTTTCATCAAAGTCGGTCAGGCCATTGAAGAGAAGCCCACATGACATTTATTTTTGAGAAATAATAAGTCCAGCCACAGAATATTTTTTTGGCCATGGTCAAGCTTGTGATTGTGGCTGACATAGTAATTTAGAAGGCCACTTAGATTTTTAGATGGAAATAATGCTATTTAAAAGAAGTCTGTTTAATTAGCACCCTTTATTTTTATTTTATTTTTCTTTTTATGTATGATCTCAAACTATCACGTCCTGTAA
The DNA here is from genome assembly GCA_944452665.1 of Stenoptilia bipunctidactyla. Taxonomy (NCBI): domain Eukaryota; kingdom Metazoa; phylum Arthropoda; class Insecta; order Lepidoptera; family Pterophoridae; genus Stenoptilia; species Stenoptilia bipunctidactyla. The sequence goes on along the minus strand of OX101729.1, from coordinate 23,626,380 downwards.
TTTCGTAAATGACCCACCAGTCAACCTGTATATTATTTTGTTCAGTTTTCATTTTTCAAACTAAGATTTCTAGTCTCAAAAGATATTTCATCGAGTAACCGTCGTTTATTTTAATAAATTTTGTGTAGACTTAATGACTTTAATATATACACTTTCTAGTACTTGAGAATATGACTCTTTTAATATAAGCAGTCATCGTTCAGCCTAAATAAAAGTTTTCTTTGGTCATGTTGGTCAATGATGTTATTGTAACTAGTTTATTTCTTCACACTATACTTTTGACAATTTCGTAAGACATTGACGCCAAATAATAATGAAATTATTTCTCGTGTAGAGTTTATTTCTTCGTACAATATTTATTCAATTATTTATGTAAACACAATTATAAAGGTACAATTTAAGTTAAAAACTTATGTGTGTAAAAATGTATAGCTTATTTCTAAGATAAAATTCTTCCAGCAGACATGTTATTATCTATATCTTTCTCTTTTTTTGTAGTTGAGAACTCCTCTAAAGGACTCGACAGCAGTGAACGACTCTCTCGACGCTGATGCTGTGCCGGCGAACGGCTCCATCTTCACCATGACCTTGAAGAATAACCACCTCATTGTGGAGACGGAAGAGAGAAATGTAAGAGTTTTATCAACTTCATCTTAAAAGGACGATCTTATATTAAATGTGCTTTTATTACATTTATAAAGGGTGTATTTCTTTACAATTTGAATAAAATTATATGTTAAAATCGTCGTAGAGATTTAGAGCTTTTTCTTATCTTAGCTTAAGTTTTAACATAAAAAATATCTTACAAATCTTGTGTAAAGTGATAAAATTAATTTTTTCATCTTGAGGCCTTATGTTAATTTAAAATGCAAGTTATTTAACCATTATAAAAAATCAGACTATGATCATTATAAGTACACTAATCAAAGTGTACAATCCATAAATATTCTATATATTTTGTTTTCTAAAAGAAAGTAATTATTTCTTATTTCTTTTCCAGGATTTCACCAAAAATGGCCGTGAAACGAAGATGAAATACTCCCCTGACAGTGATGGCATTTTTGTTGTGGAAGTACAGCAGTCCAACGCTTACCGACCAAACAATGTAGCGTTGCAGAACACACCTCCTCGCGATCCTGAAATAGCCACAAATCAAGCCCTAATCCACAGAATCGATGAAGAGTTAGAAAGAAAGATTATTGAAGAAGAAACTGAAAGAAACAACGATAACTTCAAAACAAATAGATCTATTGCCTTGTCTAGTACAGGCCTATCAATTTCTGATCTGAGTATGTCTTCAAATGGATCACAAAACGTCAGCTATTCATATAGTGGTCAGACGGGATATGAGATAGGACCATTTGGATATCCAGTGTACGCTGGTTACGACATCTCTAATGAAGATTCAGGCAACGGTATAATTCACGACAATTCCCAGGAACCGCTTATAGTTAAAACACCAACAGATGTCGACAGGCCTGTGGTCACAGCGGCTATCTTCAAACAAGATTCTGTTATAGTGAACGAAGCTATTCAGGGCCCTGGATATTGTATGGAAGGTTCCAGTGATGGACCACTACTATCAGATGTTCAGGCTCGCGAATTCCGTTTACAGCATATAAACATAAACGGTGATGATAAAAAGGTTGAAAATGGCGTTGCTGTTACAGTCGGCGAAAAGATTGAGAGTCCTAAAAAAACTTTGAATCGGGCAGATAGTTTGCCAGTTCGATTAGAAGACGAAAAAATTATTATTGAAGTGGAGAGTGTTATGGAGACGATTGCTGAAGATGAAGTTCCTAGAGAAATATATTTGAAAGCGAAAAGAGCATCTCTTCCAATTATTCGGACAGATATGTATGAATCTGTAAAAGATGTGATGAGGCCGGTTGGGTCGCCCAAATTTGAAATTTTTGACGAAGAAGTCAGTGTAGATAATGAGGTTCCTCTAATGATTACCATTGCCGAAGAGAGTGAGCCTTGTAAGTCTGATATCGCAAGTTAAGACATTTCTGTTGTAGATGTAATTAAGTATAAGTAATTTTGTGATGATATTAAGAGCTGTAGGTTTGCACAAATACAACAATGAAAAAATAGTATTTAAACTGACTATACAGAATAAATTTCAAATATTGTGAATTTTGAATGTATAAATAGCAGCTTAATTATAACGAGTAATAAAAAGCTACTCTGATTAAAAAGATAATATCTTTGCCCCAAAAATAAGTTTATGGGTTGACCATAGAATATTTAGAAGTACCACCAATCATTACTTACGAAATGTTTGTTTTCCGAACTTGTCTAGCTGGGAATCGAACAGAGAACACTTACTGCTGCGTTTGATCGCAGCATCGCTTTATTTTATTCTATTTAGTTATTGTAGAATCTATATCATGAGCCGAGGGAACAAAACAAAGCCGATTTATAAATACTTTCAATAAAATTATACATACATAATACATAACCTCATGCCTTTCTCCATTTGGGGTAGGCAGAGACAAGGAAACACCAATTGCTTCGATCCAGACATACCTCTTTCGCTTCCTCCACGTTCATTAATCTTTTTTTACATTACCGCCGGCTGTGGGTACTTTTAACTAGGCCCTGACAGCACCATCCATTCTTGCTCTATACACCTCTTTCGTAAATCTACTTTCACTCATCCTTTCCAAATGTCCAACCACTGTAGCATACACTTTTCAATCTTAGTCACTGCATCTTCATCATTCAATAGCGGTCCCAACCTTTCTTCCAATTCTAACTTATATTTGCCACGGACAGTCTCTTTTTGCCAATTGTCCACTATTTTCCTTTCAGACATACGTACCGTGGGCGATATCGCCATTTTTCATTTACTCCACGGTACACTCTTGTATCCTTGACTTTCGTTCTCAACCGTTCATCCACAATTACAAACTCAATCGTACTACTCTCAGACTGTCTCTGCCATATATACATATGAATCATTTTGTGACTAAACATAGTGTCAGTCACCACAAGCTTTCTCTCCAAACATACATCTAACAGACTAGTGCCATTATCATTAATCCTTTCACCACCAAAATAACCTAAGACCCTTTAATACACATCACGCTTTACTCCCACCCAGCCACTAAAATCGCCTAACATAACAATTCTTTCATTATCTTCACACCTTCCAAGCACATCTCTAACATTATCCCAAAACTCTTCTCTGACTGCCTGTGGTTTGGACATATCAGATATGAGCATACAGACACAGAATAAAAATCGTGGTCAAGCCTTCTTTTAGTCTCAGCCACAGAAGCCTGGGACTCACATATTCATAACCTTTCACACAATAACACATTCTTTCGGACAAAAGAATGCCCACACCTTGGCTTCCTCTCTCAAACTCTTCTACTCCCGTTCAGAAAGCAGAGAGTTGGCCATGCGTGGACATTCCACTACCTTTCTTTTTCGACTCACACCTAGCACATCAATTTTCCTGGTATTCATCATCTCGCATATTTCGTCAATCTTATCGTTATCGTCTATTCCTCCATAAACATTCATCGTCGCAAAAAGGCATTCCCCTGCCCTCTTTTTGCCTGCTGGGGGGACAAGACGTGACGTGTGGCAATGCACGTCGGCGTCGAAAATTTTGACCCCCCCAGATGCAATGGGGCTGCCTGAGGTGGCCTCAGGGAGGGATTCTCCAGGTGGCCTGGTACCCTTCCTGGGGTAGTATATCTTTAATTCCCTTCCTCATTGTACCTGCTCCTACTTCGTCAGATAGGAAAGGATAAGGTCAGTTTTGAAGGGGATTAGGAAAAAGAGAAAGGAAAAAGGTATTTTGAGGATACTGCATACACGCAGGGGACGTTTGTAATGTACTAGTGTAGCTAGGGAGGCCGGGGTCGCTTACCCGATTGCCTTTTCTTCATAGTTGGATAGACCAATCAAGATAACACCCCATGACCATCCCATGATCATTTAAATATTATTTAGATCAAAGCTTTTTTGCAAAAATCACAAATAAAAATCATAGTAAAGTTTAAGAAATGGAAATAAATACAGATTTTTTGTAACAATACTAAATTAATTTAAATTACAATTCTAAAGTTAAGGTTAAATAAATAAACTTTGGACACATGAAATCAGTTCTCAGGTGTGCCACAGGGTCTTTAAATTTAAAGATTTTTTTTAATATTTCACCTAGTGCTTAAATGAAAATATTGTTTAAGGAGGTAGATGTAAAACGTATTGACCTCAATGTTGTATTCATACGAAATGCTTTTGTTACATTTGAATATTATTCAATTTGATATTAGACCATGTTACTTATTCATAGAAAAGAGATTTGTTAATTTTTTAATAGTTTAATGTGTAGGTGGTTGTAAAGGTTTGCTTTCATCTGAATTTGTTTTTAATAGAACTTGATATTTGAGAAAAAAAAAACTGTTACGATTATCTCGTACAATAGCATCAAAACCTTTACAGTAATTTTTCCTTTAACCTGTAAATAGAATTATGTTTTAATTCTCCAAAATTTTTCGTTTTTATTCCTCATTCCATACTTTTAAGATAAAATATGTGAAAAGTATTTATTTCTTTCAGAGTTTTTTATAAAATTCATGCTTTATTAGATAGGTAGGATTAATTGAATTAAAATAGCGACAAATAATAAAAACAATATTATTTGTTTGGTATTTTTATATTTTTTTTTGTTTTTAGAATAGAGCCGTCCGAGTGACATACGAAAATGTAATGTGCCAAGCAAATACACATACTTTGTTAATTATTAGGTTTAGTTATTAAAAAAATATAAATTTATTGTAAAATACATAGATATCGTGTAGGTATTTGTTTTTGATTTTGTTAACTTTTTTATCATCCTGTATAAGCAATAGGTTTAGAAGTGTACTGGTGATGATTCTTTTGACATGAAATAAATTATAGTTCTGTGGCCTGAAGATTTTTACAAATCATAATTCAAGTGGTACAAAAATAAATTTTGGTGGGTAGATACTTAGTGACTTGCTTGAAGTCACTGATATATCGCAAAACAAGAAGATTCTATTAATTTAAATTTAAGCAATTTTGATACTCCATAAATAATAACATATCTTAACATGATATGATCTTTTATGTACCCCTGATTTTAAGTAATGTACTACTCGTATTAACTAAAGAAATCGTACCGTAACATAAGGTCTTCCAATTGTAAGACGGTAAAAATTTAAGAAAAAATTAGAAATTTCTTATAAAGGATGTTATTAATACTATTTTATTTAATTTTTGAAATGATGTTTGACTTTGGCTCGGCTACTGTTTAAACTATTTGTATTTTTAGAAAGTTTATTGGCCAGTAAATTTTGTCTTTAGTTTATCATCTAAAGATACATGGAACTCCAGTGGGATAATCAAATATGTAATGTTGACGATAATTGATTGACTCTTCCAAATAAAGAAATGCTATTTGCAGTCAAAAATGTTTCATATTTATTAGATGTCAACAGAATTAACACCAATGTTGTAATATTATGGTCGACAAGACAAAGTGTAGAGAATCTTGTTAAACCTTTTCTAGAACCTTCGAGTATGATGGTAGGAAGATTTTTAAAATCAAAGCCAAGGTTGTCACCTAGTATTATGTCTGATTTGATACATAGGGTCGCCTGGTAGGTAAAACCGATGAGTGGGTCACAATAGGTTTTTTTTTTTTTTAAATGTATATTTCGTAAATTAAAATTTTAAAATTATTATATGTGATCAAAATTAACACATGAAGTAATAAAAACATTTCCATCTAACTGTTTGTAGTCATAAAATGTAGATTAATCTTTAATTTTACTCACAGAGAAGAATTTTGAAATTTGAAATTCGGGCCCAATCATCATTCCTAATCTGCTATTAAAATATAATTGACTATTATGAGCGGACCCTCCCAGGGCTAGTAATAAAGCGGACCCTGTATAAAACTATGTTATTGATTTACTCTCGTCGTAGCTGAAATTGATTGATTTGTTGATGACTGGTTTATAATTGATTTGGCTTTTAAATAATCTATTATAGTATCTTAAAAATCCGTAATTGTGGTTTTATTTTTACTTAACATGTACCCGCAGCTTACAGCCGGTTTCAATAACTAAGCAAGAAGTAAAAGTAAGGATAGAAATTCCTATACTATCTTGATTGAGCATAATACAGTAAAGTAATTTCTATGCACACCTAGATAACTTCACGCCTGTCTCCCATTTCTATCTTTACTTTTATTTTAACTTTTTGGCAAGGACCGGCTGTTATTTTTCTAAAGGTTTCACCCATGCTAATGTTGATGTTAACCTTTGTTCAGGAGACCTACGTTTGTTTGCCAATTTTTACCTTGGTACAGTATAACCGAAGGATGCCCAGAAATGCCAAGAGTGCATGCAAACATCCATCACCCTAAATATTTCCGTCGCTAAATATCTTACATTTAGATTGAAGAGCAGTTCTTATAGAAAATGTGGTTATTCGCACCGGAAACCGGGACCTACTAATATCCCAAAGGTTGCAAAATTAGATGTTAGTACTCTTGGAGATTTTATGGGTATGTTATGTATTTTGTTGATTAATTACAAATAAATTAAAATAAATAAATAAATTACTTTCCATCAGCTACCCTCCAGTTTGTGTTTATTATGGGTTGATCTTCATCTCACCAGATGTTAAGTGCTTTTTATCTTTAAGGTTCTAACTGGCGACAGCCCTTTATTAAATGTTAAAAGCTTTGATAAAGGAAAACAAATGATATGCGTTATTTCATAAACTGTGGCCGTCCGAATCTAAAGGGACCTTAAACCTTAAAGAAATGAGATATCTACAGGGCTGAAATCTCCATAAACGTACCTAACTATAGACCCAAGAACCAACTTCCTTACAGTTCTATCAGTGTAAATTTTTTGCGTAAAAGAAAAAGACAACAAAGGACCTATATGGCGAAGCGCCATAAACCCTAGAGGTTTTTTAAATAACCCCGACGTGGTCTGTGGCACGGATTGTGTCTGACATAGTAATTTAGAAGGCAACTTAGATTTTTAGAGGGGAATAATGCTATTTAAAAGAAGTCTGTTTAATTAGCACCCAAATTTTTTTAGTAAAAACCAGTAGGATTTCGGTTTAAAAGGTGAGGATCAAAAAGAAACTTACTAATGGAAAGGCATGAAATTGTAGACACCTTACAATGATGAAATATCATCGCGTTGAAGGCATAAGTACCTGTTGTATTCTCGGACGAGATCTTTCACGTATCCTATAGGTATAGTCAATAAATGCTGGCAAATAGAAAATGAAGGTGTCTTAAATACGACTCTGTTGGTGCATGATGGATCATTATTAATGCTGGCAGTGAAATGAGGTTTACACCAAACACTTAATTAATATCAAGACGAATAACGAATATGAAATAATATTTTGTACTAGACGTTCAAAAATATAGGTTTATCACAAACGGTATTTTGTGATAAAAGTTTAATACGGTAATCCAAGACTCATGGCAGCCAACCTAACAGCTGGAAGTAAAGTTATGTGAACGCACTCGGTTTTTTGTCCATATAAAATACTATACTATTGTTTATTGGTTTAAGTATTTAAGTAAAGGTGAACAATCTTGATACGTTTCTGTCGAAAAATACATTTATACAAAAAATAATAACCATTACAAGAAAAAACAAAATGAAATAACAGATGTCATAATTTAATACTTTTAGTTTATTTTAGAAATGTATTTCTTGATTTAAAAAAAACTCAAAAAAATTTCAATTACCTACTTGAACAGAATATGACCTTAGACCTAAGATCTAAAGGAGGTAAACTACCGTACATATTAAATAAATGAAAAATGTGATAAATAAAAATTACCCGACCAGGATTCGATTGGTCTTAGTTGCAAAGCTATACCATAAGATGGAGCTACGTTAGCAATATAACGTAAAAACAAAAATTTGGTAAGTAATTTCGAGGCGTACCGCCAGGCCCCGGTAGCTCAGTGGAAGAGCACTCGTCCGGCAATCGAGAGGTCCCAGTTTCGAATCCGGGTCGGGTAATCTTTATTTATCACATTTTTCATTTATTTAAGAATAATTGAGCATTTTAAATTCAAAAACTTAAAAACATTACCGTATATCTTTTGAGTTTTTAAGGATTATTTGCTGAAATATTCTATTTTTATTTTTCGTTTCACTTAATTTACCAAGCTATTTAATGTTATCATTAATAATAGAATGCAAATCCTCAGATATTTTCCATTTGAAGACCCATTTAAAGCCAATAAGGTTTCCACAGTAGACGCCTGACTGGCGATCTTCTCGTGTATGCCACTCACTTATGGAGCGCGACCTTGGAGGATCATGGTGAAGAAACAGCTGTAGCCTTGGATATTTGCAAGCCCTTTGACAGGGTCTGGCGTGATGGTTTCTTAAGGCGACATATTGAAAAAATGCATTGACTTTCATCGCAAACTATGAGAATATGGCAAGACGAGTGAATCTGACATTTTGATATGTGTAAATTCATATCTTTATCTATACTTTGCCTGCTCAGAAACATGATTTGATGATTTTGACTCGATAGTTTTATTTTTCGAAAACACGTCTAAAAACATACTTTTGTTAAAATTACTATGTAGTTATGCAATCCATATGCTTAGAATTTACTTAAATTCAATCTTCACATTATTATTCAGACTTTGGTTGCTCAAAATTTACATAGCATTTACCGTTATTTTTTTATCGATTTTTGAAACGATTTCAGTGTCTGAGCGGTGTCGATGGTGGCGATTTCTATGCAATACGCGACCTTATGTCGGCGTGTTAAGGTGCTAAGATTTCAAGAAAAAACATTTCGATGTGTCGTCTTAAGCAAGCTTCCAGCTTACGGCATACCGATCGGGCTCTGCGACTGGATATCTGCTTTTCTGAGGGATCGGTCTATTCGGGTAATCTTAAATGGCTACTTCTCAGACTTAATGGCAATTAATGCCGGGGTATCACGCATGGAGTACGTCGTTCAGCTAAATATAGACTAGAAGCGCTGCACTCCGTTGACCGAAGAGCTCGTAAACTAATAAACAACGTCAACCTTACAACCAAAAATTGCAGTCCCTATAGCATCATCGTAAGGTTGTTTAACCGTGTACTACAACAGAATTTATTTTGGAACGAACTGCCTGCGTCTATTTTCCCTGACCAGTATAGTCCTGTTACTTTTAAGCATAAGGATAGGTTTCTCGTGAATGGACGTGTATCACCTTAGTCCTCATGTTCACTCCTTCACATTACTGTGATTCCTATTATCGTATAAATAATTTCTGGAAATAACAGTGGACAAATGCGTATATGCGTATATCGGGATACAAAGTACGATATATCAGATGATGAATATTTTAGGTTATATTCTGCAAAATTAAAATGTCGATAAATATGGTTTTTATTACAAAAACACGACTTTGTTCGGTCAAGCCACGATAAAGTCCCTTTTTTACTAAACCTTAGATGGATACAAAACTTTTTAAATTGATGTTTCGAAAAGTTATACACATCTACATGTAGTAAATACGTTCATCTTTTGAAAAATTCAAAAAACAAAAATACGATTTTTTCAGGTATTTTTATAATTTTTTAATATCTCAGAAACTAGACACCGCTATAAGGTGCCTTTTGATTTGGAACACCCCAAAAATAAAAAAATATTGATTGAATTCCGAGAAATCCAACACAACTATTTAAAGCTTCAGTGGATGCATCTTTTCCATTTTATTAATATCTCAGCTACGTTATGTTTCGAGTGTAATAAATGGATAGTTTTCCCAACTTAAGCCTTGATTCGGGAGCATATAATTAATTCTATCATCTGTTTATTAGGTAAAGGTAAAGGAGTATACGAATACATATGGAAATCAAAAAGATTATTACCTTTGACATAACTTTTTAAACTATATCCATATTGTTTTCACGGTTATGAAACCTCATGTTCAAGGTTTTTAACAGAGACATCTTGTAGGTAGTTGGAATAAGTTTTGCAATGCGACCCTCTATCTATGCCATCCTTTTACACAGTCACCCTTCATTTTCATGAAAATTTGGAAAGTATCTGTTAAAAAGCTTTCTTGTTGTGGCGCGACGTCGACGGTTTAACAGGTTATAGTTCAGGGAAATACCGTTAGATGGCGTTAATTGTAAAATGAATTGCCTTGGTTTTTATTTTTATTTGCAAAATTTTCCCAATTTTGTGCCTGTGAAGATGAGTTTTACTATTTAACAAAGTTTTAACAACAAAAAATATGTTTTAGGATTACTATAGTTATTATTAATCAACAGAAGTTTCTTCATTATACAACTTTTAACCAAATGAGTCGGATTTTTGAGGACGGATCTTGGAAACTGCCATCTGTTGCACTGCTCTTAAAAATGCAAAGAGTGCAATGAAAGCTAAGCACTATACAAACACGATGTTGTATAGGAATTCAACCCACTCACATGTGCTGGTGCAACTACTTATCACAGGAAGAACTCTTTTATAACACAATCCTGTACTTTTGTGAACGAGGTAAGCCATGAGCTGAGAGACTTTGACCTATTCTTCAGAAGGATACCGAGTGTTAATGCAGACGTTTTTAATGTTTTTCAAATACAGGGTCTTTTTTTAGTCACTAGCCAAATTTAAATGTTATTTTTTTTGATACGATATAAACGTACTTGTTTATTTATTTTAGTATCGCTTAGTACAAAAAATATGAATATGGCACCACAAACCTTTTTACAATTAGTCGCTGTTGTTGAATACAGGGTTGATTTTTCGTCACCAGCCAAATTTAAATGTAAGTTTCTTTGATACAATATAAACGTACCTGCATATTTATTTTAGCACAGTACAAAAAAGAAGAAATATGAAAGGATAAACTTTTAAAAAAGTTGTCGCTGTTGATGAACATAGCTACTAAGACGCAGCATTTCAATGTTATACAATAACTTAGTACTACAAGATGTTTTTGTAGTAGCGCGTAGTCGACTTTATTTTAATGGTAATTTGGAGTGACCATGTTTTGCTTAATATGTTAGCGGATATATTACCTAATTCCTCTGCTATAAATGATACTTATTGTGTAAAAAAACTGTAACTACCACGACGTGGCATTTCATCGATAATACTGCGTCGTAGTACTACAAGATGTATTGTACTAGCGCGTGGTCATCTTTATTTCAATGGTATTCATTCATAATTTAGAGTGACCATGCTTTGCTTAATATTTTAGCGAATATAATAATTTTCTTGTAAAAAAATACATACATTTTTTGCGAGAATAGTTTCTATATGTGATACTTATTGTGTAAAAAAAATTTGGCTAGTAACTAAAAAGCAACCCTGTATTATTTTGGAGTCAGAAAAACTAACTTTGGTAGATGGTGCAGAACTTCTAAGATTCAACGATCAATACCTAAGTATAATGAATTGAATATATAATTTCAAATAATGAAAAAATGTTTTTAAAATAATATAATTATAAAGAAAGTTAGCATATACTCGAAAATACTTATTTATGTAGATGAAGACTTTCTAACCTCATTTCAAGTCGCTACGCGGAGTGGAATTTGTTTGCAGCTTTGGATGTAGTAGGTTAAACAACGTTTGTCTCATACAGTTGATGTGACGACTGACTATTTATTTTATCACTAAGAGTCCCGTGTTTTCGTGAAGGACAATTTCGCGAGTGCTGAGTTCCTACTAAAAAGCAGTGGCTGTAAAGATATACCACTTTCGATTTTGGCCTTTAAAACTTTTACATCCACCAAACAACTCCGGTCTAATTAGTAAATAAGTGGTTTATTAGCTCTTCCTTCACACGGATAAGATATCCATGGCCCTGCATGAGGCACATTAAAAGGGTGCATGTTGTTTAGTGTTTGGTCGATAAAGTAAAAGATAAAGTTTTATGCTCTATATCGATGGTATGCAAGTGGATAAATATAAATTGTTTGAGATTTCCACTATTAATTTTATATTATTTACATTAGTGGGACACCCGAAAATTATGCCCGAGTTTTCTATCATGTGTTAGAAAAGAGTGCAAATGAGTACTGTGTCTTCCGCTCGAGACTGATGGTCGAAAAACAAGAAGCAAAGGTGAATTGTGGTGGTAGCCTGAGGATGGAGCTGCGATCCTTGGATGCTGTGTGATAGCCCGCAAAGGGTCATATATAATTTTTTTTTGTTGTGAGTATTGAGCTTAATTCAGTTGGTTGTTGAGTCATACGCAATGGCGTCTCATGCCTATTGTTTTTCTTTCCAGTTGGAGCTTAAATATATATAATGGAGTAAATCTATTGTAATCAGATTAACGACGACATTTATCTTCTAAAAAACCCATTTCATTGGTAAGTTCTGTAATGCCTGGCCCCCTCGTGGTCATATTTGTCTACTGTCAGGATGCTGATTAGGTGTATTTTATTGCAGGGTTTTATTTTACAGTATGAATCCCTAGTTTTTTTTATGTCCATGGATAAGTAATATTTTATCTTCGAGGATGACACGTGGTTTGATGTACACGTGCCTTTGACTGCACCGCTTATGAAGAGATGATGCTCACCGGATCCTACCTAATGTAACTGTGAGAAACAACGCCTTTATTGAAACCAATTACCAACAAAGTCCAGAAGTAGTCAAGGTATGACCCTTATATAAAATGTAAATGTGAACGAGGCCCTCAGCCCATTAACTGTATTTAATTGTAAAGTGTAAATTTAGAAATATACTCATATTTATTTGTGCTCCAATTAGCTGGTTTGATTTCTCAAAATATCCACCTTCTTGTTTGTGCGTTGAGAGCTAGGACTGGCGCTCAATATCAATAAATTCTGTCCTCTCTCACGCCTCTGAGCCAAAACTTTCTCACGCCCTGAGGGTAAGCTAGCCGTCTCTCCACTCCAGGTATATCCATCTGTTTTGGGTTTAATCTCATCTGGTGACAAGGGGCCTACCAACACCTTAGCGCCCAGACCCACAGAGGAAAAACTGTTAAAAATGGCTTCACGTAATTTCGGGATTAAGTTTGCATAATAGTATCCAGTTATCGTTTGCCCTTTTGGCAAGTAATCAATAAAAAGGATTTCTTCACTATCCCAGAATACCGAGGCCATAACTTTGCTAGCGGAAGGAGAAACTCGAAATTTCTTCACGGGTGGTGAGGATGGTCGTTTCCAAGACATGCTTTGTCTTTTCGTTTCCAAGTCGAAATGGTAGACCCATGTTTCGTCATGTTACAACACGACGGCAAAATTGATCTGAATCACGTTGGAACATTTCGAGATTACGCTTAGAAATTTCCAAACGTCGATTTTTGTTTTCTTCGGTTAACATTCGTGGCACCCATCTTGCTGACACTTTTTTGGACCCCAGTGAATCGGTTAAAATTGACTGAATGCTACTAAACGATATCTTAAGGATCTTAGCTAAATATTTTATTGTAACTCTTCTGTCGTCTAAAACCAATTTTTCCACTTTTTTGGCATTTTCTTCTGTGATGGAGGTTGAAGGTCTTCCAGAACGCGGGTCATCTTTACAGCTCGATCTACCTCTTTTAAATTCAGCAACCCAATAAGCCACAGTGGAATAGGGTAAAGCATCATTCCATGTGTGTTAAATGTCCGAAAAAATCTCCTTCGTTGACATTTTTTTCAGGAACAGATACTTTATTACCGCACGTAACTCGTTTTTCTCCATAGTTTCGTTTTTTTATCGGAACACTCAACAATAAAATTAATATTTTGCGAACAATCTGTCGAAAACAATTGAAAGTCTGGATAAATAATATGTAATTGTCAATCTTTAAAAAAAATATCGAACTGCCTCCAAAAAGGTTAAATACATATAAGTTTCTAAGAACTTTTTGATTCACCCTAGTACTTTATGTCTCGGAATTATACAATCAATAAGTTATCTTTCCGTGCCCATTATCTTTATTCTTTTGTTTACAAAATCTTTCTCGAAATATGTTAAGATCCTGAGTAAATTGTAGTATATTAAATCAAAACTGAAAAAGCCATAGTCAAACAGTATTTTATTGTTTATATATATGTGAACGCCTTTAAATCTGTGAAAATACTGGATGAATATGAAAAAATAATTAAAAAAATAAGCATACCAATTTTCCCAAAAGGCCAACGTTTAGGAAAAGTTATACGAGGGTGAATCCAAAAGTTCGTGGCCTAACTAAGAAAACAACATTTTTTGTAAAAAAAAATATTTTTATTTTTCGACATAATCACCGTTTAATTCAATGCACTTCCTCCATCTCTCCTGCAACTTATTAATACCTTCGAAAAAAAATATTTTTCAAGCTCCTCAAAATACTCATCTACCGCAGCTATCACCTCGTCATTTGTAGAAAATTTTGATCTACAAAATACAACATGAGGGTAATAACAATTTTTTAGACATTTAAGTAGTCACATGGCTAGTACCTACGTATAACAGATACATAATAGGTTTAACGCGTGCTACAAGTGTTTGTAAACGAACATATTGGCATGCGGCGACAATTTAAAGACTTCCCGTACTTTAGTCGGATAATTCATTATGACGACTATTTTAAGACCTAGACTATAAAAACCTGTTAAATAGGCAAAGACAGTTTTACTCAGAAGATAATAATTAATATATAAAACAGCAGCTTCGTGTTTTATTCTCTAACTATAGGGAACACTTGAAAAAAAGTTTATGAACAAAGTCAAATATTATTTATTTATTTATTCTTTGTTGTATATCATAGCATAGTTTTGAATTTTGAATCCATAAATATTATCACATAATTGGAAGTCTTGACGCGCTAAAAAATGAAAAAATATTATCTAAATATAAAGTTGTTTTTGTAAATAAAAAAAAAGTTTATGAAGCACGGATGTTTTGTCAACCTTTCATCAAACCGATTGGATGATTTTAGATAAATTTTTGAACACAAGTACGGTTAGGTTAGTTTTTTCATTTTTTCTGATCGAATATGATCGGATTGGTCTATAAAAATTATCGATCGACGCATGAATATCAATTATTAAAAGTTAGCGTCGAAAAATTATTTTAGGTCAATGTGTCGAAAGTTCGAAAAAACATTTTATTAGGTCTTTAAGGTTATACTAAAACGTTAACATTATGCTGTCAGTAAATTAATGAGTACGCCATTTCAAAGTTATTTCGAAAGCTCTTCTATTCAAGTTTACTCGGATACGTTATCAGTGTATACTGTGAATTGAAAAAAAAAAGGTGCACGTTAAGGAAGCTCTGTACTTTTTATTGATGTACAAGCAAAAAATAAAATTAATCGTTTTATATTATATAAAAAAAATTAAAATGAATGTATGATATTTACCCATTTTTCTAAATTTGAATTGTGTTACGTTGAAAAGTACAAATTAGTTCACTATAATTTTGATAACATTCTATAGCAGAAAGTATTAGTGATACAAAATTATTAAAAAAATTGCGGTCATTGCCGGTTTCTATGTTTGTTTAGGTAATGGTGGCTCAATAAAAATATCGAATTATTAAATATTTTATCATCATCATCATCATCCACAGCCTGAAGACGTCCACTGCTGCACATAGGCCTCCCCAATTGTTAAAATCTGAAGAAACTAACAATTTATTTTTATTTTATCATTAAAAAAAATGTAAGAATCTTCAGATCTTGTAATATCTTACATCAGAATAATACCTGTGAAACAAAAACATGTTATGCAATTTGAAGTAATCTTTTTGCAGGAACCTGAAGTTGTGTTAGATGAGGAGTGACGTAACAAAGTAGATACATAAAATTTAAAATTAAGTTAAATTACGATTCAATATTATTTAATGTTATAATTTACACCTTAAATTCACGATTTCAGTTTTTAATAATTTCGTACCCCTAAAATTATTAAATTGACCACTGTGCGACGTCAACTAATCCATTCTAGCATCAAAATACAAAATAAATACAAAATACAAAATTCCTTTATTGCAATAAGTATGGTAAAGTAGGTACAAAGTTCTTATAATAAATGAAGTTCTACTCTCTCTCTCTCTCTTGGGTCGGTCCCTCATGTCTGAGGATCGTGGTCAGCATCAGGGCTGCATTTGGAGCGGATGAACTGCCGCCATCGGTTTCGGTCCAGCGCGTCTCTTATTAGCGTATGGAATTTAGAGAGTAGAAGTTCTAAATACTTAGCTTTTTTATTGCATGCAACGTCTTAAAAGAGATCTAGTTAAAACATAATTAATAAAAAAAATGTTTTCAAATTTGTAATAGTAATGAATTAGATTGGGCCCAATTATAGATTATTACAGACATTGTATAACTGTCTCTTCTACTAATATCGTTATTATATTAGGCAAGCATAATCTGTTAGGAAACCTTGTATTGAAGGTACAATATTATTTTTTAGTTACAAATAGTTCTGGATTTTCTTTTACAAAAATACAGGTTACATAGATATAAATACATGGAAGCGTTAGTAGTTTCAAAGATTTAAATAATGATTTGCAACTGATCCAGGGACTAACATCTTCAATTGCTCTGATACATTGCTTTTGAGCAATAAAAGCTTTTTTCATTTTGGTTGAATTGCCCCAAAGAAGAATACCATACCATCGAACGACTACCTTAAAAATTTACAAGTTATTTAAGAGATCGCTCATGAGTGATAAGCCCGCCTAAATTGTGTTGAATCCAGTTTTCCTTCTGTATAAAATATTTTAATATGTTTGTATCCTGTTGATTCTGGAAATAAAGTGTATTTGTATTGTATTGTATTGTACCTTTTGTATTTCTACGCAATAGGAATTTTATGAAGTCGTCGTGGCGCCGTGGTTACTGTGTGTATCATACGATATAACAGGTTAAGCAATGTTCGACGCGGCCGGTACTTGGATGGGTGACCGCCGACCATTCATTTCTCACGACGACTTCCGTGCTTCGGAGGGCACGTTAAGCAGTCGGTCCCGGGTGCTGTATACTTGTATACAGTAGTCGTTAGGGTTTGTCAGAAGCCATTTTGGCGCCCTGAAAATTCTGGCATCCACCTCCCAGCACTGGGCCAGCTTGGTGGATTATGACCTCCTCGTCACCCAGGGGAGAGACTCATGCCCTGCAGTGGGCTCATTACAAAGAGTTGTGATGATGATGATGATGAGGAATTTTATATGATATATTATAGGCAACCTAGACCTATCGCTCATGAACAAGCGTGTTGCAAGGCGACTAATCTAAGTGGTCACACTTCACATAACATCTGCCACAAAGTATCACCGCTATCGTAGTTAAGTGTTCAGGCAACATTTTATGAACAGCTGATTCCTTCCTTAACCCGTGTGCTATCATTTTCTATATCATCGTCACTTACCAGAAAGTGAGATTGAGGTGAAACGTGAACCTAGTCACAAATTTAACATTAAAAACAAATTTAACTTAGTCAAACATTAAACGTCATTGTGATTATACAGCTTTCTCGTTTATAGGTGAAATTTATAATTAATAATTTACATTCAAGTTTTATGTAAATTGATTTGTTAATCCTATTAAAGTTCAGCTCTCTTAATGTAAAAATTATAAAATGTAAATCTGTGATTAGACATAAGTTACGCAAGATATGTTTTTTTAAGTTAGTTCTAAGGTCTGTGGATTTTGTGAATGATAAATAAATAAATACAATTTTTTGTAGACTTAGTTTCTTGAGAATTCTGTGTGCCGTGATCTCCGACTTCTTCTTTATTTACCATCAGGCAAGAGGCCTCAAATAAATATAAATAAATAAATAAATATTTCTGACACTCACACAACATTGTCTAGCCCAAATTAAGTTTCTTAAAGAACTTGTGGTATAGTTACTAGATAGCTGATATACTTAAGAAATATATAAACATACATATTGAATAAATACATATTTCTTTATTATAATAAATTTAAATAAACGTATAAACATCCATGACTTGACGACTAATATCTGTGTTCATCACACAAATATCCGCCGCCGCCTGGATTTGAACCCAGGACCTCTGGCATAGAAGGCAATTTATGCTATCGTCAAAAATATTTACAAGTTATTTATATAGCAGTGAACTATAGATAAAAATTCAACGTTTTTGAACGCAAACAAAAATTATAAACACGTTGTTTCAAAAAAACCTCTTTGTTTAAAAATAACGTTTCATAACAGGAAAAACTTCAAATATCTAGGACTTGACCTACATTTGTGCAATATTGATTAGTTTACATTGAACAGGAAAAATATTCTTCATAAGTAGCTAGTACAGGAAGAAAAAGTTCAATTTTGAAAGTTCAAACTTATTGAATCGCTTTAACTAGGACAAGTATTTTTCGTAAATTTATTTATACGTTTTTTAAACTAGATTATGTAGATACTTTAGTCTTAGTATATCTCCTTCTGATTAGAATCGAGATATTCATTTAAATCTAACACAAAAATTTAAAAAAGAAACATAATTAATAATGGCTGATAAGAACGCAAAAATAACCGTAATAAAGAGTAGAATTACGTGCGTCACAAACATCACAACTACCCTCATCTCAGCTCTATTGATTTACTGCGGATAATTGAGTACACGCGTGACAACCCGCACCCAAAAACACCCCTTTTTTACCCACCCCGCCACACATACGCGACGCACCTCATTTCATTACAACGAAAAACCGGCGAAAAATCGGGTAGACGCGATGCAGTAATCGGCCCGTTACCATGACAACCATATTAACGGGAGAAGGGGGGTAATATATAAATAGATTCGGATATAATACTCTCGATCCTACATACGCACCCCCTCATTTTTGTACAGTGTTAAAACGGCTAAAACCACCCCGGGTTTAAACAGTCGGGCCCGCGCATGCAGATTAGCTAAAACTAGGCATTTTTCACCCTCCCACGGAGGGCTGTTTTTTCTCGTTTTTGCCCCTTCCGCTAACTACCGAAATGTGCGCTCGAGGCCCGAGAGGGCACAAAGTTTGCCTTTTAAATATGTCCAAAGGCACGCCTAAAATGGTTAGAGTATTTGGGGCATTAGTGGGAGCTCGCTACATTCGAGATACTTCGTTACGAAAATTTTCATTTTAGTTTTCTCTCTGAGCTGACACAGTTTAGTGTAGGTAATCAAAAACTCTGCTTTAAAACTTGTTGAGGTTCTTCGGAATATGATACCTAATATTTTTTCCGTGAATTAGTTATAATTTGGTGGCAAAGCAACGTTAAAACTGCTACAGGATAATGGGAGCTACGTTTCGAGTGCGTACTTGTATTTTTTAAATATCAATACCTTATTATATTGGTAGGCTGAAGTTTCCCGTCTTATCACAAAGAACTTCATTGGGATGTCACTTTTGTCAGCGATTCTTGGGAGTAAGCACTTTAAAAACTGTCACAACTCGAATTTTATGTCTGTATTTTCATTCCGGTATATTTATAACATTTTATGTTAAAAAAATTCAAAAAATAAATCTGACAAGTAACCTCAGAGCCAAAGGTACATCGTAACAAATGGAGACTATACAGAGCATTAAAAAACCAACTTCACCAATATTTTCAAGTCCTTGTCTAACTTTGGTTTAAGCAAAAAGTCATCTACGTATATGTTTTCCGTTTTCATACATTTTATTTCTTACTTAATTGATTTGCATGACATTCATATGGAACGTTGAGGTATTTTCTAACAAACGATACTTAAAATCATAAAAATAACTACATAATTGGCCAAATAATCATGTTACAAGCACACAAAACGAAAAATATACGCATAAAATAATGAGAATCGAATCCCTTTGGAAGTTGGCTGAGAATAGAATATTTTATTTAAAACAACGATAGTGAAAAGTTAAGAAAATAGTATATGCAGTGTTTTCAATGTATTTTTTACAGCATTATTAATTTTCGAGAGGTAAAGGTATGATATTCTGCCTCGCTAAAGAATTACTTTTCAACCGACTTCAAAAAAAGAAGGAGTTACTCAATTCGTCTGTATGTTTTTTTATGTTTGTTACCTCATAACTTTTGACTGGATGAACCGATTTGGATGATTCTTATTTCATGTGATAGAAGATACTTCCCATTTGGTCTCATATAAATCGAATCAATAAATGGAAATCGATTGAGTACCTACTTCATGTTTTTTTTAAATATGTATGTATGAATTCATTTTTTTTAATGCTCCGCATTCGTTGATTTAGTATAATTACGAAGATTCACTTCATGTGACCTTTTTAACTCTTAGCATCAAAATTTGAGAACAAAGATTAAACTAACTTAGGTCCCTTTGCCTCAAAATCCTAAATGCAAGGGCCAAAAGTTTTTTAATAATAACATCTGCTAATAACAGGTTGCTCTGAATTAAGCCGAAGGTTCGTTCGTAGGGCATCATTAATCACAGAATTACGATTCTTTATTTGCAAGGGTCCCGATGAGGAGAACTATTAGATTTTTTCAATAAAGACAAAACAAATCAAAGAAATTGGGGTGAAAGCGTGGATTTCATGGATTTTTCATAGATTTCGATATCCAATATTCATAGAAAATAGCAATCAGAATTTTGGCTGCCGCGCCAATCAATTGTTATGTATTAATAATTAACGAATGCAGAGCATTAAAAAAATCGACTTCACGTCATAACGATGGCTAAGTTATAATGTCATCAACGTAAATATTCTCCGAAATCATAGATATTGTTTAAAAAATTTGAATTTTTCATTGAAGTACTCAACCGATTTCGATGAAATTTATATGGGACCAACTATGAAGTATTTTTTATCATATGAAACAAAAAATTTCAAAATCGAGTCATAATGGTCCGAAATATCGTGTAACAAAGACACAAAAAAAACATACAGAGGAATTGAGAACCTCCTTCTTTATTTCGTTAATACTTTTTTTTTAAACTATAATCAAGGAGCGGTAGGGCGATTCTAAGTAAGTAACGCAACGTAGCCTGTAGTCTGTAACGTCGTTTAAACGTTTCTCGTTCAGGGTTGATTTGTAGTTACCGGCCATTTTTTTTTTACACAATAACTATCGTTTATAGAAACGATTTTTGCAAAAAAAGGTATTTATTTTTTTACAACGAAATTAATTTATCCGCTAACATATTAACCAAGGCATGGTCACTCTAAATTACCATTAAAATAAAGATGACTACGCGCTAATACACATATTTTGTAGTACTGCGTCGTAGTATTATCAAGGAAATGCCGCGTCGTAGTAGGTAAGTTCATCAACAGCGACAATTTTTTTAAAAATTTGTGGTTCCATATTTCTACTTTTTTGTAGTGAGCGACGCTAACATAAATATGCAGTTACGTTTATATCGTGTCAAAGAAACTAACATTTAAATTTGGCTGGTGACGAAAAATCAACCCTGTATAACAGTTAAAGTAATTTTCAATATGGTTCTCACGAGTTCCTAGTGAAACTTAATTTTGCCTAAACCATGTGGTAACGAATGCTATCAATATTTATTTACTTTACCACACAGTTTAATTTTCAATTCTCTTCCGTTAAACAATAAATTACAATAACATAGCCTGTAATAAAAGTAGTAAGGCCTAACTTCACGATGAAATATGTATCTAATTTCACATCTCCGCTATGCACACATGAATCACGCCGGCGTATATTCAGGCTAAAAAGGTTTTTGGGGTGGTTATTATTTTTCCATTTATTAGTTACGGGTCCCATGGAATCCTCTCTAATTCCGTTGAAATTATAGCTAGGGGTACGTGTGTGTTTTATTTTCAAAACGTTTTTAGATCGGGGTACTGTGGGGTTTGTGCCAAGTTAAAAGAAAAAGAGGTTCTTAAAAATAGTTCTTAAACGATCTTTAAAGAATACGTTTTTATGCTAATAATATTAAATAGTCTTTGAAGTTTTTACGATGTAATAATATTAAAATTCAATAAGTTTATTTTTTATTTTTAGCTGAATAATGCCCACTGAACGAAGGTCTCATGCAAAAATGACACCTGCGCCACAGTACAGATATGTACAGTAATTCAACTCGGCCGCATCTTTGAAATAAATGCCTACAGCGCCGCGGTCCGTTCACATGTGATAGGGCTGCCCGTCTTCAGCATTTAAATTCCATTTAGTTTTGTGAATGCAAATGTACTTTTTATATAAATTACTAAAATACTTTGTGAATTGAATAGGAAGTGTTCAACAGAAATACGTTTTGTGTTAAAAAACCATGATTCCGTTTAAATAACAAATTGGTCTTTTCAATTGGCAACCGAAAAATACTTGCGCTTCGACTGAGACGTACAATATGATTTATTATTAAATTTAAAGTTTAAAAAATCCTCAGTCTAATATCAAGCTCAATCATATAATTGTTCTGTCGCGCAGACAGTCGCGGCTGGTCGCATGCCGAACGCATGCCAAAATCGAGCCGCGTAGGTATAGCTCGCGTTTCGTCCGTTTGTATGAACTTTAAATACTGAATATAGTTGTACTGTGCCTGCGCTGTCCATATACAATCACATTTCACTTTGTAGGAGAGCCAGCCCACGTTTTAACTTTAAGTATGTGGTTACCACTCAAGAACCTCACAGCCAGCACATTCGTTTTTCGAGTTATATGTTCTACCAACATTGCAATCCGAAAAAATATAGAGTTAGTAAAAACCACGGAGGAAATATATCTTCCTCGCACCATGCTAACATTATTTGCATAGGTGTATTGAAATCATGTTATAATATTTTTAAGTTCTTGATAAATGCAAAACCCTTAAAAACATTATAAGTAGGTATGTTTCCCCATTTTCTTGTTAAGACAAACTATGGCTTCGCTGTATGAATCATTATGAAGATGTTCAAAAGTTATTTGTTTATAATCACCGATGAAAATATAATATATTCGACGTCCGCCTCATTCGTGCTCTTGGGCGCCATTTTAACGTATGTCGGGTCTACAAAATGGACCCCGAAGGCGTCGTTATGCAACAATACGCTAGACCTTCTAATGTATCACTGAATTATGGATTTATAGGTAAATGAGTGCGATAAGTGCCCACTACTGACCATTGTATTGTCATAAA
Organism: Stenoptilia bipunctidactyla; assembly: GCA_944452665.1. Classification (NCBI taxonomy): domain Eukaryota; kingdom Metazoa; phylum Arthropoda; class Insecta; order Lepidoptera; family Pterophoridae; genus Stenoptilia; species Stenoptilia bipunctidactyla. The sequence continues at coordinate 23,603,319 of OX101729.1, read as the reverse complement.
AATGATGGATTTTAAAAGGTTTCTAATATCGATATTTATTGGAGCATATTCTTTTGTTTTTAAAAAGTTTGCTCCTGTCTTGTCTTAAGTTTGTACGTTTCTTTTACTGAGGCTTAATGTTAAATAATTTTTATGTGCCAAAAGGTCAAGAAAACTAAAGAAAATTACCGTTTGGTTAGCGTCAAAACCTCAGTTTAAGGAGATGAAGAAAGATAGTTTTATCATCGGCATCGGGTGTTTGTAGTAGAACAAGTTCATTGAATTTGATATTTTGAAAGTTGGTAAATCCTGCTTGCAAATCCCATGGTCCTGTCAAAGTATAATGCAAATAAGGCTTATATATAAAAAGATTCTGTAATACTAGTTCTATACTAAACGACAATAAGTACTGAAGCGATAATGACTAAAATTATTAAATATATAGAGTATTAAGTATATGTTTCTCACCCTTTGCTACTACTGTAATACTAAAACTGTATTGAGTTTTGTAAAAGTTTGGTAAATACTCGTATGTACCTTACTTTTTCAAAACTCCTTTTAAAATGATAAGTAATAGAAGTCCGTTGTGCCGCAGATTTTGAAGACGAAGGAGTGACAAGTAACATGAAGTCATACAAATCTACTTTGACAAGTTTGATTCAATGCCACAGAAGTAAAGAAATTAGCGTTTGAAAATAACATGGCGATGGTCTTACGAAAGGACCTAGATTAAAAATCTTAATATTGTCTTAAGTTTTCGCGATTCGTACTATTAAATAAAACAATGCTTTTCGCGATTCATACTATTAAATAAAGTAATGCTTCTTACATTCCTAGAATGATCAGAGAACCGATTGAAATTAAAAAACACCCTTATTTCAATAAAGAAGATGGTTGGAAACTATCACCCACAGGGGACCCTATCCTGAAAAGTATTAAATCTAACATCCAGCAAGCTGCACGACCTGAAACTCAAGATACTGTTAGCTCGTTTTGTGTCAATCCAGAACGCTACGCTCGAAGACTGAGAAACAGATGGAGATGATGATGTATAACTTTTTCAATCTATCAATCCGACGCTTGACACCTCAGTCGCTCGTGACCACGGGGTCTGCAAAGACACCGAAACGTCGACTCAAAATTTAAAAAAATTAAAATGTAAATATACGCGATAAATCCGGTTAAAAAGTGTTTTATTTAAAAATCTTAGAGTCAACTTAGGAAGAAATAAGTACTTTATAAAACGTCATAGCAAGCAAACGTCACTACAAATATGACTTAAAATCGAGAACTTTGGTATTGAATTACCCCTACACTTTTCAGTGTACTCAGGCAAGTCATCGCATTAAAATTTGTTTTAAGCTTAATAACTAAATAAATATTACTTATAAGCATCGCATTTCAGCAAGTTCAACTCAGAAAATATAAGCCCAAACACACATACAAACTTAACAACAAATTAAACGTATACCTAACGAAACTGCGATAGGCCACAAAACGGATCTAATGAAAATAGGGATTCTAATAAATAAAACGATGTGGGCTACACGCGGCGGCCTAACTTTTTACTTTAAAGGGGTTTTTTCAACCCCCTCGTAGGGGTTGCCCCCCGGGGGTGAAAGGTCCTCTGGATAAATACATGGAAGGACACAGCGCGTTAATTTCATTCTGATACGTAATTTCAGTGAGTGCTTAGGCTTGCGAAGTTTTAGAATATTTCGACAATTTCGACTGATGCGATGAGGCGAAAATAAATAATCCTACGCGATATTTGTAAGCTTTACATTTTATATTGGGGTACTGTAATTTTCAGTGACACAAATTGTCTTTAAGAGATATCTGCTTGCTTAACTTATTCCTGTACGCTTCTTGTAAGCAGTAAAGTAGCATTCTCTCTGAATCATAATGCACGATAATCCTATTTTAGTTAAAGTTCAGTTACAATATAGTTCTTCAATTTTTTGAAAGTGAAAAGACTAAAACACTTTTTAGCCTTTGTTAATTTCACTCGTTATAATGCATGACTCGATATTAGTTAGAGGAAAGACATAATCTTAAAATAATTTAGTATATTCTGGCGTTAATTTAATAAATCCAGGGCGTACATGCTGGACTGGGTGCTTCCATGCAGGACTGGGAGAAAAAGAAAAGCATAGAATGTACGAGCTGCTTATAGTCCCGGGCATACCTACTTTAAAACTCAGTTGAGGTACAGAGATTTTATTAGCGTTATGGGCGATAGGCTGACACTGCAATAGTCTTTCTCCATCATTAATTATAATACCAAATTTGTCAAACGTGACATCAGATGGTTTTGAAAAGCCTCTGTTGTTTTGCCTACCCCGTAAGGGATAAAGGCGTAAAGATATGTATGAAAGTAATTAGTGTGTCGTATACCAATAGTAAATAACGGATTTTGATTGAAATAAACCGAAGTAATTTTTTTTCTAAAATGGTTTGAGGCCATTGAAGAGCATGCAGCTCTACAAAATTTATAAGAAGTATTTGCGGAACGGCAATAGACATTTTATCAAGAACCGTTTGCGAATTTGTAAGTTAAAACAGATTTAACCTCAGAACTTTGTTATTTCGTTGTACCTAAACTAAAGCCGATTAGATTTTAAGATAGCAAAATCTTAAGATTTCAGTTTTATCTTTTAACGGAGTGTTCTCTTAACATACTTTTAAATTGAAATGTATAAAACTGTACGTACAAATTTAAATCAGATTTTTGATAAAAAATAAGAAACAAAACAACATCAACATTGTACTGAATGACCGTAAAATTCGGCGATTTGTTCAAATATTGTTTTTGTTTTTTAAATATCAGTACAGTTAGATCAAAAACTATAACAATACGATACCGGAGTACAGTATTGCACTGAAATATTGATGATAGCCAATCTCCATCGGTTTAACCTTTGAGTTTTAACGCTTTTACCTTTCATGTTGTTATTTTATAAAAAAGCTGATGGGTGAAATGGTATTCAACGTTTATTTAACATGTAACCTTTTTTAAAGTATCGTTTTTGTGGGTTTTAACTGATGTATTCTTTTATCTCGTGAAATGCCGGATTTAATATTAGGCCGAATCATGCATGCTTTAGTCTGCGTGTTATAGAACAATCTTAATATTATATAAAACTGTTCCGTTACTGACTGAGTGACTGACACACAACGTACAGCCATAACTACTGGCCGTAGGGAGCTTTAGAATATACAATCCCTAGGGGTTATAGGGGAGCACTAAGGCAGGAATTCCCGAAATTCCCTCGGGAACGGGAATAATTATACTTTATAGTTTGTATGAAAAATCTTATTCCTTGAGTACATGGATGTGTAGTCTCATAAGATAGGCGAAGAAAAGAAACAAAAGCAAATTTCTTGTGATGGAAAACGTGGAATATATTTACACTGCACACATGAGTATTTACATTAAACGAAATAACATGCTCAACACTTTAAATAAAGGCAAAAGAAATAACTTATTCTAATAAAACATTTAACGTAAAAATAAAGTAAAATACAATATATGGACGCGGATCGAAAAGTGAAAGAAGAATGACAACAGCCTTCATCTGTTGCATGGCCTACGTGACCGGAGGCAGGGAAACACGAAGATTCCCGAGCGTATCCGAACGTGTTATAATACCTTATTAAGCTGTGTGTCGGAGATAAAACTATTTACCTATCAGTTTTGGTAAAGTCACTACATCAGCCCCCCCGTAGACCTTTAGGTCGAAAATAATCTGGAAAGCGTACAGATCTTCCAGATCGCGTTGTCCTTTGTGTCTTCAAAGTTTCTTCAGGTGCACGTAAAGGAGGATCTGGCAGTGTTATCTTGGAAGAATTTAAGGAGGATGAATCATTTAATAGATGTGCAGGTTTCAACCTATCGATTGAAACAGTGTCAGGTTTCCCTCGAATATCTATTTTGAAAAATTTATCTCCGCGTTTGATAACTCGGTATGGTCCAGTGTATGGTTGCTGAAAGGGTTTCCGCACAGCATCTTGCCTGACGAATACATAGGGTACTGTGGCAAGGTCTTTGTAAACAAAAGTCTTCGCATTTCCATGACTAGTTGTAGGCGTAGGTCGTAGGTTTTCCATATGGCTACGCAAACGACATAAAAAATCTGTGTAGTCATGAACTTTGTCAGGTTTAGGCGATTCAAAGAAATCACCGGGCAGACGTAAGGGTTCGCCGTAAACCAATTCAGCCGTAGACGCGGATAAGTCGTCTTTCCACGCTGTTCGAATTCCAAGAAGAATTAATGGCAATACTTCTACCCAATTAACGGTAGAATGACACATTATTGCTGCTTTCATTTGACGATGAAAACGTTCGACTAAGCCGTTCGCAGCAGGATGATAAGAAGTAGTGCGTATATGATGAGCTCCTGTCATATTTGCTAGTCTTCTGAAAATATCGGAAATAAATTGTCGACCTCTGTCTGTCGTTATTCTAGTTGGACAACCGAATCTTGAAACCCATCCCGATATAAATGCTTGACTTACAGTTTCTGCTTTAATGTCAGTTATCGGAATAGCCTCAGGCCACCTTGTGAATCGATCCACTGCTGTTAGGCAATACTGAAAACCGTGTGAGGATGGTAAAGGTCCAACTAGGTCTATGTGTACCTCTGAAAAACGTTGTGTCGATTGAGGAAAAGCTTGAAGTGGTGAGTTGACGTGACGTGAAACTTTAGATTTTTGACAAACCAAGCAAGTTCGACACCACTCACGGCAATCTCTGCGTATTCCAGGCCAGACGAAACGTTGTGTAATAAGCTTTTGCGAGGCTCGAATTCCTGGATGGCTAAGTCCATGAATGGAGTCGAAAACAAGCTTACGAAATTGCGGCGTCAAGTATGGACGAGGAGCTGGACCAGATAAGTCACAATAAACTTTTGATATTGATCCAGGTATAGTCGTCCGTTTTAATCGTAAAGAAGATTCATTATCTAATAACTGCTGCAATTCTAGGTCTGTCTTTTGCTGTGAAACAAGTGCGTTATAATCTAATGCTGTAATTGATTCCACAGGACGCGAAAGAGTATCGGCAACTACGTTATGATCGCCTGAGATGTGACGAATGTCAGTCGAAAATTGACTAAGAAAATCAAGATAGCGAAATTGTCGTGGAGAACATTTATCTAATGGTTTTTTAAAAGCAAACACTATAGGTTTGTGATCTGTATATATTATGAAGGGTTTTAACTCTAACATATACCTAAAGTATTTAACTCCTTCATAAATTGCTAATAACTCCCTATCATATGGGCTATACTTTCGCTGAGTTGTAGTGAGCTTCCTAGAGAAAAAACCTAGAGGTTCCCAATGTTCATCTACGCGTTGTTGTATAACTGCTCCAATGGCTATATCAGAAGCGTCCGTAACTAAAGCGATATCCGCGTTGGCGTAAGGGTGAACAATAAGGGTAGCTTCAGCTAAACTATTTTTGCAATCTGTAAAAGCTTTTTCTAAAATAGGCGTCCAGTCAATTAAAGCCTTATTTTTCAATGTAGGTCCACCGAGCAGTGCGTTTAGTGGGGCTTGTATTTGAGCAGCGTGAGGTATAAAACGTCTATAATAATTTAGCATTCCTAAAAATCTTCGAAGTTCCTTTATGTTCGTAGGTTTTTTAAAATCTTGAATTGCCTGAACTTTCTCAGGAAGAGGTCTTGTACCTTCATTTGATATTAAATACCCTAAGAATTTTACACTTGCTTCGCCGAACACACACTTTGCTGTGTTGATTATTACGCCATGTTCACGTAAGCGATCAAACACTAACCTCAGGTGCTCCTCGTGAGTTTCAGGGTCTGAAGAAGCAATTAAAATATCGTCTATGAAAGGGAAACAAAAATCAAGATCTCTTAATATTTCGTCAATAAATCTTTGAAAAGACTGAGCAGCATTTCTTAGACCAAAACTCATATACACAAATTCAAAGAGTCCAAATGGGGTAGTAATAGCTGTTTTTCCTATATCTTCAGGATTTACTGGAATATGAAAGTATGCGCGTACTAAATCTATGGTTGAAAATATAGTACAACCGTGAAGATGATGTGAAAAATCGCTTATGTGTCTGACTGGATATCTGTCAGGTATAGTTCGAGCGTTAAGCGCTCGGTAATCGCCACATGGTCTCCATGTGTTGTCCTTTTTCGGCACCATGTGTAAGGGTGATGACCAGGAACTGTCAGATCTACGGGCAATACCTGTTCGCACCATCTCTTCAAACTCACGCTTTGCTGCCTTAAGTCGTGCAGGGTCGAGTCGTCTCGGCCGACAGAACACCGGTGGGCCTGGTGTCGTACGGATATAGTGCAGCGTATTATGCTTCGCCTTACGCTCCGACGGGTCTCCAGCAGGCCTAGTGATCTCCGGGAACTGATGCAGTAACTCATGAAAACGGGAAACTCCTGCAACAGCTTTAATATGACACATAGCACGAACGGAACTTACATGACCGGTAACTTTTAACAATGTAGTGTTATCTATTAATCGCTTATTTCTAATATCCACTAAAAGATTATAAAAATTTAGAAAATCGACTCCAATAATAGCCTTAGGCACATCTGCAATTACAAATCGCCAGTGAAAATCACGGCGTAAGCCTAAATTAAGTGTTAAATTTATAAAACCAAAAGTAGAAATAGGACTTTCATTAGCTGCAAACAATTCATATTTTTCTTTAAATCTACGACGGCCAGGTAAATAATTTACAGGATACACACATAAATCAGATCCACTATCAATTAAAAAATTCACTCGAGTTTTACGGTCAGTAACAAATAAGCGGCAGGAAACCGGTGCGCAGCCACTTGCCGCCATTAGCGACTGCTTTGGGAGTTTTCCTCGTAGTTGCAGGGATCGCGGCACTTCGTAGCCCGCGAACCAAAACGATGATGGTACCAGCACATACCGTCGCTACGGGTACGACTATCGGTGCGGCTGCCAGAATGGTTGTAGCGGCGGCGGTATCGTGATCCGGAACGTGACCTCTGACGTCCACGAAAATTATGTCTGGTAGTTAAAGTTGCTACTTGCCGCGACAAACTCTCAATGCGCTTGTTCAATTCGTCAAACATGTTTAGTGGCGTAGATACAGAAGAACAATTGGCCACATGTCCAGGTTGCGGCGTCACTTCGCTAATTTTATCTGCAACTTCGGCAAGTTTTTCTAAATTAGCGTCGGGCCACGCCGCTATAATTGCTTGCACGTGACTTGGTAAGCGGTCAGACCACAAGGTTCGTAGCAAACCATCATTTAGATCGCTGTCAGCTAAACTCCGAAGATGTCTGAGGAACTGTGAAGGTTTGCGGTCACCCAGTTCTTCGCGCGATAAAAGTTGCCTAAGCCGATGATCTCGCGATGCGGATAAGCGGGATATAAGTTCACTTCGCAATTTGTCATATTTTCCGACATCGGGCGGGTTAGTAATGACGTCCTTAACCTCAGCCGCATATTTGTGATCTAAATTACTTATGACATGATAGAATTTGGTACTATCTGTAGTGATGTTAGCTAACAAAAACGGTCCTTCCAGCTGGGCAAACCACAATGCTGGCTCTTCCGCCCAGAAGGGCGGCACTTTAACGCCAACCGCGCTCACCGTGGCGGTATCACTGTTTTCGTGTCGCTTCGCCATCTTTAGTTTTTAATGAAACTACATAAACTCACAGTTTTAGTACATGTTGTATCGAGTGTAAGTGCACTTTTACTTATCTGTGTTCAATTTTCTCGGGTCACCATTTTGTAGTCTCATAAGATAGGCGAAGAAAAGAAACAAAAGCAAATTTCTTGTGATGGAAAACGTGGAATATATTTACACTGCACACATGAGTATTTACATTAAACGAAATAACATGCTCAACACTTTAAATAAAGGCAAAAGAAATAACTTATTCTAATAAAACATTTAACGTAAAAATAAAGTAAAATACAATATATGGACGCGGATCGAAAAGTGAAAGAAGAATGACAACAGCCTTCATCTGTTGCATGGCCTACGTGACCGGAGGCAGGGAAACACGAAGATTCCCGAGCGTATCCGAACGTGTTATAATACCTTATTAAGCTGTGTGTCGGAGATAAAACTATTTACCTATCAGTTTTGGTAAAGTCACTACAGATGTGATACATGGCATTAAGGTTCTTCAATGAGTGATTGGTTGTGTTACGAAAGCAATTCCCGAAATTCCCACGCGGACGGGAAATATATGATCTTTTAGCTTGTATGAAACAATCTTATTCCTTGAGTGCACGGATGTGATTCTTGGTATAAAGGTTTTTCAATAGGTGTCTGTTTGTTTTATGGAAGGAATACCCAAAATCATGATTTTTTACTTGTATGAAAAATCTTATGTAATACTTGGCATAAAGTTTCTTCAACTGTGTGCCTGGTTATGTTAAACACATAACCAGGCACTTTTTATGTGCATACGAAGTCGCGGGCAAAAGCTAGTATGAGAGCACATTAACTTGCCTACATACAAGTGGCTAATAATTCCGCTCTCTCGAACCAGTCTCCGAGAATACACTTATAATAGAATATTTTTTATAAAATTCCATAAATATTTAACTTCGATAGATTTAAGGATACGGTAAAATAAGTTTTGTGTGAAAAATATCCGGTTGCTAGAAGATATTTTTTTTTTTTTATATTTTAAGGATAGGACGTTTGTCTTCCATGCCACCTGATGGAAAGTGCACATGAAGACTATGGTGTTACACGTCCATCCACGAGAAACCTATTCACTCGACACTTAAAAGTTCCAGGACTGTAGTGGTCAGGAAAAACAGACGCAGGCAGATTGTTCCACTCCTTGGCAATCCGTACCAAAAAGGAACTATCGAAGCGTTTTGTTCGAGTTCTTGGTAAATCCACTATATAGGAATGGAAGTTCTGTCTGCGTCTGGTAGTCCGGTGGTAAAAAAGGGTGGGTTCAATTTGGTCAAAAAGAGCACTCGCACACTCACCAAAATGTAGCCGATAAAATACTGTCAAACAGGCAACCTTACGACGATGCTCCAGCGTCTGCAATTTTTTATTTGTAAGGTTGTTGTTATTTATGATTTTACGGGCTCTTCGGTCAACAGAGTCTAGGGCTTCGAGCTGGTATTTGGCAGAACCATCCCAAAGGTGACTACAGTACTCCATGCACGACCTCACTTGGGCTGTGTATAAGTTGAGCAGCCGTTCAGGGCTGAAGTACCGCCGGACCTTCGAGATGATACCCAATTTTTTTGATTTTTTTTTAAGATGGGATTCCCAGGCTGTAAACTGCTATTATATATTTTTAAAAGATTATTGCTTTTGAGTTTATTACAACTTCTTCTCAACCGATCGACTCAGTTCAATTTGTAGATAATTTGTCATATTTCAAGTGTATGTAGATACCTACGAAATTTGTCGGTTTTTTTGAATGATTTGCCACACGTTTGGGTGCTACAATCCTCGGGCCCGATTCTGTAACTTTTAACATTGTGACATGTGTGTTGTTAACCGATGGTGACATTACTTAGTGACATTGTATCGGCAGAATACTGGCAAAATGTCACACGTTAACATAATACACCATAATGTACCTAAAAAAGTGCATTATTTTAACATGATGGTAACCACAGAATCGGGGCCCAACTTCGATAGGGCCTTGGTCAAGACGTTTATTATTATTAGGTTTATAAGTTTTTTTTTTTTCCAGCCACAGAAGACTACTCCTCAGAACACCTGTAGGCCTATTGACCGTACAAGTGCTCAAAGAGGAGAGGAGGAGAATACTCAGAAGTGCGAAGGGGCACTTGCCAGGGGGGTTAGACCCCGGCCAGATGACACCCAACAGTGTGAGACTTTTACTCACTAAACTCCCCCTGTATGGTCTTTTGTCTTTCTACCGACAATCGACCGAAGAACTGAGCGACAGCCAGTTGGGAAAAAGGCTGCGCGAGTAGATATAGGAAGCACTTCGTGCTGAATCGACTACAGTAACCAGTTATGGGCTGGCAGATAGGAGGTTATCCAGATCTCGAGAGAGCTGGTTAGGAGGATCAGAAAGAACATCCTTAGGTCTGCGAATAGAGCGCTTAAACGACTTGGGATTGGGCTTGTAGGAGACAGTGTTTCGCACCAGCCCGTCCGGGTGGTTTTCGCAGCGTTTGTGGTGAGATAGGGACAGGGCCTTAAGGGTCTGTTGGATGGTGGGAAGTTTGAGATCCCTGTGTAAATCCGCGTTGCGAACGTAGTACGGCGCATTAGTGGCTCTACGACAGAAGTTGTTTTGAATTATTTGGAGTTTATCGATTAACCTAGGTTTGGCGTGGGCGAATACGGGCGCGGCGTAAGTCATGACTGGCCTGATGCAGACCTTATATAACGTGCATTTGTTCCGTAGTGACATTTTGCTTAGACGACCTATCATGCTGTTGAGTCGGCCGAGATAGAAGGTTTATAAGTTTATAAGTTTTTTTTTTTTTTTAAGTTTTTGCCTGATGCTAAGTAATCATTACAGCCCATGGACAGTTAGGATACCCTCACAAAGGACACCCACAAAATTGTTTAGAGCAACTTCCGTTGCGTTGCAGACTGTTACCAGTAATTACACTGCTTATCCTTTTTTTTTTTTTTTTTTATAAAATATGGATGGGACGTTTGTCTTCCATGACACCTGATGTTAAGTGAACATGAAGACTAAGGTGGTACACGTCCATCCACGAGAAACCTATTCACTCGACGCTTAAAAGTACTAGGACTATACTGGTCAGGGAAAATAGACGCAGGCAGTTCATTCCAAACCTTGGCGACCCGTATCAAAAAGGAACTGTCAAAGCGCTTAGTTCGACTTTTCGGAATATCAACCACATACGGATGGAAGTTCTGTCTGCGTCTAGTAGTCCGATGGTAAAAGGGTGAGGGTTCAATTTGCTCAAACAGAGCACTCGCGCACTCACCAAAATGTATCCTGTAGTACACGGTTAAACAAGCAACCTTACGACGATGCTCTAGGGTCTGTAGTTTTTTGGTCGTAAGGTCGACGTTGTTAATTAGATTACGGGCTCTTCGGTCAACGGAGTCCAGCGCTTCTAGTTGATATTTGGCTGAACCATCCCAAAGATGACTGCAGTACTCCATGCATGATCGCACTTGAGCTGTATATAAGTTAAGAAGCTGTGCAGGGCTGAAGTACCGCCGTACCTTCGAGATGATTCCCAACTTTTTCGAAGCTATTTGAGCCATGGACACAATTTGTTGACCGAAGTTTAAACTGGATGTTATAGTTACGCCTAAAAGCCCTAGATGGTCAGTGATGGGGACAGATACATTTTGGAAAGTGGGCGTTAATGTGAAGGTGCTCTTTTTTGCGGAGAATAGACACGCCTGAGTTTTGGACGCGTTGAATTTGACCAAATTCGACTCACCCCAATCGGATACTTTCCGTAAGGTCAAATCAACGCGCTCAATCATTGACTTTCTTAAACTCTGGATTTCACGGGGGCTCGCTCGCGCATTGGATACGTATCTCTCTACAACAGTGCTGTCATCAGCATAACTAATAATGCCCGGTGTTAAAAGGTCATTAATGTGCAGCAAGAATAATGTTGCAGAGAGAACAGATCCCTGAGGTACCCCGGCATTAATTGCCATTTGGTCGGAGGAGAAGCCATCTAAGACTACTCGAATTGACCGTTCCCTCAGAAAATCAGATATCCAGTCGCAGAGCCCAATCGGTATGCCATAAGCTGGAAAGCAGGGAGCCTTAAAGTTTTGCGTTCAAAATAAGCACTGACTATAATTATAGACTACTTTATAATTCAGTAACATCCTTCCAATAATGAATACAATATCCATTAAAATTTCTTCTATGCTGGACTGGGGCTGAAAGAAAAACATAGAATGTTGCTTCTCTTCCCGGGCATACTGTAAAATTCAGTTAAGAGATAGAGGTTTTATTGGCATTTTTGTGGGCCACAGGCTGACCATATATTATAAAATGTCACTGCAATAGTCACTCTCCATCATTAGAATACCTCCAAATTTGTCAAACGTGACATCAGTTGGTTTAAAATTTTCTGTTGTTCTGCCTACCCCATTCACCCTTACAGGTGTGAAGCTATTTATGTTTGTAAAGTTCTTTTAAAATATATTTTTGCAACCTAGACTTACCGATAAAACTTCTGAGTAAAAGGCTTCCATTTTACTAAAGATATTAAAATATATGTTATTAATAACAAAGAATAAGCTTAAGTGCTTTTGGATTCATTTTATTTAATTAAATTAATTTTAAGGCAATTTTTATCGGCTTTAACAAAACTATACATATATGTATTTCCTATTTCTTTAATTTATGTTTAGTTCCTTTTGAAATACTGTGGTCACTAGTAAAGCCTAAGTTTTGAAACCTCCAAATCACGGTGATGCGATCATCAAAATTTTCAGATTTTAGAAGTTTTTTTTTAATTCTATAATAGTACCAATTTTAATGGTAGGCCCCTGTGGCGCCAAACAACGGTTCAAACATGTTTCTCTAACAAAAGTTGAGACTCAATCGCGTTCATTCGCTACTTTATTTACTAACCTCTACATTTTGATAGAACTGTAACGATTATGATTGCCTATGACTAGGAGAAGCTCTAGTATGTTCTTATAAGTATCTATGTTAAATAAAATGACCAAAATAAGGTATTATTAAACAACACAGTCTCACGTGAAAACAATGTTAACAATGTATGCTTGAGTTTACACTATTGAAGCCGCGAAGCATTATTAATGGGAAGTCAGCTCTTTCTAACGTCATGACTTGAGTAGTGATGTACTGTTGTTTGGCTGTGCAGAATTGGAAAACAGTATTTTTTGAACAAATTAAACTATCACCCCTTGATCTTCGATTTTTACTCTTGTTTGGCTAAAAAAAGTTTTTACTAAGCACGCTTCTCTAGGGTTCGTTTTGTGTCGAGACATTTAATGAAAATCCTGTTCTAGGTATAAGTATTCCATTTTTGACGACCGACTGGTGTAGCGGCAGTAGCGGTAACATACATTGCCTTCTATGCCAGAGGTCCTGGGTTCGAATCCCGGCGGTGGCGGATATTTGTGTGATGAACACAGATATTAGTCGTCAAGTCATGGATGTTTGTATGTTTATTTAAGTTTATTCTAATAAAAAATATGTATTTATTCAATATGTATGTTTATATATTTCTTAAGTATATCAGTTATCTAGTATCCATAACACAAGTTCTTTAAGAAACTTAATTTGGGCTAGATAATGTTGTGTGTCAGAAATATTTATTATTTATTTATTATTTTCGACTTTATGAATAAAAGGACGCAAATTGTTATAATACCATATTAAAGTGCTATAAAGATTCCCGCTAATTAGTTTATACAACGATAAAACTGGCTAGCCTAAATAAGAACTGTTTAGCCTCCATAAAATAGAGATTTATGACAAAAATGCTGTATACATTTTCTACAACTGGAGACTAAACCAACGCAAAATTTGACCGGATTCTCAAATGATGGAAAATGACGCCGGTGATACTCGTAGATAATCTACATCACAAATAAATCTAGGTAGTTCTACAAAAAAATACAAACAATAAGTATAAACATGAACTTATTAATACTCAGAGTTAACGAAACTTTCAAAACACAACAAGAGCCACTTAAAGTTTAAACTAACGATTGAAAATATCCTTCAAACGTACCCCATAGGCCATGAGGCGAGGTCATCGGCCTAGGCGCAGCCAAAATTCGAAAGCACTAAAAACATTTTCAAAATGGCCGACAGACCTGTTGCACATGTAACATTACTCTATGGCAGGGGTTCGCAACTTTTTGTTCAATGTAGGTAATTGTTTAGATAATGTCTAAAGTTCGTATGATTCATTTAAAGTCACTAGGGATTGCGGTCAATGCAAAAATGCTGGACCGTTATATAAAAGTTTTAAATAAAAATGATATCTGCATTAAAGCACGAGAACGAGTTATATTTTATGATATTTTTGAGCAAGATTTTCTTTACTTTTGAATTAGTTATTAGTTTACGTTTAAAACTCTGGCTTATATCACTACAGACAAATATACTCTTTTAGGTATTCGCGGCTTGATTCGTGTTACATTTATATTAAATTAGGTACTTAGTCTATTTGTTGTTCTGGTGGCTATTTCTTTCAAAATTCTCTTTAAAACCGCTGGTCGCTATTTTTTACGAATTTTTGTTTAAAACCGTTGAGTGTTTCGAAATTCACCATTAACATTAATCACTTCTATAATAAACATAGGAAAAACAGAGATCTACAACGATGAATCAATATAAAGCCTCTACAATTAAATTACTTTACCAAAATTCTGAAACCAAATGTTTACAACACAAGCCCCGAATCTACTCCTTAGAACAAGTTGCATTTCACCGCTCGCACACACGCACACTCACACACACACATAGCATCAAGTTGCATACTTGCACTCTTGCGCTCTAACGCACCTGCAACGAGATGGAATTAATTTGGGACTAGAGGAACCAGGCTGAAACAGGTTTCTTAATACTGGATTTTGGCAGTGCATTTCTATAATATTATAGTGCAGTTTCAAAATTACTAAGGCAGAAGAAAGACTTATTGGTAAAATTATAAGTAATGATCCTACTTAAAATAGTAACGTGGCTGATTGTTGCTCTTTCACACTGAAGTAGAAAACGCTTAGAGAATAGCTTACCGACTCTGGATAAGTGTTTAGTAGAAGTCGACTAAGCTTAAGGAAGGACCAACGTTGGTGGTACCCCTCATATAAAATAGGTCTAAGAATATCACCACTCCGACCATCATTGTTTCATTAAGCTAGCTCTTCTCAAATCTAAATCATTTCTTAATCTGCCAAAGAAGAAAGAAGTCTGTCAACTTTTTGGCCCACAGACTTAATATGGTAGTAATATTTTAAGATCTTACTTAATATTACAAGATCGACACGAACGTAGAAATCTCCAGCCACTACTAGCAATGTCTATGTGTAGACGTAGTCGTACGTAGCATCTCAGATACCATTGATACATTTACTCTAATTTTCGTTACGCGGTCTTTCAATTTCTTATACATACCTACTATTAGCGGTGGAGATTACTTTTACACTGCTTATTTTTACCGATTGGGATTACTGTCAATTTGTTTATATACGAAACTATAAAATTCCGACTAACATTTAAAAATGCTAACTTAACATGAAATCTTTTAACGGTTTGCAATATTTCTATGTGCGTGCGTCATTTAGATACTAAAAATTTAAAATAATTAATTCCAAATAAATTCGTATCCCCAGAACACGCGTAGTTTTCATTATATTGAGTTTCCAGATTTAAATGAAATCGTATAGCGTAAATAATGCATTTTTATTTAGTAATTATTTAATTGCAATAAAATTGATGAGTATAATCACTGTATTTTTTCTTTATTCGATATGTAGACTCTCCCTAGTTCCGATATGTAGTCTCCACAATGTGAATAAAGGCTGATCAAAGCTTCCTTTGCGGGTATACAGTTGGTGTGGTAGTTTGAATGTTACACAGGGTTAATTTTAATTAGCGCATCACCTCAAAGTCAAAGTCAAAAGAATCTTTATTTCGTAAGTATTTGAATACATTTGAAATAAGTCACAAAATTTACAAATTGAACTGAATCTACCGCCACTTCGGAAAGTCGATCTGTTGAGAAGAAGTGGCAAGAAACTCAACTCTTGCAGGCAACCTCTCCACATCAATCCCAACAACATTTGTTCTACAACTTTTTAAAATTAATAGTTTTAAAAATTTTAGTTTTTCCATACACAAAATATTTATAGCCTCTGTTTAGAGGCGTAACTCTATTTACTCTGACCGTAGGTATGCCATGCACTTTGCGTAGTAAAATATCGCTTCATAATCATAATAGGTACTTCTTACATAATGTAGAGTAAGGAGCAAAAAATGTTTTGTTTTTATTTTTTGTGTTATTTGTAAAAAATCGTAGAACAAATGTTGTTGGGATTGATGTGGAGAGGCTGTCCGCAAGAGGTGATGCGTTAATTAAAATTGACTCTGTATAAGCAAAGATATTGGATGAGCAACGGTTCCTTTAGATTAAGGAATATTCTAGACTGAAACTGAATAAGTCTTTACAGTAAGAAAATGGAAATTCCTAATGTGCATGCCATTAAGAACAAGCTAGCTTTTAGTAGTACATGAGTAATTACGAGCCTCATTTTATGATAATTTCCTCCTCAACATTGCACTTTCTAAGTGCATTATTAGAGCTAGCGTCACGGCGTCGGCGTATAGCCATAAAGTTGTAAGTGCAAAATGCTGTAAAACAATAATAGTTTACAGCTTACGGTCCAAATATCACTTGCATTGTTTTCTACGTCAATTGTGAGAATGAACTACTGTTTGAAGAGAAATTCTGTCATAAACATACATATAAACAGAAGTTGTTTTAGATTTGTTTTAAAATGGATGCGTTTTATTATCAAATTGAAAAAAGTAGAATGAAAAGTATTTATTACATACTCTAATTACCTGTCTGCCTTACACTTTTAACGAGTCTAAGGGACAAGGATCTAAAAAAGGGCGGTGTTGCAAGAATAGCTAAAGCTCATGTAATGATAAAATAAAACTTATTTTAATATATTAGAAAAATACTGTACCCACTTTGTTTAACGGTGTAAACCTGCGTTTCTGCTCCAACATTCCGTTACAATTACTCCGAAATTGCGTTACATGATGATTTTCGGCCGAGCACTGAACGGCTGCTCAACTTATACACAGCCCAAGTGAGGTCGTGCATGGAGTACTGTAGTCCCCTTTGGGATGGTTCTGCCAAATGCGAAGCGCTAGACTCTGTTGACCGAAGAGCCCGTAAACTTATAAATAACAACAATCTTACAAATAAAAAATTGCAGACGCTGGAGCATCGTCGTAAGGTTGCTTGTTTGACAGTATTTTATCGGCTACATTTTGGTGAGTGTGCAAGTGCTCTTTTTGACCAAATTGAACCTACCCCTTTTTACCACCGGACTACCAGACGCAGACAGAACTTCCATCCCTATATAGTGGATTTACCAAGAAGTCGAACAAAACGCTTCGATAGTTCCTTTTTGGTACGGATTGGCAAGGTGTGGAACAATCTGCCTGCGTCTGTTTTTCCTGACCACTACAGTCCTGGAACTTTTAAGTGTCGAGTGAATAGGTTTCTCGTGGATGGACGTGTAACACCATAGTCTTCATGCGCACTTTCCATCAGGTGGCATGGAAGACAAACGTCCTATCCATACAATATATATAAAAAAAAAAGCAATAAACTGTATTCATCTCTTTCGGTCCACTAGAGCCTTGATTTTTCAAAGTTTCGAATGAATAGGTTTTACATAGGTTATTGCGTTTAAAGAAGGATTTCTCGAAGGAAGCCTCTGACATCACTTTCCATTAGATGACATTGAAGATCAACTAAACAAGGTATGTTTCGATAATATTGTAATAAGAAACAGTTCTATTCTATTTCATATCCTAAATAAGAGCATATCAAACCTATCCATAGACGGGATTAATCTGGCTAACAACTATTTTCAACAGAAAATTCTCCCTTTTCTTACGTGGATTGCCGAAAATTACCATCATCTTAAGTTATGAATGAAAAGGCGGTTAAGGTAAATATTTTTATTTTTATTGACGACTTAATTTCCTGTCGACCTTCTTGATTTCACAATAACGCCAAAGATGGCGCTCACGAACTTAGGGTGTAATTTCTTAACACATAGTTAGATAATGTTTGGGGGCAGATCTCAAGAGGGTCACCTTTTATGATAAGCTCATCCAATTTAAAGAAGGCCTACATGTATTTTATTTAAAGTACCTACCAACAGCTAAAAAACAAAGTTAGCTTTTATAAGTTCAAAGCAATGCATTTAAGCAAAAACTGTTCTAATTACTTTTGATCATTAAATTATTTATTTACGAAACACATTAAACCTGCAAATTGCTAGTTAAAAAATTCATGATAAAATGCCACCATTTTTCTACGCACTTTCATAAACCCACACTACAACAAAACTGTTTATAAGTACAGAGCCACTCACACACGCCCATAACCAATAAATAGATTGAACTAAACGGTGAAGTTTAAAAAAGGAACAAAACGAACGAATCGTTCACACACACTACAACCAAAATGCACCCAATCATTATTACGTGCTTTATAAATTTAAGCTTAACATTAAGTAGTGAAAGTCCAAATTCGTATGTTTAAATTTTCACTTATAGAACTAGCACGTTAATGTATAATGTTGCGTGGGAATAATGTGACGCACACAGAGGAGTCAAATTTTGATTAAAGGAACACCGAATTTTCATCTGTGTGTGCGTAAGGTGGTATGTGTGAGTGAATCAACAATTCTTTATACATTTGTATGGCGCGGAAGGATTTTTTATGTGTTGCGTATTTTGCTTGTGTGTGTATTGTACTCATGATGGATACTCTTGTTTGTATTTGTGGCTTTTTTCGTTTTTTTAAAGCCGCGAACACAGACGAGGATCAGCGAAAAAATAATTTGGACTGCTTCACTGCAAGCACGTTTAATTTTCATGAAACTACGTAATTACAAAAGTATGATTTGATATCTTATACTCGAGCCAGTTGAATTTGCCTATACATTGCTTGGGTATAGGCTCCGACACTGCCGAGTTTCATTAAGATACATAAAGGTTTTTCGTAATGAAGTATCAAACAGGCAGACACTCATCCTCACAAACTTTGTTAACAAAAACTAATCTTGATTAGTGGTATTAAAGATTTTTTATTTTTGATTCATAATACTCGGATTGAATCAAATTAAGAAGTTTATTTTATCAGCTACAAACTCTTCTTTGACCTCAATCTCAACTACTTAGTGACGATGAGGTCGAAAATGGAACTGGCTCTTGAATGTTACTGGAACACGTCATTAAGGCAGCGATCAGATTAAGAACCAGATTTTGTATGAAAAGTGGCCGTTAGCCAGGTCAATCCTGAAGAGGTTAAACCAGCAATCACGTAAATTTGACAAATCGTCTTTTAAGAATCGCTTAAGGGGGGACTCACAGCTCGGAGTCGTAGAGGTGGGATTTATAGTGTGAAAACATATATGTTCCAATGAAACTACCACCGGACTACCAGACGCAGACAGAACTTCCATCCCTATATAGTGGATTTACCAAGAAGTCGAACAAAACGATGCGATAGTTCCTTTTTGGTACGGATTGCCAAGGTGTGTAGCAATCTGCCTGCGTCTGTTTTTCCTGACCATTACAGTCCTGGAACTTTTAAGTGTCGAGTGAATAGGTTTCTCGTGGATGGACGTGTAACACCATAATTTTCATGCGCACTTTCTATCAGGTGGCATGGATGACAAACGTCCTATCCTTACAATATAAAAAAAGAAAGTGTCATTTACATAAAGAAATAATTAAAATAGCCTTAATAGCAGACTTAACAAAGGCGCTAGCTCACATTCATTACAAAAATATCCAAGATTTAACCTGAGATAAATATACACACCTACGAGTAGGTTTCATACATTGTCTGCCCTGGAAGTAGAAAAAAGTGGAAAAATACTTTTCAACTGACTTGAGGAGGAGGTTGAGAAGTACTTGACTGAATGGAGGAGGTTTGCAAAATTTTTTGAACGACACGATTTTTTTGAATTGATTTTAAATATTCTTGTTTCATATGATAGAAGATACTTCAGAAGTGGTCCCATATAAATTTCATTGAAGTCGATTGAGTACTTCACGAAAAATTTAAAAAAAATTGAAATAGTTTGTATGGGTACGGAGAATATTTACATTAAAGATCTTATACTTCAGCCAAAGTTTTGGACGTGAAGCCGGTTTTTTAATGCCCTGCATTCGTTGGTTATTATACGCTAAATGAATGTGTATTTCCGCCTATGTATCGTTTATGAAACGGACAATTTTGACAAACATCTTGTTTGTACCCAAAGAATGTAATGCAATCAATTATTTAAAAACATTTGTGATAATTGTAATGGAATCATTTAAGTACCTACTAAACCTAAAAGAAATATCCCAACGTCGGCTAGGATCCTGTACATCATATCAAAAAATTCAGAGACTATAAGACTCTTTCTACGAAAAATACTAATAATGCAAAAAGGTCAAATAGGTCTGTGATTCAAAAATATAAAAAATATCCATATTACTTACGTTTTTTACAAATTATTACCCGTCATGTTTTTTTGATTGCAATACTACTATTTATTTTTTTGTTTGAACCAAAATACAAAGTAATTCTGTAGTAATTTGTATGTTAAAAACAGTTGTTCACGTTTATGGCTATAATTTCGTTTGTACATAGTCCTAGCCAAGGCTCCATACAATCTTGGGACATTTCTTTTATTAATTAAATTCGCTAGCATGTTATAAATAACAAAGAAATTATGAATTAATGACAATTACTTACACTAATAATTCCAAATATTCATAAAATTGGTTAAAATTTGTAAATAGTTGACGTCTACAGGCTGTTGATGGCGATAGTTGGACATTTATACCGTAACTATGTCAAATAAAAATATGGTACTCGTACTAATAAAACCTGAATGCGAAATCACAGGCAACAGATAAAATAGAGCTCAATATTTATAACAATAGGTAATAGATTATGTGTATTGTGTATTGGTATTGGTCTGCAAAAAAAGTCTGGATTCAATTTTTATTTGTGATGGCTGGTGATGTCTAACATCCCTGTACAGCGAGATGTTGGACTCCTAAGTGTGCTGTTGAGTTTTGACTACATCTGCACTTTGGTGAGATTAAAACAAATAAACATAACTTCAAGCCTGTATCTCTAAAGGGTTAGGCAGAACACCAGAGGCTATATAACCATCTGATGTCACGTTTGACAAATTTGGAGGTATTATTATGATGGAGAGAGACTATTGCAGTGACAGGGGGTCAGTGTATCGCCCGCAAAAACGCCAATAAAACCTCCGTCCCTTAAGGCTTTTACAGTTTGCCTGGGAAGAGAAGCAGCTGGGACATTTTATATTTTTCTTTCGCCCCCAGTCCAGCATGGAAGAAGTTATTAATATTGAGATTAAGTTAAGAATAAACACAGGAATCTTCACCTACGAAAGAACTAATCCGTATATTAGCATTTTTCATAAATTAATATTAATAATAACTTAATATTCGTATGTCACTTGAAATGTATATGACGTAATAAATCACTTTAGTATTTAAAATAAAGAATATACCATAGCTTGAAAAGACTGATATGTTAAGAAAAGTGCCTACAAAAAGTGCCGTAATGACTTGCAATGTTCTTTCCCTTTAAAACATGATTTTGAATCAGGGAAGGTATAAGTAGCTTCTCATCAAAATGCAACACGTATTAATTTAGAGAAGATTTTTTTATAAATTTTTTGATGTAACACGAAAGCTTTACAAATTATCCGTGGTTTGTTTGTGAAGGGATAGCTGAAATAGAGCACCACATTTGATTGATTGGACACGAAGAGGATCAATAGCTCATCTGAAACCAAAAATGAAAATTATTCTTATTGATGATTAAAAATTTCTGCTCCCTTCACTTCAAATTAAATTAGGTATCTTAGAGCAAATTGAAAAGACGCCAACTAAATAAGGACTCTTTTCAGGTACCTATGTGATAAATAGTGTATATCAAATTGAAGGTTGGTAAGACGATAACCTAAAAAAGAAAAGTATTAAGAAAAGACATATTTTAAATATATTTTTATACTAAGCTATTTTCATTAACTAATGCAAGTCTGCTGTTGGCTTTTTTCCTTAAAATAACTTTTTAGGTGGCTATATAACGTTTACTTAATGAAAGTCAAAATTACCGTCACATAATGAAGAACAAAGTAAGCGTTTCCACCAAGATATTATAGTTATGAAGCACTAGCACCAAGGAAGGTAAATCTGATGGTACTTCACTGTTGGATGCTCAAGCGAGATTAACCAGACAGCAAAAGGAGGAGGCTAACAGGGGCTTATAGGAGTTTTGAAGGAACTAGAAGAATACCATTAGTTTTTGTGATTTACTTATTAAATTTATTATTTGTTTAACTACGTTATAATGAATTAAATAAATAAAATAAAATAAAAATGAATAAAATCCCTAGACAATCACACCAACTACATGGCATCAAAGCAAGCGAAGCTTGTGTTATGAGATACCATGTAGCGAACTAGGGGGGAACCTAGAATATAAATACATATATAGATAGACACCCAGACCCGGAACATTTTTTGTTTCTTGTTCCGGGCGGGAATCGAACCCGCAGCCACTGGCGTCTGAGGCAGATAGGTTTACCCCTTCGCCAAAGTGGTCGTCAAATCAAATTTTAAGTCATGAAGATATAATTTCAATTAATTTCACGACGATGATGCATGGTTTGTGTGTACTTAGATTTTGTGTATACATATATGTACAATGATTGTGAATGAAAGAAATTCATTGGCTGGACTAAAGCCCATAATATACTCAAATATTAAATCAGGTATGTTACTCAGTTTCAACCAATTTAAGTGAAGATAAAGTCGTGAAACCACCAAAACAGGGTTAGACAAGAATGGGTTTTAAGAACTGTCCTAAAAAGCGCCTGGACCCGAGTTACTTTCTAAAAGTCTGCTTTCAAAAGTGTTTTGCCCGGAAATCAAACCCAGGACTTCTGAACTGAAAATAAATTATATTACAGTGACGCGGAGACAGTCAAATCATGCTCTCTATCCATACAAACAGACATAAAGAAACATTATTTCATCAAATTGCGACCTTCCTCCAGCGCGGTCGTTCCTCTGAGCCGAATTCATTTGTAGGCCAATTGAAGTGAGACCACATTATTCGGGTCGTAAACAAATTCATGAATATGTGACTTAGTGTGTTTTTATTATACTTAAAATACTTTACAAGGTTGCGCTGAACATTACGGAGGGAGGTTAGCTTTAATGTTGATAAAAAAATACAGGTTGACTAAACAAATATCTCTCAAATTCAAAAAATCTAAAGCTTTTATTCACTGTAGGAATATAATATTTATGCGTCATATGTACCAGCTACTTCTCTAACAGAGGTTTTATTGGAGGTTTTTTTGAGCGATAGGCTAACCCCCTGTCACTGCAATAGTCTCTTTCCATCATTATAATGCCTCCAAATTTGACAAGCGTGACATCAGATGGTTATATAGCTTCTGGTGTTCTGCCTACCCCAAAAGAGATACAAGTGTGAAGTTATGTATGTATGCGTTAAACGGCGCGAGACCGGGCAACACGGACGTGGAGTACCTGAGGGGATGACTTTGTCCACAAGTGGACGTCTGCCGGGTGATAAGGACTGAACGTCAAAACAAAAAAGAGATCTTTGGCTTTAAAAAGAAACTAAAATTAGAAACTAAAGTACCTATACCTAGAGGAACAGATCTGGAGAAAAATACTCTCGGCACTCTTAGTCAATAGTGCTCATTATAGCACAGCTTCGCAGAAATACAGCTCTGCTAAGATATGAAAGAACAAACAGAAAACAGCTATTCATGCTTGCTAATTGATCTCACAGCCAAGATGCTTATACGGTGATTTATATGGAAGTTCTCCACGTCTGCAAACTTCCATGCTGGACTGAGAGCAAATTAAAAACATAGAATGTGCCAACTGCTTCTCTTCCCGGGCTTACTGTAAAAGTCAGTCAAGGGACAGAGGTTTTTTTGTGGGCAATAGGCTGACCTGTCCCTGCAATAGCCTCTCTCCACCATTATAATGCCTACAAATTTGTCAAACGTGACATCAGATGGTTTTATAACCTCTGGTGCTCTGCCTACCTCATAAGGGATATAGGCGTGAAGTTATGTATGTAAATTACCTGTAGAGACATCGGACTCACTCTCTTTTATTATCTAATGAGCTGTTTAGCTATTTATGTATTTGGATTTCGTAATGGAGCCGAAGACATATTCTTAATTACAATTTCATCATAAATCCGTGTAATGAGCCCAATGCAGGGCTGTGCTTACAATTTACTGTTGTACAATTTTGTTTATTTTTCAGGGTCTGTAATGCATAATTTACACTTATTACCGCAACTGACGTGAATGTTTGCAATCTATATCTTATATATGTGCCAAAATGTAATAAAAGGTTTTGTTTTCTTGATCCCAACTTGCGTTTTAATTTGTTCAATTTTCTTTAAACTTTAAAATCTATACTAATATGTAATGCTGAAGAGTTTGTTTTTTTGTTTGTTTGTTTGAGCGCGCTAATCTCAGAAACTACTAGTGGGATTTGAAAAATTCTTTTTGCATTTGATAGCCCAAGTCTTGAGGAAGGTTATAGGCTATATTTTATCCCGAAATTCC
The DNA here is from genome assembly GCA_944452665.1 of Stenoptilia bipunctidactyla. Lineage (NCBI taxonomy): Eukaryota > Metazoa > Arthropoda > Insecta > Lepidoptera > Pterophoridae > Stenoptilia > Stenoptilia bipunctidactyla. Next base: position 23,578,939 of record OX101729.1, on the reverse strand, counting down.
CACGGAATCAAAAGTTACGCGGGTAAAACCGCGCGCGGTGGCTAGTTATAAGCATTTCTAGCGGACTTAATATGATCAAGTTGATAAAAGGTTTCGGGTCTTTATCGATTTTATAGTTTTGTCGATGCTTGATAGGTAAGCCAAAATAATTATAATTGTTGAAAGTTGGTTACTTTAATGACAATGCGTAAAAAAATCTAACGTTTTGAACGCTTAAGTCAAGACCTGTGGTTCGTCATTTACTTTTACATATGTTGGTTACTCTTTATCTGAAGAAAACAGGTTCAGACACTTGCGTAAACCAAATTTAAAGAGCATTTTGTTTTGAGTAGATGTAAATTCTAAAACAGAACGAACAGTAAGTAAGAATGTAAAGTTTTATAGCTTGAACTACATTGTTAAAGTTTATCAAAAAATGCGAAATCTTTTGAGTTAAACCTGTTTTGCGTTTCAGGAAAGATTATAATAAATGTTTAGTAGACATCTTCACAGAATCGGGAGTTCTTTAACTGGATGAACTTTAAAACAAGAAGAAATTAAAATAAAGTGTCTCTGAGGACAGAAGAACACTTCGTTTTGTCTAATTTGTTTTAGTGTTGTTCATTTATTTACCAACTAGCTGCTGCCCGCGACGTCGTCTGCGTGAACGCTATGCAGCACCAAACGCACCTACGATTATAACACTGCTAGCGTGATAATATGTAGCCTATATGTTGACCCGACTTCTTAACTATCTTCATGCCAAATTTGAAGTAAATCCATGCAGTACTTTTTGAGTTTATCCCGGAAAGACAAACAGACAAACAGACAAACAGACAAAAATTCTAAAAACTATATTTTTTGTTTCTGTTTCGATTGTAGATCATACCCCAAGTATTCTTTTAAAAAAATATTCAATGTACAGTTTTGACTTTCCTACCATTTTATTATATTTTACCAATATTCCAAATCTTTACAGCTAATTTACAAATTTTAATCTAGTAAGTTAAACGACATTTCGCAATCTAAAATAATATAGCTTTCAATGATAAAAAAACTAAATGTACAAAATTCTCTGCACCAAATGTAAAATAAGTTGAGTCTGACCTGCGTCGTAATGGGAACTGGTTGAATCTAGTAGATAACACTGTTTTTCTTGGAATAACTTAGGGGAGTAGACTTAGTTCTACAGCGTTCTCAGCAAAAAAATTCGCTCATTGACTGATGTTAATACGGCGAAGCTTTAGTTATTTTTGCAGTATTACACTGCAGAAAAGGCCTATTCGTTCAATGAATAAACTTGGAAATAGAGAATCTGTAAGAAAAAAGTTTAAAAATATTGGTATATTGACCCTTATCTTATCACAATACATTTATGAAAACATAAGAATAGTAATTTTAAAATTAGGAAATATAATGATGATAAAAAGTACTCTGTAAGGACTAGGAACGACCATAAGTGAGCGTTTCCCAAATTAAGGCTGGCTAAAAGCAGCAAATTATTTATCGGAATGTCAATACGTATACAGTGTGGAAAAAAAATAGTGGCCCTGGAGGGAAACTACCTTAAATCCTATAGTTAGCTTATTTTACTTTAAGGAAACATTCCTTTATTTTTAAAAAGAAACAAAACTGCATTCAAAGATTTTCTAAATATCGCTTTAACTCCCGCGGGACTCGAACCAGCTAAAAATTAAAAAAATAAAGATTCGTTATTTTACTATACTAATCGATAGGATAATTGTTCAGGATAAAGTTTCTCTAACAAACATTTGGTCTTTAAAATAAAAAAAAAAATGTGAAATCTTAAAATTTATTTTATTTTATTATCAATTTGTTACACTTTAATAATTTAACTGATAAATTGTTCGAAATCGTTCCGGATACACAAATTTAGTCTTCGTTGAAATTAATTTCGTGTAGCCTTCAGCAAAGTGTTGTGGTGTATGCCCCTAATCACATTTTTTACCGCGACCCTTAGCTCTTGTACGGTCTCATAACACGTTTTATAAATAATATTTTTTACATGACCCCATAAAAAATAGTCTATAAGCGTCAGGTCTGAATTTCTTGCAGGCCATCTAATCGTCCCGTTTGTACCTATCCAGACATTGAAATTTTCATTAAGGTAAGCCCTGGAAATTCTGCTATTGTGGGCAGGTGCACCATCTTGTTGAAAAATGATATTATTTCGTTCCTCTTCGGGTAGAAGGTTTAATTGATTTTGTAAAAGCTCTAATATTTCAATGTATTTTGCCGTATTCAGATGTCCTTCGTAAATGTGCACCAAATCAACCATATTGCTTTTGATTCCACACCAAACATTAAACGAAAATCTGATCTGATTGCTTGTTTCACGAACACGGAATGGATTTTGACGGGACCAATAATGATTGTTATGTCTGTTATACATTCCATTATTACTAAAATTTGTTTCGTCAGACCATATAATGTAGTCTAAGAAATTTGGGTTGCGGGCTATTTCTGTTTGAATATTCTGACAGAACTCTAATCTTCTTTGACTATCTCCGGGATGTAGTTTCTGCACCAATCGCCCATCACGATAACATTTGTATTTATATTTTTTCAAAATATTAAGTACCCGAGTATGGCTGCTGCCTATCTCTTGAGCAGCTTCTCTACTAGAAGCTTTCGGGTAACACTCAAAATATGTCAAAATATTGAAATCAAAATCGGAAAAGTCTGGATTTTGTTGCTGTGGGCGTCCTAAACGTTTTTTGAAACTTCCAATATTGACTAAATTTTTCACCATTCGCGAAAAAGCTTTTCTTGATGGTATTTGTCTATCTGGATACCTCTCGCGATACCACTGTAGAGCTAAATCGCAGTTCTTGTTGCTTGCAAAGAAAGCTTCTAATAAGTCGAATTGTTCTTGATACCTACGCCATGATCACACAATTACGTAATGGAAGCAGTACTTAATAAAATCGATAAAAATGTTCGAAATATTCGTTTGAATTTTAAAATTTCGTCAAAACGCCTCGTATCGTGTAAGAAGTAATATCGTGTAAGAAGTGCATAGAGATATTATTACCATTAAACGATTTTCTTGTAGAATTCTTCAACAAGGTACTTAGAAATAAATTAATTAGCAAGCTTGTACTTCAAGCGAATGAATTGAACTTCATTCTTTGAATGTTAGAGAGATAAGAGAATTATAACGTGTCTTTTACTTGTTGAAAGTGAACCGTACTAGGTAATGTATTTAAACTTATGTAGTTATTTTTCATGGATATCTTGTACGACAGACGAGTGTAAGACCAAATGTTTGTTAGAGAAATGTTATCCTGAACAATTATCCTATCGATTAGTATAGTAAAATAACGTATCTTTATTTTTTTTTAATTTTTACTGGTTCGAGTCCCGGGTGTTACAAGCAAATTTAAGAAAATCTTTGAATGCAGTTTTGTTTCTTTTTAAAAATAAAGGAATGTTCCGTTAAAGTAAAATAAGCTAACTATAGGATTTAAGGCAGTTTCCCTCCAGGGCCACTATTTTTTTTCCACACTGTATATAACAAAATTATGAAGTCAATTCAATCCCCAACATTCAATAAATTTAAACCAATCATTAAAGCCACTCTATCTTGAAAAGCTTAATATAAAACTAAAGACTATGTAGAGTAGACGATAAAAACTTACTACACTTATTTTCTTTTCAAGCCAACAGCAAGAACGTCATGCTCCCTCAGGCGGCATGGCTAGTAGCAGCGCCGGGTGTCGGGTCACTCTCTTCCCTAAAATATGGCTGAGGAGGGTGATGGCTGGTGCTTGCGTTATACTCGTGAACGGGTTATGCTATCGGTGCCGGGTCGTTTTGCTGATAACTCTATGAGAATTTTATTCCATTCTTGTTTAAATAGTCTAGTCCCAGTTTGTCATGTTCATGTTGTGCATCCATAGCTCATTGCCCCTGCTATGTAAGAAATTTGGCTGTGGCATGACATTGGCTCTCACAATTAGCTGTCTTTTCTTGTGTATGATGTTTTCATGTCACGGTAATTTGTATATTTGTATGAATTCGTATAATTCAAACTGAAAAAAGAGCGCCAAGAGTTATTTCCGCCGGCTTTTTTTGTCTCTTGGTCAACTGTAATATCTTATTCAACAACTAGTTAAAACCGAAGTATATGTTGACGTCATGAAATGATCTATAAAGTTCTTATGATTAATTAGAATTTTATGTATTCTTTTGAATTTTGATTTTTTCTAATTGAATTTTATATTAAAGCAGGAACTTAGAAAACTAAATAAATTAATAGTAATTTTACCGAATTTGACTCAAGCTATAAATCAAAATCCAAAAGAAAATCACTACACAGTAGATCCCGTCAAGGTCTGACTGGCTAGCGTCCACCCTTCGTATAAAATCTACCGCTAAATATGACCGCTCCGGCGGTGGTGTGTTCCGGCAATATTCAAGAAGAGCTAGTTCTTTTCTAAACCTGTTTTCTTTCATCTTCAACCTCTTCTTTACTTACCGTCAGGTGAGATTGAGGTTAAGCTCGGGCTAACTGGACGGCAGAGACAGCGAGAACGACAGCGGCGCGTGCAGTAGCGCGGGCAGCGATTTCCGCAACACTATACAAAGTACTGAGTTTGTATGAAACCGCTGGCGTCGAGAACGACCCAGATTCCCCGCGACGCTACCCGCGCCACTGTCGCTACCATCCAGTTTGCAGCATAAGTAATGAAAAAAAAACACTCCGCAATATTTTTCGCACAAATATTAATCCTATAACAATTTCTTAACAAAATATGACCGCAATAGTAGAGCTATTAAATGAGGATGATAATTAATGGAAAACCTTCCCTGAACTTAATTTTCTTATGCCCAACGGGGTTCATAATTTACTTCAACCTATAATTACATGATGCCAAAGGCAGTGAAGATTAAATAATAGGTATATATAGGAATATATAATATGTATAAAGTATAATCTTCTTTTTCTAAATATATAAAATTCCGTTACTGACTGAGTGACTGACAGACAACATCCAGCCATGATCACTTGGCGTAGAGAGCTGAAATTTGGAACACATATTCCTTAGGAAGCGTAGAGGAGCACTAAGGAAGGAATTCCCGAAACTCCCTCGGGAACGGGAGGTATATAACTTTTTATTTCGTGTGAAAAATTTTATTCCATGAGAGCACGGGTGTGAAACTTGGTATAAAGGTTCTTTCAACGGTTGTCTAACGGAAAGAAAAAAGCTGCCAAGTGCGAGTCGGAAGGGTCGAGCCCATGAAGAGTTCCATGGCAACAAGTAACATACTATAAAAGTTCCTGTAGTTCGTAGTAGCTTTGATCGATGTTTTAAAAAGGTAAGTGAAGGATTAAAAAACTCTACTTACTAGTACAATATTAAAAAAAAATGTGTTTTTTTTTAAATTGTAAATTTTGTTTTTAGCTCATTGTGTAAAATCATTATGATGTTCTCAGTGAGACTGTTGAAGGAAGCAAATGTAATTGTTAAGTTATGCAATTGTTAATACCTATTATATCGTTTGTTTCTGTTTTGTCTCCATGTAATAAATAAAATCTCGTTCAAACCAATTTTCGGTGGAAGCTTATTCGGTAATGTATGTCATATATTTTTTTATTTATCATTCACTTGTTTTAGAAGTTACAGGGGGGGATATTGTACCACTTTAGAAGTGACTCTTGTGCGAACTTTTCCGTTTAGAAAAGAAATATATGATAAACCTAAATTTAATTTTTAAAAACCTAACGATTACTGTATTCAAACCTGGGGGGACCAACTGCTTAACGTGCCCTCCGAAGCACGGAAGTCGCCGTGAGAAATGAATGGCCGGCGGTCACCCATCTAAGTACCGACCGCGCCGAACGTTGCTTAACCTGCGATATCGTATGATACACACAGTAACCACGGCGCCACGACAAAAGTTTTCAGGGTGCTTAAAATACTTCTGACAATCTCTAACGAATACAGTACTCCAATGCACAGAAGTCGTCGTTATAAATTACTGTCACCCATTCTTGGTCTGATTGGGCTGCATGATCCGTCCCATGATTATTTAATTTACACAGAAAAATTATCTTAAATTAGGTTACGATGACAACTTAAAATTTTATTTTATTTATATTCATCTACTTCTGTGTTTATGCTTTACATTATTTACATTCGCCTTTGTTTTACTAAGGATTGAAGATGGAACACCGATGCGAGCATTTGGTCAAGACATGATGCCCATAACTAAATTATATGGGTAGAAATTCTCGGACAACTCGGTCTGTGTTCATGATTACTGCTTTTTGCAACTGTATGAAAGATAATGGATGTATTTCTAATAGCTCTTCGTAGACAGCCTATCTACGTTACATTACGATATTATTTCTCACTCTATGAATAACTTTAAGTATAGGTAATGAAATAACGGACACACCTATGTAGCACCGTAATAAACCGTTGTTAATTTGAACACATAGCGGTAGGTTTAATAGTTAGTTTCACAAATTAGCAACACACCAGAAACTCCAGCATAAACATAGAGTCATTTGATTTAAGCCTAATGTACAGACATTATAACTTTGAAACTTTCATAAAATTCAGTTCTTGATCTCCTTATAAACATAATAAATCAGAAACCTAAGACAACAAACTTAAATTCAAAAGAATTAAATATAAAATATCACTCAATAGCTCGAGACCACGTGTTCACGTATAGTGTTGATCCAGTTCTGTTCCCGCACTAGTTGTACCTACAAGCATAGCTAGTGGCCATATATGCATGTTGCAGTCAAAGTTATACAGCTGGCAATGTTAGGTCAATGTGCGAAATAGCTATCTTTTTTCGCTTTAACTACTTTTTCTATTTTATGAGTAAGAACTTAGTTTCTATTTTGTTGTAATAAATGTTTCACTTGGAAAATTGTAACAATTTTTTTACTTTATGTTAAATTCTTAGAGGCTACTATAATAAATATTCTGTTATCACAGAATTATATTTCGTTCATTTCATTCAGGTTTGTCATAAGATTAAAAGCTAAATTAAAATTAAAATTTATTAAAAAGGTATTTGATAGGTAGTGTAGTATAGGACAACTGCCTTTCTGCCGTATTTCTTGGTGAAGTCAATGCTAAAAGTGTGTCAAGTTATCAACAAAAGATAATTACGCGCAGTTTTTTAATAAAACTATATTTACTAAAAGCGTTTCCTTATTTCTCAGAGAAATCTTATTTTTTATTATAAGTATTGTATATACATTTTCTAAAAAAAAAACGTAAAAACAAATAAAAAATACCACTATCCTATCCATAGCTTTAATTTTTTACAATTTTCTTGTAACGAAAATAAAATATGTTTAGTAATAACGTATTATAAAAAAATATGCATATTAATAATAAAGCGACCCAAAATTTCCCTAAACTAACATTATCCAGGAATATTGACAAACGTCTATCTCAGCGACGAAGCAGTGGCGTGTGTCCGCTCGATATCTCTACTATTGACGTCCGTGTGTGAGTAGTTACGGCGGCCCTTTGTTGTAGTGTGAAGTACAGATAGCACAACAATCTAGTTTGGTCCTCTGGAATTCATTTTTTATATTTTCAAGATTGGTGCAAGATTTTTTTTATAGATTTTATATTGTTAGGCGTATTGGTATTAAATCATTCTATATAAATAAGTATATTCTCTAGGTGATTCTTTTTTCAGTTAGGCAAAAGAGCACTAGATCTGCGTGATGGTAAGTGCAGTGTAATCCAGGCGACAATAAATAAAGATGGTAAAATTATTGACATATTTAAAAACCTAAGAAACGCTGGAAAAGCCTATTTAACTAATTGTTTTGATAATTACACTGGCTGATCTTATCCGAAGCACAACTAAGCTTACAGGTATACAGATTTGCCTAGTGCGAGGACCGTGAGTCAATATATTGTACTGCAAACTACCCTCATTAAGATGTGTTTTTATTTGGTCTATATTTATCCTATTGTTAAATATTATAGCACACTATGATTTAATTACTATAGGTATTTAGTTTTTTTTAAGGTTTGACATGTATTTTGACTGTCAAACAAGAAAGACTGTAGAACCTACCCAGGCACTTCACGAAAGTTGATGTTGCAACTGCAGTTTCAATATAGTAACTAAAAAAATCTAAGTAAAAGACCATTTACATGTTTTTAGCAAGCAATATCATGACAAAACTGTCAATTATTATATAGGGAAAAACTAAGATCTAAATGTTTGTGCGTAAGTTATTTTAAATATTTTACCAATATTCTTTCTGACCCCACGTTTGCCTTTAAACTCACTCGATGGTTTGTGGCGATGAAGTCAAATATGCAGTACAAGAGTTCTGATTGGAAGCGGCTCATTACTGGTTCAAATGAAATTGTAAAAACTGTGATGTTGATCTTTGTATCAATCTCGCAGTTACGTTACACTTTGTTTACGTTTGTTACGTTACTCTACGGTATATTGTTACACTTTGTTTCGTTTTTTTTTATTAAAACAAAGTGTTTTCCGACAGTTTACTTCAATAAAAACGAAGGATGTGGCACTGCATTGGCCGAAAATGTTTAGATTTTTGACGAACTTTCAGACAAACTTTAGTTAATATTATATTCTGAAGAAGCTGCAAAAAATCAATAGACTGGTGATATTGAAGTGGCTCAAACTTACAAAAATAAACTTGATTTTAATTGGCTTAACCTGAGTATTTTTATCTCATCAGCTAAACTAAGCTAAGAACTCCATCTAAACTTCAACTAAAACTTTTCAAACTTTTTTTCTGACCCTCCACTATTTATAAGTGTGCGTACTAGACTTCGCCTAGACGGGCTGACCCACTGCCCGGCGACCTTGCTTTTCTTGTGTTATTGCTGCATCTCTTTCCTCCATGCTGTCAAGATATCACCTTCTCCCTCATGCGTGGGGTCTATTGATAGTTAAGACGGCTGAAGGTCAACTGGAGCAGGGTTATGGTTTCCTATGGGAGTGTGTGGGACTGAGTTTAGTGGGAGTTTATTTCTTGTTAGTTGACCTTGTAGTTAAGGGTTGATTTAATGTTGTGGAAGGATTTAATAGAGGTTGTGTGTTAATTTTTAATTTGATATCAACGGGAGATTGATATGAACTTTGAAGTAAAAAGGGATTTAAACTTAGATTTAATGGTTTAATAGTATGAGTTGCTTGTAATTCGATTAGCCATAATATAATTAGCCATAATTGGTGACATGATCTTGTTAATCTTTGATGTGAAATTCCGTTACAATGCACCAAATTATATTTGTGATTCTAGTATAATTACTTTTTCACAAAACCAGTTTTTAATTAAACATACAAATAAATACATAACTTCACGCCTATATCCCTTATGGGGTAGGCAGAACACCAGATCTTATAAGACCATCAGATGCCACGTTGGACTTTGGAGGTAATATAATGATGGATAGAGACTATTGCAGTGACAAGGAGTCAGCCTATCGCCCACAAAACACGCCAATAAAGCCACTGTCCCTTAACTGACTTTTACAGTATGCCCGGGAAGAGAAGCAGCTGGTACATTCTATGTTTTTCTTTCGCTCCTAGTCCAGCATTAACTAAACACAAAAGTCTGTTTATGTTAACGAATTATCTATTGTATGTCCAGTATAAGTTTGATTTGAACTATTTTGCTATGAGAGTGTTGACGGACTCGGCGTGTAATTAAATATTTTTTCCCTAGTGTTTTGTTCCTATCGCAGTTGTTTTAACATATCTTATCAATTATAGATATTGTCTGATCGTTTATTGAGCAGTAGCAGCTGTCGTAGTAGGACTTTCGATCGAACATTGATATGAACTACGGTCAATTCTGTAGATATTTTTGTTTGTTAAAAATGCATTCTTCTTTCAGCGCTTTCTCTGTAAACTAGTTGCAATATAGTGTTCATAACACAAGTTCTGTTGGTTTTATTTATACTAGGTAGTGCTATGTGATATATTTAACATTATAAGTTTTTTTATTCGTTGTAGTGGCCTAAATAGCGTTTAGCCGAGATAGTGTACAAGGATGGGAGACCGCCGAACATTTGATTCTCACGACGACTTCCGTTTTTCGGAGTTAAAAAGACGGTGTCCCGGTTGCTTAGTTACAATCATCTTTAGGGTTTCGCCGAAGTTGTTTCGTTATCCTGAAAGTTCTGAAATCCACCAATTACTACTGACCAGCTTGGTGGTCCTAGGTTAATAATCTTCACCACCCAGGATCGAGACACCTTGTATTATGACTTATGAGAAACCATGTTGCAAACTAAAATGGAACCTAGAATATTAAATACATATACAATAAATAAACGTCAAAAATATTTTTTCTTGTTCCGTGCGGGAATCGAACCCGCGACCTCACGATTGGCGTGGAAGCGTCTAGACCACTGCACCACAGACGGAGACCGTGAAACATACTTAAACTATTATAAATATATACACTCAGACTGTTCAAAAAAACTTGTTAATGCATACAAATTAAGCATTGTGCAGGAATCAAAACCGCGAGCACCAGCAGCAAAGGCATATATTTATTTATGGCACATATTGCTGACCCAACAGTACAAATAAAAATCGCACGAAGAGAAACTCAGTAGAACTACTCTTTGTCAAATATAAGTATAATCTTTGGCATACCTTAAACAGAAAGATCAAACAAAACTGTTTTATTTTCAACCTCCTTATCCGTCCATGACAATAGTTTGCTATTTCCGGTTCCGCTGTCTAGACGAGCCCGTCCCGACCTCTATTTAACCCTGAGGGTTAAATAGGGTGTGTTAGGATGTGTTGGGGTGAAGGGTGGATAGAAACTGATAGTAACAGGATTGGGAACTAAAGTTGAGTTGTTTAACTCGGATAAGGAAAAATATTTTTTAAACTTATTAAGACTAGCTGTTTCGCGTGGTTTTACCCGCGCCATTTCAAATCCCGCGGGAATATCGAGATAAAAAGTATTATATTCGCTATTCCAGTCTGTAAACTATCACTATGCTAAATTTCATCCAAATCCATTAAGCCGTTTTGTCGTGATAGAGGAACAATATCCAGACATGCATATATCCATCCATCCAAACTTTCACATTTATATATAATAACTAGCTGCTGCCCGCGACGTCGTCTGCGTGAACGCTATGCAGCACCAAACGCAACTACGATTATAACACTGCTAGCTTGATAATATGTAGCCTATATGTTGACCCGACTTCTTAACTATCTTCATGCCAAATTTGAAGTAAATCCATGCAGTACTTTTTGAGTTTATCCCGGAAAGACAAACAGACAAACAGACAAACAGACAAAAATTCTAAAAACTATATTTTTTGTTTCTGTTTCGATTGTAGATCATACCCCAAGTATTCTTTTAAAAAAATATTCAATGTACAGTTTTGACTTTCCTACCATTTTATTATATGTATAGATAATAAAATCCCCAGACAATCACACCAACTACATGGCCCCAAAGTAAGCATAGCTTGTGTTATGGGATACCATGTAGCGAACTAGGGGGAAACCTAGAATATAAATACATAAATAGATAAACACCCAGACACGGAACATTTTTTTTGCTTGTTTCGTGCGGGGATCGAACCCGCAACCACTGGCGTCTGAGGCAGATAGGTTTACCCCAACGCCAAAGTGATCGTTTGATGGTAGAACTCTTCCAGGATCTGCCTTGCTTGCAACCCCCTTTATATAAATTTGAGTTCCGAGGGCTTTTATCTTTATGTACCATTACTTGAGATTGCGGTCAATCACGATCAGTCATAGTTACAAAAATCTTATCTTTCTTGGTCAAGAACATTTTTTTCCAAATTTTTCTCAAAGAAACACACTAACCCTTCAGTGTTATTTCATTGATCAGTAGATAATACAAACTAGAAATAAGCTTACTTTTGTCGACAAAATTATTATTTCAGACAAGTATGTTAAAATAACCAGTTCCTTTTTAAACCTACATGCTTCAACTTAAGCCTCAAAGTTACTGACAGCAAAGATTGAGGTCTAAAGCGGGTTTAATCAGATAAGAAACATCGACAAACATTCCAGAATTGAAAGTAGCTGCATCGGAAATGATAAAACGCACGCCATTCCAATGTTTACGGAAACAAACACGCAGTCGAGATAAAAGGTATTCAAATTTCCACACAATACCCAAATACCAAACAGAGAATCTTTAAAATCTTCAAACAGTAAACTCAAGAACATATACCCACAGTAATGGTTTGGCTAAAAACGATTTACTTACAAGCACACCAATAAACCGGAGTAATGACCTCCAATTACAAAAAAACGTAGATGCACACAAACATGCACGCGTCATGTTCACGAAAATCTCGCACACTGGGATGCTCAGGCGCCGAATCTAAAACACTCGGCGATAATGGCCGAACGGGGTCAACGCACGGCAGTTACATATTTAGAAAAAAATATTTGGCAACTGCACAGTGCGATGCACTCTGTGCTACAAATGACGATAGAGAAACTGCGCGCTTGCTCAACGAGGGAGATTTCGCAGATCTTTTATGTAGGTATCTGAAATTGTGAAATCATGAAAAACTATATTTTACGACTGAAAATCTTATGGCGTTAGTCACAGAGTTAAAAACGATTAGATTTTTTTTAAAGCACTCAAAGACGCAGAATCATATTATCATTAAAACAATAGATATCATATATCCATTAATGGCTATCCTTACATCAAAATACCACTCCTATTCCTATCATATTTTAGCATTGCCAAGTTAACCAAAAACCGGATAGCAATTTAATTTGAAGCCAGCTTTGGGTGGAATATTGCAACCACAAGGTTGGAAATTTACAAATATCGAATCAAACTCTAAAGTCTAAATACAGACGACATCATTCTGTAAAAATATTTCAATTTAAGGACAATGTCACTTAAACTATTATTCTTGACAGTCGTGGTGCCTTTGGCGTGTGAGATCCTAGCTAAGAGTTCCAGTCAGTTTGGGTCGCCTACTAGTTCAGTTGTGTGATCTCCATAACATAAACCTACCTTGAGGCCAAGTAATTAGTATGTGGGTATGGGTAATTTATTCTATTATGATAAAGAGTTGAACTTATTATGTAAAAGTTAAGGCAGCAGTACCTAATAGGCGGGAAATACTCTCATGAAACGTAAAATAAAATGGCTGTTGTGTTGCATAAATGTCAACTGCTGACCACGTGATGAATGAGATGTTAAGACTGCAAACTGGATGGCAGTGACAGCGACAGCGAGAGCGACCACGGTGCGGGCAGCGGCGCGTGCAGCGATTTCCGCGACACAATAGAAAGTATTGAGTTTGTATGAAACCGCGACAAATCGCTCTCACGCCCGCTGGCGTCGACAACGGCCCAGATTCCCCGCGTCGCTGCCCGCGCCGCTGTCGCTCTCGCTGTCGCTGCCGTCCAGTTTACACTAAACAGGCGGATCCGATGAGTTTGTGCTACAGAGTGTAAATAACAGATTGATAGGTACTGGGTTGGAACCCAGTATATAAGTAACGTATATTAGAAAAGTTACGTTTGAGAATAATCAACTGTATATGATTTTTTTCATCCGTTACTCGTTACCATAATCTTGAAATATATCACTATCTGTGTTGTACCAGAAGTTATGAAGAATCTTCATTAGCAAACTTTTTCAACACATGACGTGTCCTATGAACTTGAGGATCAAAAGCTTCCCCAATTTCTCCACTAAATTTTATCACTACATTGGCATCCAGTTCAAATAGCAATTGCATAGAATATTTAAAAATATATTTTAATAACTGGCTTAAGTACAAACCATTACCAATATTGTAACTTTTAGACGACCACTTTGGCGATGGGGTAAACATATCTGCCTCAGACGCCAGTGGTTGCGGGTTCGTTTTCCGCACGGGACAACAAAAAAACACAATGTTCCGTGTCTGGGTGTTTATCTATTTATGGATTTATATTCTAGGTTCCCCCTAGTTCGCAACATGGTATCCCAAAACAGAAGCTATTCTTACTTTGGGGCCAAGTAGTTTGTGTGATTGTCTGGGGATTTTATTTTTTTCAGACACACAATAACCGATAACAAAATTAGAAAGTACTCAAAAACAAATCATAAGAAATCAACGTTATAAAAGGATAAATAAAGTATATAAAAAGTCGTGCGTAAAATGCAGTGCTAGATAAAAATTAACTATTTTAATATAAATTTCAAAAACCTAAAACAAAACCGCATTAGCAATCTTATAATTAGTTACAAATAAACCAAATTCTGTATCATTGTTTTTGTAGTTGTGCAAGGATCATTGCGCGCGCGCGTATGAATAATTAAACAATCGGTTCACAGGTAAAGAGCTGTAGGATAACGCTTTTACAGTAGTTTTAGGAATATATTAAGAGTACTGACGTGTAGAGAATAAACTTAATTATTGAACTAAAATAATAAATATTTCTTACAGACCATTTTTAACTTAAAACTGTATAAAAAAAGTTAATAGTGAAAAAAATAACACATCAATGACTTGATGGTTGATTCTGCTTCCGTCCCACACTACATATATTCAACCCAACCGGAAGTTAAAAAGGTCAAAAAGGCAAAGTTTTCTAAAAAAGTAATGTTAGGTTTCGGTAAAGACTACTTTCCTACTATAACTACTTTCCCATTTATTTATAACTTTACACGCTAATCTTTTTTGAATACTTTATTTGTTTATTACAATATCCACAGCCCTTAATATAATTAATTATAACACTTAATTTAGTTCTTACAGACAATTACGGATGTACATTTTTTAAATATTACTACATTGGTTAAAAAGTTCGCGGCCTGGCCATTAAAAAAAAAACTTTTGTTATTTTTTCTGCCGTCATTTTGAACTGTCATTATTCAATTGTCAGCCCGCGAATTTTCAATTTGATATCTTGTTTAAATAAAATTTTACGAACAATATAAATACGTGTGTAGAACAAATTTTCACTAATGGAGAAATTTGAACAACGTGCTGTGATTAAATATTTGTTTAAAAAAAGATTAACACCAAAGGAGATCCATGATGACATGCAAACAACATAAGGGGAATCTGCCCCGTCTTATACCACTGTGAAAAAATGGGTTGCAGAATTTAAACGTGGACGAGAGAACATCGAAGATGACCCTCGCTCCGGCAGGCCAATGACGTCTACGGCCGAAGAAAACATCAATAAAGTGTGTGATCTCATATTGAAAGACCGTAGATTGACTATCAGAGAAATTGCAGACACTATAGGCATCTCATATGAACGAACGCAAAACATCATTGTCCATGAACTCGGCTTTTCTAAGGTTTCGGCTAGGTGGGTCCCAAGATTGCTTTCAGTAGAGCAAAAGCGAATTCGACTCACGATTTCTCGCGACTGTTTGGAGATGTTCGAGGCTGATCCACAAGGTTTTCTTGACAGATTTGTGACAATGGATGAAACCTGGGTTCACCACTATACCCCAGAATCAAAACAACAATCCAAACAATGGAAAAAATCAGGTGAACCAACTCCGAAAAAAGCAAAGGCAATTCTGTCGGCTGGCAAGGTGATGGCATCGGTTTTTTGGGATGCTAAGGGTGTCATTATGGTGGACTACCTTCCAAAAGGCGAAACAATAAACTCTGCGTACTATAGCACCCTTCTGCGCCGTTCAGGTGAAGAAAATAAACAGAAACGCCCAGGATTACTGAGAAAGAAAGTGTTGTTTCACCGGGACAACGCCCGAGTCCACACGTCTGTCGAGTCTATGGCTCAAATTCGTGATTGTGGTTTCGAATTGTTGCCACATCCAGCTTATTCTCCTGATTTGGCACCTTCGGACTTTCATCTGTTTCCAAACCTGAAAAAACACCTCGGTGGGCAGAAATTTTTAACGGATGAAGAGGTTGAAGCCGCTGTTAACCTGTATTTTGAAGACCTTGAGGAATCTTTTTTTAAAACAGGTATGGAAGCTCTGGAAAGCAGATGGAAGAAGTGCATAGAGCTAAATGGAGATTACGTCGAAAAATAAAAATATTTTTGTATGTACTTTATTCTGTTTTCTTGACTAGGCCGCGAACTTTTCAATCCACCCTCGTACTTCTACAGACTACAAAGAAAATTTAAAAAACAAAAATATTTTAATAAGTTTATGCTAAAATTATATAATTAAAATAAAATAGATATTGGTCTATCGAACGTGTATATGTATGAATGTTTGTTTGTGTATATGCGTGTGATGTGTGTATGAGCTTGTGTCAATATGTGGCGTAGTAAGAATTTTAATTATCTTATTGCTCGGTTATGACTCCATTTTCCATTACAATTTTTTTTAATTTTGATTATATGTAAAAAAAGCCCGCGCTTGACCTCAATTTTCACTTGATGGTAATTGAAGATGGAGTCGAAGATGACCCACACGGGCTTAAGAAAGAACTAGCTCTTCAAAAAAGAGGTGCATTGGTCTAGACGCTTCTACGCCAACCGTGAGGTGTCGGGTTCGATTCCTGCATGGAACAAGAAAAAAATGTTCCGGGTCTGGGTGTTTATCTATACAGGGCACCTGGTGGGTCACTTTGAAATTCTAGGATGTGATAGTTTGAGATCATACATGAAGAGAAAAAAAAAAAAAACATAATCTTATATATTTACTGAGTAAACTTAAACGAAAGGTAAAGTATTTAATACGCAAAGCATAGTTACCCTAGCATTAGCAGCGATTAACGTGCCAGGTCACGTGCCGCAGTCG
Organism: Stenoptilia bipunctidactyla; assembly: GCA_944452665.1. NCBI lineage: Eukaryota > Metazoa > Arthropoda > Insecta > Lepidoptera > Pterophoridae > Stenoptilia > Stenoptilia bipunctidactyla. The sequence goes on along the minus strand of OX101729.1, from coordinate 23,562,210 downwards.
ACTCAGTTGTTTTTACAGTAAATAGTAACATAACCCCTCAGGTGTCGCGCTCAAAACAAGATCGAACACCGTTGCGTGTCGAGACCTCAAAATTGTTTACGCAGAAATCTTACCTATTGTCAGTTTTTCCATAATTTCCTGGAATCTTTTCATTTAAGCATAAACAATTTATATATTTTTGGAAACTAGATAAGATTATTTAACTGATTGTATATGATTTTTGTAAAAAAAATTCATTGAATAAAAACAAATAAAAAAAAATAAAAAATATTTTTTTTTTGCATACTTCTCCATTGTTAAATCATAAAAATAAGATGCAAAAAATCAATTTTATAATGAAAATATCTATTGTTAAACCCACTAAATAGATACTCAAAAGTTAGACAGCACTACACGCCTTTCAGTGCGCGAACTTCAGACACGTTTTTCTTAACTTTTAAGTATGGCGGCTAGCTAAAACGTCAAGGCAATAAAGCTAGCCTGTTTCTTCCTGGACGATTTCTAATGCATCAAAGAGAGATAGGCTCTGTATTTCGTAAGTTAAACATAGTTTTGTAGCACAACTGACACCTTGCCGTGCCACGGCAAGAGACACTTAACGGCGGTTTTTTTTCTTGCCGTGGTACGGCATGCGACACGTGAGGGGATAGAAGTATTTATTAATTGGGAATTCTCGTGAAAAATTAAGTACCTACTTTTATTACATAATTATGATCAGAATGGAGTACAGAGTGCTCTCCTTCAGTATCTAAAATTTGTCACCAGTCAGTGTATATGTATTTATATTCTAGGTTCCCCCTAGTTTTCTACATGGTATCTCATATTACAAGCTTAGCTTACTTTGAGGCTGTGTGATTATCTGGGGATTTTATATATATTTTTTTAACATAACCCTTTATAATAAAACTACCGCAGGACCTTAGGGGACCAGCCAAAAGCCGTTCACTACAACGTTCAGAATATTCCAGGCGTGGAAATGAAAATATAGAATCGGAGAAAATATAAGAAAAAATTACTTACTTCGTTCTATTGTATCATGATATTTACAGTGAATGGAGTCTTAAAGCATACTTTAAGTTACAGATTCTTGTTGATTAGAAGTTAAAGGTATAACAACTATCTTAATTTACACTGATGAGTTAGAAAAACAACGAACAAAACCTTTTTTTTTGAGATTAGGTTCCATAGGTAATTTAAAAAAGAACACAATCTGAACTCAATAAAAGGTTTAGAACGTGTCAATAAATCTTAGCATTTTTCAATCAAACCATCAATTCATCCGTGTGAGCTCTACACTGTCAAGACAAACACATAGTCATAGAGTCGAGGTTTAAAATCTATATAAAAACTAGCGGTATTTTTTTATATAGACTAAACCCGTGTTTGACTCAATCTCACTGATTGTAAGTGAAAATGAGGTTGAAGATAAGCTTACGGGCTTAGGAAAGAACTGGCTCTTCATAAAATTGTGCTGGAACACATCACCGCCGGAGCGGTCATTTTTTTTTATTGTTTTTCCGCCAAAGGAAAATTCTTTGGCACCAACTAAAGCAAGCTTTAGCAGGAGGAGGATGAATCCTGTTACGGACGAAAGGGAATTCTAAAGAGCTGCTAACCCCAGTGGCTAACAGATATAGAGTACCCACAGAGAGTACAGTATAGATATAGAGTGTGGGGACCGCAAGACCGGCCACGAGACTCACTCAGAACACCTGAGTATACCCACTAAACATCCCCCTTAATGATCAGCCTTAACAAAGGCTATTGATCATAGTCGGAGCGACAGCCAATCGGTAGTAGAGCGGTCATATTTGGCGGCAGATTTTATATGAAGGGTGGTCGCTAATCAGTCGGACCCTGATGGGGTCGTACCACCAAGCTGAAGTCACTTGTTTAAGACGCCTTTTACGACACGCTTATGTGTAGGGCTATTCTTAGCCGTCCACGAGAGATATATGGGATGCGTAGGAGGCGGACGGACTTGTAAGAAGAAGAAAAATACTCATTAAAAGATATCCTTTTGTATAATTTTGCTACAAAACGCAAAAGATTAGTAAAAAAACTCCAATAAATCCAACCCACTTCTACCTACGATATTACATTTAAATACATTCCGACCTAACCTTGAGTTTAACAGAAAAAAATGGCTGGGTACAAGTTCGATGCCCCGTTCAATAGTCGTGGTTCTTTGGAAGGTATTAGCATGGACGAGGATTAGCTGCATTTGAATTAAATGACTTTGAATTTGGAGGAAATATTTACGATATGAAGAATTCTAGTTTGAATTTAAATTAGATAAGATTAATTGAATGTCACCTGATATTTGTTGCTCGTATTTTATATATTATATGCAATAATTTAGTTTTCACGATACGTTGTTTTAACTATGAAATAAACTCATTTCGTTAAATCTTGTAGGCTAAGTTGGTAAATTAGTACATATTAATATGTACCAATTTTGTTTGGACTATTTTATGACTACATTTGTTAATTTAATATAATTTAATATGTTCAGGTTAGGTTTTACAAATGTTATGTTTAAGTAAGTAAATTCAATTAATTTGAATTTTTATACATCTATAGGTATATGATTTTATAATAATAATAATTTATAAATTTTCCACACGATTGTAATGATTGTTATGACATAAATGAAATGAATACATACATACATACATAACGTCACGCCTGTATTCCTTATGGGGTAGGCAGAACACCAGAAGCTATAAGCCATCTGATGTCACATTTGACAAATTTTGTGGTATTATAATGATGAAGAGAAACTTGCAGTTATAGAGGGTCAGCCTATCGCCCACAAAAACGTCAATAAAACCTCCTTCCCATAACTAACTTTTACAGTATGCCCGGGAAGAGAAGCAGCTGGCACATTCTATGTTTTTCTTTTGCTCCCATTCCAACCATAAATCAAATTAAATAAAATGAAAAAGGTATAGGGTCGGCTTAGAAAAGCCTTACTGGATAAGCGAGTGTAATCCGAGTGATACCCGCTTGGTGGTAGCGTCCAACTAGCTAGCGACCAAAAAACCTTTTGCTTTGATCAAAGTAATCACAGCGGGTGTTATGTGATACCATGTAGCGAACTAGGGGGGAACTTAAAATATAAATACATAAATAAATAAGCACCCAGACCCGGATTTTTTTTTCTTGTTCCGTGCGGGAACCGAACCCGGTGTCTGAGGCAGACAGATTTACCCCATCGCCAAAGTGGTCGTCAAAGTATCATTCATATGCGAAAATGGAAAATCTTTCATAAAGCAGACAACACTGAATAATTGTTTCATTTTATTTTAACTAATCAATTAATAATAATAATAATAAGAAAGTCGTCGTGGCGCCGTGGTTACTGTGTGAATCATACGATATCACAGGTTAAGGAACGTTAGGCGCGGTCGGTACTTGGATGGGTGACCGCCGACCATTCATATCCCACGACGACTTCCGTGCTTCGGAGGGCACGTTAAGCAGTCGGTCCCGGGTGCTGTATACTTGTATATAGTAGTCGTTAGGGTTTGTCAGAAGCCATCTAGGCGCCCTAAAAATTCTGGCATCCACCACCCAGCACTGGGCCAGCTTGGTGGATTATGGCCTATACCTCCTCTTCACCCAGGGGAGAGACTCATGTCCTGCAGTGGGCTCATTACAAAGAGTTGTGATGATGATGATGAATCAATTAATATTTTTTTTTTCTTTCTGGATGAAATAGGCTTCATAGATTGAGATGAAATGAGACGGATTAACGTAGAGCATAGATTTTTCTCTTTTTAACCTGATATTCCCACAAGATCTATTAATGCAGGTTAATCCGCAGGTATGTAGTAAATAATAATTCTCATTCTCTCTCATTCATTCGTCGCAGTAAAGTTTAGTTAAGTAAGTCAAAACAGAGCTTTTAATTTGATTTTTTTACGCCGGGACCCAAAACAAATATTTGCAATTCATCGCACATTGGTTTTTGAAGGGTGATCGAACCCGCTTGCCTTCTATTTGCCCTCTCTAAATTTGATTCTGGTTAAGATATAAAATAGTGGTAAAAATAATACTAAGTTTTTTACTAATCCATCTTGTTTTCAGTTAATTAAGATAAACATCACTGCTAGCTTTTCATTCTACCAGGAATATCTACCATAAAGAAACATAAATATACCAAAAGGAATAGAGAGCCTACTCAACGCCTCAACTTGTCACCCCCATTTTGCTAAGCGCCCCTGCTGCCATCTGAATGTCGGTCCAATAATTAGTACTATAACGTGGCTGGTATTATAAATATTTTCAAATATTGTAAACACATTATCTCGCCCAGATAAAGTTACATTACTGGGATTCGAACCCGGAACCTCAGCTCAGCTTGCCGTCCATAAATCACCAGAAAACACCACAAGATAACAAGGAGATCACAAAATACTACATCAACATATACACTTGCAAGGAGGAGCAGCCATTTTGTGACTGGCTAGCTGGATTGACCTGTCGCAAGTCACAACTGTCAGCAGACCTTTTGTTTGATTTTTGTATTACAACTATAGACATCTATCGTGGTAAAATGACAACATGACCGGTCCATTTTGTTGCATGTGATAAAAAATTGCTGTCAAATTGAAGTACTTTAAGAGTGACACCCCTGATATCTACCTTAAAATTCTATAACAACTAGTTAATATGAAAGCCATTTACAGAGTTTCCACTTATAGTAAGCGATTCTAAGAAAACAACAGTGGCAGCGGGCCATACATGTTTTTAGTTGATGTTACATTGTGGCGTTTATCAAAAAAAAACATATTAGACTATGCGGGATTCATTCCTGAGTAATTCAATGCAAAAAATACTCATAGACGTACGTTTCAGGAAAAGATATTGCATTTTGAATGTTATATGTTTTGTATATCTTTGGCACTTACAATTCAATATTTTGACGAATTTTATTAATTTTAAAAACGATACACACTTTAAACCAATGTGTTGAAAATTCGTAGAAGAATAAGTTATAAAGATAAGTGATGATTAGATTTCTTAACGCTCATTATTTCACGAAGCTAAGTATTAATCAAAATTTAGGCAAATTCCAAGATGAAAATGATGTAGGGAGATTTTGTAGACTAGACCTTAAATATCTACCTATTCAAGACATATTGAACTGAGACTAGGTCGATTAGTAGTTTTCATGGGATATACTTTAAAAATATTACTTTTAAACCTTGCGGATTTCAAAAGTTCCAGTCTCCAAATACCTGTTGTTATAATTACCTCAATTTTAACATTAAGTAGGTACCTATGATTTTTATTTGGATAACGTTCGTATTACTAGATTTTGACAATGACAACAGTTGTGGCACTTAGAAAACACTATTTGCCTCAACCACCAGTGGTTAGGGGAACGATTCCCGAAGGATGCAATCATTTGTGTTCATGAACAAGTATTTTTGATTGGTCTGGGTATATTATGAGTGTGATATGTTAGTATGTATTGTTACTCTTAAAATACAAATAGTTTTGTTAATTGAAGGGTACCTATTATTGCGTTGAGTCCTTATTTGTCCTGAAATTACTATCATTATTATTTAGCCATCGTCTCTCATTTCTTCGTTCTGAGAATATCATATCATCATCATCGTTAAGGGGAAAGCATTGCGTGAGTTTTCAAATAGGCCTTCAAATACAATGCAACTGAAATTTAGATTTTGAAGACTACAAAAAAGGAACATCATGCCTTTTAAAAATCACATCATAACAGTTGACATAAGCAAGAGAAATACGACCATTAATTCTAAAGCGCCATGAAACACAATAAAATAACATTTATCTTAGAGAGCACGACCATCCTTGAACTGCGTTTGGCTTGCCACAAAGAAAAATACTTAATGCTCCTTTTTATTTACATGTTTGTCTACGAATCTAAATTGAATGTTTCCTTTGTAAGTCACTGTATTTGTTATTATAATTTTGTCCTTAAGAAGACGTTTTAGTGCGGATGAATAAATAATCCGGGACGACTTTAAAGGTGCTTATTAAAATTCGTCACATCTTAACCTCCAACTTGGATTAATAATTTTTCAAAATAGACTTATATCTCATATTATAGTATAGTATTTGTGAGATATAAGTATAGTGACTGCTATTTTAAAAATACGTTGGTTTCGTACCAATATTTTGATATGAAATTAATGACAGTAACCTAATCAGTATCGGCAGGGTAGACAGTAAATTAATTACGACGATGTCCGTGCTAAACTCGATGCAGGAAATAAAATGAAAAATAATCTAAAGGGTGAAATATTTTGACGGATTTTTTTCTATTTTTAAACGCATCAGAGTTTATTGCTTAATATTAGAACTTCTTTGGGATTAGCTAGACTAGCGATTATCATACAAAAGTTCTGCCACTAGATGTCACTGCTACGGCTGTATCTGTACTTCTCATTGTTAGCCTCAAAGTCATTTAACATCAGTTGAGTTTGAGGTCAAAACCAGGAGTGTTACCTAAAATCTGTTTTTAAATCTTTTTATACAAATATAAGAATCAATTCTCTGGTATTCAAAACATCAGTCATTATACTTTAATAGGTTGTAAAACCATCTTAGTTTTCATTCCAATTCCTTTCCAATTTCAACTAGTTTTTTCACATACCACAATATTAATTTCTTTCCACAGAAGTGGAAAACCCCAACATTAGTATTTGTAACGATCCGTTGCACAGTGCACTACATAAAGATTTATGCAAAGATTCATACGGTTCCTAAGTGCGAACGTAGAATGGCCGTGATGCGTCTATTGAGCGGCGGAGTCAAGGTAAAAGTGCACTGCCTTGTCCAAGGTTTTGCTTTGTGGGTGACGCTGATTTGCTATACTTTACTGATGTTTAATGCAATTTGTGGACTGTCTGGAGTGATGAGAAATGATGTCTGCTTCGTAAGGATGAAGCTAGAGATGAGAGAAACAATTGAGGATGGTTGCGCTGTAGTTTTTGAATTCAAGTCCCACCAGGGCTTGTTTTGAAAACGAACTTTATTTACTGATACGGGTCTGGATAATTTGATATTATATAGCAATAACAGTTAACTGATTTTTCAAGATTTCTCTGTGTCTGTACAGGGTGACTGGTGGGTCACTTTCGAAATTCCAGGACGTGATAGAATGAGATCATCCATGAAGAGAAAATATTAAATAAAAATAAATATTAATTAGTTACTGAGTAATCTTAACCAAAAGTTAAAGAGTTCATTACGCAACGCATGGTTACATAAACGTAATACAATAGATATATAGCGGGTGGTGGTGTGCGTGTGGCGGGAACACTGCTGTGTGCGTGTTGACTGAGGCAGCGCGTCGGGAAAAGTGTAGTAAGGTCTCTTTATTTATGCATAGGGATCTCTGTTGAAAAATTAAGTACCTAGTTTTACCCTGTATATTGACCATGACTTTTGCAAATAGACACAAACTTGCATTTTCGTTTGGAACACTGTGAAAAAACACAGACATTTCCAGATTGTCGACGCAAGCGCATAAGTGAATGACGAATTAGGATATTGACCGTAGGTAGAGCGTTTATTTTAGTATTCGTCCTATTCATTTCGTGAACTGCTATTCTGTATAGATTATCTTTGTTGTTATCAAGACATGTTTTTGTAAGGACGAGACGTAAATCCATATAAAATAAGACATAGTGTTTGTTGAACGCAGAAGTTATTGAATGATGTCATTGTTAATAATAGTTTTTTGCTGGATATATGCGGGTTTTCAAGAGTACCGTGCCTCAAAATAGAAAACGGATCCCTTATAGGACCTTTTTGTGTCAGTATTTCCGTCCATCTATTTATCTTCAGGCATATTTGTTTATTAAAACATTTTTTTCAGGGATCAAGGTATGAAGAGGGGTCTACCTGAAATCAATATTTTATTTTATATCAAGCTTACAGGCCGTTTCAACCAAAAATATAAAATATTTAGCACATTCTATGTTTTTTCTTTGCTCCCAGTCTGGACTACTGTAAAAATCAGATAAGATACAGAGGTTTTATTGGAGGTTTTTTTTGTGGGCGATAGTCCATCATTATAACACCTGCAAATTTGTCAAATGTGACATCAGATGTGTTTATAACCTCTCGTGTTCTGCCTAAATCATAAGGGATATAGGCGTGAAGTTATGTATCAATGTGTATTGTATGTATATTTTGATTTTGCACAATAACACTAGACAACATTTTAAATCGCACTAGAAACTATTTTGTTCTATGTTGACGTTTGAAGCAAGTGTCTCAAGACGCGAACGAAATCGCGCGTACAAAATAAGTTCAGACGCCTGAAAATTAAAGTAAGGAACGTTGAAAAGTTGTCATGCTTTCCCGTCATGAATAAACTATTTACATACAAGTACCTACGGAACCCTCGTAGAGCGAGTTAGACTTGCGCCCGTTTTTTGTTGTAAGCAAATATATTTTTAAATGCAAAAAAAAAAACACAAAAAAAAATAGATTGCCTAGTTATGAATCTCACGCCTGTCTCCTTTTAGGGAAGCCAGAGACAAGAGAACACCACCAACAAAATCAATAATTTAAAGTAAATAAATAAAATCCAACTACATGGCCCCAAACTATACAGAGCTTGTGATATGGGATACCAGTTAGCGAACTAGGGGGGAACCTAAAATATAAATACATATATAGATAAAAGCTCAGACCCGGAACTTTTTTTTTCTTGTTCCATGCGGGAATCGAACCCGCGCCCCTGGCGTCTGAGGCAGACAGTGTTACCCCACCGCTAAAGTGATCGTACCGCCATGTACTGGTGGACGAGGGAACTCAATAAAACATGACTTGTTATGATGGAAATGAACAGTGCATTGATTTAATAACGAATACATAATGGGGATCTGCGTCACACACAACACCTCCCCGACAATTTTACAAAAAAAAAACTTTCATATTTTTTTTTCATAACAAAATTTTACTTTATTTTTATGAACATAATACAACTCATAATGATGGGTGAAATTGAGAGCAAGCGACACGCGGGAAGAAGGAAAAAGTCATGGATAAGAATCATCAGGGAGTGGACAAATATAAAAAGCATTGCAGAACTATTTTGCTTAGCAGAAGACAGAAATAAGTTCACTGAGCTGACGGCCAACCTCCAGTAGCGGAGAGGCACCTAAACAAGAAGAATACTATTCACTATATATAATTAAAAACCATTCAAAAACCAATTACTTAAGACTCTACCAAAATAAATCTTTAATTTATTTTAAGATAAGGTTGCCTGGAAGAGATCACTTTGAAGTGATAAGGCCGCCCAAATTGTACATTTAATGTTAAAACTGTATTTTTATAAGTATCCCATTCTATGCAAATGGCAATAAAGTGTTTGAATTTGAATTTGAAATTTGAATAAATCGTTCCAATAATAAGAAAATTGAAAAATACTCCTGGGTGATCAGTCCAATAATTTTTAATTTTCAATATTATGGAAGATTTCCAGCTACCTATTATTAACTTTATTACCTTCCTGTACCAATTTAAACCTATTAATAAATCCTAATATCCAACAAGTAACTACCTAATCGTATTCTTCAGATGACGAAAAGTATTTTAATACTTGCACAAAGTCTACTCTAAAACATTACTGTTCCAAATACGCTTACCTACACAAATAAATTACGCCGACTCTATTCTGGAAACATCTTACCTATTTTTCTAACTAATACGTAATATTGGTTCGTTTAACTTTCCATAAACTTACTTTAATATAAAAGTAGATCACAAAGTCCACTATTTTACTATCTATAGGAATATTTAAAAAAATGGAATATCTTGCTGACAGGGATATAAAAACTTTAAAACACAAGACCTAATATATTCCTACTTGAATTAATGCTAAGTCTAAAGTTAATCCGCAAAAGATTAAAAATAAAAAAGCGTTAATCTACGAGTATCTGCATAATAAATGAAATAAAAATTTGATGTTCTTGTCACTAAATAATATTTATCAGAAATTCTCGAGGACAATAATAACCTAGTATTATATCCTCATAATTAAAATGGTCACCAGTCCTAATCTCCAAGTGAGCTGTAGGTATGTTTCACAGACTTATTATTAAGTAGACCTCACTAAGCGACCTACCTTACTTGCCTCAACTACGTAGTTTGACGACCACTTTGGGGTAAACCTGTCTGCCTCAGACGCCAATGGTTGCGGGTAATGATCCCGCATGGAACAATAAAAAAAAGGTCCGTGTCTGGGTGTATATCTATTTATGTATTTATATTCTAGGTTTCCCCCTAGTTCGCTACATGGTATGCCATAACGCAAGCTATGCTTACCTTGGGGCCATGTAGTTGGTGTGATTGTCTGGGGATTTTATTTATTATTATTAATTGATTGAATTTGGTGGTACAATTGTATAGGCCCAAACCGGAGCCAGTTAAGAAATATTTATTTTCTACATTAGCCTGTCTTTGCATCGAACCCTAACCCTTTCACACAGCAGGTGAACACGTAAGCAATGCCTCACTTACAGAGACCGGAAAATACATTTATTAGGAAAGTAAACTGCGATACGACGGTATTCATACGTTAGCAGTTAGATCAATCAATTAAAAAAATATATTTTTATTTAAAAAAAAACGGAATACATTTAAAATCTAAATAAAACAAAACAAGTAATTTAGGCGGCCTATAAAGTGATCGCTTCGAACGAAGCTACATCTATCTAATAATGTCTTAATTTTTACCAATTATACAGGGTTGTTTTATAGTCACCGGCCAAATTTTTTTACAAAATAAGTATCATTTATGGAAACGATTTTTGCAAAAATAAAGTATGAACTTTGAAAGAAATTAATATAGTTGCTAACATATTAAGCAAAGCATAGTCACTCCAAATTATTAATGAATACCATTAAAATAAAGACGACTACGCGCTACTACAAAACATCTTGTCATACTACGTCGTAGTATTATCAATTAAATGCCGCGTCGTAGTAGCTATATTCATCAACAGCGCCTATTTGTAAAAAAGTTTGTGGTGACATATATATTTTTTTGTACTGAGTGGCATTAAAATAAATATGACAAAAAAAACTCTATTTAAAATAAAACATTTCTTAACCGTGTTTTTCGTTTCAGTTTTTTTCAATCATATATCACCGTGCCAACGGTTAAAAAGATTTTTGACTAAATCTACTCCAATATAGATCTGTGGTATGTTTAGTTTTGGACAACGAGGCACTGACCCGGGAAGGTCACTTTAACTACTCGGTCAGTGGATCCGACGAGCTAGATGATTCACTTGGCTACGTCTCTTTGTTTTTATAATGTCCTGAGTTTTAATCAAAATAAACATTTGATATTGTTTTTCACATTAGATGAATTTATTTTGATAAACAGTGAATGACCCATGGTTATGTGTCTTGCAAGTTTTGAGGCCGTGTAGGGTCCGCTTAGAATAGGCCTACTGCTATTGGATAAACGTATAAGAAAAGGCGACTAATCCAAGTGACCCGCGCTTGGTAGTTGGATTCCGTCAAGGTCCGACTAGCGACCATCTTTCATATAAAATCTGCTGCCAAATATGACCGATCCGGCGGTGATGTGTTCCGGCAAAATTTTATGAAGAGCCAGTTCTTTCCTACTCTTCTTCTTCTCACTGGCTTCATCTTCGACCTCATCTTCAGTTACCATCAGGTGAGACTGAGGTCAAATGTGGGCTTCTTTAATAAAAAAAAAAAGAAAAAACTAAATTCTAAAGAGACAGACCTAACTTGGACATGATTTTTAATGTATGTAAACTGCTGTTAAAATAAGAAACGATTAGTTCTTTTGTTTTATGGCACAACTATGGATACAGAAATAAAGTAGGTTTAAGTCCTTCACCCTACGGCTTTACAAAAAAAGTATTGGTTAAAAATACACAAGGAGTAACCGGAAAAGAAATTATAAGCAATAAAATCCTTTATCTCTGGGCTTCCTGATTAAAACTGACTTATAGAAGTTTCCAAAAATATTACATATCGACTTATTTACATCTTTAGCGATTAGAAAATTGTATAAAGACTTTTTTTTAAATGCGCTAGGTGAACTTAAATTGCGCTAATTTCTTCCAGATAAACCTTAGATGAAGGATACTATGAAAATTAAGGGATGTATTTTATCAGCTACATTTTGGTGAGTGTGCGAGTGCTCTTTTAGACCAAATTGAACCCACCCCTTTTTACCACCGGACTACCAGACGCAGACAGAACTTCCATCCCTATATAGTGGATTTACCAAGAAGTCGAACAAAACGCTTCGATAGTTCCTTTTTGGTACGGATTGCCAAGGTGTGGAACAATCTGCCTGCGTCTGTTTTTCCTGACCACTACAGTCCTGGAACTTTTAAGTGTCGAGTGAATAGGTTTCTCATGGATGGACGTGTAACACCATAGTCTTCATGCGCAGTTTCCATCAGGTGGCATGGAAGACAAACGTCCTATCCTTACAATATAAAAAAAAATGTACTGTCGTATAGTATCTAATTTAAATATAATTACCGAAACCCAAGAAACATATATTATTTTATTACGTGCAGGAATCAACGAAATACCGAAAATAGCGAACTTCCTTGTAGCGACATCTATCCTGTTAAGTAGAAACGACGATGATAACATGTTTTTTCCTATTTTTATGTCTTTGATTTTAACCTCATTCGTCTTCAATTTCACCACAGTTTTTTTTTCCGCTGGCTTTTTCCTCTCGGTATACCTAGAGTTCTAAATTTATTTCGTTTTTAAAGTCAAAGATACGAGTATAGACATACGCTCGTTATCATTGTGATCCGAGAGACGCACACTATTACTGGACAGAGGCCTCCCCCAAGATTCTCCATTGTTGTCGCCCGTTCCCGCGCCGCCCTCACCCAGTGCTGGCACTGTTGACAGTATGACGTCACTAAGAGTATTTTACCTAAAGTGAATAAAAACTTTTTGATTTTGATTTGATTTGACCTGATTCTATTTAATACTATAGGGTTGAAATCACTTGTTTTAAACTGTGAAAAAACTTGTTTTCTTATAGTTATTTTCATAAATATATATTGTATGGTATACTCTATACGAAGGGTGATTACTGGTGTCTTCAGCAAGCTTAAGATCACTCAGATTAGTCGCTATTTACCATATGATTATGCAAGTGTTACATGCATCAAGAACGGTATAATTAAACAAGTAGGAACTGAGGTACTCGTTCACATACCCAGGAAAAGGAATATGCTTGTGGATATAGGAATTAGCTAGTGGCCCAACGGTTTTGTGTCGGAAAGGATACATCATCAACAGCCTGTAGACATCCACTGCTGGGGGAGCCGCGGTCCTCCACATCGAGGGGAAGGATTTCATATTGTTATTGAAAATAGCGCGTAGGGTGCTAACTCCAAATCTGATTTCCTCAATAAAGGCTATGTGTATAACAAACCATAAGACCTACGAAATGCTCAAACTTTTTAAATGAAAATAGAAGATTCAGAATAGTTTAATTTCTTTAAGATTTCAGAATGCATTACGTTAAATTGAAACGATCCGAGCAATGACCCCCGCCGGCGCTCGTGCCAAGTTTCACACGGGCTATGTGCTAAAGGAAATCTAAACTTTATTCGTTATTAATACACTTTTTATGTAAAGGAAACATTAGTTTAATTATAATAAGAATTTATAATTTTATATTAAAGCGTAAGAGTGTGTTAGTTTCAACGCTTGTTTTATCAGGAATCATAGGGGATTCCTTTACAAAACCGTATAGCGTAGCTATTTTCGGTAATAATCCAAATTTCGTGCGCACAAACCGCTCAGAGGTTATTTTTTCATCAGTCCTGCTCATTGACCAAACACCATCAACTTTCAATGTGTCATTGAAGACAACTTCCACAACGCTAAGAGTTAGTCGAGACCCGATCTCATCAACATCCACTACACAACTTGACCTCGTGAAATGTATAGGCTGTCAAGGTTGGGCCCATGAAGGCTGAACCAGCTGTGATAAAGAGAAGGTGGATGACTTTTTTTGCACAAGATGCAATATCACACAATAAATTCCGGGGCAATATCGTCTAAAGTATACCTACGGTTTTACCCCTGGTTGGGGCTAAACCGGAAAAAAGTAGTTATTTGCTTTTTCATTGGAAAAATTGTCTGATTTCATTTTTTTCTAAATTATATGGATTCTAATGGACACCTAATGAGTCTGACTGAATATATATACATACAAACATAACTTCACGCCTGTATCCCTTATATGGTAGGCAGAACACCAGAGGCCATGAAACCATCTGATGTCACGTTTGACAAATTTCGAGGTATTATAATGATGGAGAGAAACTATTGCAGTGACAGGGAGTGAGCCTATCGCCCGCAAAAAACGCCAATAAAACCTCTGTTAAGTCTTAACTGACTTTTACAGTATGCAAGGGAAGAGAAGCAGCTGGCACATTCTATGTTTTTCTTTCGCTCCCAGTCTGGCATGGAAGCATGAATATATATGTTGATTTAATATCTTTGCGCTTTGAAACGAATGAAGTGCATGCCCAAATCCTTAGCTACGTCGGCTTTGACCCGGTCTCCCATATATATTTTTGCATTGGTAATAAACGGTACTGATATCGAGAATATTATTACAGTTTAGTTTAGTAACAAAACTCCTATTAAAAAAACTTTAAACTAGGGTTGAACAGGCGTCTAACTTTTTTATAGTAAGGCAGTAAACGTTTCGGTGTCAGTGTAGCCGACGTTTTGCCACTTCATCTGGAACTAAGCAGAATTCAGTGCTTATAAGTGAATATGAGGTCGAAGTTGGTAGCAAAACGGGTTTAGGAAAGATGTGGCTCTTCATAAAATATTAATGGAACAATGGTCTGCCTCGATTCCCGCACGGAACAAGAAAAAAAATGTTCCGTGTTTGGGTGTTTATCTATTTATGTCTATTCTAGGTTCCCCCTAAGTTCGCTTAAAAACTTTCAGATAGTGAAATCCTATAAATATTTTAGACTAAATAATATTGTAAACTAAACGTATCTTAATTTGTTTCTAAAGAATTTATTAAGTCAACCGCATTACCTAAAGTTCCATGGTCTGATCAGAGTGATTTTAAAAGGAACCCTGAACATATTCGCAAAAAAAAATATAATTAAATTTTTATGCATTGTATATTCCGTTATTACGGGACAGATGGCGCTGTACGACTATAACAGATATATTAAGTTCAATAATATTACAATACATTATCTCCTTTACTATCATTCCCACACCCACGTAGTAAATAGTCCTGACCTAGACACCCCGCTACTAGTGTATCTAGTCTGACCTCGTATCGCTGACCTTCGCCAGGTCGTTGACACTACTACTCTATTTAGATCAATTTGTCGCTCTAACGTTGTTGTTTTGTTTTGAATTGTGTTCAGTTAAGTGCGACTGTACCTAGTTCTGTTATTTTTGTGCGGAATGCATTTGACAAATCATCGTTTTTTCTAGATTTTTTTTTAAATTATAACTAAGGCAAGAAATTGAAGGAAACCTCGGGTTTGAGAGGAAATGGATAAACATTACCGCAACACATTATCATAATAGAGATATTTGGCAGCAGTTTTTATAGACCTTTGTCATCTTAGCTTATATCTTCGCTTACCATGCCATGAGTCTCAGATCAAACTTTGTCTAAAAAGGGCTATCGTCGCTAACCAAACTGATCCTAAAGAGGTTCTGGAACCAAGCGGAACTCAATCGGACTCGTAGCCATTTAAGATACCCTTGTCTACCCTTGTAGGGCTCTTCAATATAAACAAACTCGTAATACAAAATTACCCGCAAATATTTGCAGACTCTACAGCTTCACTATAGATATTAGTCTAGCAGGTACAAGCACCTACTTACTGACATAATATTATAAATAATTTATAATTAATTAAAGAAGTACTCGATTTTTACTTCCTTATAAAATACTTTACAAGATTTGACACCTAAAAATTAAGACAATGCTACGTTGCTATGCTTTCGTCTAAATAAGTTCCATGTTTCTATTCGACACAGCATCCGTCACTCGTTTGTTTCAAGGTAAACGAGATTTCGTCGTCAGGTTAGCAAAGGCACGTTTTGTTTCCTAGGTCAGGTCTGGCTTTGTAAATAAATAATACTAGATGTTGTACAGCGCCATCTATATTTTAATTTAGTAGTTTGCACAATAGGCGTAAACTACTTTCTGTCTGTTTTGGTCAATATACTGAGCTAGACTATATGATAGCCTTAGAGGAGTTTTGATAGAGGGTTTATCATTGGTATGACATGTCAAAACCCCAACAGAGATAACTTAGGAAATTAATTTTCCAGAACTGGTTCGAGTGTTGACGTTGGTGGACTTATTCTACTTTTTCATTACATAAGCTCCTCACAGCTTACTTTGAGATTATAATATGGTTGGTAGTCACATATGAATTCCAAAGTCTAAAACTACGCTGCGGTTATCGTTAACATACTGGGGGCAATCTCCTCAATCGCTAAAAACTGTTAATTTATTTTCGCGTTTCTAAATTTATTTGATTTTAATATGTGTGTTTGCCATATTAAATAACTATTTTTTTAACAATGTTGAAGTCAACACAGGGGAGCTCTTTAAATTCATCTACACGCAGATCCGAGTCGTTAGAGAAAGATCATTTGACAAAATGGCCCGGATAACAATCAAACTCAGAACCTTTGGCAACGCAGGCAAGAACTCAAACCGTTGCATCACCAATACCGTAAAAGATACTCAATATCAACAACAATATAAATAAAAAATAGAGTCTCGAATATTTATGTAAGGTTGTTTAGTTATAAACAGGATAGAATTTGGAGAATTCCCTTTACTCTTTTTAAACAAATTGAACCTATACCTCTTTACAATAAGGCTACTAATAAAACATATGACTTCCATCACCATATTGTGGATATTGCAAAATTTTGAACAAAGCGCTTATACGTTCCTCCTTGGTACAGGTTAGAAAGCAACCTATATCCACAGTGTCGTAGAAGCGTTGAATATTTTTGTACTACGCTTTGCACAGATTGTAAAGTTTGTAGTCAACTTGTTCTTACATTCATTAGTAGGTAGAAAAATAAAGTTTAAACACTAAAACCCAACTACTAAAAACACGCTCTAAAAAGTAAGAAACAAGAAAATAGTCTTCGCTGAAATATTTATGTATTTACGTCATATTGATAGAGATATGTTCAAAGCCGTGATCGTATGCCACTTTGATTTTATTTAATTATTAAAATGAATCTGTTTTGCTATAAAAAGTGGCATACGACCATGGCTATCTTTTGAACATATCTCTATCACCATCACGACTCTTTGTAATGAGCCCACTGCAGGTCTATGAGCCTCTCCCCTGGGTGACGAAGAGGTATAGGCCATAATCCACCAATGTGGCCCAGTGCTGGGTGGTGGATGTCAGAATTTTCAGGGCGCCGAAAATGGCTTATGACAAATCCTAACGACTACTGTATACAAGTATACAGCACCCGGGACCGACAGCTTAACGTGCCCTCCAAAGCACGGAAGTCGCCGTGAGAAATGAATGGTCGGCGGTCACCCATCCAAGTACCGACCACGCCGAACGTGGCTTAACCTGTGATATCGCTTAATACACGTAGTAACCGCGGTTCCACGACGACTTCTCATTTTCATTTGTTCCGTGCTGAAATCACGGGGTGACGATATCTCACAAATATCCACAATTAGGTACCGGTATTCGAGCCTATATATACAGACAGACAGAACCTAGGGTTCCGTCTGTCTATTAACACAGATCCTAAGCAAAAAACAACATGTTTAATATTTATTTTGTTGTGCACTTTGTAATTTTATGGCACATTAAAGTATTTAATACTAGCTGCTGCCCGCGACGTCCTCTGCGTGAACGCTATGCAGCACCAAACGCACCTACGATTATAACACTGCTAGCGTGATAATATGTAGCCTATATGTTGACCCGACTTCTTAACTATCTTCATGCCAAATTTGAAGTAAATCCATGCAGTACTTTTTGAGTTTATCCCGGAAAGACAAACAGACAAACAGACAAACAGACAAAAATTCTAAAAACTATATTTTTTGATTCTGTTTCGATTGTAGATCATACCCCAAGTATTCTTTTAAAAAAATATTCAATGTACAGTTTTGACTTTCCTACCATTTTATTATATGTATAGATTACTTTTGGAACTAATCACGATTTGAACCGATTTAATTTCATGTTATAATAGATAGCGATTTGTCACCATTTTGTACCAAAACATCAATCAAGAAATGCAAGAATTAAATAAAGATTTTTTACATTCACTGCTTTTTTCTACCTCAGTGTGCATTAATAAATAAATAAACATTTCGTCCTCTATTCCCGGACCTCCCGCTGCTCAACATATGTAAAATGGTCATGATACTTAATGGGCAATGAACCTAGGCAACAGCCATGACGTCTAAACGTCAAAGTCAACGCACGCGCATGTATAATTTTGAAAAACAATAAGGTCATGATTTATTAGATAGAGTTTAAAAAAGTGGCTTTAATTTTAAAAATGAGAAAAATATAAAAGACGGGATTTGCTCTTTGGTCACTTGTGGCCACGGTGTCCGTAAAATGTAACATAATATTAAAAGCTATAAAATCTATTTAATAAGGTCCTTTATAATAAATCTTTTAATAATCAAGACAGTATCAGTAATTACAAATTACTCAAACCAACCAACCTAACCAAAATAACAACCGCGTGGCATCCTGACACCAAAGGACGTCGCGGACGACCACGCCGTCGGTGGAAGGTGATCTGGACGCATGTAGCCCAAACGAGCCCGCGGAAACAGCTGATCGCCTAAAATGGTAAGAAAAAAGGGAGGCCTTTGCCCAATTTTGGGACACCTAGGGCTAGTAATAATAATAATAATAAACAAAAGCAGATACTCTTGGCTTAAGCCCGAGTACTCTGCTTTATCAGACCCTCTTTGCCGTAAAAGGGGAGAGACTTATCGTCTTTTTTTGAATAATTATAATAAACCAACAACATAGCGCCTTTATAAGTTCGAGTTCTAGAAACCATATCGCTCAGAACTCGGGCTATTCTAAGCCCAGTCAGCTTAGTAACAAGGAAAGTTCCTTTCCCAGAGTATCCCGACTAGGAATCAACCCTAGGAACTCGAATACCGTATTCGAATACTCGACGGAAAAAAACAGAATATCTTTTTGTTTCACAGATGAGCTCCTTCAAAAAACTAAGCTCTCAATCTCTTACCATTATCTAAATTAATTAATATGAACGCCCTATTGTACCTCCTATACTGTTCCATACACAGTCAATGAATAGACCAAACAAACAAATTCATACTTAGAACACTCAATGTCGATCCAAAGACAAGCCAATGACCGCACTAGGCCGCACCGTGTGTCATACGCCTAATGCAAACTGGTCAGCCTAGGTCATGGCGTTAGAGTAACTCTCTGTAAAAATAGCAATTTAAAAAAAGTGACAAGTTTTTTTTTGTTTCATAATTTGCTTGCCAGCATGTGAAAATGAAATGTTTTAAAAAAAAAAATAGAAGATAAATGGTATCCAAGTACCTAGTATGAAATAAGGTCTGAATTTGGTATCGCTATTTTTTCATTTTTCATACTTACTATAAGTTTCCCGCCATTTAAAAGTCTAAAAGTGATAAATTCAAATACCTTAGAGAAAATTTTCATACGGCTTTCACCAATTGGTAGAAAGGAATAAATAAGAAACGTTTGGGTGAATAATTTGTTAACTTTTTATAAGATCTAGCTAAAATGTATCTATAATGGTTTAAGATGTCAGAGTATATCATGCCATAAACAGAGTTTTATGCTCTATTACCCGAGCGAAACCGGGGCCGTTTGCTTGTATATACCAATAAATAAGATAAATAATCCCAACAACGCCTTAGTAAATAAATTTTAATTTTAAATACACGTATGCCGATCATACGTCGACATTTTGAAAAGGGCCTAGTCAAAAGTACCCGTAACCGGCGATCATGTATGAAAAGATTGATGAACGTGGAAGAAGCGAAAGAGGTATATTTGGATCGCAGCAATTGGTGTTCCCTTGTCTCTGCCTACCCCAAGGGGAGACAGGCGTGAGGTTATGTATGTATATATGTAATAACTACATATTTCTTACAACAACAAAAAAATACATAAAACAACATATTGTAAAAAAGGTCAAACTGTATCAATGCAAAAACTCAAACAATTGATTGTAAAAAAAAACATAATAAAATTCCCCGATTCGAAATACAAAAAATAGGCAACTTTCGATCTCTACGTCTAATTGGAATGACCTTGGCTGCGCGGCGACGGTCACATGCGCGGGCGCCACCACGTGGTCGTTTCCTAGATTAGAACAAGTAAACGGTTGTGCTAGGTCAGTAACACTAGCTTCATATGAGTTACTTTCACGGCCAATTACGTGCATTGTTTGTTCAGCTATTTAGTTATGGTTGACTGATCGAATGCGTGTGTGATGTATAGGTTCTGTAAGAAAGAACGGTATTGTCATTTTTGCAATGTCAAGAAGATTATCAATTATTTTTTAGTCAAGAAACTTTCCCGGAGCACCGCAATCAATCCAAAACTTTTATTTTTAGTTTAATAACTAAGTAGTTCCACAATTACCCCCAATACACATAGATTATCAGGTTATAATACGTTATAAACTATAACGTGCTATTCCGGGCTCGGAATCATTTGTCTTCGAAATTTCATCTCAATCGGCCCAGTCATTCCATCATAAAAGAGAATCCATCCATCCATTCTCACAAAAATGCATATTCATAACACAAACCAACTAAACGAAATCAATTTAAACATCCTTTCAACAACTAGACCCAATATGAAAACCTAATCTAACCGGCATCACATTAATCAGCAGTTTAAAAAAAGAACATTATTGTTCTTAGAACGAACAAAAACATTGCAGGTTCGACCGCCGGCTAGACCAAAGTCATTCGAGGTCATTCAAAGTTACTCACGGACGTTTTTCGATGTCTTTTATAGTTGTCATTGTCAACTATCAAGAAGGTCAGTTATATTTGAAACTAGACAAGCATATGTGTGCATGCGCAGGGACTGTCAGCAAAAAAGTTTTAATAAATGTTTTTTTTTGGTAAATTTAATGTCAATGTAGAGTCGATGCTGAATGTAAAAGAATATACATGTTTTTTAATACCTTGCGATGTCCACATTTTGAGCATCAGAGTTTTTGGCTATGTAGTCAGTTAAGGGTTTTATTCCATAAATGTTTATGTGAAATTCTTCATCTTTATAATAATAGCTTATGTACAACATAAATATATTTCGTTTAACATACTATTAGACAGTTAATTATTGATTTAGACAGTATTTCGATACAGTTTGACTTGTAACTATGTTAGTCTTTATAATAAATTCTGTCAGCAAATGCCACTTTCAGGCAATGATGGATTTTGGTATGTCTTTTTAAAAATACGGTTATTTAATCGTTATTTAATGGTCTGATTATATTTAAAGTACCAAAAACTTTTGTGACGAAAATTTTATCGACGAGTAATTTATTAGACGGCTGTCATTGCTGACTGTACTTTAGTTCTGTGTGCATATTTCTTTTTCTAGTGTGCTAATCTAGACTTTAGTATAATTTTGGGAGTTCGGGTTTCTAGACAAGTCGTATTTAAAATTAAAAATTATTTGTAAAAATTGTTGTTCGTAGTTATAATTCGGCAGTTGAATTTAAAAGGTGTCAGTGTGGTTAGATACAATATTTATTGATGCAAATATATGTGTTAGTGTTTATTACATTGTGATCTAATTTTATGTATTACCTCATCATTGTTACTAGGAAATAGTGAATTTATCTTCAATGCCAGAAAGTTCATATTGCAATGACGGGTAAGTTTGTTTCCATGACAAATGTTTTTTATTTATAATACTGCAGTTTACTTACGCCATTTTATGAATGATTTACTTTATCTATACTCTATTCAGTTTTGAGTAAGCGATTAGGTTTTTTGTCTCACTCTAACATAAATCCAATTCGAAAGTATAAACGTGTCTTACTCACAATGTATTGAAACAAGCGAGAAAGAAACTGTTATATTCTTAAAATTTTTATGAATTATTAACTTAATTAATTAATACTTCAAAATAACAAATAAAATGAGTTTCACCTGTATTTTATCTTCTCTAATATTATTTAACATTAAAATCTATAGAAACTGCTTGATTTAATACAAAAACCTAAGACAAATGTAATATTGTTAGGCGTTTCAGATGTGGCCATCTTCTGTTAGAATTAAACATAGTTAAAACTACGGACAACATACAATGTTTATGATAATAGCACATAAAAATAAAATCCCCAGACAATCACACCAACTACATGGCCCAAAACTAAGCAGAGCTTGTGATATGGGATACCATGTAGCGAACTAGGGGGGAACCTATAATATAAAGACATAGATAAACGCCCAGACCTGGAACATTTTTTTTTCTTGTTTTCTTGTTTTTTTTTTCATTGTTGTTGAATCTGTCCCCCCATCTGAGGCAAACAGTGTTATTATTATTAGTTGGATGACACTTAGCGGCATATTTTGTGTACAAAAGGTGGTGGTTATTTGGCCAGGGGTGAAACCATTCTACCAAGAAATAGTCATCAGAGACAAAAGGCCTTATGAAACCAGATCCAAGTGTTGTAGAGAAATTTTTATTCATCCTTTCATAGGCTAAACTTAAAATTAGCTACAAATTCTCTCGTTGAAGTAAATTTTCCATTAGCCAAAATAAATAAGGATGTATTTAAAAATGATTTGCAAGTAATTATGTTGAATCATTGTAATCATACTTCAGAAGCATAAAAACCTAAAATTCTTCTTAATACTTAATGGGAGAGGTCGATACCCAGGGTTCTTTGCCCGGCACGGTTAGTTCAAGTGATTGAACTTTGTTTGAAAGAACAAACATACAAATTTGCTATATACATTTACTGAATTTTTGATGCATTTATTTTTGCATTAGGATCATCTAAGTGTTTTTAAATAAGTTTATTTTGGGTTTCATTATGGTTTTGTTTAATGATTGTTTTTATTGTTGTCTGATATCTAAAGTAATGTAAATGTTTTGATATAACATAATTAAATCCGATAATTATGTAAAACTTTCCCCAGTCTCTGCCTACCCCTAAGGGAGACAGGTGTGAGGTTATATATGTAAAAAAATAGGTTTGTATACACTTAAATAAATTAATGATTTAGATATTGAAATGAATCTACATCAATGTCGATCTGTTGAGAAGAAGTGGCAAGATTCACCACAGCAGTAATTTTTTTAAATAATTTATAATAAGAACTTTCATCGTTCAGATTTTTGAAAGTAGCCCTTTTTAAATACTGTTGTTTAATTTGTTAAAGGGTAAAATAATAGTAAATTTTGTCTTGATTTAGATTTAAGCTTAAATTTATAATGACACAATAATATTTCAGCAATATATTGATTATTTAGTTACCATAGTAACTACAAGCATAGTACGATTGATAAGTGGTAAATGGTTTTGAAAAGATAATCTGGTGAGGGTTAACTTGCCACTTTTTTGGCATATTTTTTCGGATAATTTATATTTAAACTGATTGCTAAATGTTAAATAAATATTTCGTTGCCACGCCGAAATTATCCAAGAATAAACCATGGCCCTAAGTTCACATGTTCTAATACAAAAGCTGCCTGTAGTCTGCGCAGACGCAGGCATGCATGTGTGTATGCATGTGTGCGTATAGGCTCTTGGGACAGATATTATTTTTAGATAACGTTAATATTGGGACCTATAAAGTGAGGGGTTTAATTTAAATATGTATTAAAGATCTTAATATTTACTTTTACACCTGAGAGATAAGAACTTTATTAAGTTAAGGATATCTTAATTACAGTATTTTTTAAAGATTTGTATCTACTCTGAAATACTCTGTTGACTTATTTTTTAATGATTAAAAGTGCTTAGTTGTTAATTCACATACAAGCATATTCGGTGATATAAATTTACACTTATTTTTAAACGTCTTTTTAAACCTGAAATATATTAATTAGTTATTTATAAAGTGTACCTATAATTTCATGAAAAACTCATTATTTAAGGGTAGTTTAAAATGACTGGCTCAAACCTAAATTATTTAAATGCGGTCCCTCCTAGTACCTATACGTATTTATCAAGCACGCACACACATAGACTCCTGCATTGTAAAAAGGCCGTCTGCGCCTGCACATTATACATACATATACGAACACTCTATGGCAAGTTTGCATGTGTGCTACGTCCTTTTCTAACAAGGGCGAACGGCCATCAACCCAACGCTATCGTATCTAATGCCCACGCGCATATATATGTATATATGAGCATGGGACTTTGGAAATAACAGTTTGGAAATAATGACCAAGATCGTATTTTTGGGTATTACGTGGATTGGGTAGGCAATGCATTGTTAGGGGCCTGTTTAAGCAATTGAGTAGGTTTATAACATAGTTCATGAATTAAAGAAGGATTTTTAATCCTTTTGAATTTTTTGCTGGTGACAAATCAGCGACTTCAATCTTAGTTTGTTGGTGACGAGGAAGTCAAAAATATCACACAAACATGAAATTAGGCTCTTCATAGAAGGTCCGTAGAACACACCAAAGTGGTGTTATAATATTTTTCAGCAGATTTTTCTATGAAGGCTAGTAGCTAGCGAAATGGACCAAGAAGATGTATTACCATTAAGCAGTCTAGAGGTTAACCGACTCATCTTTTGAAAAGGATAAAACGTACCTGCTTACATAGCCGCGTGGTTAAGCCTTTAGTCCTGTAGGAATTTCTTGAACCTTCCCCTTATTCGA
Organism: Stenoptilia bipunctidactyla; assembly: GCA_944452665.1. Classification (NCBI taxonomy): domain Eukaryota; kingdom Metazoa; phylum Arthropoda; class Insecta; order Lepidoptera; family Pterophoridae; genus Stenoptilia; species Stenoptilia bipunctidactyla. The sequence goes on along the minus strand of OX101729.1, from coordinate 23,537,284 downwards.
ATCGACAATTTTTGTCAAAAAATAAACCCATCTGCTTATATTATCAAAACATATCTATGTTGCTAGAAACATACGTACAAATAGACGTGAATACATACTCTACATACGTTTCCTTAATATTTTACACACCAGGCAGTATCCATTGAGTTTTAACAAGAGCATATTATAGTGTGGAAAGGTAACTCTTTTCCTAATAGATGCTGAAGAATCCAATATATACTCAGATTGGTATGGTGGTTGTTGTTGTATATGGTTTCTCATAATAAAACGCTTGGAAAACATAAGTAGCTACTTGCATTTACTTTTATCAAATAAATGGAACCACGTGTTTCTTAGAAATACTTATATTTTTTAATGACAAAGAGAAACATTAAGTCAGTTCAGTGGCGATTACATTATAGTCTCTTTAAAGAAAACAAGTCAAAATAGCTTCTAAGTCTAAGCGTACCTCTTGACAAAGGATAGAGAGATAGAATAGAGCTGAGTCATCCCTTGCATGAAGCTTCTGCTTTACTTTAAACAGAATATAGAATTATATTTATCACGTAAAAAATAATATTAAAAACCAAAAAAAACCTCTGAACTAAAAGCTATCAAGACTAAACTCAACCTTAAAAATTCATTAAAACTTTAAATCGCACGACCTTTTCAGACCTTTTAGAAGGTTCTAAATTAACCTCCCCACATTACATACAGCTATAGTTAGGCCACTTAGTCATGATCCAAAAAATTTTCGAAGCGTATAACGAAATCGGGGAGATATAAATAAATTGGTTGATCCAGCCTGCTGACCCACTATCGTGGTTTATCAGGGTCCATTGGATAGTTTCAAAGAGCTATTCCCAACACCTGCTGTGGACAGGGTTTTTAGTTTTATTCAGCAATTTGCATTTTAATAAATGTTGCTGTTTTTTAGGCTTAAATTTTGTTGGTTATTTAAAAAGGGGATGTTAACGAGGAAATAGAGTAGTTACATCGACGTTGCGTGAGTTGTATTGTATAAGCTTTACGCATTTTAACTACAAATTTAACAGTTATTTAAGGCATTGTTTTCTTTTAAATCAAGTAGAAATTACTTTGCTAGTATTAGCCGTCTAATGTGTAATTGTGCTGAAAAAGTGAGTGTGCTTTTGTTTCGATAGATTTGATGTATCCTAATGCAACATCTATTCAGATTATTTGGAAATTTTAGTTTTGATTCTCTTCCCTCTTTAACCTCAATTTCGAGCTTAGATATATCACTATATACTATTATAAAGTGTATGCAAAAAGTCCAGTTACTCAAGCTTCAATAAACCAGTCATTTGAAAATGTACATCAGAAAAAAACAAATTTTAAATATTATTCTTTTTTTATATTAAAAGGATAGGACGTTTGTCTTCCATGCTACCTGATGGAGAGTACGCATGAAGACTTTGGTGGTACACGTCCATCCAAGAGAAATTTATTCACTCGACACTTTAAAGTTCCAGGACTGTAGTGGTCAGGGAAAACAGACGCAGGCAGATCTTCCACATCTTAGCAATCCGTACCAAAAAGGAACTATCGAAACATTTTGTTCGACTTTTTGGTAAATACACTATACAGGGTTAATTTTAATTAGCGCATAGCCTCTCCACATTAATCCCAACAACATTTGTTCCACAACTTTTTGAAGTTAATAGATTTTAAAATTTTAATTTTCCCATACAAACAATATTTATAGCCTCTGTTTAGAGGCGTAACTCTATTTACTCTGAGCTTAGGTACGAGTATGCCACGCACCTTGCGCAGTAAAATATCGCTTCATAATAATAATAGGTACTTCTTACAAAATGTAGAGTAAGGAGCAAACATTTTTTTGTTTTTATTTTTTGTCTTATTTATCAAGATTTTTAAAAAGTCGTAGAACAAATGTGGAGAGGCTGCCCGCAAGATATGATGCGTTAATTAAAACTAACCCTGTATAGGGATGGAAGTACTGTTGACTGTTTTTTTTTTATAATTTATGATAAAGCATGAACGTATCATTTATACTAAAAGGCTTATATTCTTTTGACCTAAACAAAAGAATGTGTAATATCAGTTCTCTGACTGTTGAGATTGTTTAACCGTTACATTTTCACAGACAGAAGATAATTGACTCAATATTGACATCCATCAACCCTTTATTGAATGGAAATATTTTGTTTATGAATAAGGAGCTGGAAAAACAAATTGAAAATATATAGAAAACAATCAAAAAAGGAATAACTGTTTAAAATAACAAAAGCTCTTTTCATTATTGAAAGAAGACTTTTTGTACATTTCAATGACAGAGTTTTGGAAACAAAAGTGTTCAGTAACCTTCACCGAAATTAAATGTGTAAATCATTTTGCTGAGTAATTCATTAAATTTGTATATTAATTCGTATTTTAACTGAATGAAATTAATTTAAAGAATAAAAAATTTCGTAAAAACTTACTACACAGTTTTACAACTACACCTTTGTCGACCAGTTTGGCGATGGGGTAGAACTGTCTGCCTCAGACGTCAAATGTTCCGTGTCTGAGTATCTATCTATTTATGTATTTATATTCTAGGTTCCCGCCTTACTCGCTACATGGTATCACATATCACAAGCTCTGCTTAGTTTGGGGCCGGCCATGTAGTTGGTGTGATTGTCTTTTTTTTTAGTTATACTATACCAGTAACTAACGACTTTTACAATAGCTAATATAAAATTACAAGTAGCCGAGCGCAGATTTACCTATCCATGTTATTTTGGATCCCGGAGAAATTTCTTTATAAATGTGACTTATAACTTTACCCAAGAGTTGCTATTAAATGTTTAAATATTTTTTTTAATATGAAAGGTAGGTTTCTAGATTAGCGTGTTCAAACTAATAAACAAACGAATAAACTAAAAATATTAGATTTTGTAGAAACCTGTAGGTGTTCTCTTGACGACCGTTGCAACTCGTTTGAAACACCCAAGTAAATGAATAAATACAATCTATGAATAGTACAACACGAATGAGTCCCGACCTATGTTATCTATAAGCAGTGTCTTCAATTCAGAAGTTAGGTGGTTATTTTTTTATTCATTCTACAATTGCTCAAGTCTATAAATCCTAATTCCATTGGATCAAGGGAAGCTTGTAATTGTAGCGGCTTGATAACATGCTATAGTAGATTTAAACCGTGTGCGGTGATGGCAAATCTGCTTGGCATTAATGGCGCGTACAGATTGCTGTAATGTTGAACGTGTAGTGCGCAGAATGTTACATTACAAGTTCCATTACAGCAATCTGTACGCACCATAAGATTATGAGACGTCTCTCTCGCAAAGCCATTGCTAAGGTCTGTCTAGAAATTGACAAGTTATTTTAAGTCCAAAATTTGGTGGCTACGATAGAGTATTTTACTTCTATGCATACATACATAACTTTACGCCTGTATCCCGTATGGGGTAGACAGAACACCAGAGGTAATAAAACCATCTATCTAATGTCACGTTTGACAAATTTGGAGGCATTATAATAGTGGAGAGAGACTATTGCAGTGACAGGGGGTTAGCCTATCGCCCACAAAAAAGCCTCCCATAACACCTCGGTCCCTTAACTGACTTTTACAGTATGCCCGGGAAGAGAAGCAGCTGGCACATTCTATGTTTTTCTTTCGCTCCCAGACCAGCATAGAAGAAGACTTCTATAGTATTGTATTAAGTCGTACATATTTGAGACAAATTTATTTTTTATAAAAACTCCGTTTGTACGAAACGTCCATACTGTATGCGTTAAGCACAGTTACAGTATGAAGTGCAATTGATATGTGTTTATTTTTTGATCGCTTTAAATTGATGTCATATGGAGAGGATAAAATGTTTGTTGTTCATATTAATTATTTCAATGTATTGTGACCTATTTAAATTTTGTTCATTCATTCATTTGTTTCATATAAGGTTTAATATTGAACAGGATTAGTCATATAAGTAACTGAAAGTATAGTGACTTGAGCATTATTAAATGCAAAACTTAAAAATATTATTAGTCATATAAGGTTCTTGCACATGTTTAATATCTAGATACCCATATCGAACAGTTATGAGATGAAAAAGGTAGTGAATAATATGTCCGATATAATTAAAATAATCGGCAATAACTCGTTATTACCAGTCACCCAAACTTTGAGTTACTATAGGCCTGTGTAAGTCAGTCAGACACCTTTAGCTTGTCAAGGGTAAGTTTTCCCCCAAAGAAAGTGAGAAACATCTGTCGATTCGAAAGGACATTTTTTGGTAGGTTAGGCAGCTGGTCCTCCGGACCGATGGAATAATAATACCTGAGACAGGTGATCAATTGTCACTACATGACAGGTTGCCACTTATGTCAAAATAATTAGGCAATTGAATTGGATATTCCAAATATAGTTTATGCATTTATAGGGGACATCCCCTTGTTAATATTTTTGTAATTACGGGCGTATCTAAACATAGCATTGTAGGAACCGAACAGGAAGTGGTATTTTCACTTTTAAAAATTCGAAATATGAATTTCTGTTGCGCCCGCGCCGTTTACGAGCCCAAAACATCCGGCGACCAAACATAAGCTCCTGTCGGAACACACGTCAAAAAGTATTCGTTTACAGAAATTACTCAAAGCTACCAAACCCGGCCGATGACCCACAAGCAACACCTAAATCTTAAACCTAAAAATTTTCACGTGTTTACATAACACTCCAAACTTTTAAATAAACTTTCGTCCGAAGGGCCGCTGCGACGCATACAGACAAAATTTTCGTGAGTCGCCCGTGTGTGAGTGACGCACACAGACGCACCGTGTAAAATCCCCAATCGCTACATGTCGCACCACTACAAGGAAGGGACGACGTAAGTCGCATACAAGTGCATAATTCGGCCGAGATGCAAAAAAAATATTTTGGCAATGCGGCCCCTACGCGCCCGCCAGTCGCCCGCCCGCCTGGCTTAGGTTAGGTTAGATTTTTTGGCTCAAAACGCTCGTTCGATTTTTAAAAAAGTATTTAATGTCTGCATTACTGATCGTCCTTCCTGTTGCATTATTAGCTCGTCAGTTTACCGCGAATTTTTAAATAAAGAACTCGAAGGCGCGGGAGCATATTCTAGTTGGATTCTTACTAGAATATGATTACGTGTTAATTTTCACTTCTTCGTGCGAGCGTTTTTTACCAAATTGCGGGAATGGGCAAAAGTGCTTATAAAGAAAATTTCTTTCAGATTAAAACGGCAATGAAAAAATAAATTTTATTTTTACAAACAAATCCAAGATTTTTCTCTTTTTCTCACAAATGACTGTAGTGGTTGTGTCGTGTAGTGATTATTTTATTTCGTAAACAATTTCGATTGGACTTTTTGGTGCTTTTTATTTTTTTGTTTGGTAAGTACTTTTTATTTAATTTTATTTTTGTTTGATATTTTTATTTTTTAAAGTTTTTTTTAAATAATTTATCATAAAGTGCACACATGTTATCAAAAAATAACAAATCATAACCATAACACTCAGTAAAATGATTAAGTTTACAAATAAATACTATTATTAAGACATAAATTATAATTTAATAGATTTAAAACATTTCATCCAATAACTTCCACAATTCTTTTAAAACACAGTTTAAAAAAACACTTCACGGTATAAATAAATTTGGATAATCGATCTCATCTTGATCTCAAGTCGCTCTCGTCCTGTGTGCTTTTTTTTCTTTTTTCTAACAATACAGACTAGACAAAGAACCAAGGACACGACGTATCGTGACGTCAGTAACTATGCACTGCCGCGAAAGGCGGCCATTTTGTTTTTGTTCTTTTTCCGAAGCCTAGTATGTGCGGGCGCAACCCAACTCGCGTTTATGCCTCTTTCTAATTTAAAACTTAAAAAAAAGCGGTTGACTTTCTAAATTGAATTAAATCTTTTTTGTGTTAACTGTATTTTTTTAATGCTTTTTATTTTAAAACTTCGTTTTAAAAATTATTTTACCCTTAAACTTTAAGCTTTGAAAAAGTAAAATGTGTGTAAAGTGGGGTAAATTTCATTTAAATTGATAATTGCGCTACGGAATAACTAAACTCAATTATAAATCAATTATAAAATGAACTTTTTAAGTGATTAACAATACTTTTTAGGACCGCATTATTTGTATATTAGATTTTAATAATATATGTATTATACCTATGTATACCTACAAATTTTTGTGGACATTTTTTTTTATTTATCTGATTTTGTTTGTTTGTATTAAATAAACTCAAGAAATTACTAAAATGATCAAAAATTCTTTAATTGTAAAAAGACACCTTTTGAATGAGTAAAAAGGGTATATTTTAAAAATAATTCATGCAAAATCGTAACTTAGGCGAAACCGCATGGAACTGCTTCTTCTTTTAATTCTGCGTATCTTCGAATAAATTTATAAAGTAATTCCTATTCACTTGACTTCACTCTTTTTCATCCTTGTCTTTTAGGAATATTAGTAGGTATCACGTGTTATTCCAATCTCTGCCTTACGAGTGAACTAAATTTCAGCTCGACTTGCTTAGCCGTTTTTGTGAAAAATAACAGAAAAAATCCTTTTCTCCTCACAAACTTTTCAGTTTTTAACATAGCACAAATGACAATAAATTGAAATTAATTTTATTAGTTAGTCAGCTAAATATAATTTATGTAGTAGACAAACTATGTAAGTATATTAAATTTTGACTTTGGGGTCCCTTTTTAAATCAACTCTGTATCTTTAGTGCCATTATCACAAGAAAATGAGAACCTACGCATGAATGGTCGCTTAGCCTGTTAGCTCCTGTTAGCTCAGGAGCCAGTACGTCACTATTACATCGATATTGACTATCAAGAAATGTAGCTTATTTAGAAATGAAATATCAACATGCTCTAAAATTAAGTGTTTTTTTAGAGATTTGGGTTGGCCATATACGAACCTACAAGAAATTAGGAGTGTGTTAAAAAAAGTCTAACTTAAAATAAAACAGAAAGTATTTGTACTATAAGACAATATATAATGTCTGTTCAGATAATAAGCACTTAATTATTAAAATGAGCTTACGAAATTTTCAATTAAGTAGTTTACTTATTTTAGTACTTAAAGTTTACGAAATAACTTACATATCCACAATGACAACGATATTTATTCACTACTTAAAAATGGCATATGATTTTAATTAAGTGGAAGCCGCAGAAACTTGTAAAAACTTATGCGAGGTGGTGGAGAATTTGCAACTCTTAAGCACCGCAATAATAATGAAGATATTGTCAGAATAAATGAATTAGTAAATAATACTGGACATTGTTTTCATATTGGGAATGCCATGGTCCCCCACTTAAAGCGCCAACAAAAGCGCGTACTTGAGTCTCCTGGGTGTAAATGAATATTTTTCTGTGTGTATAATTAAATAAATTCAAAAAAATACTTTGCTACCTAACTACCAACTTCCTATTCAGAAAATAAAATACAGAAACAGTTAAGTTTGATGTAAATTATTATATGATCCAGTGATACGACAAATATAATGGAATAGAATAGAATATAAGAACATTGACGACCACTTTGGCGATGGGGTAAACCTATCTGCCTCAGACGCCAGTGGTTGCGGGTTGGATTCCCGCACGGAACAAGAAAAAAAATGTTCCGCGTCTGGGCGTTTATCTAAAGGTATTTGTCCTAGATATATGTATTTGTATTCTAGGTTCCCCCCTAGTTCGCTACATGGTATCTCACAACACAAGCCCAGTTTACTTTGAGGCCAGGTAGTTGGGTGTGATTGCCTGGGGATTTTATTTATTTATTTATTTATTTTATTGACGGACACAACACATAACAATAATTGGAACATAGAAATGGAAATACAGATAAAAGACAATTTTAACACAATCACAAAGTACACAGGTAGATAATAAGACAAAAATAAAAGAATTTGATTCAGCAGTGTAAAGAGGATAAGTTAAATTTACAACAAATGACAAATATTCGCAATTAATACAAACATTTGTCAGCTATAGCGATCGATCTCATAGTCCACGCTACGCATACCACTATAGGCAGCACATTGGGCTTTGTCAGATCCTGTTTGGTGCTAAACAGCTTTAGGTAAATTTGCTGGAAAGAAACCCTACATCTACTCATCCCTCAGGAAGAGTGCAGTGAGCTAATTTAGAGGAATGATGATGATGGCTAGCAACTTTGCTTAATTATATGTAAAGCTTGCTTTCACAACCAGGTGAATATGAGGTCAAACTCGGTTAAAAAGCTACATCCGTATGCACCCAATTTCCTTAAAATGCAAATAAATACATTCCTACTTAATTACGCACGCAGAAAAAAGTTATCTTCATAAAAACATTATTAAAAAGGAGAGAAACATTCCTGCGAAATACGGAACTAGTCAGTACTGAGCGCGTGCCGGCAGTTACTGGAAAAGTACAAAAAAAAGCCTCCACCTGCCGACGCGTCAGAAAATAGAAGCTGCTTGCACAGCCTTCCGCGATCAAATGCTCTCGAGGTAAACCACTGTTAAACATAGCCATAGTATTATTGATTTACTACCACATTGCACTAACGTCCCCGAAAAAGACCTATTCTACATAAACAGGAAGTATAATCTCCACATGTTATGAAAAAAGTCTATCTATCTGTATGTTTGGCGTAATTTTCGGAACTACTAAACAGATTTTGATTTAGTTAGCACCAGTTAAAGATTAGTTCTTGAGGCTCTATTTAGGCTAGTAAACAGCACAATGTATCCCTTAACAGTCGAGTTATCACGGTTTATGTCAACAAAATTATCGGAAAAATCAACTTTAAATTACTGCAAAACTGTAAAGACAGCACGTAATACTCTCTTACCATTTTGACATCCTTAAAGTCCAAGTCAGGGTTCCCTAACTTTAGGGGTGTTTCTGCTCATGGTTCCTTGTTCAAACTGTATGGTTTAAATAACGCCTTTGGCGTAGATATTATGTTCCTAGACTATCCCTGTTAAAATCTGTTAGACTGTTAAAATCTACCCCGATAACCTAGCTTTATAAAGCTGGTATAACTTTATAAAAAATGCCTGTAAATTTCAGATGAAGACGTTAATACACCAACCTATTTCTCAAGTTTCACCATATAAGTATAGATGTTTTCAATGGCATAAAATTTTGTTTCGAGTCATTTATTTATATTTCCGTTTATTTATCGGTAAGACGTGAATTGAATATTACTTTATAACGAGTACAAATTCAATACGCTGTAGGTATTATTTATGCATCGTGCGGTGGCGCCACTCACTAAATCCGTCTTTGGAGAAATGTTTTGAATAATTGTCTGAATGTCTAATTCCTAACCAAATATAGATTTTACAATAATACTTAGAAGGCAAAAGAGTATTTTTTATTCCAAATTAAAAAAAATAACGTAACATTTAGGAAAGTTCTGTATTATCTGTTTATTGGAAACTTTTAAGTATAATTTGTACTATAACGTGAAAGCGCTATCATCTTTAATTTTAATAACGTTCTAAGGCATTTAGGGTCAACTGATAGAAAGGTTTACCTTGATAATACTTTAATAGCATCACCGCCAATCCACTTGTCAACGTGACAAATTTTTATGCTTCATTCAGGCTTCGGGGAGGTTTTGTGTATCAGTGGATAAAATATTTGCTCTGCGAGTCACTGATGATGAGAGAATATACATAAGTTTACACAAAGGTTTTTGTTTACGTTTAGTTTTATAATACGGTGTTCAGTCAACTACATACTATCATCAACAATAAACATCTTTAATCACCATCATCACACTTAAGAAGACACAGAACAATATTATAATGGAAGTTTATAATAGTATAGGGTTTGTGGTAAGATAGGAGACTTTCAATCTCTATTTAAATACAAGATTTCTTTATAGCAATCTATTTTAAGGTTTTCAGGGCAACTTCTATACACTAGGTGTGTAGACGTTTTTGTTATCAGATATCAGACCAACTAGTAGAGGTGATGACACTAATGAGTCTTATGGACTGGGCATGTATCCTTATAAATCTGTCGAATTATCTGCGAAAATGAGTTGGGCTATATTCGACACAACAATTTTAAATTTAAAGATTCTTGGAGGCTTCAGAATCAGTCTTTCTAAGCGTTGAGTTTGAAATCCCCAAATTTAATTTGAGAGAGACTTAAAATTAAAAATTTTGCTATTAAAATGAGCTCATTTTTTTTTGTTTTTCCGCCAAGGAAAGTCTTTGGCACCCACTAAAGCAAGCTCTAGCGGGAGGAGGATGAATCCTGTTACGGACGAATGGGCATTCTATATGCTGTTAACCCCAGTGGCTAACGGAGTATAGAGTGCCCAGACAGTGTGGGGATCGAAAGTTCGGCCACGAGACTCACTCAGATCCGGCTGAGTATACCCACTAAACATCCCCCTTTACTGACCCGCCTTGATTAAGGCCCCTGATCATCGTCGGAGCGACAACCAATTAGTGAAAGAGGCTGCGCAGACTCAGTGAGCTCTATCTTTCTATCGTTATATCTACTTAAGTGTTTTATAGTCTTACACATAGACGACCGATAAAGGTTATAACCTACTATAGTCCGAAGCTGCTACGTTATCTTATTTCCGCGATGGTTAACTTTTAAGCCATCAGACGTTATGACGATGTATTGAACTTTAACTTAGGAAGGGAAGTTGGTTGTACAGAAATAGCCATGGTTTCATAAGTTTAATTACAGTCAGTGTTAGTCATTCCGTTATTGGTTATTCGTTTAGTATCAAGCTTTTATTATATTCAATAGATAGCGCTACTTCAGAATACTTATTTTTATAATCGAATTTGTTTACGTAAACAATAATTTTGCATGTCACCTATGCAAAATATTATTTATCAGTATATTTATTACTGGTGAAGCTTTCATAAAACTATAGTCTTAAACAGACAAAATAGTTATATTTTTCCAAGTGCTTAAAAGGCAAAACTCTGAAAATGACAAACAAATATATTCAATTGTTCTTATATTATACAAAAGGATATTTGCGAAAAATAAATAAAAATAAACGTTAAAAAATAAGAACTCTTTGAACACAAAGTTTAGGACAAAAACGATAATAAAATATAATTTTAATAATCATTCTTTATCAAAACTTTGGCTCTATCTCACTCTATCGCGTTAGTGCGAAAAGGATAGAAAGACATGCGCAAACGCCTTGTAAGCCAAGGTTACCTACTATTTATGGAGATCGAGTTTTTTTTAAACAAAAAGGGCATGAATGTAGGTACTTTGATAGATTATTATTTGCTAGCATGAATGCAAGTTTGAGAGGCATGCAAATTTGAAACCTAAATCTTTTGTGATAGGGGTGAATATGCTTTATAATTTTGATAGACATGCAGGAAGAATCTATTTGTGTTCTTTTTGCGTATCTGAGTAAGTGATTTGGCGGACGCGTCGTTTGCGCAGCATTTTAAAGAGTTATTTAGGGTTGATGCAAAAAAGTTTTAGATAGAATGAGAGGGATTTGAGTGTGATATTAATATTTTGCTGGAGGATATTGGAATTATAGTAAAATACGTATTATATAAATAAAGTGGAATCGAGACAGATTAGAACAGCGCAATAATTAAAGCAGAATTTTAAGAGATTTTAGAATAGTTTCAAGACTAATAGTACAACAAATATGGACAATTAAACAACGAAAGGTAAAAATTTATGAAAAATGAAATCGTTATTTTATTTTATTATAATCAAATTTTTTGTAAATTTACTTAACATTTAGGAGATTTATTTGCGTTTTTGTGGGCGATAAGCTGACAGGGTGTCACTGCAGTAGTCTCTCTCCATCATGATAATACCTCTAAATTTGTTAAACGTGACATCAGATGGTTTTATAGCCTCTGGTGTTCTGCCTACCTCATTAGGAATACAGGCGTGAAGTTATGTATGTATGTATTTATTAGTTGACATCTTTAAAAGCTTAAGTGTCTTATATTAAATGATATCATAGATATTATATTATAGTCCTATCACAAAGATATCTTAAGCTTTGATCAAACATTATTTTTTTAATAAGATTTTCGAAAATTGTAAGGCACTAAAAATAAAACTTGCGATATGAAATATATTATTTAGAAAACCAGCTACCAACGCGTAACTTGCTATAAATGCTATCAAAGCGTCTTTAACAAAACACGAACAAAATAGTTCATTTGAATGCATTTCATCATAATAAGTCCAGCCCTTTAACCTACAAGGAAAAGTGCGTTTGTGAATCACTCCAGACAACCTTGGTTAAGACGTCGGTATGTATATTAGTGATGTTTACGATCATAAGGGAACTTAATGGTTGATAACGAGCGAAGTGGCGGCGCAAACTTGTATGTGTCGTGTAGTGGTAGATGATGTGGTAATGTTCTTGGTAAAGAACCGGTTAAGTTGGAGAGTTAAGTACGGATTTTTCTTGTTGATTACTTTGAAAAAAGTAGGTATGTAAATTGTGGAAAACGAATAATTTGAACTTTTATGCAACTCGAAAAAATATTTGTATCATATTTATGATGCATTAATTACTAAAACAATGAGAACTCAGCCTTAAACGTTTATATATTAAAATTTTAAAAAATCTTAAAGACGTCGACGTTTAAAAAAAATAACAGTATTTTATATCATCATGTTAATTTTTACGTTAGCATGGTTTTTCTCAAGTAATGTTAAATACAATCAACTCTTAATTTCTAAAGTTTTTGTTGCATTTGATTGAAAAATGCATTTGTTCAAATACGACTACTGTTTTCAGGGATTAGCTTGTTGCACTAACCCTTCTTTTTACAGGGTTAATTGTAATTAGCGCATCACGTCTAGGAGGCAGCTTCTCTACACGAATCCCAACAAAATTTGTTCCACGACTTTTTTCAAATCTTGATAAATAACACAAAATAAAAAGAAAGAAAAGCGTTTTCTCCTAACTCAACATTTTGTAAGAAGTACCTATTATTATTTTGAAGCGATATTTTATCACGCGTTGCGTGGCATACCTACACTCAGAGTAAATAAAGCTACGCCACTAAACTGAGGCTGTAAATATTTTTTATTTAGGAAAACAATTTATTTTTTTAATATTAATTTAATAAGTTGTAGAACAAATGTTGTTTGGATTGATGTGGAGAGGCTGCCTGCAAGACGTGATGCGATAATTAAAATTAACCTTATATAAGATTTTCTTTACGTTATTTTTACTTATCTAACTTCACAACAAACGTTCATAAAAATTTTCAAAAACCCACCAAATCTCCTCAAAGACATTCAACATTAAAACCAAAGGTCACTTTGCCTAACTTGTACCAAATAAGGATTTTAGATCATTGAAAACTGCAGTAACGACTCCTGCGCCGATCGAGGTCAAGGTGTGTGTTTGTCTGTGACTTTCCACACCCCACTCCCTTTATCCCCTCTTTGTTTCTATACTGTTACACAGTGTAAGATGGCAGTAGGTTAACGAGTGCTTCTTTTGTAATGTGAGATAGCATATTCACTTGAGAAGTATGTTTGGTTGGATAGAGTTAACAATATGCTTAAAGGAGACAATCTTATGTCATGTTTCAGATACGGATTTCATAGACATTATCATAATTATTAAAGAACATAGTTTATCGGCTCATAGTCCAAAATAATATAAAAATTATATTTTATCTGTATTTTTACCTCAGAAAAGCTAACTAAAAGTAGATTCTAGGTATATTCTTACAATATAAGACTTTTAAAAGTTTAGATAGGATAACTTACCACTTAAAATGTTGGGTCACACTTTGAGGTTGACTTTTAATTTTCAGTATTTTCAAGTTGAAAAGAATATGTATCGTATAATTGTGAAATACAAGGCTTTTTTTATCTTTTATACCTATTTAGTTTAAAAAATAAAAATGACACAGATAAATATGATATATTTAGAAGAACCTTAATCTCAATGCACCAACCATCTGCAATTTCATACACTGTGCGCGCATTGTAAATTCCAAACATCTCGTAAGGAAGTCCTTACACTGATGTAGTTGTTGCAGCAATAAACCGCACCTTATTTATCTGTAATAAATACCAAATTAGCATGGCAGGACGACGCCTCTTATTGTGTTCTTGATAGAAGTGCAATCCATGGTCAAACTGTGTGAATAATTTGTTTTATTTTTGTTCAAATTACCCGAGAATCACGGTCGCTGTAACTTTGTTGGGATGGTTATTTTGTTTGAATTATTTTTTTGCAGTTTTTGTAAACTCTAAATATTTCAAAGATATAGTATGATCCGAAATATTTCGAATCTCTAGATTTTCTTGTTCTACGCCATGACAGATCTATTCGTTTTCAAAACCACTGGTTTTTAAACAATTTTTTTACCATCCTAGCAAATTAATCTTAAGTTTTCATATCAAACGCTACAAATAGGATCTCCCATACAACGCTAACTTCTATCTAATAAAAGAATTGACTTATTCGTAACAGTACTCACAGGAATGTCTATTCTTATCCCAACGCGCCTTTTAATTAATAATGCTGATCATGTGAAGGGTTCTTCTGACGTATATCTGACGTCATTCAATTGATTTATTTTTGTCCTTAGTTCCCTTATACATATTACTGAACTTCATATATTTGTATTGAAAACGCTACATCAAATACTACAAGTTCATAGATCGTAGCATGAGAACTACGCCGTAGCTAGAAATAGATTTGGTCTAGGCTACGTCGTAGAACGCGTAGCTGCCGTAGTAGCGAGCTTGTCAACTTAGGTGTTTTTTCTCGATATGATCATGTATTAAAAGCACCTTTAGACTTTTTGTTTCTTTAAAGTTTGAAGGCTGAGCGGTTATTACCTATCACTATATGTTTTCACTTGGTGACCAATGATAAACGGTTAAAATAACCAATTAGGATTCGTTTCCCGTAGCGTGTAATCAATTTTAAGTATTTATTACAAAAAATATTATATGATAATTTTAAATGATCATAATTTATAAGACATTTAATGTGGGGCTAGGACTAAAATAATGGTCATCAATATTACCTTTACTAACCTATCAGTATCCACAAAGGTCACTTTCAATCTATTTAAAGTGAAACTAAATTTAAAATAATCATTGTGAGATATGTCAGTAAGGCTCTCCAATAGGTTCGCATCTACGTCACAGTCCCACGTACAACAAAAACGTGAACAAGTACTGTTTTAACTTTAATCGATTATATTTAGATGAGACTTAGATTGTAGACGTCATGCCAACTTATGTGATTGAGATATATGAGTATTTAAAGTTATATGTCATGTCATGTTATTAATGTTAATAATATTAGTATTTATATTAATAATCATTTATTTCAGGCAATATAAACAAAAAAACAATGACAATTGATTACAGAAGCCCATTATAAAATAAATACCTTAAAAACTAACTTATATCTATACTAATATTATAAAGAGGAAACCTTTGTATTTTTGTATGTTTGTATTGAATAGGCTCAAAAACTGCTGGACCGATTTCAAAATTTCTTTTACCATTACTTTGAGGGATTCTTCCGAATCCATATAGTCTACTTTTTATCCTGAAAATCCCGCGGGAATCGAAATTGCGCGGGTAAAACCGCGCGCAACAGCTAGTAAATTATAAAGACACAGATCACAACTTTGCGGCGGCGTGAGGCGCGGGTCTGACGGATACTGAGGGCGACAGGTGGCCGCGGAATTAGGGAAAGATGACTTCCTTCGGCCACAGCTCCTCCTTCAGGAACACCGATATGTGGTCTCGGGGTACGCGTACAATAAACGAATTAAAGTTTACGTGGTTGCGCGTCTCCAGTTTTTCAACCCTGAGCCGAAACTTCGTCTTTCCCTCCAATTCCTCAACGACATCAGCATCCTTCGTAGGTAATGGTTATTGGTTTTGTGCGTCACAAAGTTTTTTTTTTATGAAGGAAATACTACAAATACAAAGCCTTTAAACATGTAATCGCATTTTAATTTAAAATCTAGAGACTATACTATTGTTTCGTTAGAGATATAATAATAATTATTATTAGAAAAGGACAGCGGCTTCTCTTCCCGAGCATACTGTGAAATTCAGTTAGGGGATAGAGGTTTTATCGGAGATTTGTTTTGTGGGCAATAGGCTGACCCGCTGTCACTGCAATAGTCGCTCTTCATAATTATAAAACGACCAAATTTGTCAAACGTGACATTAGACGGTTTTATAACCTCTGGTGTTCTGCCTACCCCACGAGGGACACAGTCGTGAAGTTATGTATGTATAAAAGGACACATTCATGTTGCATCCACTAAGCATTTAACTTAAAATACCATTACATAGTTTTAGTTTTCTGCAAAAAAATAAAACTTTGTTTATCCAGGAAAAAGTCATAAACGGTTTATTTCCAGATAAGATTTAAATATTTAAGTTCAACAAAGTTTCTAATATTTTTTGTTTAATATTCATAATGCAAATAATTTCGTGGAAAAAAATATGTACCCCAAGAACAAAGTCACCTACCGTGACGTCTGCGATCTAATTTATTCCGAAACAGTCCTGGGTACTACTCCTAATGATTTACCTAATTGGTCTTCTGAAAAACTGCACCAAGAAACGTCATCTTTACTAAGAAAGATTTCATTACAAACCTATATTCAAAAAATTGAAGGTTTATTCAAGAAAACTCTGGGTCTGAAACTACGCTAGAAAAACTGCATTTGTGATATATATTTTAAAAAACTTTAACTTATTTCTCTTTGTGAATGAGAAAAGAGAGTATTTTGCAAAATCTTATTTTTGATATCTCTAAAAACTCTACTAGCTCTGGGTCACTGTGCGTTAAGTCCCACTGTCAGTAATTATACCTTATATCTAAGTCTTATATTGAAAACACAGCAAAACGACTTGGTGATGAAATCCAGGTGCCACGGAAGAAAAATGTTTCTTCTATAATGTATACAGGGTTGATTTTAATTAACGTATCACCTCTTGCGGGCAGCCTCTCCACATCAATCCCAACAACATTTGTTCTATGACTTTTTACTAATCTTGATAAATAACACAAAAATTAAAAACAAAAAAATGTTTGCTCCTTATTCTACATTTTGTAAGAAGTACCTATTACTATTAAGAATCGATATTTTACTGCGCGAGGTGCGTGGCATCCCTACGCACAGAGTAAATAGAGTTACGCCTCTAAACAGAGGCTTTAAATATTTTTTTTATGCGAAAACTAAAATTTTAAAAGCTATTCATATTAAAAAGTTGTAGAACAAATGTTGTTTAGATTGTTGTGGTGAAGCTGCCTGCAAGATGCGCTAATTAAAATTAACCCTGTATATTTTTTTTAAATAAGTGCGGTGTATCCTCAGCACATTTTATGTTTTATCACATATGTAAGAGTAAAACAGGGTAATCAGTTCAAATATCATCATCTCAATGTATAAGACATTTGTTTTAAATGTGATTTAATAATTAATTTCACATCTTAGTGGCTAGCACCGAGAAACCAATGATATCGTTTATTTCACATCTTGGAATTATCGGAAAGGTTTTGAAAAGCCTCTTTCTCATCAAATTACGAGGTTTTGTCGTCGTCGTCACTCATTGTCAGGTAATATTGAGGTCAATCATGGGTTTCGTATTTTTTTTTATAAAAAAAAAGAATGTTATCAACGTGAAATATCAGATTTCCATGGGGTCATTCATAGCAATGTTTATGTATTTATTCTACTTTATGCCTGAAAAAGTAAAGTTTAACTAAAAATTTTGCAAGTATTTTAATTTTAAACTACAATTAAGGTTCCAAGATGTCAGTGCTAAATTAAACTTTACTTAAAGTTGCTAAACTGTTGTTTGATTATTCCAAGATACTTGAAAAATAAATATAAACATAATCAACGAATGCGGAGCACTAAAAAAACCAACTTCACATCAAAACTTTAGCTGAAGTATAAGGTCGTGGTCAATGTAAATATTCTCCGTACTCATAGAGATTAAAAAAAAATCATTAAGAACACAATTGATTTCGATGAAATTTATATGGGACTATCTCTAAAGTATTTTCTATCAAATACTTTAGAGAGACACAAAAAAACAACATACACCTCCTCTTTTTGGAAGTCGTTTCAAAAGAAGACAGAAACCACACTATAACAAACCACTTCACAAATACACCTCATAAGTAACGATTATTTAAAACGAAATAAAAAAATTTGAAGTAAGTAAACTTGATTACAAGCCTTCGAAAAAACCTGCCACAACCCCGTCTGGCTCAAGTAAATAGCTTTGCAATTTATCAACAAATAGATCCATCAGCAATTGTTTGCTGCAAACTAAACGAACGCAAGCGTCTCGTTACCGTTCCCTAATTACGCCAAAATAATGCACACTACTACTATTGTTAGCCCAAAAAAATCTTTTCAGAAAAATGCAATTAAAACTTACCGCGAAAAGATTCAGCATGGCTGCCATTAAAAATTAGATCCTATTGGCGGGCTAGCTTTAAAAATGGAATGCGTTGTCCTTGACGTACAAGGTTCGTCGACCTTCCGATGCATTTTGGCGGTTTCCCACTAACTTCAAATAAACCTAACAGCCATATTATTCTGTTAATGCAATTCAAGTCTACCCTATTAGGTTTTGAGGCAGAAATTTGCTTATCTCGTCTTGTTATGCTAAAATCATTCGGAGTAGTCGTTAAGGGAATTTCAGTTCTCTACAATCGATTTAAGATTTGCTATTGGGTAATTTTATTCGGAGTACGAATGTGGATGATAATAAACTTTGTTTCTTGGCCTTAAGGTTGCTTTTTGAGACTGTATAATTCGAATTGTGTCTGTAGTCTTGTCATGCCAAAATGCAGAGGTGAACTAGACTGCAGTTTTGTTTTTATTGAAAAGTTTCGATTATAGTATCTTGTTTGATATAAAAAAACACATGGCTTAGATTTAACTTTTTTTACTAATATCTTCCATTAGTTTTCAATTTTATATACATAATCCTAGTATAAACATGACCGGCGATTATCTAAAAACTAATTCGTATAAATTGAGCTAGCCAAATGTTGAGCACAATTTAGAAATGACGTCATTTCACAAAAAGTCATCTCGTGACCTATCCAATGTTACAAGTGTTGCCTAGGCGCAGACTACACGTGTGTGCGAGTGTATTTATGTGTGGAATTTTAGAAAAAACCGGTTCGGACACTAAGGCTTAAAACAGACTTAGAGACATCATTTTTGAAATGTTACATTTGTTGACACAGACGTTTTCTTTTATTCAAACTATGTATTGTTTGTTTTGTTGTTGTTACTTAAAAATAAATGTGACGAAATAGAAAGACATTTAAGTATTTTTAGACTTGTAAATTTTCAGGATAATTAAATTGCACAAACGTAATTTATAATTTAAGATTCTTTTAAACGCCACTGTCTTTTTAATCTATTTTACTAAGACCATTGTAAACATATTAACAGAAATAAACTCTTATAATGTTAAGCACGAAGTTAACCGTGAAAATATTACGAATCAGACCCAATTTACTTTAGACACACACCACGTGTGCTAGCAGCCTTATATCGTTTTATACGACGATATATGTAACATATAGCAGACCGCTTTCAAAGTAAACACGTAGCTAGTGAAACCGAAATTAGTCACTCACTGATAGTACAACGACTCGAGTAGTGATGTTCTTCCGATGATAGGAAACTTGTCGATAAAACTATCCAAATTATCTTTTATTTAAACAAGTGTTCTCGTACAGATAAAACAAATTATAATATAATGATCAATTAGCTGCTTAACTTGGACCTTGTAATGCTGGAACAATTGCCGAGAATAAATTATTACAAATAAATAGTTAATAATAGATTTTATTCTTGACAGCGCAGTCCCGTCTCAAACTAAATAAAGTCAAAACATAAGATTTAAATGATAATATTTGCACGGCATTTGATAACTGCTAAAAAAGCAGCTGGAGATTCTACTAAACATAAACCTGTGATCAACCTGAGGATTAAAATAGTTTCCTTCAAGAACGAAAAGGACGATTTATCTGTAATAACTACAATTATAAATATGCATTTGAATGAAGTTGCAACTTAACAATCACTCCGTCATGATTTAAGGTCAGTATAATTATTCAAAAGCGATACCTTAGCCCTTGTTATTAAAAAGAAAAGATATTCCTTCACTTCATCTAAATTACCTTTGGAGTTTGGATTATAAATTAATATTTACTTCAGGTAATTTTAATGTTATTCAATTTATTGGGCGAAACTTTAATGTCTCTTTGTACGATGTTGTAGTATTTTTTTCATACGAACATGTGCACTCTTTCTATATTACTATTCAGCCGCTGTCACTCGCTAATTCAACGAGTTGATCGTTCACTGAATTTTATTTAAAGTTAACAAATTAGTATTTACAATACACATTGTCTTGAAATTTCCAAAAGTTCGTCGCACTGATTTGTTATTCAAAAGTAGCTACAATACGAATATTTCAATTGGTAATTTCAAAACCTTATGACATACATAGATTGACTAAAATGCTAATTTAAGTGTGTACAAATATTTATTTTTACGCTTCTTTTTATTCGTAATTATTATTTATAAGACGGCAGTAAGCATTGAACCGGTTAATAGGCTGCATTCATTAATAATTAACTGTTTAAATAGATTAAGAAACAATAAATAAAAACTAACTTTAGGCAGCTTAACAAATTCGATTTTCAAATTTCAAATCATCGTTATTCGGTTCAAAGTCTCGCATCCCTATTTCTAAATTCATGGCCATCTGTCTATGTGTGCGTGCGTGCACTAGTGTGCGTGACCTTCCTTTGGACTGCGTTTCGGCGGTCATTCAACCTAATGCAATTCGGTCCAACCCTTGACTTTGGGAATATAATACCTAAAACTCGTTCGTTATTATTAAACCTATGCATTAGGACGTATAGCATTGTTTGTTCTTTAAATAAGAAAAGGGGGAGTTGTGTTTTTAATATGCACGTTTATTATTTGCGTATCTCAAAATAATAATGATTTGAGGTGTATAGGTATAAACTTTTTTGAAAGTGAAGGCGTGTCTAAAGTTTCTAACTAGAATGATATTTTTTACTTCCTTTATAAGTTATAAACAATATAATCTATTGATATGGTTGTCTGTCGTATACGATTTAAAACATCTGATAGGTTTATAGAAATAACTATAATGCATATTTATATTACGAGTTATAAAGACAATAAAATGACAAAAATATACCAATATACTGGTATGATGATATTTATGCAGTATGATTAAAAGAAATGTGTTAAGACTCTATACAACTCAAGACACTATCTTATTTTCTTATGAATATTTATATTTGAATACCCATAAATAAACAAAAACATTTAAAACAATTTTTTTTTAACCCCTGACTATCACACCAACTACATGGCCTCAAACTAAGCAGAGCTTGTGACATGGGATACAATGTAGCGAACTAAGGGGGAACCTAGAATATAAATACATATATAGATAAAAGGCCCAGATCCGGAACTTTTTTTTTTCTTGTTCCGTGCGGGAATCGAAACCGCGATCACTGGCGTCTGAGGCATACAGTGTTACCCCATCGCCAAAGTGGTCAGCGAACTCAAACATGACATTCAAAATGCGGTTTAATTGATATTGCCATAAAAATCCTATTAAAATCAGATATAATAAGAATATATAAAGAGAATATTTTGGCGTTTTATTAAAAAAGGACAAATCTTCATCTACATTTACAACCTCATTTACAACATTAGCTTTTGACCCGTAAAAATTTTATGATATTAATCTCAAGACTTGTTTTTTTTCATTCAACTGGTTTGTAGTGAACAACCCATAAGCAAGCAAACAAATAAACAAACTCTTCAGTTCTACTAAATTAGAAAAGAAATATTGTTCTTCTTAAATACATACATACATAACTTCACGCCTGTATCCCTAATGGGGTAGGCAGAACACCATTTGTTATAAAATCATCGGATGTCACGTTTGACAAATTTGGAGGCACTATAATGGTGGAGAGAGACTATTGCAGTGACAGGGGGTCAGCCTATCACCCACAAAAAATCTCCAATCAAACCTCTGTCCCTCAACTGACTTTTACAGTATACCCGGGAAGAGAAGCAGCTGGCACATTCTATGTTTTTCCTTTGCTCCCAATCCATTAAATAATGGGCTTTAAAAAGCATAATGATTTAAATCCTAGGATTTTACAATGGCTTTAATCTGAAAAAGAACAATGAAAACTAAATAAAAATATCATTCATTTAAACCAATTAACCCAAAACCGTAAAAGGCAACTTTCCCAGCAGTTCATAACAAAAGCTTAATTAACAAACAATTAAACTAAACGTAACATTTCATTTGCCACTAAACCCGCTTATAATCCGAACTGAAATACTTCGTTCGAAACCACATCCGTCTACACATCGTCTAGTCTTGTCCAGAATCTCTGGACCCCTCAGATAAGGTGGAATTCCATGTTTTTCCTTCGCTGTAGATTTGAAAAAGGGGTCAGGGGAGGTCTGGGTGTTTCGGTCGCATGTAGTGTGTATAGTTTGGTCGTGACCTACAGAATAGTCAACGTCTCTAGGTCAAGGAAGGATGTAGCGTTGCTTGTATAACTATCGATATATGTATAGTCACGTACGAGTATCGATATGATGTGTGTGTTGGATAGTCGCGTTTGTATGGGTTTGGAATTGAATTGCGGGTTTCTATTGGTTGGTTTATCTATCTTCGTTTTGTGTGGATGATGTGTGTGTGGATTTTGCTTGTCGTTTGTGGTTTTCTGATTGATGAGTTACTTGATTGTTGGTTTAAAATGAAAATGATATAAGGATGAACTTTTATACTTTAGACTGTGATAATTGGATAAGTTTAAATAGTAGACTGTGGATTCTAAATCTTCATATTTTAACGCTTATTAATAGGTACCCGCAATAAATTTGTTGTCAAGTATTTTACTAGTTTTAACTTAATTCATGATAAATATCTGCAAGTCATAGAGAAAATATCTTGCAACAGGGATCCTTCAAATCCTTTATCACCACAGCTGTTTCTTCACTCATTGTGTCGATTGACTCTTCTTATTTTCAGTTAACTCTTCCTTTAATTTCCTTTATAGCTACATATAGTTGAACCCTTGTTGATTTATTTCAATACTCAAAACGAAAAACTGCATGAAAATGACAAATCTAACTATTTAAACTACATTTTATATAAATTTGCAACTAACAGTGCAACCCAATTGAAAATCTTTTTATTCATATCATTACTTCTAACCATTTCATTAAAAAATACCTGCTTTCTTCCGATGAAAGAAAAACATCCAGAACTTATCTTTTAATAAATAAATCAAACAGCAAGCCTCATTTTAGAGGCATCATATTAAAAAAAACCTTAATTTCAATATGAACCTTTTCATAATTCTGCCAAATCTAACAGAGCTTCGTATCCTATAGGCGTGATCCAGTTTCGTTGAGCCCTTCGTTTCTAGCTCAACAGATCTAAAGAACCCTTGAGTTTTTATTTTAATAATGCTGCCAAAAAGAATCAAAGAATATTTGAGCGCAGACGAGACAGACAGAGCACTCAAGGTTTATTTTCATACCTAGTGTTGAGTGAAAAGAATAGAGAGCTATACAGAAATGAAAAAGTATTTTGAATAGTTTATAGTGATGATGGTTAAGTATTTTTTAGGTTTTGTTAATAACACTTTGGCTGATACGGTAGTATTCGGTAGTACGCTAACGGTAGGCGTTTTTATAAACTAAGATTTTTATAAGTTGTTATTGCATTTAAGAGTGACAAACTTTGAAAAACATAATTTACATTGTCATGTTCCAGTTTCACTCTTATATATATATATATATTTTTTTATAAGTGACTAAACCCGCGTTTGACCTCAATCTCACCTGATGGTAAGTGAAGATGAGGTCGAAGATGAAAGCACACGGGTTTAGGAAGGATATTGCCTGATATTGCCCTGAGTTTTCAAGAACCACTTCTCAAAAGAAAGTTGTATCTATGCAAAATTTATAGTGTGAAGTTAAAAATTTAAACTTGTTTTGATTTTTGTAAACAGTTTCATTTTTATTTTTTATATCTCAAAACAGTTAAAATAAAGTTCTGATTCTGGATTTTATATTGTATTTATTTTTATTCAGTTCAAACCTATTTTTGTGTACTATAACAGATTTACATCCAGTTATATTATTTACAATAATGTCGATAATATCAATATTAACTTCAATACTCCAACCAATAAGTCGCTAATATTAAATAGGCATAAATTTGACCTAAAAGAGTGTTCGAATACAAATGGCGACCACTTTAAAACTGCGAAACAATACCACGACTATAGACTCTAAAGATAAGTGTTCGGGGGTATAACTTTAAAGGGACGAGGGCGTAGTGTACGGTCAGAAAAACAATTCTAAGATGTCTTATATTTGTATCTTCACTTTACCCGAAATTTTGTAATATTTTTGCTGAATCGTGTTTAAAATTAAATACCACACAATCGATCGACCATCAATCAATCAATAGAGTCGGTCAACCTTCGATCTGTTGTGAGGTCTTTGGTGTCTGGTTTATAACAAAAAAACTTTTTACTGCCGGAACACTTTCTTTATTTAAGAAAACACTTTAACACTTTTGTACACGAAGGTGTCCCAAAATCTACCAACTTAAGAGAAATGGTTATCGCGAGCTCCAGAGTCTAACTGACTGGATTAAAAGATTTAATTAAAAAGGAAATCTAAATATGCAACTTGACAAAAAGTATCATGGAAAGTTTATAGTGAGCTAAAAATGCTCAGGCTTAGGGCCGTATTAGGCTAGGTTATAACAGATCGACGTCGAACGATTTGTGTGGTTACACCCTTAGGGTCTCTTCCATGTTGGGCGGGGAGCCAAAGAAAAACATAGAATGTGCCAGTTGCTTTTCTTCCCGGATATACTGTAAAAGTCAGTTAAGTTCAGTCTTATACGTATTTTTGTGGGCGAGAGGCTGACCCTCTGTCACTGAAATCTCTCTCTCCATCTTTATAATTTCTCCAAACGTGTCAAGCGTGACATCAGATGGTTTCTGCTTACCTCAAAAGCCTCTGCTGTTCTACCTACCCCATACATAACGGATACAGGCGTGAAGTATTTATATAATTATTTGGATAGTATTAGCACAGTACCATCTAACTCTTAAGTAAGAAAGTTTATTGTGGTGTAGACAATGGGTCAACACACTTCTTTCTGACGTCTACAGTGATCGCGGGATCTATCCCCGCATAATATGAGTCAGAAAGTATTAACAAAGATTTTCATTCAAAGAAATGCTTACGGGATAAGGAGATACGTATCTGAAAGCCCTTAAATATCTGTACCTTAGAAGGTTGACATCCAACCTTTTTTTATATTGAAAGGATAGATCGTTTGTCTTCCATGTCACCTAAACGAAAGTGCGCATGGAGACTATGGTGGTACACGTCCATCCACGAGAAACCTATTCACTCGACGAATGGCCTGGAAAAACAGACACAGAAAATCAAAGTACCAAGGTTGATTCTAGAAAGTTCCATTCAAAAGTGTCAAAGTTAACGATACGATCCTCGAAAAGACAAGAGCAAGACTGCACATCAACATATTTAATTACTAGAAAAGCCAACGAAAGCTTACAGAATAATAGTCAGTTATTTATATAAACAAAGCCGGCATCCATTTTACATCACAAAGTACGTCATACTCATTGCATTTTCAAATTGAAAAATCCCAATCAGCAAAATAAAAACTTCATTTCAAAATTTCCAATTCAGTTTTAAAAACATTCACTAATTAATGAACGGCCGGCTTATGTACATACTTGGGTGTACATAGCTTTTGTTAGTGTGTGTTATGTATAAAGAAAAAAGGGTGTTTTTTGTCTATGTGCCAAATAAAAATGAGGGCGTAATGTCCGGTTGCAAGCATCGTTTATCGTGTGTCTCACGTAGCGGGAAAAAGGGATAACTCTTTTTTTTTATAAATCTGGATTTTTAATTTTTTTTTAAGTAAAAGCATTAAAAGATTAAATTAACTACAAACTTCACGCAGGTTTATTTTATATATATTAAAGATTACTATACATAATATTAGGATTGGAAAACCCTGTACTATTCGCCAAAGCTCTAATAAATCATAGTGTGCTCAAGAAACCAAGGTAACTTTGATTTGTGTTATTAACGTATCAAATTGTGACTAGAAGCTCTAACCATTTGTATGCCATACAGTATGAATATCATCTTCTACACATGTTAACAGAAACATAAACCTACAACCTCAAAAAGCATAACTCTACAGCAAAATAAACCCAGTCCTTAATACTATCATAATTAAGTCGACTTTGTAAAAAGTAAATAATTTGTGGACAAAAAATAATACCCCTTCCTCTTTAGAATTACACGTCTTTAAAGTACCAGTGTTAATGGTTTACCCTATTGACGAACTCTGTGGTAGAAGGAAGAAACTTAATGACTAATATTGAACTAAAACAACATGCAGAGATCTTGTACATGTTTTAATGCCAAAATGTATGATATAACTAAAAAAAAACAATAAAATCGTTACTTAAACCGTTTTTGCAATAAACTACATGACATTCGAAATTTAAATGAAGTAGCTATCGCAATTAGTGCGCACACCGACAAAATAAATTGTATTCCGACACCACTACACGCACACTAACATACTCGTCGCAAATAAAAATGTAGCGATCAAAAATGTGTGAAGGAATGACACTCACACACACATGATAACACAATTCAAAATAGCTTGTCACAGTAATAGAGTCAGAAAAAATATAATTATTTTCAATTGCAAATTAAAATTTTAAGAAAGTGAATTGATTAAATTAGAGCTTTTAAGTATTGGTTACAATTAAGTTAGTTCATAATGTCGTCTCATTTCTTTCTTAATTATGTATTTGAGATGTTATGACCATGACTTAGCTTATTATCATATGTGAAAAAACTTCAACAAAACTGTCTAAATACTATCCAAAATCCGGTGAAAGAATTAAAAAATTTATGCTGTCACGCAATTCTGTAATGTATGATTATAGCATCAGAATACATTATCATAAATTTACAATTACCCAATCGCGCTTTTTCATCTGACCGTACGAAATATCCAATCCACACCAATACACACACGCACACATGCTCACCAATACATAAATTGACTGATGTACGTTAACTCAGCAGGGCCATGTGCTCTTATCTGGGTCAATTGCTAAAATAAACACGTATGAACAATTCGTCTTGCATGATGTTTTTTATTGAGCCTAAGGCGAAGAAAAAGTCATTATGTGTAATAAAATTCGTCTTTTAGTTTGGTATGAAAGATAAATTTAATGATAAATTTTAAAACTTTACATAAAAGTTCATTTTATACATATCTTAAAGCAGAAAAGTTCAAAGACTATTTACATAATTATTTGGAATTTTACATGGTTGAATATGAAGCTAAGCTCTTTGCACCTAGCAGTACGTGTGTGACTGCCAATTATTAGGAGATTAATAGATCCCATCTATTGTAAAAATAATGGCTACCCTAAGAAGAGGCATGGCTACTATAACCGCTACCTTGATGAGCGTATTTAATTCATATTCTACATCTAGCAGTTAAATCTTACGTTAAACATAGTTTTAGACGCAGTAAGGAGAACTGTTTGAAAAACATTACAATAAACTTTAACACCATTTGAGATAAGGCATGTAGGTATTCATGTGGTTTCAATAATTATGTTCTGAAAAAAAAATCATTTACAATTGAAAATCTTTAGTAATTAAATACTTAAAATTATAATGTATAAATTAAAACACGCTACTTTATGCTATCGTTATGATCACCTGACCTTTTAATATTTTTGACAGCCTATACTTAATAACACTACAAGTCTTATGGAAATATAAAATAACAGAGGTCAAACCGGACAGGTTTCAAAACGTATTTTTTATGAAATAATCACCTTATTCACAATAGGCGTAGTTGTTAACTAAATGACGGAACGTTAAAATTTATGTTTGTAATAAAAGTTTTAACACTACAAGGCCGTCATA
This sequence comes from Stenoptilia bipunctidactyla, assembly GCA_944452665.1. Lineage (NCBI taxonomy): Eukaryota > Metazoa > Arthropoda > Insecta > Lepidoptera > Pterophoridae > Stenoptilia > Stenoptilia bipunctidactyla. Next base: position 23,509,166 of record OX101729.1, on the reverse strand, counting down.
TTTCCATTTTTCTATTTTTGAAACTGGAACATTTGTTTTGCTTTTTTTTACACTTTTTTTTAAGACCTGCATTTTAACCGGTATTGGTTTATTGAGAAATCTCTTCATTTTGTCTTCGGCAAAAACTTCTTTTAACTCGACAACTAGAATATTTATTTAGTCTAGTGCTTGCTAGTGAAACGCGCATCACAATTGTCGATTTTTAATGCGTATCGCGGCACGGAGCGCCTGCATTTTTGGCAATAGAGTACACCCGCAGGAGATTCTATTTCTAGAATAATTATCATTTAGGTGTTTTTAAATTTTTTTAACACATTATCTCAAAAGATACAGACTTAAAAGTAATTTGGATTTGGTAATAGGTTTTATTAATTGTTTTATAATAAAAAATAGCCTAAAATGAAAAGTTCAAAATTTGCCATGAACAAAAAAAGAGCATAAAAATTTGATTGCATAGCCACTAAATGTTGGTAATAAAATAAACATATTCCCTCAAAATAAAAGAGAAAGCTTATAATCAATATTAAAATTCGTCCGTCACGTAGCTCACACTCGACCAATGACTTACGACGCCTAACACGGTATTCAAACATTAAATGTATATTTAAAAATCTGTGACCCAAATTTCTTATGCATCTTGCAACTGGCACACACAAACAAGAATCAACTAAGAGATCTTTAAACAAGACGAATCGATTCTCAGAACACGCTGCGCTGGAGTTTAGGCCGCAGAAAATGATGTCATGCAATTCTTTTGTGTGATTTCAATGCAGTTATTGATTTTGATGTAGGTTTTCTTTTTAAGTGTCTTCTTTGAAGATGTTTCAAGAAGTGAAAACGTTCCAAAGTTTAATGTTTAATCTTTTTATTCAAATTGAAAGGTTATTTATTTAGAACAGTACCTTTAAAAATTCCAATTCGAAAACATAAAATAATAATATAAATAAAATAAATATTTCTGGCACTCACACAACATTATCTAGCCCAAATTAAGATTCATAAAGAACTTGTGTTATGGATACTAGATAACTGATATACTTAAGAAATATATAAACATACATATTGAATAAAAACATATTTTTTATTAGAAAATAAACTTAAATAAACATATAAACGTCCATGACTTGACGACTAATATCTGTGTTCATCACACAAATATCCGTCGCCGCCGGGATTCGTACCCAGGACCTCTGGCATAGAAGGCAATGTACGTTACCCCTACACCAGCCAGTCGTCAGTAAGTAAAAAGTTAACCATTTTAGAAACCGTCGCAGTTACGTTTTTTTTTTTTGCGATATAGTCCGGTTAAAAAAACTTATATTATTTAGGATACTTCATTCAAATATATTAATAAAAACATATAAAAATGACAATGCCATGCATATTTGATTTTGCTAAACTTCAAGATTGCAATTCACACAAGTAGCGATACTATTTTTTTCAACAATACAGGTATCACACACATTTTTTTTAGAAGTTAATTTTCACAAATGATATATAATCAAAGAAAGTAAGGCCGTTGCATTCAAAATATACCTTTAGGCAAGCTTTATCTTTACTTATTGCATTTTTAGTTTACATATACCGGAATTCGTTAAGAACAAAAAAGTAACCTTAATGGGTATCAAATAAGACTGAAAAAGCTCTAAATTACTGAATCTCAACAAAACCTTTATTTTAATCACGTAACGAACAACAAATGTGTAATTCGGCTAGTTAATTTTAAACTTTCCAAATAAATAACCTTTTTTTTTAAGTTGCGTCACTCACTCCTGCCGGTGTGCGGCGCAAGTGACCTCAATACACACACACTCAAACACACGCACACATATGTACATGTAGTGCACCGTGCATACACACACCATCACATTTACATTTTTTACATACAGTATGTGCGAATTTTCTCTTTTTAATTGATTATTTTAAATATTTAATGCGCTGCGGAATTGAGAATTAACGCCGCGTTCCTAAATACCTAGATGTCTGTTCCACTGCAAATTGAGTTTTGGTCTGATAGGTGACAGTTTAGTTTTTTAAATTTACGGCCCAAATAATTAATAGAAGTTTTTAGCATTCGAATTTATTTCTAAAAATGTTGTGTAACGATATTTTTTTCATGTGTTTCAATCGAGTTGCTGTATAAGGCCATAATTTTTCTGATTATTACGCTTATTCAAACCATTTTCAGTCGTTTTTTATTGATTTTAAATGCCAAAAATTAAAAACTAATCACATCATTTTCTAATCTGTCACTTTGACTATCACACGTATTCACTTATCTTTAAATTAAAAAACCAAATCATAAAAAAAAAAATTGAAAACCTCAACACCCTGTATAAAACAAAAGCAATACATATACAAAAATTTGTTCTCCCAACCGATCGGCTCATAATAAAATGTGGTTTTTTATCGCTACTTATTTACTTTTTTCTATGTACAACGAGATATTATGTACTGCGCTATTTACTCATTTGAATCGAACCTGACCAATATAAATGAGTTTTTTGTTTTACCGTCTGTATGCAAAATGTAATTACAGGTTTACAGGGATGGCACAAAGTATTTAAGTACTACATTTATGCATATCTCACGTAATTGTATGAAAAAGTCTTTGATTAAAGCTTTTAATAAAAGGCTTCTTTCTCAAAATGCGAACTGAAAAGATATTCAATTTAAAAAATATATTGAAGTTAATTGTCTTAATATTCTTGCAAGTAAAAACTTTATGCTACTTTTTACTATCACATTCAACATATGAAATCAAACTTTCTTAAGTGAATTTGGTTTTCGTTCCTACAATAGAAAAGAACTAGGTTTAATACATAATTATGGCTATTGCGTGCTTCCATGCTGGAATGGGAGCGAAAGAAAAACGTAGAATGTGCCAGCTGCTTCTCTTCCCGGATATACTGTAAAAGTCAGTTAAGGGACAGAGGTTTTAAAGGCGTTTTTGTGGGCGACAGGCTGACCCCCTGTCACTGCAATAGTCTCTTTGCATCTTTATAATACCTCCAAATTTGTCAAACGTGACATCAGATGGTCTTGTAACCTCTGGTGTTCTGCCTACCCCATAAGGGATACAGGTGTGACGTTATGTCTGTATGTGTATGCGAGCTTAGAAAATTTTAGACCAAAACTCGAGCGAGTCAAAAGTCGACTATTCGGATCATCCCTAGTACTATTGCAGGACCTTCTTTTTCTTAAGATAATATAAAATACAAGACTGGTTTCTACTCTGTAAAGATGTATTTTAAAGCTACGTTAGCTCTTATCTTTTTCTATTCAATCTTTTTTCGTTCTCAATAAAAATAAAATCACAGTCTCTATATGAGCAAGTTCCGAATTTGAATATAAATTTTATAAAGTAAATATGACAAACCCATCGCGACGGCAGGCCAAGTCATGGCGCAACGTAATGCCGCCTATTATAGCTAAAAACAGTTTTTATGCAGCCATATACAGTTTTTCATTATATATTAAAGCCCGTTTGCGGTCTCTCTTTATTTCAGACATATTTGTTCTAGCTGAAACGCTAATTTGCATAGCTGATGAACATCACCGAAAAAGCATTTTATTTTTAACATGTTCGTTAATAAAACAGTTCGTTCAACCTTATGTTTATTGTTAGCAGATAAAATTCGATAACTTTTCATAATTGAGTTGATTTACTAATTAAAATGCTAACAATTTGATCATTTCGGCATTTATCTATGAAATAACTGACACAGTTTCAAACAAAAATATTCACATTGCATACATTTCATTTTTGTAAAAAAACATGGTCACGCGAACAGGCTAAAAGCAATAAAGAAAAAAGTAACATCGCCTATTTGTTTGGCAATTTTCCGTCACTGGCACAACACAACACTTGTTGAAAAAAAAATCCACAAAAAAAAACAAAAAGGCACACAGAGAGCGGCAAATTCAAAATAGAACTCTCACTTTCGCAGCGTCGGCCATTTTTTCTTTTTTTTTCACGCCCCGTTCCAATAGAAATAGTGACGCATTTTTTTCAGCACTCTCGTTTTCAGTAGTTGCTCGTAAAAAGCAAATAAAGATTGGAAATTCACTGGTATTTTTTGCCCCAACGCTGTGTTCAGGGGCTATTCATTTTTTCCAGTTTTTTAACTCACGGGTTTCAAAACGTTTTTATTTTTGTTCCGCCAATAAAGTATTAGCCACATTTTCATTTGACCTGGGTTTTATTTTCATAGATTGAAATAGTTGAAATTAATTTCAATATTCGTGTTATTTAAACGAACAGTTAAAATGATATGAATATGAGTAGAGACAACACAAATATATAGATGTCTTTTACGCAAAAGAAGAGAATTAGAATTTACAATATTTATGTTTAAATGACTTAAGGTTTTTAATGATATTCTTAGTTATAAAGCAGTCCATTGAAAATGTTTTGGTAAATTTTTCGGTATGAAAACTTTTACGTGTAAAAGATATATAAAGTACCTCATGATCTTTGTATTTTCTAATTCATTATAAATTATTTTGAGAATTTTAAGATAGAATAGAAAATAATAAGAGCTAACATAGCTTTAAAATACATCTTTACAGAGTAGAAACCAGTCTTGTATTTTATATTATCACTATATCTTCTATCTCTTTGTTTCTTACGTACTCTGAAATCGTAATCTGAATATAGCTTTACTCACAAAACTGAAAAAAATTCCATATCGTAACAGTGTCGTATTTCTTCAGTGGAACTTTAATTTCTACAAAATCATTTTATAACTTAACTATATTCACGTAAATTTTTATTTCGTAGAATTTATATTTTACACTTTTAGCAAAATAACCTCAATCATTTGGCTTCGAAATACAAATATAACTGGTACTTTTAGAGAAATAAAAACCTCTTCAGCTTTACTTGTAAAATCATACTTAGTTTACTAAGTAGATACATTATTTATTTTATTTATATGAAGATCGTTTCTACTTCATTAACCCTTAGCTTACGCCACAAATGGTCCTGTATTCGTTTCCAATCCTTTCTATACTAACTTAGCTATAGTTTTTTTTGTTTATTTATTTTTTATCCTCCTACTTTCTGTTTTTTAGGACTTTTTTGGGTGTGTCACTTTGAATAGCGGATCAAACCCTCGGTTGGCAAACTTTTCTTCATCTTCAATGGTTTTTGTAACATTTCAGCAAATTCACACAAAAGCTTTATTAATTCGAAACCTAAACTTTTCTAATGAATGAATTCATTCATTCTCGGAAACCTTATAAAAATCTTTTCAGTTCTTTCAGTAGGCTCAGGTTATGTAAGGTTACTCTGATATGAACTCTACTTTCGTAATCGCTTTTGTCAGTTACCTATGGAAAATTGGTGGCTTTGTTTAAAATTCTGTTCTGATCGAATTTTAAGTAAGCATTCTACGGATTTTTAAGTTTTCTTCATGCATTAACTAAATACGCTGTGGATGAATACTTTATAGGGTTGATTTGTATTCACCGGCCAAATTTTTGCACAATAAGTATCATTGATAGAAAAGATTTTAGCAAAAAACAAAATATTTATTTTTTTTACAAGAAAATTAATTTTTCCGCTATCATATTTACCAAGGCATGGTCACTCTAAATTACCATTAAAATAAAGATGACTACGCGCTACTATACACATTTTGTAGTACTACGGCGTAGTATTATCAAGGAAATGCCGCGTCATAGTAGCTATGTTCATCAACAGCGACTATTTTTTTTAAATTTTGTGGTTTAATATTTCTACTTTTTTGTACTGACCGCTACTAAAATAAATATACAGGTACGTTTATATTGTATCAGAGAAACTATCATTTAAATTTGGCTGGTGACGAAAAATCAACCCTCTATAATTTAACTGAGACACCAAACTTTTTAGCTTGTATTATAGACACTAGGGCTGACTAGCGACAGGTCACAATAACTTATTCCTATACTGTCTTATGTCAAATGTCAAATCTATCACAAGGCTGTCACTTGAGCACAAGATAGTATAAGAATTCCTATACGTACTTTTACTTTTTAGTAAGCTACCGGATTATGAGCGGCCTTTAGTAAGAATCCTAGATAACACCCAGTCCTAAATGTAGTATCAGAGAATATTACAAAATGAAACAAAACTCATACGCAAATTTTCACAAACACGGAACTTAAAAAGGAAGCAACTTGTATACCCAAATCACCCCAGTCTTAACCTTACAGTTCTATAAAAACCATTATATTTATTAGTCAGTAAAAGCTGGGTTAGAATATCTGCATAGGAGGAGAGAGGGGAAGTCACGTAGCGAGGGGGGAGGTGTACGTATCTATACTTAAATATGATAAGTTTGTTAGGAGTTTTTCTTGGATTGTAGGTCTGTTTGTAATTTTGGTGTTTGTACTGTTTGTTAGGGCTTTTTATAAATATACCTACTTAATTTTGGAATTTGGAGTAGGAGAAGTAATTGTAATGAAAAAAAGAAGGGAAATAATTATTGTTTTTAATTGTGGATTTAAAAAGCTCTAGTATTCATATATGTTTTTTTTATTAATACAAACAACACCTTTTTGTACATACATAGATAGCTAGAGGCTATCTAGGCTAGCTGGTACATTCTGTGGTTTTCTTTCACTCCCAGTCCAGCATGGAAGTTGATGGATGATATCTTTTTGTGTCTGATGTTATTGCTCAAATATGCAAAATACTTGACTGGGCCAATTAAAGCAAATAATAACAATAAATTTGAATTATTTGATTGATTTGCAACATGTTTTATTAATTTTACAACGAAAGTAACTAAAATTGAAATAGAATATTAAAATATTAACACCCCGTATGTATTTTACATAAATACATACGGGGTGTATTCATACATAATTTTATCAAAACAGTCAATCCCAAACAAAAAAACACAAACAAACCCGCAGTCACCCAGCTAGCAACAGAATAAAATAGCAGCACACTAACACAGATAAGTAATAAAGCACTCCGTAATATAAAACTAAGAAACATCAACATCTTACCCCTAGGGGGGCCACCCCGGGGGTAATTCCTCCCTCAACTTACTAAAATACTAAAAACGGAGATACAGGGGTGTTGCAGACCCCCCCGTATTTTCTTATGCAAGATCCTTATATTTTAACCTAAATGCGCGCACAGAAGATTCGAGCCTCTGTAGTTTGGGGCATTTGATGGGTTATTACGACTGTTGTAACTCGGTTTAGAGGGATTTGGATAGTAGTGTGGATGGAACTTGAACATGAGGACTTCTTTTGTTTTTTACTTCGTGTCTTGAGGCACTTCAAGTACCTACCCCTGTGGTGTAGTGGTTGGGTGGGAGATGCAAGAGTGCAGATCGATTTGTGGGCGAACCAGTTTTGAAATTGACTTAAGCTAAGCTTAAGTCTATTAGTTTAAAAAGATTTACACTAAAAAAGCTTCAGAATTGGTATGTTACTTTAACAATTTATTAATTTAAAGATAAAAACATAGGTTACCCTCACGCATTTGACTTTACTTATAAGACATACCTTTGATAGCAAAATTCATTACTTAGCATTTAAAATAGGGTCCCAATTTATTCCTTAGACTTATATTAATTAGACTAATAAGGGGATAACTAATGTTTCTACGTACCGAAATATAGGAAACTATTTTAAGTATAATACGAATATACTTAAAATTCTTGTTCAAATACTCTGGTCCCAGTTTGTCATGTTCGTATTGTGCATCCATAGCTCATTGCACCTGCTATGTAAGCAATTTGGTTGTGGCATGACATTGGCTCTCACAATTAGCTGTCTTGTGTTTGTTTTTTTTTCATGTCACGGTCAATTTGCACTGTACCTATTTGTATTAATTTGATAATTCTGACTGAAAAAGAGTGCCAAGAGTTTTTTTCCGCCGGCTTCTTTTGTCTCTTGGTCTACTGTAATATCTTATTTAACAACTATCAACAACTAATTAAAGCCGAAGTATGTGATGACTGACTTCATCAAGTGTTTTGTGAAATTTCTAAGATGAATAAAACTTTTTGAATTTTGAATAAAATTATAAATCAACCGTAAATGAATCCGATAGATATCAGAACATAATTTCAATAAGATATTCTTAAATAAAACACTTTTTAAACGGATTTATCGCGTATATTTACATTTTAAATTTTGACTCGACGTTTCGGTGTCTTTGCAGACCCCGTGGTCACGAGCGACTGAATCCGGTTAAAAAGTGTTTTATTTAATAGTATGAATCGCGAAAACTTAAGACAAGATATTCTTATATTCACTATAAGTAAATCTGGGTAATTTTGTGTACGTAAATAATAAAAACTAGCATCTAAATATTATCTTTTAACTGGATCATATTAAAATGATTTGCATACATAACGAACGTTAGAAAACGACGTGATGTGAAATATCTTCCAAAAACCTACATTATTCTTATTTACACTCATTTTATGTAACTCTAAATTATTCATATTCGAACAAAACCTCTTCAAACTTCGACCAACTTCAGAAAATCGAAATGAAACTATCTCACAGTTATTATTCCATAAACAGTGTGATTGATCGAAAACTGGAAAACTTTAGTTTTATTTCGTCTAACAAAACTTCTTCTTAGTTGAAAATACTTTAAAAGCAAGTAAGGGTGAGTAGGGACTCCCCTAGGTAGATCTTTGAGAGCGACATTTGCTAAATACACTTTACTTAGTTATTGATCGGTATGAATCTTCTGAATTTTATGTATGCCTATAGATTTGTCTTAATTCATTTCGTAAACTTATCAATTAGGCTCATAAGAGATTTCGATTACTTTTAAACTTGAATACGTTTAACGTTTCGATTTCGAGATTTGACAACATATTGAAAGCATAAGTTGAGAAGTTAATCGCGATAAAGCGTTAGGTCATCTATAAACCTTCGTAAAAATTGTTTTTCATGAACAACTGTCAGATTAATTTTCTTCGTATAAGCGTAAAACCCAGCTTAGAATTGCCCTATCGCCTATAGATAAGCGTATCGTGTCGTAATAGGCGACTAATTCGAGTTAACATCGACCTTCATTAATTATTTCTATAAAGCCTGCATTAAATAACATTGCAATACATACATACATAACTTCACGCCTGTATCCCTCATGGGGTAGGCAGAACACCAGAGGGTATAACACCATCCGTTGTCTCGTTTGACAAATTTCATCATAATGTTGGGGAGAGACTATTGCAAAAACAGGGGGTCAGCCTATTTCCCCCGAAAAAATCTCCAATAAAACCTCTGGCCCTTACAACATTGCAATACTGATGATATATTCCGCCCTTGTTTATGATGCCAGGTTCTTTCTAAGCCACTTTATTCCATCGTTAGCGTCATTGTCACTTACTATCAAGTGAGATCAAAAAATTAAGTAGCTATAGTCAGCATCAAAATTTCAAAGTTATTCGCTATTTATTTAATTTTTAAGGAAAACTTACAGCTAGGAGATTTTATACAATAAATGTTTAGAAACAGAAGGCCAGATAAAGTTTCCACATATAGACATTATAATATTAAAAAGAAAGAAACACACAAAATATACAGAAATAGATGAAACGGAGATAAATTAGCAAATACAATAACAAAAACAGAAAACCTAATAAGAATAAATTCAAAAAAAGAACAATATAAGTTAAAAAAATAAAAAGGAGGTTAACAAAAACTAATTAAACGTTGACAAAAGCTAATTAAAATCTTAATTTCACAAATTATTGATTACTACAAATTACTATTCACCATATTGAGCCTAAATAACGACCAATATTGACTAACTTCTATGTATAGATGTAATAATAAAAGTTATAAGTAAGTCAATATCGTCGTTATCAAGGCACAAAATGGTGATAAACGACTTTGAAAATTTCTATGTGTTTATCAACTTTGGATGCTGCCCGTACATGAATAGAAATGAACAAAAAGTACTGCCTACACAAATTAATGTTAATTAATAAGTGAAGTCTACTCGTACATAATAAATTTAGAGGTTTCCTAAAACAAACCGTAAGCCATCTTGAGAAAAGTAATGGGAATCAAACTCTAGCATCGCAGACGATTCCTCTTGCCAGTATAACAGACAGCCATAATTTTATTTCATTTTAAATATCGCAAGCCCATTAGTGTGAATCATACCTGGAATGAAATGTGTCTTTAAAAAATATTGATTTTGTAAAAATTTTAGATTTTTTCAAAAATTTGAACTATTTAAAACATCACAACAGTAATTATAGTTGTAACTCGATAAACAGGAAGAAGTATTCCATAAAATTAGAAATTGTAACTTAAGCCGATTTCAACTTCAACCCTTAAGTCATTTATCATTAATTATCTCTCAGGAAAACGTTTTTTCAAAGATAAATTTTCTTAACATTATTTTGTAGTAAACATCTATTTGATTACTCCCGAGACCAAGTCTCTCTTCTTGATAAAAAACATGTCAACCTAAACCTATATGTCAGTATAAATCATTTCAGCCAAAATTTAAATACGCAAAATACGAACGTAACATAAAATCCAAAAACCAAGCTTCACTTTCCCCCATCTTCCTTTTTCCCCGTCACCTACATACGCAATAATTTAAAACAACATAGTAAGTTACACCCTGTATATATGCAAGAACACATTAGAACACACACAGAGGTACACGCGAGTAGAAAAGCGCGAAACATCAAAAACTCTAATCAAGACTCCCCAACTTTGTCCCCCATCAATATTCTTAAGAGAAAATAATCAATTCTTGAGCGAAAGAAACAGTCTCTGTGTATTGATAAATGAGGCCTCCTTCATATTTCCGCGTTGCCCCCTCAAGGGGCCAACCCCCGAGGGGGCTAAGACGTACAAGATAGTGGGCCGTAGGGCTGTACTAATGAACTTAAGTTTTAGGGTGTCTTTAAAATGTACGGAGATTTTATGTTTATGATTGTTGAATTCATGTTTTTGTGCTTTTGTAAGGGTGAGGTGCCTACTCGCTGTGTGTTTTAGTTTTCTTGAGCGCGGAGATGGCGTCTTAAGGCTTTTGTTTTTGAAATCAAAATTATGCTGATTCGGTTCGTATTCTAGGAGTATTTGCGTCTTTGTTTTTACGTAATACTTGGTTGAAATATGAAATTCTTTACCAATACAAACATTGAAGCATTTTTTTGTCAAACGTACCAAAATTAAAGATGATTTTGTGTTTGAACCTTTTCTTGTGACATTCTATCGTAAGTTATATTGGGAATATATTTAAGGCAAGATATCTTTGCTATTGAGTAACTGAAAAAACACCTTCTTAATTGCAATAATCGACTAATAATACTATTTCCGAACAGTCCAACGGCCCGTTACAAAGTAGTATTTTCGCATTTTTTTATTATAGAAATAAGGTTTAATTTGAAAATATAGAAAAACTGTCCATTATTATATTTTTTTTTTATTTATCACATTTTTCATTTATTTAAGAATAAAAAAAATGTTTATTAAGGGGTTCAAATAGATATATTTGACGGACGACTTTTTTTATGTAATAAGGAGAAATAGAAATGAGAGCTTCTCTTTCCGGGCAAACTGTAAATGTCAGTTAAGGGACGGAGGTTTTATTGGCGTTTTTGCGGGCGATAGACAGACCCCCTGACACTGCAATAGTCTCTCTCCATCATAATAATACCTCCAAACTTGTCAAACGTGACATCAGATGGTTTTATAGCCTCTGGTGTTCTACCCCATTAGGGATACAGGCGTGAACTTATGTATGTATGTATGTAGAAATGAGATTCAAATTTGCTCTTCTAGAAATATTAGATATTTTTTATCTTTTTAAATAAAGACTACATTTTTTTTTTCTTTCGTGAAATAATAAAACTTACGTACTTCCTATACACAAAAAATCCATACTATCAAGACCTTCCTGTACCAAAAGTTAATCTAAAGCAATTTTATCAACAACCTGATAAAATACTTTATAGTTACACAAACTCTAATTTTGAAGTTTTGAACCTGTGTCTTTTATCTCGACACCGCTGCACCACAGCGCCCTCTTGTTTTAAACAACTACCGCGTTTATAATATATCCCACTCGCGACTAAATATCGGCAAATGTAGCGCTGTACTGCGGGCAATCAATCTTGATACTTGTAAGAAAAAAAAATCTAATTTCATTTTTCTAGTTATATTTAGAACCGAGATAAATTTTGTAATGATGAGATTAGAGAAGCTTTTACCTTAAATAAACTGCGAAATCATATGGGCAAAATAATAAAAGTATTTTTTTATTAATTGGGTGAAAGTAACCTACTTTATTCCGTCATAATATGCGTAAGATTTAAACCATTGAAATATTTTATTATCTTAAAACACTTCTTCTTAAAAACTCCCAAATTAACATAAAATTCGTATTGTGTTTTCTATGTCAATATATTTCACTGTTTAAATTAAGATTTCTTTGAATATTAATTATATAAAACAAATTATCAAACGCAGAACGAAATTCAAATTTAAAAACAAAATCTCGAACTGCGCAATAGTAAATAAACTTGAACCAAGGGACACATTAATCTGCTATCGCACTTGGCTGAATCCAAAAACGTAAATTGTAAACTAATATCCAATCCGGAAGTACTCGCGACAACTGTCAAATCTTGTTGCGCCATAAACTTCCGCCCGCCGTATTTACAAGTATTGTAAGTATAGAATTATATATTTTATAACTCCCTCCCCAGCCTCCCCCCGCGAACTAAGTCTTTGCGCATCTTTCTATCCCCCCTTTTTTGCCTTCTTCTTTTAAAACCACCCATCGTATGTACCCCTTTCTCCTCATTCGACTAATTTCGGGGTACAACTGGAGAATTATTTCTTACGAACACACCTTGTATACAATTTTCTACTTTATCATTAGAAAAATAAAGTCTTTTATTCATTTCACTACGCACACAGTCTTGGGACTGTATCTTTTCACTTCGAAAACTAATTCAGCATTAGAAAATGGAAACAAGTACATTTAGGCCTGTTATAAATTTGAATCTTAAAGCTATTGCGTAAAGGTCGCGTTTTGGTTGTGCGGCGTTGTAAAATTAGAACCGTTTCGTCAAAAATATGAAATTAAAATCTTCATACTAGCGAAAGAAGTTTTAGCATCTTTGTTTTAGAGTGAGAGAGGAGACGCTGCAAGCTTAGTCTCGCTCTGAAGGGGAGAGATGGGTAGTTTCGTAAAAACCTCGTTTCTTGATCAATGCGCCGCGCATTCCGAATTAATCATAACCGGGTATTTTCGGCTCCGCGGGGGTAGGAGGGGACTCAAGAAATTCGTATTCTAAATGAAAATACGAGTCTTCCTGTTTACATTTTGTAATAAATTGTTTCACTCCAATGTTTGAACTGGTGCTAGGAAATGTCAAATTTATTATTCAGAAGATATCGGCCGCAGGAACATCTTATTTTCATTGATCGTAAATTTTATTGGCCGGGCTTAGAAACTGCTGAACTATCAACCACGAACACCAGTTATAAAAAACATGGTAAAAACTTTACGAGTTTATCGGGTGGCTCCGCGATCAATGTTGCTAAGGTTTCTTAAATCTTATCGTAGAATAAAACACGCCACGTCATCATAAGGCTTGCCTTTGTTATTAAATATGCGGGTACACGATAGTACAAGAAATGGTCTCTACTTATGCTTTACTAACTTAAATATACTGAAATAAATACGAACCACTCAACCTTAGAAGCATATTATTTAATTATGTAAATTTGAAACCAACTTCATATGCGATTCCGTTTGGCTCGTATGTCTACACTTTATTATTTAAAGCTGCAGGCAGACACGCTGAACGCCTTCCAAAAAAACTACAGCAAACTCACAACGCAAGTGCATTGCTATGATGCAACTGTCAGGCGCACTGCAAGTTGTAAAGCTTGTCGACACGGATGGTTGGCTTAATTACATTTAAACACTGTTTTTTGTTTTATTAAATAGTTTTGAGTTGATTTATTTTTAGTGTTAGCTACATTTTTGACATATTCTTTTTAATTTTGGTTGATTTAAATAGAATTATCGTATAGCTATTGATTAATTCTAGATGCTCTGATGATTTTAAATCAACCTCAATATTGTATCATAGATCGACAGTTATCCGTAAAAGGCAATAAATAAGTCAAATTCAATATATTTACAAAGGGATTTTTTCTAATACCCGCAAAGTTGTTCACTACCGATGGAATACCCAACTTGTTGCTCGGCTAAAACGTCCTGTTCAAGCGATACGTGTAACATGATTTGAGGATATGTTGGGGTGCGTTTCCATTATCTTGGAAACTATCATTCCCTATTTTGATAAAATGTGTGCTTATTTCGCTTCTAACATAAATTTATCTTTAGTAATACTAAAAATAATATATTAGAGGTATTGAATCGAAGGCCGACTATTTTGTCGTAAGATATGTTTAATATTTATAATCTTCTAAAAATTAAAATTATTCTTTCTTAATATTATTATAATTGTGAAAGTGAGGATGAATAAAAGTAGTCTTCTAAGTAAATATAGCTAAAGCATTCATAACTCTTCTTGCGCGATTTAATCGACGTACAGCGACATCTATCGAATAAAAGCAAGCAAAAATGTTGTACATTATAAATGTGAAATTTTGGATGGATGGATGTATGCATGTCTGGATGTTTTGTTCCTCTATCACGGCAAAACGGCTGGAATTGATTTGGATGAAATTTGGCACACTGATAGTTTTCAGTCTGGAATAGCAAAAAGGGTCCTTTTATCTCGATGTTCGGGTAAAACCGCGTAAAACAGCTAGTTTAAAAATGAAACTATAGTAAAAAATCTTTTTTAAAGGTTCAACGAAAAGATTCTGTATAACTTTTAATTTTTTCCCGGCTATTAAACTTTACATTGCCTCTACATCGAAACAGGACGATTAGTCACTGAGACGATTTTTAAATTTATAAGTGATATCAATAAGTCAGAAATAGGGTCATAATTACTCAAGGAAATATAGAAGATGTATTGAAAATAATCAATAAAGCCCAATAAAAGCCATATA
This sequence comes from Stenoptilia bipunctidactyla, assembly GCA_944452665.1. NCBI lineage: Eukaryota > Metazoa > Arthropoda > Insecta > Lepidoptera > Pterophoridae > Stenoptilia > Stenoptilia bipunctidactyla. Next base: position 23,494,130 of record OX101729.1, on the reverse strand, counting down.
GGTAGCCGAACTTCGCGGTATAGACAATGTTTTGGTATGCGTACCGTATATCTAAGATTTGAATAATAGGCCCTGAATCGTCTTAAGATAAATTAATTGTTCAGCTCTTATCAGCTTAATAGTGCTATATTTTTAATTATAATTTGGTAGTTTTTAGGTTTATTCAAATTAAGCAAATGCAATCAAATCTTTTCTCTTTATAATATTCCTATAAATCCTATAAACCCATTTACGGCGATAGTTTAAGTGTCTCTAACTCTACATTTTTAAATTAAATTTAAAAGATTTTGCAGAACTATTCCACAATTGAAATTGTTGTAAATTTTATAATATGATAAGTGAACTAAAAATAAATGCATTTTTAGTAACTATTTTCTATTATATTACAGATACGAGGTCGCGGTCTTGCCTGATCGTCATAAGTCACAGATAAGGTAAGAGTTTTGCTTAGAGACATATTATTTAATTTTCATATTATAATAGGAAATCAACCTGTATTTGGGACCTAGCAGTTCCATAATAATCACCATAGATCAAGCGGTAGACAACTGTAGGTAAGTTACCGATCCTGAGACATTATATGGTAACTGCATACTTTTCTATTCGGAATAAAGCAAAGGTTGGTGTAGCACCTAAATTTATTTAGAAGATTAAAGGTCGATATGGAAATGCGTAGCATAAGCAAAAGTCCTATATATTGTTTTAAATTTACAAAAATATGGCAAAAGCTTCATTTGATAATAACTTTCTTCCATGCTGGACTGGGAGTGAAAGAAAAACATAGAATGTACAAGCTGCTTCTCTTCCCTGGCATGCTGTAAAAGTCAGTTAAGGGACAGAGGTATTATTGGCGTTTTTTACGGGCGATAGGCAGACCCTGTCATTATAATTGTCTCTTTCCATCATTATAATACCTCCAAATTTGTCGAACGTGACATCAGATGGTTTTACAACCTTTGGTGTTCTGGCTACCCCATAAGGCGTGAAGTTATGTATGTATGTTTAATCTTGTATGAACAAGATGTCCTAAATCATTTGCAAACTCACCATCGAAGTAATTATGATTTTGTGTTATTTTTTTCCGAATTCAAATTCTTTTTAATAAAAGAAATCTCTTGTTTTTTAATCTTATTAATTTTTAATATAACCTCACTATGAACTGACACTATTTAGTCATGATTCTCACTGGTAGAAGCTAATGTTTTCAATTTCAAACTCAACTGCATTCTTATGAAATTCATATGTAACCAGCTCTTCATTTAAAAAAAATCAGACGTAACTTTTTTACACTTTAAAACTATACATTTTTTCGCCGAACTTTCTGAGGAATGCAATGGAAACGTGCCGCTGACACGACTCAAACCACATGTTTCAGTCTCGTCAAAGTCAAACTGTATATATTGCCCCTTTGCCGCAACAATGTTATTATATCACAATTGAATACGCCGTTCTAGTGGTGCCAATATTTATTCACTGCTTCTGAAGGCGTTACGCTCTATTGTGGGTTAAATTTTGGTAAGGATTTAAGGTGTTTTGTATACAGGGGTAAGTTTCACCTTAATCTCAACTTGTGGTTATTATGGAAGAGACTGATTATGGGTTTATAATAGAACTGTCTTTATTTAAGAGAGCAACGTGAAATAGATTTTTTTTATTTTGGTTTCAAAGAGTTCGTCACGTTAAATAAGTTTACACTATGGAGACCTAGGGCTTATCCTAATTTATGTACAAATTTAAACTTATTATTAAAAAAACACATACAAAAAATACAAAACATAGCCCTAAGCAGATCATTTAAACAATGACAATATTAATTATATTTAATGATTCGTAAAAAAGAAAAAGTAATGGGAAATATATGAGATAAATTAAGTAAAATCAATTAAAGCAGTCGTATGGAGTACTATTCTATGACTTATTTCAGAAAATAGCCTTAAAGTTTACCTAACATTTTTTATCTTACTCGCATCAAGTGTTAAACGTTAATCATCTCGATGATAAAAAATAACAAAACAATAATAAGACAAAAAACCTAACCTAACACCGCTCACATTAGTTGGTACAAATAGAAGACTATTAACTAGTCCAATCAATTTTAAATATAGAATCACGAATGTCAAATAGTTTTTTTGGTTAAATTCGTATTTTGTTACTTACTATTTCTAAATTTGTACTTTTTGAATATAGAACCGAACATTTTTACAGAATGAGGTTTTATTAAAACCTAGACTATTAATTATCGAAACAAGTCAAACGCAGTGACGCTATTCAACTGCCAGTGTCAGGTAAAGACAACCAAAAAGAATTCCCTTTATAGATTTATTTCCCGCTTTGCTCAGGAAATAGAAACAAAATTGAATATAATGGAAAACGTCGCGAGTTTCAATGTTTGTTATTGCAATTTAGTTTGTCTAGAACATCCAAATTGTCTATTTATGAAATAGACATTGCATTCTGACGTTTTGCATTTATTTTGTGTACAAGATTGATACAAGCGAGAGGCATTAAATTAAAACCATATATTTTGTGTATCAATATCAGACTACACAACAAAAATCAGATCAACCAATAGTTTTTTAGTTTTTTGTTAGTTTAATTTAAACACCTTGTATATTTCCTATCACCTGGTCTTAAGTACTAATAGGCATAGTAATCTAAGGGCTATTCACTGCGAAAGGATGGTTACATTTTAACTTAATTATTAAACTATTAATTTATTTGAAACAAGTTTTTTCATATACAAAACGTCACGCTTGTATCCCTTATGGGGTAGGCAGAACACCAGGGGTTGTAAGACCATCTGATCGTCACGTTTGTCAAATTAAGAGGTATTATAAAGATGGAGAGAGGCTATTGTAGTGACAGGGAGTCAACCTATCGCCCACAAAAACGCCAAGTAAACTTCTGTCCCTTAACTGACTTGTACAGTATGCCCGGGTAGAGAAGCAGCTGGTACATTCTAAGTTTATCTTTCGCTCCCAGTCCAGCATGGAAGCAATTTCGTATACTTCTCGTAAACTTTTTTTAATAGATTCGGATTAACAGAAGGCACATATTGTATACCGTGGTTTCATTTATTGCCTCTCTCTTGTATCAAAGTTTTATGTTTTATTTAACGGTGGCTAAAGTCGCATATGCATTCAATATTACCTGATGGTAAATGAATATGAGGTCGAAGATGAAAGGCCTAGGAAGTTAAAAAAAAATTGTGAGGTTACTTGTTTGTTGAATTAGTTGCCTTTATCGACGCACTGCACTGGGCCAGTAACACTAATCATGACTGGATTCCGTTTTTAGAACCAGATTTGTGTTTTCACAATTTTAATCTCAACCAAAATAGATTTAGTGAGTTTTGATTTTAAAATAACCCATTTTCAACCTAGCCATTTACAAAATCGATAATGAGTTATCGTCCTGACAATAAATATAGCTTATCAATAGTTTTCAGATCTCCGGTTAAATCAAATTAGATGAGCTGAACGATATTTTCATTAGTGCTGTTTGATATTAAACATACTTTTTGGTGTTCCATTCTTTTAGTTCGTCAGCTTAGAACCAAGTAATTTATAATAATTTCTCTTTTAATTTTCATTGGTCGACTTTGGATTTTGGACGTGATAATCATGATAAAGTTTAGCCTTGAATCAATTCATATTCTTTTTAAATCCGTATGAAAGTTAGTTGAATAGTTTAATTTTAATTACATGTTTATGTAATAGCAGGAAATTTTATCTTTTTAAACTGCAGATAAATCATACATGTTTCTTTTGTTGATCTTATACAAATTTCAAAGGGAAAGACACGTAAGCTTAATTTTTTGCTAACAAAATAAAGTCCATTTAAAATAAAATATTTAATGGTTTTTGTTTTCTGATTGTTCTTATCATCATTTCTGTCTAAATAATAGGATAATTTTTCCGATGATTTCCCAATATTTGAACCATATTATTTAATAATGATGTTACATAAGAAAGCAGTTTTAGATATTTTTTATTACACAAATTATTAACAAGCCAAAGTAATTCAAATTTCAAAAAAATTCAAAATTCAAAAAGTTTTATTCATCTTAGGAATTTTACAAAACACTTGACGAAGTCAGTTTAATTCACTTGGACATTTCAATTACTCATTAAATCCTATCATGCAAATCGTCCCATTTGTAAAAAAAGTTTGTGGTCAATGATTTTTCCGTTTTCCATAGAAAAAGCTTCATTAAGCGTATTAATATTTTTTTCATTGCCTGAATAAAAACATATTACTAGATTAATCAATAAAAAAGCAGTCTACAAAGTTACATAAATGAACTGTTATTTTATCCTTGCGTGAATTAATATACTTATTATAATTATGCAAAATAAAAAGCCTACTAATTTATAATTTCCTATCTACGTTTAAACTCGTAGCCAATCCACGTTCCCTGACTAAAATAAAAAAAACTACTCCTTTCAGCAAAATTCTAAACAAACATTCCAAATTCAAATACAGATCTACAAACAAAAGCTTAGAAGCTGCTGAATAAATTAAAAAAGGGTACCGATACACTTTGGAATTGACATAGAAAAAAAAACTCCCGAACTAAACAGCGATACCCTCATATGGGGAATAATTTAAAAATACGCAAAATACGGCCACTTCAGTTCTAACCAGGGGGGAGAGTGGGGAGTTTTGCGTATTTTTCGGTACGCGTGGCAGGTGGTCCCCCAAAGGGAGGTTCGTTAAAAAGCGCCCGGGTACGTAGTATTATAAAAGTTGCGCCTACCGCGTGTAAGTAGTGAGGGTAGGGGGATGGGGGTAGCCCACCACCTAGTTAGACAGTTAAAAGTATGCGGTATTAACAGAACGGAAATGAATATACGAGTTCGCCCGGGTTTTGGAGGCTGCGTCGCGAGTTAGATAATGAAAATACTTTTTGTATATTTTTTTTATTTTTTGTGTAGGCGCGGATTTAGGTATAGTTCGGAGTTTCTGGTTTTTGTTTAGTTCTTAGTTTATCCGCGAGGGGATTTGGGTTCTGTAACGACGATAGCTAAATATTTTTTTTTGTTTAAAATTTATGCTTATTTAAAACTTTATACAGTTTAAATAAATGGTTTTAAAATAATAGACACAAATGTTACGTGAGTTTGAAGCGGGTTAACGATATTCATTTCAACTCAATTATTTTTAGCATTTTGTTTCGGTGATTGAAACAACAATTTAGCGAAAAAGTTATATTTTTTACTGGGAAAAAAACTATTAAAAACACGCACTAAATTCCGTTTACAAATCTCTATACCGGAGTAAGTGCGAAATGTTTTCAATTTTAATTTAAAAATGTTACCCGCAGCGGATTTTAAATTGATAGCATTCACAAAACATTCATTCATTGCCGATAAAATAAAATATGCAAAAGTTGAACTAACATTTCGTTATTTTTGATAACTAAACACGGTTTCACTTTGTAAGCGAGAGGCATTTTTTATTAAGAAGAGATGAGTCTAAACATGGAATATGAAGCATATTAAATTTGGAACAATAAATTAAAGATGAAATTACCTTAGCCATCACTGGCCATTATTAACTCTAAAGAAAGCTTCAAAAATTTCGTGATAAAAACACGTCAAAGACCAAAGTCTAATTAGGAAACATTTTTTTTTTATTCTCAGCCTTACTATGGCTGAGAATCGAAGCCAGCTCTAAAAGCTCCCAAACTCAAACCATTGCGGTACTAAAATCAGGTTCATACTTCTCTCTATATATTATGTGAGCTTTCACACAAATATGAGTTTTATATGTTAATCTTTAAGACCTACATTTCTTATTCTTCTTCTATCTCTTAGTCGAAGGGAAGTATGTAATTTCCTATTATATTACAACACGACAAAGATAATTGTTTTATCTTCTCTAACATATGCCTGTTTTTTTAAATAAGGTTGAAGTCCCTCCCGGAACACATATTTCCTGTAATAAAAGAGTCGAAAAGAACTGTAACACATTCTAAGTCATTTACTGTTTTAAATTTACATTATTTAAAAAACTCTTTCATTCGAAAGAAATTTAATAATGCCCCAAAAAAACTCACAAGGAAAGATACTGGCCTTAACATTAAACTAAGTCATCTATTAAAAAAAACAACCAAAAGAACTAATGATAAACCGAATACTCCAAAACAGCGTCGTAGTATTCCAAACAGCTAATATTCATTTCAAAAACCGAATTCAACATTCGCAATTCGAAACAACAACTTCTAATGACAAATTTCGTACAAAAAATACCTAATTCACGCACGACAGCCTCCCCCCTTCCCCCTCCACACGTGCCGTATACGTATGTCCGTATATAGGAGCAATTTTGATCAATACTTAAAAATTAACGCAGGGCCTGGGTAGTTTTTTAAAATTATTGTGCGCATGTCATGATTTTTAATCAGCCTCTGTTGTGCCGCCTACAATGAGATGTAGATGCGCACAGATCTGTATTGTGATGTTTCATACTTTTGATTGTATTATTTTTTTGTTGCTGGCAACTTTGGAGACCTAGATTTTATGTTTTTGAAGTCGGAAATTTGAGATGTTTATGAAGAAGCTTTGATGAATGCGGACAAAACCGTTTTTGTGATAAATTGTTCAAAGAAGCGACAAGTTTTTTTGTAGGATTAGATTTTTGATTAGTTATTCTTACAGGAGCTTTTTAATGCGAAGTCAGATCAATAACACGCCTTAATTAGGATCATTAAATTTGGAGGTTTCGTGCTTAAAAATAATACTTATATACGAATACGAAAATTAAAATATCCATAAGTATATAGAAGGCTATAAAATCTCGAACATTTGATTAATTACCTTTTAACAATCACAAAGGACAACAAAACTAAGTATAATACAGAATAAAAAAAGATAAAGTCAATATTTTGTCCACATTTTTTCTCCTTTTCAAAACATGCTCTATATTTTGACAGTTCAAACCCCTAACATAAACTGCAAGAAACGGTGCCTTTAAAATTGGACAGTGACATACGAAATAATATCTCAAATGAGTCCACGTAGAATCCATAAATACTCGGCATTCCAGGGAAATGTCTACTCGGGCCAAGTTACGTGAATAAATGGCTATAGCGAATAACAACTTGAGCTTAGGCACGCATTCTATAACTTCAGGTTTATTCGTATACGCAAAAAAAGATTTAGTATTAGTGTTGTATCGGCTGGGCAGCCTTCGGGAAGCTCCATAAAATCTTCTCGTCCCAGATACCGCAGTGTCTGAAGACAAAGGTTTTTGACCAGTATGACGCATGGCACTGAGACGTGGTCGCTAACTATGGGCCTTATCAACAAGCTTAAATTCGCTCAGCGGGCAATGGAAAGGGCTATGCTCGGAGTTTCCCTGCCGGATCGAATCAGGGATGAGGAGATTTGCAGGCGAACCAAAGTCACCGACATAGTAAGAAGGATTGCAAAGCTGAAGTGGCAATGAGCAGGGCACATAGCTCGCAGAACAGATGGCCATTGGGGCAGAAACGTTCTCGAGTGGCGGCCACGTACTAGGAGACGCAGCGTAGGCAGGCCCCCACAAGGTGGACCGACGACCTGGTTAAAGTTACCGGTAAACGCTGGATGAGGGCAGCGCGGGACCGAGCGACGTGGAAAACTTTGAGGGAGGCCTATGTCCAGCTGTGGACGTCTCCTGGCTGAATGCTGATGATGATGATTAGTGTTGTATCAAAAATCAACAATGTAATTTAAAAGTCTTCAAAGTCTTAAAATAGCCTTACCGTTTCTTGATAAGAGTGTCGTAAGTGGCGGGTAACTCGAGAAAACCCGCTTGGAAGTAGAATCCATTCAGTATCCGCCTGGCCAGCGATCACCTTTCATGAAATTCTGCCACCAAGCATCACTGCTCCGGCGGTGATGTGCTCCAGCAATATTTTACTAAGAAACAATTCCTTCCTCGACCCACTTTCTGTTATCTTCTAACTCATCTGCATTCATAGGTGAGAGTGTGGCCAAACGCGGAGTTAGTAAGTGATGAAAAAAGCTCAGTCACGACCTAATGAAACTTTTTAAACTTGGCATCCTACATAACATAATCCTGAGAAGCGGACCTACATTGTTTTTTTTTGTTTAATATTTGATTGGAATTTTGTTCTACTAAGCCAGTTTACTTTCGATTTGTGTCGCTAAAAGAACGGCGGCGTTCCTACTGCAACAATCTTTGATGGCATGTAAAACCGATGTAGATCTGTATTTGTTCCTTCATTCATAAACGCATGATACATACTGCTCTAAGATTTTTTTCTCTCTTTAATATTGTCGTTATGAATAAAGGTACAACCAATATATTAAATGCAGCATATTTTCATCCATAGTTGCTTCCACGCTGGACTGGGAGCGAAAGAAAAATATAGAATGTACCAGCTGCTTCTCTTACCGGGCATATTGTAAAAGTCAGTTAAGGGATAGAGGTTTTTCTATTTTTTTTTACTTTCTGTGAGCGATAGGCTGCAATAGTCGCTATCCACCATTATAATACCTCAGATGGTCGTATAACCTCTGGTGTTTTGCCTACAAGGAATACAGGCGTGAAGTTATGTGTGGTTGTATCTTAGTTAATCCACTTTAGTATTAAGTTCTATAAGCAAAGGTTTTACAGAAGAAACTCTTTTTAACGGTCTTGATTGCGAAATGGTTTGAATTCTCTACTTTTCTAGTTTTTGAGGCTACATACTCAGTATATAAAATCGTTTGAATTAGTACCTATTTAAACTGTTCTCATAAAAATGTAAATAGTATTCGTTATTTGTATTCGTGAAAAGCTAAAAGCACATCAAAATAAGTTAAACGTAAAACACAAGTTGAGTAAATTAGTAATTTCAAATTTCTATCAATCAATTTTCAACCTTATACTGATAGAACTAAAATAGTTACATAAAATTACCTTAACCATTGTAATTGGCGACTAAAGGCATGAAATAAAATATATCGAAATAAAAAAGCTTCCACTTACATTTATCTTACAAGCTTGAACCAAAATTGTCTATAATTTTAAAAGTTCACTATAGGTCATATTTAGAAGTTTCCCTATAATAAAAATAGACATTACATAATTTAAGACAGGTCCTGAGATCCTTAGCCACACCTAACGGCGCTCAAATCGTATCTTTTTGCGCTAAGAATCTACTAAATATTTACGCATTTAATATTTCATTGAAGCATATTCCGTAGGCGTTGCTACGTCGTAGTACTCTACGATACTACGAAGACTGTACATTTTCGCCTTTGGGAAAACTTCAAGGAAAAACAAAAGTTGTTTTTATTCAATCGCAATTTTAAATAAAATACCATGTTTATTTTTATTTGACATTTTAATTTATTTTCGTTTACAAACGGTAGTACCTCTTGGTTATTCGCTAAGGGTCAGCTAAGAATAGACTTAACATGCCCGGTTAAGCGTGTTTTTAAGGCTTAAATTTGTTAATATTGGGACACAAAGTTTCATAAATTATTAATTAAATTTCGCTTGGTATTGAAATCGTTAGGTACTCGTTTCTAGTTTTTATTTAAATTACTACCTTTCACTAAGTAATTTTTGTTCAAGAGTCAGTCAGTTCACCCACGTTAGAAATTAATAATAACTGATAAGTATATTTTTTTATTACAAAGATATCTTAATTTTTTCACAGATTCAAAGTTAAAGTTAAATATAGTAATACATAAATTGAAATCATAACAGTAATCTCATCTGGAGCAGTAGGTATCTTCTTTCTTTCGGAGTTGTCTACCCTTACAAGTTTAAATTTAAGCGCAGACATTACATTACATTTAAGCCACTTCGGCAGGTGAACTTAATATCAACAAATCTTCAATCTCTAATATCAAAACTTAGGGTAAAAACTCACATGACTTCAGCATTAAAAATTTTAAATCGAAAGTCTTCAATAAAATATTTTTCTACAAGATAACTTCATACGAAAGTATGTTATCAAAAATCTTAATTTATCATTACATATTGTACAATTCTAACGCACACATCGGGTATTCGTAATAAAAATTATATGCTCCAATTTACGAGAAGGGGGTTAAAAAGGGGGTTCGAAATTCAACCCCCTCCCCCTTGATTGTCGGATCGAATCGTGCTAAAGGAATACGGGAGAAAAAACTGTAGTGTGGGGGATGATTTTTTAGCATTATCTGTTCGGGGTGATTTTTGGTAACTCCGCGAATAATAGGGTTAATTTTTATGTTATTACTGCTTTTGATAGGTAAAGTTTGTTCCTGTTATTAATTATGTATAATTAGTTGTGATAAGCCAATTATCAACATGAGATTTCCATTATAATTTCTACAGATTTTACGTAAAACAATCTCTATACGAAATTTTGTTTTAGTCAGCTAATCATTTCATAAGTATCTTTCTTGTATTTATTTCAAATACGCATTAGAATCGGTTGGTAGGTGATGATTAGTAAGATGATTAAAGTACACTCGCGTGTAATAAAATGTATAAAAATTCATTGGAATTTGAGCCTTATGACAGTCGAATCACATGCGAAAGGCCTGAGACGAAAACTGGCTCAAAGTAAAATATTTCCGCAACATATCACGGAAGAAGCGACGATATTTAGCGACGCGCTTCATATGAAAAGAGTTTGTTGGTCAGGCTGATCCTGAGGGGTTTCACGTAAGTTGGGGTTTCAACATAAGTTGCCTTTTACTCTTATCCAGAACTTTTAAGGATATCGAAGTCAACCCAAACAGTAAAATTATCTTTTTTAAACTGCTTGTTGAACTGTATAATACAACTACCTCTCTCAATATATTATTTAATATATTTCGAGATAACGCCTATTAAGATAATTGTTTGTGCATTGATAAAGGCAACAGTTTATAGTAAAAAATATATAATGACAAGAGAAAGTCATTTCAGGTGATTACAAATAAGTGCTTAATAGACTTCTACACACTTTTCCTATTAACTACTCAATAGGTCCTTAAAAAGGCCTACTGCTCAAGAAACATATCAATTGTTCTTATTTTTTAAAATAAAATCTCAATGAAAACAAAACGCAACTAGATCACTGGCCAATTAACGTAAACCATCATTTTATTACTTTACAAAAACAGTTGTAAATGCCCAAATTGAGCGTCAAACTCAGTTCTATCGAAACATTCTTTTTATTTGTCAGAATTCACTATAAATGAACGCCAGCTCTCGCTTTCCACACATTTTTATTTTCAAGTGAAACCGAAAGCGGTTTTTTTAGGATCTTTTTTGCAAAATCCATTCACCGTGTCCTATTGGATTTTAGCCTAAAAATATTTCATTTCATTCATCACATGTTTTCTTCTTTTTTTTTTAAATACAAACATTCAAAACCACACGTCAAATTTCGTTTGAACAACCGGATTTGAATTTTGTCTCTATTTTTGATGTTTATTTTAAAATGGTAACATTTATAAATAAAAGTTTTGAAATAAATTTTTACTTTTTATTTTAAGTCACTTATTTGTTTTTGGATTGATTTCATTTTAAATATCCAGTGATTTAACCTTCGTTTAAACTTGTCACCTGATATTTGGCAGTATTTTATCATAGGTGTGGTTGATATTTAGAAATACCGTAATGGCCGACTTCGTAGAAGGCATATGGACTTACCTCCTTTCAGCCCGGCGCGTTGTTAATTGCAAGGTTTTTTTTTTATATTGTAAGTATAGGACGTTTGTCTTCCATGCCACCTGAAGAATGACCTTTATGATCCTGTAAGAATTTCTTGTCAAAATAGAGCCTTAAACCTCTTTCAAGGGTCTACAGCAAAAGCTTTAATAAATTTTCAATTCTGAACAGTAGTGCGAGACTATCGCTATCGCAACAAACTGCAATAAAACACTTCCCTTCTAAAAGCGGGTCACCAAGGTTTTTCATGAACTGCCTGCGTCTTTCTAACTTATATAGTCCTGGTACTTTAAAGGGTCAAGTGAATATGTTTATCGAGTAGACGTGCACCATCTTAGTCATCATGATTTCTTACCATCAGGAGACATGGAAGACAAAAGACACATGCTTATTACCTATTTTAAAAAGCACTGCCTTCTCTGCGTAGAAGTTATTAACACTGCCTTCTTTAGTACAAATCCTAGTACGATATCTAAATGAAGAACACCGCCTTTTAACTCTTAAGTTGTGGTTTATTTTGAATCTTGAATGGTATTTGAAATAAGTAATATATGTTTATGTACAAGTATTACTGGCTATTATATAGTTTCCGTAACTAATTTTCCTATGAAATTGAATTTGTGCTAAATACTACTTAATATGGTGTGAATGTTGAAAATAATCCAGAGTTCCAGCAGCGGAGTAATCATCCTTTAAATTATAAGTATTTTCGCCACGGCATGATATATCTTCTTTTATAGGAATAAAAAAAAATCAAACTGTCCCTTCTGTCAACATTGAAATCTAAAAGTCAAACATTCAGTTTATTTCTAAATTCCAATGGTTTTGCTAAATTAATCGTTTTATTCACAAATCAAGCCGAAATGTGATAATAATAGCAGCACCAAAAACGTAAAATGCGTTACTTTGGCATTTAAAAAATCTCAGTGTAATCCTATTGATTCTAAAAATGGGTTTAGTATGTTCCATGTTCTCTGGCTTAGTCTACTACTTAGCGAGGTAAGATTATAAAGGTTTGCCTGAAAGAAATCGCTTTAACGCTTGCATGGTTTTTCCTGACCATTATAGTCCTGGTACAGTTAAGTGAATAGGTTTCCCGTAGATGGAGGTGTACCACCTTGGTCTTCATGATCGCTTACCATCAGGTGTCGAAATAATGTGTTATGACAATGATGCATTGGCATTTATAAACTTACTTTCTAGCCAATTTTAGTCAAAGTATTAAAACTTACTCCTAATGCAGAAGTAAGCATACTATACTTCTGCAGACACACTCTACTGCCAGTCATACGATTTAGAATCGAAAAGGGAGCAAGCTTGGGCAGAAAATAGGTGGTTTACTGCGGGTTGGCTTGGATTAGAATAGCTTGAGTATGCGTGTTTTATAATCAACGAATGCTGAGCATTAAAAAACCGACTTCACGTCAAAACTTTGGCTAAAGAAGAAGGTCTACAAAGTAAACGATCTCCGAATTCATACATATTTAAAAAAATCATGAACTACTCAATTGATTTCGATGAAATTTGTATGGGACCAAATGGGAAGTATCCTCTATCATATGAAACAAGAATCATCAAATCCGTTCATACAGTCAAAAGTTATGAGTTTATTAAACATAAAAAAAACTTACAGACGAATTGAGTACCTCCTTCTTTTTTTAATTCGGTTGAAAAGGCGATGGATCTGAGCGACCCCAAATTCGTGGTACCTTCTGAGCTAATCTGGCTAGTGCCCTTCACATATAATAGTCTGCTGTAATATATTCCGGCGGCGAAGTGCTTGGGCAATGACTTAAGAAGAGACAGTTCCTTCCATAAGGCTGCGTTTCCACTGACGTGGAGCTGAATCTCACCTGCGCTTCAATAGGAATAGAACGAGCATTGTGATTGGCCTATTCAGGCTCCGCTCCACTCAGCTCCACGTCAGTGGAAACGCAGCCTTAACCCGTTTGCTGTAATCTTCACTTACTATACAGAGAGTTTGAGGTCAAACAAACAGAGAGTTTTTTGACCAAATTGAACCCACCCCTTTTTACCACCGGACTACCAGACGCAGACAGAACTTCCATCCCTATATAGTAGATTTACCAAGAAGTCGAACAAAACGCTTCGATAGTTCCTTTTTGGTACGGATTGCCAAGGAGTGGAACAATCTGCCTGCGTCTGTTTTTCCTAACCACTACAGTCCTGGAACTTTTAAGTGTCGAGTGAATAGGTTTCTCGTGGATGGACGTGTAACACCATAGTCTTCATGCGCACTTTCCATCAGGTGGCATGGAAGACAAATGTCCTATCCTTACAATATAAAAAAAAAACACATGTTTAAATTAAGGTATCAAAAATTTCCTCTATCAAACTCCTTTAGGTTGTTTTTTTAGTTTCTGCGGGATATTTATTATTCGAGAAAGTACTTATCCACTTAGTTTTTACTTGTTATTTTTAGAAAAATCTTATTGATAGTATTAAATGTCCTGGCATGAAATTAGAGTGTCAATTGGGTTCATATTATTTTATGTCGACCTTCAGTGTCTTTACATTATGTCTTAGTTACATGCTGTTTTATATCGACTGATTTATACTAATACGAGTATATCCTTTCAGCTTACGTTTACACTCGTGGCCATACAATGCGGTTGAAATCATCTTTTGATTAATTGTAAAAAATTAAGATGAAAAGAGTAACGTTCATAGCTGATCTGTTACTCTTTGCTTATTACTTTATTACAATATTTCAGATCAATAACATATTGCGTGTTGACGGTAGCTTTTTGTATTCTTGTGATGGTCTTTGTCGGATTAACACTTTACGGAATGAATGCTGGGTACAATTTAGGTCAAAAAGAGATAGCTAGCATAGCAGGTAATTCTATTTTTTAACACTAAATTAATTTCGATTTTTTAAATTTAGAATAGTTATGCTTACAACTGTAGATAAAATAATATGACTCTGAATTTTTGTGAGTATAATAGTATAGTTTTTGTTTTGCGAATATTTTTTCCAAAGTATATTTTTTAAGAAAATTGGTACTAATTATTTAAGTTGATACACTTTTTATTATACGCTACTTTTTGTTACGATACTAATAATTTCCATATTTTTATGGTAATCTCAACAAAATATTAAAGAGAAAATCTTCATATAAAATAAATAGTAATTTTAAATTACTTTGAGTTTTTTTGTATATAATTCTTAATATGATGTGATGTTTTATAAGTTTTTCTTTTCATTTTGCAGTTGCTGGAAAGTTTTTCAAATCTCATTTGCACGATGTTAATCAATAGCAAAAGAATCACTTCGTTATTTACACAAATGTTGCTCTAAAACTTCAAATGTCTTCAAAATACTGGGCTTTTAGTTCATAAACTAGAAATACGTATAACAAAGAAGAATACGGAACGCAAACAATAGCAATTAAATATTTCAAGATATTACACAAGTTCTTACGTAAAACTCTTGACAAAAAATCAGTCTTTATTCTCGGTAATATTTTCATTTCGCTTAGAAGTACATTTTCTCCCTTTAAGTGAGTCAAGTCGTCAATACGAGAGGCACATTAGTCTTCGGGGGAGGGGTATGCCCTCAAAATTATTTCGACATATGGAAATTCTGGAGCGCGTAAACGCTGTCAAAGAATAAGATATTTCAAAGTTTCAGATGAGATAACTGTGGTTCAATCAAGATTTTCACTTTTGTTTCTAAAAGGTTTAAGAGTGAGTTGAAAATTTTATCCGTAAGTGTAATGTATTTTTGAATATTGTTAGGTTTTGTAACTTGTAAACAATAAATGTACAATGTTACACGTTTTTTTATTCTATAATACTAGTAATAAAACTATAAATTAGCCTTGAAAACGACAAGCTCGTAGTTATAAGGATACTGACTTAATTAGAAAGAAATATAATCATCATGATTGTTTACATGGTCAAATTTATTTACATAATTTTCGTACGTAAGAGGTTTCAAAACCTTAGGTTTTTATAAGTTTGAAGTCTAAACTGACTTCTAGACTAACAGTCAAATCCTGATAATTCTAATAGAAGTGATGAATTCAAATAGCATTAAGTATCTTATTCATCCCCTGATCCCCTGGGAACATAACACTAAAAAGGATCCTACATGTTATTCCAAGCTTTGTTCTGCCTTTGTTTGAAATTTCAGCTCAATCCATTAATCTGATTTACTTTGCAAGAGTAATCACCCAGTCTCCAAAATATTAATTTCTTTTAAATATCATAGCGATTACTTAATAGGATCACTCGTAATTTAGGCACGTTTACGTAACGTGTCTCACCTACAAGACACCTTCTTTGACTCCCGCGAGCTTCAAAAAAGCGTCTTTGTAAAACGGCCTAACTAACGCGCTCATTACGGCGCGTGCGTGCCTAGATACGCTGCGAAAGATTCCTCTTAAGATTTATCTCTGCTCTACGTATATAGCAGAAAAATAGATTAAGTGGTAGTTTGTTAATATTTTTGTTGAAATGGATTAGTAGATTAAACCGAAATTCGGTACATACGTAGGGCTAAATCTGGGTGTTCCAACCATAAAGCTTTATACATATATGGATGCCGCGACTACCAATAAATAAAAGACTGGATATTTCAAACTGCCTAGCTAAACTAAGGTAACAAGAGAACATGAACAGCAGGAATAACTTTTTTAATTAAGCAAATATAAACTTTACCAAATCCAAGTCAAATTGTCTTAAAGCGAGGATCGATGGCGCAAGTGTTACTTTACGGACAGCTATTTGCCATCAACGCCACCAAATAATAAGGATAAGCTCGTTTTGATAAGGATCTGTTATTTAAATTATATTAAACATGATCATGATTCAATAAACGGGTTCAGATTAATGCATCTGAAAAATATCACAATCATTGTATTATTCAAATATAGATATATGTATAAATTGAAATTTGATTTGATTCAATATCAATAGAATTATCAATACCTAGATACCTAATAACTTTTTTATTTTTTATAAAATAAGAATATAATAAAACACTGCCACGTAAGTTTACCTCTCAAACACTTTTTGGCAGAAATCACAAAGAAGCGTATATCCTAAGAAATAACTCAAGATACAGCCCTCCTCAAATACTCCCTTGGCCCTCTTGCTCGCGATTCTAAGCGTGATCATCTCTTTCTAGTTTTCACCCCCTCTCCCTCCCTCCTAATTCTTTACATATTTAAATCCTGCTTCCTGGGAGCTTCACATGATTGTCTCCGTAAGCTTTCGTTTCGTTGGAGCTTTTAATTTAGGGATATTTCCTTAGTTATGAAGTTATGTCTCTACGTGTATCCTTGGAATGTGCGTTATTAAGTTATTTTTTCCTTAAATTTTGATGTTCTTCTATTATTTTTTGGTTATAGGGTTTTGAAAGATAGTTAACTTTAACGTATAGTGGAGTAATAATGGATTAAGAGGTTCTTGTTTAAAACGCATTAGCGATGCCTGTTAACAATACTTTTTTTTTAAATATGCGGACCATCTTCGAACTCTTCGTTGCGTAATGTCAGATGATATTGATGTCAAATTTAATCCGGTCACTTGTAAAAAGTCTTATCATTTTAAAATGCTTGATAAAATATGTGCTAAATGACTTATTTCTGGTAACTTAGCTTAGAATCGCAAACTCCATCTTAAAGCGCATGAACTACAGATAATTTTTTTTTATTTTAACTCAAAGTCAAAGTCAAAAGAATCTTTATTTCGTAAGTACTTACTTAAATACATTTGAAATAAGTCAAACAAATTAGAAATTGAACTGAATCTACCATCCCTTCGGAAAGTCGATCTGTTGAGAAGAAGTGGCAAGAAACTCAACAGCAATCATCTTTTAAAATACACAATAACAATTAACAACCAGGGAATCCCATTTTCTTGCATCCGTATATCTTATAGTAAAAAAAATTATGTAACACTTATCCTTAAATCTATCGAAGGGTTAATCTTAAATATTTTGGAATTTTATTATAAAAGCAATGTTAATGCTACCTTCTGTAAATGTTATCCAGTGAGTTAAAACGTTTTAATATTTGGATTTGTCTGTTTTCAATAATAGAATTCATTAAAGGTCACAAACATAGCTAAAATAGTCCAGTAAACTCATCCCAAAAGAACGCTGCAGACATCAACGTACGATATCAATTAACTGCGAAAATTTTTGTTTAAAATTTCAAAGAGTTTTAAAATTGATCCTCTAGATATAATCATCAATGCGTCATTGTTGCACACATGCAAAGCCTTAATAAGGACGCGGAAAAATGCAACAAAAAACCCCAATGACAGTAATGAGAAAGAGAGATAAAAACAACGGAACACACGCGGGCATCCAAAATGAAAAGTAGTCATTTTTCCACCAATAGCGAAATTATTGGAAAAACTACGGCAAATGAATTTATTAAGCCCTCCTAGGGGTGGTGCACCCTCGCCTCCCTGCCTATAACAATATTATTTTATTTTTAATATGTCATGTTGCATGAAGGCTCATTTTCTGTAAAAAATTGTGTACATTATTTACCGCTATGTGCCTCCGAAAATTTACATTAACACGTTTATGTACCAATCTTTTTTGTTTGGCTGTGGTCCTTATATACGGCTTCGACTGCATTGAAGTAATTAAAGCACCTTAAACCAAAATTTATTTAAGATGACTGAAATATTTATTCACTTCTGAATATTACACTACTAAAACTCTATTCATGTGAAATCTGGTACAAGAAATTAAATTAGCTAACACTATTTCAGACTTTTTTATTCAAAGATTTACTAGGCAGACTTGTTAATGTGCAAAGACTATGCCATCAAGTCTAAGAAAATATTTTTTGGCAGAATGCACGGATTTTTTAGACTTCTTACACACATTTTAAAGAGAACTGTAGGTACTCCTGTGTTTCGAGAAAAGTACTTAATGTCGTACTAAATACATTAAGTTGCTTAGTTGAGTCAAGAATTTTAACCTACCATAATATATACCATAATTTTAACCGAATATAACCTACAAAGGCATAAATAAAAAGTCACAATGAGTCAAGTGTAAGATTCTAAGCCAAAAATCCAGCCTCGTCTTTCCACTTTCTTTATGAGAACTTCTATATGATCGTAAACCTAGTTACTAAATGTGGCGGTGATGAAATATCTTTCTATTAAGGAATTCCTTATCAAACATCGTAAAGTATTTTTTATTGCTGACTTAAACTTCCATGCTGGACTGGGAGCGAAAGAAAAACATAGAATGTGACAGCTGCTTTTCTTCCCGGGCATACTGTAAAAATCTATTAAGGGACAGAGGTATTTTGCGATAGGTTGGAAATAGGTTGACCCCCTGTCACTGCAATAAAATCTCTCCATCATTATTATACCTCTAAAATTTAGCAAACGTTCCATCAGATGGTTGTATATACTCTGGTGTTCTGCTTCCCCCATAAGGGATACAGGCGTGAAGTTATGTATGTATGTATGTATTCAATCTTATTGGTGACTCAAACCTCATTGACTAAACCCAATATCATTTGATGGTAAGTGAAAATGACAGCACACGGGCTGAGGAAGGACTAATTACACGTATTTATCACATAACTGTGTACAGACGTAACCAACAACATACTTTAAGTTGAGGTGATGCACATAGTTCATTAAAAAACAGACTTCTTGTTTGGCAATACATAAAATAGACGTGGATAAAAACCAAGGCCTGCTGAATTTCCTGAACGTGTCTTCCTGAATGATATAGCTTTATAAAATAGTTCTTAAAACATAATGACAATAATGCAAAGCTCGCAACTTATTTGATTCTCTCGGTTAGTAGAAGATTGGTTCTCCTACAAGTTACTTCACTAGGTGAAGTTCTCATGTATAACCTAATACAAAAAAAGACGAAATTTATTGAACTAAGCAACTTTTAGCTGGATTATAGTATGATAATTATATTTTATATTTTAACTCAACGTTTCGGTATCATAGTCGGACTTTATAAGAATACAGTTTTATTAAAACGGTACAAAAATCTGTTGAATAAGGTTAAGACAATATTAAAATGGATCAAGCTTAACTATAATACCTCACATGTTTTTTAACTTTTCGCGTCGGTGTTTTCGAGGTCATAAGCGATAGGACTACAGGTGGTAATACTTTTTATTTCCCTGAAAAATGGGTCGGTAAAGTCGCATCTCTACCACCCCTGAAAAAACGTGTCATAATCAGTTACTAATCTCATTGACCTACACTTAGAGGTCGTTCGTAAAAGTAGGATTTTTCAGCTTTGAAATATTATTACTCCTGTCATTTCAGGACTATTTCGTCCGTGTTTCAAACTACAATTTTAAAATATAATATAGAAAATATTAGTTTAAGATTTTTAGCCTAACTGTATACTCATATATTCTCGTAAGATTACAATTCTTTTGACCAAGACGCATAAATATTAAGATTTCCTGTTTTGGCCATTGCTAAATTTAAGTGATTGTTTCTTTTCTTTAAAGCTATAAATAAATGTCTGTTTGTCAAGCAAGTTTACTTACAATCCCTCAAAGGAGGTAATTTAATTTCAGAGCTTCTTCTAAAATTACATCTGTTATCAAATCTTTCCTTTGTTATTTAAGAAGAAAGTTTTGATTTTTTTTTTGTTAATTTGTATTGAATACACTCAAAAGCTATTTTACCAGTATTTTAACCAAATTTATGGTTATATTTTACATAGGTTATATTTATCAAGAAATCAAACTGCTTATTGGTAATTTAGTGTTACATTTTAAGTTTATCTACTTAAACAACGTGAATTTAAGAAACTAATAAAGTTAAAATATCAAATCTAGAATCGGTTTCTTTCAAAAGTTTTCAATTACCTATTTTGAATTAAGTTTGAAAATTTACGACTTTCAAATTAGGATAAAAAGAAACAGATATGTGTAACAAGCACATATTTGACTTAAAAGTGTAAATAACATAGTTTCTTAAAAGGTGGCTCTTAAAACACTAGAAATAATTATTTCAATCAAGTAAGTTTAAGCTAGTTATTCGTCAGTTCAAGTTTTGACGTACTATTTTCTAAGAAATGAGATCAAAATATATTTTATCCAGTAAGCAAGGTCAAAAAAATAAATATTAGTGGGAAGTTAAGAAAATTAACTAAAAATAGATACTTTCCGTAAATTGATTTAAAGTAGGCTATTAATCCTTCTCAAATTATATTTCAAAAATAATTTATAAATTCTTTTACCTAATGGTATATGTAGTTGCGCAGACCCAGTTGCTATCACTTTAGATATGACAATACGATCTCAATCTTGAGAACGATTTTAAGTTAAAGAAGAAACTTAGGATTGTTGTCAGATTTTGTAGCGTCTTGTTAAGGACGGCCTTCAGAATTTTCGTGTTTGATTAGCGACCAAGTCGACACCAAATACCAATGCTTTAGGCTGCAAACTGGACGGCAGCGACAGCGAGAGCGACAGCGGCGCGGGCGGCGATTTCCGCGACACGATTTCCGCTGGTGTCGAGAACGGCCCAGATTCCTGCGTCGCTGCGTGCTCTGCTGTCGCTCTCGCTATCGCTGCCGTCCCGTTTGCAGCTCTTGAGTTTCAGCAGTGTTTTATATTGCGTAATTCTTAACTAGATTTTATCGTAATTTATGATCAAGTGAGATAAAGGATTTAATCAAGTGAGTGAACCTTTTCCCTAAACTTGCCTATATTTCTAGGATTTACAATATCAAGAATACGTCTGCAATAACAGTATTGGTATTTAGGTAAATCAACAATATTTGAAAACAATTTTGTTAGGTTAGACCCGAGAGTGGTTGTAAATATTTACATTTGTTTACTAAAGGCCATTAAATAATTTTAGTTATACGCGGGACATCGAAAATAGATAGGTTTTTTGTGTAAAGAACTTTTGCTGGTGAATTTATTTGAATGGCCACGTTTTGGAACAATATTTAGGTTTTATAAGTTTTTTCTTTTAATTATTTCACTCGCTTATAAACTTTAAGGCAAGGGCGGCAATAAACTAAATGTAAGGGCGGGTGGATGGGTAGAAGATTTTTGAGCGAATGTGTGCAATTTATACCCTGGCAAACAATTCAATGCATTAAAATGACACTTCCAGTGTGCCCACTATAGCGAAGATCAAAAATGAAGTCGTGGTTTAAGTGAATAAATGTATGTATTCTTTAATAATAATATCGCAACGTATGAAAAAAAAATTTTGGCTCACAAGATATTTATTTTGTTATGGTGCTATTAGCAAAGGGCAACTATTCTTTAAATTTTATTTTTAACGACAAAGAGAGTTTTAAAATAAAGAAGTTATCGAGTTGAGTTTACTTCCACTGTAACCGTTTTAAAGCACTAGGTATTTTTGGTAGTTTATTATTTTAATTAAAGTTACTTTGAAGGTAAAGTACACTCATCAAATTCAATTATTTAAAAAATGCTTTAAAATATTATGCAAAACGAATGACAAAAACTCGTCATTTTCAATCATTCTCATTCAGTAGGTACTTACACTACGAAGTTTCTAACTGGTATCATTATTTTTCTATTTGAAATTTCGAACTGCCAGTTTACTGCATTGAATTATTTGCTAGGGTCTTTCTTTAGTATTCATCAACAAAACATGAAAAGAACAATCATATGAAAGGCTTTATTTAACTGGCTACTTAAGGCTGAAAAAGAGGCCTTTGCGCCCATATGCACTAGCGGTTGACCTCCTAGGCGGTTCGGTCCAACCGATGTATCTTCGCGGTTGCCTCTAAATTCAACCGCCGTGGTTGAAATTTCGTGTCGGTTAAGTGCGTTAAATCTCAAGCGGTTGCATATTAAACTGGTAAACCGCGCGGTTAGCCACCACTCTGTTCGCGTATGGGCGCTTTGAGTATACAATATTGAAGAAGGCATCAACTTAGACGCAACTTAGCCTTGGTGCTGCATTCATACACAGTGCTACGGAGATCAGTTTTATTAAATGGCCAGAATATAACTGTAGCGAAATGTGAATCCTATCCTACTGATATTATAAAGTTTGTGTAAAGGGATCTATGTTATTCTCCCACGTTGAAACCTCTTATTATAAACGTATGTGACGCTCAAAATGATAAACGGATTGAGGTATAATTTTGCAATAGGTGGGGCACAGTCTGAAACATTACATCTCATCTTATCTGACTAAACTTACTAATATTATAAATGTGAAAGTTTAGATGTATGGATGTCTGGATGTATGGATGTTTGTTCCTCAATCACGGGAGAACAGCTTAACGGATTTAGATGAAATTTGGCATAGTGGTAGTGTACAGTCTGGAATAACACATAAGCTCGAAATTGCGCGGGTAAAACCACACCCAACAGCTAGTACTATAAATGTGAAAGTTTGGATGTGCTGATGTTTGTTCCTCAATCACGGCCGTTCGGCTCAACGGATTTACATGAAATTTGACATAATGTTAGTTTACAGTCTGGAATAACACACAGGCTACTTTTTATCCCGATATTCCCGTGAGATTAGAAATTTTATGGCTATAGCCGCAGGATATAAGTATACGGTTTTAATCCTGATATTAAGATCAAGCGCGCAAAGCAGCGGAGTACAGGTTGTTCCTAAGTATATTAAAGCTTTCTTAATAATTTCTCATAACCTTTTAAAAGCACAAAACAAGCTGTTAAAAAAACAAGTAGTCTTAATTACGTATTCATTCGAAACTAAAATAATCAAGAACCGCGTCGAAACTCGTTCTTTTCGTTTTTCTCCGAAAGTTTCAGCTTGTGGAACAGGCGCTTTTGACGTAAAAAATTATGTTTGTTAGTTCGCGTCTTGTTTCGCTAAGTCGTATTTTAGCAAATTTCTGAACGGTCCTGATTTACTTTTGTTTTAAAGCTCCTAAAAGGTCTTAATATTTAAACGTTCTTTAGCATAATTGTACAGAAGACGCAGTTACTTATTATGTTACTATAACTGTGTTTGACCTAAATATTACTGATACTAAGAGACTATGTATGACGTATTAGATGGATGGGGTTTAAGGGAGAACTTACTATTGGTAAAACATTTGCCGTCGTTTCATATCACCACAATAGCATAGCTATGATATATGACTTATTATATAAAACATTCTTGTATATAATATAATAAATCAGAAGAGTTTATTTGATTGAACGCGCTAATCTCTGTAACTACCAGTCTCATTAGAAAAAATCTTTTTGCATTTGATAGCCACATTCCTGGGAAACGTTAAATACTTTGTCAAGAAATTTCCACGGAATCAGTAGTAAAACCGCGTGGAGCTGCTAGTATTTTATATGCAAGTTTTTTCACAGTCAGCTAGGTAGTGGTATAAATAAGGTATTCTTCAAGATTCCGTGGTCACTCAGAATAATTACATTTACGAACCGCAACTGAAATGATTCAATACTTTTTAAATTATTTTGAAAACTGGTAGCACAGAAAATTTATAAATAAATTGCATTTTTATTTTATTTATTATTACCTAGCTTGTTTCATTGTTTTCAGACAATAATTTTATGAATTATAATAAAATTAATTTAAAAACGAATTCCCTGTAACTTTAGAATCATATAAACCATTGTTCTGTAACTATAACAAGTAACTTTGGTAAGAAAAAATGTATTTAATAAAATAAATGTAGGAAGCCAATTTCATCGATATATTGCAATTGATCGATGTAGAACCGACAATAGATCTACTTATTAAAAAATATTTAACAAGGTTTTTATTGGTATCACTTGTTCAAAAGTAAACAAAATTTGATATTTGATTAAGCGATGAATAAGAAATGTTCGTGCTAAATACTCTAATTGCCAACTGATTCACCACGACCATGACAGACCTTTCTGATCACAACATAACTAATAATAAATAATCAACGAATGCAAAGTATAAAAAAAGCCTTCACTAACAGGCTTTGGCTAAAGCCTAACACTTCAGTCATCAAGGTACAATTCATCGTATTGATACAATTTTATTTCGAAAGTTACCATTTTTTTTAAATGTACTTAACCGATTTCGATAAAATTTATACGGAACTTTAAAGTATCCTATATCATATGAAAGAAGAATATTCAAAATCAATTCATAATTGTCCGTGAAATCGTGCAACACAGCTACATAAAAAATACACACGAATTGTGAACCTCCTCTTTTTGTAAGTCGGTTGAAAAGGGTTAGTTTTGCTGACATAATAAAATATAACCGATGACAATCTTACGGCAAAAAAACAGCAGAGTCTAGTTGTTGTGGAAGGCAAACGTCCCATCCTTACTTTACGAAAAAGAAAACAGCTTTAGGAACTAAAATGTAGGTAAGAAAAATTACGCTTCTAAAATTATGGAAAAATATTTTATTCCCTCTCATTTTTTTTTCAGATAATTAAAGTATAAGTTTTCTCCAAAGTTTAGCTACCAAAAGTAATAAACGCTGATAAACGCGTAGGTACAAACGAACAAATCCGCAAGCTTTTAAAATTGAATATGTATATAGACTAAATAAACAACCTAATTGTAAATAAATATACATCTTTATAGTGATATTTGTAGTTGGTACAGCTGTGATCGAATCGTAACCCTTTTATTATCTGTTTGGTTGTAATCGGATAAAAATTACTTCGAAACTTTGCAAAATCTTGGTATGTTTGTGATGGACGTTTATCTATGTAATTCAAATAAAAAAATAACGTAAAATGAAACGGTCAAAACCTACAATGCTATGTTTAGTTTGAAAAAAGAAATGAACTACTTTATGTTGAGGTATCAACCCTTCCCACGGAATAAATGCATTTCCAGCCATGGAAAAACATAAAATGTACCAGCTGCTTCTCTTCCCGGGCATACTGTAAAAGTCAGTTAAGGGACAGAGGTTTTATTGTCGTTTTTGTGGGCCTGTCACTGCAGGACTATTGCACTGACCACCTGTCACTGCAATAGTCTCTCTCGTCATTATAATACCTCGAAATTTGTCAAACGTCAAAACGATACTTTAATAGTCTCTGGTGTTCTACCTACCCCATAAGGGATACAGGCGTAAAGTTAGGTATGTGTGTATGTAACACAGCAAAGCTCTTTAGCGTGGTAACCACACAGGACGTTTGTAAGCTGGCTGTAGGTTTCTGGGCTGCTACTGTTTCTACGATGCTTCTGTTTCTAGACTGCTACTTTAGGCACTGTTTACTTGGATACCGCCTACCTTAAAACAGCTCATGTTAGTATCGACCAAAAACAGCTTGCATGCTTAAAAAGAACCTTCTTTAGCGTACTAAAGATTTCTTATTATTTAATATCAAATTAGAGTATAGTCAAACCAGATGTTTAGGAAACTTACTAAACTAACGAAAACATTATAAAGGCTCTATGAATTATCTGGCTATTATTTAATCACCAAAGCTTCAACGGTAGGTGAAAGGTATCTACGGGACCCTTAAGGCATCCTAGTGCTCAGTAGTCATCACATTAATCAGATGCTTTTTGCGAAAAGATTCAGGGGCAGTAAAGGGTTAGGTTACTTACAGTTTTAATATTTAAATAAAAGTACTTTTACACGTCGCTCGTGACCACGGGGTCTGCAAAGACACCGAAACGTCGAGTTAAAATGTAAAATATAAATTATACACGATTAATCCGGTTAAAAAGTAGTTATTTAAATTATGAATCGTGAAAACTTAAGACAGTTTTAATATTAGCTATTCAATATTATTATCAAAATGTCGAGTTAAACTACAAAGTTAAACGCAATTGAAATCCAGTTAGAAATGAATTCCATAAAATAGCTTTTTGATTTATTCTTTCATAACTTCTTAATTAGCGTAATATTCTAACATTATAAACATCAGTTTTTTTTCTTAACTGTCAAGTTAATATGACGAAATAAAATAAAATACAAAAGTTTCGAAGTCGATTCGCGAATACCGCAATCTATGACTTCGGCCCCCTCACGGGGTGTTTTATTTTATCTCACTTTGTTTAGAGCCTTTGGGGGTAACAAGTGTGCTTTATTTTATACCTATCGGGGTATAAAATAATACCTAGTTGGGAGATGTATAGGGGTTTGCTTGAACTCAATTTCGTGTTTAGTTTTAGACGATTTATTTAGATTTTTTGGGCTTTAAATTAAATAGTTTAAAGTGTTTTGTTTATATATCATACAAGGAATACTTAATACTGGTTTTATCTTAAACCTAACTTTATTTTAACAAGAGAATATAGCCATTTCATTCGGAATTTTGTATATTGTAAAGTTCATTCCAAACCGTTTGCTTAGAGTTACAAAAGAAATGTACAATTTCTAAGCAATTACTTTACCCGCAATACCGAGCTTTGAACAACTTTAGAAAAACAAAGCACAAAAATATTGAATAACAAATCTAATGCAAATTAAAAACAAACATTTCGTGACATAAGTCAATAGACTTGTCATCGCTTACAGTCCAAAACAGAAACGTTACAACCCAGAAAAATGAAAAACCCAGCCATTGTTTCTAGTAATAAAAAGTTCTAATAAACATGCAACTAAGCTACAAGCTTCCGGGCAAATAAAACATAAAAATATATCCTATTTTCATAGGGCGGGGGTGGCCCGGGGGTAGCTACCCCATCTGCGCAAAAACCCGAAAACATCGAAATGAAAATGAGTGTAGCGGGGGGATGCCGCTGTGTTGGTAATTCATTTTTAACATTAAGCTTGTGTGTGTTTTTAAAGTACAATCGGATGCTGCGATCATTATTATAATTAGTGAGTTTTTTTCTTTTTTTTTTCTCTTTTTTTAGTTATCATTTTTAAGAGTTTCGTTTTAAGTGTCACACTTGTTTACGTCACCTAATTGTATGTCTGATAAGCTCAAATTATAAAAAAAATCGACTTGAAAAAAATTTAAGTTTTGATATTAGTTATTCAGTGGTGTATTTAAAAAGTTTAGGTAGATGTAAAAAGATAAATACTATTATTAAACATTTTTTGAATAATAGTGTGAAATAAACCCAGTTTAGAATAGTTTCGTATTTTCAAACTCTACATATGTCGGAGCTGCGTTGATGTCTTATAAACAACGCATGGCTGCCCGACTAACTAAAGCTTTGGTAGATCGAATATTATATACTTCTCATTACATTTAGCTGTATTACCATACATATAATAAATAAACAAACATTAACAATAAATTCATCTTAATTTGTATATTAAGTTTGCGAATATAAGTTACATCTTTCAAATGATAAAAAATAGCGTATTTTAAGGTTCATATTATTTTAACAATCGCGTATTAGTTTCCAAAATGATCTAATCAAACTGCAGTCTCCGACTGTACCTCCCGCGAGTTCGCATTGTGCCCTACACACACCTACATAAACTACGCAGAACATAAAACGCAATTTTGTATTAGATTTAATTTGACACACACACACATGCACGCGTGCGTCTATACTTAGTTCCACAGCTATGTGTACGGAAGTTCTCTCGCTACCTACGCACAAATTGATTACGAGCGCTGAGAGGCATTAGCATACACGTGGGTTCTTTTTCTCTCTATTCTAACGACCAATCAATTGCTGGTTCTATACAGAGCGAGTATTCTCCTATTGGCGTAGTCAGTGGGACTATGACGAGCGTGTGCCGTGCACATGCTACGGCTACGTCACTTCAGTGACATCGCAGCGAAAGTGATGTAAGTGAAGAGTGTGCTAAGAAAGTGCATGCGTGGCAGTCGCTAGTTGCGCCCGAACCTAGCCGCGCCATCTCCCAGAATGAGCGTCGATTTAAAAACTATACGAGCGTACCGCGCGCAGCGAACTCCGTAATACCACCCCCCGCGTAATGATTTTTTGGCGATGAATTTATATTCGCGCGCGAGCGGTGCCACTTTTTCGACCCCCTCACCCTCACTCCTACTCATTAACGCAACCCAGATATGCAATTCTGATCTTTGACGAGGAGGCTGTAGTGTCGGCGGGCACCTCGCCGGAAGAGGTGGCCCGTTTTGTTTTTTCCCGCTTCATTATTGATGGCATCGGGACGGTAATGCGGAAGCATGTGTGAACGTTTCATTACAAAAGGTGGACGCGGCTCGTGTTAATATTGCAGACCGACCGGACCCGACCGGACGGGTGGACGCCTCCGAAAAAAAAATATCTAAATAAAATTTAATTGAATTGGGGGAAAAAATTAAAGTTTGACTTTGTCGTTTCGGGAAATCGGCGCGAAAGTTTCACGAAAGTTGGAAGTTTGCGAGGCGTGTGTGCGGCCGGTCGTCACGCGGCTATTGGACAATACCGAAATACGCCGTTTCCGATTTTTTTCGTTTTTGCTGTGATACGGTTGTTTGTTTACTGAAACTCTCACAGTGACTGTTGATGTTTTATTTATTATCCGTTGAACTTTTTACTTGAAAATAGTTTAATTCTACTACGTTTGAGGTAAGTGAATATTTTAAGTGCCCGTTTTATTTTTTATTTTCAAACTAAACTTTTGAGGATTTAAAGCAATCGAAATATTTACATGAGAATAAAACTTCGAGAACGCGGAAGTTTCTCAGGAGTGGAATTATCAAAAATTATTTATTTATTTTGGAAATTAGCATAGCGACAACAATGCTCGCACCGGTCACCTTGTCGGTGATTTAATCTCTCGTCGGAGAACAATTAGCAACCCTTTCGCATGGCCCTATTATGATGTTAAACAGTATCTAAGCGGGCAATAAGACCCTGGGGTCAAGCTGTGCTGCAAAATCCGAATGACCTGCCCATTAGAAGATGCTGCATAAATAATTACCTTTGCCCATTTAATATTTGGCATTAAAAACTGCACCGAGTGACCGTTGACTGTTCGAGAGAGTTATACTACTTAAATCGAATCAGTAACGTCTTTATTAATATTTTTTTAAAGTCTTTACTAATTAGGCTTTGATTTATTGATAAGCGTTATTTTAAACAATATTTGTTATTAATTAGTTATTATAATTTAAAATTTCGTGAAAAGTGAGATACGTTGTTACAATTTATTTTATGTGCGGTTTATATCTTTTTATATTTATTAATATTAAAATTTACAATCTTATTTTTTAGATTGATGTATTAGAACTTTCTTTTTACTACGCGATATTAAGTAGGTTTTATTTATTTTAGAATAAGTTTTGTTACGTACTAAAAATGATGTTTTTAACACTCACCTACGCATTTTTAAACGCAATTGTGATTTGTGTTATTTAAAAAAAAGTTTCATTGTAATTTAATGCTTAATAAAAAAAATATTAAACATAAGTAATATAGTATTCAATTTTTGTTACTCAATAAACGCTCGAAGTGATTAAATAGTTTTAAAAAGACAACAACTAAACCGCGCGTAAAATCCAAATTTAAACAAACACACAACCTAATTAAAAATAAAACTACCTACCATTAAAGATTTCAATTCCAAAAAAAAAGAATTAAAAAACTATGTTCGAAATTCAAACCGTTGTTGTCAGCGCGAGCATCTAATTGCGTATTTATATTGTCTTAAGTTTTCACAATTCATCTGATAAAAAAAAGCTATTGGAACCGGATAATTATTAATATTACATTGATATCTCAATTCATACGGTGTTTAATACGGTTAATTTTTTTTTTAAAGACGCCATACGAACTCCATGGCCACGTTATATCAATCTGGTTTAAAAAGTTCAAAGTTGCGTATTTTCGAAGCGCGGTGCAGTCCGAGCTCGCGCTCGCTGCAGACGCGAGCTTGCAGCGTCTGGACCGTTTGCTCCCCATATCTATCCCGACACTCATTGACAATCCACCATTGTATCCAACTAAGCATAGATTTTTCAATTTCTAGTTTTCGAATCTTGTTTCATGAATGGAGTTTTGTTTGTGGAGTTTTTGGAGATACGGGTTTTTGAGACGTTAGGTTTGTGTTTTTTTAATTGGGTGATTTTGAATAAAGCTTAATATTACGTTTACTCAAAATTTTTTTTTAATACAAAATAATTGTAAGTTTCATAAATTTTTTTACATATTTTTTTTTCCTAAATATTTCGTAAATATTAAATTCGTAGTTATTTGCAAAGTAGGGCAAAAATCTAAGCAACGACACAATACTATAAAGAAACTTATTACAGTTATTCAGCAGATTAAATGCTTATAAAAAAGTCTTATCTAAATAAATTTCATAACACACGGGCACACGTAATGTTTGCTTACTTGGTCGTTTTGTAATCATATCGGAAACGCAGACGAGTGATCATTGATTCATACCATACATCTACAAGTACAAGCATAAAGCCCCAGACTAGAAAAAAGTAAAAAACGGTGACAGACTCATTCCGTTTGCCGTCTCCGTTCTAATCGCACCCCCACGCACGCGCGGGTTTTTAATTGCATCCCCCACCCACCCCGGAAAAAAGGGCCCGATGGATTAGCATACAGCCTCGCAGCCTCATAGCGCGAGAAACAGCGAGCGCTTCAACATTACACCCTTAATTTTTTGTGTAGTTTTTCACGCGCGGGGCGCGGGCAGGGAGGGAGGGAGGTCGCTGCGTGCGCGCCGCAGCAGTCGGCGAGCGCCGGCCGAGCGCGATGCAATACCTCGCACTATAGATATTGCACATACGCGGCCCACAACAAACGGCTCTAAATTCAAATCACAAAAAAAAAACATTCTTTTTTTTTCATTCGACTATCGTGTGCCAGTGTTGTGTTTGTGAAGTTCCGTAACTTTTTTTTTATTTACAATTTAGGTAAGTTTTTATGTTTTTTTTTTCTAGCATAGAGTTTAGTTATCAGTTATGACGTTGAGACTAGCAAAAATTTGGCGATAGCTGGGAGCAAGGTCGTGGCTTGATGATAAAAGTATTTGCACAAAAATGTGTTAGACCAATTCGGATAACCTCAATTTAGGACAACGAGGACTATTGTGCTATGTTTATATCAGAGTTTGATCATTTTTATTATCTCTTATAATTCATATAAAACTATTTTTTAAGTATATTATGTAATAGTGAGTATTCGTTTTTATTTCTGGAGATTTGTTAATAATCGCATCTTCTTAGTTCAATGAGCACAGCCTTATTTAAGTCGCTTCTTAAATATAGTGCACGTCTGCAGTGTTACACACAAGCCAAGAAAATTATAACTAGCCAAAGTATTATTACAGAAAAATATTTTATAGAGCTCTGAGCTTAATAATCTTCTAACGAAGTTTTTTAACGCCTAATTTTTTTATAAGGCAATTTACATTAGTTTATTAAATGATTCTAGTTAGTAGCGTAAAATTAATATAACAGTACGCAATTTTTTTTATTGATAAAAGGAACGCTTAACTTATTTCTTATCTAAAATAACTATCTGTCTAGCTTAAACCGATTATTTTCACCCATTGCATTAAGTAGAAGAGCGAAATTTAAAGGCATCGCATCAATTAATTACTTACATATAAAAAATATGTGTATGAAATATTAACAAGGTTAAAAAATATGTAAATCGTTCTAAGATAGTCTTATAAAAGGGTTCGTTTTTCCAAAGGGACCGGGCAACTACGAGCTTCGTAGTCGGCGTAGTACTAGATTTTGTCTAGGAACTACGACTCACTTCAATAGTAAAGTTGTTTATCTACGAAATAGCTGAACTTTTCTTAATATAAAATAGCAAATTGTTTTTTGTATGTATTTGTTTTAACGACGCATTATGTAGTTTTGATTCTATTTTTAATTAACATTTAAAAAGGAACGCAAAGCGAGCTCCTTGTTACTGTAAATCTATATAAATTTATCGGTTATTAAATTAGTGCAGGGATATTTTAGTATTTAGTTTTCAAGCTCACTAAAATGTATATTATTTGAATAAAATATGCATAAATTTATATAATGTTATTAAAAGACTATTTGAAATCAACCAGAATGAAATACAAGACGCATTAACTAAGTTGTAATAATAAGTCTCCTAAAATATAAAACACCTTAATTTTTCCTAACCACGTACTTTACCTTCGGCTCCATCATCACTTAATATCAGGTGAGTGGAAAGAGAGGCTAGGCGAGTCATCTATGTAAAAGTAAATTAAATCTAAAGTAAATCTTATTTAAAACAGCATAAAATTGGTATGGTATTAGTAGTGTAATGGCACGCTTGTTGCACCTAAAGTCTCAGGTTCAAATCCCAGTTACTTCAAGTTGGAAAAACATACTTAGGACTGGCAAAATGCTGTATAAGTCCTTATTTTGCCGTGTAGTCTCCTTAACACAAGCCCTTTTTTGGGACAAGAAGTTTGACGAGAACACATTTTTAAGACTAGGATTTTAACAGGGACTTAGTGAGTCTTAAATTAAGTTTAAAAAAGCTTTCCTTTAAAGAAACAATACGTAATTGCTCTACATGATTAGGGCTTGAAGCAAGACGTAGAAGTACCATTTAATAGAATATTTAAAGATTCGACTGCAGTATGCTATGAAATGGAATACCTAGATCGTAGCTAGTATTTCATCTTAGCAATAATATTGTCAAACACGGAATCGTTTTACCTAACGTAATACAGATATTCGATAGTGATGACATTTAGTGCCTTAACTAATTAGAAATAATAGAATTTAGTTGTTTAACGCTTAAGTTTTTAGCCCGAAAAACTCATTCTAGATTCACGTAAATCTAAGTAGTATCTAAGATGTAGACTAGATGTAGTACCCAGCTTCGCTCGAGTACAGTTTGACTTTGAGAATGCCGTCTTTGCATTTAGATTTATTTCAAATCGATTTTTCTTACAACTCAATTTTATAAAACCATGATAGCTCGGCCCGTTAATAGGGTAATTGTAAATAATTACAATAATCCTAAATTGAGCCCAGAGAAATATTAAATCGGTGCATACTATGTCAGAATCTAATAGGAAGTTCCAAAGATTGTCCCGAATATATTATATATGGTAAGATTAACATGCGTTTTCAATCTAAGGTTTAACCTAAACAATCTTGTTCTTGTAAATATATTGGCTAATCTTTTCCATAAGCTAAAACACAACACCGTGTTTCTTAAGGGTTAGATGTTTTCTTGAATTTCATAAGGTGACTTAGGAGGTATTCTTAGTTCAATGGGTTATCAATTAAAAATTATGAGGATGTTCTCGAAAGAACGTTTCGAACTGTTTTTCGTCGCGGTGGCAATGATTCAATCATAACATAAAACTGCGGCCATATTTCTTGTACTATCTTTTCACTCGTATTTTCTTATATCATAACTTTGATACTTACCTTTTGTTAACATTTTAATCTACCAAAGTACCTCTAGAATAATGGGATCATTTGAGTGGCAACTTTTCGCGAGACTCCTATACTAGATCTAATTGTAGCGGCTTTGAGATTTACATCACTAATCTTTACGCGAGAGAGTTCCGAGATAGTAGAATGAACTCAATGTCTACACATCTTGCTAACCCCCTACGTCATGTAAACGTCAGTTAAGTCAAAAAAAAAGAAAAATACATAAGCAAGTCTTAGTTACAGTCAAATCCTACACTAGTAGTGAGACAGACCTGTCAAACACAACCAATAAGTTTATATGAGCTTGTGTAATAGAGCACACAAAATTGTACTCATGGAAACCTTAGTGTACTCCCAGAGTTAAGTACAC
Source organism: Stenoptilia bipunctidactyla (assembly GCA_944452665.1). Classification (NCBI taxonomy): domain Eukaryota; kingdom Metazoa; phylum Arthropoda; class Insecta; order Lepidoptera; family Pterophoridae; genus Stenoptilia; species Stenoptilia bipunctidactyla. The sequence goes on along the minus strand of OX101729.1, from coordinate 23,459,877 downwards.
CAGATAGTCCCAAAAAGTTAATTTCCCAAACTGCCCCAAATCAAACCCAGGACCAAATCCCATGTAAAAAATCAACCAGTGGTCCACGGCATAACTTTGAATGAGATTTTGTTACGTTTCCCAAATTTCGACCAATTGGAGCGGTCGTGTTAACGAGAAGACTTCGAAACATCGAAGTAAATAAGTAAACAATTTTCTACGCGACAAAGTCTCAACTTAGGCTCTCATTAACTGTAACTTAAAAAACAACAAAACGAACAATATTTTGATCTTAATTGTGTACAATTCGATAGAAATTCGGAAACTAATTTTAATTCGACATATATTATGATAATGATTTAATAATATTTATAAAACTTTCAATGGTGTTATCGTAAGGATTTTTGTGAAACGAAAATTGAACTCGAAAAGTAAGAAATCTTACACCGTTACTGAATTAATGGATCATCGCCATTCATTGTGAAATACCTTTGTTTATAATAACTACAAGTACTTGTTATCTAAGTGATTTCGTGTGTTTCTTGTGAATTTAAAATACTAGGTAATACGTGTGGATTTGTTGCCGTGTTGTTCGTAAAAACTTCGCTTTGTAGTTAAAGCAAAAAATGTTTACTTAAGCTTTTAAAAAAAGAGTTTGTTTTGGTATTTTTGATTAAGAGATTATTAGGACGAAGCGCATAGGTACTTAAAATAAATCTGTGTCTCTATGAAAAACATCGCTGAAATACCACATAAAATTTTAGAGTATTCTCAAGTTTTAATGCTTTGAAGAATAGTAACCGGATTTAATTTTTAGTTTAAATATAATTTAAAGTTTTAGCATCATCATACGTTCACATCAATTGTATACATTAATAAAACATTTTTTTAGAGAATATAAGCCATTGATATAGCTTGATATTGATCCTTTTACAAAAAGCCCCGTGATAGCGTTGATCGCGTCGAAATTTTACTCTCCTGAAAAACTATTAAATATAAAACTTTTTTTAAATCTTCTAATCGTTTGAGAGGCAAATAAACTGTTTATCTTTAATATATTACTAAGAATAGATTTAACGTTCCCTACAAAATTACTTTTGATATTTTTAGACAAGTCGAAATCTTCAAAACAATAATAAATAACTTACGAAACCAAGTAAAGTCACGGGTAGAATCTTCTATTAACTTAATTTAAACAACCAACAGTAGCTTCTAAGAGTGTAATCAAGTCGTATTTTTATCTCGCTCGTCAATTAGCTAGATATTATAGGACCGTATAAAGGAAGCATTTTTTTCTGCTGTCATTGAACTTCCAGATAGTATTAGTGCTAGCATATCAATAACTGTCTATTCATCGTTTGACTTTGTTGTTGTTCTACATTCAAACTTATATCAAATAAAAATTACAAAATGATATTACATCAAATGAAATTTTTGTTCCTTGGGCAAAACAGATAAAGAATGGAAAAGTTTATCTTAAAATCCTGCTCACACACACATAACTCACGCCTGTATCCCTTAGGTTTATAAACCACCTGATGTCGCGTTTGACAAATGAGGTATAATAATGATGGATAGAGGCTATTGCAGTGACAGTGGGTCAGCCTTTCGCCCACAAAAATGCCAATAACCTGTGTCTTTTAACTGACTTTTACAATATGCCCGGGAAGTGAATCAGCTGGTCCTGCTCATCATTATATGAATCATATTTTGTAGATATGGACGGATTTCGGTTGCCCTAAAAAAGCTTATGTTATGTATTATTTATGGCAATAGAAAATAAGCTTACTCAAGTTTAAAATTTAACGCAAAATGTATTTGAATATTTACTTCATCCTTTCCTAAGTCCTATTGCTTCTATTGTTCTATGACATCCTTCTCAAACTCAAAACGTATTTATAGCTGCAATGGCTTGACAAATAAAGCTGAAATTTCGTATCTTGGTAAGGCAAAGTCTTGCTATTCCTAAATTTTCACACGATCAGAATAAGCAGTGGTAGTAGTAGAAACATTTTTATCTGTATCAAATATTCAATATAATTCTTACATTCACAAGTCTATATTAAATATCTATTTTATGAAAATAAAGCTGCGCTAGATTTTTAGGCAAATGACTCATTGCTTAAAACGAATAAAATAATAATATACTGTTTTAAATGATATCTAGCACTAATTTAAGCAGTGATGGATTGAATTCGAAATCATTATTATTTCCTTAACAAGTACATTGTAGAGCAAAACTCATTTTTTAAATTTTAACATGTAAACTTCTGAAAAAGCTTGCCGTAAAAGTTGATACGCTGCCACATACCATCAGATATGCAATGATATTTTTCGATTGAGCTTTGTGAAAAGTCAACTCATTTTGTGGATATAAGAAACAATAAATGTCCTTAAATATTCTGAAGAACTTTTTAAACTGCGCATTTAAATTCACATCTGGGACAAATACTTTCAAAAACCTAAAAATTCTCAACTCTTCATATTTTGAAAAAAGTACGTATAAAAAAAACCTAGACAGCTAAGTCAATAGAAAAAAATCTAAATCCAAAACACTTGTGTATACAACAGTACTTCATACGCCTAGATGTAATGACTAAATGGTACACTCAGGTCCAAAACGCTTTATGTGCAAAATGCAATAATTTATAATATAGCTATTGCAATATGAATAATTATTGCTTGTCACAGCACAATAATGTGTTGATAACGTCTAGACTGTGGTTTTGTAAGGTCAAATAAAAGAAAACTGTTTCAAATTAAGGATAACTAGAATTATTTTAGTCATTTGTTAATTCGCAAACATATTGACGCTTTCTATTTGACGTAAGTAGAATTTTTCGTGTCAATATTAAAATAAGAACTGTTATGTCTCTGAAGCATTTTGAAATAAAATAATATATAGAATATATTTTTCAGATTTGGCCCATTAATTTGGAGCTCAAAAATTTTGAAAAATGTTTAATACTTAAAACACATAGGTCCTAATTTAGGTTCAGCAACACTCGTAAATTTGGTGTGGTAAATAGTAATGTTCACGGTCCATACAGTCTCTGACCTGTCAAACTACTTTTTGTTAGGTATGTGAATGTATAAAGATGATATTGTCATTGAAATGCTGCCTGTTTATATCTAAACTATTAGTGCAGACTAGATTTAATTTCTTAGAAACGATATCGGGATTTTCATAACAAGTGGATGATACCAGTAGTCTATTGAGTAACTTGAGAGAGTAAAATATTAAAATCTTTGCTGCGGTTTCTAATATAAGTAAATGATTTGGAATTAACTGAACATGAGCTATTATTTGTATCAAATAAATTGTTTAAATACATTTCATGAGTTGTCAAAAATCTGACAGGTCAGCTATGAGCATTACTCTTTCAAGTTTATCTTAACAATGTCATCTTTGACTTCACCATCATTTACCATGAAAAAAGTCACCGATAAAAAAAAATCTACTGAAGATCAATAAAAATGAATTTGATTTCTGTCACTGCGCATCTTTAGCGTGGCATTTAGTTTAATAACTGGAATGTTTAAGTATTTGAAATAGGACCTGCTTGGACGGTGGTCGACATCCGCCCTTTCATTGACTAACACTTTCTCTGGAATTTGAAAACTATGAAATATGTCGTAATAAAACCCTTATGTACTATATTGAAATTTGATTATTTGGCTTTTTTGGTGTAAACAGATTTGATAAAAAGTTATTTGTATGAATGAATGTTTGTTACTATAATATGCTTAAGTGGCGGAACGAATGAAGCTGGAATTTTAAATACAGGTAGGGCATTACCTAGAATAACAAATAAGAAACATTTATTCATAAATCTTAGACGGGTCCATGATTTCAGAGAGTGAAATCGTAAAGTACATTTAGTATTATATACTTAGAGACGAAAAGTTTAGCATGCGATTCTGTTACAAATCGTATTTGGTCTAGGCCTAGTGCAAGTTAAAATGAACCTAAAAATGGTTACGTGCGTTTCTTTTTGTAAATAATTAAAAATGTCCTTTTTCCTACATAATTCAACGATAATCTAAATTCAAAAAACATATCTATCGATAACATAAGTAGTTCCGTATATATGAAAGAGTAGACGCAGATAATCGCAACAGGATTCTTTTTATGCAATTAAAGAAGTCTTTGAAATAAACAATGATCTTAACAAAAACAATACAATCTCGACTTTTCCATTATTACGGTTGACAATCGAATGGCCTTCTTAATTTTGAGAATCGACTATTGACTCATTTTAAAGTCGCTGATTTTACTTTATAGGAACTCTTGCGCAGACTGTGGTACGTAGAGGCACCCTTTGCGACATGTCCAAGAATTTGTTACTAAACTTTACTGTGAATGGACCTGACTCCATTAGTAAGTCATGTACTATCATGTACTTTACCTACTTACTCTTAATTTAGTTGTGTTATGTATTGTTACTCACGTTTTGTTGAATAAGCAATTTTAGAAGGAAGTAATTAAATTTGATATTGTTTTTAATGATAACAGCATCACGTTATACTTTTTCATAGTAAAAGAGGCCTCGATTATACTAAGTTAAAGTTTTTTTGAACATTGACGTCAAAAAGGAATGGGAACGATCGTTGGGACCAATGTTGGTAAATGCAATAGAGTTTAAAGGTTCTAGCTTCGTCTAAATAGCTGTTACGTATAAACGTTGACAATTTAGTTTAAAATTTAAGCTCATAAGGTACAAATTTGCTCAGCAACGTTCAACTATATGTGGCTCCCAAATTAAAAAGGCTATGTTTACCTAAATATGAAACCCATTCAATAAAACAGTTCTTATTGTCAATCAACGTCATTCTGTTTAAAGAAAAAATCCATTATGTATTCTTAAGTATGTCTTAAAAAACTCAAAAGAGCATTCGGTCCGTAATAAAATAAAGATAACGCATTATTTTCATACCCATCTCGCTCCTAACTAGGTAGAGATAGCATAATTAGATACTGTAGTCAGAATAAAAAGACACCTATTTACATTACAAATATCTGCAGATCTTACAAACATTTGTCAGTCTGCGGGAATCAAAACCATTAGATTTCGCGTTGCTCGGCCAAGAACTATCTACTTCTACTATGAAACATCTTAATATTGTCTTCAGTTTTCGCAATTCATACCAGCGACTGACCACACAAGGTTGGAGATATCTGTAAAGACACCGAAACGTTGTGTTAAAATGTAAAACATAAATTAAACGCGATAAATCCGGTTAAAAAGTGTTTTATTTGCTGAAACATCTTGTTAAATCGTTTTACATTTTCATATAGCTTGTTCTAAAGCTTCGGCTAGAAACCACCAACACACTCATAAAATGTTGCAAATAATAATTACTACGTCGTATTCGGTACTCTTAACAATCAATGCGTGACGTAAATACACATATACAATAGGTTGGATTTCCTAACAACTTCTTAGCGTCTTCATGAAGTGACCAATAATCTATCCGTACTATATTAAAGGAGGCGCCACTGCCGAGATCACTTCGCATTCTCAACCTTATAGCTTAGGTTATAGATCTTGAATAGTGTCTTCATGAGAATAGTATTATATGTATTGTATTACAATGGCTATTCTATCGCACATATTATAACCCGTATAGACAGATAGATATGAGTGAGTGAATAAATAAATATTATTATAATCAATAATCTATTAAAAACAGTAGAAGAAAGAGAAACAGTAAGTAACAGCTACGCTAAGCCGGCAGCCCGGACGTGGTCCGGACAACAACGCATAACTATTGGCTTGGTGTAAACAAAAACAATAATAATTCGAATTTCGAACACATTAGGATACTGACTAATTGTAAAGGAAACTCTGATGTTGCTAGATACAGTATTTATACGGGGTTTGACACATATTTTAGTACCTACGTTTTTTATATTATTTCTCTAACAACTTCCGAGGCAGTATAAAAAGTGATTGGTATACAGTCGAAAGACGAGACCCTTGAGAATAGCCTCCTTCTACAATACGTTTTTTTAAGGAAAGTATTTTATTATATATAAGGAAGTTAAATAGGGCAGACCAAAGATAAAATAAAATAATCAAATAATCTAAACGGTTCATTTGATTTTTCATATCAAAAAGCACATACATTTTTTACAACATGATCCAATCCGAAATTAAACATATGCGACATATGACCCGGATAAGAGATGTTATATTTAAATACAATTTTTTGTGAATAATACATAGGAAAATACCAGGCCAGAAAAATACCGGAAAATGCCTTTGTCCTGCATCGAGAATCGAAGCCGAAACTTTTTGCGTATGCGCCGGCTATCGAAAATAGCGATAATTACGATCATTGATTATGATATTGACAAAAGTTATAAAGATATACTTTATCATATATTCACAAACGCTAATCGAACCTCATCATTCAACATTACTTTAGCTAGCCATGAGGTTACGATCTCGAAAATATTATACCAAAAATTTTATTGCAGTAATTTTAGCTACCAAGCGTGCTCAAAATTAAAAGGGCTAAAATAGTTAGTGTTTTTAAAAAATTGCTCTAAAATATGCTTACATAGCACTAAAAAGATTCCAGTTTAAAAATTTCAAGTTCAATTCGTCAAAAGTTTACTAAATATCATCATCTAACTAATATTATAAATGTGAAATTTTGGATGTCTGGATGTTTATATTTAGGATATTTGGTCCTCAATCACGGCAAAACGACTCAAACGATTTGGATGAAATTTGGCATGGTGATAGAGTACTGTCTTTAATAGCACATAGGGTACTTTTTATCCCGATGTTCCCACGGGATTCAAAATTGCGTGGGTGAAACCGCGCGAGTTAGCTAGTGTCAAATAATTACGAACGCTTCGTAAATGTGCCAGAAATAGTCAAATATCACAGTGTAGACTGCTATCAGCTGGTCTATCGCTTTAGCAAATATATCTAAAATCTAGTTTATCTGTGCAATCTACCGTAATTCGGCACACCTTATCTGTGCAGCTATTTAATAAGTAAATTTGTTATTTATCCTAGGAAAGGAATAAATTGGGTATTTTATCGTACAACGCCATCTATAATCTACATAGATGACGTTGTTAAGGTCGTAGATAGACGACGAATATTATCTGTGCTTTTTCAATAGAGGTCTAGCCTTTGACCTCTATTTTATCTATGGTAACCGAGGACTGAAGATGAAAGCTGTGGGTTTACCAATGTGGCTAGCTTTGACAACGCGCTCATTTTGGGCTATACATATATCCCACGTGGTCTAAATAGTCAAGATAATAACGATAACTGCTAAGTAGTAATATAAAGTTAATAAAGCGCCCATTAAGTTCGAGTTCTTCCAAAAACATGCAAAGCAATTTTTTTCTTATCATCAGTAGATTTTCCAAGAAATTTGTCCTTTATTTTTCGGCAGTCTTTTACTGTCACAGTATTTGCATAACAAAACAAATTATAGATTATAGATTTATTTCAGTTATCACTCTATAAAAATACGAACCTTTTTTTTGTTGGTAAAGCATCTCAAATTGGTCCTTAAAGCAAAAGGAATAAAGATTACATTGAAAACTATATGTTGTAGACTGTCAGTTACATTCGTTCTTTTTTATATCAATTTAAATACATAGTGCTGCTTGTTATTGAACCGTTGCATCATTTTTCCAAGCTAAAAAAACAAATGCTGAAAAAATGTCCAATTAGCAAAAAAAAGACGCAAATATATCAAAAAGTCCACTGTTGTTGTACAGTCACGTGCATTAATATGTACACACTTCGCAACTTATTCCGTTATGATAAGGTTCAAATTACAATGAAAATGTATACATATTTTTAGACGTAACTGTACGTACGTAAAATTTGTATTATTATAATTATATTTAGCGTGGATTAGTTATCTCCAGAGATAACTACTCCTGCCCTAGGTTAGTGATGTGACGTATATCGATAAGAGCGTTACGTAATATCGAGTCGAGAAATGTCGCCAAAATAATAATCATTGTTACCTAGGTAATGTTATTGTTTCAATTCAAACTTGCTTTCAAAACGAATTAAATACAGCTTTCTACACAATTTTAATTAGTTTACAAAACCATTTATCTTTCTGCTAACTAGCGTAAACTAGATCGCTCAATGACATTAGTGTTGTAGGTTTCAAATGCAGCGGTTATCGATAAACTTCAAACCTAAACAAGCTTCTATCTTTGCCTCGCTATCTGCAAACCACAAAATGTTTGTTCAGCGCAGTTAAATCGACTTTGTGTAGTGTATTTTTGCACGACACTAGAGATAAAAAAAACTATATGACCTAGAATGTATGTCCGATAACTTAGCAAGATATAGACATGCTTTTTATAAATAAGAACCTAATGATTTTGTGAAATATTACTATTTGAATCACTTCATTACTTATTGTTACCATATTGGACGACCACTTTGGCGATGGGGTAACAATGTCTGCCTCAGACGCCGGTGGTCGCGGGTTCGATTCCCGCATGGAGCAAGAAAAAAAATGGTCCGGGTCTGGGTGTTTATCTATATAATATGTATTTATAATCCGCTAGTTCGCTACGTGGTATCCCATATCACAAGCTCTAAAATTAACCCTGTATATTTTCTCTTAAATATCAGCATCATAGTCATTTATCTTCGGTAAATATATTTTCCTTTTTAAAGGCTTGTTATTTTGAATACGTCGACTTTCTGTTCTGAGTTAGGTACTTCGGAGGTTTTAGTTTTAGTCGTATTTAGTTACAATAAATATTCAGAATTTATATAATACCTTATCGTCAACCTAAATCACTAGATTGCCTCAAGAAACCAATTAAGAAGAAGAAGAAAAAATCGATATAAGATATTTACCTTAATCCCTTACACATCGTCAACTTATTAATTAAGCAAACATCACTATTTATTTCAACAACTCAGCAGTAAAATAACAATTTTCAAATTTCGAACAATACAAAGTTTACGTAAACGTTTCATTCACAACACACACATGCACACACGCCACTATATGTGTCACCACTACATAGAACCTAAGCAAGCGATTCGTCAGCTTTCACTTTCGTATAAAGCCTACATAGTTGGGATGCCTCAATCCGCTCTGTGATTGGTCGTTTCAAGTTTGACCTTTACGGTGATTGGCCGGTGGTTTCCATGTACGCATATAATGTATATGTTTTTCCGGATGTTTTCCTGAAAACTATATGTTGGGATTTTGGGATTACGAGAAGTAACGCCCTTATTTCAAGTAAATATGTTATGTGAAGGTTTCGGGATCCCTTTGTATGGAAATTGCGAGATATATGAAGACATCTTGTTAGCTATATGTTAACTTCGGTTCCGATATGAGGATAAATTTATATATTTGAACAGCCTTCATTTCTTTTAGGTTTCGAAGCTATAGATTTAATATTGATTACTTATAAAATGCTAGGTTTGTTAGTGTGTATGTTTGTTAGTATTTTACGTTGAAATAACTAAACGGATGCACAAAGATACCCCAAAAACTCACGAAGAATCCTTATATGCTGACATTGACTGACTTCTACACACCACCTTCTAGTCTTCAACTAAATATACTTTATCATTAGAGAATATACTAGATATAATACTTAAATCAATAAATTAATACCTAAAACGTAAAGAATTATGTAAGTTATCACTAGTTATAAAAAATATTAATATATTCAGTTGATAAAAGTCTAATTTTTTAGACACTATCTAGTTTAGCGGCTGCGATATCAGCTATGACCTACCCTTATCTTTAGAGCTTGTGACTTAATTAACTTCATATTTTAAACATTCGATTTATAAAAAATCATAATTAGTGATAATCCTATCCAGTGTTTATAATAAACTAACTGTGCCACGCGGTTTTACCCGCGCAATGTCCAATCCAAAACATCGGAGTAAAAAGCAACCAAAAATTAGTATTCCAGAAACGATCACTATGACTTTCATATATATCCTTTGAGCCGTTATGCCGCGATTGAGAAACAAATATCCAGACATCCAACCAAACTTTAGTGCTTTAGTATAGTAATATACGAAACGAAGGTACCGCGGTCCTTTTGATGAAATTTAAACATCTTTGCTGCGTTCCGGATATAAGGGCTATACATAATATAGGCAGGATAGCCTTCTGTCATCCATCAATGTCATAGGATTGGAAAAGTAGGTAGTTCTCTGGACTTCCAGGTGTCTATGGACAGCGGTGATTTCTTAACACCCTTTATAAGTGTTTTCTCTTTCCCTTTATAAGTTGCAAGATAGGGTACTCTCAAAAGAGACTAACCCTTTAAGCGGGGCTAACTCTCGTGACTACAGAAACGATAGAGTTAAGCTAACTACGGTAAAGTGTTTATTTAGATTTAAATGCTTAAAGACAGCGTACAATGTTACATTATTAATAAATAAAAACTTGGATGGTTTTAAAAAACTGTTCAATCTTTGTTTATTTAGTTCAATTGGTACCTAACACATTTTTACCTATAGCTCCTCTCAAATAGTAAATTAGTACTTATGCCTTTGTGATAAAGAACTTGATATGGTTAATGGTTTGGCGCTTTCGTACTGAATCGTTGAAAATCAGGACGTTAACATTGTATTAAGTAGTACTGAAAAAATATATAGATGGCGTTAATTGATAATAATGGTCGTTGATTTAAGAATGCAGTGTCATAGTTAGAAGTTTTATTCGCGGTTAAGTTAATTTAGATCGATAATCTTACTTCAAATTCGGTTGTTAAATTGATTGTACGCTTAGAAAGGCTTAAATAAAATCCTTCAAATTCTGCAACAAACATACGTTAATTAAAATTACGATGACTTTCAATTAATTCTTCATTCGTTTCTAAAACCAGCTTGTAATATATTATTAATGTTCATAAAAAAATACAGACATTTTAAAGTAATAAAATGAAACGTAATTCTAGCATTTATCAATATAGCAAACACTATAGCAGATTATTATATTTTTTTAGCACTAGTATCTTAGCAAACCTTAGTTACCAAGATAAGCTATCTTGAAGTCTAGGTTTCTGATAAGCACTGAGTGTAATTTTTAAATAAAAAAATATATATAAGTAATGTGTGTTTAGATACCTAAGAAATACTTTAATATATAATAACGTAAGTTATAATTATTATAACTTACCTTATCATAATACTTTTTGTGGACTCTTCATTATTATAATACCTCCAAATTTGTCAAACGTGACATCAGATGGATGTATAGTCTGTGGTGTTCTGCCTAACCCGTAAGGGATGCAGGCGTGAAGTTGTGTATACGTGTATAATTTACGTTTTAACTCGACGTTTCGGTGTCTTTGTTGACCTCTGTAGTGAAGAGCTACTGATTAATCCGGTTTGAAAAATGTTTTAACGATTCCTTAAGACAATAATGTTTTAAAATTAATTTAAATAATCTTTTTGCATACTGAATAATCAAATCAATTTTGTTTCGTAAGGATTTTTTATGATACAATAAAAAAAGAGTCATGGCTTTAATTTTCCTGTAATATAAAGTTCCTTTTTTAAAGGCATTTTTGTGGGCGATAGGCTGACTCCCTGTCACTACAATAGTCTTTCTCCGTCTTTATAATTCCTCAAAATTTGTCAAACATGACATCAGATGGCCTTGTTATGTATGTATGTATAAAGTTCCTATGAAATTGATTATTAGAAATTCACGATTCCTTTTGGTGACATTTCCTTATACGATAAATCAAAAGATTAAATGAAAGACGTCAATATTGGTCACGGAATCTGAATTCTCGCATCTTTGCCAATATAATAGAGCTGAAGAGATTTTTGTTTGTTTGTTTAAAAATCCTAATTTCAGAAACTACCAATTGGATTTTAAAGATTATTTTTGCATTTGGATGCCCAATTCTTGAAAAAAGCTATGGGTATAGTTTATACATAATTTCTTACGGCTCTAACGTTACATACGTGGATCCGCGCTTAGCTCCTAGTATTAAATAAAGTTAAGTAGTTCTAAGTAGGTAGGTATAGCTAGATCAAACACGGATTTCGATAAACTTATAAGATAAGAAAAGATGCAATACTTACTTTATTAACAGTACCTAGACATCATTAGCTGCAGTTATGATTTTATCATCTAATACTTTTATCTTTGATAATAATGTTCTGCATATTAACAACTTGCAATATTTTATGGCATTTTTATTAAACGAGATAGGAAAATAAATAAATTACGAAGTTATTTCAGCTGATTACGAAGGAATTCTAGTAGTGTGCCTATTTATTTTATATTTAAGAAGATGTGCAAATTTTAGTTTAATCATTGTATTTGATAAATTAAAATAGGTTATACTTTATTAGCAAGACAATGTATATGTTTATACCTTATCTTATAACATAATTGTTCTTTTTATACTAAAAAAATCAAGAATTTTTGACATTAATTGTCAAACGAAATTTAAAAAACTGCATAAAGAAATTACGAATATTATATACCCAAAATATACTGGTTGACTTGTCGGTCACTTTCGAAATTCGAGGACGTGATAGTTCGAGATCAACATGAAGAGAAAAGATAAATTAAAAATGAATATTAAATATTTACTGGTTAAACTTAACCGAAAGTTAAAGAATTTATTACTCAACGCATGGTTACACTGGTATGGACGTACCCACGGCGCTATCAACGCAGAATAGGTAGGTAGGTATAGACTGCGTCACTCACGGTCGTCGACCTAGTAAAACTCTTTATTTATTTAAAGGGAATTCTGCTGAAAAATTAAGTACCTACTGTTATTACATAATTATGCTCAGAATCGAGTACAGAGCGCTTTCCTTCAATATCTAAAATTTGTCAACAGGCACCCTTTATATACAAACTAAAACACATACGAGTGAAGTCGGGTAAGAACACTAAATAAGACCAATCTTGAAAGGAACAAGGTCATTCTTTTACATACTTATTTAGGTATTTATTTTCCAACCCTAACATTTAACAAAGGGCTAGGCGTTAAATAAAAAGTCCCTTTTGAATACGCGGTAAAGATTAATAGCTGTTCTATGAAAAAAGATACAAAACGAACATTTTGTAAAAAGACTTAAATGTGATAACTAAAGAGTTCAAGTTAGAAACTGTCGCGACTTATCGTAACTATAGTTAGTCTCAGTTTTAATGTACCTCAGTTATAAATAAATAAATAAATCAAGCTAAAGAGTTTGGTTTACCGCTAATCTCTAAGGCTTTAAACTGGACGGCAGCGACAGCGTGCAGGCAGCGACGCGGGGAATCGGGGCCGTTCTCGACGCCAGCGGGCGTTAAAACGATTTGTCGCGGTTTCATACAAACTCACTACTTTCTATCGTGTCGCAGAAATCGCTGCCCACGCCGCTGCCCGCGCCGCTGTCGCTGTCGCTGCCGTCCAGTTTACAGCCTAAGGGCACGTTTAAGGTGGCGCGTCGTGCGACGCGTCGTACGTTTTACTGTCCATATCCATCTGATCATCTTATCGCATTATTTAAATCTTAATTTATGTAATGGCATATTATCTCAAGTTTTTTGATTCCTTATTTAAACTAAAAGATAGGTATATAATTCTGGTTCCTCGTTTAAACTAAAAGATATTGAGGGGTCAAATTTTATCGAGTAAAGGTAATTTTATTTTACGAAAATCTCAGGTTTAGGCTTTCTACAGACACTCGTGGTTTCGAGTATCAAATATAAATATTTCATACATTTACGCCATATTCTCCAGCCTAAATTAAGTTTTTTTAAGAATTTGTGTTATGGAAAGGTGCATACTTACTAGATAACGGATAAATCGATGACTTAATGGCTAATTTCTATCATCGTCACACAAAAAACATTCCAAAGGGGGATTCGAACTAACAAATACCTAAATAATTAAAAAAATAAGTATATTAAAATGTATCGAAAAATTAAACTTGGTATTTAAATATCAAAATCGCTTTAAGTTAGTATTTTGGACACGAAGCCCAGTTATAGAAACTTAAAGCATCGGTACCTTTTATTTTCTTACGTTCAGAGACAGCCCTTTGAAAGCCCTAGGTGTTAAAGAATACCTATTTACTCTTTTGTACCCATAGTTTTACCTAACTTCTATTGAAATATAAAGGGGACGTTGCAAACTGTTTTTTAGAACATAGGTATAGGGTTAATTTTACGTTGTCGAATCTTTTATGGATTTGTCATGTAAATATTGACTGATTTATAATTTGACCTCCCTTGACAGACACATAAGTTGTCCTTCTTACTGATATCATAAAAGAAAAAGTTTGTTAGAATGTTTCTAGCTATTTGAAAAAGAAACGGCTGGGTTGAATCTGTTAATATCAGCTAAATCTGTTAAATACATATTGATAGTCCTTCAAGATAGTAATATATGAGGATAAAGTCGTACATACATACATAACCTCACGCAGAGGCTATAAAATCATCTGATGTCACGTTTGACAAATTTGGAGGTATTATATTGATAGAAAGAGACTATCGCAGTGACAGGTGGTCAGCCTACTGCCCGCAAGAACGCCAATAAAAAACTTCCATCCCTCAACTGACTGTTACAGTTTCCCCGGGAAGAGAAGCATCTGGCACATTCTATGTTTTTCTTTCGATCCCAGTCCAGCATGGCAGATAAAGTCGTCTGTTAAATATAATTTAAAAATAGTATATATTCCCAAATATTAAAAATTTAAAACAAAATAACCAACTTATTCATTAATAAAAATAGGTAACAACAATTTTTTAATATCAGTCGTTGATTCAAACAAAGAGTAACACGCATGTTCATACGTTTTTTCTTAGAAGCAGTTGCAATCATTCTTTCTTTACTAGTTCTAACTATTACGAACATAACCACTTATTTACTACTCTCGCATTGTTGTAAAACCAACCTTACCACCTTATCATAAAGTTGCTCAACAATTAATATAACAGAGTACAGTTTTGTTGACAAAACGGTTTGTTAGACAATCACAGTGGCCATTCCAATGTGGAAGATAATGGATATTCTGATTACTTGGAGTATTTAGAAGGACGATATTTCCGTGTCAAATGCAAATTTCTACTAAACATTTAAAAAAATTGTTCTAGTGTAACTAAACTGAATGACCTACTTATTGAAACCTATTTTAACATTCCCTCCAAAAAAGCAAAGTCACAATTTACGCAGTATTAAAAACAAAAAGTTTATTAACCAAAGAGGTTTTGACGAACTCATACGATCGAATCGTCTTCTCTTATTTAAATAAGTTATGGAAATAAAAACAATATTTAGGTACTCGATTGATATAAATAATACAAATGTCAACACTAAGACGATGTTTAAAGTGAAATTAATTATTCTTTTTTTTCTCAAAAGTTCAATTAAAATATTATTTCATTTTTGGAGAAAAAGAAAGGACTTTTATAATGTCTGGCATTGGTAATAAAATTGTCTTTAATTTTTTACGATTAATAATAAAGTATGAAACATATTATGTGCAAAGTTTTCTACTGAATTTTAATCTAGTTATCAAATAACAACTGTTTAAAAAGAAACCACCATCAGGTGTTGATGTTACCCAACTATTATTAAGACTTCTCATAAAGTCACCTTATGATTTCAAATGTCAACAAACAATTCTCAAGAAAAAACTTTTAATTAAATAACCACTGTTAAGAAGCCTTGCAAAGTCCAAAGTGAAAAGTGTGTTGAAATCTCAAAGTTACAATTCAATGCTACACGAAATAAGTTACAAACTCCTGTAAGGTCAAGCATGGCTAGGTAACGCATTTGTTCGATGTCAAGTTCAACAGGAAAGAATAACTTACTCGTTTAGGTAACTTACGAAATTGCTCCCTAGTTTTATGTAGGTTTCCTCACTTAATTAGGGCTAAAGGTCGCGTTCGAATTGAGTTATTTTAAAGCACGGGCGAGCGTGTGGAACTTATTATGAATTTCTGTTTTTATATGAAAGATTTCTTGATTGACTTAATGGCTCTGAATCAAACTGACAATATCAGAGCAAGTTTGAAGTTCGATGGGCACTCATTTATTGAGATATAAATATTTTGTAATTTATACTAAAATATAATAAAACTTGAGAGTTAGTGTACTAGTCTCAATTACAAGTCATATTTGTTTTCGATAGTCTTTACTAAGCCATGGAGCCATGCAGTTGGTATGATTGGGGATTTTATTTTTATTTTTTATTATTATTTAGGTAGGCTATATTACACTAAGAAATCAAATTTAATTAAAGTAAAACTTGCACTACATGTGTACAAAACAATAACTAATGTTTATTTGTCAGCTTGGCTAATTAATCAAATCAAAATCATTTATTTACCAGATTTGTGGTTACATAAGGGTGTTAAAATATAATACAGATCATTAACAATCTTCCATAACAATCGTGTGTAAATATGTCAAATAGAAGTAGGTACAGTTTATTTTTTAAGTACATAATGCTCATTGGATGTCGAAAATTGTATTTAATTCTAGATTGACTGCCTAATTTATTATATTAAGTTCTTTGAATGTCAAATATTCTTTTAAAGTGTCAGCCAAACATTTATACTTTTTTAAAATAATATCTCTTTAAATTTATTAGGTAATTAGTTATAAACATCTATAGCTTTAATAAAACAATTATTTTCAAAAATATCTAAATGGCACCTAGGGCGGTAAAGTTTATATTACAATTTACAAGTTAATTTACAATTTTGCTTCGTTAAACTATGTACGCCTTTCCTCTATTTTACTAACTTATTTATAATTCTTCCTCCACACATTAAGTTCAGCAGACATAAACACTAAGTTATCTAGGTCTTAAGTGTCGCCAGTAAAATTATTTATAATATTTTTATCAATAGTTAGCATAATAAAGTGAAAAATAGGGCAAGTGCATAATAATTCACTGTCCAATGACAATTAATAAGTGGAAAGAATCAAGTTAAAGTAAAGTGACCTCCTTGTACAATCTCTAGTTGTTTTTATAACTCACTCAGTTTAAGCTTGCTTACATGTAAAACATCACAATGTTTGAAATTCTTTGGGCATTGAAAAACTTACTTCACCCAAATTTTCACGTCCTATTAAAACTTTGGCTAAAGGCAAAGCAAAACGTCATCTGTGTAGGTGTATTTAAATTAAAATGATTTAAAGTTAAATTAAACAGGGAGTAATTTAATCAAACGCTGTAATATAAACTTTTTAACAATTTAGTTCCGCATATTAGCACCCGCAGCGCTAGTGGCGCTCGTTCTACAAAACGAACACAAAACGGAATAAACATACATAATTGAGACCTTCCTCCTTTTGCAGTCGGTTGTTAGAGACAGTATAAAAATATTATACCTATCCGTTCTCTAGTACCTATATGCAAGTTAACAAATAGTGTGAGCTTAACTTAATACTTAAATCGTATTTTTATTGACAGTTTAGTTAGGTACATTATCTGTAAATTTTAAGATCCCATATTTACCTTCTCACCCATTTTGCCATCGTCTCTGTAGCCTGAATTCGGATATATGAGTACAGCCTCCCAAATGTATGTCAAATTTGAGGACTTCTGCTTAAAAAAACTAATTTTAAAGCCTCCAAGTTTGAAATTAGCGGTTGTACTGTTGAATACGGCCCATTATCTTTATTAAATTTTGATAAAAATACGAAGATAGCTTCGACAGCTGATACATGATACAAAGTGATAAAACCTGCCAAGCCTATGGTCCTTAATTTTGAAAAAAGTATTAATCTTAGTTAAAACAAATACTTATTGAAGAAACTGAAATTCTAAGCAAAAAAACACAGCACGCCCAAAAGGACGTAAAACGCAATACTAAATAATCGGAGCGACACTAGCGCCGCGGGTGGTAATATGCACAACTAAGTTGGTCAAAGTTTATAGGTATCGCAGCTTCAACCTAATAGTAGTAAAATTAACTCAATAACTCCTTGTTTATTCCAAAGGTGTTTTCACAGTTTGTTTGGGGGTTTCACTTATTCATCCTTCAATTACGTACTTAGGTTAAAAAAAAAAATTAAGTAAATGACTAACCAATTGTTTTTTTACAGCTACCCACGGACACATGATTCGGTAAACAAGATGGTGGACACACAGCATTTCTGTTTGCGTTGGAACAACTACCAGAGCAGCATCACCAGTGCTTTCGAGAACCTTCGAGATGATGAGGATTTCGTGGACGTGACATTGGCCTGTGATGGGAAGAGTTTGAAGGCCCATAGGGTTGTACTGTCAGCTTGCAGCCCGTATTTTAGAGAATTGTTGAAGGTAAGTTTGATTTTTTTAAGGGATTTTTCCGGAATCAGATATTGATTCTGGGGTAAAATATTATTTCAAAATATTATTTAAAACAACTCGCTAGTTTCTAACAAAATATTTATTTTTGGCAAAAAACCTATTAGTCTTAAAATTATTTAAATTTACATCACATTGTATGAAATATAAAAAATAAAAAATAAAATAAGTTGTCAGGTGTGGGGTTCGAACCCACGCTCCCTCTCGGGAACCAGAGCTTAAATCTGGCGCCTTAGACCACTCGGCCAACCTGACTTGTCATGCTACTGCGAAATAGCTCTAGAGTGCTTACGTATAATAAACGTCACTTGGTTTTCGTCATACATTCATTATTGCTGCATAGGAAAAATTATACAAAAGAATCGATACTTTATCGCAAATGCTATGACACAGTTCGACAGGAAAAATTATAATACAAAAGAATCGATATAAGTATTTATCGCAAATACAGTTCGACGTGTTAATAATGGTAAGGCTAAATCAGAACATCTTAAAAACGTCTTAAAACACTTGAAATTAAAGCTTAGAATCGTCCTTTTATAATATTTTTGAAGTATAAATTGCAAAGCTTCAAATGTGGTTTTCTTTTTTTGAAAAATTATTTGTAGGTTGTTCGGTTACCAGGCTTATCACCAAGAAACACCTTATTACCAAGGAAGTCTTTTAGTTCATAGGTACTTATTTCAACAATTACTTAATTTACCTATTTTTTTCGAAGTTCTACTAATGTTTATTAAAACTTTAATATTTACTTTTGGTATTTTTTGTAATTCTGTTATCTAACCTAGAAATGCTTTCATAATACGGATCATAAGACCTTCATAGTTACCAAATATGAACCTGTTCCCATCTGTTCCAAACTTAGGGTATCTCTTCGTCTAGCTCAACCTGTATCTAACTTCACATCGGCAACTAACTTCACATCTTTCCCACAGTCAACACCATGCAAGCACCCTGTCATCGTGCTGCAAGACGTTGCATTCACTGACCTCCACGCGCTCGTGGAGTTCATTTACCACGGCGAGGTCAATGTCCACCAGCGCAGTCTGTCGTCCTTCCTGAAGACAGCTGAGGTGTTGCGCGTGTCGGGGCTCACGCAGAATGATGATGCTCAGGGGGTAAGGATAGATAACGGTTTTTGTTACTAACTGATAGGTCAAAATTGTTTTTTTTTTATTGGAGAATAAAACCGCCTTGGAGAATAAAACACACCTCACCTGTTGGTAAATTCTTAAGGAAGACCATATTACTTACGTAAAGAATTCGATTTCATCAAAAATAAAAGTAGAATTATTTTTAGTCATAGTGTAAGGAAAATTTTGGAACCATTTGTAGAAAGTGATGAATTGAAACTACAAACACTATCTTGCATTGAACAGGAAGAAGACTTTAAGGCGAATTTTGTATTTTACATCTAGAAATCTATCAAAGTTAACCAAAAACCTTTGTCCACAGCCACTAGTCCAGAGCTTGGCCCGCGCCGCCGCCGCAGCCTCATCCCCGCACACCCCGCCCCACCCCGCACACCCGCCCCATCCCCCCCACACTCCCTCCTACACCGAGAAGCTCGAGGATGCGCTCACGCACCCTCCCTCCTCACTGCAACAAATCATGCGCCGCATCCCCATCCCCCCTCGCCGCCTCAGCCGCTCCGCTGACAACTCCCCTGACGTCATCAAACGCACCAGACTTGACAACAACAACACGGAATCGCAAATACACGACTACTCCACCAAGAACCATAATAGTACAAGAGCTCATAATGAAGGGAATAACGGGAATGGGATCTCGAATAGCAGTTCGTCTCCATCTCCGAGGTTGATGGATGAGGTTAAGAATGAACCCCTGGATATGATCTGTGGATCTACAGCTGATATCGATCGCAGCGCTGATGACACGCCGCCGCATCATCAAAGACCTATTGTGAGTGGTAAAAGTCAACCATCGCTTTTGTTTTTAGGTTTTTAGTTACTTGTTAGGACTTATTTATTTATTCAAAATGATTCATATTTGAAAGAACAAATTTTGTGTTAACTCGTTTTGCAGATAAAAAAATACAGTTAGAATTAATATCCTATACAGTCATATTATAATCCAGACGCTACTAAAGAGATTAACCATAAAAATATCTAAACAAAATCGAGTGATAGAAATTTGATACTTTTCTTTCTTAGTACGCAATTTTTATCTCGTTTTAGAACCATTTTACAGTTGGAAGGCACTAAGTCGATCTAATAAATAGCCGAATTTATTACGCTTGACCTACTACCACACACCTAGGTATGTTATTAGATAAACATGACCTTAACTCAAGTAACAAAACACCTTGGTTGGACTTCATAATGGCCTTCTAAAAACGGCCATTGTCTGTTGTCATTGAGATTTACCGAGTATTAGACTTGACGTCTAGCCCACTAGAATCTATACCCGGAACTCGATAAGTGTCAAATGACAAACGACTGTCACTCGAACACAAGAATCGAGTATCGAATGATTGAGTAATTAAAAAAACGACATTCTAGCGCTGCGCGGTTAAAATGTAGCTTGTTTGAATTTGGAATAGACGAAGCTAACTTTCTTTTGTTATTTTTGTTATTTATAAAGCTGTAAGGAGGTCGTAAATGCTTAGTCTTTCAAATATCGATTTCAGAATTGAATACGTACTATTCTGCTTAAAAACTTGAATTTGAATAAAGGTATATCAATAAGATAACTAAACCGTGTCGTTACTTGTAAAATATAATTCTAAATATCCCGTTTTATGAGAGAGAAGAAAGTGAAATCTCGACTCAAAATTGTTATCTAATTGAGAGAGTCCAAACTTTTCTTATTTGCAAAGTTATATCAAGGTAATTTAAGTTTTTAATAGTTGTCGGAATTAAAGACGTTATTCAAAGTTTTGATATACCTACAAAAATATTTTAGAAAGAGAGATAAGTTTATTTTAACGCTTCTGAATCAGAAAAAAATATATGATAGAAGATTTAATCAAGATATCACTCCTAAAATTTCATTTTTCTTAATAAAGACTTATATTTTTTTAATCGACCTAAAAATAATAAAAAACTATTATAGAGGCCGATTAATTTAAAGTCAATTTCTTTGATATATGAAATCAATCAAATAACAGTCAAAGAATAAGCAGCGAAACACGGCAAATAAACGCCCACGTTTTCACAGGGAGGACCACCATCTCGCGGCAGCAGTGCCGAAGCCGACGACCGCACCCCTCCCCCGCAGCTGACCCACTCGCCCTTCATCACTCCGGCTGACTCCAAGCTGTTCACCCCCAACTACCCAAGCTATGGAAGCATGGCGGCCGCCCTGGATCATTCTCTACCAGGTAAGCTCAAAGTTATATTAAAGCTAAAGTTAAATGTGATAGGGTATAAAGTCAGTTGATTTCAAAGACTCTGCTTTTTTATAGTCCCCTTATAAAGATTAAAGATTGATTTCACCGCTTTTTGGGGCAGATTTATTGATTCAAAGGTGAATATTGATATTTTGAACAGTTTATTGGTGGTGGTTCGTAAGATTTTAGGATTATGCTTAGGTATAGTCTGGAAATTTAAAGCTTATTTTTAAACGCAATGAGGAGTTACAAAGGCCGTTATGACTTGCAGGTCTGCAGAGTCCCCTGCCTAACGACATGGCCAGCACCTCTCAAGGTGAGTCCCAGCTTGTCTAGCAACAAGTTTACTTTATGCATTACCTACATATATTGAGACAAACGATATTTTTAATGCACTGTCTGTCGTATGCCACCATCACCGCTTCCTCTCTGCTCTGTCATTATTAGGTTTATATATCATTAGGTTTTATATTTTTACAAAATGTATGAGGCAATTATCACGTGACATATTATATTTTTTTATAATATATGTATATTCATATAACCTCTCCCTAACCCCTATATTATGTCTTCATTTTGTGCTCTGTGTTCTGTATTAAATAACTTGATGTTAGCTTTTTGTGTTTTGGTTCGATGTAGGCGCTTCGATTGATCTGTATATCTTTCAAATCAAACGTGTGTATTCTGACGCGAGTCGTTGATCATTGAACCAAACCGCAATGCGCCGTGCATGTGTATTGTACTGTAACTAGTTTAAATGTTCTTATATCTACTTACGAAGAGACCTGCTAGCTTGTTATATAGATGTGACTTGACCAATGTGTGCTAGGGACCTCCCTAATCCCTTTGTATCCGATTAGGTATCTTTTCGTTTTCCATTTTGAAAACTTTATTTTCTAATTTCTTTTCTTTTAAATTCTCTAATCCATTTCATTACTCACTGTCAATACTGTTCACATGAAATTATTTCCGTACCCAATTGGCGTTAATTGACGAAATAAAACAAAACTTTTTTCAAAATTTATAAAAAAAGTGAAGACAACACAAAGGAAGACCGACTCGTGTTTTTATTAAATCATTAAAATCCAAAAGTTAAATATGATTAAATATTCGGTTTCGAAGAAGCAAAGCGGATCCCGTGAATCAGACCTACTTGTTTCTAAAAACACTCTCAAATTACTGTTAGCACAATGTTATTGGGAAAAAATAGCGTTTTACAATAACTGGGCACATTCAAGATCGGACAATGGAATTTTAGTAATGGCAGCGCGGTGTCAAATTTATAAAAAAAACATTCGGCCGTTCCATTGAAGCTTTCTTCAGAGATATTTGAAACTGCACTCGAATCGAACCGCGACTCACAGCACATAATGAAAACAGACGGGTCGTCCCCGGCGCCGGCCCCGGCCCACCGGCTGCCGGCCATGGCCCGCAGTGGGCCCGGGCCGCCGTAGGCTCGCCCCATTCGTTACTAATACCGCTTCGCTCGCATCTCGAGGCGGCCGGGAGGCTATCATCAGACTATAAACGGGGGGTGGCGGTGCTTAAATAAAAAGAGAGGCTACGATCAGGAGAGTGCATTAAAAGTGCGTGTCGGAAGCTTCGAAGGGGCTAACTGCTTGTGTTGTGACCAGGTGGCGCCCGCACCCCCCAGGAAGATTACAGATGCGAGCCGTGTAACAAGAGCTTGTCTTCGCTGACGCGACTCAAACGGCATATTCAGAACGTTCACATGCGGCCGTCGCGGGAGCCTGTGTGTAACATTTGCCGGCGCGTATACTCCAGCCTGAACAGCCTGCGCAACCACAAGTCGATCTACCACCGCAAGCAGCCGGCCGCGGCGCCGCAGCCCTTCTACCCCGTCAACTGACGCCCGCGCCGCGCCCGCGCCGCCGCCCGCTAGCCATCTCGCCGTTCTCTTGCCCGCACGACCCTCGTGCACACACAAACAAACCGATTGTAACGCGAATATGTTCCTAACACTTGTACATAGCATAGTTTTACGTATGTACTCTGCATGCGCATCGCAAACTTTATCGTATATGATACGTATGTATTTATAATTTATTGTAATTACGATTAAAATGTAATTAACGCTTGCGTGCGTAAACGAAGAGCGTCTCGAGGCGTCTCTCCGGTTACGCATTCGCCATTCTGGAACCAATTGGGACATGTACGGTACACACATAACCACCAACGTTTTAACGAGCGCATTAGTCCGATATTGAACACGTTAGATTGCCTCATCAGAGAGATTTCGGTAGCCGCGAGTGATGCGAGGTTGTGCCAATTGGTTCCGCGTCGGGAGCCGTTGGAGCGAGCGGTCGCAGTGGTGTGGGATACGCGGGTGGAGACTAATGCGCTAATGTTGGTTGTTATGTGTGGCGCAGTGGGGCCGCTGGGCGCGGGGCACCGCTGCGAGGTGTGCGGCAAGCTGCTGTCCACGCGGCTCACGCTGAAGCGGCACACGGAGCAGCAGCACCTGCAGCCGCTGCACTCGGCGCGCTGCTCGCTGTGCCACAAGGTCTTCCGCACGCTCAACTCGCTCAACAACCACAAGTCCATCTACCACCGGCGCCAGCGCGCGCCGCCGCCGCCGCCGCCGCCTGCCGACAAACATAACCTCGACTTCTACAAGTTCAAAGATCAATTCAACGTCTAGACTCACTTCTCTTGGAAAAGTGGCGTTCTTTTTATTGCAAATCTCTTTGCGTTTAATATGTTTTTTTTTTCTTATACTTATTTTTTACAAATCTACCTATTTTTTTCTAATCTACTTATTTTTTTACAGAAATATTTTTTGTTTTCTTATACATTTTAGTACCTAAAAACTTGAATATGATTATATTGTTGTTCGTTTAATCTTTGAACTTGTAAAGGTTGAATAACTTGAATGTTACACTCGACAGCACGAGTAATGTACGCAATGATTACACTTAATAACATTTTGAGGCTATTTTTGACATTCCAAGTGGCCACTGCGGGCGCCGAGCGGGACGCCCGAGTGCGATACTGCGGTATGTACGATTCCTGAATTTTACATTAATTTAAATAATGTATGACAATAAGGCAAAGAAAAATAAAAAACCTATTTTGAGAAAAGATGAAAAATCTTGGTGCTGTAAATTTATATATTAGGCTTAAATTTATAAAAAAGAGGTGTTCGTGTAAGTTACAAAAGAGGCATATAATTTCACAGTTGTGTTCATTTTTGGCGTAATGCATTTTATTTATTCTGTATTTTTATCTGTATGATCTCACTCTTAGATATTTATACGAGATTACTTAAAATATTTAAAATGATATATACAGATATATTTAATTGGCTGATGAGGCTTTCAAATTATTTTCATTTTTATTGTTTAGGTGTTTGAATTGTTTTTTTGGATGTAAGACTGACAAATTATGTTCAGGACAGAGCACCAAAGTAAAGGATTATTTTTCTGACAAAAAAAATATCCGGAGAGCACTTAAAACTAGAATTTTGCCACAAACATACATTATACCGAGTCAAACTGATACACACATAGACAGGATACAAACGAAATATGACACTACAAATACAACCCCCACAAAACAAGTTTAATTTAAAATCGTCACCACCAACATGATTAATTTAAGATTTAAATATAATGTCCTTTTATTACCTTATTTGATTAAAATTCATTGTGAATCGCAAGGTGCCATTATGAAAAAAATACTTAGGTTTTAGTTCAAATATTAGTTACATTTTGCAAATTTTTGAGACTTATCACTGCCTTGTGTTCGTTTCTAATTATTAGTATAGTTTCTCGTTATTATTTTTTCTTTTGAATTGTTATTACAATCATCAATCATATTTTGTACATGATTTACTAATAAATATTTTGTTGTACATTTGTAATAAAACTAATCAAAACATTTTAATTATTAAAATACATAAAATAGGTAATAGAATAAACTTTGAATAATTCTCAGTGTTAAATGTTCCTAAATATGAACAGTGTGAATTTTAATTAAAGTACTTCATCTTTTGTAAAATATTTTTTGCTTGCCATACAATAGTAATTTATGTACGCAACATATGGATGACCAAACTTTTGATTGCAAAGACGAACTACATATTTATTATTATTGCGATTATTAAAGAGATATAAAGATATAACAAGGAAATACTTTGTTTCCTCCAATCAAGTAAAGTTAGATCATCCATAGAAGCAGGATTAATTCATAAACTATAGTCGTAATAATTTAAAATACATCACAGTCCTAATCAACAACCCATCACTTGTATCTCTACATTGTTATTATAATTTTCTTAGCCATAAGGAATCCATAAATATAAATGTAAACATATAATTTATTATAATGATATATACGATTTAAGTAATTAATTAGTGCCTGCTTTACATAATTGTTTTCTATTTAAAAAAGACATATTTTGCGGTAAATTTGAAATTTTAGGTGTAGTGTTCCAAACACTTCTTTACTAGTGAATATAATTATTGTAACTATGCTTTATATACCTACGACTAACAAGTGTGAGAGGCTTCCTAAAACTAAACTTAATTAATGCTATACTTAAGTTATAAGGTTATGTTGTTATTGCTAGATACATATACACGCTAAGCATACCACGATAAGTTACATCGGAAAACGCGGAAAAGATAGATTATACCTTTTACCACACAGACGACATATCTTGTTAATTAAAAATTACATGCAAAATTTTAGCTTTTCGAAAGTTTTTGTATCCGATGTAACTTGAGGTAAAATGTTTTTTTGTAACTGTTTAATTAAATTGTAAGCTTTATTATTATACTTTTGTCGAATTGGAAGACTAGGGATTTGGTGCTAAATTGGGACGAATCGTGTCAAAAAAATATTTGAAACTGGAATCTAAATTGTTTGAAGTTTCGCTACATTCCGTTTCATAGAGAATGTTAAGTTTTTTTTTGCATCGCAATGCAAAGAATCGTAAGGCGTAAATTGTTGTTTTTATCTAGTAATTTTAGTAGTGATAGTTTTATTGTTAATTTGGGTTTGGGATTTAAGTTAGTTGTCTAACTAGTATAGTAAGGTTTATCTGAATTCATATTAGTATAGCATCTTTAATTTACGATTACAGGGATGTGCTGCTAAGGCAGTACGGTAATAATTTGGCTATTATACAAAAAGTTACTTTAAAAAAGTTGTCTGAAGATATTTGCGGAAATCTAATAAGCGCTATAGACTGATTAGAGTAAGTACGCGATTAATTGTACACTATTAGGCGTATTTTGTAGATAAAATGTACAATTATTTACTAAATTTATCGGATCATTTTTATAAAAAAAAGTTATAATGTAATGATTATTATTAAAAAAGTGAAAAAATCGAAAAAGTCAAAAGCGTAATTTTTTGATCTCAAAAGTGTCGAAATTGTTTTTTTTTTGTTGGAAAATTGAGAGTTGTCTGGCGTTGTATAGGTGCTAAGCTTTTGTTGGATCTCAAAGGGTTTAGACCTTCAATGAGTTGAAAGGGTAGGAATACACCGTGTTCTAAGGAGCAGAACACATCCCTGTCAAACTATTGTTAGTTAGGCTCTTAGCAAGCTTAAGACTGTTTCTGTGACCTGTTTAAGTTTTTTATCTTCTCGTGTTAAGGTAAATTTTTCGAGTCGTAAACCTAACGACAACTTTATTACAATGTGTTCTTATACTTCTTGTTGGCATTTTTTACTTATTTTATAAGGAATCTAAATTAATTTATTGGTTGTTGTATTAAAATTTTATTTTTTTTTCTTTTAAATTATTGTTCTACTCTTGATTCTAAATATTTTTTTGTTGAATTGGCATCTGTGTTATGCAGTCCATTAGGTGTTAAGTATATTTTACATTATAATGTGTAACAAGTTGAAAATGTGCCAAAAATGAAAATTTTTGTGTTTTGTCTTCCAGTTTTGAATACCGACTGGTATGATATATATATTAAAATATTTGTTATTAGATACTTGCGCCAAAATTCTGTAAAATTTTCGATAAACTGGCAAATAAATTATTAATGGGCTGCAAATTTGTAACGTTATCTTTAAACTACCTACTTTTAAACACATTTACTTATACTATAAACAGTTCTTTTACTTCCTTACTTTCAAAATGGAAAATATTTCAAATAACTACTCATGAAATGTAATTTGTAATCGTTAAACAGAACTTCATAAATCCTAATATTGATAATAATGGCGTTTTTAATAAAAACAAAATATACAAAAAAATATTGTCCGTTTTATTAGACACCTCTTATTGGTTCCACCCCTCATCGTACATATATTTAAGTTTTTGCTAATAAATAAATACTTACTTTATATATATTATATTGCAGCAATATGTTTATATATTATTTGTGTTTTGTGAGCTTGGAGATTTGTTGAAGCTTGCATGCTAGTTGGTCTCACTCTCTGTGCCCGCACCATCACCCGTAGCTTTCAATCATTTTTCTGTTTACATTTTTTTTCTTTTTTTTTCACGTTTGAAACTTTTAATTTCAATCACTTTTATTTATTGGTTTTTAATTTAATTTCGGTTAAAGTAAAAACATTTGATGCTCCGTAACTTGAAAGATAGGTTTGAATTTCAATTTTTTAGTGCGTCCGGGGATCCGCCCCACATTTTGTTTGTTTTCTCAATTTGTTTACAGGTAAAAAGTTATTCACGTGCACGTTGTGCGGGAAAGTGTTATGCTCTAAAGCGTCGTTGAAGCGGCATATCGCCGACAAGCATGCAGAGCGCCAGGAGGAGTACAGGTGTACCATTTGCGAGAGAGTGTACTGCTCAAGAAACTCCCTGATGACACATATCTATACGTACCACAAATCCAGGCCGGGGGAAACCGATCAGATTCGGTTTTTTTAGTGACTACTGGGACGGAGTTGGCGCGGCGTGCGGCAGTATTCGTCTAGCAAAGAAAACCATCAGCATAACCACGCCGTACATAACAACACTCACAAAGGTTAGATATACGTAGGTTAAGAATTAACTTTAGGCGATATATTATCTGATGCTGTAATATTAACTATTTGAATTTATTAATCTTAAGCTAAGAAGAAAGGTCACTTATAATTTTCATTACTTTTTTTTATTTTGTTTTTTTTTTGTTATTTTTTTTTTTTGAGTTTATGATTTAAGTCCCTGAACCAAGGCCCCATCCCATCGGGTTTCGCAGTTTGACGTTGTTGTGTTGCTTGAGGCATGCTTCTATCATTTTGTTCTATCTCGTGTTCTGTGTCATTGTGGTTGAGAGATCTACTAAGATATCTATATCTTTAAACATTAAAATCTCGTGATTACTGTGTAGTTAGTCGATGTGTACAGTGCATACTAGTATATTATTATTAAATTATCATACTTACTTTTAACCTCATACATTCTTTTAGCGTCGCAAATAATCAGAGACATTCGGAATCTTCTGTTGAAAATTAACATTCTCAGCTTACTAATTTCAGAAGTAAAAAGCGCCAAAGGAAGTTCGTACGTGGGTATTAAAGTGTAATGTTTGCGTTGCAGCTGTCCCGCCCCTCCGAATGCCCCCGCCGACGGCCGGCGGCATCAATGAGCCGCAAGAGTGTCCCTACTGCCGCAGGACATTCTCTTGTTACTATTCCCTAAAGCGACACTTCCAAGACAAGCACGAGCAGTCGGACACGCTGTACGTGTGCGAGTTCTGCCACCGGCGCTACCGCACGAAGAACTCGCTGACGACGCACAAGAGCCTGCAGCACCGCGGCTCCAGCGGTATGCTGAAGCGGCTGCTCAAGACCTCGGCGCTGCACTCGGCGCTGGCGCCGGCGCCGCACCACCTGTTTGACCTGGCCGCCGGCGACCACCCGCAGCTGCCCCCCGGCCTCCAATGACCACAGACCATGGCCTGAACGAGCGTCCTCTCCGCCCACAGCGATCCTTGAGGACGACGCAACGTGTGCAATATCTATGACGGACTATGCCAAAACAATGCCCAATAGTGACGCATTATTAATGGTTAATCGTATTATATTTAGTTAAATATTGACGTTAGTTTTAAAATTACGTGAACAGTATTGTTGCTGCGGCTTCTAGAAGTCGCTTAGTGTACTAGCTTCGAGGGCCGGACTTCCGGGGTTCTCGCAGCGCGGGAGCCTGTATTCTAGTGAAGATGTTCTCGCCGTGTTCAATGACAATGTAATCCAAGAGCAATACTAAAGTATTAATATTTCTAGTACTGCCAAAGTAATGCCAACTGTATCTTTAGGATGTGGAGTACGTTTTTGACAATCAGTTTAATTAAATAAATTAATAAAATAAATGTCTAGTGTCAAATTAGGTTCGGTAAATGTACAAAAATGAAACGTACAAATTTTAAACAGTAAATTTAAAAGAAATATTTTTAAAAAAACTTTTTCGGATCGCCAAATCTAAATTTTAAAATACAGATTATTTAGACTTTACTTACAAAATTTAGAATAAAATGTTAAATGTTGATTAAAAGACTTCTTAGAATCTGATTTCGAAAGTACAAAATTTAACGTCTAAAGTAATATGAATTCTACGTACATTTGGCTTATACAATAATGAGTGTCATCACATATGTTAAGTAGTCGTGCCTTCGTTCGTTCATACCATTATTTGAAGTGAATGTGTGAATGGAATCGAAGGAAGGACAGTTGAAGCTGGCAAACGAATGAATAGTTGAGCGCCAGACGCGAAGCCATGGCGGCGGCGTGTTGCCAGGCACTGACGGCGTCACAGCACGGTGTGCTAAGGATCTGGTCTGCCGAAATCCTTAATTACAGGGTTAAATTGAGGTAGGGAATAGAGGCGCTGGAATGCCTTCACGTGGGTCTTCGAAAAGCAGTTAGACGATAGTAGGTATGCGTGCGCATGATTGCAAATCGTGAATCAAAAAGTTAATCGTCTTTTTCTGTATAAAATCACGTAGATCTTAGAAATTTATTAATAGAATTATATTTAATCTGTATCCATTTTCGGATTTCTCTCTATGAGTGTATAGTGGTTCTTTTTTAAATGTCGACCAAGGTAGCGGATTGTCTCGTTATTAAAAATTTATTAGATCATTATTACCTTAATTATTATTATTCTCAAAAGTTAGTATTAACCATTAGATGGCCGCAAAATTAAATTGTATATTTAGTTTCTTTGATAGATAAGCTTGAGAACCGCATTTTTATCAAAAATGAAATATTATAATATAAAACATATCTATCCACCAGGGTTATAATATTTGCTGAGTGCAGGAATTACATCGACATATCACAAAATTAAAAACTTTAACTTTTACTCTTCATTTTCAAATAATATCTATTATTAAAAAAGTATTTAAAGCCCGTGATAAATCGCAAAACCAAAGAAAATAAAGAAAGATAAATATTTTGCCAACATGCATTTATATATCCATTGCAGAATTTATGAATATCTTCAGAAATATAATATAAATATCTTCAGAATTATATGAACTTAAATGTACGCTGTGCCATATCCGTTTACTAATACATCTTTAAAATGTTCCGTGAAACATATCAAATCACTGAAAGTGAACTTTATAAACCAATTTTACAAGGTACCACTCCACGCTACCACGACGACGGATAGAATATCAATGCAAAGAGCATGCAAAACTTATTTTTTTTTTTAATTTAAAGAGCTCCCGACTGTATAACTAATTTCACGGTTTCCAAAAAAAGTTTTTATTACTTTACTGTTACTGTCTTGTTGTACCTTAAATGACAATATTTACATGTTAAAATATTTAATTCCAATATATTTTTCTACAGTTTCGTTAGAAAACCGTTATACAGTTGGGGTCATATTGTAAGTTATAAACATTTTGCATTTATTTTCCAATGATAAGTAATTTCTTTAAGGACAATAATTTAAGTTTATTGTATTTTATTTTATTTTTTTCGGGATGTTACATATTTGTACTTTGTGATATGAATTTTTACATATAATGGAAATTTTTGGTATATCCAAATAGTTTAACTTTTTGTTAATTTTAACCTCAGTTATGATAGATATTTAATTAACTTAATATAAAAGCTGAAAGCTTACCTTAGGCTCCCATGTCAGATAGCGGTAGGAGAATTTGTCGGAAGGGGCGGTGTCGGATCCCGAGATCTCGCCTCTCACATTCGTAATACCTCAGTTATATTATGTTTTTTATTTTTACATAATTTCATGAACATTAGTTGATCGGTATCTATTGGAGTATACAATATAACATCATAGTTTAAATTTAGTAGGAGCTTAGAAAAGCAAGCGGGTAGCTTAAATTGTAAATATTTTATAAGTTAGATTACATACATTTAAAGTATCGTGGCATTTTGAAAATAGAAGCCTCGTGATATTATTAATTATAGTAAATAGATGAAATCATTAACGGAATGGATTTTTATATTATTCTACTAATGATTTATTGATAGTGAAACTTAGTGTTAGCGATTCTGTAACTTTTTAGTAATTTGCGTTTAGTTGTTTTCGCTGTGCAATCATTTCATATAAGTTTGTCTGTTTCGGGCTTTGTTGTTGACTGTTGACGGAATAATTTCCCACCAAATGTCTTTGTTATTTGGATTTTTGTTTGTCAAAATTATTTGATCTCAAGAGACAGCTGCGTGTCACATCGGGTTTAGGAGACAGCCGTTCGTAATTGTTAGGTCTAACTATTGTATCGATTATCTTGTGTTAAGTTTGGAAATGTGTCAAAAAATATACGTTCGAATCGCAGCTCGATAAAAAACACATACAATTTAAAAAA
This sequence comes from Stenoptilia bipunctidactyla, assembly GCA_944452665.1. Taxonomy (NCBI): domain Eukaryota; kingdom Metazoa; phylum Arthropoda; class Insecta; order Lepidoptera; family Pterophoridae; genus Stenoptilia; species Stenoptilia bipunctidactyla. Next base: position 23,427,468 of record OX101729.1, on the reverse strand, counting down.
AAAAAACAGAAAACCGTAAAATACAGCAGCAAAACAAAAATATATTAATTTATATATTTTGCAATTCATACCAAAACATTCTGCATTTGAAAATGAATATTTAGTGAGAATGATTTATAATTATATTTTCCTTATATATTTTTCGTAATTTTAATAAGCTTCTTCGCCACTTTTGTTTTTTCGTAACTTTAGATTTTGAGGTTTCTTTTTGTAACCTAAGTTTTTCAAGTTTCAACTTTACTGTGTTACAAATTAGAGTTATACACATAATTTACAACAACGGGATGCCTTCTTGACAGTACAACTATACAGTAATATACAATAGCCTACATAGTATATACGATATAATATACCGATTAATGCGACGTGGAGTTGCAGTGATATAAATAGTAGAGCCTGCCGGCTAATTGTCACACTTAGATTTTTAATAAAAAAAGGCAACCGTTTTTTGAATCCCAATTATTTTTATATTTAATTCGCAATTTGAAAACAAAACATTTGTCTACATACGCGATTGCCATTAAAAAAAAACTTTTCGGTTTAAATAAATAAAAGAACAAAAAATATATACTGCCAAAATATATGTAAAGATGTGTTAAAGATAGATATTTAACAAACCTGATAAGTCGTAAACAAATAAGAATTCTTTTAAATTAGAAAAGGTTAAATAAGGTAACGATTAACTCAATTTCTTCACGAATCATAGTATTATTGAAAAAAAAAACATTTAAAGTATTACCTCCATATTTCGTTTTATATGGTATATTCATAAAAATATGACTCAGATTTTTTTGCTCAAATAATATATCAGCAAAACCGTAAAAATACATAGCTAGGCGCTAAACCTATATTTTTAATAAGATATTGATATATTACGAATAATATTTTCATTAGTGTCTACGATCCCTCAGTAACTTGTATACCATTATGATGACCTATATATTTATCCAATACAATAATTATATATTGTAAATAAGGTTTAACAGTTGTTACATAGTTTTTCCCATACACATTTATTTTGTTGATTCCTTTCCATGTTTAAAATGCAATAGTTAATGCGAACATTCTAGTTTTTGAAGATATGACACTGCGTTTGAATTCTACAAAATATCTTCAGAGGCTAAAGTTCCGCGGCACCAGTACCTACAATAGTTGTTTATTATAAAATAATTTAAATTGCTCGACGGAAGTTTGCGATAGATATATCAAGACTATATCGACTCGTAGCGAATTATGTGTCGTATACGAGAATATTTATTTTGTAATGAGCTGCTTAGCTGTCGAGAGTCGATTTAGTCTTGTGTACAATAGCTTTAATATTACAATTATCTTCCATATTATATTGATAACTTATAGCAATAGAACCAAATCCACCAGAGTACCTCAATATTATAGATACAGTTATACATCTTATTCTTAAGATACCCTAAGCTCATGCAAGTTGTTCGTTAACTGACAAGTTTGTTTATTTCTTTCTTTTTATAGCCAATATCTTCGCCGTTAAGACATGTCTTTTTTTCACAATTTTTCAAATATATTAGCAGAATGCATAAGGAGTCGTTAACGAAAAATTTGTCGAGTAATATATACGTATAGTTCCATAACTCAAAGTGCACTTACAACTTTTACATAAATAAGTATATAATAATAAATAAATAGTTATTCGTAGTATATAATCGCAGGCTTCTGCATCGAGCAATCATCGTTGAACCCATATTTACAGTACCGTTTACAAATATATACAATATATCGCCAGTAAAAATCCGAGTTAAATATTACCTTTTAATCTACAGAAAATAATGGAGCAGCTTTGCTAAAAGAAACGGTAATCATACTTTTTATAAATCCAAAAGTCATAGTAAGTTCTGTTAAGTCATTTTGCTGAAAGTCAAATTCTTAGTTTGAATTTACTTTTTTAATTAATGGTTGCATGGACTTGTCAGAATGACGCATGTAACAGAAGTTGATCGTAAATGGCCGTTCTTTTAACAAAGTTGATCCATAATTGATTGTTACGCTTGAGTGACAGTTTTTATACAAACATATTTTTATGAGAACAGTTTTATAATGATAATTCTATGTTAACGTAAGGGACTAATATAATTTGACTGCACTTTATTTTGCTGACACACGCTTAGGTTAAACACTTTTTTTATTTATGTGCACGATCTGCATTTTTACTAGCAACGATATTTTCTTTTTTCTTTTTAAGTAATTATTAATGTGATACCTACTCTCGTTTCGTGTGTAGCGATCGAAAAGTAATTAATTTATTTGTATTGTATTCGAGCGTAAGTTTTATGCCTACACTAATATTTTGTGGTTTACTTATTATTATGTAAAAGTTATATAGTTCTGCCATCGTTGAACAAAGAAAATATGTGTTAAATACAGTTTAGTTAAAGAGTTTTGTTATACTTAAATGTTTGAAATGGCTCCGAGGAAGGTGTATAAAAGTGTTTTAATAGTATTGTGTAAAAAGCGAGTAAGGATAGTTGGGACCTTGGTATAATGTCCCTGGAAGTTAGGACTTTTCTCTAAAATTGTTGTAAGTTGGCAAAGTTTTACTGCAACATGAAATTATGTTTGAATTAAATGTTGCAGTAAAATGATTAAGATGTCGGTAAAGAAACTTAAAGTACTATTTGTTGTAGGTTGTAATCGAATTAAAAAGATGGTAAGAGCTCTTGATAAACACTAAAACAATGAGATTTGTTATTAATGAGTAACGTGCTTCGTTTGAAAATAAAAGTGCAGTAGTAACAAGTTGTGTTAAAATTATGCGGGTAGTTACTAATTTTGTTCTCAGTCTTATCGCAGCTCTCGCTGCAGCAGGACGTGTTTTGAATTATTTCATTGTTTTAGTGTTTGTCGATCTCTTTGCTTGTTTTGATGTTGTTAATATAAATGTGGTTAAGGAATTACCTCGGGTTGGTTGCTATGTACATATCAAAAGGACAAAATTTAGTACTATAAGTATCTTTGAATCTGACTCTGGTTAAAGAATGCGGTGGGTTGTTTAACGGTCCTTTATCGTGAAATCTGATTTGAATTCTCATACGAATTATAACAGTTGGATGTAACAAAAAGTATAAAATAAATTCGCAGTGATTCCATTGACAGCGTGTGTTTGATTTCTATACCCTTTCTACATTTCCCACTTTGTTGTTTGATGTTTATTAGTGAATAAATATTTGTTGAAATCTCTACCAACCATTAAATACCTACAAGGCCATATGATTTTGTAGATCCAGGTCCAATACCACGGTAATCTTATACCTATGGAATCATATCTACCAAGCCATGATACTTTAGTTGAAATTGTAAACAAGTGCGATGTCTGGAGTAAATATTTGTTTTATTACGCACCTAATTTTCTTCAATATGTAGATAATATACGCTTCTCATCCATGGCTATCAAAGAGCTATTTCAAACAGGTGTCACTTTAAAAATCATCACCAAGTATCCCAAAAACAAATCCAGTAGTAGAAGGAAGCTTACACCCGCAAATTTATTTATCTAAAGATATTTTGATGATAAAATAGCGGCGAACATATATCGCCAAATTGGCTGCTAGGGAAATAAGGTTCTTGAGTGGCGACCACAGACTATAAAAGACAAAGCGTGGTTACGTCACCTACGAGGCTGACTGAAGATCTATAAAAGTTCTCCAGGTTTCCAGAAGGTAAGTGAAGATGTGTGTCGCACAGAACTGAATGACATATGTATCTACTATGTAAACTGCTTGGTGGTAGGATCCCTTCTGGGTCCGCCTGGCTAGCGACCACCCTTTATATAAAGTCTGCCGCCAAATGTTACCGCTCTGGCGGTAATGTGTTCCGTCAATATTGTATAAAGAGCCAGTTCCTTCCTAAACCCGTGTGCTTTCATCTTCGACCTCATCGTCACTTACCATCAGGTGAGATTGAGGTCAAACGCGGGTTTAGTCACTCATAAAAAAAAAAATCTAAGACGCGTAAGCACAGGTGGCGCGTCGCGCGGGGCTAAGTGCGTTTTTCTTACATTGCCAGCTTTACTCTAAACCAGCCGATCTTTTCTTAGTAAAGCTGGCGATGTAGTTAAACCAAAGCTTAAAAGAGGCCTAATTCGGCTGACGATGATTGTACTGTATTACCAAAGTTATACTTAAATGTCGACGAACACAGGTCCTCAGTAATCAAAGCAAAAAGACGCATTTATCCTGCTAAAACCCTTTAATTCACTTCTAGGACACCGTATATTTTGTTTTCTATGAGTAAATATGAGACTAATACCCTTTCCATTGAGGAACTGACTCTTTAGGTATACTTACGATATTGCCTGAACACATCATAGCCACGAAAATATTTGGTTTCAGACTTTACTTCGTAATGGCCAGTCTAATTCTTACACCAACGAATCTACAGGGATATTTTGTAGCCACCAGCCAAATTTTAATATAATTTTCTTTGATACGATATAAACGTACCTGCGTATTTAGTTTAGTAGCGCTCAGTAGAAAAAAAATATGGCACAAAAAACTCTTTTTCAAATAGTCACTGTTGATAAATACGGTTACTACGACGCGGCATTTCATTGATAATACACGACGTAGTACTACGAAATGTTGTAGTAGCGCGTAGACGTCTTTATTTTAGTGATATTCATTCACTAGCTGCTGCCCGCGACGTCGTCTGCGTGAACGCTATGCAGCACCAAACGCACCTACGATTATAACACTGCTAGCGTGATAATATGTAGCCTATATGTTGACCCGACTTCTTAACTATCTTCATGCCAAATTTGAAGTAAATCCATGCAGTACGCGGCCCAAAGACACTAGGCGCCACAGTCATACAGGGCGACTAGAGACAAATTTTAGATAGGTACTGAAGAAGAGCACTCTGTACTCGATTCTGATCATAATTATGTAATAAAAGTAGGTACTTAATTTTCCACTAGAATTCCCTATAAATAAATAATACTATGTTACGTATGTACTTTACTTAGGCCTGAGGCAATCGCGGCACGTGACCTGGCGCGCGGATCGCTGCCAATGCTAGCGTGACCATGCGTTGCGTAACTTTCGGTTAAGGTTACTCAGTAATTATTTAATGCTTATTTTTTATTATATTATTTTATCTTCATGTGTGATCTCACCAGTCACCCTGTAGACCATGATTCTGGCGCCTAGAGTATGACCTTGTCGCCATTGGCTATGAAATGAAAAAACCCTTATCACTTTTTAGCCACTTACTGCGACAGAGGATATATTGTCTAGTTAGGCACGTACTGCTATATTTAAACTAGATAAATAAGCAGAAATAATGATCATGAATACTCATAATCCAGTAGAGAATCATAGCACTGCAGTGGGCTCATTACACGGAGTTGTGATGATGATGATGATAATGATAGAACCTCTACTTCTGTATATATAACAATGAAATCTCCAGATAATCAGAGTTTCCTCCGAAACAAGCGTAGACTTTATAAAGTCTTCATGACTTACGCGGCTCCCGTCTTTGCCCACGCGAATCCCAAACACCTTCACAAACTACAGGTGGTCCAAAATCTATTAATTAAATCTTACCCTACGAAGTAACTTTTGTAGAACGTAAACGTAATGTGCGATTGAGATAATTTCTTGTAAATGTGGAATATAGCGACGTAAAATAAATAAATGCCATTTTTAGACGCCTCCAATACGATTCTAATGTAACGGTGACGGCACTACAAGGTTGTGTTGTGGAAATTACTGTCAGTGTTATAGGGATCAACGTTCGCCGCGCTGGGTATAAGCGATCAACTGAAACTTAACATTAAGTCAAGTCTTGAGTTTGGCCTCTGTCAGTGGTGACGGTCCGCACCGTGCAGACGCCAGGAGTGGTAGCTGTAGGAAGCTGAGGACTCACTGAAATCTCACACATCGCAAGTTGAAATAGGAATACCCTGTAACTCCTAAAGTCGTCAAAACTAATATGACCAAAAGTGTAGGTTTTATGTAGAGACTTTTTTCATAAGCAATAATTATGCTACTTATGCAAAGTAACAACCTGAAAACAGGGATATCTACCTTTGTTCCGAAAATATTTTATGAACATTCAGGTTCTTCCCAAGCCCGTGTGTTGTACTCTTCGACCTATCCTTTCCTTACCAGGTGAGATGAGATTGTGGTCAAATGTCGCTTTAATAAAAAATGACAAAGTTATACCTATGTAACTGGCTGTGACAATTTTCGAAACTTAACGAATTATTTCCAAAGACTAGGGCGTTGACCCAATCATCAGCACTTTAAGAGTTAATACCAACTTAAGCTCGTTTATCACACTGATAAATACCTTTTCATCCATTATGACTAGTTTTCTAGTTTAAAAATTTCATTAGTAAGATAATATTAAAACAAAATAAAGTTTATCTGTATTCAGTTTTATTTTAGATAGGCAAGAGTAAAAAATGACTAGCACCCTCTCCACCAATTAACAACACAGATTGAGCCAGTTATCAGCTCTGTGAAAGTGTTGAAATATGAAACCAAAGGATAAATAAGAGTAAAAAATAAAATAAAAACATACACTTTGAAAATCTGCTTAAAGCTTTGGATGCAGTAAAAAAGGGTTTGCGCAAAAAACTAGCCTCTAAAACTTCCAATGAACCTTGGGGAGCTATCCAGTCGGAAACAATGAGGAATTTTTTGACAGCTTATAAAGATTAAACAATAAATAAATAAAATCCCCAGACAATCACACCTACTACATGACCCCAAAGTAAGCATAGCTTGTGTTATGGGATACCATATAGCGAACTAGGGGGAACCTAGACTATAAATACATAAATAGATAAACACCCAGACACGGAACATTTTTTTTTCTGGTTCCGTGCGGGGATCGAACCCGCAACCACTGGCGTCTGAGGCAGATAGGTTTACCCCAACGCCAAAGTGGTCGTCAAAAAAGATTAGTTCAAAAAACCTCTATAGATGGCACTTTTAAAAAGCCGAAGGCGGTAAGTCTGTATACTATAATGTAGGTAAGTGGCTTTCCTCTTTGGTAAGTGGTAGGTATCTATCATCTATGGTTATTTATAAGTTCAATTTCTGATATAGACGTCAACAGTAGTTTTACGTCTAAACTCTTAGAAGAACAACCCAGTCACACCACTCTATTGATTGGAGATTTTAATCTATCCTGTCTGTTGTGGAAAGATGGTTATCCGTCAATAGCTCGGAGTACAAGCATAGAGATACAGAATGCAGCATTATCTCTTATTGATGAGACTACGTACTTAGGGTTTGTTCAGTACAATGGGGTACACAATCACTATGGGCGATTACTTGATCTGGTATTCTGTACTTTAGAAACTTCCATTATATTATGTGACTCACCGATATTAAATGAAGACTTACACCATCCCGCCTTATCAATAACTTTAAATAACGGATATATTAGTCCTCTTATCAACGCGACTATAACAAAACGCAATTTTCACAAAGCTGATTATGAATTAGCTAATAAACATCTAAGCTATATTGACTGGGATAACCGATTATCCACCAATTCGATTGATGAAGCTGTAAATGAGTTTTATAAAATACTGGAGGAATGTTTTCAATTATTTATTCCCTCAGTAACTGTCAAACAATTCCAAAATAAGTACCCTATCTGGTATTCTATCCCACTGATTAAATTAATCAATGAAAAAAGAAAGTTGCATCATAAATGGAAAAAATATAGGAACCCACGGGATTATTATGAATTTAGTTTACTGCGTTCTAGAGAGAAAAAATTACAAAAATTATATTTCCAAAGATACATTACTTCTGTTGAAAATGGTATAAATAGTAGTCCTAAAGCATTCTGGACGTATGTCAAATCCAAACGTGGAGGTTCGCAATATCCCAGCCAATTCACAGACCAAGGCGTGGTGTTAACAGACGGTAGTGACATATGTGAGGCGTTCAATAATTTCTTTCGAAGCATGTTTAATCCGACTTCACCATCTGCACTTTTATTGACAAACGTATCCAACGACCTCGATGATGGAGATATAGGTTGTGATAGGTCATCTGATTTGATCACACATATAGAAGTGACAAAAAGTATTGTACTTAGACTATTAAAATCACTAGATACTACTAAGGGTGCAGGTTGTGATGGTGTTCCATCAATATTTCTACGTAATTGTGCTGAAAGTCTTGCCTATCCTATATCACGATTATTCGCTCGGTCGCTGTTAGATTCTGAATTCCCAGAAATATGGAAGAGGGCCCTTATTGTGCCTATACACAAGAAAGGTTCGAAAATAGTAGTTCAAAATTATCGTCCTATCTCAAAACTAAACATACTTAGTAAGCTTTTTGAACGACTTATCTACGAACAAATTTATAGTATTATCTCTAAGGGTATACCATATAATCAGCATGGTTTTATAAAATCTAAGTCAACCACGTCTAATCTTGCAGGATTTGCAATTATGTTTTATGCGGCATGGAGCGTGCGGGTCAGGTTGACGTGATCTACACAGATTTCGAAAAAGCTTTTGATCGTGTAGATCACGCCAACCTACTTCGAAAGCTGTACAGACTTGGCATACGTGGCGACTTATTAAGATGGGTTAAATCTTACTTATCAAATCGCTCACAGGCTGTAGTTATGGCTGGACTAAAATCTGAGTTCATCGGCGTTTCGTCTGGCGTTCCCCAGGGCTCACATCTCGGACCTCTTTTTTATTGTGCCTACATCTACGATATCAATAACTGTTTCCAACATTCCGAGCATTTACTTTACGCAGATGATAAGAAGGTTTTCCTGGAAGTTAAGTCTGTTTCTGACTGTTTATTAATTCAGCGTGATTTAGACGCTTTATTCACTTACTACGTTAACAACAACATAACAGTAAATATACAGAAATGTCAATGCATAAGTTTTAGTCGGAAGAAACAGATTATACTTTTCCCTTATAAGTTTGATGGTAGATTAATTGAAAGGACTAATGAGGTTAGAGACTTGGGGATCACACTGGACTCTAAAATGACATTTGAAAAGCACATTGACGGTGTTGTCAGTAAGTCGATCCGAAACCTGGGTTTTATAACACGAACTTGCAAACCTTTTACCAGACTGCATAGCCTCAAAGTTTTATATTATGCTTACTGTCGTAGTATCTTAGATTATGGTTGCTCGATTTGGTGTCCAATCTACGACATTTATATCAAGAGATTAGAAAGGGTACAAAAAAAGTTCATCAAGCAACTCAACTACAAGTCCCATAGACAACGTAAGTCATATGAAGAGGACTGCCAACATCATCATCTTCTCTCATTACAGTCTAGACGTGAGCTCTTAGATATGATGTTTCTGTATGACATCATACGCGGTAACCTAAATTGTCCTGAACTTTTGGCTAATATTGTATTTTATACCCCAAAGCATCGTACTAGACAAACTCCTCTTTTTAATGTTCCCTTACATCGTACTAACTATGCAAAAAACAATGTTTTAGCCCGAATAGTGGCAACTTACAATAATAAATACCAAAGTGTAGATATATTTCATCTTTCCAAACAAAAATATAAAAAAGAAATTACTTTAAGATTATGTTTGCAGTTATAACATTTGTGTGCATGCTTCAGACCTAGAAAAATAATACCTACTTATTTTAAATTATTTTAGTTTTAGCAATATTGTTTATATTATATTATGTACCTAATACTTAAAAAGCTAAAAACAAACATATTTATCTTATAATTATATATATTTATGAACAGCCTCTCCCTACACACTCGTGCCACAAAAAAATAATAGTTAAGATGTTTATCTTTATTCTTTGTATTTTAGTTTATATTCGTTTTACTACTTTTTATACATATACTTTAAATAATTACATATGCTGTGAAACTCTATAATTGGCTAGACCTTTACTTTAAGATAAGTAACAGATGTAATACATAATAAGCTGTTGTGTTTCCGAATAAATAAATAAATAAATAAATTGCATTATTTTACGCAGTGTGGAATAAATGGCTATATGACAGACAAGACTTCACCTTTTGTAAAGCGCTATCTATCGAAGTCTTTTGTACCATTTTTGTACTGTTTTGTTTTTTAATGAGCTGTCAGAAAACCTCTCATTAAAAACGCTGTAAAATCTACCAGACCCTGATCTAACAGGTATTGTCGTACGAAGAAAAGGGGAGGCACCGGTGCTGATTTAGGTAGTATTCGCGAAAATTTTGAACCACTTCTTTATTATCACCACATGTTCTTCTATAAACCACCATAACATGAATCACTAATTACTTACCTGCTTCTTTTGTATAATATCATCATAAGCTATCTCAGATATCAGATAAATCAAAAGGTTCGGTAAAAAATATTTAAATGATCTAATAAAGTATACCACGCAAATAAACACATGAACTTACGTTCGATCAGAAGGAACAGTGTAATTGTTTGCTAAGTTTTCACCATTTTTAAAGTCGGGCATTATAGTGATGAAAACATCATTTATTTTGTAACCCAAATTAGTTAGTTAGTGTAAAACTTATATTTTTACTATTTATTCGGGGTGCTGATGATTTGGTGCAGTGATAGTGTTTGGATCAGTCACCCTAATTCTATTATAGCTATTCTTGAGTAATTTTGAACATAATTTAGTAGGGACCGCGATGAAAATGCATTAGAAAGGCAACAAACCATTTTTTTGTCTCTGTTTGTTCCTTAAAGAAACTGTCAGAGTATTCTATGAAACTGTCAGACTATTCTATATTGTATTGATTGTCAAAGTCAAATCTCTTTTGACTTTGACAATCAATACAAACAATAACAAAACCACCTAGACAAAGTGAGGTTATGTTTTGTACATGCTTTCGGTCGGAGTTGTATTTCAGGGAATAATGAGTAAACTCTAACTTTAAACAGTCAAATAAGGATAGAAAATGGATACATATGACATTTTTAAGAAGTTAACAAAAGGCTTGACTTTTAAAAACCGTATACTCTGTGTAAATAACAATGTAAGTCGAACCCACTTTCTAACTTTTTACCTACTATTTCAATTCAATAATAAATAGATATATTAAGATGATAATTTATAAAGCGGGCTGTCCAAGTTCTAATTTAAGTACCTATACCTAAAATATCTGTTAAAATTGTGACAGTGTAAAAATGTTTATTCAGGTCGTGAAGCCAAAACAGGAGGTTGTTAAAAAAGAAGAAAAAGAAAATATAGACATCAAAGAAGAACTTCCTAGCGAAGACGAAGTATTGAGTGAAGCAGAAATAGATCAAAGTGATAATGAAGATTCTGGAGATGAATCTGATGTACAAGAGCAAGAAGATAGAGACACTGATATTGAGCTTGTAGAAGGGATCAAATTGACGGATAAGAAAATGAAAAAGAAGAAAAAGCAAGACAAACCAGAAGATTTGAAAAATAAGCTTGAGCTCGAAGAGGTACATATCAATTTACTTTAGTTAGTAATCCAGATAACATCATGGTACTTTTAATATAAAATCTTAATTATAATTTTTTCAGCAAAACCGTTTCCGCAACGAGCATGGAATTAAAACTGTTGGCCGACATGTTTCTGCTGCCCTCCATGACTTTGATGAGCTTGTGTCTCGTTATAGTGTTTCACAGGGTTTGGTTGATACGGTTAAAGAATGTGGCTATAGTGAACCAACTCCAGTGCAGAGACAGGCTGTGCCATGTATGTTGGAGGTAAGAGATCAATTTCTATATCTATCTTCTAAAAAAATTGATAAGACATTATTTTTCATTTATTAATTTAAGCAAATTTTGATACAAATACTCTACAGCCTGTGGTGGGTCTTGCCTGGGCTGTGATAATTATTTTGAAAGTTATTCTATCTCCTTTTTAATTTTTATTGAAAAATTATTACTCTGTTTTTTTTTAAGTTATGTTTTTAATCAAGAATACTACCATACCTACAAAAAATGTATAGCCCTTGTCAAATATAGTTTTAGTGGCACTTTCCAGTCTAGTTAATGTATTTAGTGTAATGTCATAAATGTTGTATTTTAGTTGCATTCTGAAGAACTGACTTTAAAGCCTTCATATATATAGTCTGACAAGGATCTTTTGATGCAAGGCAAAAATTGGTACTAACCATTGTCTTGGGAAATGTCACTTCATTAATTTTACCGCTCATATTTGTTAATATACCTTTATATTCAATATTAAGAATTAAATACGCCAAAATTTACAAAATTTGGGCTTACTTATTGTATTTAAAAAATTGAAGAAGAATTTATTGAGACGAGAAATTGTGTTTTTAGAAAGAAAAACAATTTAATGTCTCAATAAATTATTTTTTAAGAGTAAAGAAGCAAGTTGCCTGTGCAATGCTTACATATTGCCATACTTTTAAAAATACACTTTATAATCATTTTTCAAGTCTCAATAAAAATTACTATATGTATATGTGACTTGCCTTTTTGTAGTAAATAAAATGAAATAATTTTAAGATTTTTCATGTTTTAAAACAACATAAAAAATCTAAAAGTTTATGCATTCATATTTTTCCCTGAGAAGAGGGAAATTATACTGTAATGGTAACCATTATTTCACCCTCACGACCCCCTGACGCCAAAAAAAGCCTTGTCCGACTGTACCTATTGAAATCATTTTGAATTATCAATATGTCAATCCATTACTTGTTGAGAATAAGAATTGTCAACTTGAATCCATTACTTTTATCAAATATTTAAATTCAATTAAAGCTTACATTATTTAGTACATTAATGTTTAAATACTTCATAGCATATTTAACTTTTAATTCCAGGACCGTCAAATCCTAGCTTGTGCACCAACAGGCTCTGGCAAAACAGCGGCATTTATCCTGCCATTGCTTCATACACTAGGAGCTCCTCAAGGAGGTCCTAGAGCTCTTATATTATGCCCTACAAGAGAATTAGCACAGCAAATATACAGAGAAGCTCTACGATTGAGTGCTTCTACACAGCTGAGGTGCAGTATGTTAAGAGATTTGAAAGAAAGCAAAGTGAAGGAAAGAGAGGCTACATTTAGGAAGAGTGGTAAGTTTAATTACTTCAATAATTAATATTTTTTCAATGTTTCTTTGTACAATATAAATCATTCTTTGGTCTCAGATTTGTGAGTCTTTTTCTGTCAGTATGGCTGTACAAAGTACACGGTTTTCATGTACATAAATTGATTTGCTTATACAGCAATTGAGACATTGCTATATTCGCTGATATAGCAATTGATTATGTGAAGGTCTTACTTAGATTTTACTTCCTAGCTTTACTTTCCTTATTTAATATATTCAATCAATTTCAGTGTAGTCTTACAACAGTTCACTTGTCTTTCTTTACACCTTACCTTTAAGTTTACATAGTATTATTTACATATGTGAGATTAAACCCCCAACAATGCCTAAGAAATCTTTAGTATTCAGATCATTTCTGCATCTTAACATTCTGAATAGTTTCTAGAATCTATATCTATACTAATATATAAAGCTGAAGAGTTTGTTTTTTTGTTTGAACGCTCTAATCTCAGAAACTACAAGTGGGATTTGAATAATTCTTTTTGCATTTGATAGCCCAACTCTTGAGGAAGGTTATAGACTATATTTTATCCCGAAATTCCCACGGGATCAAAAGTTACGCGGGTAAAACCGCGCGCGGTGGCTAGTCCTACATTATTTCTTAATTAAAGATCTCTTCTGACGACGCATTGAGTGAAGCAGAAATAGATCAAAGTTGCATGTTTGTGTTTTACTAGTATATTAAGATTTTTTGATTTTACAATAAACTCGTGCGAAACAGTTGTTCAAATTGGAATCCCTTGGGAATATCGGAATAAAAGTAGCCTATGTGCTATTTCAGACACTATCACTATGCCAAATTTTGTTGAGCCGTTCTGCAGTGATTGAGAAACAAACATCCATTCAAACTTTCACATTTATGACATTAGTAACATTTTTATCATGTTCTTTAATTGTTCAATTTCAGATATTGTAATTACCACACCAAATCGACTGTGTTACTTGTTGAATCAAGATAATGTGAACATCACTTTAGACAAGTAAGTTTATATAATATGCCATATCCAATATCTTTGTCTATACTTCATATTTATAGACTTAACCCCACATCTCTATGTTTACTCCTGTCGTAAATATTATTTGAAGATTTTGCCATTGAAAAAAGACAAACTGCAACCCGCCCTGGGTTGCATTTTGTCTTTTTATGTTAGAAATCATCACAGCCCATACATTCACAAAATATGCTTTGATATTAGATGGTAAGAGACACTGTCTTTATTTATAGAAACTGCTTATTTTTCTTTTCTATCCAGGTTTTCGAATATAATACACGCTCCACCTGTAGATACGTTCACTATAATATTGTATTAAGCTTTCGCGATTCATACCATAAAATAAACATTTTATACAATTATTAAAACAACTTTTACAACTCTAGTACACGGTGAGTGAATATTTAAATGATAAATTTTAATAAGAAAGTATTAATCAATAATAATTACATTTAGAATAAAATAGATATAAAAATAATTTATGACTTAAATCAAATGTTTACTGACGAATCCTCTCTTGCATTGCAGTACCTATACTAGATCCATAATTTTACGTGTTGTTTAAAAACGACAACAATGTATATCTACCACCTGTAAAATTTGGAAAGCAATAAAGATTTGATTGATTGATTGATACATTCCTAGAATGATCAGAGAAGCCATTGAAATTAAAAAACACCCTAATTTGTTTGAAAAGATGGACGGAAACTATCACCGATATGGGACCCTATCCTGAAAAACATTACATCTAACATCCAGCAAGCTGCACGACCTAAATTCCAGATACTGTCAGCTCGTTACGCTCGAAGACTGAGAAACAGATGGAGGTGATGACGTATAAAGCCGGGTACTCATTAGCGAGCTGAACACACTATGTTTTTTGGTTACAGTGCATGTAACGGTTACAGTTACAGCTAACTAATGAGTGCCCGGCTTTACTTTTTCCGCCTACTTATCAATCTGATGCCTGACATCTCAGTCGCTCGTGACCATGGGGTCTGGACAGACACCGAAACGTCGAGTTAAAAGAAAAAGAATGTAATTATACGCGAAAAATCCGGTTAAAAGTGTTTTATTTAACGTTCACTATACATGTTACATATTTTATAGAAGATTTTATCAAATCTTATTTTCAGAATCCGCTGGCTCATCATCGACGAGGCTGACAAGTTATTCGAAGGGTCAGCAGAACAAGAATCCGAGTTCCGTCAACAACTAGAACAGATACTTACAGCGTGTGACAATAAGCAGAGACGTATAGCCATGTTCAGTGCCACGCATACTCCGGCCGTGGCGAAATGGTGCCGGCATAACATGCGCGGGCTGGTGAATATCATTGTTGGGCAGAGGTAACTTTTTTTTGTTTTTTTTTTTTTGTTTTTACTGGCCAGTGAGATTCGAATACAAATGTTATAAATGCGGTACATAAACAAGCTTTTAAAGCTTTAGAGTATTTTTTTGATTAAGGATGCAATGTTTAAAAAGATATTTAAAAAATCTGAGTAGTAGTAAAAAAATTGCCATAATTTAATTGATTGTTCTTAAGAAATTAGTAAAACTCAAATAACTAAATGTACTGAAAAATCCTGGTTTTTGTAGTCGAGTGAAAAAAAGATATGAATATTATAATCAAAATGATTTAAAATTTTACAGAAATGCAGCAACAAGCCTAGTGGACCAAGAACTATTGTTTTGCGGGAATGAAAGTGGAAAACTGATAGCCTTCCGACAACTCGTGCAGAAAGGATTGAAGCCGCCTGTTTTAGGTATATAGGATCGCTTAATAATAGTCAATAATATTTTGATAGCAGATTAAAACTGACGAGTGGGTCATAAATACGTTTTTTTTATATTTTTTCAACACACTTGCTCGTAAAGTGAGCGTTATTCTATTGAATTTAGAACTATAAACTGGGCTATAAGTCACGCGTGCATAATATATTATACCCTAGTGCATAATATAATGAATCCTACAAAGTTGAATTGTACCTTTGTGCAAATAAGATGCGAGAAAACAGAGCATATTTTATTGGTCCGGGTTATACACTAAATATTTTCAGAAACAACAAAGAGGTTTTATACCACTTCACATCCATATACATTTTTAAATGTTTGCGCCTTATATTAGTAAAATAAATTTGTATATTAACAAATTATTCACAATTTACAATCATTTGTCATAAAAATATTAAAATATTTGCATTTACCACTCCAAATTAAACATTTTCACTTAAAATAGGCTGTATATGCTATACAGACATTGACACATTTGACATTTGACACATTTGACGGAAAAAAAAACCTACGCGCATGCGCGAGGTTCGGCGCCATTTTTCAATCACAATTCACAGCTTTGTTATCAAGTGTGTTTGTTATTTTATGACCACGTATGTCTGTCTTTTACTCACAAGTGTGTTGAAAAACGTCGTATGTAACTCGTGAGCGTTGCTCACTTGTTACATAATATACTATTCTTAA
Organism: Stenoptilia bipunctidactyla; assembly: GCA_944452665.1. Lineage (NCBI taxonomy): Eukaryota > Metazoa > Arthropoda > Insecta > Lepidoptera > Pterophoridae > Stenoptilia > Stenoptilia bipunctidactyla. The sequence continues at coordinate 23,410,924 of OX101729.1, read as the reverse complement.
ATTAAAATTTCAAAATTCTTCTAAGTAGGTACCTAATCAAAATTTAAGTTTGATCTGTAGCTTATGACTACACAGCAAGTAATAAAAACGTTTCCATCTAATTGTATGCAGTCATAAAATGTAGATTAATCTTAAATTTTACTCACAGAGAAGAATTTTGAAATTCTAATTTATGAAATACTTATATTTAAAAAAAAAATCTCTTTCGAAATTCCGACTTAAAATTATTATGTATTATTAATAATAATTTTGATTCTTCTCATTTAGTATTTTTTATTTTATTTTATTTGGGATAAAAACAGTTATACAGTGACAGATTTATCATATAAAAAGTTATACAAAACAGTGGTAACTGTATAACCAGCACCATTATCCACATATGTTATTTAATAAGTAAAAACAAGTGAATGGAAAATAGAACACAAGAATAGAATTGGATAGAAAAAAAAACAATACATTTAAATCTTAAACTTTGAGCTACTGGTAATAAAATGAGCATTCACGCATTTTTTGTATTGACACTTATTTAAATATAAAATAAATAAACTTTATCTAATCAACATGGAAATTAAATAATTATAATATAGTTTTTCCTCATTAATATTTAAGCTTATTGTTATTGAGCATGAAACCAATATGATAAAATGATAATGCCAAGCTACGCGAGAAGTATGTATCTTATATTTTTAAATTTAAGATGAAATTATGTATGTACCTAACTCATATTAGTGCAAGTATAAACCTTAGTGGATTTTTGTCGCTAATTTATTAAGAATTTTATAAATTGTTAAAATGATAAAAATAAATGAAAAAAAAAAAAATTTTTTTTTGCCGAGCCCAACTGTGAGTTTGGCGGAGTGCTTAAGTTAATTGTATAAAATTGTTTAATTTCAGTATTCGTGCAAAGCAAAGATCGCGGAAAGCAGTTGTTTAAAGAACTGATTTACGATGGCATTAATGTAGACGTCATCCACGCCGATCGCACCCAAGCTCAGGTGAGATTTATCTATACTAATATATAAAGCTGAAGAGTTTGTTTATTTGTTTATTTGAACGCGCTAATCTCAGAAACTACAAGTGGGATTTGAATAATTCTTTTTGCATTTGATAGCCCAACTCTTGAGGAAGGTTATAGGCTATAATTTATCCCGAAATTCCTACGGGATCAAAAGTTATGCGGGTAAAACCGCGCGCGGTGGCTAGTATTCTTATAATTGCAGAATGCCCGCAAGAAATACATCCTTCAGCTGCGAATCTAAATCTCTAAGTTTCGTTACAAAAAATCATCCCAATTTAATTTTAAACGTACTAATCAACACAGTATAATACTTTTATCAAAATTATTTGAGCAATAATTTAAGTTAGTGATGTATTGCCATTTCATCAAAGATATATTTTTTTCATTTTTAACCGACTTCAAAAAAAAGGAGGAGGTTCTCAATTCGGATGTTTATATTTTTTTTTTTATGTATGTTCGTTCATAACTCTGTCAAATATAGACGGATTTGCAAAATTATTTTTTTGTTCGAAAGGGGATTATTCCGAAATGGTCCCATATAATTTTTATGGCATTCGGTTCACAACTTTTTGAAAAAAACGACAAAAACCAAAAAAATATATTCAATTATTTAAAATATGTATGAATACTAAGAATATGTACACTGAAGACCTTATACTTTAGTCAAAGTTTTGACGTGAAGTCGGTTTTTTTAATGCTCTGCATTCGTTGATTATATCGATTCTAATAAAAAAATATATTAGGTACGCAAATTGGAGTGTTTTATTCGATTATCTTTTAAAAAACGAAGACGTAGTATTCACTACAGTACGATAAACGCTCTTTTTAAAGCCAATTATATCTAACTACCAGTATTACAGTAAAAGGAACTGGATGATTGTATTATACATCTCTCTACGATATGCACGTTTACTTGACACTTAACCGATTCAAGACTACATCAGTGCTATGAAAAAGCCGACGCTGGCAGTTCATTTCATCTGGACACATCCAAAATGGAGATGATGGCTAAACCCGCTGGATTTTAGATAGTCTGGAAATCTTGTTACGTTCTTAGCCGTCATATTTAATTACGAGCTTTTTCCCGCAACTTCGTACGCGCTAAACTACCCTTCTTGTGAGAATTTTAGAAACTCATTCCAAAAAACAATCAGACATTCATTGAAAGAACCTTTATACGAAGTTTCACATCGGCGCACTTTAGGAAATAGACTCTTTCATACAAACTAAAACATCATATATTTCCCGTTCCCGTGGGAATTTCGGGAATTTATTCCATAACACAACCAGTCACTCTTTAGAAAACCTTTAGGCCAAGTATCATATCCGTGCACTCAGGGAATAAGATTTTTCATACGAACTAAAAAGTCCAATAATTCCCGTTTCCGTAATTCTGGGAATTCCTTCCTTAGTGCACCCCTACATCCCCTAAAGAATGTATGTTCCAAATTTCAGCTCTCTACGCCCAGTAGTTACGGCTGTACGTTGTCTGTCAGTCACTCAGTACCTCAGTCACTCCGTCAGTAACGGAACAGTTTTATATATATTGATATTGATTTAGTTTTTTTTTATTTTTTTATTTAATGTTTAGTTCTTTTTGGCTTAAATGATGAAAGCTTTCTCAGCTCTAGATTTATGTAGTCGAACGATGACTAACAGCCTACAATTAGGAAAGCTTTAATTAAACGATCTGCGTATCACTTTTTTGAAAAGGTTTTTTTCTGTCCGTCTTTTTTAGGGTCCCGTACTAAGAGAATAATAAAATTAAAAATAATATGCCAAGTAAAATACCAATACCAATTTCCATAAGAACTCAGTCATCTGTCGAATATTGCGGCTCTATAATAAATACTATTTATCCGCGGACTTATTTCAATTGTCACGGCATTCTTTTAGAAACGAAGTTATCAAATTAAATCGTGTATAAAATATACCTACCCAGACAACATAAACTCACACACACTAAACACACTTTCACCTACTCCACACCCACCACTAACCCAATGTATACACCTGTATAATAATTTCTAATTTAATTTGCCCTTGGTTTGTTTTAAGTTTTCTGTTTTTTTTTTTCGTTTATTTATTGTGGATCACATAATTTGTTATCTTTTTGTTTTCTTTATAATAATATATTTTTTTGTTTATAGTAATTTAAATTTAAAATAATTATTTTTGTTAATTAATTCATTCGATTTATTTTATTTCTTTTGTTTATTTTATTTTAATGTTCATGTAAAAGCTGTTGAAATACCAACGAATAAATAAATAAATAAACTTCCACCGAAAATTGGTTTGAATGAAATCTAGTGAGTATTTTTTTTATACGTCATATATCGTAAACTGCTGCGGAACCGTTCATGGGCGACATTCATTCATCCGATTCGCACTTGGCCGCTTTTTTTGTAATTTAAATTCCTAACAATCTGCCTGTTTGTTCCTGGCAGCGAGACAACGTGGTACGAAGTTTCCGCGTTGGTCGCATCTGGGTGCTAATCTGCACGGAGCTGATGGGCCGCGGGATCGACTTCCGCGGCGTCAACCTCGTCATCAACTACGACTTCCCGCCCTCAGCCATCGCTTATATTCATCGGTAAGATAAGTTTTATACTAGCTGTTTCTCGCGATGAGAGATTTTCTGACAACTCATTAAAAAACAAAAGGTACAAAAGGCTTCGATAGATGGCGCTTTACGAAAGGCGAAGTCTTATCTGTCATATAGTCATTTATTCCACACTGCGTTTTTTAAAGTAAAATATATTAATTGACTGATACACATCAGAAAGTGAACTTATAAATAACCAAAGATGAAAGATACCACTTACCTACATTATAATATACAAACTTAACGCCTTCGGCTTTTAAAAGGGCCATTTATAGAAATGTTTTGAACTAATAATTATCCTCCGCAACGTCTAATCCTGCAGGAATGTCGGGATAAAATGCTATGTACTTTTCCAGACTGTATATTATCACAGTGTCAAAGATTGAGGAACAAACATCCATACACCCATCCATCCATCTAAGTAGAAAAACTAAAGGGTATCAACGAGATCCGAGCTAGTGTAGGAGAATTTGTACCCCAAATAGGTCAGGCTGATACTCCTAAAACCTTTCACATTAAAGACAAACCCTCATCCAGCATAGCTCGACTATTTCAAGGCTGCAAACTGGACGGCAGCGACAGCGGCGCGGGCAGCGATTTCTGCGACACGATAGAAAGTATTGAGTTTGTATGAAACCGCGACAAATCGCTCTCACGCCCTCTGGAGTCGAGAACGGCGCAGATTCCCCGCGTCGCTGCCCGCACTGCTGTCGCTGCCGTCCAGTTTGCAGCCTTAGTGTTTCGAAATTGTGCCTTTTTTTCTATTATAATCTGTGTATTTCATAAAAAGTTATATAAAAACGTTGCGTCTACGATTTTGGTTCTAATCTCACTAGTATCCACTGAACTAAATAATACCTGGATCCATGAACTATAAACGTGTTACTATAACTATGTTTTTAAAAGCTAATTGCTCTTTATTGACTTTACTTCTCGACACATCAACTTTGCGACATGGTGTAAAACATTTCTACGTCGAATCTAAGATTATTTCAATTAAGTTGTTAAGACAACGATCATACATTGAAGTGTTTTAGAGTTCAGATCGAAGATTGAGTTTCGATATTGAAATCCACTATTAGTGACTATATCAATGTTCCCACGAAATTTAGCTGTGTACGGGATTTTTTGGCCTAAAAACTAACGATCGACGTAGACTGTTCCACTCGTCCGCCGATTGATTTGTGTGGGAACACCCTAACTATGATACATGAATTTTTGTTTTTTTTTTGTATTTGAATTTTTATAAATAATTCCGTGTAAATTCCCCTTCAGTGTGGGCCGAGCAGGACGCGCCGGGCAAAAGGGTCGAGCGATAACATTCTTCACACAAGATGACGTGGTTAATTTGAGAAGGTGAGTTATTTTTACCGAGTGTCGCTATTAATTTATATATTTTTTCTATTATTTGTGGCTCAATAACGAAGGATGGTTTAATACATTACAAAGTACAGATTAAGCCATATTCTGCCATTGTCACGTATACATAAATAATTATATAAATTAATATTAAAATATTTTAGTCATTACACAGAATAGAAATGTTGCTTGTTAGCTTATGGTGCAATGGCGTGAAAAGATCAAATTCGCCGATTAATTATAATCTTATCATGATTGGTATATTTAAGTCGATGTTTTTTTTTCTTTTTATATTGGGTATACATCTAGTGACTGTCAGAATTTACTACCTGAACGTAGGACGAGGTTTATAATGTATACTTGTATGCAGTTGTCATTAAGCATGACAGATGTTTGTCGGAGGTGCAGATATTATTCATGTTTCTGATTGTTATAATTTTTTTCAATATTAAGTATATTATATCCGTTATTTCCAACCTAGAGTACAAATTTTGCTTAGTCCCTAACAACCTGGCGATATGTGAAATCATATTCCGCCCCTTCATCAATTGGTCTATCTTCTTTCAGCATTGCCTCAGTAATGAAACAGTCAGGTTGCAACGTACCCGATTACATGCTAGCTTTGAAACAAGACGCGAACAAACGCAAGCAGCTCTTGAAGAAAGCACCTCATCGCGATAAGATCTCCACTCGGCTAGAGAAACGACCCGAAAAGTTAGTATTCATACCTATATTCTTTATTTTATCATGTGTACAATTTGTAATTTTTTTCATGCATGTTTACTTGTCATAAACATTAGTTTTAAGCTTTATTTTGTACCGTTCCTTTTGTCGTTTCCGTTTTGATTTTAAATTCCTTAAAAACACTTTTTTATTTGGAGAGAAGAAAATTATTTTGGATAAGAATTTGTCGCGTATTATACTGTACAGTCTGCAACAGAATTGTGAATACCAGCCAGTCATATTGCATATTGTATGGGTGCGGGAGACTAGGTGGTATACATAATTCTGTTGCAGACTGTACATTTTAAAATATAAAATTGCCTATATTAATATTAATTACTTATTTGCAGGAGGAAACTAGACGCTGATAATTCCACAGAAGGTAGCAAAACCAAGAAATTTAAATCTACGGAAAATGTAAAAGACGCTAAACACAATAAACTTATGAAAATACAAAATGGAGATAGAAATAACTTGAATAAGTCGAAACGGAAAAATAAGAAGAATAAAAATAATAGTGGTAAGGACATGAAAGGTAATGCTGTTAAAAAGGGACAGCAAAAGATGAAAGGCAAGAAGAAAGCGAAATAAATTTATTGTACTGTGAATATTTATATTGCTTTTTATTTTAACCGTAATTGCCCGTCCTTTATTAAGATTTTTGCGTCTTAGACTGTTCAGGTAGACTTATATTTTATGTTCAAATTTAAAATACCTATTCTTTATTTTGTAAGTATTCAAATACACCTGAAATAAGTCAAACAATCTAGGTGCTAATTGAACTGAATCTTCGGAAAGTCGATCTGTTGAGTAGAAGTGGCAAAAAACTCAACAGTAATCATCTTTTGAAAATAAGAAAAAAAGAATACACACTAACAATTTACAGCCAGGGAATCCCATCTTCTTGCATCCGGACATCTTATAGTAAACCTTTTCATATAACACTTATCCTTAAATCTATCGAAGGGTTAATCTTAAATATTTTGGAATTTTATTATAAAATAAAGCGTTGAACCAGTTGGTGATCTTCTGGAGTCTACTATTATATTTATGTATTACTAGGTACCGCATGCCATATATTATCACAAATTTAAGAGTCGTATTATGATAACTTAGGCACTGACGACTACTTTGGCGATGGGGTAAACCTGTCTGCCTCAGACGCCAAGACAAGAAAAAAAAATGTTCCGTGTCTGGGTGTTTATCTATCTATGTATTTATATTCTAGGTTCCCTTGTTCGCTACAAGGTATCCCATAACACAAGCTATGCTTACTTTGGGGCCATGTAGTCGATGTAATTGTCTGGGGATTACAAAAAAAAAATTCAAAGGGCCGCAAATCGAAATTACACTTCTTCGAAGGGCCAGTTAAAGTACCTACGTCACGTCTAATAAAATGTATACCTACACTCTGCATTTTATAAGGTTATGTGCCAAAGCTTTGTCACGCTTTTCCACGGGCATGGCACGATGCAATTTCGCTAGTAAAATTTTATTAGTGTGCTTGTGCAGTCGTGTCAATGGTACATAATGTAATAGTACATATAGTTCGGCCGTTCAGAGAATGCGTTCCTTCCTGACACATCGCGATTGAACTGACGTCGTAACTTTGTAATGGCGTTGCAGTTACGATAAAAAATATTTTTGCTGGTTGTTTACCGTTTTAACAATTGATGAGCATTAAAACAACATTATTATATCAATAATCAATGAATTTTATAATTTTGTGCCAAACTGAGTGTCAAATAACTTGGTAAACAATATTTTTCAAAATCTACACTGCGCTATTACAAGGTTATGTCAAAGCTTTATATTTGTAGTGCTGTGCTAATAATAACAGTATCGTAATCTGTTCTTAAACAGGTATTCTTTATGAAATAATACGTTTCGTTTTTCTTTTTAAGAATTTGAAAATAATGGACTATAAGATAACAAAGGTTGTTGAAAGACTAAAAACCTGATAATGGAACATTTTGACCGAGATATTAGGATTGAAACTGTTATTGATAATAAAATAATTAAACATGTAGGCGAAGATGATGATGAAGAAACTACCTCCTCAAGCGAATCGGAGTCTGAGTAATATTCTGTACGCACATTCAATTCAATATACTTTATTGCATAGAAATACAGATTGTAACTTTGTAACAAAAAATAAATAAAACAATTTTATTAAATTAATATTACCTACCTTTTCTTGGTTTCCACTTAAATTACTAAAATACAAATTTTAAATAATTCCGCCAATTTAAAACCGAAAATAATCTTAAAAATAACGCCGCGTTTCATTTTGGAGGAACGGTAACGAACTCAGTGTTATGTTGTGCCCATCACTAGTCGTGACTAACTGACAGGTGTCAGGAACGCATTCTCTGAACGGCCGAACTATAATCTCTTAGTATTTGGCTAAACCTCGATTACATCGAAATACAATGAATGCGCGTGCAGTACACGTGGGAGCTAGCCTAGTCCCACGCCTCGTGCCGTATGTTCGTGTCGTGCGTGCGTGGCCACGTGACGTGGGAGTTTTGTATGAGGACGCTAACATCTAATATATAAAATTCTCGTGTCACAGTTTTCGTTGCCATACTCCTCCGAAACGGCTTGACCGATTTTGATGAAATTTTTTGTGCTTATCCGGTATCTATGAGAATCGGCCAACATCTATTTTTTTTTATTTATATGGCAAAACAACGTTTGCCGGGTCAACTAGTTTACGATAAAATTGAATCAAATGCAAATCAAAGTTATATTTTTATTTAGTTACACTTATTCTTAATTATCACAAGCTAATAATCAGCTAAATTAGAAGGTTCATAATATCCATTATACTAATATAAGAATTTAAAATAAGGCAGTATTAAATAAGACTTAAACTATGACTACACAAGTCAGAGAATGAAATCAGTATTTTTACTCAAATCACATTGTTTTATCTAGGTATAGTAATTTTGAGAACCCGTCAAAAGCAATTGCAAACAAAGTGTTATAATAATTATATTGCCTGGTCTCAAAATGTAATAAAACAATCTTCAGATTTTTTCTGGAAGTACGTAAAGTCGAAGAAGAAAAATAACTCAGCTTACCCGGGATATATGGACTATGGTGTTTTGACTGTCAGTGGCGGTTCGGAAATCTGTAGTGCATTTAATGACTTTTTCTATAATAACTTCAGTAACCCACTTCACGTTTATAACGAAGCTCAATCTTTGCCATTATCCTTGAACACAGAAACTTTAGGCACTATCACAATTACCGCGAAATACTGTGAAGCTTTGTTTAAGAGATTGAACAATAATAAGGGACCGGGTAGTGATGGTTTACCACCTATTTTGTTCGCTAAATGCGCAGCAGCTCTGTCAATTCCTGTGGCTTATATCTTGAATCGATGTTTTGCAGAAGGTTACTTTCCAGTGCTTTGGAAAACAGCACTAGTCACACCTGTGCACAAAAAAGGGCCTAAAACATCGATTGAAAATTATCGCCCAATCTCTAAATTGAATGTTTTGAGTAAGGTTGCAGAAAGAGTTGTTTACAATCACATATATCCCATTGTTAGTAAGATGATCCCTACTCAACAACATGGCTTCATGAGAAATCGCTCCACCAGTACCAATCTTGCCATTTTCACGAATGATATTCTCCATGACATGGAAGGTGGGGGGCAGGTTGATGTGGTCTACACTGACTTCGAAAAAGCTTTCGATCGTGTCGATCATGTCATCCTGCTCCGCAAGCTTCAAGAAGTAGGGATTTGTGGAGACTTGTTGCGATGGCATGAGTCATACCTCCGCAATCGTCGTCAGGCTGTTCAGTTGGGTGGTTTTCGCTCTGATTATAGACAAACCATTGAATCGACTCAAAAAAAATTCCTAAAGCAATTAAACTATAGACAACATACTCATGCCCATTACCCAGAAGCCTGCAAAATCCATCACTTTTTAACTTTGGAAGACAGACGTTGCCTTTTGGATATGCTCTTTTTATATAAATTATGCAATGGCCTTATCGACTGCCCTGATTTAACACACCTTATTTTAAGTTTTAACACACCCTCCAAAAGAACCCGAAATACCAAGTTATTTCACACACAACAATCAAAAACCAACTATACTCAAAATTCAATAATCAATAGATTACACAGTACATTTAATAAAAACTTCTCACATATTTTGAGCTTGGATATATTCCATGATAGTAAAGAAAACTTTAGGCGTAAGATAATAAAAATACTAATTGACAAATAATTTATAAAATAAAACAAGTTTATTTCCCTTTCTCACTTCCCCATTTGCACACATACACATACTCACACACACTACCCATAAATTATACAAATGTAAGTTGGCAAAATACTATAAACAATATACAGATATGCAAATTTTGTTTTTCTTATCACAAATAAGTAAATGTTTACTCTTTTTCATCCTGATATATGTGTCATACCAATTTAATTTTGTAACTTTGTGATGAATACTTATATATTTTTTTTCCTTTGTTTTTATCTTTAAAATGCTTACTGTCAGATTAACTTATCAAATTCTTAGCCCTTAATTGGCTGTCAGTGTAAATATAAAATGTCAACATTTTTGTTCAAGAGCTGTGGGCTATGTAATAAATAAATAAATAAATAAATAAAAAAAAAAAAAAAAAATATTTTTTTTTATAAGTGACTAAACCCGCGTTTGACCTCAATCTCACCTGATGGTAAGTGACGATGAGGTCGAAGATGAAAGCACACGGGTTTAGGAAGGAACTGGCTCTTTATACAATATTGCCGGAACACATTACCTCCAGAGCGGTAACATTTGGCGGCAGACTTTATATAAAGGGTGGTCGCTAGCCAGGCGGACCCAGAAGGGATCCTACCACCAAGCGAAATATAATATAAATATATAAAGCTGAAGAGTTTGTATGTTTGTTTTTTTAATCGCGCTAATCTCAGGAACTACTGGTGCAAATTGAAAGGCTTTAGGCTATATATCATCACACTGTGACTAATAGGAGTGAAGTTATAAAGGAAAATGTTGCGAAAACGGGAAAATTATTCGATTTTGAGAGCTTCTATTGCGTACGCCGCGTATACGGTTTAAGTTACGCAAAAATAATGTATGACGTAAATGTTCCTCTTTAAAAGTTCTAAAAAAGTTCATACCTATCTCTTAAGATTGACTCACACTCACCATTTTTATGGTTCTCGCGTTCAAAATTAATGTATTCATTTGCGATGGAGTTTTATTAATATAGTATTAATCATTATCTAATGTAATACGTTATTAATCATAAGTATTTAATTGTGAACAAAATTGATACATTACTTGATTTCAAACAAGATCTTAGGAGATATGATAATTTTAAAATAACTTCGCAATAAAATAGGCAGGTATGTTCGGGAAGACGCGGGCAGGCGAGCGAGTGGTTCGCTGGCGGGCCACTCGTGCTGTTAATTCTCCGAGATACTTACCGAACTATGTGGGTGCCTATGGCCATATTCCTTAACTTTTATCATTTCATTTGGAAATAAGATTTATTTCAATGAACAACCAAATTAGTGTAACGGGTTCGGTTCAGACTACCTCCAAGTTAAATTTCTGCGCAATAGCTTGATTTTTACACAAAAATAATGTTGACTGGTACAGCAATTCGTTAAACAGTGCTTCTATCCTTGCATCATAATGGTTTCCAAAAAGGTACTAAGTAAGTACTTACTACTTTTTTTTTCCAAGCCCGAGTTTGGCCTCATTCTCACCTGATGGTAAGTGTAAATGATGTCGAAGATGATGGCAAATGGGTTTATGATAGAACTGGCTCTTCATAAAATATTTCGGGATGCATCACTGATGCAGTGGTGAAATTTGGCGGCAAATTTCAATTAGGCGAGACAGTCAGGCTGCCACCAAGCGGGACTCACTCGGATTAGTCGTTTTATACGACGCGCTTATTCACGGGCGGTAGGGTTATTCAAGGGATAAATTAGGGGTAGTAACTAAATTGTCGTCTAAATCAAAGCTGGGTTTCAATATTTTACATGAGTAAGAGCTACGACAAACAGATGGTAGGTAGGTATAAGAATAGTAAGTACATAGTAATTTCCATGACAATACGTTAAATACTCATACATACATAACTTCACGCCTGTATCCCTTATGTGGTAGGCAGTACACCAGAGGTTATAAAACCATATAATGTCACGTTTGTCAAATTGGGAGGTATTATAATGATAGGAAAAGAATATTGCAGTGACAGGGGTTCAGCCTATCGCACACAAAAACTCCAATAAAACCTCTATTCCCTAAATTACTTTTACAGTATGCCCGGGAAGAGAAGAAGCGAAATACTAATTAAATGCAGACGAAGTCGTGGCCACCATCTATGTAATATACGTAACTTATACATACCCCTATTACTTTTACTCAGTGTACCTTTCGTATGTATTCCTGTTCGACATTTAAATTTTGTAGGTTTTTTCACAAAACTTATATGAAACTGTTGATCACAGCTTTGTTGTAATAGTTTTTGAAGGAACTCTGTCTGTCTATCTATCAGTAACGCTTTCACAGCTAAAATACTGAATCGATTTTGACGATATTTAGAATAGTATAAGTTTGAACTTCAAGGAGGATATTATTATATTATTTATCTAACTCCGATTACCGATATTCACGCGGACAAAGTCACGGGCAACAGCTAGTACTTAGATAAAATTGAAATGAAAATCACTTTTTATAAGTCGAATCCGTAATGAAATAAGTATTCGCAACATGATAGAGTCTAAGTTGAGATGTTCAAAAATAAAAAAGTCCAGTTGAGATGTTTTTAATGAAAAAAACTATGTATTTTAAATAAACGTACACATTAAAAATTAAAATGTAACAAAATTTTAAATAATAATAGTATTTGAACAATTAACACGCCTAAATAAATGGCATTCTACCTATAATAGGTATTGTAGTCCCTTCTTCACTCTCTTGGATACGGGCAGGTATGAAATTGATGATTGATGAAATTGAATTTTCATGTTAAGCCGAGTATAGAAAAGTAAAGAAATAAAACACTAAAATATGTTTATATTCCATGTATTCGTCTTTGTGACTCTGCATACAAAACCATACAAAATATACACAGTCTTTAACAAATGTACAAAAATAGCGTATTAAATAAAATACAAACTTACAAAATTCGATCCTATGAAATTTATTTAGGGATAAACTTTTAATTGATATAAAAATATGTAAAACAAGTTTTTTACTTATCTTTTGATTTTATCATAAAACTAGTGGACAATATCTTAACATAACTAGGTATATAACGGCTGAAATTCCCGCGCTTAGTAAAACAAATAATATTTATGTTAAGGTAAAAGTAAAACTATAGCCAATTTTTATAGATGCAATGCATTTATGGCACAGAACGACTAATTTATTACCTCCTTATTCATAATTACGAATGAAGTCTTCTAAAGTGTTTTATTTCTTTCACTACTTTACATGATGACAAAGAGAAAGCATGTTTCAGCTATATTTTGAAGTTTGCCTTCGTTTATGAATAAGAGGTTTAGTTTTTTACCATAGCCTCGAAACGCTGGCTATTATTAATATTTATTAATTAAGTTAAGTAATAGCTACATCATCAATGTATTCTTAATTTAGTGACAAAGCATACATTTCTTTAACAATTTCCTTTAAGTTTTCGAAGGCACTTATTAAAACCTAAAATAATATAAAATATTTACACCGAAATTAATATATAAACAAGCCTCTTTTGTTTAATCTTACATTAAATATAATTACTACACTATTTATATTTAAATCTTAATCCTACTACTTTCTTTTGCCTAAATATATTTGGTATTTTCTAGGCGATATGTGTTAAATATATCTTTACCTTAAATCAACCAAGGAAATCTCGCAAAATTGAATATTTATCAACGAATTTTGTCATTTCTGATACAATCCCACAAGGGAACTACCATTTCAGATTTATAAGGCTCATAGTTAATGACCACCTCTCAGTACCATACGTTATCAGTGGCAACACACATTGGTCCAAAGCTTTCGCAAAGTTGGACCTACCCAACTGGATTTTTTGCTAGGTATAATGAACGACAACTTCGAGGGTAGAAACATTACGTTTTAATTATTTTCTTGCCATATTTTTACTTTACCCAATCGTAAAACAAATATGCTATCCTTTTTATGAGAAAGCATACTTTGAAAAATAGAAGTTCGCCCTCTATAAGAATGTGCCAATTGTAAAATATTTTCTAATGAATTTAAACTCAAGACATCCTAGAGATTCATTGATTCTTTTAACCCTATATTATCTGTGACAACAAACATCCATAAAGATTTTATGTATAGATTTTATCTCTCAAACGCATTTCTAAAGTACTTAATTAAACAATTAGTGATTCCTACTTAAACTATATAGTTCATTTCATATCATATAAGGCATCTTTATAAATTCAGAGATCGTTACATTCATATTTTTAAATATTCACTACATATCAAAAAAGTTACCATTAAGAAAAAGTTTTCATAATTCTTGCCATATAAAAAGAAATTAAGCTAAAATAAACTAAGTATAGATAGCGCCAAACATCTATACCTTGGCAAATAATCCGATGCAGTAAACTAACAGGTCGAAATGTCAAAAAGAAATATAATGATACCAGTTAAAATCTTCGTAGTGTAAGGTATTGAATGAGAATGATTGAAATTGAATGGTCCTTTTACATTCGTTTAGAATAAACTTTTAAACAAAAAAAGTAAGTGACGTAAAGCATCGCAACTTTAAAAATGAGAAAATGAAAGTATAAAATATTCTGTGAGTGAAAATATTATTTTTTTTATAAAAAACTTGTTAAGATATTTTATTTAAAAAAAAAAACATTCATTCACTTAAACCGCAGCTCTATTTATTTTCTTCTCTAAAGTGGGCACACTGGAACTGTCATTTTACTGCATTGAATTATTTGCCAGGGTATAGTCCCCTCTGAAGTTGTTGCAAGGCGTTTCACGTAGATGGTAATATATCAATTTGTACTGTATGTACCTATTTGTATTAATTCGTATAATCCTGACTGAAAGAGAATGCCAAGAGTTTTTTTCCGCCGGCTTTTTTTCTTGGTCTACTGTAATATCTTATTCAATAACTATCAACACCTTGTTAAAGCTGAAGTACAAAATTGTGACGTCATTAAGCGTCCATCCGATGGTCTTATGATGAATAAAAAAAAATCATTTCATTTCATCTAGTTCGCGCGAAACGCCTTGCAACAGCTTCAGAGGTGACTAAATGTTTAGCGCGATCTCTACCAGATATACTACCTTATAATGTTGCCATTATAATTTTAATATTACATATTGAATTTTAAGTGATAGAAACATTGATTTATATGCTTATTTCTCAAAATACACAACATATAACATCAAAGTAAAACAGTTGTATTTTTTTTAAAGAACGAACTAACCAGTTTACACCAGTTTGACATTAATTCCATTCATTCACACAACCAGTCACAAGGCAACCTAGGCATTTTATTCGCGGGCCAAGGCAAATAGCCTGCAGTTTTGAAGACCCAGTAGTCGTAGGAAACCTTGCTGAAGAGAAGCACCAGTATAAGCACTTCTAGGCCGATGATGTAGTAGATATAGTCCGTCCAGTCGCGAGGAGTATGGCAAACCTTGGATTCCACCAGGTCGACCACAGCTCCCATGTTCTCTTCGCATTGAAGGCTTTTGTAGTCCGGGATGTTTTTGAAGTTTTCCACTAGCCATGGCTGTAGGTAAAAGAATTAATATTAATCATTAATCTCGCAGATGATGATGATCATATGATTTTGAAAAAGCGTCATTTTGAAAAAGGGTCTAGTCAAAAGTACCCGTAACCGGCAATCATGTATGAAAAGATTAATGAACGTGGAAGAAGCGAAAGAGGTATGTCTAGATCGCAGCAATTGGTGTTCCCTTGTCTCTGCCTACCCCAAGGGGAGACAGGCGTGAGGTTATGTATGTATGTATGTATCTCGCAGATTTGAAAGGAATGGGTGTAAAATAAGATTTTTTTCCGTTTCTCTTTAGCAATGCCAGATTTGAATAATTTTATCGGTTATTAAATTACTTAAGGGTTTTTGTAGGTTTTGAAACTACAAACGCACCGTATTTCCCGCCCAGATATCGCTCGCTAGCGAACTTCGCCGATGTTAGCAAGCGCATAGGTATACGGTTAATTGGTTTATTTTTCTAAAATTATGATATTTTCAAAGTTTTTCTGTACCCATCGGTTAAAAGAAGTACGCTTTATGCTTTTATGTAACTTTTACAGGAATCCATAATGACTTTTCATAGCAATGGTAAATTAGTGTTATGTTTGTGAAATTTTTTATGGAGCCCATTTTCATCAATAATGTTTCTATCTTTACACATATCGGTTGGTTATATGTTTATTTTTTATGAATATTTTTTCAAGCACTTCTTACATGAAAGTAGTAGGTACATATTACTTGGTTTATAATTGTTCAAAAAATTTTAAAAACGCTGCAATATTCAAGCTTTTTTTGCAGTAAAAGTAATGAGAGATATGCACCATTAATCCAATTACTGACATCCTTCGACCCGGATATCAATCACCATCGAAGGAGGGCTTAACTAACTAAGTACCTAAATAAAAACGCTCAATAATACTAAAAAATATGGACTGTGAGCGAAAGTAGAACATAGAGTGTACCAGCTGCTTCTCTTCCCGGGCATACTGTAAAAGTAACTTAAGGGACAGAGGTTTTATTGGCGTTTTCATGCGCGATAGGCTGAGCCCCTGTCACTGCAATAGTGGAGACTATCATCATAATACCTCCAAAGTCAAACGTGACATCAGATGGTCTTATAACCGCAGGTGTTCTGCCTACCCCATAAGGGATACAGGCG
This sequence comes from Stenoptilia bipunctidactyla, assembly GCA_944452665.1. Lineage (NCBI taxonomy): Eukaryota > Metazoa > Arthropoda > Insecta > Lepidoptera > Pterophoridae > Stenoptilia > Stenoptilia bipunctidactyla. The sequence continues at coordinate 23,394,294 of OX101729.1, read as the reverse complement.
TGAACTTATATATGTATGTATGTTAATATTTTACCTTCAGAACTTTCTCCGTATTACAATCGCAGTGAATAAAATTCCCCGCTATGGAGAAGGTTGTGTACGGACTCGTCGTGTCGAACTTATTGGAGAGCACGTATGTGTGGATCTGAAATGTAAATAGTTTTATATTAAATAAGGGGATTTATATCAATTCTCTTAAATGAATAAAATCTTGAACACCTTACCTAATGCAAACATGTTCATGCATACAATAATGTTTGCATTTGGGATTGAACCTGCGACCACTGACGACTGAGATCGTGTTACCCATCCCCAAAACTGGTCGCCTCAAAATTTTATACAATAAAAAGTGGATTTCTATATTGAGACATAAAGGCCACCCAAGTTTCTTGCATACAGGGTTGATTCGTAGTCACCAGCCAAATTTAAATGTTAGTTTCTTTGATACAATATAAACGTATCTGCATATTTATTTTAGAGTAGGTCAGAACAAAACATAAAGATATGGCACCAAAAACTTCTATGCAAATAGTCGCTGTTGATGAACATAGCTACTACGACGCGGCATTTCTTTGATAATACTACTACGTAGTACTACAAGATGTTTTGTAGTAGCGCATAGTTGTCTTTATTTTAATGGTAATTTAGAGTGACCATGGTTTGCTTAATATGTTAGCGGATATATTTATTTCTTTGTAAAAAAAATACTTTTCTATAAATCATAGTTATTGTGTAAAAAAAATTTGGCTGGTGACAACAAATCAACCCTGTATAAAACAAAAATCTGGATTTCTTTTGTAACGGTAACGCTGCATAGGCACATTCTAGTGTATTGAATCTAAGATCTCTTTTCAACCGACTTCTTAAAAAGGAGGCGGTCTCAATTCGTTTGTATTTTTTTGTGTCTTTGTTACACGATATTTCGGACAATTATTAATTGATTTTGAAAAATCTTGTTTCATATGATAGAAGATACTTCATAGTTGGTCCATCGAAATCGGTTGAGTACTTCATTGAAAATTTCAATTTTTGAAAGAATATGTATGAATGTTTACGTTGATGTCATTATAATTCAGCCAAAATTTTGATGTAAAGTCGGTTTTTTTAATGATCTGCATTCGTTGATTATTACAAACATTATATTTTTTTTTTCAAAAACTGCAAATTTTGTAGATATTGCAAATGTTCCACATCCGAAGTACTTACCTCCCTTCTATTAAATGAAACACTTATCATCAAAATCGATTCATAACTACCAAACCGCGTAATAAACACACAAAGAATTAAGCACCTAATTATAACGGATTTCCGAAAAGAAATTACTTAATTTTATGTTAAACGCCGTTCATACTATCAACAAATACTCACAGTCTTTAGCTTATTATGGCTTATAGAGAACAGCATAAAGTTGTCAATGAACTTGGTGCCCTCCAGCTCCACTATATTGACGATATTATTGTAGTCCACGATCAGCTGACGAAGGTGCTCGTAACTTGGATCGTCGCCCACGGCTTGGAGAGAAGTTATCTGGAAATAAGAAATATGAACTGATAAGCTTTAATAGTAGATAGTGGTTACGAGTGACCGCTATGTCTGTAGACAACAAAATGACGACGGGTAAAACAATAATGTTCATAGCTGACCTGTCAGATTTCTGACAACTCATGAAATGTATTAAAACAACCCAAAGTGCAAATAATAGCTCATGTTCGGTTAATTTCAAGTCATTTAAGTCAGTCGAGCAAATAAATGAAGACCTTGAACGAATTGCCAACTGGGCTGGTCAAAATTGCCTCGTTCTTAACCCTGCAAAGTCAAAACTTCTCATTCTTGGTACCGATACACAGGTATCTAAAATTAATGCATTCCAGACCATTATCAATATTGGTAATATAGGCCTTGAGCAAGTTTCTGAGGCTTGGAATCTGGGTGTCCTAATGGACAGTGGGTTAAAATTTCACAAGCATGTTCTAGAAGTAGTTAGAATCTGCTTCTACAGGCTCAAAGTATTATATCGAGTTCGAGATTATCTTGATGTTGATGTGAGGGTGAAAGTCTGTGAAGCGTTAATATTGTCCAAACTGAATTACGTAGATGCTGTGATCGGTGAGTGTATTTTTGGCTACACCAAGAAACTAATACAGCGTGTACAAAACGCCTGTGCCCGTTTTTGTTTTTCTATACCTCGCAGAGCTCATGTGACTCCATTTCTCAATCAAGGAAATCTTATTAATATGAAGTCTAGACTTGCACTTCATTTCGCCACTCTATTGTTTGGAATTGTTAAGACTGGATCTCCTCCTTATTTGTTTGAAAAGCTCGCTTTCTCACATCGCCAAGCCAGAATTCCTCTTCGCATTAGGTGCCCCAAACACCACACTGCAGCATTTCGTGGCAGTTTCAGATATTTAGACTCTAAATGTTGGAATAATATCCCACCACCTCTAAAACTGCTATTTTTAAAATAAATTATAAAAAATATCTAATTAACCTACAGAAATCGAATACTTAAAATATATCTATCTATTATATAATCTTATATGTGTAGTGTGTATGTTTAATGTTTAATTTTAAATTACGTTTATATGCAAATCGAATTGTTCTGTATTATTGTAAGGAGTGGAATTTTATATTGAGCCAGCTTAGCTTTGTTTATATTGAATTTATGTCATAACAGCCTATTAAAATAAGATCTTTTTAATGTAACTCTTAATATATTGATATGTGTAATGCACAGCAGTGTGTTTTCCTTCTGTTAGGCGTTTACGGAAGATCAGCGTCTTGGTGTGTCCGCACTCCATGACTTATGCTGAGTAAATGCCTTTTCGGTGCTTTGTTATGTTACAATTGTATGGTTTTTTATTTGCATGTTTATTTATTTTTTGGCACCGAATAAATTTCTTTTCTTTCTTTCTTTCTATTTACATTAGAAAGCGCAGCAAGGATTTTAATATTTCACCCTCTCAAGTTACTCAAAGACTACACGTATCATCTACTTGAAATGAAAATCCCGATATCGTTTCTAAGAAATTAAATCAAGTGTGCACCAATAGTTTAGATATAAACAGGCAGCATTTCAATGACAATATAATCTTTAAACATTCACATAACTGACAAAAAGTAGTTTGACAGGTCAGAGACTGTATATGGACCGTGAACAATACTCCTTGTCTTCGAACATCGAATGACGACTTTAAAACCAGTGACTCCTATTATGTCAAACATTTTAACCGGATTTTTATCGTACGAGTGTTTGCCCGCGACTTCGTACGCGCATAAACTAAAAATTCCTATATTTTCCGTTCTCGTGGAAGTTCTGAGAATTCCTTCCTTTGTGAAACCAGACACTCATTGGAGAACCTTTTAACCAAGTTTCACATCGATGCACTCAAGGAATAAGATTTTTCATACAAATTAAAAAGTCCTAAATTCCTTCCTTAGTGCACCCCTACACGCCCTAAAGAATATACAATTCATAATTTCAGGTCTCTACGCCCAGTAGTTATGTATGTACGTTGTCTGTCAGTCCTTTAGTACCTCAGTCAGTAATGGAACAGTTTTATATATGTTACAGGAAAATAATAAAAACCGTAAGTTTTAAATTTACGCGGAAATTTATAAACTTTCGTAAGATTCTAAACGAGAGATAAATTGTATTATTTACGCTCACATTTTCGCATTTTTTGCATGTTCACATTTTGTCTCCCGCTTAGAATCCTACGGAAGTTTATAAGTTTCCGCGTAAATTTATAAATTAACGGAATTTATTATTTTCCAGTGACATATAGGTACCTATATTGATAAATATATTTTACATTTGAACTCGACGTTTCCGTGTCTTTCCAGGCATCGTGGTGGACACCAGTCGGCATCGTCTAGGCTAGCAGTCGATAGATTCGAAATTCAAATCTCACTAGTTTAAAAACACTTACGTTGTTATAAGAAACATTCAGCTTCACCGTAGTAGGCGGCAGTTCAGTGGGCATCTTCTTGAGGCGGCGCTGCGAGCAGTTCACCGACGCCAGGTTGGTGACTTCACCGTTCATTTTCAGTCTTGTACTTAGCAGCCGTCGTCGTTTGAAATTCAAATACCTACTTGCCAAAAGTTTTAAACTAATCTGTGACTGCAGCTAGCAGCTGCTTCTTCTTCCCCGTGGATCTCAACACACTTAAAAGGCACTGCATAGTTCAATTTGATCAGTACTTGAGTAAACAAAAATTTCTTCTAATTTCAAGGGCGCGTCCGCCATCACACCAACGACTTCGAGAGTTTTTGATCGATTGACAGCTGACGTCGCTGCGTCTGAGTCGTCTCGCTCTCATTTAGAAAGGAGAGGGGAATGAGTGAGACAGATAAAGGAAAAGTACCGAGCAGCACCGGGTACCTTCGCGAATAGATACCCACAGGCTCAAACATAATCACTTACGTTGTTGTAAGAAACATTCAGCTTCACTGTGTTAGGCGGCAGGTCAGTCGGCATCTCCTTGAGGCGGCGCTGCGAGCAGTCCACCGCCACCAGGTTGGTGACCTCTCCGTCCATCATCAGCTCCAGCCGGTGCTGGCTGCACGTGCAGTTCATGTGAGCTGGCTTTATGTTGCGGCAACTTGCGTTTAACTGTGAAAATACAACCACTGGTTATAACTTTGGTAAAGTTATACCTTCATCTTTGTAAAAAGGTATCATGGAATATTTCCGTTATAAAAGATTATAATCTGAGCTAGCGAAAACTCTATTGTTCCTGTAATTTCACTAACTTTATCCTGAACTAAACTAGGATAACATTAGGTTAGATAGAACCAACGAATGCAAAGCATTATAAAAAAGCAGAACATATGTTCGAAAATCTCAACATTGATTTAGACCAAATACATATTGAACTACCACTGATTTATAACGGAAAAAGAATCATCAAAATCATGATACAGTCGAATAGAAAACTTTCTCCTCTTGAAGTTGAAAATTAAATGGTTTGAAATACTTATACAACGAAAATTTTAGCTCCGTGTGTCTGATAAGCTCGAATGATCCACACAAACTTTATCGTTTGAATGATACTAAAACATGCATTAATACATCTAGATCTTTGACAAAAGATCATACAAAAATCTTACTATCTTACTAACAATATTAGAAATATGAAAGTTTGGATGATTGTATGGTTGTATGGATGTTTGTTCCTCAATCACGGCAGAACGGCTCCACGGATTTGGGTGAAATTTGGCATAGTGATAGTGTAAAGCCTGGAATAGCACATACGCTCCTTTTTATCCCGATATTCCCGCGGGATTAGAAATTGTGCGGTTACGACCACTAGTATGTCATGTATGTACTGAAAATCGAACCGAAAATCTTGTGTAAGTAAGATGGGTATATATCAAATTAATTACGAAGGTTATCAAATTATACGAGACGTTATATTAGCCTTACCTCCTTCTGAACTCTGATATGGTCAATGGGTACGATCTGTACGTCCTTAAACCAGTTGAACCGCAGATCCAGTGCGCAGAATGTCTTGTTATAGTTGAGAAACGTCATCAGAGAGCTGGTGTTGGCCTCCATCACCTTCTGATACTCTTTGCAAGGCAGGTAGTTGTTCCCTGCAAGGTAGGATAGAAGATTTTCAGTTTGATAAATTAGACTTTGGTCTTTCATTGTATTTAAAGGGATAAAATGTATTCGAGGTCTATATGATGTGCAGCGTAGACGACACACATTTGTGCCATCGCGTCTGCTGCGTACAAAAAGCTTGCAAGGCGGGCAATACTTAGTCCGTCGCCTTTTCTACACATCAAAGCACGCTTTTAACGCTCGATCGAGACCTGGGTTGTACTCCTGTCTTTGCAGATGTGGTAAATTGACTATCGATACATCAAAGCCTTGAACTTTTTGTACAATAACGCCACTATGTCAGTCCGTCTTCAGGATCAGAATTCGAAGCCTATCCAACTGCAGCGGTGCGTTAGGCAAGCCGATGTTATATCGCCTAAGCCGTTCACCGCAGCGTTGGAAGATGTCTTCAAGTTTTTGGACTGGGATGGGCTCGGCATCAACATCCACGGCGAGTACATCCCTCACCTTCGATTCGCGGATCATCCTGCGGCGTCCCATGCGTCTGCGGCGAAGCGGCTGGGCTGAAGAGTCATCTTCCCGAACACGCTCCGCCGCAGAAGGAGAGGACCGCCTGCCACGACCCCTCGCTCCCTACCATAGCACTTACTACGGCTTGAAGAGAGAGGTCGGCTCCCACCACTGAGCTGAGCGCGTTGCGCTCCGCATCCCACATTTCCATTCACAGCCGTCGCAGTGATGACACCTGGCATTTTAGTCATGACTAATACCCTGCAGGACCTGAGTAAAATGCTCGATGACCTCAGTGGAGCCTCACAGCGAGTAGGTCTTAAAATGAACATGGATAAGACGAAGACGCTCCTGTTGAATTTGGAGGCACCACGCTCAAAGTTGTCGACGATTATTTATACCTAGGACATAAAATCCAGTCCACAATTCGTAGGTCCAACTTTGAGAAAGAGGTCAACCGTCGAATCCAACTCGGCTGGGCAGCGTTCGGGAAGCGCCGTGAAATCTTCTCGTCCCAAATACCGCAGTGTCTGAAGACAAAGGTTTGTGACCAGTGTGTGTTGCCAGTGATAACATACAGCACTGAGACGTAGTCGCTGACTATGGGCCTTGTAAACAAGCTTAGAGTCTCTCAGCGGGCAAATGGAAAGGGCTATACTCGGAGTTTCCCTTCGGGATCGAATCAGCAATGAGGAGATTCGCAGGCGAACCAAAGTCACCGACATAGCCAGAAGAATTGCAGAACTGAAGTGGCAATGGGCAGGGCACATAGCTCGTAGAACAGATGGCCGTTGGGGCAGAAAAGATCTTGAGTGGCGGCCACGTACTGGAAGACGCAGCGTAGGCAGGCCCCCCCAAGATGGACCGACGATTTGGTCAAAGTCGCCGGTAAACGCTGAATAAGGGCGGCGCGGGACCGAGCGACGTGGAAAACCTTGGGGGAGGCCTATGTACAGCGGTGGAAGTCTACTGGCTGTGGCTTGAACTACACAGATTATGTTCTATAATCAAATATATCACTATTTTGCATTTACCCACCTGACAAATCCAGAGAGATCTTCCGATTGCTCTGCACAGCGGTGAGCGGGAATTCCGTGAGATTGTTCGCTGAAGCGTCCAGCACGGTGAGGTTGTACGCATAGGCATACAGCCTCGGTTCCGCTGACGGCTGCAAGCGCGCTGACGTGAGGTTGTTGTGAGACACGTTGAGGCAGGCTATCGGGGACAACTTCGGGAATTTACCTGGAAATTGAAAAATGAATTTGAAGAGGATTTTTGTTGTTGATCGGGTCTTGAAGATAGAAAGATCTAAGTTGAGGTATGTTCTAGTTTGCAGTATATTTTGTCGTTGGTCTTAGGTGAAAGGTACAAAAAATATAACCTCGCTTTAAAAAAAAAAAAACAAATAAATGTACAATATAAAGTACATCGAAAGAAAAAAAGCCTGCGCTAAAAAACTCTCTGTGCTCTTTTGTCAAAAGTGCTCAGTACACAAATTGGCGGACTTACATCTCTGCTTAGACATGATAGATCAAACAGAGATCCTTCGGAACAGAAAGTAAATTTATTGATAAAATAAGATGAAACTGTTTATTTTATCAATTGAAAGATTTAATATACAGAGTTAATTTTAATTTACGCATCATCTCTAGCTGGCAGCCTGTCCACATCAATACCAACAACATTTGTTCTACAACTTTTGAAATTAATAGTTTTTTCAACACACTTGCTCGTAAAGTGAGCGTTATTCTATTGAATTTAGAACTATAAACTGGGCTATAAGTCACGCGTGCATAATATATTATACCCTAGTGCATAATATAATGAATCCTACAAAGTTGAATTGTACCTTTGTGCAAATTAAATGCGAGTAAACAGAGCATATTTTATTGATCCGGGTTATACATAATTTTTTTTCAGAAACAACAAAGAGGTTTTATACCACTTCAAATCCATATACATTTTTAAATGTTTGCGCCTTATATTAGTTAAACAAAATTGTATCTCAAACAAATTATTCACAATTTACAATAATTTGTTATAAAATATTAAAATATTTGGATTTACCACTCCAAATTAAATATTTTCATGTAAAATAGGCTGTATATGCTATACAGCCATTGACACATTTAGCGGAAAAAAAACCTACGCGCATGCGCGAAGTTCGGCGCCATTTTTTAATCACAATTCACAGCTTTGTTATCAAGTGTGTTTGTTATTTTATGACCACGTATGTAACTCGTGAGCGTTGCTAATTACAGTCTCGGCTCATTATTAAGCCCTCGCCTGCGGCTCGGGCTCAAATCACAGCCTCGACTGTAATTAGCAACTTCGCTCACTTGTTACATAATATACTATTAAAATTTTAGTTTTCCCATAAAAAAAAATATTTTTAGCCTCTGTTTAGAGGCGTAACTCTAATTACTCTGCACGTAGGTATGCCACGCACCTTGCGCAGTAAAATATCACTTTATAATAATAATAGGTACTTCTTACAAAATGTAGAGTAAGGAGAATTTTTTTTTGTTTTTATTTTTCGTGTTATTTATCAAGATTTGTAAAAAGTTGTAGAACAAATGTTGTTGAGGTTAATGTGAACAGGCAGCCCGCAAGAGGTTATGCGTTAATTAAAACCCTATATAAAACTGGTAAAAAAATAGAGCCAAAGATATTTGTTATAATGTGTGTTCTATTCTTTACTGCGTGACAAGAAGCAATATATATTACAAATGCTAAAAGCTATCCATTAATCACCTCTTAATTGGCATGAATGGGATTTCTTGGAAATACTTTATCTGTGTATTTTTATTAGCGATTTAAGTTAAAGTCTTATGTAGTGAATATCTGATTATTACTGTTTTTTTACTGTAGTAAATAGGAGCTTGTTAAGCAAAATTTCCTTAATTTTTTTGGTAGCAGACTTTGTAGCAGCTGGTGGAACACCTTACCCATAGGAGCGAGAAGACTGTTTGTAAATAAGTATGTGTACGCAGACTTTCTAAAATTCGACGTTTAGAGACTTTTCTGCCAGACACGTTTAGTGCCACTTTAAAACAGACCTATTGCTATTGTGGGTACCTGTATGGGAATTCCGGAGCTCGACGAACTATACTATAATTCATTTGTTTTCTCTTAAAAATACAAAATTTATTGTTTCATTAATTGAATACAAGCAAATGAGTTTCTTTGGGATAGAAAAGCAACATTATAAAAAAAAATTACTCATCAAAGGTATTTGGCGGCAGCCTTTCACAAAAGAGATCGTTAATGATTACTTTTCGAAACCAATTTTTTGTTAAGGAAAACTAACAGATATTTTTACAATAAATTTAAAAAAAAAAACAGAAAACCAAATTTTTAATACATACATAACTTCGCGCCTGTATCCCTTATGGGGTAGGCAGAACATCAGAGCTCTTAAGACCATTTGATTTCACGTTTGACTTAGGAGGTATTATAATGATGGATAGAGACTATTGCAGTGACAGGGAGTCAGCCTATCGCCCACAAAACACGCCAATAAAACCTCTGTCCCTTAACTGACTTTTACAGTATGCCCGGGAAGAGAAGCAGCTGGTACATTCTATGTTTTTCTATCGCTCCCAGTCCAGCGTGGAAGACTCCAAATATTTAATATTTTCATATATTCGAAATCATTTTGAAATGAACAATTAACGACGTGTCTAGCTTTTACAGTATAGGTTGCTTTATCTTTATGTAAGTATTAAAATGTTCAATAACAAACGAGAAATGTGTAGTTCAACGTTGTTTTGTTCCTTAGTTTAGCTATAGTGTATAATGGATTCAGAATGTTAAAAGCGTTTTTGTAGCGTGTTGGGTAGGTTTGTTCGCGGACTCACGCGCCAACGAATTATTGCGTGATCATTCGAAAAATAATGCATTTACTATATGCATGAACTATAAGGTAGGTACTAGTGCATAGTAACTCAATGATCTCATCTAATTTGGGTTCAAGAAAATAACTCACAACAGCAATCTACAAATGTAATATTCTCAGGATAGTCCAATAAATATATTTATATGTAGGTAGACCGTAGCAAAAAAACTAAGTGATTAGGTATATTCCTTTTGTTGTATTATTAACATAGTTCTTAATCGAAATTACCTATTATTATAAGAAAAGCCATCAATTTAAGACGGTGACTGTATTAATTCATTTTACACAAAAAGCACAGTTTCTGAAGACGAAGAAAAAATGGCGGTCTGCCAAACAACAAAACATTTGTGTGAATTTTAATAACAAATTAGTTTCTATAATAACAACAAAAACTTTATCTTTATGTAAGTATTAAAATGTTCAATAACAAACGAGAAATGTGTAGTTCAACGTTGTTTTGTTCCTTAGTTTAGCTATAGTGTATAATGGATTCAGAATGTTAAAAGCGTTTTTGTAGCGTGTTGGGTAGGTTTGTTCGCGGACTCACGCGCCAACGAATTATTGCGTGATCATTCGAAAAATAATGCATTTACTATATGCATGAACTATAAGGTAGGTACTAGTGCATAGTAACTCAATGATCTCATCTAATTTGGGTTCAAGAAAATAACTCACAACAGCAATCTACAAATGTAATATTCTCAGGATAGTCCAATAAATATATTTATATGTAGGTAGACCGTAGCAAAAAAACTAAGTGATTAGGTATATTCCTTTTGTTGTATTATTAACATAGTTCTTAATCGAAATTACCTATTATTATAAGAAAAGCCATCAATTTAAGACGGTGACTGTATTAATTCATTTTACACAAAAAGCACAGTTTCTGAAGACGAAGAAAAAATGGCGGTCTGCCAAACAACAAAACATTTGTGTGAATTTTAATAACAAATTAGTTTCTATAATAACAACAAAAACTAAATAAATTAACACTTCAAACAAACTTTATTTTGAATGTATTTAACTCACCTGATCCAGTTGCATAGTCTTGCGTGTGGCAAAAATATTAAAATCATATTAATATTAAGAAAATTAATAACTGAGAAATATTCTAGGTAGCATAAGTATATTACCACAATGTTTATGTAGCAAAAATTATCTCACTCCTACTAATAATATAAATGTGAAAGTTTGGATGGATGTATGTTCCTGAATCACGACAGCGGCTCAACGGATTGGGATGAAATTTGGCGTAGTGATACTGTACAGTCTGGAATAGTACATAGGCCATTTCTTGTCCCGATATTCCCACGGGATTCGGGTAAAACCGCGCGAAACAGCTAGTTAGTAATATAATTCTTAATATAATTCTAATAATTCTTCCATATGGAATAATAATAATTCCACCTACCCACAATCTTGCCGATGTTCCCATCAGTGAAGGCCATGGAGACGAGGCGACGGAACACGGACTGGGAGATATCCAGTTCATCAATGGTGGCGTTCAGGACGTGGAGATTCGTGGTGTTTTGCGTCACTGGAATTAAAAAAAAGAAAGGTTTATTTATGGGACAATTGATGCTCGAGGTAAAAATAATTTACCAGATGAATGCCATTTTTACCCAACTAAAGCGAAGCATAAAGGAGGGTTATGAATTTGACCTGTATGTTTGTATGTACATATGTATGTGGGTATGGATGTTCATCTGTTCCCTTAGAACTACTAAACTAGTAATCATAATTGGACAAATGAGGTTTCGTTGGAAGCCTCTTAATTGTGCCCTGTTTATAGACATAAAGTTACGTAAAATTGACTACGGCGCCTTGAGTCCCCTACGGCGACTAGTGGACTCAAAGTGAAGAAATATTTTAAAAAAAATTACGGCATCGTGTGAAGTGTCAAATGAAAGAGCTTTGTTAGTACAGCTCAAATATGTAGACATTATTACTCCAAAATAAGTGAAATAATACCTAATTAGGTATAGTAAAGAACTAAAAAAAAAATTGTAGTCGGGTTTTAGATTTTATACTGTATTTTTGTATCTTATTAAATGACTAGCTACCTTGGGTTTTACTCTCGTAGGTTTTATCGCATTGGAATTACTGATAAAAAAAGATTTTTATATAATCTCATTCGGTAATGTTCTAATTATGAAATGAAATACAGACTTTTATTTTATTTATTATTTAATAATTACTTTTTTTATTTTAGGAAACGGTTATCAGTATTGTTGAATAGATATAGATTTAATGCATGAAGAAAATGATAAAATATAATATAATTAATAGTTAATAAAATTGACAAATATTTATTATCGATTGATTTATCGATAGTTCATCAACTATACATATATGGCGCGGGGCGCCTTTTCGACCGGAGGCACCGGTTGACGAAGTAATGCTGTGACCGCGCGCTCTCAGCCCTCTATCTCAAAAACGGTTCTCCGTATGAAAAGTTTTTTTTAACAAAATTTGTAGAGAATTTTGTATTCTACAATATTGATAACAAATACAAATAGCAAAAAAAACCCATAGGAAATGAGATATTTATAAAAAAAGCGCAAAAAACCGATTTTTGTGACCTAGAAATTTAATAGTTGCGTACACCCTACCATATGTAGGTTTTGAGACAATTTTTAGGGTGTCAATATACAAGTATTTACAGACTTACAGCTGGGTATCTCGAATTCCGAGGTGAACTTACTATAATGACTGGACTATACACTATTGGTAGTCTGCGCAATAAATACATCATTAGGAAATAGATACAGTTATTCGAATCTAGAACAACCGCTTTAAATAAGTTCACTGACGAAACATCTCCAGGTTTCCCTCCACCGAAGGGAGTAGACTTAGCAGATAGACTACGATGAGAAATCAGACTACTACTATAACTAAATCCATGGGGAGGAATGGGCGGTGTCATTTTTGACATCGCACTCCTGAGCCCCGATTTTATAATTACCACATGTTATCTCACCTTTATATTGCAATATATTGCATCTTTTAGTCAAATTATGGTCATGTGACAATTTTACAATACAATGTAATTAGGAGAACCATCATCGGTGAACAACATGTACATACTGTTTAACTGGACATATTGTTAAATTTACAGAATCGAATCGGGTCCCTCTGGTCAGCAAAGTGCGCTATGCCTACTCACGACCAGAGACCGGAAAACCCCTTTATTTGATTAAGCCTATTGATAGGGTAACCCTATCAAAATCTTACCACATGGAAGTGTAACCCGATTGATATGGTAAGCCTATCGACGTGGTAACACTTTGAATAAAGTTAACTACTTTCGGATGCGCTTACCCTGTGATAGGGTTGCCTATTTCTATCTCTTTTCCGCGCATGCTGTTGAATTCGGAAGTATAATTCGAAGTGCGAGATTGAATAGATGGTGATATTTTTGATAATTTGATATTCTTAGAGATTAAATTTGCCTGCAGGTTTTAAAACCCTATTGAATCGGTAACCTTCAATAGGGTTTTCGATAGGCTTACTGCTTACATGAAGCTAACTCTATTGATATGGTAAGCCTTAAATTAGGGTAAGTCTTCGATACGGTTACCAAATTGATAGGGTTTTTTAAAACAAGTCTATGAAAAACCCAATCAAAATCCTCTTTAAGGGTAAGCGGTTCCGGTCTCTGCTCACGACATAGTAGAATTTTCGATCACATTGGAAAAAAATAGCAATACAAGACTTTCCTGTTTATTTAATTCCTATTAGTTTTAGTATAATCTACAGAAAGACCGGTTTAGTCAGGACAAAATATTTTATGATCACAACTTTCTAATACATTTTACATTTTATTATATTTAAGTCAACCTATATTTATATCATTTAGAGATATCAATTAGTAATTGTGTTGAGTCATTACTCAGGAATTCCGAAATGACTAACTTGTTAACCAATTAAATAAGTATACGGATATTTAATTTTTATACCCAAACTGACCCACCAACCATGGTACCCCAAAGTTTGTGCTGTGCAGACCACACTGGGAAATATTGGCTTGTTCATTTACTGGGACTTGAACCCAGGTCCGCTTACGAGCACTATGCCAGTGAGTCCGAATAGGCATGGATCAGCAAATAGTTGATGTTAAATGATGCATAAGGTAATGAAACCTTTTGGGTTCTGCCCGTTGACTTAAAGTCATGAAATTTGGCAAAGTGTCAGAACAAAAGGGAATTATAAAACAAAAATTGGCAATTTGTAGTTATATCACAGAAAATTGGTACGGAATCCCCGGGGTAGCGCGCTAAGATTCCAAATTGAGAATAGGTATACGCCGCGCAAGCAATTTACCAGTTTTTTTCAATAAATAAAACGCCTAGATTATTATGACAATTAAGTACCGTGAATTTAAGCCTATAGCTCGCGAGGAAAGAATAACTTAAAAGGTTTTTTTCGCAAACTGGTTCGGCAGGAAATTCTACCCGTTTTATGTTAGAAAAGGTCGTCAAATTGTGAAAGTGAATGTTGAATCTTTACTAATATGTGGTGTACTATCCTTTATTTTCAAATCTTGCTATTCTTGAAGGATATTAGTGGTAGGATCCCTTCAGGGTCTGTCTGGCTAATAGTATAAATTCTGTCGCCAAATATAACGGCTACTACCTTCCTAAGCCCGTGTCATCTTCGACCTCATCTTCACTTATTTAGGTGAGATTGAGGTCAAACCACAGGTCAAAAGTGGATTTCGTCATCAATAAAAAAGATAAAAAAAAAGTTGAAAGTCTTTGCTGACAACAAGTTTATTTATAGTTTCGCAAAAAAAAAAGCAAAATCGCCTCTTAGGTACTGGTAAACTGAATATTTCAATCAAACTACACCCCGAAAACTTCAATTATGTCCTTACTAGCATTCGGCTTTACCTGCATTTAACTATTTATCTCGTATGAATTGCTTAATAATATAACTTCTAATCCGACGGCCGTTTCGGAGAATGGCTCTTTCAAACAAAAGACCCCTTTTGCACATTGAAAAAATATATTTTCATCATCATATCCCTTTTCTATAAGCCAACATTATGGCCCTAGACGTATGGCACTAGATTTTCCCTTGGTCTGCTGAGTAGGCTCCGTACACCACCAAGCTTGTTTGTTGTATTTTGCAGAGCACCTATTGTCTTCTGAGTGAACGTAATTAGACAGCAGCGCTTTTATCACCCTAAATATGTGCTGTAGCAGATGAACAAAATCACACGCGTAATAAAGCCTTATAGATATAGCACGTAGAATATATATCCTACAATTCTCACCTAATAGCAAAAAGTGCGGTCAAAGGCGCACGAATATCTAATACCTATCTAATAAATAAATTCAATGCCTCCGATGGACATTATCTTAAAAGACGGCATCTTTTGCCGCGCACGCGCATCACTGGACGTTGCCCTTTGACCCACAAACTGTAGTGATTACGTGTTGTGACACGTGATCTAGGTACTTATTGGAAAATGTAATTAAGCATCTATATGAAATTGAATAAGTACTGGTTAAGATTATATACAACATTAGAAACGGAATATCTACCATATTTTATATTTATTTCGAACTACCGAAATTTCGGCACTGGTGAATGCACAAGTTGTTTCAAGTAGGTATTTTACTAAGCATTCGTATTTCATCATCATCATCATGAGCCAGGAGATGGCCACTGCTGGACTAAGGCCTCTTTCAAGGCTTTTTCTATTTCTGACTTTTAGTTTCGGTCCACCAATCGACCGAGCTTCAACTTTATTTAATTTAAGTATCGTATTTTTTAGTGTATGCTCATAATATCTAAAAGTAATTCCACTTTATTGCCAACACAAGCAAAAGCTTGAAAATTCATTAGCACATATGTTTTTCTACTTTATTACATAATTGTATTTATTTCTTTCATATTTTTGTTGAGTCACAGGCTTGTTAAAAGAAGTTTCTAGAAACTTTAGTATATCAATTTCCTCTTCATTTTCCAGACCACAGACATGGACAGAAACACAATGAATCAAAACAAAGACGCCTTTTTCCTTACATTGAACATCTGTCTGTTACATCGAATGTAAGAGGTGCTAGAATACATTGCAAATATAAGAAGTTTTTTTTGTTTCTTCACTACTTGAGAGTTTAACTATTGCTTGAAGCGATATTCCTCGAATAAAAAAGATCTAAATAGCTGCAACATTTGTCAAAGCATGTATTATGGATACTGTGTTATGGATACTAGATAACTGATATACTTACTTAAGAAATATATAAACATACATATTGAATAAATACATATTTTCTATTAGAATAAACTTAAAAAAACATATAAACATCCATGACTTGATGACTAATATCCGTGTTCATCACACAAATATCCGCCGCCGCGCCGTCGGGATTCGAACCCAGGACCTCTGGCATAGAAGGCAATGTATGTTACCGCTACACCAGCCGGTCGTCATGAATGCCAACAGGAATTCGACACTCTTTTGCCTTTTGTTTGACACTGGCAACTTCCACCATTATCATAACAGGACCCTAATGCGGGGAATATTTTAGAAGAAGATTTTATCCGGCTAACATCTTTTAACCTATGCTATGGTGCAAAAGATGAGTGTTTGTTATCCATATCTGTGTTTCCGACTGTGACATATTAGCTCCGTAATGGATAAATCGATTACAATGATGAATTTGCTGAGGAGCTTTAATTTAGTGGAAATAATTTCAGTCATCTCGATTATTATACTCGTAGAAATATTGAAGAAATGTTGTTCTTTTTAGAAGCACATCTAGCAAACTTACTTATGATTATGAAATTAATATTTTTCTTTCTCTTACTCACTTTCTTAATTAATAAATGCTAATATAATTAAGCCAGTTTATTTGAAAACTATTTCGAATTCGGAAAAATATTGTTGCATATAATGCAAATCCAAAGAGATCAAAATTTACTCTGCGCAGGTAACTGCTTCACGACTATTAGTAGATAATTAATCAATAACATACCTAAGTGAATGTTTGGGTGTTTTAAATTCTCTTTTGAATGGTATTATTTTACTAACCTTCGTATAATTTTACATTTCCGATCATAGCAGATACATTGTTTTCGCTGATTATTTAACCTAAAGTGCAGCTGTGGCGAATCAGGTAGGTATTTGTTTGGAGAAACATTGCCATGCGAAACTAAAACTAAATGCCATTTGAATAGAAGTTACAATTCATGTGAAGTGAGAAATGTCTTATCGTTAATGTGTATAACAAGAATGCGGTTAGACGGAGTATAAATAATGATATTGTTGAAGCACATAAAATGAAACACATTATTTGCATGACGTTTCACCTTAAAAGGTATTTTTGGATTTCATTCAGGCAGGTATTAGGCGATAAGGTTCTTTTGAATATTTTAAATTTGTTTTCAAACTACCTTTAGTACAACAGGTAAAACAATTGTAACGGAAGTAGTGGATAGATGGCGTTTGTTGCGATGAGAGGTGCGCCGAGGTGTGGTAAGCCGAGGTGTGGTGAGGCGAGGTGAGGCGAGGTGAGGAGAGGCGAGGCGAGGCGAGGAGAGGAGAGGCGAGGCGAGGTGAGGAGAGGAGAGGAGAGGAGAGGAGAGGTGAGGAGAGGAGAGGAGAGGTGCGAAAGTTGAGGAGAGGGGAGAAACATATAAATGTGTGGGCTCTTATTAATATTTCTGTAATTGAGTATCACATTAAAATATAGTAATCTGAAAAGTTTGCATTTATTTAAGACCACTCCCTTATAATCAGAAGTGGCATTTTTATTAACCTACGCTTCAAGATGAAGAGAAATTGTAATGGCGGTAACCCGAGAAGATTTATTTTCAAGAAAAGGAAGTTTCCAGGCCAAACTAGTAATTATGAAAATTCTGATTCAACATCAAATTATTCATTGTCTAGCATATTGGAGCAAGTGGACAAAAGAATATCGGATTTAATGAATATCAAAGATGCTAAATCTACTGTGTCGTTACGCAATACTGAAAAATTGATTCCTGATTTCGATCCGTACAATAACGACGTAAATGTAAAAAGTTGGATCAAGAAAATCGAACAATTAAGCAATATATACAACTGCTCAGATGAAGTAAAATCTTTTAAGATGTAGGTAATCCAAATTACCAGGACAGGCTAGAGTGTGGTTATAAATATTCAGAATGTTGCTGGTAAATACAGAGTCCCGGAAGTTCTTGTAAGAAGCAGTTTGGTGCGCGTCACTTCCAACGATGCTTCTGTAGAAAGCTATGTACAAAACAACGTCGATACAGCATGGGCAGTTTATCATACGCAATATCAAGCTCGATGCTTCATGATGGAGTTGGATATGTCCGTGTATGCAATATTAGCAACAATCCAAAGTTCTGGAAGAAGGGCGAATCTGTTGGAGAGATTACTGCGAATTTATCACCTTTGAGGAACAAAGAGTTAAGTATAGAATTAAATAATACTATCGTTATGTAAAATATTCGGAAATTATTTTAAATTAACAAATGTTGGCGATAACGATGAGTTTGCGATATTAAGATGTTTGTATGACTTCATGGTAACGGAAGTATGTTGGTAGCACTGTTAAAGAGGGCGCTAAATGCAATGAATGACGTGACATTCGATTGCAGCGCCATAAGTCATATCTTGAAGTAGGATGATGGCAAGTGACAGAGATACGGTTAGGACGGCTAGGTGCGTTGACGTATCTCAGACGGACGGTCGATAGTAGCTCGGTATTAATTGAGTTGGCATTGTAACTGACGGAACGGACTCGCGAATAAAGCAAAAATAAAGAATTATACCCAAACCCACCGACTCTGTACTAAGTAACTGTCCAGTGATTAATTCTATCGTGTTTTACGAGTAACGCTTCTTTTCGTTTTGTTCGTTTTTCCGACACAAAACAGTTATTCGGTTTGTTAGAACGATACTCTGACTGTTTTACTGGTGTTCTGGGCGAAATAGACTTAATAATTAGGGAAAGATGCGTATTAAGCTTAATGGTGATAAACCTATAAATAGGGAACCATATTGTTTGCCGTATGCTGAAAGGGAAGTCGGAATAAAAAGGTGCAAGAATTATTAGATCTTAAAATAATACGAGAGCCCGATTAAAACTATGCGTCCCTCATAACATCAGTAAAAATAAAAATTGAGAACTAGGTATCTAACGTCTTGTAAGCCGTAATAGTGTGTTTGTGCAAAAAAATGTTCTTAACGTGCTGTGGATAAAATTCGTGATAAATTATTGTGTGACTTAAAAAGATCCAATACGTTGATGTTGTTATTTTCATTACGCGTTTTAATGGATTCGTTTCTATTTCGTGCGAGTTTTCGAAACATGGCATCAAAATAAGATTAATCAATATATTTTGCGGTAGTTTTGTTATGACTTGCGCTGCTGTGGCAAAGTAAAATTGTTTTAAAATACCGTACGGTTTGTTGAATAGCAAATGGTTTATCGGATCAGCCCAGGTTTAAAACTGATTTGTGTTTCGATTTATCTTGTTATAATTTATGTTAAAAATAAGGTTTAGCTATTTTGAAATAAGAATCACAGTATGGTGTTACTTAGTAAAAATCTTCTAGGATCGGATTTGATTTCAAATTAATTGAGGTTCGTTATTATTTTTTAAAAATAAGTACCTACGATTAGAATACGGTGAATTACGTTGCAATTGTTTTCTTACCATTTTGTTTCGTGCGAGGTAATCTAGATGAAATGGTGTTTTGTTCGGATTTGATATTGTTATAACTTATCGTCTATTCAACGTTGTAAAAACTGTGAGTTACGAGTGAGTTTATTCTGCGGACATATTGAAAAACTATAGAGATTATTTTACGGACGGACTATGATAATTTGTGCTATGAGAATTGGTTATGAATTTCGTTATTATTATTTTGATCAAATAGATTTTGAAGAATTAAATTCTCGTTTTGCGTCACAATTTTTGCTGTGGTTTGTTTGTTTGGTTCGGTAGTATACAATTCGCTCAGATTGTTACACCCTCAGTGCATTCGTAGACGTAGGTGTCAAATTGGCTGCCTTATCACGTAAATATTAGCGATCAGCTATAATGGCGCAGTCATCACGCCATGGACGCGCGATCCATTGCTTTACATCGTATTATGTAAGCGATATCTGTTCAATCATTCGTTGATCGCAGAATGCATTTATTGCTACGATACTAGTGCCAAAAACAATTTAGTAGCTAAAAAAGAAACTAATCAAATGTGAAACAGATGTTTGCTTTCAAAATTTCGCAGAAAAGTACATGAAAAGTATGAAAGTCAAAGGGATTATATGCACTTTTAGTACATCAATTGTACGATAGAGGCAGCACAGTCGTCGGATTGCTATAGCTTTGTTTTTGCTGTAACGTCATTCGAATTGGTTCTTTTTTAGCAAATCTTGCGCAATTCATGCCATCGCTTTGCTCTTGCAAGTTACCTGATAAGGCAGCGGGCTTCATTTTGCGTCTCAGTGAGGCCATGATTGTGAGTGGCGTGCGTCCTTGTGTGTTAGAATATTGTGTACCTACTGCGCGATCTTGATGCGTTAGTTGCGGATTAATGGGTTTTGTCGAATCTTCAGTATGTACCTACTTGGTGGATAGTAATGATATCACGGTGGAGCGGATGAAATTTTGTTGTTAAGCGGCCTACATATTGCTTTTTTTAAATAGTCTGAATATTGAAGTTTTAGGTTTTCTTTCTGATAATCGTGTATCCGTGACTCGGTAGAATTCGCCTTGTATCTTGCCGATCTTCGATTATTTTGCTGAGATTCTTAGAAGACACGTTTTTTTTTTGTTTAGGTAATAATAAGCTTTTTATTATTTTGGCAATTGAAACGTAACATGACGACAGTGTGTGTGAACCACGGAGATAGCTAATGGCGTCGAGAAGTAACTAGATTATTGAAAATGCGTTTTAATGTCTAAAGCCAATGCGTTTAAATAATACCTTGAATTTGTTGCGATTAACAGAAAAAGCTGGATTTTACTGTCAAAAAAAAATTGTAATACCTACTTTGTTGTTGTGAATTATGTGGTGCATCGACGGCTGGTTGCCACTCAACGAAATATTGATTGATTGATTGATGTGGTGCAATGCGGTGCTCTTATTGGTGTGATAAACGCTATAACCGGAGAGAGGTTATGAGTGTGAGGATATGAAAGTAATGGAGGTTGCATTACGTTTTGTGACGAGCTTTGCATTGTTTGCTAATTAATTGAGTTATTCTAGTAGCTTATGATTGCTTTGTTTGTATTGTTCGACCGCTGTCAAATTATTTGTTGTTACATTCAAAGTAAATTTCATTGTCATTGGGGTTTTCTTATCGCAAGTACTTATTGCGAATCGTACAATGCACTGACGTTAGCCGATTCCTACTGAGTTTCTTGCCGGTTTTTCTTATTAAATGGATCTTCCAAACCAGTGGTAGCTTTGTGTAAATTGTTAAATCTTGGATTTAAAATTTTGATGGCAATATTAAATGGAAGCAACATTCAAAATATGTGGCGGTTACAGTTATGAAGTTGCCGAAAGTACAAGTATCCATTGAAGTTGTAAAGAAAGTTTTTGTTGTGGAAAGAGATTTAATGTGTTTTAGATGCAGGTTCTTGTTTGTTGGTTGGGTGACTACGCCAGAGTGATTCTGGGTAGTGTGTTGAAGGGGTCATTGGTTGAAAGATTTTATTGCAATTATGATTGCTGTAAACCACTAACGAACCTTGTTGTTAATGATTACATTAATGGATTTGAATGGTTGTTTAATTTGGAGATAATTTTCACTAAATGGTGCTTGGAACTTGGTTAACTAAAACGATATTTTTATTTATTTAACGTTCAAACATGTGAGGTTCATACTGATGTGTGAAAATTTTATTTCCTGAAATTAACGGGGATAGCGACCGCCGATGCCTTAAGATCATATGGTAGAACCCCATCATATAGCGAAACAGTAGCGACAAAGATATCGTTACAAGAGATGACTTAATGGACTTGCTGAAGAGTTTTTTGCTTGGTGGTAGGATCCCTTCTGGGTCCGCCTGGCTAGCGACCACCCTTTATATAAAGTCTGCCGCCAAATGTTACCGCTCCGGCGGTAATGTGTTCCGGCAATATTGTATAAAGAGCCAGTTCCTTCCTAAGCCCGTGTGCTTTCATCTTCGACCTCATCGTCACTTACCATCAGGTGAGATTGAGGTCAAACGCGGGTTTAGTCACTTATAAAAAAAAAAAAAAAGTTCAATTAACATATTTTTTGCGCCAATTGCGGCGCAATTGTTTCAGGACGGCCGAATGTAACGGAAGTAGTGGATAGATGGCGTTTGTTGCGATGAGAGGTGCGCCGAGGTGTGGTAAGCCGAGGTGTGGCGAGGCGAGGCGAGGAGAGGAGAGGCGAGGCGAGGTGAGGAGAGGAGAGGAGAGGAGAGGAGAGGAGAGGAGAGGAGAGGAGAGGAGAGGAGAGGAGAGGTGAGGAGAGGAGAGGAGAGGTGCGAAAGTTGAGGAGAGGGGAGAAACATATAAATGTGTGGGCTCTTATTAATATTTCTGTAATTGAGTATCACATTAAAATATAGTAATCTGAAAAGTTTGCATTTATTTAAGACCACTCCCTTATACAATTATGTTATTTTAATATTTTATTCTATTCTTTGTTTATCTAATTTGAATTCGCTAATCCAAGAAAATTCCAACCGGATTTGAAAATTATTTTTAGTACCTATTGTAGTAGCCCAACTATTAATAAGTATGTTCCTTTTTCATACTTAAAGCTACCGAACGGATGTGGACAAAATTTGGCACACACTTAGGCCTTATCATGAATGAACACATTGAACAGGTTTTTGAGGGATGATGTCAGTTTAACGTGGGGGAAACCTAGCTAATAGCTAATATTGATATATATATAAAATTCTCGTGTCACAGTTTTCGTTGCCATACTCCTCCGAAACGGCTTGACCGATTTTGATGAAATTTTTTGTGCTTATCCGGTATCTATGAGAATCAGCCAACATCTACTTTTTTTTATATGGCAAAACAACGTTTGCCGGGTCAGCTAGTATTTATATAAGCTTGAGCAGCTTCTTTGCTTATTTAAAATTAAGGTTAAATAAATCCGTTTGGTTAAGAGTAATGTTTAACTGTCTATCTTCCATGCTGGCCTGGGAGCGAAAGAAAAACGTAGAACGTACCAGCTGCTTGTCATCCCGGGCATACTGTAAAAGTCAGTTAAGAGACAGAGGTTTTATAGGCGTCTTTGTGATAGGCTGACCCCCTGTCACTGCAATAGTCTCTCTCCATCATTATAATACTTCCTTTGTCAAACGTGACATCAGATAGTCTTATAACCTCTGGTGTTCTGCCTACCCCATAAGGGATACAGGCGTGAAGTTATGTATGTATGCATGTAATGTTTAACTTTTGTACACCTTTATAGATGGCTTTTGTGAACTTGTGGTTTATTAAGTTTCGAGACGAGGGATAGAGGGTCCGATTTCCAGTTTAGCTGGGCTGTTCTTATCTCATTCATCTTTGTCACTCACTATGATTGGTGTGTCAGTAGGTTAGGGTAATTTTATTAAACTCGTATTTTTGCAAACTACCTACTAAGCAGGTACTTGTTCTCAATAACCAACTACTTAAAATTCTGTGTCAATCTCAGCTTTGTAATTGAGATTTTAACATCGTAGGTTTGATGTTAAACTAAGATATGTTGTGGGTGAATATGACTTGGCTGGTTTTTATTTTGTATGACAAAAAACCATCAAACTGCCATTTAGGTATATTTATTATGGACAAGATATGTATTGCACTCGCGCGCCAAGAATTCCGTAGGTTAATTACCAATTTTTGAATTTTCTTCGGTCTTTGTACTGTAATTTTGTCACTTCTTGCCAAATTGCATGATTAAAGACCTAAAGCAAATAAATGATACTTTCTTATGTTGACGTTATGCGATGTGGAGAACATTATGTGCCTATTGTCAACGAAGTTGATATTTAGTTTGGGTAGATGTCGCTACATGGCTTCATGCAGATTTAGCACAGAATTATAATAAGTAGAGCTGTACGAATTACCAACCGAACAATAAAGCGTACTCACTATAGATAGCCAAAGCCTCTTTCAGCCTGAAGTTGTCCACATCACAGCAAAAGACGGAGTTAGCGTCCACTCGTGCGCACTTCGCGCCCTCTGGCGGACACGCCACTCGTGACATGTGGAAACATTTGCCTAGCTTCAAGTTCTGTTTCGAAGGCTCCGGCTGTTCTGTTGATACTGGTGGTTGCTGTAGGAGAGATAGAGAATTTAAGGTGGAATATACATAAATGCAAGATGAATCTGAATACATAGTACTTTCTCTTGCTGAATAAAAATATCGATGAGCAGCAAAAAATGTGATGTGCATTCAAATTTTCATTTTGTCTGCCTCATTAGCATACTGACTTCGAAAATAGTTCGTGGTTAGAGTGTCTGCGTTAAGTTTCTGAACAAAATGATAAATGCGTAAAGGTTTTATTTATTTAAGCACTCACGCACTCTACAAAGCTCTCTTTGTAACACCAACCTAAACGAACAAACAAGTAACCTTAGGTATGTTGATATTCTTTTTAGTCTCGTCAAACATGGAAGTGAAGGTACACTAAGCCCGCATTCGACCTCAATCTCAATCAATCTTTGATGAGATCGAAGATGAAAGACAGCACACGGGTCTAGGAAAGAACTGGCTCTTCATCAAATATCGCCGGAACACATCACCGCCGGAGGAGAGGTACTTTGGCGGCTGATTTTATATGAAGGGTGGTTGCTAGCCAGTCGGACCCCAATGGGTTCCTATCACCAAACGAGGGTCACTCGGATTAGTCGCCTTTTACGACACGCAGAGGCAGTCAAGCGCGGTCCCAGGGGGGGGGCACGGGGTACATGACCCCCCCCAAAATCATGAAAAGATGAACCCCTTAAAAGAGAAGGAGGAAGAAAAAGATACTTCTGATACAAAAAAATTGTCGTGACCCCCCCCCAAAAATTCAGTCGTGACCCCCCCAAATTTCAGCCTGGGAGCGCGCCTGGAGGCAGTAAGGCTATTCCAAGACGATCCTACGTGGACAAAAAGTAGTCAACTCATTCGGCTATAACTCTACAGTTCCTCACCTCTTTCTCCCTGTACTTGGGTGCCTGCTCGAACTCATCCACCCTCATCTCGATGAAGGGCACGTGCATCATCAGGTACAGGATGAAACTCCATGATATTATCTGTGGACAAGGCATGAAGAGGTTACGGCAAATGTGAATTTGAATTTATGTATTTTAAGAATGGACAAACTGTTGATCTTTCATTTCGTTTTTTTAAATCCAAAGAAGTAGTTTTAGAAGACATTGGTGGATAATGGGCGATCATTATCTTCATGAGCCGAGAGACGCAGACTTCTGGACGGAGGCCTCCCCCAGTATTTTTCATGTCGCCCATACCCGCGCCGCCCTCATCCAGCAATTGACCTTCACAAAGTGTATAATAATACCTACTGTGAATAAAAATTTTCATTTTCACTACCTAAAGTAGTTTTTGTAATAAATCCTTCTAAATTATCTGAATAAAGATTTAACACTGTTTTTGTTTTAAGATTTCCTTACCAGGGTTTAAGTCTGTGGTTAACTTAAAAAAGAGAGTCATTTGAGCCTCTTAGGCTAACTAATAATAGGGTATTTATCTGGAGTATCCAAAGTTAGCTTGTCTATCATTTATAAAATCCCCAACTGATTCATGGGTTGAACCTTTTAATGTAGATATGAATAAGAATCGATTCCATCGAATATGGGTCTATATTTCATAACATAAGTACTATTGTAATAAATACAAAATAAAAAAGCAGAAGAAGTATTGATATGTTTGAACTAGCTCATCTCTGCAGTGCGAGCACAGAACTTTATCGACTCATATGTTTACGAATGTTCGTATAGAATGGAGACGGCTTGTAAGCAATAATTGAAATCTATCCATTGCCGCACGGCCAGCTTAGGTAAATGTATGACTTATTAATTTTGAATGTTTGTAAACATGTCGTACTCTTAAATGAATGTATAATAAAAAATACAACATTACTAAAACTTGCAACCGACTCCATACTATACAAACATTCGTAAACATACGAGTCGACAAAGTTCTGTGCTCACAACGCAGAAACGACAGGTTTTATTAAAAAAAAAATTTAGTTTTTCATATCCCAACTCTTGAGGAAGAGTTACACTATAATTTTAGTAAAAAGCCAAATAATAAAAAGAATTTCTCTTTAATTAAACTCTATTTTTTCTGATCGACCTTCATAAAACGTAGCTCCAACACTCAAGAGCTTAACTCGGCAAATATAAGAACTCGAGTATCCACCGATAACGCAGTTATTTCTGTCTCCTTATCACAGAAAACCAGTACAGACTCTCGTTGATTCTATTTACAAAGTTACGACACTACGGTTGTTAGACCACAGATTTTTATGAAGATCATTATTGTTTTGTGATAATTGAGTTAGCAGGCGTTGACGTAATTATGACTTGTTGATAACCGTGAGTAGGTACCAACGCAAATTTAGTAAACAATCAATAACTCGACGCAGCTATTCAACTAGTTTATCAACGATTTTCGTCCTATTTCTAGGTCCTTGGTCTCTCGTCTGGGTTATGAGAAGTTTGGAATGAGAGTTTTTCTGACAGCTCATTAAAAAAACAAAACTGTACAAAATTGGTACAAAAGGCTACGATAGATGGCGCTTTACAAAAGGCGAAGGCGAAGAATTTATTCCACACTGCGTTTTTAAAAGTAAAATAAATTAATTGACGTCTGTATCAGAAATTGAACGTATAAATAACCATAAATGGTAGATACCACTTACCTACATTATAGTATACAGACTTAACGCCTTCGGCTTTTTAAAAGTGCCATCTATAGAGGTTTTTTGAACTAATTTTTATGAGCTGTCAGAAAACTCCCCATTGTGCTAGTCAGTGAAAAGGTTCAAGTATAGTTCCCGGTACTCAGTACTCATCGTGATATGTTCGCCAGTCACCCATCTTTGCATGGAACTCAGGCCGAATGTTGCTAACTAATGCAGAATTAGCTGTAGTTTGGTTTAAAGATGATAATGATTTGATAATGATAATGATTTGTTTATTGCAGTATTACAAAGATCCTTAAACCTAAAATCCCTGTAGCCTGTGCTAGTTATACAATAACTGTGTTACAGGCTACAGTTTTTTTCCCATTACATTAAAATTATATAATGCTGTCAACCTTTTTCCTATATTGATACCGTGATACTAACTGAGTAGGAAATATAAATGAGCCCCAAAATCTACTCTTAGTCTAGATCCAAATCTGTTCAGTAAGTTTAAGATTACACCAAACAGACAGACAAACTATTTCCTTTTATAAGAAGTGGAGATATACCTACCTCTTTAGATAGCAGGAGTTAGCATGAAGACGGAATCTACCTAGAAACTAATATTCAAGATATCACAACTAACAACCTTAACCTAGAGAAGCTAAGGATCTTCCCAATAAGAAACAAGGTTCCCGTCTAGCTAACAGACAGGAAGCAGCCCATTGCGTAAATGACAGGCGTCCTGCTTGCGCACGAGTGGACTCACAGGAGGATTAAAAATATCTTGAGAAAACATGTTTTGCGGGTTAAGATAGATCAAATAAGTCAAACCTGACAAAGGATTCAAAGATGTTGTAAGGTTTCTTGGTGTATTGGCTTCTATAATAAATTTCCACAGATATTTACCTATTTATAATGAACAAAATGTGACTCTAAAGTCTGGTGTCTATTTGTTTATTTAGGGTAACCATGATTGCCGATAGTTTAACGATTTTAATTATCTGATAGCTTCTTTCAGGTTAAATTCAGACTTAAGATATTCTAAATATTAAGATAAAACTTTTGACATTCGCATCACATTATCTAAATTTAAGAATGTTTAAATAATTATATTTCTTAATTTTCTTTATGTTATCTAGTTTCCATAACGCAATTTCTTAATTTAACTTTGTCTAGGCTGAATGTTGTGATGTGAATGTTTGAAAATTACATATATTTTGAGTTCATGACAAATAACCGTTATGTGTTATACAAGTAAGTGAAGATAAACACGTCAGGAAAGCCGTATTCTTTTTAAGCACAGCTTTTAAGTGTCAACAATCAATGTTTGAAGCGTAAAAATCGAAAATCATTAGATGCTTAATGTTTTTACTCGAGTTTTGTAAGCCGTAATGTTCATAAAGATAAAAGTTATCATACTAAATATATAATTTTATCTTCCAATTAATTAAATACCACAGCACTGCAGGAAGCTTAAGAAAAGTAACGTATTTTTATATTTTGATCAAAGTAAATTGAAAATTTTTTAATCAATTGGTAGTACAAGTAAAAGTAAGGAAGGCAGCACAGGATTTATTTTTAAACTTATAATAATTATCTATGACACTATTTATAAAAAATATACAACAAAAATAAAATATGAAGTAAACGTTGTATAAATTAATGAAGCAGCGACACTCGGCGGCTAATTTGTATGCGCTATTATTCTTCCACGTGGGCAAATGGCTGGGATACTTCGCACTTTATAACATTACACACGATCAAAGCATAGTCTAGAATAGCATACAGAATACCTACTTTTAACCCAATATTCCAACAATTTTCTACTGAAAGAGTTTTTCAATGAGGAACATCTATCATGAAGCTGGAATCAAACACACACCTCTCGGGACTCAGCCGGTAAGTATTTATTCTAGAACTGTTGCCAATAAAACTGTATTCACTAAAATAATCTTGTTCCATTTCATCTGAACGTAGCTCACAGCTCGATCCATCTGATATGTAATAAAATAATATCGTTGCCGAGCGACCACCGGGCGTCCGAAATAGCACATCTGGTCGGTAGTGGTTTTAAATACGTTACCAAGATTCGTGTAACTGCAATGATGTTACACATCGAAGAGGTGCTGGTAACAAGCCATCCAATGGGAATAGATGGATTTAAATTATCCTATTTGTAACTACAGATTTTGCTTCATCTGGTTTAAAAAAAACTGTCGAGATGATTTGGCGTGGAAGAGAAACAAATATCCATCGCGAAAACTCTTCACGTCTTTTATTAAACGCTTATTCGGTTCCATTTGGTTTCCATTTAGTTTAGCTTTATGGTATTAGATTCCGTTGGCTACTGGCTTATGTTACAACGCTAAAATCCAAAAATTTTCAAGCTTACGTCCAAAAATGTTTACACTGGTTTATGCAAAATAAAAAAAATCATAAATAAGTAAGTCTCTGTTGTTTACTCCTATAACACAATCTTTGTTCTAAAGGCTCAAGTCCAATCCCGAACGTAAACTTTTCAGCTAAACAATGAATTTAAAGTTCAATCATTTATAGTAACCGCTCCAACTAGGACTGCGCAAACATATATTTAAAAAAATGAGATGGTGCAGGCAAAATTTGTGGAATTTGAAAGTTCAAAACTGGGACTAACATTTTAATATTG
Source organism: Stenoptilia bipunctidactyla (assembly GCA_944452665.1). Taxonomy (NCBI): domain Eukaryota; kingdom Metazoa; phylum Arthropoda; class Insecta; order Lepidoptera; family Pterophoridae; genus Stenoptilia; species Stenoptilia bipunctidactyla. The sequence goes on along the minus strand of OX101729.1, from coordinate 23,364,779 downwards.
TGTGTTTTAGTATTACAGGATTTTAAGCTCGTTTACTTGGGTAACTCTAACACTTTGATTCTGTCAAAGTTATAGAACTCTACCCTGTAGTTCAGCAAAATTATATTATTGAGATCCTGGATCTTGGCGCTAGTAATAATGCAAAAGTTACTTTAGTTTTATGTCATGACTTAATATAAATACTTACCAACATTAAAGTTCAATAAACTTTTTAATATATTTCATGACTATTGTTATATGCTGAAACATCTTTAGCTGATTTCTCAAACACTGGACTAAATAATTAGGAGCTATAGAAGATGCTGTGTGAAAATATGTTCAATAATTTATTTTATTCTACGAATAACTCAAAACGTTTTGGAAGAATTCCTTTGTACAAAAAAGCCAAAATAAATATGGAAGTGAGTTTATGTTTTTAGTCGGACGTTTCGTGTGGACATACAAGTATTAAAAACAATTAGAAACAAAATACCTGTGTCTTTATTTCTCCAAATGTAGTGCAACATGGTATAGAGCTATGGTTAGTTTTCTGGAATATGTCGCAATATGAAATAATACATAGAAAGCGGAGTCGAAATAGAAAATTCTGGGTCTATTTACATAAGAAGACTTTATGAAAAACGTTTGAGATACCTTAAACTGAAAGTCTAACAATCTCATTACCTTTTAATTCACAAAATTGTTTCCGAAAGTGATAAAGTTATGAATGCTGAGTGTTTTAATATTGGTTTCATAATATTTATGTTTTAAAGATCTGCTTCAGATCTATTTGAATAGGTCTTTTTGTGTTATAATTTTGCATTTAGTTTTTTTTTCATTTAATAAATATAATAGCATTTGTGCCTAAACATTTACTTTTGAAACACATTATTACCATAAACTAACTAAATTTTCTACGTTTAGTTGTATTAAATCTTTCTTTGGAATCAGTTGAAAGGTGTGCAGTGTATTTAGGATTGAAATAAGCTCAATATATTTTGTTCATAAAGCCTGTTTACTTGAATATTATCATCACCAAAAGATAGCGTTGAAGGGTCAGCTAAGAATAGACCTACCGATAAACGCGTCGTAAAAGGCAGTTTATCTTAGTGACCCATACTTACATGGTAGAATCTCCTCTTTGTTTGACTGTCAAGCGACCACCCTTCATTCAAACTCTCAAACCCCTTATTGATTGGGAATGAATAGGTTCCGACAATATTTTGAGACGAGCCAATCCATTCACTTACAAACATACTTTTCGCTTGTTTCTCTTTGGAGTAGGCAGAGACAAGGGAACGCCAATTGCTAAGATTTAGACCTTTTGCTTCTTCCAAATTTATTCATCATCATCACGACTCTTTGTAATGAGCCCACTGCAGGGCTATGAATCTCTCCCCTGGGTGACGAGGAGGTTTAGGCCATAATCCATCAAGCTGGCCCAGTGCTGGGTGGTGGATGTCAGAATTTTCAGGGCGCCGAAATGGCTTCTGACAAATCCTAACGACTACTGTATAAAAGTATACAGCACCCGGGACCGACTGCTTAACGTGCCCTCCGAAGCACGGAAGTCGCCGTGAGAAAATAAATGGTCGGCGGTCACCCATCCAAGTACCGACCGCGCCGAACCTTGCTTAACCTGTGATATCGTTTGATACACACAGTAACCACGGCGCCACGACGACTTCTTTTCCAAATTCCAAATTTATTCCTAAAGCTAAATTCCTATCGTCTTTTGATCTGAACCTTCAAATGAAATTGACATGATACGCGATTGTGCCACGTATAAAATAGACGATTGACAGCAAAAAATGCCATTAGTCTACTTTATTTTGATGGTGTGATGATATTTGAAGACATGACCAAAAGGCGGTCGTAAATCGGAATAGTTATGTTCTATGACTGAAGACAGTATAACTATGTCTATAAGCTATAGACGAAGATTTAAAATCCTCTAACGAAACAAAAAGTTGAATATCTTAGTTAGTGATGCGTATCTCGTTGTATCCGAATAGAAGTAAAGTCGTTAACCCACATAGTCGTAAAATCGGCGCACACGCACTCAAACTAGACTATCATGGTCATGGTTTTTATACTCATAAATCTACTATGTTTCATTAGAACAGACGGAATTGAATTTACAAAATAGTTCTTCTTGCCTAGATTGTAACCTTCTATTTATGTCCGAAGTTTCTTCGAAGAATATCTTTATAAAATAGGTATTCCTTTTTGTTATTCAAATGCATAATACATGATTAAGATTTGTGCGAAACAGTAGCAAACATCTACAGGATATCCCAAAAATTTTCTCGGCTGTAGTATTTGTAGGATTTAAAGTTAAGTAAATCAAACAGTTTTTGTTTAAATAAATTCAAGCAAAGTTACGAGATTTTAATTTTATTAATAATACACTCGAGAGCAAAGAATTAGGGTCCGAGACAAAACTCATGATATCTCTCAAACTATATATGCTAGCTTATTCAAATAAAAAGCAATAGGAAGCCTTTTTAATGCCGAATATAAAAAGTAAATGTAAGTAATATATTTTTTTAAGAAATCACATTAAAAAACGAATGTATTATTTATTTTGAAAATTGAACTACGAATTCAAATCATTTTTATCGATTTTGTTTGTTTTCTGTCGCAAAAAACGTCTTGGAGGAAGCAACCCAAGTTCGTGGACAGTAAGGCGACGACGTCTTGCCGAGGTAATTTGAAGCCATCAAGACCAGCAAATGGCCCTTAACTTGAACGGGAGCATCGTAATGCAAGACAAGAGTTATGCACGTGAGCACTTGAATTGGACTCTAGAGGATTGGTCAAGAGTTATGTTTACAGACGAGTTCAGATTCATGCTGTATAAGCATGACGGTAGACACAGAGTGTATATAAGACCAGGAGAACGGTTTCAACAAGCAGCCTGCATTAAAGAAAAAAAAAAGTGGCATACGGCGGAGGATCCTTGAATGTTTGGGCTGGAATATCTGCAGAGAGCCGCACGGAGCTAGTCCTGATAGAAAATGGAACGTTGACCGCGAGAAGATACGTGGAAGAAATCCTAAATGAGTATGTCGGTCCGTTTATGGCCAATATGGGCGAGAATCCGGTGCTTATGCACGATAACGCCAGTCCCCATACGGCGGCTATAGTGACTGATTATCTTCAAGAGGTCAGTATCACGCGTATGAAATGGCCTGCACGCAGCCCAAATCTGAACCCCATCGAACATGCCTGGGACGAGCTCGGACGACGTGTTAAGCAAAAATTACCACCTCCAATTACACTTCCTGATTTAAAATTAGCACTGGTAGAAGAATGGGGGATATACCGCAGAATCGACTTAGAAACCTGGTGTACAGCATGCCAAATCGGATAACATCCTGAGATCACGTGGAGGTAATACACGGTACTGAAATTTGAGAAAATCATATTCTCGTACCAAAAAAGTCATAAATGTAATTGTGATCATCAAGTGTAATTCGTGCATTTTTATTTTATTTGTTTTTATAAATAATAAAATCACTTAAATAACAATTTTACAAATTTTATTTAGGTAATAATTAATGGTCTATTTAACAGTTTTTAATTCATCAAGCTAGCATTTATAATTTGCGAGATATCATGGGTTTCGTCTATATGACTCTAATTCTTTGCTCTCGAGTGTATTTTGAAATAGTAGGATCAGCTTTAAAAGTTGATGAATACATTGAAATTTTCAAAGTCGCTATTCACCATATTGTGCCCAAATAACGACTTATGTTGACTAACTTCTATGTATAAGTAGTTGTAATATTAAATTTAATTGTAATAATAAATTTTGATGCTGTCTGTACCTATAGTTATAAATATCTAAATAAACGACTAAGATTTATATTTAAAGTGACAATTAGTGTTCCCAATGTTCACTATAAATATTCGGATCCCCAGCTTGTAATTTTCCGTCCCTCCAACAAAACACGTGTCGTCGATTTTCGTTCAAAACAAAATTTAAATTAAACAACAAGGTTAAGAAGCAACATCCTAATTCTCAGTAATATTAATGAATATTTTTTTTATTTAGTTATAAAATTCTAGAATTTTCAACCGACTTCCAAAAAAGGAGGAGGTTCTCAATTTGTCTTTTTTTTGTCTTTGTTACACGATATTTCGGACAATTATGAATCGATTTTGAAAATTCTTTCATATGATAGAGGATACTTCATAGGTGGTCCCATAAAAATTTCATCGAAATCGGTTGAGTACTTCATTAAAAATTTCAAAGTTTTAAAACAATATTTATGATTTCGGAGAAGTTTTACGTGGATGACATTATAAGTCGGCCAAAGTTTTGACGTGAAGTCGGTTTTTTAATGCTCTGCATTCGTTAATTATTGCAAGGTAACTTTTGATCTAGTAGGGATCTTGACGAGACAAAAATATTAATCTTGCTTAAGAGTAACTTAAGCGCATCAGTCGCGTGACGAGATTTGTATAGATTAACACACATTGGATAGAAATTTGAAAAGGCGCTTAGGCCTAATATAAATCCATTAATTAGTTGCATCAATCAATCACACCAACTCATCATCATCATAATCATCATCACAACTCCGTGTAATGGGCCCACTGCAGGGCATGAGTCTCTCCTCTGGGCGACGAGGAGGTTTAGGCCATAATCCACCGAGCTGGCCCAGTGCTGGGTGGTGGATGTCAGAATTTTCAGGGTGCCGATATGGCTTCTGACAAACCCTAACGACTACTGTATACAAGTATACAGCACCCGGGACCGACAGCTTAACGTGCCCTCCGAAGCACGGAAGTCGCCGTAAGAAACGAATGGTCGGCGGTCACCCATCCAAGTACCGACCGCGCCGAACGTTGCTTAACCTGTGATATCGTAAGATACACACAGTAACCACGGCGGCGCCACGACGACGATTAGTTGCATACTCTTTTATATATTAGTAAACATTTGAATTGCGACCATTTTTTCTTTTTTTTCCGAACAGATCCATACTTAGTTGGAAGTATTAGAACGCGGTTATCTCGAAAACTATTAGCCTGATTTAAGTTAATTTATTCTTATTACAATTTTAGATTCCTTTTTTTTTCATTTAATCACTCAGCTACATTTTATCAATATAATCATACGGAGTCAAATCGCATAAAATTTCGCAGATGCCAGTGACTAATAACAATGGATTTACCTATTATACCCACATAACGTGATAAGCTAGGATAACTTATGACAACCGATTGTCGTCGTAAAACTTTTCGACTGTAAAGTAAACATCCTGACTGGCATGCGCGTGAGTCAACGCCTTGGTGTTTACTATGATACTCGAAATTTGAATAAATTTAACGGTGTGTCCGAGTGATTCTAACATACCTATTGTTATTGTAAAAGATTAACATATTGATTTCTTGCTTCCTACTTATGACACGAGTGTGAGTGCTTTTGAAGATGGACGAATTACTGCTTTTAGGGGCTATATGAATGCAATGAAAATTATAAATAATAATAAATAAATATTTCTGACACTCACACAACATTATCTAGCCCAAATTAAGTTTGTTAAAGAACTTGTGCTATGGATACTAGATAACTGATATACTTAAGAAATATATAAACATACATATTGAATAAATACATATTTTTTATTAGAATAAACTTAAATAAACATATAAACATCCATGACTTGACGACTAATATCTGTTGCTCATCACACAAATATCCGCCGCCGCCGCCGGGATTCGAACCCAGGACCTCTGGCATAGAAGGCAATTTATGTTACCGCTACACCATCCGGTCGTCAAAATGTTGGGTTATGGATTTTCTTTTTTTAGCACGTAAACAATTAATATTACTGAGTTGAGCGAATCTGCTTGCAAAAATTAAGTGATTACAGATAGACACTTACAACTTGTAGAAAATACATAAAAAATTAATGAATGTGCTTGATGTGAATAAATAAAAATCTATCTAGAGAAATTAAAGTCCATATGCAAAGGAATCCAACTGATGATTTTCTGTTTTTGCCGATAAAATAACAACACACCTGCTATTTTTATACTCGTATCCAAAATACACATACTCGAGGGTTCTCATAAATTCGCAAAAATCGTAAAGCAAACAAGGTGGGCCAGAACCAACAAGGTTTGCTCGATTGGCCCAATCGTTTGTTTGCCTTATTGATTCATATTGGTTAGTTACGGGACAGGGGAAAATTTCTTGTTTTGATGTTTTTGCCAGTTTTAAAGGTCTAGTATTGGTAGTATATTATACAAATAGCGTTCATAAGTAAAAGGTGTGTAGTATTCATATGAAATTTTAAAATGAATGATGATAATGATGATAAGGGCTCTCACCTTCAAAAAACTGGGTCCACCCCTTTGATGTAAGAATGAAGAGCTCTATTTTGTTTGGGAAGTAAGATAAGAGATTTGAATAAATTCTGCAAATAAGTCACATTTCAGGCCCTTATGTTGGCAATTTCCCAGATTAAGACAAAAGAGAAATGAAATCTAAAGGAAAACTACCATGAAAATCCACAGAGTTTTTCATCATGATTGAAGAAATTTCATAACCGTTTTTGCTCATTTACATTTGTTTTGTAAAGGAATGGAAAACTACAAGATATGGCCAAATTCGACAATGTATTTTGAAAGCTAATTATTTATTTACGATTATTTATTTATCTCTAGTGTCAAAGTATTTTCAGGAGAGCTGAATACCTGCTTAGAATAATCGCAGAAGCAAATTAAACAATTTGGTGTGTAAAATATTGACAAATTAAAGAAAACATTCACAAATCATTTAGGTTATCTTTGGTTGCCTGGTACAAATCGCTTGTATTTAAGGCCGCCTCATTGTCGCCAATTTATAATAATTGTAAAATTGTATTTTATTTGGCAATAAAGAGTATTATTATTATTACCTACTAACCTAAATATGCGGTTGAAGTTTTGATCGAATCTAACAAATTTTACTAACACATTGAAATACAGAAGCTTATATTAACGGAACGCGATAGAGAAAAACTACATGAACGTAAAAGGCGATATGTAATCTCTATAACTTTTTCAAATTTCATAATATCGGTATATAGGTTTTACCGGCGTTATGGTGCGTACAGATTGTAATAATGCAACTAGTAATGTAACCTGACCAATCATAATTGACCAATTAATGAAGTAACAAACATACACACGATTCGATAACCTCTTCCTTTTGGAAGTCGGTTGAAAAGAACGTGTGCAGCGACGGACCGTGCTCGCGACGAAATACGGAAAAAATCTTACTCAGGATGCCCGTATTGAATGCTCATTTCGTGCGCAATACACGTCCAAATACAGCGAACGCAGGCATCGAGCGCTGGATATTATATTACTAGTTCCATTACACCAATGTGTACCGGCCTTAGCATTTGATTCCGTAAGTTCTGCCACGCAGCGTGCGTACTACAACGCATTCAGGTTGTTGTTTCATTTGCCGCGATTTTTCAGCGCTTCGACCATGTCGTGCGTGGCACCTCCAATACCATCCTGGGTGCGTTGGTGAACAAATGGGATTCTCCCCTACTCCAGAAAATAGTAGGTATTCATGCAACTGGCAACCAGCTAGGCGCTTTCGTTAATTAAGTAACTGTTTCTTTTATATTAATTTATCTCCTATGTATATTAATTGTGATTTTATTATGTTTACATTGGAAAGTCTAACAATTATTTAATTTTACATATTTTTAAATTTCTACTGAAATTTACTGTTTTTGTTTTAAATATTTTAAATAATAATTGAATCTGGAATTTATAATTATATATTTAATTCCTATTGACGTTACTTGCAAAATTTATTAATAGTCTTCAGTTTTTTATTGTAATTATTGTTTTGAATTGTATGTGCCTACTTTAATTTAATATTTATTTTTCTGATGGCTCTGGCTGAAATAAATGATTTGAATTTGAATATCCCAATGCAATAATAGTTTTTCAAATCCCACTAGAAGAATCATTTTCTTACCATTTCTTCTCATCTCAACAGATCGACTTTCCGAAGTGGTGGTAGATTCAGTTCAGATTCAATTGTTTGACTTATTTTAAATGTATTAAAATACTTACGAAATAAATAATTTTTGAGTTTGAGTTTGAACTACATCATGAAATTCTCACCGACTTAAAAGAATCTAAAATGGGCAAACCGTACGAAACTGCTATGTTAATAAAGTAGGTTCATTTATCTACCTATAAAATACTCTTAGAAAAACACCCAGTAAGTTATTGTTATGAGCGACAGACAATAGTTCATTACCGCTCGAATCATAAAGTCATATATTTTATAATTGTCATGACATAACAAATATACAGTTATGTTATGTTACACTGGCGTGTAATAACAAGAATTTATTTATATCTGTACCTTATAATAGAACAAAGCCATATATCTTACAGCAGGCGTTTTCTATAGCGATACATTGCAACATTTTCCTTAAAGATACTTCCTTCTCTTTGGCATGTGTTGAGGGAGGCTATCAAGATTTTATAAAGATTTTTTTACCGGATCAAATGTAGCGCGGCAGAAACTGCGCGCGTATAGATAGTTCAACTCAGTAGTGCGCGCGGCGCTATGTGTGTGTGCGCTTGTAAATATACAACTTGCATTTGCGTGGCAGTGACGCTGCAGTCGTCTTCACTGTACGCACACAAACTCACTGTATACGTACAAGGTTTACACACATAGGACCGCGCGCACAACTGAGTTGAACTATCTGTACTTGGCATTTTATTAAGAGCCAGCTCAAGTCTCAAACCAAGTGGTCTATCTGCGACCACATCGTTAATCATTTAAGTCTGTTTACTGTTTTAGGCTGCAAACTGGACGGCAGCGACAGCGGCGCGGGCAGCGATTTCCGCGACACGATTGAAAGTATTGAGTTTGTATGAAACCGCGAAAAATCGCTCTCACGCCCGCTGGCGTCGAGAACGGCCCAGATTCCCCGCGTCGCTACCCGCGCCCCGCTGTCGCTCTCACTGTCGCTGGCGTCCATTTTGCAGCCTAAAACCTGTACCTAAATACCAATAGATTTGTTGTACTTGTGTACGTACCGACACGAATTTCATACCTTAAAACCTATGCACATAAAAATACTAACTGTTTCGCGAGGTTTCACCCGCGTAATTTCGAATCCCGTGGGACAAGAAATAGCCTCCTATTCCAGACACGCCTATGTACTATTATGTACCCTGGCGTCGAGAACGGCCCAGATTCCCCAAGTCGCAACCCGCGCCGCTGTCGCTGTCGCTGACGTCCACTTTGCAGCCTAAAGGACTAAATCGTGACTAGTCGCTCATGTATTGCACAATGAATGTTTAACGGAATCCAACGCGGAAGTAACACTTGCCTTAAGGCTACCTGCCACCCAATGTAATCAATCATTTCAATATCGTTTTAAATAATTCGCCTCGGCTATTAAAAAAGAAAGAGTATAAGCATATTTCGAGACAAGAAATGCCGACCAAGTCATAAACCTTTACATATTGATTGATGATTGACGACCGCCGCCGCACCGCGTCCATTACAGTAGCTTTTTGTTTCAAGATTTAAATGATTAAACAAAGCACAGTGTTCTTAAAAAAAAAACATGAAATTTAAAGGTAAAAATAATGTAATAAGTATCAGAAATATTTACTCAGTTGATTATAAAATTTGTAGATATTCTATTCATACACCTTTTACGGCGTAGTACCTACAAAATAAACCAACGCTAAAGTAAACACATTGAATAACGCCTTTTTATCACTATTAGCCTAGTACTTTTGGCACTTTATGGCAGAACTCGTGTAAGAGGTAAACTCTAGGTTTAATGAACTACTGTTACTTAATTTGTAAAGTACTTAAAAGCTGGTGTTAAGACAAGCACAGACCAGTGAATCGCATCTCTGACGTAGAGGAAATAAGGCTCAATTTTAATTTATCAAGAGCCCACTTGAGCTAACTCAGGTCGAAATAAAACACACGGTAACTTAGGTTGGGTTTACGGCAAACTGTTCTCGTATTACACAGGGCGATTGGTGGGTCATTTTCGAAATTCCAGGTTGTGATAGTTTGAGATCATTCATAAAGAGAAAAAAAATAAAATAAAAAATAAATTTTAATTATTTACTGAGTAAACTTAACCGAAAGATGGAGAGTTCTTTATGCAACGCATGGTTACATAAACGTAATGCAATAGATAGGTACTAAGTGGGTGGTGGTGTGCGTGTGGCGGGAACACTGCTGTGTGCTGAAGCAGCGCGTCGGGAAAAGTGTAGTAAGGTCTCTTTATTTGTTCATAGGGATTTCTGGTAAAAATTAAATACCTACTTTTATTACATAATTATGGTCAGAATTGAGTTCAGAGTGCTCTCTTTCAGTATCTAAAATTTGTCACCAGTCACTTTGTATACTAAAAATGGACATTAAAGCCCACAATGTCTACTTTATAAAGGTCTGTGGTGGCACCATAAAAACTACAGAATGTACACCTTTTTACTCGCAGGCAAAACAAGGACAAAAGCGACCACAGATTTGCTGATGTCATTCAGAAATTACGGTTTAAGTGACCGAAGGACTTATGCAAGGTGAATGACTGTGGGCGTGGCTATCAATATTTCCTTAAATATCGTAAATTACCCAGATTATTATGAGTATGCGGTCGCAAGTTGCAAGTCATTTATCTTGTGTTATCGAGACCAGAAAGCTTAGGAGATATCCTAATAAACGCCCACGTCTGCGCCAGTTTAGAAAGTTTCGGACCCTATAAGCAGACATCACGCTAAATTGAACATGAATAGCTCAATACTGCCGTTTGAGCGTGCAAGAGCACAGACATCCAGCCATAATCCCCTTTAAATGCTATTTGTAAAGTCATCGAGGCGGCCGGCGGCGCAGGCGTCGTGGTCACTGTCACACGATATCACAGGTTAAGCAACTTTCGTTGTGAAAACTTTCCTATTGGGAATCGAACCATGGACCTTAAATCATAACGCCACTGAAACCGTCTAGATGAGAACGGTGTAATTGATCTTTAAGAAGGGATCTTCACTAAACTCATATTATTTGAAGTAATATCGACCTTTGGTTGATCGATCTTTGAACATCATATAAAAAACAGCCGTTATTAAGCGGTACAGCAATAAATTATAATGCCGCATTAAAAACACGCAACGACTTCTGGTTAAATAAACTGATCTGCTGACATACAAAAAAAAAACAGCAAAAAACCATAAACTATTCATTTTTAATATGAAATGACTAAAAATACTCGTTTTTTGTCTTAGCCGCGTTGATTTTTTTATTTAAAAAAATAACTGAATTTAATGCTGATCGCTTTATTAATGGAAGGTGTGTTAATGACTCATTTATAGACTCTATATTTCATATGGACTTTGGTAATTTCTTGAAAAACAGGTTTGAATTCTGAGACCTAGTAGAATATGGTAAAAATCTGAGAGGAAAGAAGTATGTTCCACAATCGCCTCAATAGGCATAGGCAATGTCCATTTGTCATCTTTCTACGATTTCTCTCGATTTGTGGACTTTTATTGTATCGGACGGGATTACCAAAAACTTACATTTAAAACAAATATAGGATTTAAAAAAAAATATGAATAATAAATACTCAATATTGCCATCAAAACAAATACAAAAAAGATAAAAAATAAACATAAATCTAGGACAATTTGGGCTGCATTATCGCTTCAAGCGATTTCTACCTGGCAACCCGTATATTCCTCAGTATGTGACGTACACCTAATGAACGATGGAACTTTTTTAAAAGGCAAACTAACATTGACGCTTTTTTTATATCAGTATATTCTTTTTGTAGTTTACACTAATTCTGTGACTATTAATATTCTTTAACTGACTTTGACCTATAAAACTTTAACATACGCGTTAGTTCAACTTGTAAATATTAGCAGATATGTCAATAATGCTGGAGCAGACAGTTTCCATATGCTATCTACCGTGCTAGCGCTAAACAGAGCCGACATTTGTTGGTTTTATAAATAACAAAGATTTAGTAACATGGGTTACTGCCTGAACAAAATACTGGGGATCGTTAATGGTACCTAACTGTTTGGTACGCATACCTAGACAAGCTTACGTAATATTATTTAATTACTGAAAATAAATCGCTATAAACTTACTTAGTTAAATAATCGGTCAAGGCTTTCATATCAAATTAAAACTTACAATGTTTCAATATTTACAAGTTCCGTAAATTTAAATTTATTGCGCGATAATTTTCCTGTCGTCGTCGCATTTTTGGCCTCACGCGCGGCTGAGTTAGTTGGTTCAGGATTTAAAAAAATAATATGTAAGAAGTCTTATGTAGATCGTTTTCTAATTATCTTTTAATATTTGTTTTTCTTCCAAGATATCGACGAAGATTTTATATTATTTAATAAAGTTAGTTTGTACCTAGTTTCACAGCGCAAGCTTAGTATACAAATGTGGAAAACAAATAAAATTATTGAGTATTTCATAGTTTCTTTTTCTATATCAAACAGATTTTGCACACATTTTCAGTGACTAGGCTATTACACGCTGGTTACATTTTATTCTGAAGATGCAGCGAAAGAACAAATCATCTTTTCACCCATTGCACAACCTAGCCTGCTAGCAAATATTTTACTACTAGCCACCACGCGCGGTTTTACCCGCGTAACTTTTGGTCCCGTGGGAATTTCGGGATAAAATATAGCCTATAACCTTCCTCAAGAGTTGGGCTAGTTTCTGAGATTAGCGCGTTTAAACAACGCGCAAACAAACAAAAAAACAAAAAAACAAACTCTTCAGCTTTATATATTAGTATAGAAGTATAGATTTACAGCCATCATCACAGTTTATTTCCATCAATCATCAATCAAGAATCCATGCATGTCCTTCAATGTGATTGACAACAAACGTTTAATCATATGAATGGCACACCATGTCAGAAGGAGTTAATACTATGTATGTTAAGGGCGGGTTGTATCAAACGGTTGGTTATCGTATCATACGTACGTAACTTTTTGACGATTACATCAGATGTTTAACGTACGTCAAATACAAAGCGTTGTTTCATCACAAAAAAAACTGTTCGTCAATGTTATTCGAGTTATTTCCACAATTGAATCATCATCACTATCATGTAAAATATATGAAAATAAAACAGAATCCATAATGTTAAAAGCTTTCAACCAAAGATGTCCTGCCTGTTAACTCAGTTTTCACTAGAAAGTTACGTTAACCAGTGGTTGGATGGACGGTCAACGTAATAGTCCGTTATAGGCCGGCCTATTAGTGAAACAACCCGTTTTCTAGCTTGACAGTGGTTAACGCCATTTTTAACGTTGACAGACACGTAAAGTAGTTGTGATACAACCCGCCCTAAGTGTATCGTCTTGTCGCGTCGTCGTGGTAAATGGTTCCTGCTTATATCCTACGATCTACGACTATCAATTTGTTCGGTTTTTTCAATTGTTTTTTTTTTGTGTTTAATGTTAATGACAGCTATGTGTAACTATCCTTCTAATTTGTGGTTTTAAATAAATAATTTTGCAATTAATAATAATCATAAATATTTTTAAATTATTACTATTAAGTGTTTTTTTCTTTTTATAATAAAATAAACCTGCGCTTCACCTAAATCTCATTTTATTGATTACAAAGAAACATTGCTAAGCATTATTGCGCAATATTGCGCATAAATGATGTGTCACTTGATTGAATATTTTTGAAATGCATCACATAGGTTGGACATCAAAAGTGCAATGTTTGATTCTTCGTCACGCATTTGATGTCCTACATTCGAATGCTACAATTTTAGCGTAGAAATAATATTTTACTTATTATATTAGAATATTTCGCTTGTTAGTCTAAGATTATAATACTGACTTACTACCTCTATTAATATAAAAATACTTAAATATAAAATTCTCAACAATTAAATTTTTAAAACTAGCCTTTTTTAAACCATGCCTATTGCAACAGTGCCGAATGATCGAGAACTCAATTAAAAATAAGTAAATATTCCAAAGTTTTATATACCCTTAAGTTAATTCAAATGTTTCAGCCACCATCGTCAAATTTCAGTGATTTTTTTTGAAATCGCTATGCTTTAAAACTCCCAGACAGACTTCAATAATCCTTGTTAAATTTGTTAGCCTAATTCTTGTGGAATTCAACCTGGATCAAAACTTTAACGTGGCTCTGCGACTTTTGGTGATGGCATGAAATCAATAGTTTTAGTACAGTCGTATTTAGGGCGTTCAGACAGACAGACAGACGCGACGGTTTATTTTTGTTCCATAATATGTAGTAATATTGGTTTTTAAACAGTTTGACCTTACCCTAGAACCACCAATTAACTTAGCCACAACTTAGTATAATGAATCAGGTGTGTAGGGTGGGGTCCGGTAAGTATTTCATTATCATTAATTAGCATAAAACCTTAACCTATTTAGTAATAATTTCAGGCAGTAATTGACATTTTTATCAAGGAAATATATGATTGAGATACATTGAAAAGAAAGTCAGGTTGACTTTCTTCCATGCTGGACTGGGAGTGAAAGAAAAACTTAGAATGTGCCAGCTGCTTCTATTCCCGGGCATGCCGTAATAGTCAGTTAAGGGACGGAGGTTATATTGACAGTTTTGCGGGCAATAGGTTGACCCCCTGTCACTGCAATAGTCTCTCTCCATCATTATAATACCTCTAAATTTATCAAACGAGACCTCAGATGGTTTCATAGCCTCTGGTGTTCTGCCTACCCCGTAAGGAATACAGGCGTGAAGTTATGTATGTATACGATAAGATAATACTTGGTTGTATGATGAAAGTCGTCGTAATCATCAATATCGCTTGCTGGTGAATGATGATAAGTTCGATAGCATACGGGCTCTGGATGGAACTAGCTATTTGACTGCAGATTTTCCTTAAAGGTGGTAGAAAGCTAGACGGAAATTAAAGGGTATATAACCAAGAGGAGGCCACTCGGATTAATCACCTTTTAGGGCCTACTTATCCAGATCCTATAGGATTTTTCTGCACCGACCCTACTTGACTAAACCTATATGAACTCCCATAGGTTTAGGTTTTAGGTAAACCTAAGACACGAGCCGTGAAAGAGCCACAATGATCAATATACTCACAAAAATTTTCCTTTTTTCAACCGACTTCTAAAAAAAGAGGAGGGGTTCTGTATTCGTCTGTATGTTTTTTTTTGTGTCTTTGTTACACGATATTTCGGACAATTATGGATAGATTTTGATAGAGGATACTTCATAGTTGGTTCCATATAAATTGAAATCGGTTGAGCACTTCATTGAAAATTTTAAAGTTTTGAAAAAATATGTATAAGTTCGGAGTATGTTTACGTGGATGACATCATAACTCAGCAAAAGTTTTGACGTGAAGTCGGTCTTTTTAATGCTCTGCATTCGTTGATTGTATTATTATTAGGATAGTAGGACCATATGTATGTAAGTACATTGTACATATATGTATGTCAGTGGTTTTATTTCAACTCGAACTGTTTATAAAAAAACTTAAGTAACAATGTTAAGTATTGAGAACAAGTCAACATGGATGTTCTAAATAAGAAAGTTTCGCTTGTTTACTTTTCTCATATTGAACTAAGTAACTAACAATTTAACACTTGGATGTTATATTACGGAATAAATAGACTAGCCAAATAAATCTACCTTTGTACCTATGTGTGTGACAGATTTCTTCCAAATTATATATTGACTCTTCTACTTTTGAAGTTAACAATGCGAAAGTCTGTAATAACCTACCCTCAAATTCAGGTTACTCAAGAAACAATCTTCACCGAAAATCTTTAACAAACAAGCTTAGTCAGGAATTAAAATAGAACATTATTTGAAAAGGTCACAAACACAGAAAGGTACTAAAACATCAAAGGTATTTCACAGGTACGAAAACCCCCAAAATAAACCTGTACCGGTCTCTTAATGACTCAACCAAGAAATATCCAGGATCTCCGGACCTTAATCGATCTCCTAAACAATATTACATCATCCTAATTAAGTGGGTAGGAACAATTTAGTTGCTGTATTAATAAATTGGCGGTCGCTGCTATAATACAATAGCTCGTTATTGCTTAGAGAAAAGGTACAATTACACCCATCACACTGCATCATAACTGTAATCAAATTACAAGACGGTAGCGTCAGCAGAAACGCGAGCGTTCGGATTTTTTTAAGGACCACTTATATTTCCGCTACGATGTAAATGTGAATTTTAAATTATATACCTACATACTTATACCATTTTTAACCCCTCGTCTTGTAATTTTTTATTTAATTTTTTTTTCTTTTCTCTAATGTTAATTATGATGTTAAAAAATAAATTATTTTTATTTCTTTCTTTCTTCTTCTTTCTATTTTTTGTAAGCTACTCTAAACGTTTCTGTAAATTATCATAGATACCTAATCTAGGTAAACTCTAGGAAATGGTAAATCCAGTAATTATAGTATCTAACCTAGTTTTGACTTGTAAAAGCTGTTTTTTATAGGTACCTAAACCGTTCATGTGAAGGTTAGTTGCTAGCTAGGGAGATCCTGAAGGGCCTTACCATCAACGTAAGACATAAGGAGAACGTTGGTACGCTGAATAAACCGGTTTTATCCGACCAATTTGAATTCTCTAAAGATTTGCTATGAATTTGTTTAAAACTAGATGTTTCTGTGTCAAATAATCTCAACTATTTATTTAGTACTAGCTGTTGCGCGCAGTTATACTCGCGCAATTTAGAAACTCGCGGGAATTTCGGGATAAAAAGTAGCCTATGTGCTATTGCAGACTGTACACTATCACTATGTCAAATTTCACCCAAATCCGTTGAGTCTTTCTCCGGCTCGAGGAACAAACATCCATACATCCAAACTTTCACATTTATAATATTAGTAAGATAAGATGTTAATATCGAGTCGTAGCGTGTATAAACATATACTGTTAATCAGCATAAGGTCAGATATAATACGGTACCGGACCCAAGTATCCGCAGTACACTACAAATCTATTATTCAAAATAATGTCGTGACCTTCTTTTATGAATACACCCATTCAATCTTCAATCCAAGACTTCATCTATAGAAATCTGGAAATAACGCTGACGAGCGAGGGTCATACGTTGAAGATCATTAATATGATCGAGTAGGTACCTATTGACAATATTATTGGAAAATTTAAGTGCTTTTATTATACTTTTATTTTTATTAAATTTTATTATAATAAAAAAGTCTTAAGTTTTAACGATTCATTATTTTAATTAAACACTTCTTCTAGATTTTTCGCATATAATTTTTATTTATTCTTCATTGTACACAAAGATAAGGAATATTTATACAGAACAATTTTTAAGATACAGAGCACAATAGGCGGCCTTATCATCGAAATATGATCTCTTACAGGCAACCCTCCGCGGATAATTTATATTTTTATTTTTTTATTCATTTTCAAATACGAAAATTCCAAAATCTCATTTACCAAAACCACCAACAACCGTTCGATTGACAACAGTGTCATTAGAAAAACGACTTTGACATTCAAGCTTGTACTGCCATATAAAAAGTTTGCAAAAACCCCCAGTGTCTACTTTTGTTAGCCAGACTCTATAAAATATTTTTTAGGTCCAAGTTTCAAACTACTTAACTGAAAATCATTTCACCATCAGAAATCTAAATAATTATCCAGGGATAACATAATTCTATATAATGACTAACTTAAATTATCCACGGATAACATAATTCAATATTATTTAGAAACTTTTAGAGAATTACGAAAATGCAGAACTAAAAATATAACACTATAATTATTTTGCCAACCCTACCAGTAAAGGGCACAGAGCAAAGTGTCAGCGGGTGTCAGCAAAACTCAATTGAAGAGGTCAAGCGGAGAGCGTCGACGCGGTCGAAGGCATGTGCCTTATTCACTAACTCGATCGCGAATTTGACTGCCGCTGGCCGATTCTCTAACATTATTCGTATTGTATTAGTGAAAGTAAACAATGAATGACGTGACAATTAGATTGTTATATCGTATACAGGCGTACTGGCCGCTGGTCGATCCTCAAGTTTATTCGTTTATATTAGTGAAAGGAAACAATGAATGACGTGTAAAATTAGGTTTTTATATCGCATAGATAAATATAAGATTGTAGTGAACTGGTAATGTGGTAAACAGAATTACTTTCTAGACAACTGGAACGTTATAAAATTTTACCGTTTTTAGCAAGATACAAGTATACTTATCTAGGTTCATATTTATGCAGTAAGTGAGAAAAATTAAAAGAAATCTTAATTCAATTAATTGAAATTAAAGAAAATGCTCTCCCGGATGTGTATAAAATTTGATATAAGTAATTAAATTTTAAATTAAGGAGCGTCGATAGATAGTAAAACGTAATTTGGCGGTCTCCATGGTTGTTACTTCGAGGATTAATCTGTAATTGTAATGCACCTAGCTGGTGCAGTTACCGTCACAAGCTCGTCCTTGTTAGTCGTGTGGGTGCCAGCCTACACTCCATTCTGGTCGCCATGTTTCTGACCAAAGGGAAATCGGTTCTACTCCCACTGCTTCTTAACATAATATAGGTATATTTTGCCTCGTGAACTGATAAACAAATGAGCTTGTGGGTTACCTGATGATAAGTGAGTTATCAACACAGCCATGGTTGGCCATTACGTTATATTGCTACTATTATTTTCTAAGTCTTTTTGGTGTCTGAAGAAACCGCTGATGTTATGTAGCCCGATATTGTATTCCCTGAAGTGTACCTGTTGTAATCAACAACCGTTTTATTCACTGATCCATTATTTTAAAAATCATCACAATTCGTGGTTTCCAAATCGGGTTGTCTTGAACCTTCTGTTATTTAGTGTGTGATCACAGTGATAAGTCACTAAATTTCGACCATAACTAAATACAGCTTTTAAAATAAAAAAGGAACTATTTGGTCATATTAGTTCCCTTTAAAATAAATCTTTCAAACCTAAATAATCAATCATATTTAGGTTTACAAGATAAGTAGGTACCTTAACATCTAAATATATTAAAACGACTGAGCGAAAAGCGATAATGTAATCAGACTTTAATTAATTAGCTATCTTGTAATGAGATCTCTTAATATCTTTTAATGAGTTATCTTTTAATGCTCATTATATTTACTTTCTCCGTCCTTGAGGCCCAAATGTGGAAAGGATAACAAAAATGTTTACTATTTCCGCTTTTTAGAAATAAGTGCTGTTTAAGAAATTCAAACATTTCTTAGCCAAACCAAATTTCTAAATGTGGTCTCTGCGAAAGATCAGCGCGAAGATTTATGAGACAAAACGTCCAAACAGATTTACAGGGTATTGATAAGTTGTAAGATTTTTGTACCTATTTAAAAAAAAGTACAGTTATTTCAATTTACTTACCTATTTACTTTGTTTACCATGTCTTTCATTTATTAATTAAGATATCGATGTCACACCGCGATGATCAGAACGATTCTGCCACATAGGTACATAACTTCACGCCTGTATCCCTCATGGGGTAGGCAGAACACTAGAGGTTACAAAAACCACCTGATGTCAGGTTTGGCAAAGGAGGCATTATAATGATGGAGAGAGACTAGGGTCAGCCAATCGCCCACAAAAAAAATCTCCAATAAAACCTCTGTCCTTTAATTGATTTTTACTGTATGCTTGTAGAGAAGCAGCTGGCAAATTATATGTTTTCCCTTTGCTTCCAGTCCAGCATGAAAGAAGAAAAACTTATATAATTAGCTATGTTTCTAATAAAGCATGCATTATGAAAACAAAGCACTGTGGTAGACGGAACAATACGTAACTGATTCCGTGGCCGACTGAGGTTATCTCGACAACCGATAACGCCATATTTAGGCTATACACGCACAACGACATCAATATTAATATCAGCCATTACAGTCGATTCTGTTTTTAATTTATTACCCGACTACGGCGCAGCAAAAAGGAGGGTTATGATTTTGACTGTATGTATGTATGTATGTATGTATATGGGTATGGATGTTCATCTGTTGCCACACAACTTCTAAACTAGTTATCATAATTGGACAAATAAGGTATCCTTGGAATCGTCTTGATTGTCCGCTGGTTATAGGCTACATGACGTTTCGTCAAATTGACTACAGCGCCCTCTAGGGGCATTAAAGTAAAGAACCAAAAAAAAATCTCGACGATTTCGTGAGGGGTATCAAATGAAAGAGATTTCTTAGCATAGTTAAAATTTGTAAACTCGTAAAAATTGTAAATTTTGTAAAAATTGTTGATATACCTACTCCAAAATATGTAAATAATAAATTAAGTAAAAAATTAATTTTTTGACTGTTTCGTGTGGGGTATCAAATGAAAGAGCTTTGTTAACACAGTTTATATATGTAAACAATATAACTCCAAAACGAGTTTAAAAAAAGTTTAAAAACTAAAACCCGACTACTGAAAAACGCTCTAAAAAGTAGGAAACGAGTAATGTCATAGTAATGTCGTATGCCACTTATTATAGCAAAACAGTTTCATTATAACGCCTACTAAAATACAATTAAAGTGGCATACGATCACGTCTATCCTGTAAACATGCTCTATCAGTAAAACGTATGAAAATACATACTTAAATATTTCAGCGAAGTTCTTTCAAAGTATAAAAAGAAAAAAACGCAGGGTTTATTGAATATTTATGCATTTGACCTTAATTGCGTAGGAATGAACGCAAATGATTTAAAACTGAAAATACAACTCTTCCGTATTATAAAACACTTGAATGTTTTAAGTATTATTTAAGTTAAGGCGAAGATGCAGCGTGTTTAGACTTTTTTGAACGATAAAATACCCAGCAATATGTAATGTAGTTTCTGAAACAAATATTCACAAAAATTAACCATATAACCATCCGCTGTATAAAGATTGAAACATGATTTATGAAAAATGGCTAGACAAAAAATGTCACAAACACTAATTTACCATTTTAAACGGATATTGCTAAGAAATGCCGTGATGGATTCATATAAAAGTTACATGAAGGCATTAAGCAGATTTCTTTTATGCGATGGGTAAGGCAGAATTTTTAATAGTTAATATTTTCAAAAAATAAACCAGATAAACGTATTTTCGCCAGCGAAATTTAGTAGTGATATCTGTGCGGGAAGTATGGAAGTACGAACCGTTCATAAGAGGCCCTTAAATACTAGTAGGCACATGAACCGGATTTTCACGGATAGCCGAATAATTCTTAGAGTTCGGATAATTTTATCCAAAATTTCAAAAAAATATCACATTTCAGTCAATTCAGGTACGCAACAATATACTAGTATGAAATTGCATACCTAAACCTTTTAAAGACTTCTTCCTCTCAAAAATGAAAAATCTCGTAAATTCATACCCAAATACAAATTAAAAATATTGCCAGTACCGATCACAAGGGCTTCCTTGTATGGAACTTGTATATTTATTCTCAGCACATGTGTATGTTTGTATGTGACACACAACTTCGTCATCGGATGGTTATTTTTAGACGCAGTTTAACAGTTTCACGTTCATTATTCCAACAATGGGACTATATTTATAGTCATGTTTTAAATATTGATAAGTTAAGGTTACATACGATATATTCAAATGTGTTGCGTGTAACTCGTAAACACATATAGCTTGAACAAAAACAAAATGATATATTGATATTATCTCGTTTCGTAAACAATCCTTTCTTGTCTTCTTGCGGAAATTTGTCTTTTAAAAATATTTTTAAAACCAAAATAATTATTAAAAGTAATCTTAACATTTGAACCTATTATAATAACGTTTAATAATTGTTGATTTGTTTTAATGATAATTAGGAATTTCCAAACATATAGGAAAATCCGAAGATTGAAATAACTTTTGTCTTTCTCACAAAAGCATTATCGCGGTGCCACCGAAACATTAAATCATTAATATATCTTATTCATCCTACTTTGCATAGTAGGTAGACTAAGTAAGGAAACTTCAGCTTATTTATAAAAGAAAATATTTAATAACAAATACAATTTTGCATACATAAACGTAATGCTATCAAAATGATTATTAATGTGAAATTATAGTAATTTGTTTGCTTGTGTACAAATGATGCAACACGAGTTTATGGATTTGATTGAAATGACATAATTTACATTTTGAATTGGCTTCGACTTAATAAGTGATGATTAATTTGCATAATTTAATTGTATTGGTATAGATAATGAATCAATTCTATTATAGTATGAGGAGCGAGCTCTTTCTGTTATCTTATTAACAAATAAACGATCAGTATAAATTAATACGTGTTTCCAATAAAAAAGGGTCTGATATTGTCAAATTCTTCAACCAGTGTGGCTGATTTGCAGAAGAAAAAATAAAACGAACTGAACATTGGCGCGATAAAACTGTCAATTTCTTTTTTTATTTTATTTTTGCCCAGGCAGGATGTCAGTGTCAAACATAATGTGGCCATTTTCCGACGCATAAATAATTGGAGTTCCTGATAGAGGTTTTGAATGAATATATCTTGCTCAGAAATATAAAACCATTGAAAAATACTACTTGCTCAGAAATATAAAACGATAGAAGGACTTACTAATCATATAAGCAAATATAATATACTAATTAATCTAGCAATTTATCATAACATTAGTGTGAAATTTATGATTTCAGATGAAATAGAGATGGCTAAAACTATACGGCCGCAGTAGAGAGTAGCTGAGGGTTCGGCCCTGTACAATGAAATCATGCTTGAACTTGTTTATGCTGCGAATAGTAAAACAAGGATAGATGATTGATGGAATTGTTTGCATACATACATAACTTCACTCCTGTATCCCTTATGGAGAAGTTCTACCTTCCATATTTATAAAACCAGCTGATGTCACGTTTGGCAAATTTGGAGGTATTATAATGATGGAGAGAGACTATTGCAACATTGCTAAAAAAAACCTCTGTCCCTAAACTGACCTTTACAGTACGGCCCGGGAAGAGAAGCAACTGGTACCTACATTCCATGTTTTTCATTTACGTTCAAACAATTCTTCCATGCAGGACTCAGAGCATGGAAGAATTGTTTGAACGTATATCATTCACGTGGTAATCGAGCGATCCCTACTTGGTGGTGCCCTACCGTAGGGTTCACCTGGCTAGCAACGACCCTTCCTTATAAAGTCTGCCACAAAATATCACAGTTGCGATAGTGATGTGTCCCTGCAATATCTTTTGAAGAGCCAGATCTTTCTCATCTTCACACTGAGATGAAATTCGGTTTTAGTCAAGTTTGTTAAAAAACGCGCAGACTTAGTGCCAACGCTGCGTCACGCGTTCGAACGCACGTTTCATACAAAACTGCAACGTCCGTACCATACGCGCTTTCGATACGGACGTTCGGAATGCGCCAAGCGCCGCGTATGTACGCCTACGCACGTACGGTATAGAAAATGGTAAAGTTTGTATGTTTGAATCTCTCTTAGCAGGTGTTATATAAATCTATGGGTAGGTGTGCCTATTTTAAGATACGGACGTACGGTACGCGCGTTCGAACGCGTAATGCAGCGTTGGCACTAAGTAGGCAAGCGAGGGACGACGAGCATTAAAAGGATTAAATCATAAAAATATGTAGGTGAAGCATTGATAAGAGTTTATTTATAGCTACATAAATCGATATTAATTCATACTTTTTATTACTATGAATTATACATTACAGTAGAATCCGTTTATTATGACTCGGCTTATATAGACCAACCGCTTATTATGACGTGTTTACAGTCAAGTTTGGTTTTCATATAAATTATATTACTAAGTCGGATATAATGACTTCGCCTATAGTGACATATCGCTTATTGTGACCCTTTTTTATTCAATTTTGTCCGCTTATTGTGACCAAACGTATGATTTCTAATACCTTTGGCAGTGTTCGGGAGAGTCACGTTATATCCAAAGACTTTCGGCGCGTGAAAGGCTTTTTTGGTTTGAGTCTCAGAGCGTAGATTTACTTCTTGAGTCAACTTATTAATATTTACTTTGATTTATCTCTCCTTTAAACCTCTCTTTTAAAATAAATCACATATTAACTTAAACAGTTTATTTATTCTTGCAGTACCTATGCTTTGTATGACGTCCGTTTAATATGACTTGTTTCTTATTTCCCTTTGGTGTCATTATAAACGGATTCCACTGTATATCTGTGATATCAACCGAACTACAAATACTTTTGTCTCTACAAATCAGCTTTTAACCTCCTCCTGATAACAAATGACGTGTCAACAATGATTTCTACAAAATATTGTCGTTACTTAGTTTTCTACTTTAATTTACGTGTTTCCATGTGGAAAACCGGAATTCGCTCATTTGCCCGCATCGAGTATATAAAATACCTACGAACAAGAGTAAAGGGTATTGTTCTTTTTTCGCTAATCTCATAAACAACCAGTTTTTTATTTGAAAAAAGTTACCACGGGATCAAAAAACGTTAATTCTAAAACTAACAGTTATCCTCTAATCTTATGAGACTGTCAAAAAGACACATCGTGAATGTAATGTTTACTGCGTGTGGTAATAATGTTAATTCCTGGTTATGTTATAAGTGAAAGTTTGTTAGTAGGTATGGTTGGCTGCAACTCCTTCATCAAACTACTCAACTGATTTGGAAGTAAAGTAATATAGGCCTACCTATAGTGGTAATGATTTGGAAGTTATAGTAATGGGTATGTCGGATCCTGGATTAACACGTAGGATATTTTTATCCCGACAGAAGCTGTGGGAGGCGACTAGTCTCTATATTAAATCAGTTTCATTGCCGTTTATAACCATGGTTTCTAAATTCAAAGTTGTTTTAAATTAAATAAATACTCCTCAGATTAGGTATTAAGTGTGAAAGTTGTGTTTTTAAAACTCACTTTTTAATTAGCGAACGCAATAGCAAATCTAAACGAAATGCGGTTTTAAAAAAGGTTTTATGCAAAAAATTTGCAACTCTTTAAAGTATTCCAAGTTTAAAATATTTATTTTAAATCGTTGCGGGGAGTTGCTAACTGATCGACTGCCTTCTATTTATAGACACGCATACACTTCAGTCCACTTAGACGGGTACAGCTTGAGGTTTCAAAACGACAAACTGGTTTGGTCTATCGAGCTTCCTTTCTAGTACTTACTTAGGTGCATATAGGCAAAGGTTTCTGTTAAGTTATTTAAGTAAACGGGAACTTATTATCGACATTAGCTATCTTGTTGTTTAAGTAAACAGGAATATTATTATCTATCGACAGGCTATTTGTCTAACAGTTTTAGATGGGTAAGTTAAATTGATACGTAATAAGTTTTCTCAAAACAACATAAATCGAATTATAAGGAACATGAACGCAAAAAATATTATTTGTTTATTTATCTCTTATGAGTTAATATTAGGTAAATATGAATTGATAAATGAATACCTAAGCAACGAATGCAGAGCATTAAAAAAACCGACTTCACGTCAAAACTTTGGCCGACTTAGGGCGGGTTGTATCAAACGGTTGGTTATCGTATCATACGTACGTAACTTTTTGACGATTACACAAGTTGTTTAACGTACGTCAAATAAAAAGCGTTGTTTCATCACAAAAATAATGTTCGTCAATGTTATTCGAGTTGCAATAAATATAATATATAGCAATAAATAGAGTGGGCAAGTATGAGACAGAATGTAATTTGATTATGTACCTACTAGGTAAAAAAATAGTCACTCACTTTTCTGTAGATAACGTTATTTCATGTTCGATTTCATGACATAACAAGAGAGCCACTTCCTTAGATACACGGTACCTTGCAACAAAGTCTTGATCATCCCATAAATTTAAATTATCGATACGTTTTTAAATACTTTTCTCTTCCTTTCCACAATTGAATCATCATCACTATCATTTAAAATATATGAAAATAAAACAGAATCCATAATGTTAAAAGCTTTCAACCAAAGATGTCCTGCCTGTCAACTCAGTTTTCACTAGAAAGTTACGTTAACCAGTGGGTGGATGGACGGTCAACGTAATCGTTAATTTTTGACGTCCGTTATTGGTGAAACAACCCGTTTTCTAGCTTGACAGTGGTTAACGCCATTTTTAACGTTGACAGACACGTAAAGTAGTTGTGATACAACCCGCCCTTAGAGTGTCATCCACGTAAACATTCTCCGAAATCATGCATAATTTTTCAAAAGTTTGAAAGTTTCAATGAAGTACTCAACCGATTTCGATGAAATTTAAATGGGACTAACTATGACATATCTTCTATCATATGAAACAACAATTTTCAAAATCAACCCATAATTGTCTGAAACATCGTGTAACAAAGACACAAAAAAAAAAACATACAGACGAATTGAGAACCTCCTCCTTTTTTGGAAATCGGTTGAAATTTGTAATCTAAAGTGACGAAAATTACTTAGAGGATAATCTTTTTCGAAAAAGAAATCGTTGAAAACATAAAGATTTTCATATATCTAACCAAAAAGAAAACAAACAAATAACTCTTTATGTTAATCACGTACGGGTGAAAACATTTATTTTTTAGAAATACACATACTTAGACTTCAAATACTTAATAGAACCTTCTTCCTTAAATGATATTTAATTTATTTACTTAACGTTAGGTTAAGTTTGAACGGTAAGCAAATAAGTCATTCATATTTTTCCTTGATAGCCCAAGTAAAATAAGTTTAATTGTTGGCACGCAGCAGCACCGCTTTGCGTGCTAAAGGCGTAACTATCTGCTACTCTATCTACTACAGAACGCAATTAAATCATCAAATATAGGTAATATTTTTTAAAGATTTTATGAGTTTAAGATTGTTTATAAAGGGTTATATTATTATTATATGGCATCTTAAGAGCTACACGCCTTTTATTATTATCTAAAAGATACATAGTTTTAAATTTTTTTTCGTTTATATAATTTTGGTAACCTACTATATTTGTGTCTTGAAGTTTATTGAGGTGTCCCGCCTACCCTATATAATACCTTCACGGAGGTATTCTAGTACCTATAATGTATAATAAATAATACACACATAAATACCTACAGGGTGACTGGTGACAAATTTTAGTTATTGAAGGAGAGCACTCTGTACTCGATTCTTATCAAAATTATGTAATAAAAGTTGGTACTTATTTTTTCACCAGACATACATAACTTCACACCTGTATCCTTTTGGGGTAGGCAGAACACCAGAGGTTATAAGGCCATCTGATGTCACGTTTGGTAAATGAGGTATCACCCACAAAAATGCCAATAAAACCTCTGTCCCTTAACCGGGGAAGAGAAGCAGCTGTACATTCTATGTTTTTCGCATTTCTTTTCCACCAGAATTCCCTATAAACAAATAAAGAGGCATTACTACACTTTTCTCGACGCGCTGCCTCAGTCAACACGCACACAGTAGTGTTCCCGCCACTAGTCCTCAAATTTCGAAATTGACCCATTATATTATACTGGGTCAATCTGGCTCTAATCACCCTGTATATTAATAAATTTCAACATTTTCTTTCATACAAAAATTGAAAAATCAAGTTCGAATTCTTCTTGTTGCGTTTATGCATATTATTTCTGTAATCCTTATGGGTACTAGAATACCTCCGTGAAGGTATTATATAGGGTTGGTGGAACATCCTGTATAAGGATATATAATACACTGTTATACTTCATAATTAGCGCGGTTTCATCTGCAATGGTTTTGATACTGTGGGAAGATTATGAGAATATTATCGACAAACAACCTTTACAAAATTCGACTAAATATAAGATTATAAACTCTTTCATCTGTAAGAGCATTTGAGACATTGCCTCACAATGTATTGTAATGAGGACGATTCTATAAAACATATGAAAAAGGTACTTATCAATAAAAATAAAATGTTCATCTACTTTGCACTGAAAAAGAAATATATTACTAGGAATGCTATTGTACGTACAAAACCAATATTGTTTACTCCGATAAAACTTATGAACCTTGCACTGGGCCAGGCAGATAAGTAAACATCATAAAATTGCAATAAGATAACATTACTTGTTTACCGACTGTATGCCAGGATTGAATATACGTTTGTATAAAAAACTACTGACTGACTACAAAACACTACATTAACCATCTTTTTCTTTAATATAAAAAACTCTTCCGTTACTGACTGAGTGACTGACAGACAAGGCACAGCCAAATTACTGGTAGTAGGGAGCGGAAATTTAGAATATACAATCCTTAGAGGGTTTAGACGAGCACTAAGAAAGGAATTCTCGAAATTTCCACGGGAACGGGAATTATTGGGCTTTTTGGTTTGTATGAAAAATGATTGTCCTTGTGTGGATAGACGTTAAACTTGGTATAAAGGTTCTTCAATGAGTGTCTGGTTGCATTATGGAAGGAATTTCCTAAATTCCCACCGGAACGGGAAATATGAGACTTTTTAATTTGTATGAAAAATCTTATTTCTTGAGTGCACCGTGATGTAACCCTTGATAAAATGGTTCTTCAATGTTTATCTGGATTATGATTTATGCGCGTACGAAGTTGCGGGGAAAAGCTCGTACAGTAATAATTCTGAAGCTACTATAGGGTCTTTCAATAAGGACGGGTCGATTTCAAAATGGAATAAAACAGGCTGTGTATGAGATATTAACGATTTTTATTCTTATATTTGAAAGATCCATTCATGCCATTTTGTTTTGAATATGACATCATTCAACTGTCCGCCGCGTCTTCGAATGGTGGCACAAATCTGGGAGGTTCAATTTTCAACAGACAGACAACAATCAACAGGCAGTTCCATTTTAATCCAATTTTGAAGTCTAAATTGAACCATATGGATATGATATTTTCTTGTGAAGGTTTTTGAAGTCCCTAATGACCAATAAGCCGCAATAAACTGATACCCTGAAAGTCGACATAACCTAGGCCATCACTCAGTTTCAGTAGAATTAATGCAGCGGAGTCATTGAAAATTGGACTTCCCGGATCCGTGCGAAACTGCGGCTGTCATTTGTATTAAGTTATATGGGCCTTTATTAATTATTAATGGGCCTTTCAAATAAAATAATAATTTGGTTATATCCCACACATAGCCTTTTTTATTTTATCTTGAAAACGACTCCTGATCAGAACGTCTGAGTAGCAAAACGTCCAACAATGCGAAATGCCTAATGAGCAATTTGCCTAGTTAGCTAATTGTTCGTGTAGCAAAACTATCAAGAGGTCTATATAGCAAAAGGTCTTCTTAGGAAATCGTCAATTTCTCAAAATGTCTGGATACACAATGAAAAACTGTCAATTTCCTAAGTAGGCGTTTTGTTATATAGGCCTCTTGATAGTTGGACGTTTTGCTATATAGGCGATTAGCTCATTAGGCGGAATGCTCAATAGACGTTTCGCTTTGTTGGACGTTTTGCTACTTAGACTTTCTGATCAGGAGCGTTAAAATCAACCCGTCCTTCTTTTTTTTATAATTCATGTACACACAAGGAAACTTAAACAAACAAACAATTAAATTGAGAACATTGTTCAAAGGCCAGACTTATTTCTTAGAGAAACTTCTTCCAGCAAGCCTGGAGCTGGGAAATAAGAAAAATAAATAACAAATTAAGTGCGTACTACTAATGGAATATATGTATAGATAATATATTACATACTCTACATGCTGACATATACACAATTAAATATCTAAATACTTAAATACAATATACAGAGTTAATTTTAATCAACGAATCACCTCTTGCGGGCAGTCTCTTCATCACATCAATCCCAACAACATTTGTTTTACGACTTTTAACAAATCTTGATAAATAACACAAAAAATAAAAACAAAAAAAAAACTCCTTACTCTACATTTTGTAAGAAGTACCTATTATTATTATGAAGCGATATTTTACTGCGCAAGGTGCGTGGCATGCCTACGCTCAGAATAAATAGAGTAAAGCCTTCAAACAGAGGCTATAAATGTTTTTTTTTTATGAAAAAACTAAAATATTAAAAACTATTAATTTAAAAAAGTTGCGCTAATTAAAATTAACCCTGAATAACTATGAACAACTGTTAAAATACTATCAATTAACGTTCTATAACATTGAAATACCCTATACTGAGAGCTTTTTTTATATAAAGTAAGGATGGGACGTTTGTCTTCCATGACACCTGATGGTAAGTGAACATGAAGACTAAGGTGGTCGATTCCATCCACGAGAAACCTATTCACTCGACGCTTAAATGTACAAGGACTATACTGGTCAGGGAAAGAAGACGCAGGCAGTTCATTCCAAACCTTGGCGATTGTCACCAGTTTAAAGACAGATGAATATCTTGGACACCGCTGCTCTAACTCTACCAGATAAATCTACATATCGGTTTAATTCGGTTAGAAGCTCCGAAGTCGATGTCATATACTATGTAAATATGAGGACGGTAAAATAATCCAATCCCAGCTACCACTCCCTACCTATTTGGTCCTAAGGGTTTATTTGTTCCATATTCAATAGAGGATGCTGTCGAGTCCTAATTTGTCTCGCTTTTGTGTACAGTTATTTTTTAGGAGTGTTTATTTTAGGTAACAATGAGGATGAAGTACCTTTTTGTAAAATCTTCAAAATCAGTAAACAAGAAACAAAAGACCATGTTTTTATTGCACAAAAAGCGTAAAAACTCTACAATAAATCAGTTCATTGCCAGAGGAAGAATACATCGCCTCGTGTCGTTTTTTTTGACTGATCAGCATGACTTTTAAATCTAACAATATTCAACCAACCGTCACTTGTTTTGACAAAATCGTACCGTGTCCGCTTACGGAAAGTGTTCAATTTTGTGGGTGTGTCATTCCGAATTTGACCTCGGCTGTTCCTGCCACGTGCCACGACGTCGAAGGTTCAAGTTGCTTATGAGGGTTTCATAGATGCAACTTTTGACGGCAGGGTGGTTGCTAAACGGACTTTTAATACTGTTAATGGTTGCTAAACGGACTTTTAATACAGTTAATGGTTGCTAAACGGACTTTTAATACAGTTAATATAAAAGGTATTAGGATTACGACACTTTGTTGACTTATTCAAGGCCAGAAGGTGCATTTCATGACAATTTTTTACCCGACTACGGCGGAGCAAAAAGGAGGGTTATGATTTTGACCTGTATGTATATACTTGGGTATGGATGTTCTTCTGTTCGCTCACAAATTCTGAAATAATTATCATAATTGGACAAATGTGGTGTCGTTGGAAGCGTCTTGATTGTCCGCTGGTTATATTGTCACATTAAATTGACTATAGCGCCCTCTCGGGGGACTTAAAGAAAAGAATTTAAAAAAAATCTTGACGGTTGCGGTTGGGGTATCAAAGAAAGAACTTTATTAGCACAGTTCAAATATGTAAACACTTATACACTCCAAAATAATTGAAGAAATAATTAAAGTAAAAAAATAAAAATAAAATTCTTGACTGTTTCGTGTGGGGTATCAAATGAAAGAGCTTTGTTAGTACACTTAAAATATGTAAACACTATTACTCCAAAACACCTGTTGTAGCAAAACAGATTCATTACAATACCTACTAAAATAAAATCAAAGTGGCATACGGTCACGCACGACTTTCCTTTTAACATATTTGACAATGACGTACAAAAATACTTAAATATTTCAGCGGAGACTATTTTCTTGTTTCGTACTTTTTAGAGCGTGTTTTTGTACCTAGTTGGGTTTTAGTTTTTAAACTAATTTTTTTGTTACTTTGTGAAAGAAAAGGGTTAGTAGGTACCTAGTGTGCTATTTCGACATTGACGACCACTTTGGCGTTGGGGTAAACCTATCTGCCTCAGGTTGCGGGTTCGATCCCCGCACGGAACAAGGAAAAAAAAATGTTCCGTGTCTGGGTGTTTATCTATTTATCTATTTATATTCTAGGTTCTCCCCTAGTTCGCTATATGGTATCCCATAACACAAGCTATGCTTACTTTGGGGCCATGTAGTTGGTGTGATTGTCTGGGGATTTTTTTATTATTTATTATTTCGGCAGCCTTAAAATACTGTAATCGACTAACCAGCACCGGCATTGGTGCTTTAAGTCCGTAGCCTTCTCGTCGCACAGGAGAGATTCTTGGCCCTGTAGTAGGCTCATTAAAAAGGTATGGGATAAGGCATGCGTGGGGCAACTGTTCATATGGTCACCTGTTTAGCTGTCTTTACCGTCAATAAGCAACTGCAATTATAAGGGAGCTACCGGTGCGTTTTTGACCTTTAAAACAGCTGGTGTGCATTTTTGCATTTGTGCATCTTTTTTTTTTGAAAAATTGTTGTTTGTTAAAAAGGAAATTCACATAGTATACATACATACATAACGTCACGCCTGTATCCCTTGTGGGGTAGACAGAACACCAGAGGTTACAAGGCCATCTGATGTCACGTTTGACAAATTTGAAGGTATTATAAAGATGGAGAGAGACTATTGTAATGATAGGGGGTCAGCCTATCGCCCATAAAAACGCCTTTAAAACCTGACTTTTACAGTATGCCCGGGAAGAGAAGCAGCTGGCACATTCTACGTTTTTCTTTCGCTCCCAGTCCAGCATGGAAGTCACTTTTTTGCATTATTTTTCTAAAAGGGTACCTAAAAGTATTTTTTTCTTCCTAATGTCAAGTACCCAAGTACGTGGAATTTGGCGTAAGCCGTGCGGTAGGAAATTAACGTAACGCAAATCATCTGAACGACTAGACTAGTATGAAATTTCAGTGTAGACTACTTCTTTGGCAGCGTTTGTCCTAGGTGCTTCCCATTATAACTTCGGTGAAATAGGATTCAAGCTCTGGTTAAAACAACCCTTTGTTCTTGAAATTATACAGACTGTATACGATGTTGTTTATCCGCTTGCATTAAGATAAAAGAAAGCCTCATTGATTCGAAGGCCTTTATCAACAAAAGAAACTCGCTGCGTCCTTTGAGTAACTCCGACTGTTTGCCACAAGTAAAGAATTCTTTCTCGTCTGGCCAAAAGGCCGCAGCAAAAGCAGGCTCCTAATTTATTGATGAAGAATGAATAGGATACATCTTTTGAAGTGCATATTTTTCAAGTAACAAAAAAATAAGTTTAAAAACTAAAACCCAACTAGGTACAAAAACACGCTCTTAAAAGTACGAAACAAGAAAATAGCTGGTGTAGTGGTAACATACATTGCCTTCTATACCAGAGAGAAATATATAAAATAGGGTTCGAATCCCGGCGGCGGCGGCGGATATCGGTGTGATGAACACAGATATTAGCCGTCAAGTCATGGATGTTTATATGTTTATTTAAGTTTATTCCAATAAAAAATATGTATTTATTCAATACGTATGTTTATATATTTCTTAAGTATATCAATTATCTAGTATCCATAACACAAGTTCTTTGAGAAACTTAATTTGGGCTAGATAATGCTGTGTGCATGTAAAAAAAAAAAATTTGAAGTCACAAAATTAATTGTGGATAAAATTACAAAAAGCATACATTTATTTACATATAGAACGCTTTCTTTACGCATTTCAACTTGTAATTTTAACTGAGGCACGTGACGATCACACTTCGGTTTCACTTAGGTAAGCAATTTTTTTCCAGTTCAAAATCATACCACAGTTGCTTGCCACCATAGTTGCTAATTTTTCTCAAAACCTAATTAAAATTATGTAAATTTACTTCAATGAACAAAACTGTATTTTATTTAAATAAAAATATGTTTACAATTTTTTTCCCAAATTAGATAGTTTATTTTTATTAAGTGAAACATTCATAAATTCAATTGATGGGAAACCGACTTCCGTTCCTGACTATACGGAGTTCGAATAGCATATTTACGAACAAGATTTAGATTCGTGAACAAATTAATTATTGGGATAATTTAATAGAAACACTACAAATCTATAATTTATTAATGTCACTCCTTAAATAATGTTGTACTTAATGCGAGTTTATAACAACGCATTTTACTAATTACTCTCAGATTAAATTTAGAACCGCGGCGTTGTAGTACTTGTATTAGGTACCTACCTAATATCTATCTGATTGTATCTATTTTCAATTAATAAGTAAAATGTCTTAGTAGAAGTAGAAAAGAGTTTATTTAAACGTCCCATCCATATTTTATAAAAAAAAAAAAAAAACCTATCTCATGCGGTTTTAGGTCAATAATTTATGTCTTAAAATGTAGTATTTTTATCCTTGAGAAGCTAAGTTGCGAGCGAGAAAAATTTACAATTTGATGAAGTACCTGCATTCCTTCTTAATTCAATACCGCCTTATTAAGTACTTGTTTTAAGTGAAGCGAGTTTTAAATTTCTCTTCAGAGATGGGCTTAATAACAATACCTGCTCATCTTCCTGTCAAGTTCATTCTAAGAATGCAATTTATTGAATCATTCTTCATTTATACGGAATCCGTTATATTTATTTTCGGTGAAGAGGATTTCTAGCAATTTTATTAAAAAATATCAAAATTAGATATTAATAACTACTTATATAATAAATTCCTGCAAAAGAACTTAAAAATATTTATAAATACAGCACAAGGTAACTATGGGTACATATGAACTTACATCCCAAAACGAATATCGAAGTTTATTCATTGTCACATCCACCCACCTTCACGGGCTACGATTATCACAAAACTGTGGCTACGTAAATAATCACAACACTGCACTAACACATCACTTCAAAACAAACAACTTTCTCACTATTCCACACTAAAAGATGCATAGATTCCGCGGCGCGGTCGCTTGCGAATAACTCGCGCCATTTTTCACAAAATTTACGTAAAAACAGAGATTTTTCGGCGCGAAAACGTTGACGGGACTTTTTTCTCAAGAACACTCACGTTCCGCAGCCTAATTCTGACAAACAACTTGGCAGAGCTACACATTACGTTACATCGAATAGCCGTCCAGCACTGGGGCATGGCTGGCTTGGCGTTGTCGTGTTAGACGCCCGTTGTTGCTAGACAGAGACGCACTCATATTTATCAAAACGAAGATATCACCTTAGTGCAAGCGAGACAGATGCATGTCGTTTGCTATAGCATAGGTATCTGGTGTTAGTATATTTTGTGGATACGTGAAACGTGTGGTCAGAGAAGGCATAGAATAACTGACCCATGAACATACCTGCGTTTATTCAAATCTTGTAACTATCAGTTTCATTAGTATGTTGAGCGCTTTTAAATTGCGATCTTATCGTTACTGACATTGGCAACATTCACTGCATTAGCGCTTTGTTTATATCTAAACAGGCATTTAGGTGCTGTTTTATATTTATTTGTATAGTGAACTGCAAATCAAACAAGGAAATAAATCTGAGCCATATAGGTACCTACATAAGGACCTATGTTTTGAATGAGATATTATAGATTTTACTTACAGGTACTATAGATATTTAAAATTTCTTCCATCAATTAGTTTTAAATTTTGCTATGAAGTGAAGTGTTTGCTATGAAATGAAGAGTTTTATTAAAATCAGGCCAACTCTACAAATAATTTTGATCAGCAAATCTCTGCACGAAGGAATTGCAATTTTTAAAACGAAGGCGAACGTTTTTTGATTTAGTGTGATCAATTTATGTTATGGCATGAAAGGAAAACGTCCTATACTTATAATATATGTATATAAAAAAGTAACTGACAATTTTAAGTACAAATATGAGCTATTGTAAAGTAGATATTCCAATGAGTCACTTGTCACTTGTCACTTGTGATGGGAGAAGGACACCGAAACATTGAGTTAGTGTGTAAAATACTTAGAATTTAATCGCGACAGAATCAGGTTCAAGCAGCTGTTCATAAGTCTGGCAATAGAATTCCGGCTTATATCAATATCTAAAATAAGCATCCAAAATTCATGTAGGTACATGAAGTAGGTATAGATGTGCCCCTAGCTGAAATTATTTGTACTCCATCCTGTTTCGTAATTTTAACTACCTATCTATGTATAGATTCTGAGGGATGGAAAAAGGTAGAACCTAAAACCAAAATCCAATTTTTATCCAAAATCATTTATTTCACTTTTATAACTGCCTGTACCACAATTTATCTTCTTCAGAATAAATCCAAATTATTGCGTCATTTCACATTCATTATGTTTCCAGCTTCATTCTTTGCGATTTGAGTTAACATATTGTAGTATGCAGTGCCACGCATCAGCCTTCGCACGGTGATTGAGAGAACTAATTTTTTTTTTTTCTTTTTAATGTTGGCAACACTAACCACGGTCCTTCTTGGTGTACTCCGACTCATTGTGCGTTTCCGTGCTCAAATCTTCGCACGGCTTCAAATCCACGGCAACTAATAAGTAATAAGTTACTCTGAACATGGGAGGTAAAAGGAAATCCGAAGATAAAGGGGAACGAATATTACGCAAGATCAGGAAGCTGCAAGAGAAATTGGCGAGAAATCAAGTACCTGTCGTTGATTCTTCAGAGGAAGAAGATACACATAAGTATATTGGTGCATTGTTCCATAAGTGATGCGAGCTACTATACTGGGTTGTCTCTGTCACGAAATTGTAATGCGTAACTGCCACACTGGGCTTTTACTGTTACTAAATAAATATAAAAGATGCGAACTTACCATACTGGGTATTTTCTGTCTTGTATACTTAATAAATATTAAAGATGCGAACTTACCATACTGGGTATTTTCTGTCTTGTATAATATTACTTTTATATTTAACGAGTTCTACCCGCAAAGTCCGGAACAAAGAGCTGTGACAAATTCGTGCACTCATTACGATGCGTCGGCGTCATTACCGGAAGGTCCGCCATTTGCATCCATGTTGCCTATACCGGGGCCATCTCAAGAGGTTGAAAATGTATTGCCTTTAGAGGAAGAAAAAGATAAAAACTTGGATGAGGAAATATTAAATATCCTTGGTGATGCTCCTAAGCCAGAAAGCACTTTCGGTAAAAACATTCATTAGGATGTCGCAGCAAGATGGCATGAAATACTGGCTAAAGGCCTTAAAATAAAGAGGCCAAACAAAAAATACTTGCGGATTATCTTATACCCGCTAATTGCGAATTTCTTGTAGCACCACTTTTAAACCCGGAAGTTAAAGCCACCATAACTGAGCCTCTCGTCAAAAGAGATTTCTCCCTATTTATAAAACGAAATCAAATAGGAACCACCTTAGCCGCATTGGCTTAAGCTACGGAGTTGATTTTGTCAAATGAGACCTCTGCTCAAAAACTCTTTAATTTATGGGTATAAGTGACGCTAGCCGACTTTTGTGCGATAGCCATTATTTTGAAACTAAGACCAGGCGTAGTTTTATTACGAACGCCATCAATAGTAGTCTTAAAGATACCCTCATAAATACTGCCAGAGATAAATATCTCTTTGGAGAAAATGTGACGGAGAAGTTAAGATCTGCTCAAACTATTCAGCGGTCAGGAGAAACGTTGAAAAATACAGCAAGGGCAACACAACAAAGAAAAAAATTCGTAAATTCTGATAATAGATAAAGATCGTTAAACTTCAGAGCCCTGCACCAGAAACAAGCGGGTCGATTCGATGCACAGCAGGCTCCTCCGGCACCCAGGTACCCGTTCAACTGATCAGTGCCGCGGCGTGCCCGCTCACCGCCGCCGACGCCGCCTCCTTACCAAGCGTTAGAGACAGATTACCAGGTACAGCACGCTGGCAATTTGCGATAATTTATTAATCAATGGTTAAAAATTACCACTGATGCCACAATTCTCTCGTGGGTAGAAAGAAGGGTACACAATACCATTTCATTCCATTCCGTCACAAAAAATAACGCCTTATGTTTATCCTAAATCATCTCTCGATTTTAATGAATCTTTGCAAAAATTGATTAGAATTAATGCAATTTCTGAGTGACATGTTTCCGGTGAATTTTTGTCTAGTGTATTTTTAGTACCGAATGGTCAAAATCGTTTCATTTTAAATTTAAAACAATTGAATAAGTTCATTTCAACTTCCCATTTTAAAATGGAGGATTAAAGAACGGCCTCAAAATTAGTCACTCATAATTGTTACATGGCATCCGTAGTTTACAAGATGCATCTTTTTTTTATGAGTATCAATAAATCTCAAAGAAAGTACCTGTGCTTTAAGTACAGTTATAAACTGTACGAATTCAACTGTTCACCTTTTGGCCTATGTACAGCGCCTTATGTTTTTACGAAAATATTAAAGCCGGTTATCGAGTATTTACGTAATCAGGGCTTGTTGTCAGTAAATTACTTGGACGATATTTATTCTGTAGGTAGAACGTATTTAGAATTCGAAAATAACGTTAATAAAACAATGAGGTTATTACAGTCCCTTTGCTTTATTATTAACACCAAAAAAAAAGTTGTTTGATTCCCAGCAAACAATGTCAATTTCTAGGCTTTATTTTTGATTCCGAACGTATGATTTTAAAACTACCTGATTAAAAATAATAAAAATCAAAGATGCAATTACTGATATGCTAAATAGAAGTTTTTTAAATTACGTGAATTTGCTCGGCTTATTGGTTTGTTAATTTCTGCTTGTCCTGCCATAGATTATTCTTGGTTGTACATAAAGAATTGGAACGACATAAGTATTTGTATTTGTTGAAGAAAAATTGTTATGAACAACGTATCTTTATTACAGAACTTATAAAGATTGATTTGCGATGGTGGTCGGACGTTTCCTTTCTTCGTCATTATAACTAAAGATCAGAAATATTTTCTGACGCTTCCACTACTGGTTGGGGAGCGTTTGGTAACGGTATTGATGCGTTCAGGTATTGGAAAGATGATGAATCAAAAATGCACATTAACGAGTTGGAAATTAGAGCAGCTTTATTTTCGCGTTAAAAACATTTGCTAGTTTTATGTTATTTCGAGATTTTATTAAGAATTGAAAATGTTACTGCCATTTCATGTTTAAATAGAAAGGGTAGTGTACATTAGTGTAGCTGTATTTAAATAACATTTCCAAAGAAGTTTGGCAATGGTGTGAGCAGCGTAAAATTATAATTTTTGCCTCGTACATTAATTCAAAAGAGAATTGTGATGCTGATCGTTTATATAGAAAGAAGTTTATTGATACAGAGTGGGAGTTATCTGATTATGCATTTAGTGAAAGAATCAAAGTTAGGACGCCCAGAAATAGATTTATTTGCTAGTCGTAGAAGTGCCAAGTGCAATGTTTATTTAACATGGACGCCTGATCCAGATGCTTGGGCAGTCGACGCATCCACAATATCATGGCAAAATGTAAGATTATATGCTTTTCTACCTTTCTCTTTAATTTTAAAGATGCTTCAAGAAATTATTAATGATAAAGCCGAGGGTATTGTGGTAAAAGTATTGGCCAACTTAGGCGTGGTTCCCAGTTTTTAAGAATCTTGTTATCTCTGAAATTATTTCGTTCGAACTCGATGTAAATCTTTTGAATTCTCCTTTTAGACAGTCTCACAACTTGCATTGCAGCCTGCGACTGGTTGCCGCGAGGTTGTCCGGGAAGTCTTATTACGAAAATCATTTGCACCATGGTCCGTAGAAATTATGCTTTATTCATTGTCCGAAAACACGTACAGACAGTATGACTGTGCTATAAAAGCTTGGATAGTGTTTTGTAATACACACCAGTATGATTATAGATTAATCAATGAACGTTCAGTCATTCAGTTCCTAACTTCTTGTTTTGATTCGGGAGCCAAATATGGCACTGTAAATTCGTACAGATCGGAATTATCTTTTCTACATGGAGGAGCTTTAGATTATACTAGTATTAAACGATTTATGAAAGGAGTCTTTAGACAACGGCCTTCAAATCCTAGATACAGTTTAACCTGGGACCCTACAGTAGTTCTTAATTATCTATCACAGCAATGGCCTAATGAGAGCCTTAGTCTGGCAAAACTTTCTAAAAAGACACTGACTCTGTTGGCCTTAGTAACTGCACATCGAATCCAGACATTATCCAAAATAAGATTAGAAAATATAGAAATCAACACAACAAATATTATAATTAAAATTCCTGATTTATTAAAAACCTCTAAGCCCGGTGTCAATCAACCTGTTTTAATTTTACCATCTTTTGATGAAAATCCAAAAATCTGTCCTGTAAGATGTTTAAAAGAATATTTAAATCAAACTGTACATTTACGTAAAAACGATAACGTTTTCCTTTTCATAAGTTACAAAAAGCCGCATAAATCAATTTCAAGTCAAAGAATGAGTCATTGGATTAAAGACTGTTTATCACAAAGCGGTATAGATATATCGATATTTTCAGCATACAGTACTCGTCATGCCAGTACATCTGCGGCCAACAGACTCGGTATTAGTCTTGATGTCATTAGAAGGACCGCTGGTTGGTCCAATTCATCTATTACGTTTGCAAAATTCTATAACAAATGCATAATAAACAATGAGAGTCAAGACCAATTTGCAAGAACTATTCTATCTCATTAAATAATTCGTTGATATTGTGATCATTCAATAATTCAATGATATTGTATTCTAATCATGAATTAATTCATTGATTCTGTAATAATTAACAAGTCGTTGATTTGTAATAATTTTGAACATGTTTAAATAAGAAAAATTATATCTTGTTTCTTTTTCATTCCTGGAACTACCCTGCAAACAACACTCTTTGAATATATTCACTTTATCACTTTGAACATTCTACAGTATGTTCACTCAAATCGCAAAGAATGAAGCTGGAAACATAATTGACAGTCAAACGAACTTGCAAAGTGAAGTTCGATTGAAATTATGTGACAGCTTCATTCGGCGCGATTTATATACACCCACCCTTAATAAATTTGTATTTTATACTGAACACCCTACCCTAAAAATTAGAAAGTGAATATATTCAGGAATGTGTTTATTTGGCTTTCAACAAATGAGTCGGAGTACACCAAGAAGGACCGTGGTTAGTGTTGCCAACAATAAAAAGAAAAAAATAATAATTAGTTCTCTCAATCACCGTGCGAAGGCTGATGCGTGGCACCGCATACTACAATATGTTAACTCAAATCGCGTCGAATGATAATTTCAATCGAACTTCACTTTGCAAGTTCGTTTGACTGTCAAACAATTTTTGTAAAAGTAATTGTAGTTTTTTTCCATTTTACCTGCCAGCAAAAAAATATCTAGAAATAGGTAACGTACCTAATTTTAACAATCCAGTCAGCAGGAAGTAAACTTTCTAATAGTTTATGAAATATTTTTTTTATTTTCATATTTTAAAATAAGATATTTTAAAGTACCTAATTACAATTAGGTATATTTTACATTATAGTTATGTATAGTATAGAAATACATTCCTAATGGAACATTACAATAAAATCAACTTGTAAAGTAAATACGAACAAAACTTTTAACTCGGGACAATCTATTTGACTGACTCTATGAAAACAAATAGCAACTCTAGCAAACTACACCGGCACAAAAGCTTGGATTATACCCGGCCACTCAGTAAGTTTTGCGAAAAAAAGTTTTTATGTATAAGACACTGTCCAATCAAAAATATCTCTGCTCGATTTTAAAATTCCCCCACGCATTTTTTTTTACATTGTATCAATTCGGGGATCGTTTACCTTGATGACCTTATACTTCAGCCAAAGTTTTGACCTGAAGTCGGTTTTTTAATGCTCTGCATTCGTCGATTAAATGTATGAAGGACCTTCAAAAGCAACCATCTACCGCTGGTGTTCAAGCTGTTCAAACGGTCCTCTTACTTTTGGGGATGAACAAAGAAGTGGTCGTCCTACGACGGCTGTCATCGAAGAAAGTGCTGGCAGTAAAAAAATATTCAAGAGAACAGACGAATTACGTACGACAAGATTCAGCATACCCTGCTGATTGCTTCAGGAAATGTTCACAAGATTTTGCACGAGCACCTTCGCGTAAGGGGGATAGTTTGGGTGCCGCACAACCTCACCGAAGCTTAGATGCAGGCTCGTCACGGCACGTTTACGATATTGTGACAGGTGACGAGTTCTTAAATCATCAATACGGTCCAGAAACAAAGCGTCAGTCGACAGTTTGGCTGTTTCAAAATGAACCAACGCCTACGAAAGTGAAGAGATCGAGGAGCGCAGGGAAAATGTTGATCGCTAATTTCTTTACCTTGACGGGGTACCTAATTTCAATTACACTTCGAGCCCAAAACAGCATCAACGCTGAATGGTACACAAATTGCCTGCCAGAAGTTTGTTCTGCTGCTTACAGCCACAAGCGACCGAACACCGGGCTCCGCGGGGTCCTTCAGTCTTGGGACACCCTCCTTATAGTCCTGATTTGGCTCCGTGTAACTTCACGTGCTAACAGCGTTAGAGAAGGCCGTGGAAGAAGTGTCTGCGGAGGACTGGAAACAATGTTTTGAAAATTGGTTCAGACCAATTTGAAATTGTTGTTTCATATAATAGGTTGGGGAAAAAGTCTTTTCGCATTATAATATGTATGAACTTGTAATAAAATCTATTTGGCTATAGTATTTGTATCTGGCTAGTCATTGAAAGTTAAAATTTTAAAGAACATAATTCCAAATTCAAATTAGGAAAATGTGTGAATTTCATCTGTTTTTCGTACTGTCAAGATGAGTGAATCTAATGAAGAAATTCGATACATTTTAAAATTTTACTACAAAAAAGGTAAAAATGCAACGCAAGTCGCGAAAAAATTTGCGGTGTTTATGGACCTAGTGCAGTGTCTGTGAGAGTAGCACAAATTTGGTTTAAGCGTTTTCAATCCGGAAATTTTGATGTCAAAGATGCACATGTAGTTACGACGTAGCTGAAGAACTGGGAATTGACCACAGAACAGTTTTGGCGCATTTGAAAAAAGCTGGGTACACAAAAAAGCTCGATATTTGGGTACCTCACAAGCTCACTGACAGAAACCTTTTTTTTTTTTTTACTGGAGGAAAACGTATAGTCACGTCCCCGACCACCCAAGGGAGAGCGGTGGGGTATGTGGAGATGATCCGGCAGATGGCCGGACCCACCCACTAAAAACCTCCAGGTGTACCTCATCCGCCATAAGTGGAGCTCACGGTACCGCCATTGGCATTACCCGTGAGCTCCGGTGGGTTGCACTCAGCCTCAGCCGAGCGCCCTCCGACGACGGAAATGGTCCAGTACACAACACCATTTCCCCACCATAGCCCTAGTAGCCGCATCAGGTCCCGAGCTACGGCTGGCTATCGGGAGGGAAAAGGTGAGCATATCTCCTTCTCCGTCCCCCCCTCCGCCTACGGCGGATCGGTGCCGAGGAGGCGTCATCCTCCCGGCATCGCTCCGCTGCCTCCTTCTGCGACATTACGTCCTCGCAGAAGGAGGTCATGGCCGCCCAAGCCTCTCGACTCCCCAACATGGCCTTTACCAGGCTGGGAAGCGAGAGGTCCCCTCCGACGACAGACGTCAAATCGTGCCGCTGCCGACCCCACGCTGGACACACCGCCAAAGTGTGCTCCGCCGTGTCGTCGGCCGCCCCACAATGGTGACACTCTGTCGTCACCTCCCTGCGGGCGACCCTGTGCAGGTAGTGACCGAAACAACCATGTCCCGTAAATACCTGCACAAGGCGGAAGGTCAGAGTCCCCCACCTTCGCTGCACCCACTCAACGAGGACCGGACGAATCGCTTCGATCGTCCAGGCCCCGTGAGCGGGAGCGACGAGGGACTCTTCCCACCCCCTAAGGAGTGCCCACCTGGCACTCCTGCGGACGCGCGCCACCTCCTCGGGACAGTGGCGCTCACCCGCATCCCTCCTCTCGGCTCGATACCGGTACACGGCACTGAGCACTACCGCCTCGAGTTCCCACGGAGGGGCGCTTGCCAAAACGCAGGCAGCCTCATGGGAAATCGAGCGGTAACCCCGCGATGCCCTCACCGCCATGACCCTCTGCGGCTTCGGCAGCAGGGCCCTATTTTGGTGGTTGAGGGCATCCTCCCAGATGGGCGCTCCGTAGAGGGCCATGCTTCCCACAATACCGAGGTAGAGCCTACGGTATGGG
This sequence comes from Stenoptilia bipunctidactyla, assembly GCA_944452665.1. Classification (NCBI taxonomy): domain Eukaryota; kingdom Metazoa; phylum Arthropoda; class Insecta; order Lepidoptera; family Pterophoridae; genus Stenoptilia; species Stenoptilia bipunctidactyla. Next base: position 23,320,775 of record OX101729.1, on the reverse strand, counting down.
GAACCAGGCCCCCCACGTTCGGCAGCAGCCGCCCCAATGCAGCCACTGCCTTGATGAGCCGTTCGGCCAGCACGTTAAAATGCTGACCGAAGGCCCAGCGCCCATCTTATATGAGACCCAGATACTTCATTTCCCTCTTCAGGGGTATCCGGGTCCCATCCACCATCAGCGACGCGCCCGTGAAAAAAGAGGGCCTCAGTCTTCTCCAGCGCGACCTTGAGGTCCAACCCCCTTATGCGGCCTACCACTAGGGCCGCACCCTCCTCCATCCGAGTTGCTGACTCGGCGAACGTCCTCCCCTGGGCCACTATGAGGGTGTCATCAGCGTAGCAGAATACGCTGACTTGGGGCGGCAGAACGCCCCTCAACACCCCATCGTAGCCCAAGTTCTACAAGAGCGGACCAAGCACCGACCCTTGTGGAACCCCACACACTGAAAGAAGCCTAATGAACCGGGAACTCATTTGTGATTCTTTATTACGACGTAACGGAACCGAATCATTTTTGAAGAAGCTGATAACTGGTGATGAAAAGTGTATCAATTACGACAAGAACGTGCGAAAAAGGTCGTGGTCAAAGGCCGGTCAGGCTTCACAGACTCTGGCGAAACCTGGGTTAACTCACAATAAGGTGATGTTGTGTGTGTGGTGGGATTGGAAGGGCATTATTCATTATGAGCTGTTACCACCAGGCAGGACTATCGATTCTGAACTCTATTGCCAACAACTTATGAGATTAAAACAAGAAGTTGAGAGAAAGCGGCCGGAATCGATCAACAGAAGGGGTGTGGTGTTTCATCATGATAACGCTAGACCTCACACATCTATAGCCACCCAGCAAAAATTAAGAGAGTTTGGCTGGGAGGTGTTAATGCATCCGCCGTATATTCCTGACCTTGCACCTTCAGATTTCCACCTGTTTCGGTCTCTTCGGAATTCTTTAGGCAGTGTTAGGTTAACATCACGAGAGGACTGCCAAATTCACTTGTCGCGGTATTTTGATGAGAGGTCCCAAAATTTTTATAGCAATGGGATCATGTCCCTACCTACAAGATGGCAAAAGGTTATCGAACAAAATGTTATATAGTTAAATGTCAATAAACTATATTAAAAAATAAATAAAATAAATAAATAAAATCCCCAGACAATCACACCAACTACGTGGCCCCAAAGTAAGCATAGCTTGTGTTATGGGATATCATGTAGCGAACTAGGGGGGAACCTAGAATATAAATACATAAATAAATAAACACCCGGACACGGAACATTTTTTTTTCTTGTTCCGGGCGGGAATCGTACCCGCAACCACTGGCGTCTGAGGCAGACAGGTTTACCCTATCGCCAAAGTGGTCGTCAATTCAAAATGTTTTGAATTTTCTTAAAAAATGCGAAGAAACTTTTTCCCCAACCCAATATGATAGAGGATACTTCATAGTTGGTCCCATATAAATTTAAAATTTCAAAATTTTGAAAAAGTATGTTTGATTTCGGAGAATGTTTACGTTGATGACATCACTCAAAGTCAAAATTGTGACGAGAAGTCGGTTTTTTATGCTCTGCATTCGTTGATTATTCGTTCACTGATAATAAAACATTGGCTTCCAGAACGACTTATCGTGAAAATTTTACATTCAACTCTTATCTCATTACTTATTTTGAACAGTTCTCTTGTTTACTATTGATAGCTCGGCTTCACCTGTGTAACGAATTTAAGGAATGTTGAAAGCTATTGAAAGCTTACATTGCAATTCAATTTTATCTTACAAAAATATCCACCGGTCACCGGAGAAAACATCATGATGATTATCTATTGTTATTCTATATTGTCTAATTTTATAACATTTTCTATTGTTCTAGTACCCAGCACGCAATGCATGACGTCTAGAGGTCGGACCTCTTTACAGTACCGCAGAAATATACCTAAGGATTTTATTTTAGTTTATTCAGGAAATAAACAGTAATTATTGACACTTATAGCCAAACTATATAATTTATACACAGACCAGTAAAGTTTCCATGCCAAAAATTATAAACTTATATGAAAAACATGGTCACACAATACATAAGTAGGTATAATAATGAATTTAAATTTAAAAAAAGTATATAGCGTAAACAATATGTTTACGCTATATACTTATAAAATCGCTATTTTACTATATTACTAGAGCGCTACCTGTTTGCAGGGACTGAAGGATAAATTTGCTGTCAATTAGCCATAGTTTTTTTTTTTTTTTTTTTATTTATTCATTATTCATTAAAAACATAGTTACAAATATAAATATAATCGAAAACAGCTACATTAGTCAAAGACTGTGTCGTAGCCGTTTACGCCCACCTCAAAAACAGTACTTATACAACTACAATAAAGAAATTATATAATAATATTAAGTATCAGTATGTATAAAATCAAACCGAGGGTACATTCTAGTTAGAAATACAAAAATGCAAGTGTAGTTTGAATAATATCTAGAAGTACCCTCACCTAATTATAGGTTGTATGGTATTTACAGAAGCTTATAGCGGTTTAGTAAACAATACATTAAAAGCAGCGGTTTTTAAAAACAAAAGTGAAAAAAAAAAAAACGTTCAAGTAGTATCTTAAATTTATGGATTTTAAATGTTTATTTATTTATTTATTTATTTATATATATGTTGACTAAAATAAATATGATTTCAACTTTAAATTAATGTAGTTTTTAGGGAAAATTTATGATATATTTAAATATATTATTTTTCTTTGTTAAACCATGTTCTATTGTAATTATGTGTTTATTATTGTGTGAGAGTGAATGTGAATGTAGTGTGTAAGTGTATGTTGTGTGTTTTGTATGTATTTTTGTATGAGTCTGTTTGTTTATGTTTGAGTTAATGTAATACATCTGTTTAAGTTTGAGGTCAACAATTGTTAATACTAAAAAAGCTTTATAAAATTTTCTACCTCAGAGTAATTTAATGATTGTAACCATTGCTTTATAAGTGAGCAGCACTGCTTGACGGTAAGTGGATATATACTTAAAATTTTATTGACTTTATTATACAGTATCGAACTTAGATAACCATAGTGGCGTTTAACTAATTCAAGATGAGTTTTTTCAGTAGGACAGACGGCATGACGGCGTCTTTTGTCTCCGAATAAGTGTGCACTGTAAGGAACTTCTAAGTGTTTCTTTAATAAGCAATTTAGTATGTAACTTTTTCTCACTGAAAGAACATTACACTCATTATACAAATCTGTAGTAGAGAAAGTAATTGGTTTGATGTGATGACTTTCAACACTGCACGCTGGGCCCTCTCCAAACGAAGTATCCGATATTTGCATGATGCTCCCCACACTGAGATACAGTAGGTTATAATTGAGTGTCCCAGTGCAAAATAGACCATTTTCAAAATAGGTAAATCAGCAGCAGTTCTAAGCTTTCTGAAAACATAAATAAGTTTTCTTACTCTCCCAACAAGTGAATTTATGTGATCATCCCAGGACATTATGCTGTCTAGAGTAACACCAAGGTATATCATTTTGCTTGTGCGAAAGATTGGAGGACATGAGCAGTTCAGTTGCTGATCACATGTGTGGGAGCATATACAAAATGAAGTATCTGGTTGAGATGCAGTTTTGGGTGAAAAGGTTACGAATTTTGTTTTTCCTATATTGAGAGTAAGCAAATTAGAGCTTAGCCATTTCAATGTATGATTTAGCGCCGACTCAGCATATTCACGAGCTTGATTCCATGAGTCTCCGTGAATTATTAAGGCTGTATCATCAGCATATGTAATAATGCGGCAATTCTGCAATGACATTTTGCATAAATCATTAATATAGATTAAGAACAAGGTAGGTCCTAGGACACTTCCTGGGACGCCGTAAAAAATTGGTTCTTCCTCACTGGTAAAACCATTTATGGTTACACATTGTGTTCGACCATTGAGATAGCTCCAAAAGAGATCAAACACGTGTCCTCTGATTCCCACTCGACATAACTTAGTCAGAAGTATGGGGATGGAAACCGTGTCGAAGGCTTTGGAAAGGTCTAGAAAAACGCAGAGAGCTTTACTTTTATTACTTAGGTGTTTCATAAGAGAATTTGTTAGTTCTAAGACAGCATCTTCAGTAGATCTCCCACGCCTGAAACCGTACTGGTTTGAAGCTAATAGATTTTGCGAGTCAAGGTATCCCACGAGTCGTTTATTGATGACTTTTTCGAAAATCTTGGAGAGAACCGATAACACTGAAATTGGCCTATAGTTGCTGACACAGTTTCTATCCCCATTTTTATAAATAGGGTGAATTAGGGCTTTTTTGAGAGCTTTGGGAAATATGCCAGAGGCGAGGCAGAGGTTAAAGATGTGACTAAGGATTGGTGCTAATGTATGTCTAGCAGATTTAATTAGGGACGTAGGGATCTGATCCCATCCGGCTGCAGAGTTTTTAAGTCCTAGAATAATTGAAGTAACTTCATTACAATCGGTTTCTAGTAAGACCATTGAACTAGAATGACCAATGCTATCATTGAAAATCATGTTTGTTTCAAGCCCCGTCGGTGGTATCTTCGCTGCTAAATTTTTGCCAACACTTGCGAAGTAATTATTGACAATGTTAATAGAGCTTACAGGATCTGGTGCAAGAGATAACAACTCAGTATCGATTGCTTTTTTATTTATATTTGATATATTTTTGATCAGATCCCACGTCTTTTTTGGATTATTTTTATACTTTTCAAACTCTTTGTGTTCATAATCGGATTTTATTTTTCTCAATATATTATTGCAAAAGTTTTTATATCTTCTATAAGTTGTATGCAAAATTTCATTATACGGCTGCTGTTTAGTTTTCTTAAAAAGTTTAGGTATCCCTATGTCTAATACACCGTAAAAGTCCTGGAGTAATCCAAGGTTTGCAAGTTCTGCTTCTACTTGGAATTTCTGTAATCTGTGTATGATCTTTTACTGCCGTAGTTAGACAGTTAATTAAAATGGTAGTTGCGTGTTCTGGATTCTGACAAGCCAATATAGGAGAAAAATCCAAAGATTCCAAACTTGCCACACAAGCTCCTAAGTTGAATCTTTTGGATGTCCTACGTGCAAGTGAGTGTTTATCTGAAACGTTGCAATCACAGAAGAACAGAATCGGAGCATGATCAGTAAACAAAGCATCTAGTACTAATGTAACAGAATGTTTATTAGTCTTCAGGATTACATGGTCTAAACAATTTTCGTTACGGGTTGGGAAAGTGTGCGCAGGCAACATGCCATGTGAAGTGGTCATATTTAAATACTTGTCAGTGGCGTTATTGTTGGCATTTAGAATATTGATATTTATATCTCCTAGCATCACTATGGTTTTGACAGAACTGATAGAGGTAAGTAAGGAGTCTAAGCTGTTCACAAATTTCTCAGTATTAGTATAGGAGGGTGATCGATATATAGCTAGAAGGACGATTTCGGGAGATATTTTAATCAAAAGGCAATTTGAGTCACTTACGTTTGATGATTCTATGGAAATAGAAATATTTCTCTTGTAGTAAACTACAACTCCTTCGTTTTGATTGGTATAGTTTGACATAGCATTCAAATACCCGGGCAGTGTTGGTATAAAAGGACATTTACTAAGCCAGCATTCGGAGAGCACCAGCAGATCAAAATCAATTTTTGTTCGTTCCAAAAGAAGCAAGAAGTTTGAAAAATTCGTATCGTTTCCAATACTGCGATAAAAATGAAGATAAAATCTTAAGTTAAGCGTCCACATGTCCGCATCTTGCGTGTGGATAGTGTTTGCGAGAATGGAGGAAAGCGAAAGAGAAAAAGTCATTATTGCTTGTTTTTTAGAAGAAGAGCAAGAAAATGCAAGAAATCTAAAAGAAGGAAACAAAAATCTGATTACACGACATGTTCAAGAAGAGAGTATCACACACTTTCACTGGGTAACGTATGTCTCAACCTAAATTCAATTTTCCACTGATAGGCATTCGGTATGACGTCATCGGCACGCAACGCAAAAGTTGCCTCTCCGAGCATCGGTGTCGGCATTGCCGATGTGCGATCCGTACAGTGCGGATCAGTGGAAGCACTTATATGACTCTCTATACAAATAATACTACAATCCGTTTGATGCGATACGTAAGATGCTTACGATACCGACCTGTGGACGCTTACCTTTAAGCGTAAAAATCTGTAGAAAAATCTATACTTAAGTCATAGTTAGGTTTATAGATAAAAGTAAGTACCTACTAAATCGGGACTCGAACCCAAATTTCCGCATCTTGGCGGGCACACTACCAACTAAGGTTCCAAACTGGACGGCAGCGACAGAGAGAGCAACAGCGGCGCGGGCAGCAACGCGGGGAAGTGAGAGCGATTTATGGCGGTTTCATACAAACTGAATACTTTCTATTGTGTCGCGGAAATCGCTGCCCGCGCCGCTGTCGCCCTCGCTGTCGCTGTCGCTGCCGTCCAGTTTGCAGCCAAGTTGGATTGTAGATGGATCTACTTTAGCATGTAACGAAAAAAAATAATTTCGATGGCAAACGGCCGGAACCAGAGCTCAGTTGGTAGAGTGTCCGCCTGAATTGCAGGAGATCTGGGTTAGTTGCCCTGCCGATATCGATTTTATTCTGTATCTATGCAATTATATTTGAGCTTTATTTTTAATATCAATATTCAGAGCTAGTTTTCACAGTATCAAACAAACGCGAACTTTTAACGTCTTTACATAATTAAGCTACTCTTTAAGAAACTCGAAAGTCTTTGGGAAAAATCTGAACTTTCTAATAGAAACGGAAAGATATGGGTGAAAACTGTAAACACGGCGTTGCTTTTGTGTGTAATAATTTGTTCAGCTGCATAGAACATCTGCTACCGTTAGAAATACATAATAACATCCTCGTTCTTGTTCAGTCGCTTAAATAGACGTTAGAAATAGATCTTTCCACTATTACCACAATTTATTTCGGCAACTCGATACGATACGATAAAGGAACAAATGATTTAAGTATCAATTGTTGGTTTCAGTTTTTGTACATTTAGAAAATGTCAAAGCTTTTCTATTTCACAATACACAATACACAGATATGATTAGTGACACAATCACATCTTGAACGGAATTCACTGAAACTTAGCCATCATTAAACTCTTTCCAGACCATTTACTTATCCTGAATTTATTACAACAAGATGAGTCCGTTCGTCTTACATTATTCATACAGGCGCTAGATATAGGCGAAGTGAGCCCTTTTTGGTGATAGGACCGCTTAAGCATCCACATGGCTAGCGACCGCCCTTCATCCGCCCTGGCGCCAAATATAACGAATTCATAATGTTTTTCAGTGTTTTCCTTTATAATTAGCAACTTCCATCCTGAACCCATATCGTTTTAGCCCCCAATGTCACTTACCAGCACATGAGACTTAGATTGAATGGAGTTTAGTCACCAATAACCAATAACGATACCTACATTAAATAGTGAATTTTAGAGCTTCAGGTAGAAGTTGATTAACATATTTAATATCCAACTCAAAAAAAACTACGTTCCATATTAGCAACATTAACTAGTACTTTCCTTCTATTTAAAAAAACAACCTAAAAACCCGACATAACCTCAATAATAAAAAAGTCTTTACAGCCGTTGCTAGCCACCGGCGTGCGCGCAATCAGAATTGACACGAATAGCTATTGCAATGCGCATAGGCAGGCTTCGATTTCACGGCAGCTTATCCAGCGGCTGCAGTAAAGGTTTATCAACTACGATAAGACGATGCCAGCGACGTATGTGGGTCGTATACCACACTTGTGTTTGTGTGTTGCGGGAAGGTACGGAAACAGGGAGAGGTGGAAAATACTGGGTTTTTGCTGTTATGGTTGATACAATGGTAAACGATACATGTTTATATAGTTAATACCTACTTTATTGTTTGTTATTTGTCATGATTTATGACTGTGATGAAATATTTTTCAACCAACCTACCGTTACAAAAGCGGAGGTTCTCAAATCGTGTGTCTCAAATCGTGTCTATTGAGGGGTTATAGAATAGGTCAAAACGAACCATTTTCACTATGGAACACCTCTCCTAAAATTTACCCTTTTTGAGTTATTTCACTTTTGAGGATTTTACTGTAAACATCCACCCACGATACGATAACGAGTTTGTTATAAAAATAATGTAGAGTCAGGATAGCTTTCGCTTAAGGCATAAAAGTCGTGTAATAATGAGGGAATAGACTTGCCCTGCGCACGACATGCAAAACTTTAAATGCAATACTTCAACTGCGTTAAAAGTCGCATTGGTTGGGTCTCATCCTCTTCGTACACAAGTGGCCTTATTTCGTCACGCGAGTTCTTGACGTGCTACCCGGGATTCTCTTTCGCTAAAGTTGTTACACACATAATGCACTCATTAATAATTTAAATGATAGGGTCAAAAAAGCAAGCAAAAAAGATAGCAAAGATTTTTTTGTATTTCTGGCAAAAACCAGTGAAAAATGGTTTTTACAGTAAAATCCTAAAAAGTGAAATAACTCAAAAATTGTAAATTTTAGGAGGAGTGGTTTGATAGTAAAAATCTTTCGCTTTGACTTCCTCTATAATCCCTCAACAGAAGCGGGTTCAATTAATAAATAACCCTGTATATTTTTTTGTTATGTGATTTTTTATTCACTTTGTAAATTGATTTGTTTTATATGATAGAAGATACTTCAGATGTTGTCCCCATATTTTCATCAAAATATTTAATTTATCATAATTTCATCTTTTTTTTCATCAAGGTTAATAAAAATTAGCGCATCACCTGATACAGGCAGTCTTTCTACACCAATCGCAATAACATTGATTCTGCGACTTTTTACAAATATTGATATATAACACAAAAAAGAAAAAAAATGTTTTGCGCCCTCTCTTATTTACTCTGTATTTTGTAAGAAGTACCTTCCTATTATTATTATGAAGCGATATTTTGCCTTCTTATAATGCTTGGCATACCTACGCTTAGAGTAGATAGAGTTACGCAAGTTTAGAGGAAATAAATAATTTGTGTATGGGAACTCAATTTGTTTATTTTCATTTAACAATTTCAAGATGAATCTAACGAGCCCAAACTCGATGAGGAAACACAGTTTAAAGGAGTTCCAATGGCCAACTTCCAGCTCCATCATCAGATAAGATCTTTGGCATAATAATATTGCATTGTCATCCAATTTATACATGTATGCAATCGGGAACCGGGAAAGCTGCCCACTGCTGGACACTGGCTTCTCCCAAGGTTCTCTACGTCACTCGATGAACCCACGTTTGACTTCTTAACTGAGATAAAGTAAGTAACGGATTGAACATCAAAAATTCAATAACAGGTGATAAAGAGCTCAGCATAAAACGTTTGCCAAAATCAGGGCGATGATATTAAGCAGACTGTATGTGAATACCTAGGTTGACATTAAAGAGGATAGTAATTTATAAAAAAGAAAATAAAAGAAAAAAATATAATTTAAGTACTTTAGTAAAACAAAACAAATCCCCAAATTAACATTAGGTCAGCCAAACCCACGGTTTCACTTTAAGCCATTTGAACGAATGACTTTCTCACTTTAGCTGCAACATTACAAAAGTTATAGTAGAAAACTCCTTTACAATTGTTTCTGAAAACACTTGGACAAATATCGTTAGGTACATTTCTTTAGTACGGTGTTAGCATTAGCCGCGTGCGCTGGTTTCTAAGTTTTCCACTGGTTCTGTGCTCCCAGATTGTGGTGCGGTCAGGCGACCCGAGCGGTTTGGACAAACTTGATATCCTGTAGTTTGTTCGCCCCGGCTCGAGTCGTCTACCACCACCCTACCATCACCTACCATCACCCACAGTCCACGCCCGAAACCACACGTAAGGTTAATCAAACTTTCAATTTTAATTTTCTCTCTCTAGGTATTTTTTTGTAATTTCCTAGCAATTAGTAACTTTTGTTGCACTAACCGACTATGCAATTTTACCTGGGTTATTTAATCAGTTGATTAAATCTTGTAGCGTGTATTAAAGCACGTGTAAGGTCAATTATTTTTCTAACCAATAAGTGATGGCGTTTTCGACCACGTTTTTAAGGCAATATTGGAAACGATTATTTAGAGTTGCAGTTTAGGCAAGTACTATTTTGTAAGAATTTTGTCAGTTTATTAGTATTGATAGTAATAATAAGCAATGGATATTTGCTGTATCCTTAATGTCAAAGTCAATATACCTATGTTCGAAAGTCTTCCGTCGGCAGGAGCGTAACTGCTATGTCTCATCAAGACATTTTTTTTAAAAGGAAAAAATTGCATTGAATGTATGAATTCACAAAAAATATATATTAGTTTTTAAAAACATCACGTGTTACTTATAAGTTCAAACAGTAGGTCAAAAACACAATATTTAACTTCGAAATTATGTATTACGTGGCCTCTACCAACTATCCGTATATATGCTAAATTTTAAGATTAAATTGCATAATTACATGTCAACGTGTCGCATGTCAGGCCAATACGAGTTTACAAACCTGGTTGCTTAAGCACTTACACGAGGACTCTGCAAAATCCAAAGTCCTGCATAAAGATAGGCCAGCGATAAGCATGCCCAAGGCGTGATTGACATCAATTTTACCTGAACCTCCTCGTCACTCTTATGACGACCGGCTGGTGTAGTGGTGACATACATTACCTTCTATGCCAGAGGTCCTGGGTTCGAATCCCGGCGGCGGCGGATATCGGTGTGATGAACACAGATATTAGCCCTCAAGTCATGTATGTTTATATGTTTATTTAAGTTTATTCTTATAAAAAATATGTATTTATTCAATATGTATGTTTATAAATTTCTTTAGTATATCAGTTATCTAGTATCCATAACACAAGTTCTTTAAGAAACTTAATTTGGGCTAGATAAAGTTGTGTGAGTGTCAGAAATATGTATTTATTATTATTATTAGGGAGAGACTGGCCTTACATAAAGCTTTTCCTGATACGTCACCGACATATCAGTGGCAGATTTTATATGAAGGTCTCTAGCCAAATAGTGCCTTCCGAACCACCAAGCGAGTGTCATACGGATGAGTTTCCTTTAACGACACGATTACCCAGGGATTAGACCTATTCTATGTCGACCCTATGCAGAACAAATGTTTCTGGTATTGTCAGTATTATCAAGTCGTAACCACGGTCACAGTAAACCTATCATGATTCAAAATATGTTATGAACGCCAGCTAGCGAACCCTGGATCCGCCCCATGGCATACAGACTCATGGAAAATAGTTTTAACTACAACTTTTGACCATAAATGAATATCTAAACAAACCCTTCCTTTACCAACAAATAAGTTATCAAAAACAGAATTATTCAAAGAACAAACCCTTCAGCTTTACTTTACAGAGTCCGAATATAGTCGTCGAATATATTTTAATAGCAGATTAAGAATTATGAGTTGGTTTGAATTTCGATAAAAAAAAATTCTTCTCATTGTATAAAATTTAAGTTTAATTTTATGACTACATACAATAAGATGGAACCATTTTTATTACTTGTTGTGTAGTCTTAAGCTACATATTAAACTTAAATTTTGATCACTTAGAAGAATTTTGAAATTTCAATTTATGAATTTATGAATTTTTTTTTTGTAGTTCAGACCGACTCTTCATTGTTAATCTGCTATTAAAATATTATTATGTGGCGAGTCTACATAAGCATAGATAGTAGACATAAATTATAGAGTTTATATAGATATTTGATATTTTGACCGCTACTTTATCCAGAACACAATTAGCAATACCTACTCAGTTATTTTTGCAGTTAAATCCGTAAAATAAGGTGGCTTTTAAAAAAGCGTAACATATAGAAGATGTAGGTCTGAAATACCTCGATGAGAAGTAACCATCTTCATTTCTGATTTTGTTGTATTTCACATTCAAACATAAAAACTTCATTTTTATTAAGATAAAGGATAAGTTTCCGTTTCTTTGTATCTGGGGCTAGAATATGAGCACAAGGATATATTGAAGAGAATGAGTATAAGTACAAACAAATAGTAATCAACCAATTTCAGATAGACACCGTATTAAAAAGCACAAAATTTATTAAAAAGCTATTCTCCGTACTAAGACATTCCGTTCCTCCTTACTTCGAGTGACAGATTTGTACCAAATGACAAGACAGATGACATGACAATGAGAGTTTTGACAATAAAAAGAGTATCAAAAATTACGAAATGCAAAGACGACAATTAAACATTAAACTTTAACATTTTTGTGCTCCATTATTAAGCTTAATGTAATTTTTCGATACTTTTCAACTGACTTCCAAAAAAGGAGGAGGCTCTCAATTCGTCTGTATGTTTTTTTTGTGTCTTTGTTACACGATATTTCGGACAATTATGAATCGATTTAAAAAAATCTTGTTTCATATGATAGAGGATACTTTATAGTTAGTCCCATATAAATTTTATCGAAATCGGTTGTGTACTTCATCGAGAATTTCAAATTATTGAAACAATATCGGCGACCGACTGGTGTAGTGGTAACATACATTGCCTTCTGCGCCAGAGGTCCTGGGTTCTAACCCCGCCGGCGGCGGATATCAGTGTGATGAACACAGATATTAGCCGTCAAGTCATGGATGTTTATATGTTTATTCTAATAAAATATGTATTTATTCAATATGTATGTTTATATATTTCTTAAGTATATCAGTTATCTAGTATCCATAACACAAGTTCTTTAAGAAACTTAATTTGGGCTAGATAATGTTGTGTGAGTGTCAGAAATATTTTATTATTATTATTTTAATATGTATGATTTCGGAGAATGTTTACGAGGATTATAAGTCGGCCAAAGTTTTGACGTGAAGTCGGTTTTTTTAATGCTCTGCATTCGTTGATTATATCGATACCAGCATAATTTTAGCTACGTTGTGGTCTAGTGTTTATTGAATATTCCAATTTGGAAACATTGCCTTTCAAGATGATTTTAATTCACCCAGGCACACAAACGTCGTGTCCCCAAAGTAATCGTTCTAATGCACTAGCAGCTGCGCTAGATATGTAGTTTATAAAAGTCCTTGTTTCAGCGAAACCTATCGTAGTATTAAGCTCAATTAACAATATCAAAGTTTGTGAAAGAAATGTATGTTCAGACGAATAGGAGAGTCGACTCAGAATAGCCTTGAACTACACGGGCCATCCGTCAGGATGCCTGATGCGCGCCCCGGATCCCACGGGGTGGTAGCTCATTACACGATCTAGGAATAGCTCTTGAGTTAGGGATCGGAGAAGGGGCTGTTTAGTGGGTCAAATTCCCACACTGTCTGGATATACGGTGGCAGTCCGTCGGTGAGCGGTTGTCACTGTTGGCGGGGATTTATTCCCGTGCAGGGTCCAGTTCGTACTAGGAGTATTCACCCTCTCCCTATCTTTGATCGCCCTTTGGGGCGTCACTGTAGGGTGTCATTCTTTGGCAGGAAAAAAAAGCCTTGAACTAACCTGCCTGCACTCGATAAAGACTCGATTCGACAAGATAAATATTATTTTGTTACTTTATCCCATCATGTTAGCTAACATGCGCACCATAATAGATAGAATTACTCGTTTTGATAACATGATTAAGCCCACAGAACCAAAAAATGGACTTTCATGCTGGACTGGGAGCGAAAGAAAAACGTAGAATGTGCCAGCTGCTTCTCTTCCCGGGCATACTGTAAAATTCAGTTAAGGGACAGAGGTGTTAAAGGCGTTATTGTGGGCGATAGGCTGACCCCCTGTCACTACAATAGTCTCTTTCCATCTTTATAATACCTCCAAATTTGTCAAACGTGACATCAGATGGTCTTATAACCTCTGGTGTTCTGCCTACCCCATAAGGGATACAGGCGTGAAGTTATGTATGTATGTGTGTAACCAAAAATGAAAAAAGTTCTCAAAAATACATACTCTTAAGTGCCAATTCTAAGAAAATATCGATAAAAGGCCCGATTTTTCGTTGTTGATGGTCCCATGCCAGCCCTGCTGTAGGCATATCGTAAAAGCTGAATAATTTGAGAAACCACTTCAGCAGTTGGACCGCTTCAGCGTTCGTGGCGACCACTCTTTATACAGAGTGTTAGGAATCGGATTTCCGATGCGTCACCCGCGTATAGTACATTAAAATTTATCGGCAAAATACTATACAAAAGGGAGTCGCACCCCCCTTACTGTACAATGGGCGGTGAGGGGTGCAACCAAGTATAGTATTTAGTCGATAAAATCTAACGCACGATATGTGGGTGAAGCGTATAAAGTATTTAGTTAAAAATTACGGTTTAATTAAACGGTATGTCATGAGTCAGATACTACCTAAGCCGTGCGCAGTTCTTTTCAACCTCATTTTTACTCACCTGCCTAAACTGAAGGCAACGTTAGATCAGTCACTCTCTGTTAAAGTACGTAAATTACCTAAAATCTAATATTTAGATTTTAGGTAATTTAAATCAGTTTATGAAATACAAACTTCCTATTTTTCATAGTCGGTTCAGCTGTGTCCTAGAATCCACTAATACATTATTCTATGTCGTATTTATACAGGGTTAATTTAAATTAACGCATAACCTCTTGCAAGCAGCCTCTCCACATCAATCCAAACAACATTTGTTCTAGGACTTTGGAAAATTAATATTTTTTTAAGCTTTAGTATTTTCAAAAAAAAAAAAAATTATAGCCTCGGTTTAGAGGCGTAGCTCTATTTACTCTGAGCGTAGGTATGCCACGGACCTTGCGTAGTAAAATATCGCTTCATAATAATAACAGGTACTTCTTACAAAATGTAGAGTATCTATTATTATTTTTAGCTAACTTTCTTTTGTCTTTTTTTATTTTTGTGTTATTTATCAAGATTTGTATAAAGTCGTAGAACAAATGTTGTTGGGATTGATGTAGAGAGGAGATGCGCTAATTAAAATTAACCTTGTATACTTACTAAGTTCTCCCTAGCTCGCTACATGGTATTCTTTATCAATAACTTTGCTTACTTTGCGGCGATGTGATTGATGACTTTATTTATTTACTAAGAGCAGTTTAATGACTCTTTATTTTATTTTTTCCTCCAATAATTACTACTAGGGTTCCTTTACTAGGGGGTTAGGGCAGAGGCAAGGCAAAAGCCTTTTCTTTTTCTTGTCAGGAATTTAATAAGTCTTTTAGTTAAAGTTGTGTTTAAGGGGATAAGTCTTATATTCGGGTTAAAACTAGAGTGAAGTAGAGTCTGTTGTTTATTAAAAAAGTTTTAATGTATTTCACTTCAAATTTAATTTTAACTGAATAGGAAGATTTGTGAAAGTAAAGTCACGTCTAATAAAATGTATACACTTAGCAAGTTATTCCATTGTAAAAAGGTTCAA
This sequence comes from Stenoptilia bipunctidactyla, assembly GCA_944452665.1. Classification (NCBI taxonomy): domain Eukaryota; kingdom Metazoa; phylum Arthropoda; class Insecta; order Lepidoptera; family Pterophoridae; genus Stenoptilia; species Stenoptilia bipunctidactyla. Next base: position 23,305,409 of record OX101729.1, on the reverse strand, counting down.
AGTCCATTGAAAATGTATACATATTATTAGACGCGTGACTGTACACAGGGACTGCATATAGGTATATTTTTTTTAAATAGTACAAGTAAAATTTCAGTACCCTTATTAGTGTACTGCTTCATCAAACACAATACCTGTACAAGTTATTAAAATCTAACTTAATTATATCAGTAAGTACCCAAATAATGTATACTGGATTAATTCCTGTAGATGATTTTAGTACAGAAATATGTCAGTATATGTCCCTACGCTTCATAGGCTTGCAACTAAACTATCAAACATTCCACAGTTATTTAAAAATAAAATTTTAATATCAATATGAATATTAATACTGGAAAATTTCACTTAACTGAAAAAATAATCAGTTATGCTACAATAATAAAAAAGGTACACGAATCATTTCAGTATGAATTCCTGTACTGTTATTTTTAAATACACCTAATTTAACGGTATGATGTCATACAGAAAAAAAAATGTAAAGAAATTCATACCGGTATGCAGTCCTTGACTGTACATAAAATATTAGTTTCTCGTGGATGGACCTCAGCCACATTAGTAGTGTTTATGATCACTTTAAACCAGGTGTCTCATAAACTACAGATCAAACTTAAATTTTGATCACTTAGAAGAATTTTGGAACTTTAATTTATGAATTTTTTTTAAAAAAAACGTAATTATGACCCACTCATCAGTCTTAATCTGCTTTTACAATATAATTGACTATTATATTGCGACCCTATATTTTAGCTGTGCTATTTGAAACTCCACACAAAACGGTGAAATAAGAAATTATTATTTATTGTATGCAATAGTCGTTACGGTTTGTTTGGTCATTTCGGCGCGATCAAAATTCTGGGAGAGAATCAAAGTCCTTGGAGTGAGCTCATTGTAAAGAGTTATATAAGATTAAATACCCTCCGCTGAAATATTTATGTACAGTCTGCAACAGAATTATGTTTACCATCCAGTCTCCCGCACACATACAATATGCGTACTTATTGTATGTGAGCGGGAGACTGGGTGGTATACATAATTCTGTTATATATTCTGTTATACTTATAGAGATATGTTGAAAGGTTAGCCGTGATCGTATGCAACTTTTATTTTATTTTATTATTATAATGAATCTATATTGCTATAATGACCGCGGCTATTTTTTTCTTTTAATCCCCAGACAATCACACCAACTATATGGCCCCAAAGTAAGCATAGCTTGTGTTATGGAATACCATATAGCGAACTAGGGGGAACCTAGAATATAAATACATAAATAGATAAACACCCAGACACGGAACATTTTTTTTTCTTGTTCCGTGCGGGGATCGAACCCGCAACCACTGGCGTCTGAGGCAGATAGGTTTACCCCATCGCCAAAGTGGTTTTATCATACCGACAGAGATATCCTTCAAACATATCTCTGTCGGTATGATAAAAATAATAAATATTTCAGCGGAGAGTATTTTCTTGTTTCCTACTTTTTAGAGCGCGTCTTGAGTAGTTGGGTTTTAGTTTTTTTACTTTTTTTTCACTTATTTTGGAGTAATAGTGTTGACATATTTGAAATGTGCTAATTGAAAAAAAAGCTCTTTCAATTGAGACCCTATACGATATTGCAAAAAAAATAGATTTTTAGTTCTTTACTTTAAGTCCTCTAGAGGACGCTGTAGTCAATTGTTGTGACGTCATGTAGCTTATAACTAGCGGGCAATTAAGAGGCTTCTAACGACAGTTATTTGTTCAATTATTATATTAAGTTTAGGAGTTATGAGGGAACAGACGAACAACTATACCCACATACTTACATACATACATGTCAAAATGATAAGCCTTCTTTTTGCTTCGCCCTAAAGGAACTATAGAAGCTACATTGATATATTAGATAGGATGTATGTACCATTAAGTGCTTGTTGCAATATGGCTTCCTAAAAATTATCTTTATCCATCGCCCAAAATGTTTTGGACTTGGCTAGGTTTGCCCAATCTCGAATAAAATTCTTTGATCTAAATATACGTGTTTTGCAGAATATTATAATTCACCGGAACTTATACAGGGTTGATTTTTAGTCACCAGCCAAATTTAAATCTTAGTTTCTTTGATACGATATAAACGTACCTGCATATTTATTTTAGCGTCGCTCAGTACAAAAACGTAGAAATACGGAACCACAAACTTTTTAAAAATAGTCGCTGTTGATGAACATAGCTACTACGACGCGGCATTTCTTGATAATACTACGACGTAGTACTGTAGTAGCGCGTAGTCATCTTTATTTTAATGGAAATTTAGAGTGACCATGTCTTGGTTAATATGTTAGCGGATATATTAATTTCCTTGTAAAAAAATACTTTTTCTTTGCTAAAATCGTTTCTATAAATGATACTTATTGTGTAAAAAAAAATTGGCCGGTGACTACAAATGAAATTCGGGGACGTGATAGTTTGAGAACATACATGAAGAGAAAACACACATTAAAATTAATATTAAATAGTTTAGTTTATTCTATTGACGATGATTCAAGTTTTACTATACAAATTTACCCTGTGGGTCCAGAACGCTAAAAAACGGCAAAAAAATCATATTTGCTGTATGGGCATCATATATATGTATGAATTGCCGTCAAAGCGTCGAATTAAATATTTTACTAAATGTTTTGTAACTATTTAATATATTTCCCTGTTGCTGTTATAAATATCGAGCAAAAAATCATGTTGTTGTCATCAAAAAGCGGCAACAGAAATAAATCATCTGTGGAAATTTTGTTAATAATCTACGTTTAAAATAACGCTTCCAACAAGTCCTAAATACAAACCCGACTTCTAAATATCATACAAAAACATCATTTTGTGGCATTATTTAAAAAAACTATCCAAACCACGTGGTGGCGGCAACGAAAATTTTCATTGCAAAGACGGTCACTTAATTTCAGATAGTATAATCTCGAATATCTTATATGAGTTTTGTACAGTAAACAAGGAATGGGTAATTCTTAAGCAAGTCTTAGGCTGGAAACTGGATAACAGCGACGCGGGCAGCGATGCGGGGAATCGGGGCCGTTCTCGACGCCAGCGGGCGCCCGAGCGATTTGTTGCGGTTTCATACAAACTCAATACTCTCTATCGTGTCGCGTAAATCGCTGCCCGCGCCGCTGTCGCTACCGTCCAGTTTGCAGCCTTACCGTGACCATTCTTACAACAAATGCTGAAAAGGCATTTAGAATTAAAAACTCATCTTAAATGAACAAAAATTCCATTGCCCAATAAATTATTAATTAAAATCGTAGTTAATAGTTGAAATGATTAATCATTGCATAGTCTAGTAAATTCAGTAGGTTAAGAATATTATATGAGTTTTTATTATTTTACCGCCTCAATTTCTTAGTTTTAATTTAATTCGTAAGCCAAAAGACTACAGAACCGATATGGCAAACATTTGACTGGTTCTGAAGTATGACATATTTCATTCCTAAGATAGACATAAACGCGCTGAAATTTTTTGAAAACTGAATTATGCATTATGTCTAAAAGTTAAATTATGTTACACCTAGAAAGTCCGAATTTGGTTTAGATGATGATAGTGACTAACTAATACGAGCAATCAACGATTGGTGGCAGTGAGCCTTGACATAAACCTGGCAAAACTATTATTTGAAGGATCATTTAAACGATGAACCCGTTTCAGAACTTATTAACAGATGATACAAAGGTATCACCTGTGTGTTAAAAGAATCAAAAATGATGACAGCGAAAAGTTAGCGTTTTATTGATAGGAACACTTTTTTTTTTATTCGAGGATTAAAACATATAGGTTTCCGACTTTGTTTTTGCATACTTTTATGTAACTGTGTAATTAAATGCTCATTTTTACCTCTCTGGATAGCGAGTTGAAGATGTTTTTTAAAAAAGATGCACGGAAAATTCATCGGAACGTTTTTGGAGAAAAAGATGTTTTTGAAAAAGTTTATGCCAAAAAAATACATTCTTATTTCATAAACTTCCCGCAGCTTCTGTTTAAAATCACATTGAAAAGATATTTTTTTTATGAATTATAAAATAATCACTTATTCAAAACTCAAAAGAAATTTGAAATACGTTTTTTCACAATCGATGCTTAAAGGACTAAAACTGGATTTTCATAAAAATATTAACAACCCAAATATTTACATAAAATGATTTGTAATATTGTCATAAGTTTTCGCGATTTATACTATTAAATAAAACACTTTTTAACCGGATTTATCGCGTATATTTACATTTTAAATTTCGCTCGTGACCACGGGGTCTGCAGACACCGAAACGTCGAGTCAAAATTTAAAATGTAAATATACGCGATAAATCCGGTTAAAAAGTGTTTTATTTAAAATAATTTGTGCCCAAATTATTGGAAATGACGTCCCTTATGTTTGAAGATAACATAAGGGAAGATTCCGGTCTAATTGCCGATAGCCCTGTATATTTATAGCAAGCTGGGACATACATTTATGTCCTGCGGGCTTGGAGGCGCGACATACGAGGCGTCTATCCACAATAGTAGTTAGATCTAGTTGACCACACTGTACCTATTTATACAGTGTGGTCAACTAATGAAATAATTTTAAATATTTTTTAATGGCCCTGTGTGTAGGTATCGGTTTGAATAAATAAATAAATTTATAATAATAAGTTGATATTTCAAAACAAAAAACAGTGATAGTTTACATTTTCATTTCATTTCAGTTAAGAATGTTATTTTATTTTACTATTCTAGAATTACACATTTTACATATAAACAAATAACTGTTATTTCTCAAGAGTATTCCCGTATAAATAATTAGCAATTTATTTAAGCCGTTTAACACAAAATAAATCTTAATACCCAAAAAATACGTAGTAATGCTGATGATAAGCAAGAAGTGATTAATGATACTGTAAATTAAAAGTGTATAGGTACGATAGAGTGTGTCCCTGCATGTAGTAATAGGACTGAGCCGTTCCTATGCTCAATTTCATTGATCAAATGTTTTACAAATTATGGTCACTTTATCAAACGTGTAAATATATACCACTTTGATTTTATTTTATTATTAAAATGATTTTTTCTTTTGCTACAATACAATAGGTGGCATACGACCACGGCTAACCTTTTAACATATGTATGACGTGAAAAACATATAACGGAATAGTAGATTGTTAAACAAGGGTGGGATGACATCAATTCCCATACGAGGTGTTTAGACGCCCGAGCGCAGCGAGGGCGGATATAATCCGAGTATGAATTGATGTCATGCACCCGCGGGGAACACTCTACTTTTCATTTCGAATATAAGGAAAGTAAAAAAAAAAATATTTTTCTTAAATATTTATTTAAAATTAATGGAAAAGTTCGAACAATTCGTAAAGTTTAAAGTGACATTTTTATTCACATATAAATCGGTGACATATTTATATGTAGGTATAGATATCATTTTTTACATAAAACAACCCTATGTATTAAAATAATTATATATAATTAAGAAAATGATATATTTACAAGCTTTATCCCGCAACTTCGTATGCGCTTAACTACCCTTCTCGTGGAAATTTCAGAAACTATACAACCAGACACCCACTGAAAGAACCTTCATACAAACTAAAAATCATATATTTCCCGTTCCCATGGGAATTTCGGGAATTACTTTCATGACACAACCAGACACACGTTGAAAAACCTTTACACCAAGTTTCACATCGGTGTACTCAAGGAATAAGATTTTTCATACAAACTAAAAAGTCCTATATTTCCCGTTCCCGTGGGAATTTCGGGAATTCCTTCCTTAGTGCACCCCTACATCCCCTAAAGAATGTTTGTTCCAAATTTCAGCTCTCTACGCCCAGTATTTGCGGCTGTACGTTGTCTGTCAGTCACTCAGTCACTCAGTCACTCAGTACCTCAGTCACTCAGTCAGTAACGGAACAGTTTTATATATATTGATATATTTTTTTAAATGATAGTGACAAAATATAGACAAATATAATTTTTTAAATTACTTCTTTTAACTTGACTTCTAAAATAAAAAAAAATACATAAAAAAATCTAAATTTTTGACAGCTGGCTTCATAAAAAATATATTAGTTCTAGTTTTGAAATCCATTCCGGCCCTTGGTTCGGAATGAATTTGTATGAAACATTCCGACCCGCGGGTCGGATGGAGCATTTTCAGACCGATACTTGGATCAAACATAGACTACTTTCCGAGTATGAGAAATGAAAAATAGTTTCCAATGAAATAGTTATGTATTGAGTTGGATAAAAATAAGAAAAAAAAGATTAATTAACTATGTATATTTCTTCACAATTTTAGAATTATATGCCAAATTATATTAATTAAATTTCGGCAATTACAACGAACTGTTATTTATTTACTTCACACTTTTATCGTTAAAATGACATCAATATTCCGCCATTACAATAGGTAGGACTTAAACAGCCATTGTTTTACAAATTATGACGAACTTTGCCATAGCATTAGGGGTATTTTTGATCAACAATAAATCTTAAACTGTAAGACCAAAAGCAATGATTTTACTATCAATTTGTTAAGCAACTGAAATATTTTAATAGGATAAGAAAAAAGATGGGTTAACGATATCGTTTTTGCAAAATTTTAGAACAAAGCGCCCTGATTCCCGCACATACTGTACAATTAAACTTTGTCCCTTCGGCAATTACAATAAAATCAGTTGTTTGACAGTTGTTTTGATATATTATGAGTTACTTTACACATTTGTGGTTCAAAAAACATCCAAATCAAGTCCTTACAAGACCCAGAACTTAATCAACCGTTGTTTTACAAATTAAGGTGAATTCTGCTAAAGTAAAAATAAAAGTTGCCACAGAATGACAAGATTTTGGAATTGACCCACTAGTGACCCAATTGTGCATAGGTACTGCTCTTAAAGTCCTATTACAACATGTGGGGGACACACCGTATAAATTATAACATACTTATTTTGAAGATTATACAGGCAAGGGACAAGAATTCGGTAATATTTTTACTAGATTCGGTACTGTACTTTTCTTTGATGCACACAATGGAAACGTAGAGCTGACTCTACGTATTGAACAGTTATTTACAATTTTGTAAACAACCATTCAAGAATCTGAATGGTTGTTTAAAACCAAGTGTTAGAGAACAAAAATTGCCTACTAAAACGTACTACCCCATTATAGGATTGTCTAAGATTATTCCTGCCACCATTAGAATATCGCGGCATAAAAGGAGACGCCCGTTTGTTAGCAGGAATTAAGGAATTTAAGAAGCTTTATTCATCCATTTACAATTGCTTAATTAATAGCATTACTACCTCAGCAATGATTGTACAGTGCCTTCTAAGTGATCTTTGATGTCACCATCAATTTCTCCTTGACATAAAACTTGACCTTGCGGACAAATATTAACAATTAAAAATCCAATTTTCCACTTATGACTTTGAAGTAACATAAAAGTGCTCGAAGGCTAGTAAGTATTTGGTAAGTTAATAATATACGCACGGACTATGGTATGCAGTACCGCTTATCGCTTTCAAACCACTAGGTATATTACAAAATGCAGTTTGAAAATATTGCACTCGTACGTAAAGTAATTCGAACTTTGCAAGTTAACAAGAAAGATATGTGTACCTATCTGATAAGTACGGTACAACGACGCCTTGATTCATAATGATGAGTGAATTTAACAGGGGTTTAATAAGTGTTTTGTTTCGGTCGCTCCTTTTCAAAATTAATTTAGCAGTATTTTAACTAATATTGGTAAAGCATGCGTTTTTGAATACAAAGGTCATCCGATAAATCAAAAATTAGTTTCTAGTAGTCAGATTGTCCTATAATTATTTCGCATTAAATCTCAAATCGCAGGTCTTTAGTAGTAGAACATTATAATTTGTAATCCTTTTAAAAAAACACGAAGCGGTGAAAACCACTTAATAAAACCTAATAACAAATGGCAGTGCGTTCGTTTATCAGAAATGCACAACACAGCGATTCTGTCCAAGCGTGATTTATAACAATCCCTCCATTCGTGGCTTGCGAGTAGTTGCGAACTTTTATAGTTTTGATAAGGAGGCGGACAATTTTCCGCTGTGACTATTTATGTTTTTAATGAATATAGCCACGAACGTATTATGATGGCTAGCGGCACCGGATTTTATAGCTATTTATTTCATGTGTTAAATTATTGTTTGTGTGTGTTTTGTGACACGTGACAGGGGTTTGCTTAGATGATTTCGTTTTGTAAGTTTCAATTGTCTTTGAAGTTTTCTTTTAGTACCGATCTTGTAAATGGTGTTACATACGTTTGGTGACACCAAATTATCATTAACACATCTCTTTTAAAAGCCCACTGCAGGACTATGACTCTGGGGGTCGAGGACGCCACATTGATGTATGGAATTTACACAATGTTTCTGTCAATGGGTGTTGTAAACGTGAACACATAGGGTTTTGAGCTTAAGAAGCTGCTAAGAATCTTGCGCACCATCAGCCTGAGATTAGCTTTTAATACTTAGGTAATTACCTCTAATAGCTCTGAAAAAATCAGACCATTCATGATTTCCTTATGTGACAGCGAGATAACCGCTAATTATTTTCTTACGCGAGGTTAAGGATCGACTAATAAAATTTATTTTGTAATATTTAGTTTCAATATTTAGATAGGTAGATTATTAAAGTTCTATTAGGTTTCAAAATCTTTGATGCCCAGATCTTGGTGGATCAACAGCATAACTCACTTTTGACTAGTCGCTTTTTGAATCGAAAAATCGCAAAGGTTTTAGGAAAACTTATCGCAAACGTTTTACCGATCGGAAAAAGGGACGAACATAAGTTATTTTCGTATCACAATGTTTGTGTTTATAAAAGTCTACTTAACGAGAGTAAGAAATAATTGCCCCACACGACCATAATAATTATTAAGCATAACACCACGATAAGTAAAGTGAAATGTAACCAGGTCGCTTGTTATTGTGCCGGCTGATAAAACTTGGTCGGGTTATAGCTGTAGAGTTCCTGGAATTATAGGTTTGTTATTAGGTCACCCTCTAGCTCAAACATAGAGAGATATATCCAAGAAAAAGGTTGGATGTAATGACCCTAAAACATAAAACAATTAGTATATATGTGTATATTACAATAAAAAAAAGCAAATATAGATTATCCCTATGCAGGATTCGCTGCACAAAGATATATGTATATCCTAACCACTGTATATTGTATTACGCTACCGGCGTGTCTTAAACTTCAGAGACTGATATGATATAATTGACACAACGAATTTGGCTGAACTGTTACAATGCTTTACAATCCACAAAAAATCTTGCCCAAATTGATGAATCCAAGAGATGGCGTTAAATTTCTGGCTGCACAGAGGGTAAAGATTTACGTACATACATAAAGCTTTACGTATAAATCTATTTATTATACAGCTATTAACCATGGCTGATTCTTGAACCCTATTATAAAAATCCTCAGACAATCACACCAACGACATGGCCTCAAAGTAAGCAAAGCTTGTGTTATGAGATACCATGTAGCCATTGGCCGTGAAGATCAGTGTCATCTTTGTACTCTGAACTTCACTTCACACACTTAAAGTGTGTCCCACGTGGAGTACCGAATGCTCAGTCCTTGTCAAAGACGTATCATTGTCAAAAATCTGTGCATGTCTTATAAAAACACTTTAGCTGAAATGGTCATGTTAGAAAAAGAAAGAAAAAGGACGGAGGCGAGAAAATAAAATCAGTAATTGAAGCAGAAAAAGTCGTGCCGATACTTTAGAAAATTATGATCATAGGCAGGAGTAGTAATTGGATTGAGTTGAGGGCTCTGTTTACTCACTTATTATATGTATAAGTTGATAAGTTCTCTGGAATTCGATGGTTTTATACTGTCTTATGATTCATTGTTTTACAAAAGACTCTTTAACCACGGGATGTCAAGACACCAAATCGTCGAGTTAACATACGAAATATAATTATACACTACATTCGGAAAGAGACAATCAAAATTTTGCTGAAAGTTGGCTGAAAATAAAATCCATAGAACTAAACAGCTGCTTTGTGATTGTAATCCAACAGAAATCAATAACATAACACAATTTTATAAAACAAATATGAAAATACGGGCGGCCTTATCACCAAGCGATTTCTTCCCGACAACCCGGTTTCAGAAATTAGAAAATTTAATTAAAATTATGACAGAGAACAGCTTAAAATACTACAGTATCTTATCCTAAATCGTAATCATTTCAGTGTTTTTAATCATAACAATATAAATACCTACGTAATATAATATCATGCAAGAAATAAATATCAAAATAACAGAATTAACTAAATAAAATAATATACAACAAAATACAAATACTTATATAACGATATTCATATATTTTTTTATAACAGAGACATATATGTATATAACAGACATTATTATTTACAACATAAAAAATTTGACCTTTTGATTAGCGAATAGACTTAAATGCATCGGTTATTTACTAGACAGCGACCTATAACGCACTTTCAAATTCCTTTTAAAATATTTTTTTTGCTGAGTCCAAAAATGCAGGTAGAGAGTTTCAAATGCTAGCCGCGAGTACAGTAAACGATTTGTGGTAAAATCCTGAACTGTGTTTAGGTATAGAAAAGAAGTGATTGCCATTAGAGCCTAAAGCTCGGTCATGTGTCTCGTGTCTAAACTTGAAACGTTCCTTCAAATAATTTGGCGTGTTTGGATTAAAAAGTGTATTGTATACGAGTGAGAGAATGTGAGTATTCCTGCGAAGGCGAATTGGGAGCCACTTGAGCCATATTTTATGAACTGTATGCATATATTTTGAAGACGCTCAAGTTTATCTAACTGCTCCTCGGACAAGTCAAGAAAGCTTACATCAGCATAATCCAGTATGGGGAGGAGAAGGGGCTGAGCGAGCGCAATATTTGTTGCTATGGGTAGAAAATTTCACACACATTGATCACGGAAACATTTTCCATCTAACATAATCAATTTGGTCTTTCCAAGATAAGATATACTGACATTATCGAACCTAATTGCTAGCAGTGATACAAGGTCAACCTTAGTTAGCACCTTGGGACTGCCTATTAAAATAAGTTTAGTTTTAGATGGGTTTACCTTTAGTCCATGCCAAAGATATCTCCATTTCGATATCTTTCATTCATTTTATTTATCGCATTGTGAACGTCATTGACCCATGCTCGATTATAAATTTGGATATCATTTGCATATAGGTGATAAGAAGAAGATAAGGAATAAGTTATAGAATTGATGAAAATTGAAAATAAAAGAGGAGATAACACACCACCTTGAGGGACTCCGGCAGTAGTATCAGACCGATCTGACGCTGTTCCTTTGACAAATCGCCCGTATAAATACCTACGAAACCATTCAATTACCGTAAGAGATATGTTTAGTGATCGTAAGATCCCGAGAATAATATCAAAATCTATCGAATGTAAAGCATTGCTAAAGTCTAATAAGCTCAACAAAGTCGGCTGTTTATTTTCCATATTAAGCCGGATATTATCAGTGATTGTGATAAACGCAGTAGTCGTACTATGGCCGGGAAGAAAACCGGATAAGTAAAGATTCATTACATTGTTATTGTTCAGGAAAATTTGGATCTGCTGATGGATAAGGCGTTCTAGGACTTTGGAAAGAAAAGGGAGAATAGAAATAGGACGGTAATCGGTAAATGAGCTAAGATTGGCATTCTTTGGAACTGGGATGATTTTGGAAATGTGTTTGAGTATACGGAGTTGTTGAATATTTTGGTAATTACAGGTGTAAGGAGATCAATGAGAGGAAGTACCATATTATGACTAATATTATCGTATCCTACGGCGTTAGAGGAAACAGCTAAGATATTCTTCTTTCCATCACAATCGGTAAATTGATGAAACTCAAAAGGGGCAATATCTGGGCATGGCAGAGATGAAAGGGAATTCAAGGTATGACCTTTTAAAGTTGCGTCCATTGCTGTATCATAGCAAAAGTGCTTATTTAAAAGATTGAAGTCTGTATTATAAGGAGTACTGTTTTCAATTTTAGTTTTACCGATACCCAATGATTTTAAAATTTTCCATACTTTGGCAGGATTTCCATTTTCTACAGACATTCTGGCAGCGCTATGCATCCCTATACAACCTATTGCAGTGATTTCTAATTTTCTTGTAGCTCTCAAGGTTCGTAAGTGAAGGATTCAATTTATATTTAAATGCACAGAGTCCTTTTTAGCAAGGAGTAGTTTATTTTCGTCAGTCAGCCAGGGCCCAGGCAAATGTTTTATTTTTACTGGGCGATTTGGTGCATGACGTTCGTATAGCTCAGTTAGTATATTATTGAATAAACCAACTGGGTAATCAACAGTCCGTGCTTGATCGAGTACCGACCAATCCACTGCATCAGCATCTCTGCGAAGTTCACTCAAGTCCATTCCAGAAAAATGGCGGCACAACAGAATTATTACTTTAATTTAGGGAGACGGATCTTACACGATAAATACAAAAGGTGCATCTGCAAATGCAAATGCATCAGAATTACACCGACCGTATTTAGCAAAGCAGTTATTTGATGAGACTATGATAAGATCTAAGAGAGATGGTTCACAAATCGAAAAGATTGATCGAGAAGATTGTGTAGCCTTTAATGGAGCTAAATGTAAGATACTGGATTGGACTTAATAAAACAATGTATTGGAAATAAGTTTGGCGGAGCGGTAAGTGTTTTTCAATAGGCAAGTATTGAAGTCCCCCATGATTATAGTGTGAGCATAGCGCGGCGATAAATCTTCAAGAAGGTTTTCCAAGTCAGAAAAATAATTGACATTCATTAATGGGTTATAAACAACCACTGAAAGAAGTTTGGTATGCGACACAACAATTTATAAAAAAAGATACGTAGTTTGCTTCAGCTTTGTTGGTGATACTAATTCAGTTCGGAGGTGGTCGTTGCACCCTGAGGATGCTTCTGGTTGAAGCGAAACACGTGTCGGAGGAAGCTTGTGGTGTGGGTTACAGTGTTCCAAGTGTGTGTTCATTGCATTGCTTGCTTCTTGCTTGAGGGAGGGAGGGCGGTGAACCAACGCACAAAAATCCTGCATCGCTAGTGCAAGTGTGAGTCACAGAATTAGCAAGGGAACTTAGTTGTAGTAGTTGTCATGGATTTCCGCAAAATAACGCCTGATTCAATCAATTACATCTTTTCTTACTTTCTGACCATCATACATTTCAAGGACGATACACAAAATGTTTCTAATATTAAAATTACCTAGACCCAGTAAAAGTTCCATATATCTTATAATATCGTTACTTCAATTTTATTGTAATATCAAACTTAATTTAAAGATACTGTACAAGCTTTGTTTGTAATTAAATAAAGATTTAGACGAAACAGATAAGAAACTAATGACACAATACTAAGCAAACCAATTTTAAATTAAATATGGCCTTGATTGAATAGTTTTCTTTTTGTTGCACTTAGGATTTGAATATCAACGATCATACTAATTTTATTTTATTTATTGTTCTGTGACGATCGTGAACTTTGTGTTAAAAACTCTGAGACATTAAATTAAAACGTAGGTATGACATAATTCTCAATCAGTCATAAAACTACTTTCTATCTGATTAAACTTATAACAATTCTAACTTTAACTATTTAAAACATTGATTCCTTTAGTTCCTTTTTCAAAATACATGTCTGATAAATCTGTCTTATCAAAACCATGTATGATTGGTTGATCAGTACTTCGGCCATCATATTAATTACTTGGCACAGAACCTACAGATTCTACAGTAATTGATTTATACCGATGATAACCTTTATAATGCGCTTACAAAGCATTCAATTATCAACTAGAAATTATGGACTTAAAAAATGTGTATTCTGTAATAGAAAATTAGCGTTTATTATGCGGCTTGTGCTCGCAAGTCATTGTAGGAGGTTTAAGGGCCTCTCTTGTAGCGCTGTGCGTGGTTCCGACGTGAGCAAATGAAATTACGTTTAACGGGTTTATTTTCAAAAATTATAACTAAGTATTTAAAAAATTAGCTCTACCCATCGGTTAAGAGAAGTCCGCTTTATGTTTTTATGTAATATTTACATGAATCCATTTCGGCATTTCGTAGCAATATCCGTTGGAAATGGTAAATTAGTGTTATGTTTGTGACCGTTTTTTATCTAGCCAATTTTTAATAATGATGTTTCTATCTTTACACAGCGGTTAATTTTTGTGAATATTTTTTTCAGATACAACATGTAGGTACACGTTACTTAGTATATTATTGTTCAAAAAAGTGTAAAAACGCTGCATCTTCGCCCTAATGTAGTCCTTCAGCAGGCGTGAGTGTAGCTGCGACTGCTGCTGATGAAAGACTCCATAAGAGTTCGAAACTAGTCGGACACCTCCGACTCTAATGTGTGAGTAAAAGGCGCATAATAAACAATTGTTAATATGACTCACAAAACATTTTTAAATTTAATAGAAACAGTTGTTTTATCCTAAGTATGTGTAGGGAGGTACTCTATATTCAGACTCGTCAAGTCTTAAGTAAGACTGAAGTCATATGCGTCGAAATAGAAGAAAATAAAATGTAACACGCTATGTGTAGAGTAATTTTAAATGCAATAAAAGTAACTCTAGTGTTGTATTGATAATGAATTTTCAATGCATAGAAAATTACATTTACTACATCTTTTACGTACTTACAACAATTATTTTGATCGATAAATTCTATTCATACATTTATTTAAACATTGTCAATAAAAAGGTTCCGTATAATTCCTAAAAATAAATCAATACTACGCGATAAATTAAATGATATTTTAAAGTTACGAAGAAAGTTAACAAGGCCCTCGTGGTTTATTTTACATTAATTAGGTTTCAACGTTTTGGTATTTTTAATACCACCGTGTCCTAGGAGAGACGTGGAAGATCGTGAAAAATTAAGACAATATTATGATTTATGCCAAGGTGGCTTCGACATTTAACTATTCGAATCGCAGTTTAGGTAAAATATTTTTCTAGAATTTTCCCGATAAGCTTAACTAGTAACCACGCGGTTATGTGTTTTCATTTACCACCATCTTTATTATGCAATGAAAAATATATTGCTGTATGTTGTGTAATTTCCAATCTTCAAACAAATTGCAATCCTACAATAAACGTTATTACGATCCAATAAATAATTTCAGAAATTTATAGTGTTTCCTGGAATTTGTTAGTTTTATAAATGTGATAAAACCAACTTCTTGAAGTGAAGTTCGATCGATATTATACGACTTGCTTCTTTAGAAGATATATGGTATCAATCAGCAGGTATTAAATAACGTTAAAAATTGTTTTAATGGTTTTATTTACGTTAAGAGTTTTCGTACTTTTCTTGAATTATAAGTTATATCGATTAATTATATCTGTATATAATTTTAAGTAAGTTTTGCATTTTCGTTGCCTTTATAAATATTTTTTGTTAATTTTTAAGTAGACTACTTATTAGAAAGTTTACCACTTTGGCGATGGGGTAAACTTATCTGCCTCAGACGCCAGTGGTTGCGGGATCGATTCCCGCAAGAAAAAAAAAATGTTCCGAGTCTGGGTGTTTATCCTATTATTATTGGATAAAGATATCTCATACATAACACAAGCTCAGCTTACTTTGAGGCCTTGTATATAGTAACTAATACATTGTAGTTGGTGTGATTGTCTGGGGATTTCATTTATTTATTTATAGTACACGCGTAAAAACTTCATATTTCATAAAATATCAGAAATAGAAAATTGATATAGTGAATTTAATTTTGAAGGTATTTTACTTTTTTTAGAAACCAGCATTTTTTAGGTAACCTTTTGAAGCGTACAAAAAAGCGGCCATAAAAATATCTAGTAAAGTAATCAAAAAATGTTTAACACTTGATTTACAAATTGTGTGATAGCGTATGTTTATGATAAGTTTATATAACAATAACCTTTTTAATGTCTTACGTGAAACCTTGAATTTCAGTGTAGGTACCTATTATAAAATCAAACAATTGGACGACCATATAGTACTATACTAGGGCGGGTCAATAAGTCCGTGACTTTTGGAATAAAACACAGATTTTTTGATACATAAATCATTTTATTTTTCAACGTAGTCTCCCTTGAGCTCTATACACTTTGTCCAAGGCTTCTCCAATTTTTTATCCCTTCCAAAAAATATGATTTGTCGAGGTCCTCAAAATAGGCCTTTGTTTGCGAGATGACTTCATCATTGGAGTCAAATCTTTTTCTACCAAGCCATTTCTTCAGGTTTGGGAACAAGAAGTAGTCAAGAAGGAGCCAAATCTGGAGAACGGGGCGGATAAGGGGGAGCAATTCATAGCCCAATGGATTTTTGCCATGGCAACTGCACATGTGTACACCCTTGCATTGTCTTGATGGAAAAGATCTTTTTTCTTGGCCAAATGAGGTCGGTTTTTTTTTCAAATCGTCATTGAATCGGTCTAATAAGACCACGCGACACGACAGAAAGTATTGAGTTTGTATGAAACCGCGACAAATCGCTCTCACGCCCGCTGGCGTCGAGAACGGCCCAGATTCCCCGCGTCGCTGCCCGCGCCGCTGTCGTCCAATTTGCAGCCTTAAAAGATAGCAGTGATCTACCTTATACTCCCGGCCGAACGTTTCTGTACCTGCTTTATCAAATGACGAGCGTTTGCCCGCGACTTCGTACACGCATAAACTCAAAAGTCCTATTTTCCGTTCCCGTGGGAATTCCGGGAATTCCTTCTATTATACAAACAGACACTTATTAGGGAACCTTTATACCAAGTATCACATTCGTGCACTCAAAGAATAAGATCATACAAACGAATACATCATATATTTCCCGTTCCCGTGGGAATTTCGGGAATTCCTTTCATAACACAACCAGTCTCTTTTTGAAGAACTTTTGTGTCAAGTATCATATCCGTGCACTCAAGGATTAAGATTTTTCATACAAACTAAAAAGTCCAATAATTCCCGTTCCCGTGGGAATTTCGGGAATTCCTTCCTTAGTGCACCCCTACATCTCCTAAAGAATGTATGTTCCAAATTTCAGCTCTCTACGCCCAGTAGTTACGGCTGTACGTTGTCTGTCAGTCACTCAGTAACTCAGTCAGTAACGGAACAGTTTTATATACAGGGTGACTGGTACCAAACCCGCCATAGCAAATTAGCATATAGAGGAGGTCATTTGCTAATTATTGGACCTTACTTTCCCTAACTAAAGTTTTATACTTTAGGAGATATGTCAATTTTTATACATTATTGAGATTTTTCCAAAATTTGACCTTAAAGCATTCGTAACTTTATTTTTCGTCATTAGTTTAGAGTTTTTTTATTATTTCTTGGTAGTCATTAACATTTGTGAATAAAATACGTCGGAACTTCCCTCAAACTAGGGTTAAAAAATAAGACGCTTATGCTTTTAAAAAAAATCAATAAAGAAAAATTACTTTGCGATCAAATTCAACCGGAAATAATAAAAAAACTACGGCGTTTTAATAATTTATTCTACTCTAAATTAGTTCTCTAGTTTGTCACCTTACCAACGGTACTAAATTTGCAACGGAAAGTTTGATTCGCTAAACATCGGTAGGATTTTCAGGTCAACCAGTCATTTTGATCAAAAATAGTGAAGGTCCCAACGACAGGATAAAGCTAATTTAGCAAAGTAGTTTTTGCAAATTTATGAGTAGGTATTAGATAATAGAAATTGAGTGCTTAGTGTACTTAATTTTTTTTTTACTTTTACCATGTAAAGCAAGAAATCAGGAAAAGATATCGAGCATCAAAAGAAAAATTTAAATAGAGTTAAAACTAAAAATTCTGCTCGAATTGCTGCCCGCGATTTCTGATACATGCCCGATATCTTTTCCTAATTTCCGTGGTGGTAAGACTGAGTCTAATTTCTTGTTTCATAACAGAAAATGCATTATTAATTTTTTGAATTAACTCATCTTTTGTGGTTACTTCTTCATTGTAGACCAACTCTTTGGCCCGGCCCCAAACGTAGAAATCGAGAGGTGTCAAGTCTGGCGACCGAGCTGGCCATTCAATTGGCCCACCTCTACCGATCCATGAATCGGGGAATGAACTATTTAAAAGTTCTCGGACGTCCAGCCTGAAATGCGCCGGGCACCCATCGTGTTGAAACACAATGGGCGTGTCGTCGGTTATTCCATCCAACAGCAGATCAGGCAAGACGTCCCTTAAAAATTCTAAATAATTTCCCCCATTTAAAATGTCTGGTAGGAAATAGGGTCCAAAGATATTACGACCAATAACGCAGGCCCACACATTAACAGAAAATTTCCGCTGGACCGATGTAACCCTCTTTTTATGGGGGTTATCATGGGACCAGTGGTGCAGATTGTGGAAATTGGTGATGCCTTCTCGGGTGAACTGTGACTCGTCGGTCCAAAGGATACGCTCCAGAAATGTTGGGTCGTCGACATCGGTGTGAAGAACGAGGCGACAGAAATTCAACCTCCTTTCGTAGTCGCCATTTTCAAGCCCTGCCAACACTCCATTTGTTAATTATTTACGTAAATGTTATTCTAAAGACAAAATTTGATTTGGATTATGTTACATCGAAGCTCGTCGTAATATTAATAATTTCTTTAATTCTAAAGATAACACTGGTCGCTTTAGTGTAAGTAGGTACATAAATAAACTCAAAATTACCTTGAACTGGCGTGTAATGATACGGGTGTTGATGGTCCCCATGCATCACTGACCAGACTTTCCACTGGCTGACGCCCAAAGCGGCAGCTACCACTCTGGTGCTAGTCGTGGGATCTTCTTCAAAAGCTGCCAAAATCTGCTGATCAATTTCAACAGGTAATTGTCGCACAGCTGCTTGGGGTACCCTGACGTTCAAGTTACCCGTTTCTCTAAACCGACGATATGTGGTAGGAAATGTGTCACGGTCAGGTAAGCGTCTATTTGGATATCGCTCCTGGTAAATTCGCCGCGCTTTGCGGGCGTTACTGTGTGCAGCACCATACGCCAGCAGCATGTCGGCGTATTCTTCCCTTGTGTATCCCGGCATTTTAAAACGAAATGTCTTATTTATTTATACCTGTGTCTACTCAACTATTTGTGAAAGCACACGAAACGGAAAGGAAAAGCATATATGACAACAACTTAAATGTCATAGAGATGGGTCCGACCTCATCTTTTTCATTTGACGTCTAAAAGTCATTGAAACTGTCATTGCAAATGAAAAGAGTTGGTCTACAATGAAGAAGTAACTACAAAAGATGAGTTAATTCAAAAAATTAATAATGCGTTTTCTGTTATGAAAGAAGAAATTAGGCTCAGTCTTACCACCACAGAAATTAGGAAAAGATATCGGGCATGTATCAGAAATTGCGGGCAGCAATTCGAGCAGAATTTTTAGTTTCAACTCTATTTAAATTTTTCTTTTGATGCTCGATATCTTTTCCTGATTTCTTGCTTTACATGGTAAAAGTAAAAAAAAAAATTAAGTACACTAAGCACTCAATTTCTATTATCTAATACCTACTCATAAATTTGCAAAAACTACTTTGCTAAATTAGCTTTATCCTGTCGTTGGGACCTTCACTATTTTTGATCAAAATGACTGGTTGACCTGAAAATCCTACCGATGTTTAGCGAATCAAACTTTCCGTTGCAAATTTAGTACCGTTGGTAAGGTGACAAACTAGAGAACTAATTTAGAGTAGAATAAATTATTAAAACGCCGTAGTTTTTTTATTATTTCCGGTTGAATTTGATCGCAAAGTAATTTTTCTTTATTGATTTTTTTTAAAAGCATAAGCGTCTTATTTTTTAACCCTAGTTTGAGGGAAGTTCCGACGTATTTTATTCACAAATGTTAATGACTACCAAGAAATAATAAAAAAACTCTAAACTAATGACGAAAAATAAAGTTACGAATGCTTTAAGGTCAAATTTTGGAAAAATCTCAATAATGTATAAAAATTGACATATCTCCTAAAGTATAAAACTTTAGTTAGGGAAAGTAAGGTCCAATAATTAGCAAATGACCTCCTCTATATGCTAATTTGCTATGGCGGGTTTGGTACCTGTATATTGATTGATATAAAACGATATAGGTACATGAGAGCTTCTATATTTCTGCCCACGTAGGGTCGGCTTAGAATTAGCCCTTCCATCCCTGGATTAGCGTGTCGTAAAAAGGCGACTAATCCGAGTGGCTTTCGCTTGGTAGTAGGACCACTTCAGAGTCCGCCTGGCTAGCTACCCTTCATATGAAATCTGCCGCAAAATATCATCGCTCCTGCAGTTATGTGTTCCGGCAATATGTTTTTATACTATCGGGTGAGATTGAGGTGAATCGCGGACTTAGGCATCAATAAAAAAAAGAATTCGGTCCAAAGTGTCTCAGGCGGGTCGGTTGCAGCTAGTGATGGGTCGGGGGCATAAACAAATATGGGCACAATGGGCATAAACTAGGCATATTGGGCATAAATGAGTTTATGTCCAAATAAATGCCCGATCACTAGGCACAAAAACAAACAACTTAATTTTGTAAAAAATTAAGCAGGACTTGAATAAAAATGAAACTTTAAGTATTTCGTAAATCAAAACTTTTAATCAAATAATCAGTCATTAAATAATCACAGTGCTACTCCCTCCCGCTTCAACAGTAAACTCCATAGTCCATTGAAATGTTACATTTTTTAGGCCTAACCTTGCGTTTTTCAGAGGACGCAATTTCAGTGTAAAGTTAAAACCAAGTTTGTGGGGTCTTCCCTATCTGATAAAAAAATTATTAACATATTTGTTGCAAATTAAATCCTCTACTTTGGTTAAGTAACTTTTTGTCGAAGAACTATAAATAAAAAAGTTATAAGTAAGCGAAAATGTTTAGAAATTCGAAAAAATAATTTATATTTTTTGATATAACTTTTTTTTATCATTTTACGAAAAAATTATATCAGACCATTTTTGTGGATCGTTTTTTGAGAAACAACTTTTATAAGCAAAATTTTTTCATTAAGTCAATAGTTAAGGTTTTACAGCGCTCCGAAATGAGTACTATTTTTCAGTACCCTTAACTAGACTTATATTATACGTGTGTACTAATAATGTGTCATCAGTAATTGTTTTTTTTTGTTTTTATATTGTTATTATAATTTTTTTAATTATTAATAATTGATTATTGACTATTTTCCACTCCATTACAGAATTTGACAATTATTGATTTTTAAAATAATTGTAATCTGATGGCCGTTACCGAGAATACTGTCCAGGTAGAAAATACTTTGCTCCAACTTCCATTAAGCTGGGAATATTAGCTATGCATACATACATATACATAATACATAACTTCACACCTGTATCTCTAATGGGGTAGGCAGAACATCAGAGGCTATAAAACCATGTAATGTTACGTTTGACAAATTTGGAGGTACTATTATGATGGAGAGAGACTATTGCAGTGACAGGGGGTCAGCCTATCGCCCGCAAGAACGCCAATAAAACCTCCGTCTCTTAACTGACTCTTACAGTTTGCCCGGGAAGAGAAGCAGCTGGCACATTCTATGTTTTTCTTTCGCTCCCAGTCCAGCATAGAAGAAAGATAAAAAATAAGCTACCTATGCGATAAGTAATATTCATTGCAACGTCCATAATACTTGTTTTTGTACTCCCATTACGCACAACACAAACCCGCGCTTGTCGGCTTGTACGCGAATTACTTGGATCCTGAACCGCTTTGGGACAGATGAAACAATTGTTCGCAAAATCGAAGTCTGGCTCTGGAGCTTCTGAAACTGACGATAAACTACTGGAGCTGCTGCTGCGACGACGAACAACATTATCGGTTCGATTGTCCACGTAATAACAATAACACCCAATATGTACAGTAACTTCCGAAACAGTTCGTAAAAATTGTAAAGCGCTGAAAAACCTTAACTATTGACTTTATGAAAAAATATTGCTTATAAAAGTTGTTCCTCAAAAAACGATCTAAAAAAATGGTCTGATATAATTTTTTCGTAAAATGATAAAAAAAAGTTATATCAAAAAATATAAATTATTTTCTCGAATTTCTAAACACTTTCACTTATAACTTTTTTATTTATAGTTCTACGACAAAAAATTACTTGACTAAAGTTGTAGAGAATTTAATTTGCAACAAAAAATGTTAATACATTTTTTTTATCAGATAAATAGTTTAAGAGATATATTGTAAAAACCATTTCAACTCCTATTTTCAAGATGGCGGCCGTAGGAGAAGGGTAGAGACCCCACAAACTTGGTTTTAGCTTTACACTGACCCCCCCTACACATCCAAAAAATAAAATTGCGTCCTCTGAAAAACGCAACCCCAAATGTAACTTTTCAATGGACTACCAGCTACCCCCGTTGTTCTTTCAAACCAAGTTATAATTTTAACCAATCGATTTTGGTAAAATGTTAAGGTTTATTGCAGTATATTAGTTAAAATAAAATATGTTTTTAATGAATTATTTTTTTTTGCATACTTAGATATAAGATACGATAACAAATAAATAAAAAAAATATGTTTAAGTTTATGCCCAGACAAAAGACATTTACTCGGCATTTATCAGGCATTTACTCAATGTGCCAAAAACGCCAGGGCATAAACCCATCTCTAGTTGCAGCACTATTAATGAATTCTTATTAATTCTTAAATTTTGTTTAGGGGATGGTAATGTAACACAATTTACGGCCGGAAGTTTTCAATGCGCCATATAACCTACTCACTTCGTTGTCTAAAATAAATCAGTAATGCAAGTACACCTATCCCATCCTTATTGCATCATCTGATGCAGTTGATGCATGACCGATGGATAATTTTTACTCTTTATCGCTGAAATGGCTTATGAGTTGAATTAAATGTTTAATATATGTAGAACAAAGCCTTTATGTAAGTAAAAAAGAACCGTTTCGTTTTTATTTGTATTTTACACACCTTACACATAAACCTGTCTGCCTCAGACGCTAGTGGTTGCGGGTTCGATTCCCGCACGGAACAAGAAAAAAGAAATGTTCCGTGTCTGGGTGTTTATCTATTTATGTATTTATATTCTAGGTACATGGTATCCCATAACACAAGCTATGCTTACTTTGGGGCCATGTAGTTGGTGTGATTGTCTGGGGATTTTATTTATTTTATTTATTATCACAAATTTTTGTGAAATTCGGAAAAATATGGCGTCTTGACAGTCCTATTCTTAGTTTGCAAGTGACAGTCCTATTCTTAGTTTGATTCCGATATTCAAAAGGGATAACACCACACGAACATGACAATATAGACCACCTGGGTATTTAAACAAGAATGGAATAACATAGTCATAATCTCATCAGCAAAACGACCTGGCACCGCTAGCAGAACCCGTTCACGAGTATAGCGCAAGCAAAAACCATATTTTAGGGAAGAGGGTGACCCGACAACCGACGCTAGCGCTAGCCATGCCGCCTGAGAGAGCATGAGTTAGTCCCTACAACTCCGTTGACCTAGCCAGCGTGTTGTACCCAGTATATGCACCCAACATACCACAAATAACTATGTATACAGTTACATACTTATTTTTGTTTTCTTTTTCAAGTGTTGTATTTATAATTTGAAGTTGCCTGAGTAGTTTTCGGAAGTAACAAAGCTGCTCATTAATATGCGCTTTTATTAAATCCTTTTATTGTTCAAATTAACTGGTGAACGGTGTCTGTATGATACTAAATAAAACTTTTAAATTAACTTTAGAAACAAGAGTTAACCATTTTTTATTTCTTTAGAGTTCTCGATAGTTCGGGGCATGATATCGTCATGAATCATAATTACATTACAACATGGTTTTCTCGTTTTTAAAGTCAAGTTATAAGTAAATGACGATGATAGTTTAAAAACTTATACTAAGTAAAACTGTTAAACATAAAAAGGTGTTGTTTATTTTGGATATCTTTTTTGACTTTTCAATATCTGTGCTAATCACACACATATCCGCCTTAAACGGGATTAAGCCTCCGGTTAGAAAAGGCAAACAATTGTAACACTACACCGGAGGCCTCTACCGACAATCTAAAAGAATGAGTAAAGATCTGAAAAAATATACTACCTGTCTAAATAAAATGATCCACATAATAAGTGTCACAAATTTTGAAGTGATAATTACCACGCTCATAGCAATATATTTTCAAGTATTTAGTGGCGTAAAGTACTTTTTTGTACTGTAATACAAAACAAGCCCTAAATGAACATATTGTATTATATGTATGTATATGTTTAGTATATAGTTAAGTATGTGTTTAGTTATTGGTAGTATTTAGTATTAGTATATTCTAATGGAATATTATTTCTGTTAGGTACGGACGCACTAATTTTGCTTCTGTTACAAATCTCCATTCACAGGTCTGTTGGTAGAAATTTCTTTTAGAAAATAAGCATTACCTGTATACATATGTTAGATTTAAGTAACCCTGTATTTTTATATCTGTGTGCACATAAATAAATAAATAAATACTGTAAGCAAAATATTTTTGATATAAGTATAAGATTTGAATGCTGGTGTAGATGGCCATTGGGACAAGATGGTACTGGCGAAAAAGTCGCCAGCATATTTAAAGTGCTTTCTGTTTTTATACTTTGGTACTAATAATTGGTGTTAAGAAAACTGATACTGATTATAATAGTTTGATACTGTGTAATTTAGATGTAAGTACTTATGTTTAATTTAAGTGTGATTATTGTGTTTGGGAAAATAAAGTATATTTATTTTTAATTTGTATATTATTTATTTATCCATTAATTAAAAGAGATATGTACATTCAAGTGTTACATAAAAAGTTTACTGATAATATATAACCTAATAGTCGCCCGCATAATAAATCTTACAATAAAATAAAAGTCTTTATACTTTTAGTATACGGAATAAAGCAACTTAGTTATGTAAATAAACATAATATAAGAAATAAAGGAAACAATTATTTAACATTGATTTACTTTTATTTTATTTACTTTATTTACTCAATTAAACGTCCTGATCCGGTTTTGACAATCATGTGTATACAAGAAATACAAAAATTGCTACAGATATTCTCTAAATACACAACATTTTTCATGATTTGACAGATCTAAGCGTCAAGTAAACTTACATATAAAGTGGCCTTTTTCTTTTCTAAAGAGATTAATCTTTATAGCCCGTTTTTTCAGTATAAAAATGTAATAAACAAAAATTTTAAGAGTCGATATGTCCAACTACATTCGCTATTTCAGCATTTTTAAAACAGATATTAGCTAAATCAACATAAATCATTCAACGAAGGAATAACTTCCGCGATCAATGCTAGGTATTTCTTTGAAGTATAAAATCGTTTAACATACTTATAAACTTGAAAGCATGTAGGTAAGGTTGTCTGTTGCTCTTGTACACTAAAACGGCTAAAATAATTGGCTGCGATTTGGCACTCAAGTAGGGCAAAAAACAACATAATATGTAGGATACATTAATCCTTAAACTTTTAAAAGTATTTACGTGGGTAAATCGACAAGGAACAACAAGCCTTACATAGATTGTAGGGCAAGTTAGTTGGAGTTACAATAGACTGGGTTTTTTTTTTTACGTATAAGTAATAGTTGGTGGAGCAAACTTGAATGGAGATAGGTAAACTAATTAGTATGGGACGGATGTAGGACTGATCTACAGGTGGATCGTTGCAGACTGCCGAACACCTGCATTTCTAGTATGTCGATGAAGAATTTTACTTCTATTAATCAACAATAATTAGCTGAGAAAAGAGTAACGTAGGTACCTACTAGACATTGATCAATCTACCTTCAATCAATCTCACTCAGAGGTAAAATCTGATTGAATAAATATTTCTACAAAAAAAAAACCGTATCTTGAATATACGTATTATTACGACTTAATTTGCGCAAGTGCAAAATATTTCAGTCTCCACCAGTGTAGAGTAACTCTATGTTTATGTAATGTTTATTTTAGTTACTAAAGTCGTATTTTGAGAGAGAATGTACCCGTTAAAGTTTGTAATTTAATGTAAGTTTTACTAGAATATACAAGGTTAATTTTAATTAGTGCATCACCTCATGCAGACAGCCTCGCCACATCAATTTCAACAACATTTG
Source organism: Stenoptilia bipunctidactyla (assembly GCA_944452665.1). Taxonomy (NCBI): domain Eukaryota; kingdom Metazoa; phylum Arthropoda; class Insecta; order Lepidoptera; family Pterophoridae; genus Stenoptilia; species Stenoptilia bipunctidactyla. The sequence goes on along the minus strand of OX101729.1, from coordinate 23,279,246 downwards.
TTCTACGACTTTTTACAAATCTTGATAAGTAACACAAAAATAAAAAAAATAAAAGCGTTTTTTCCTAACTCTACATGTTGTAAGAAGTGTCTATTATTATTTTAAAGCGATATTTTACTACGCAAGGTGCGTGGCAGACCTACGCTTATGCTAAATAGAGCTACGCCACTAAACCGAGGCTATAAATATTTTTTGTTAGAGAAAAATATTTAAAAAACAAAATATTTTGTTGGGATTGATGTGGAGAGGATGCCTGCAAGAGGTAATGCGTTAATTAAAATTAACACTGTATATGAGATGTTAATAGCACACTACTATTAAGTTTAGAAGTCTAGTCTATTAGGGACCATAGATCTGTACTACGAAAACATTTTAGACTTTTCACTTACTAGTCTAGACAAGACAACAAGAAAACAGCTCTTTATCTTAACTCACTTGCTTTTCAATCAATCATACAAAAGCCGAACTGCAGCGCTAATTAGATACTTCTATAATAATGTCACTTTTTAACATCTTTAACAGTCCTTAATTACTTCTATTCCTAATTCCATAATATATTCCTTCAGCTTAGTAATTTTAACATCTTTCGTTGGCGTAACAGGAGATTTCATTAAAGCAATCTATATACATATAATATTTTATCATAATTTATTATGCCCAGTAATCCTTTCCTAAGCTTATATTACAAATCACATTTTCTAAACCTTTTAGCACTATACATATTTGAAATGAGCAGGACGAAAGATTATCCTTAATTTACTATTATCCTATACTCTTTTACATATTTTAGGTCTAAATATCATCTGACTAATTGTAAACAAGCACAAAAAACCTTCTATAGCCTAAATAATGATAAAGTCTTACTTATTTTAATCATTGTCAAAATATTCACTACCTATGATTTGAACTTATACATCTTGTAAATATTTTATAGTATAATTTATTACAGAAATAAGTAGATTCTCAGTTGTAGTTTATATAATATTTATATGTACTATGTTAACACTGTTACAGATCTGCCCTCCAGACACTAAAATGCAGTAACAGTATTATACTGATTTCGAGAAAAACGACATTTAAGATTAAAAATATGAAATTAAATTAGCTTTTATTTCACATTTTTGCTGTTACTGCACTTAAGTGTCTGAAAGGCAGAGATTTCAATGTCGGCTAAACTTATGAATAGAAATTTGACAAATAGTTTTGCTATACTAAATATAATCTATCTTTTAAATACCTTCTCTGATTAAATAGTATTTAAGGATCAGCTACAACGAATAAATTGAATCTAAGGTAATATTTATTTAGGCTCTCCATACACACAATTCATGTAGTATCAAAATATAAGCGATCATTTGAATACACAAATATATCTGTATTATTCTAGATGTTTTAAAAAATATTCTCTAAAATAAAATTCCCGACACATTTGTTTCCGATAAAAATATTCTATTTAATTTATATTCATATACTTATGAACTAAAAGAGTTACTTTCAAACATCGTTCATCGTAGACATCTCATTTTTAAACATTATTTCATTTAATTTAAGCGAGAAAACTTCATACATTACACCAAAAATATATAAAAGATTCTCGACCAACTTTAAGACGACTATAAATTCATTTAAACACACATCTCACTTAATTTTACAACAGTAGTTCTTTCTTGATCTAATGCCAGTTTTCTGAAACTTTTGTCAAATCAATCACTCAATTAAATGTATTGCCGTCTTTGTCGTTTATTCGACAAATGAACTTTACAAGGAATCTCAATCAGAGACTAATGTGACAAACGTTTCAGAAAACCGTCGTAAATGTAGCTACAATGAGTCGATTAATCATCAATCGCTATCAATCGCTAGTCCCCGGTAGCAACAGGGCCTGCGCTGGTCACCGGGAGGGACAAGAGCTGGAGGACTTGGCACTCAGGCAAGAGAACCCAGACGTGCCAGACTGCAGGCTTGACATTGACCCTCTGAAATAATGGTTTGTATTACTACTATATACTATTAGATTGCAAGTAACGCAATCTCTACACTATGTGATCTGAAAGTAGCTTTTAGAGACAAAGAATACAACTTGGTTCTACTCAGTAAAGACTATAAAATTTAAAAGTAATTGTCATCATATCTAAGTGCCAACGCTGCGTCACGCGTTCGAACGCGCGTTTCATACAAAACTGCAACGTCCGTACCATACGCGCGTTCGATACGGACGTTCGGAATGCGCCAAGCGCCGCATATGATACGCGCGTGCGGTACGGAAAATGTTATGAAAGTTTGTATGATTGAATCTCTCTTAGTAGGTGTTATATGAATCTATGGGTAGGTGTGCCTATTTGAAGATACGGACGTACGGTACGCGCGTTCGAACGCGTAACGCAGCGTTGGCACAGAACCGAGCTGAAAAGGGTGGTATCGTAGATCTAGGAATCGAACCCTTTTGTATGTTCGAAAACTTTACGAAATCTAGAGTCGCTTAATTGCATGTAAGGTTATTTTTGTTTCAATACTGGATGTTAAGTGGCATCTATACTCATTAACCACGTATTAAACGTACATGCAATGCTCAAGACCCTTTTAGCTAAGCTAGCTCAGTACCGGTACGAGTATGTAGGTGAATCAGATTATCTTACTACCACCATTTATTTACATAAAAAGGATGACAACTTTGTCTTCAATGCCACCTAGTGGAAAGTGACCATAAAAATTTATACCTAGGCAAATAATTCAATGCAGTAAACTGACAGTTCGAAATGTCAAAAAGTATAATAAACATACCAGTTAAAATCTTCGTAGTCTAAGGTACTCAATGAGAATGATTGAAATTGAATATTACTTTTTCATTCGTGTAGCATAAAATTTTAAAGCAATGAATTAATACGCGAATTTGAGGCGTGTACTTTAACTTTACAGTAATTTCAATGAAAAGTATTAATTACCAAACATACCTAGTGCTTTAAAACAGTTACAGTAGGAGTAAAATTAGACTTTTGCTATTGCTATTTAAAAGTCAACGAAAAAGTAAGTGACGTAAAACATCCCCACTCTAGAAATGAGATAATGAAAGTGTAAAATATTTTGTGAGTCACAATATTTTTTTCCCAACTTGACAATTTTAGGTATTTAAAAAAAAAACATAATTGGGCACACTGAGACTGTCAATACTGTCATTTAACTGCATAGAATTATTTGCCATGATGTAGGTGTTTCACGTCCAGCCACGAGAAACCTATTCACTCGAACCTTGAAAACGCTATTACTTATCAATCCTATATAGCCCTGTAAACTTGATCTATTTAAAATAACAACAGGACCCTTACACAACGTACTTGTACTGCTTGCTAGGAAGAGTTTCGTAGAAATACATGAGTTGCGCGGCGCGGTGAGAAACTGCCGAGTCCAGTAGTTCGCAGCGCCATTGAAGGATGTAGCTACCAGCTTCCAGCATTACGTGGGAACCCTGATTGATGAGAAAATAAACAAAAAATAGATAAAATATTCAAAAGAAATATTTTGCAGCTTTAATTATCCCTTATACAACCTAACATAGACTAGAGCGATTTGATTTTCTATTCATTTAGATTTTATTTATTAGATGTTATATTTTGTGAAAGAAATTGCATATATAATTTCAATTTTGACCACTATGGCGTTAAGGTAAACCTATCTGCCTCAGACGCCAGTGGTTGCGGGTTCGATCCCCGCACTTAACCAGAAAAAAAAATGTTCCGTGTCTGGGTGTTTATCTATTTATGTATTTATATTCTAGGTTCCCCCCTAGTTCGCTATATGGTATCCCATAACACCAGCTATGCTTACTTTGGGGCCATGTAGTTGGTGTGATTGTCTGGGGATTTTATTTTTTAGAGCTTTACATTTAAGTATTCTTTCACTTAAGTTGTAAAATTTCACACTTTTACTGGTGATAATATGCTGTTTTGAAAACACCACAGCTCATTACCATAAACAGCTTTGCCGTGATCCGAATAAAAGGATAAGATAAGCAGTGTAATTACTGGCAACAGCAGTTTCTTACAATGAGAATTTACTCGCTTTCTAATGAGCTTCGAAAGTTTGTCACCAGCACACGTCTCTATACTTCATTTAAAATGTGAAGGGCTGTAAACTAGACACAATAGTTTTTATTATTATAACATCTATAGTTTTTTTTTATATAACAGATGAAAGCACACGGGAGCAATGGTGATATTAGGCCGCAGAATTGATATAGGTACTGCTCTCCTTCATGTAAAACTAACCTGTATGCTCTCTCCGTCGTGGCACACGAGCGTGGGCTCCACTCGCTTGTAATGCTGACCCTCCTTCCAGCCGCGGCCCTCCAAAACTGACTCTGTCTCGCTCCCACCTGCGCCCACGCATGCTCCTTGTGAAGACACAGAATATTATTCAAACAAAGTCCCCGAAGTCTTACTATCTTGATCAAAGATAAATACACAGCGGAACTAGATGTTATCTCTAAAGTTAGTTCGTTAAACTGGCTTGATTATTGTAGATATACCTAAATTTAATAGATATCGAGATTTTTAATATTTGATTTAGGGATCAAATTGAATTATCCGGATAGTTTGAATCACAGCATACACTTGCTTGACGTTAGAATATTTTAATAAATCTAATTGATTTTGTTATGTACCGTGGGTGTATATGATTCGTGGGTGGTAATTCATCTAATATATTAATATATTAGAGTTGAAGGGTATGTTTGTAAAAACGCCAATCAGACTGCATTTGATAGACCAGCTCTTGGGGAAAGTTATTCATCAAAACAGTTAAGCCAGCGCTTTATACAGTGTTAATTTTAATTAACGCATCACCTCTTGCGGGCTTCCTTTCCACATCAATCACAACAACATTTGTTCTACATTTTTTTACAAATCTTGATAAATAACACAAGAAATAAAATCAAAAAAAAATTTACTCCTTACTCTACATTTTGTAAGAAGTACCTATTATTATTTTGAAGAGATATTTTACTGCGGAAGATGCGTGGCATACCTACGCTCAAAGTAAATAGAGTTACGCCTCTAAACAGAGACTATAAATATTTTTTGTATGGGAAAATAAAAATTTAAAAACTATTAATTTTAAAAAGTTGTAGAACAAATGTGGTCGGGATTGATGTGCAGAGGCCGCCTGCAAGAGGTGATGCGCTAATTAAAATTAACACTGTATACATAAAATCAAAAAAAAAAACAAAACAAAAATTTTCGGCCTCGTTGAAGCACTAAGAAACCATTTAGAGTAAGGCTGGTTTAGAATAAAACTGGTGATGTAACAAAAACGCGCGTGGCTCCGCCTGTGCATAAAGGAGGCCATTTTTAGAAAATCAACCAATGCAATTGTTGTGTTGCCACAGTCTGTGGCCCTAAATCTAACATACCAGAGTTGCCATTTGTAGGCGCCTCGATCTCTTCCTTAGCCCACAGTACAGTGAATGCGATGTGGTGGCGAAGCACGTCGAAATCCCACGTCAGTACGGAGTGCGGGTCGCGGTTCACCACTATTACTTCATGCATCTGGAATAAGGAAAAAAATCTGTTTTTAAAACTATTTTGTTCTTTATAGGCCCTCATCAACATGCTTGAAGAGTGATAGTGACAATAAGTTCGTTAATGTCTTGTAATATACAAAGTGTGACTGAAAAGCATTTGCACAGCATAGGAACATATCTCGATACTTTTTTAATTATGTTGATATAACAGTACTCGACTGTGACACAATTTATTGGTAATACAAATTCAATCATATGTTAGCTAAAATATAGTTTGCCTAATGTTTATCTATCTCCTTAATTGTGTAAAGTGATAAAGTGTGCTTTGATCAAGTTCGATCACCATACTCACCTGCCCTTTAGCCAAGCTGACAGATCGATAGATGCTGTCCTCGCTGAGAGGATCTCCGTCGCGTTCTGTGAACGCACCCGAGACGTAAAGACTCTTTGGAACTAGACCTCCTTCGTGCACGAAACTCTGGAAAAGAAATAAAAAAATTTGATTTGAGTTTGGGAGTGAAACAACTCCAAAGATGCGTTTGATCTGAAACTATCGTTTTTTTGCCCTGATCGTCAATGACCGTTATAGTTAAGATTTAGTTGTTGTGATCAGTCACCATGGATCAATTATCGCATTATTAAATTATCGTAAATATTTTTATCGTACTTGAATTTTATAACGATAATAAGAATCATATCATAAAATTATAATGAGAAACATGTTTTTTTCCTGTTCAAAAACCATGTCATACTGAGGTAAGGTAAGGTAATTAGTTTAATAATTGTGTATTGAGTAAATTAAGCTAAATTGCACTTCACTGCAACTTTTCAAGCATTGTATAATTAAAGTCAATAATGAACTGCATCAGTTTTCATAGATGCCATTTCAAAGAGTTTGTTTCCAGTCTTTATTTACTTAAGAGCATATTGACGAGAACTTAAGTTACTTTTAGTGCTACGTAAAGAATCTTAACGATATCAAATACTATTAAATATTTTTAAACAAAACAAGTGAAAAGTAAAACAATAATATTATTAGGTATTGTTGCTGAACACATAATCTACTTATGTCTAATCGTGATTTCCAATGAATAAGCGTTCTAAAAACTTCCGGTGTTTAATTCAAGCGAACAAACACTGCGATTTGACAGGTTACAATTACAATAGGTTATCAATGGGACATTTAATTCACAATAACAAACGAGGACGCTCAAGCTTAGTTAATGAAATAGTTACATATAGTGCCTGAGACGGTACTGTTTGCGCAGTGAATGACATCTTACAATTATCTAGTTTTAACGATGACGAAACACACGTTTTACTCAATGTTTGAGACACCAGGTGGGAAGTGAAGATGAGGTCATAGATCGCAGCACACGGATTTAGGAAAGAACTGGCTGTATGTATCATTGCTGGAACAGACACTGAATTGATACGAAGTGTGGTCGCTTTCAATACGATACGCTTATAGCATCAGTGGTCTTACTCCCGAAACTGATTCGATTTAGATTCTCCTGACGTTCGATCCTGGTCGGTACTACCGCCGAGAGTTATCAGCGCCGTTAGCTGGATCAGGTTAATGACGTCTCGTCCGCAGAATAAAAGTATTATAGATAAGTATGATTTACCTTATATTTCGTTATTTGTTACGAGCTATAAACAGTTATATTCGATCCTGATTAGTTACAATTTGAGCCACCGCTCGATTCGGCGCTAGTATCGGTTTCATGCGAAAATGCTTGAGATCGAGTTGATTTGATTCTCGATCGGGTCGGGAGTAAGACCCCTGGTAGCAAATATAATAACTAGGGCAAAACCATATTCAATGCGAGTTTTTAAAGATTTTGCTTTTTCTGAAGTTCTTTTTTGAAGAGTCTAGAGTGCTCTTTTAAAGTTATAGTTTTATTTTAATCTACGGCATTTTTTTGAAAAAATAAAAAAAATTGGAATTGTGTATGGGGAGGTGACTTGTTCTCGATCTCATCTTCTCTGGCCACTGTCGTGAAAACTGACTAAAATATTTTTCTTACAAATTTTACAACACATTGATTTGAAACAAACAAATACAATCAGAAAAGAAAGAAAATCAGGGTTAATTTTAATTAGCGCATCACCTCTTGCATGCAGCCTCTCCATATCAATCCCAACAACATTTGTTCTACAACTTTAAGAAATTAGTAGTTTTTAAAATTTTTGTTTTCCCACACAGAAAAATATTTATAACCTCTGTTTAGATGCATATTTCTATTTACTCTGAGCGTAGGTATGCCACAACCCTGCGCAGTAAAATATCGCTTCATAATAATATAGGTACTTCTCACAAAATGTAGAGTAAGGAGCAAACATTTTGTTTTTCATTTTTATTTTTTGTGTTATTTGTCAAGATTTTTAAAAACTCGTAGAACAAATGTTGTTGGAATTGATTTGGAAAAGCTAACCGCAAGAGGTGATGCGCTAATTAAAATTAACCCTGTATAAACAACAGTGCGACGGAAATTATAACTAGCCTAGATTCGCATTGAATAAAACATATGAACTTATTTCTTGATTCTCTACAAACGTATAGATGAGTTTATCAACCATCGTGTGTTTTAGCGAATGTGGTGAACAAATAGTTCTAAGTAATGACGACATGTAGTAAGTACATAATCATAAAACCGTTGAGGAACGTTCGCCGATGACGCGTCTACAATGTCCGTCTGCAGCAACGAAGAGAAGCAAATAAAAATAAATCAAGTTAGTTTAAAATAAATAAAGAAAAAGTTGTGAAATCAGGCTAATGGTAGAAGTTGAAAATTAAAAGGAAGGGGATTCCTAAATTCTGATGATGTTTCTAGAAGTTATTAAAACGGAAAATATCAACCCAAATACCGTAATGGTTCGAATACTCGCCAGAAGTCTTGGATTCAATTTCCAGCTGGTGCAGTTTTAAAATACATATTTTTCTATTTAATACTATTTTCTCGGTTATGGATGTACCTAAATAAGGATCCCCATAAGTTCCGTTATGTAGACTTCAAACCCACCACACCAAATCATTGATTTCTTTAGGTTTTTAATTTTGATTTTCAATTTTATGTTTATTTCAATCTTACGGCTGCTATAATATTTCATAGGACGCATTATCTATTAGGTTGCAAACTGGACAGCAGCGAGAGCGAGAGCGACAGCGGCGCGGGCAGCGACGCGGTGAATCTGGGCCTTTCTTGACGCCAGCGGGCGCTCGAGCGATTTGTCGCGGTTTCATACAAACTAAATACTTTCTATCGTGTCGCGGAAATCGCTGCCCGCGCCGCTGTCGCTGTCGCTCTCGCTCTCACTGTCGCTGCCGTCCAGTTTGCAGCCATAGATGCGTCCTATGAAAGTTATTTCATTTGTCAAATCAAATGAAAATGCTTTCTGTAATGTTTTTTCAGCCATAGAGGTAAATTAAACAAAAAAAAATAAAAGAAAATTTAAGCAAAAGGGTAATAATAATGGACGAAATAAAATGTTGGTGTAAAACTAATTATGTCAAATTAACTGTTGAATCTAAGTTGCTAAATAGGGTGTATTAAAAATGTTTAAAAACTATATAATAATTCATTTGGAAAAAACAATTTAGCTGCGATGTTTCGTAAAGACGTATAACTGTATGCCCATCTGACTCATCATTTCACACCACTTTAAAGATCTGTTAAGATTCATTTCGCAATTTTCAAAAAACAAAATCCTTAATTTGGCGCAGGGCGCGGCGTTAACACACATTTTTGCTCAACTAGAGTTGATACTTAATAATAAAATGATTTATTACAATAAACAAATAAAATTAATAGAAAATACCCAAAGTACCTTGCAGGGTCCGCCCAAGAAATCAGGAATCAAGTCCTTGGGGATGTAGTCGAGTAAACCCCCGGGCTGGAGGTAGTCTTTACCGCCATAAAACAGGAACTTACTGCGCGTATTCTCATCTGAAATTGTAAAAATATTGGTCTAGCTTCAAAACAATATTTTTGACATTTTAAAATCGTGTATTAACTGTATAATAATAACGTTTTCTAAATCATCGAACGTTATTATAATTTCAAAGTGAGCGTATTAGTATAGATTATTTAATTATGTCCTTCGGTCCGGATGCCACTAACTATCAGGCGGATCTAATGCTCGCTTTCCAGGTTTCCTGGTATATTTTTGAATTTAGTTCTATATTATTCGTTGACCACATCGCTTCCAATTTATTAATGCACTATGAAGAATCGCCCTAGATTAAAAGATTATCGCCTAATCAGACATATTTTATATATTTTTATAGAATTTTAACACCTAGAAAAAGTACTTCCGTTTCAATTCTTTTTTTTGGCACATTCCATCAAATCACAAGTATAAAAATTTATAATTAAACCTGCAAACTTTTTACCAAAAAGCGTCCTAAAAAACTTCTAATTCGCCAACAAAACTCACCAATAAAAGTGCTAACAATCGTCCACAAAATCGGGAATACCCTCGGAGCTCTCACAATCAGGACTCTGCCCATCGTCTCCGGGTAATTCGCTTCAACTATCTGTATGATCCTCAGCAGCGCCCTGACTCCTGGCCGCCAGAGATGTCTCATGTTGAGGCCATCCAGGTCAACTAGGAGACACCAGGACTGAACAGCGTGCTCGGAGTTGTTGGTCGCTTCTTCCAGCAGTTTGAGGCCTTCTTCACAAACGTGAAGAGTCTGAAAATTTGTTAATATGTATAGCTTAAAGTAAGGCACCTGAGTCATCTGAGTATATGAACGATTTAAATCCTTCGTTGTACACTAAGTAAGTAAGTAAAAGTCCCTAAAAAATAAAGCATAGTTTGGCTTTACACCAAATACGTGACACTAAAAGTAGGTTATAAAAGTTTTATGGAAACCACAGCGCAGCCGTAGACGGTTAGCTGTTAAAAAAAATGATTTTAATTAGAAAATGTCTGTGTGACTAGTGAAAGTTTGTGAGAAGACTCCGAAACGTGGAGTTATGACGTACGATAATGTTAAATGCGATTTTAAATCCGGTTAGAAACTTTTAACATAATCATGAAAACTTAAGACAGTATTAAGTGAGTATTCTTGTTTACATCCACACCCGAGTTTGGTAAGAAAAGTTCGTAACAGACCTCTGACACGGGGCAATCGAACACACAACCAATGTATAACAGAGGTTGGCAAAATGTTAAATAATAATATTGTAATGATTGAATAATATGTAGAAAGTAAGATAGAAAACAGACGTGTAATCATTTTTTAATCAATAAGTTTTTATTTATTTATTATTACATCAAAACACTTATATCTATCATTACAGGAGACCTAATGCGACAGTAAAGTGCAACAAATTAACTAAGAGTCTTACACATCTTAAACTTATTATAATAGAAAATTATAAAATCTTAAAGAACATCTCACATACATAATAAAAAATTAAATATAGTTATCTAAACTATATTTTTTTAAGTTTTAGTACAATATTTCTATACTCGTATTGTGTCTGTATCTGTTTTTGATAAAAGAATATTAAAACATAACCATAACAACAAATATTTATAATAACAATGTTTATGTCATTATTTAAAAACAAAGATTTACCATTTAACTTCCCAAAAGGAACTTACCGAACTAATATTATACATGCGAAATGTTTTTGTTCCGTTTTGTGCGTCAAACGTGCCAAAAGGCGCCGTTTATTGGTGGGAAATTTATAATACAGGTTTAGAACAGCTCGGCGCGTCATATACAGTTTAACCAACCGGTTCAGGATGGTTATGGAAAGCACGAACATCCTTAAACCCCAATACTCCGCACTTTACTTGTCATGAAAGCTGCTTGTATTATTATTGCAAAAATATATAAAATCTGTCACCAAACTGTCTGTACCGGCAATATTTTATGAAGAACTATAGTTGAATTTTTTTCAAATGGTTTTCGTGACAGGTCAAAATCGTCAATCATAGTGAAGTTGCCCTAATGAATTTGTTCGTTTTTAAAATCGATTGTTTCAAAATAACGATTCAGTTGGTAAAAGAAATGGGATATAAGATTATAGAATTCAGCTTTCTTCTTATAAAACGGGTACCTAAAATTGTAATAAATTAAAGAATAAAGACCATTGGTTTCAAATCATTAATTTTATTCGTCACTGTTTGTCTTTGTTTCGGTATCAGTATCATCTCCGAGTGAAATAATTAATTTTTGATCGTGAACTCTGGATATATGTATACCAAACTTCATTTAAGTATAGTTCGCTGCGTTTTTTAACTACTTTTTTCCAATTTTCTGTAACTAACTAGTAGCTCGTGTACTGTCATCTTCTACCTCTCTTTCTTTACGATGCGGGTTTCGTCACTAATATAAAATAATAAATATTTGAGTAATACTTACCAACTTCAGAAGCCCGTCTTCTCCGATAGATTTGAGTAATCCTTTAACATCCATTTGTCCAAGCCTCAGTACGTAGAGCGGACGACCATCTAGAAATTATTAATCAAATGATTTATCGATAAAAAAATAATGGTCGCTTGTTCTTTTTATAAAACATATCAATCCCATATTCAGTTGTTGAAATAAAGAGGTTATGTGGTTACCATTCAAAAGGTTTTTTTAACTTATTTGATCCTTCAAAAGCGTTTTGCTGAACTGACAAATTTTCTCTGTACTCTTAAATTTTCTTTAATCAACCTTCTAAATACCGTTTACAAAAAGAGCCTTCAAAAATCATCTCAACAGCTGTTACTTTCTCACCTTTATCATGGTGATGCCATCCACCCGGGAAGTACTGGGTTACCACATCCGGGGTCTCGTACTCCGAGAGGATGCGGTCCACCTGGTGCTTCTTCCGCCAGATCAGCGACTGTGAGAGCATCTCTCTCGCCTTCTCAACGTTGAAGTCTCGAGCACGGAGGAAACGAAGGAGAGTTGTGTCGTTGGGGACCTGTGGAAGAAGGCGAAAAAAATCATTTATTAAAAGTAGTTACACTCTACACCCGATCCGGATCCGAGAAAACATGTATATAGAAATCCTGTATGAAATGACGGATGATGGAAGCCGCATCTAGTGCGTAAGATGCTATAGAAATATTTCTATACAGCTACGCGCTGCGCCGGACCGTATTTCCTTTGATTCGGATCGAATGCGGTGCGAAGCCACTGTGAAGGTAGCTGAAGAGCGAAGAACAAAAACTGGTCACTAAATTTAATAATATTATAGACTAAGATAAGATAGAAGGGTGAGCTTTACTAGAAATGTATTTAGAAACGAATTAGGCCAAGAATTGATCCTTGAGGTACCCATACCTACAATCGACCCAGACGAAATTTTGCGATTAACCTCAAGCTTCTGAGTTCAATTACTCAAGAACAACGTTTAAGAAAAGTTTGAGGCGGCAGTTTTCTGATTTATTTAAATACCTATCACGCGGAACGGAATTAAACAACTTAGACAGGTGGCATAATATACATGTTACACAAGACTAAAAGGATATCGTGCCTTAAGCCTTAGGATTGCCAAAAACAAGTTACCTTCACATAAAACCAAAGCTTAATAGCCAGTTCATTACTTTGTATTTCATTGCAATAAAATACAAAGTATAAATGTACAAATTTTAAAACCAACTTCTCTTACCAAACTAACTAACTGTAAATATTAACTAAGTAAAAACATAACCACTTTGTCAAAAACAAGTTTCACTCTAAATTTCACTGAAAACAAAAGGGGAAAGTTTGAATTGTAACCTTTTGTTCAAACTGTTTTGTGATCCTGAAACTGCCAAGTGAATGTCACATTCAAAGACTTGCACTAGAGAACAACTGAGTTTTAAAACTACCCTGTAAAACTTAGGACAATTATTTGTTAAGTATTCAAGTCCTGGCCTTGTTTAATTTATTATTAAGCTCCCGATCGGGGGCGATTCCGTAGCATGTTATTACGTCATTTGGCTATTATTCAAATAGCTGTTTCTCTCGGCCACGTAAATTCTAATACTGTAGAAATATCAATAAATTTATCCAATGGTAATTGGCAACTGGGTGGGTATTCAGGCATTGATTTTAAGTGGGATGATCAATAACGCGTTGTTGACCCAAGACTTATTCTGGAAATGCATTTATCCAATCACATGTGGTTGTTATGATGGTTAAAATGTGAAGAACATCAGAGCTCACATAGAAATCTCTAAACAAAAAGGACAACTAGATATTTACTGTATATGCTCGCTAATACGTGCTTAAGAATCCGCTTTCAAGAATCTTATGACTTTGAAGTGATTTGCTTTATTGTATTCGAAATTTCCAAAATTTAGAGGAATGATTATTCATATCTTTTTCTTTTTGTTGTATTAAAGCAAATTGTACTTTTCAAATTTTTGTTCGATACTTTTTTTATTTGAAAAAGAGGTGTTTTTTAGAGATTTCTCGATATATCTCTTAAACTGTCGGAGCAAACTACATGATTTTTTTCTGAGTGTAAGATATTTTATCGTATTAAAAAGCTGTCAAACAATATTTTCAATAAAATGTACACAATCGTTACAAGAAGCAAAAACAGGTTTTGAGACTTACGTCCTCTAGTTCCGAGCTAAAAGTGTTAAAACAGAACAGGCAATTGTAACCTTTACGGCCACTGGAAAAGACCTTATATTGATCGTTCATGGGATCGACAGCTGAAGTAATTAAGGGTAAATTTTGCCAATCACATACCTTGCCCTTTTGCAGTTCAGCGATCCATTTTCGGAGCTGCACCAGTCGCGACTCCTGCATGGGACTGAGCTCTCCCAGGTACCGCTTTATGTACTCGCTGTCCAGGGCAAATTGATCTGCAAAGAAAACAAAAGAATTAGACTTTGTGATAGATGATTTTATTGCGTATCTCTTGTGAGTTTAGAATAGAATCGTTTCACAACCTGGCGTGGCTAGGATTCGATTCCTACTCGTAACGCAATTGAACACCGATTATGATCCATAGAGGCCGTGTATTCATCGTAAATATAGGTCCGTCAATTTCAAATACATATATTTATATGACAGAGAAACATCTGAGGAAATATTACGTTCAGCTTTGGCATTACTTATTAGAAACAATTGCTCGTCAATTTTATACAACAAATGTACTTAATAGCTTCCATTCTGGACTGTGAGAAAAAGCAAAAACATAGATTGTAACAGCTGCTAACAGAGGTTTTATTGACGTTTTTGCGGGCGATAGGCTGACCACCTGTCACTGTAGTAGTCTCTCTCCATCATTATAATACGGTCTCCAAATTTGTCAAACGTGACATCAGATGGTTTAATAGCCTACCCCGTAAAGGATACAAGCGTGAAGTAGTGTATGTATGTATGTACTTAATTTGTACGAGTGTGGTTTTGAAAATTATTTCAGTGTTCATAACCTTTATTCTTAAGCTAATAATTATGGGTATGTCAATATGTAGGTATTCCTTTTCTATTATATTTCTATTTTGACCTTTGTGGCCTACGCAATGTATTGCAATGTAGTGAAATCAGTTGGTTGACGTAAAAAGGTCAGCAAATAGGTCACGGCCACGACCTAAGTCGCCTGTCCCGGGGTCTGAACGAATTTAGACTTTGTTTTATTCGGAAGATTTTTCACAAGTCTAGCTAGTGTGCTAGTGACAATACCACCGAACAGAAGTAACAAAGATTTGTTGACTTTCATTACATGTTTATCAATGATATTTATAACTTTATTTTATTTTGAAAACTAATCTTTATAAGTCTCGTACTTATACTATAACCTGTGTAACTACTTTATCGTGCGGGTTTGAACGGTTTAAAAACAAATGGTTCCCGAGATAAGTAAGTTATTATTATATTACTATTTATTACAGCCAAACACACCAAATATGTGACCCCAAAGTAAGCTTTTATACCGGGTTACTTTTAATTGGACCCGCATCTGTTCAAGGGTTATAGAACAGGTCAAAACAAAAATTTTCACTATGAAACCACCCCTCCTTAAATTTACCGTTTTTGAGTTATTTCTCATTTCAATTTTAGAAGAGGTGGTCTCGTAGTGAAAATTCTTTGTAAGACTGTGGAGACCACAGTCTAAACTGGTTCAGCTGAAAAATCGAAAAGGTTTTAATCCTGGAACTTGAACCCAGGACCTCTCACGCCGCAGAGCACCTCAAACAAACTCTTCAGTTTCATTTCATTAGTATTAGTATATGCTATGTAGGTAACATCAACGCCACAGATTAAATAAAGTACAATGGAAAAACCGTTTTCAGTGCGGAGGGCTTATTCTCGACAGTAATCCTCTTTCATAATAACACGTCATATTAAAATAAACAATATCCTTTTTTCAGCCCCGCTGATAATCGAATGGCGCAATTTATATGAAAGACTAGCTGTTTCGCGCGGTTTTCGAATCCCGCGGGAATAGCGGGATAAAAAATCCGTTGAGCCGTTCTGCCGTGATTGAGGAACAAGCATTCATACATCCATCCATCCATTCAAACTTTCACATTTCTAATATTAGTAAGATGGATGTAATCGGCTAGTTCTAGCCCTCTAGCTTGCCTAAGTTAGCAACCAAATAACTTTAAACACTTTATACAGGTATTCTAATGATAAATTACCAAAACTAACACACCGATTATGAAAGTCTAAAGTAAATTTCAATAAGTTAATGCTATAGATATAACACAATGGACCAAAAGAGTATGTTAGTATACGCTCAGACCAAGTTTAGGACCGCTCACTTCTTGAACTAGCCTGCCTGAATCTAAAACCATCTAATAATCAATAATCAATGCTCACTGACCTCTTTATTTACCACTGGACTGGCTGTTCCTTAAGTTTGACAGCTATTTTTTTGTGCCTATTTGAAGCGCCACTAGCGAGTAGCGAGTGTCCGCAGAACAAATTTTGACGTATATTGCAAGTGGCTGCCAGAGAAGTGCTTGCTTATTGTTAAGTGAGTTTATATTTTTTAAATATTAATTCGAATTTTATGTTGTTATTGTTATAAGCATTATATAAAAATTATCAAGAATGAGGACATGTGTATATTGTAAGCGACTAGTTTTAGTACCACGGACACTCGCTACGTCCGACAGCGCCAAAATGGCGATTATCAAACGGGCACAAAAGCACTTTGACAGCCGCCAGTCCAGTGGTAAATATAGAGGTCAGTGTCAATGCTCCACAAGGGCCTTCATTTACGTGTCATTGTCCCAGCGGTTGAAAAGGATCCTGTCAGATTCTATATGTTATAAGAAACACGCGTAAATATAAACCAGAACCTTCTAGCTATGACCAGCTCTCCATGTTAATCGCCAGCCCCTTTCTCAACTTATACCGGTTTCAACCAAGTTTGTACAGTGTAACAAGTGAATATCGACAGTTCTGCAACACAAATGCAGCTCATACACTTCGCAACCGTAGGAAGTGATTTACTGCGAGAAGGGGGGCCAATTTTCAACGTGCGTCACAGATGAAATTATGAAGAGCAGCGAGCGTGGGGAGATTCAATCAATATATATAAAACTGTTCCGTTACTGACTGAGTGACTGAGTGACTGAGGTACTGAGGTACTGAGGTACTGAGTGACTGAGTGACTGACAGACAACGTACAGCCGTAACTACTGGGCGTAGAGAGCTGAAATTTGGAACATACATTCTTTAGGGGATGTAGGGGAGCACTAAGGAAGGAATTCCTGAAATTCCCACGGGAACGGGAAATATATGACTTTTTAGTTTGTATGAAAAATCTTATTCCTTGAGTGCACCGATGTGAAACTTGGTGTACAGGTTTTACAATGTGTGTCTGGTTGTGTTATGAAAGGAATTCTCGAAATTCCCACGGGAACGGGAAATATATGATGTTATAGTTTGTATGAAAAAATCCCATCCCTTGAGTGCACGGATGTGATACTTGATATAAAGGTTCCTCAACAAGTGTGTGTTTGTATTATGGAAGGAATTCCTGAAATTCCCACGGGAAGGGGTTGGACTTTTTAGTTTGTATGAAAAATCTTATTCCTTGAGTGCACGGATATGATACTTGGCATAAAGGTTCTCCAAAAAATGACTGGTTGTGTTATGAAAGCAAGGCCCGAAATTTCCACGGGAACGGGAAGTATATGATGTTTTAGTTTGTATGAAAAAATCTTATTCCTTGAGTGCGCGGATGTGATACTTGGTATAAAGGTTCCTCAATAAGTGTCTGTTTGTATTATGTAAGGAATTCCCGAAATTCCTACGAGAAGGGGTTGGACTTTTTAGTTTGTATGAAAAATCTTATTCCTTGAGTGCATGGTTGTGATACTTGGCATGAAGGTTCTTCAAAGAGTGACTGGTTGTGCTATGAAAGGAATTCCTGAAATTCCCACGGGAACGGGAAATAAACGATTTATAGTTTGTATGAAAAAATAAATTCCATGAGTGCACAGTTGTGATACTTAGTATAAAGGTTCCCCAGTGAGTAACTGTTAGTGTTGTGAAAGAAGTTCCCGCCATTCCCACGGGAACACGAAATATTGGACTTTTTAGTTTGTATGAACAATTATTTCTTCAGTGCATGGATGTAATACTTGATATAAAGGTTCTTCAATGACTGGTTGTGTTAAATATAAACAATATTTATGCGCGTACGAAGTTGCGGGCAAAAGCTAGTAGAAATTAAAACTTCCACAGCATCGTTTGGTGTTTCAAGGATACTTCTTTTTATTTATGTGACGTGACAACTTTACTGTTGTTATAATAAAATTAATAGCGATTTAATAGCGTAACATTGGTTAAAATTAGAACACACATAATTCATAGAAAAACAGTCACCTTTGACAATACGACCATTCTGGCGATGGGGTAACCTGTCTGCTCTAAAAGATGATTGCTATTGAGTTTCTTGCCACTTCTTCTCAACAGATCGACTTTCCCAAGTAGTGGTAGATTCAGTTAGATTTGTAAATAGTTTGACTATTTTAAGCGTATTGAAATACCTACGAAATAAAGTATTTTTTGACTTTGAATTTGAACGTGGTATAGATAAAGTGACCCACCAATCACCCTGTATATACAGAATTCGAAATTCAAGTACCGTACGTGATAGTCTAAGATCATAAAAGAAGAGAAAAAAAATAATTAAATATTTACTGAGTAAACTTAACCGAAAGTTAAAGAATTCATTACGCAACGCAGTATACAAGCGATATACAATAGATACTTAGCGGGTGGTGGTGTGCGTGTGGTGGGAACACTACTGTGTGCGTGTTGACTGAGGCGGCGCGTCGGAAAGTCTAGTAATGTATCTTTATTTATTTACAGGGAATATCTGGTGAAAATTTAAGTACCTACTTTACTCAATTACTTTTATTAAATAATTATGACCAGACACGGGTGCTCTCCTTCAATATATAAAATTTGTCACCAGTCAACCTGTATGTATTTATATTCTAGGTTCCCCCCTAGTTTGCTACATTGTATCCATAGATGTGATTGTCTTGGAATTTTATTTATTATAATAAGCTGAAAATCTTTGAAATATTTGTCATGTACACTCAAACATACAACCTTTTGCTTATCCGCAGAGGTCGTATACCGACTACAAAAGGACTTAGCTCTTATAAATTAGCAAGACTGAATCGCCGGCGTTGGTTCTGCAGAAGTCTCAAGCCCTGATTTCATACCTTATTACCCTGGCTCAATAAGTCTCATTGACTCTGCTTTCACTGGAACTGAATCTGCTCATCAAAGGATTTTAAAAGCCAACTAATAGCCATGGAGGATTTCCAAATTATCATATACTTTTGAACCTATACTTAAACCTATACTTTTGAACCTAACTTACTCCTAGAGTGAGATCGTCAAATGCAAGTTTTTTTAAATGTCTGCGTTCAACAAGCAAAGGCTAAGCTAATATTAGTGTAAATGGTCTGGAAATTTATAAAATAGCAGTTTTCAAAACCTAAAATATTTTCTAGCCCGTAAAGGTAAAAACGAAGTCTTGGTTAAAAATGTGTGAAATATTCACAATCACATATACTCATACAACATGCTAATGTTAAATTTTAAATGTAGTTTAAGATAATCTCAATGTAGCGCTTGAAATTCACTCAAAAACATTTTTGCGTTTTTAAGTAATAAAAGATCCATCCATACACTATTTGCTACCATGCACACGCTTATGAATTTAGTATACCTAATATGATGAGTGAGTGATAAATTTAAAAGGGTCGTAAAACATTTGCACAAATAAAGATTTATAGAGCACTTAAAACACCCGCTGTAAAAGAAAAAGACCTGTCCGTAACCTTAATAAGTAGCACAATTACATATATTTTAATAATCAGTTACGAGTCTTTAATTAAGGACTTGTTAAACTCCATTACTTGTACAAAACTGTATTATAACCACCGACAGAACAAAATTGAAAGAAGCACGCAATAGTAAATTGTTTTATAATTGTTTTCCCGCGTGTTGAGAATCTGCCTCCATTGTTATACACAAGTTGTGGTCCTGACACGGTGAGCTATATTTGCAAACAAAACAATACAATACAAAAACCCTTTATCGCACACCACATACTATAAAATACAATATGACTAAAATTTAAAAAAGAGATGGTACAATGGGCGGCCTTATCGCTAAGAGCGATGTCTTCCAAGCAATCTTAGAATGGACAAGAATAGCTATAATTGATGTAACTAGGTGTTGCAGCGATGGCCACTTTGGCGATGGGGTAAACCTGTCTGCCTCAGACGCCAGTGGTTGCGGGTTCGATTCCCGCACGGAACAAGAAAAAAAAAATGTTCCGTGTCTTCGTGTTTATCGTGATTTTAATTTCATGTTAACATTCGATTTCTATACAACACGATTTGGAATCCAAAAGTTCTCTGTCCTTTAATTTTAAGCTAAGTGATTTTGACTTTATATGAACTATATTTAACCGAATGAGAAAACAACGTAAATAATAATCGTACATGAATCATATTTCTGGGTTTTGACAGAACTTTGTCGACTCGTATCTATACGAATTTTCGTATAGTATGGAGACGTTTTGTTAGCAATAATTGAAATCTATCCATTGCTGCACGGCCAGCTTTAATACATATGTGCCTTGTTAATTTTGAATGTTTGTAAACATGTTGTACTCCTAAATAACTGTAAACTAAAAATTACAATGATACTAAAAACTTGTAACCGTCTCCATACTATACGAACATTCGTAAACAAACGAGTCGATAAAGTTCTGTGCTCGCACCGCAGATAGTTAAAACGTTAGCGTTTTTCCTGATTTAAGGAACAAATTAAAATATAACGTCGACTCAAACATTAACCACATGACACTTGTTTTGACTTATCTATTGACAGTTGACACGTACGTACACGCTGTCATCGTTACTTACTGACTTTATATTTGTGCTTCATTTGAAGATAGCACCAATCATAAATCAGTGAAACATCATATTGTGTATTTTCCTAGTTCAGATTTCCTCGCTTTGTTTAACAATGAACTAATCAGCATACGTGTTTGCAAGCTATTCGTATTAATAAACATAGATACTACTATATTTGCTCTGAAACTGATGACTACGTAAAATTTTGTATTTTCAACCGACTTCCAAAAAAGGAGGAGGTTCTCAATTCGTCTGTATGTCTTTTTTTGTGTCTTTTTTACACGATATTTCGGACAATTATGGATCTATTTTAAAAATTCTAAAATTTTAAAGTTTTGAAAAATAAGTATGTATGAGGTCGGAGAATGTTTACGTGGATGACATCATAACTCAGCCAAAATTTTGATGTGAAGTCGGTTTTTTTATTCCTTGATTATAATTATTATATTTTCCTTCCTATTTTAGCTACTTGATGTAAACGCATCATTTTATATTTAAATTTGACGACCGGCTGGTGTAGTGGTAACATACATTGCTTTCTATGCCAGAGGTCCTAGGAACGAATCCCGGCGGCGGCGGATATTTGTGTGATGAACACAGATATTAGCCGTCAAGTCATGGATGTTTATATGTTTATTTAAGTTTATTCTAATAAAAAATATGTATTTATTCAATACTAGCTGTGACCCGCGACTTCGTCCGCGTGGATACCGTTTATTAGAGTTGGATAAATACTATTATTATATCCTCCTTGAAGTTAAAACTTGCCTTATTCTAAATTTCGTCAAAATCGACTCAGTAGTTTAGCTGTGAAAGCGTTACTGATAGATAAACAGACAGAATTACTTCAAAAACTGTTACAACAAAGCAGTGATCCGCAGTTTCACCTAGGTTTTGTGAAAAAGTATAGGTAGGTAGGTATATTACATAGATGATGCCCGCGACTTCGTCTGTATTGAATTAGTATTTCGAGTAGGTTATTTTCTTCTCCAAGGTCCTAACTATCTTTAATAACAAAAATAAAAATGAAGAATCTTCGCCCATATATTAAGTATAACTCCTAACCACAAACATAGGTAGGTAACTATCTATTAGGTACATTACAAAGGCGCATAGCGTTATAAACAAATCGGGTGCCAAAGTGCCTTAAATTTTAATATTGTCTTAAGTTTTCGCGATAACTATTATGTATGACTATTAAATAAAACACTTTTTAATCGGATTTATCGCGTATATTTACATTTTAAATTTTAACAGTCGCTCGTGACCACGGGGTCTGCAAAGACACCAAAACGTCGAGTTAAAATGTAAAATATAAATAATACGCCATTAATCCGGTTAAAATAAAAAGTGTTTTATTTAATGCCTTCAATTTTACTTAATTCATGCAATATCTTCATTAATTATACTTAGCTTATTGTTATTCCAGGTAAAGCTAAGTAGTTTTTGCGTGAAAGAATAGCAAAAATCCATCCATCCAGCCATTATCAGTGTACATACAATACTACCTATAGTTATGTATGGCTGCTTTTCACTGCCAAACGGCTAAGCCAATATTAATGTAATTTGGTATACTTAGTAGTTAACACATACGTTACTTTTTATTCCGAAGAAATCTACGGTTTCTGACTTCCAAGAGGCAGAAACGATCATGAAATAAACAAAACCTTGATTTCCATTTTATCTCTGTATGTACAGAAGGCAGTACATCAAGCGTTACAAATCTGTCAAAATTTTTTACTTGAATTTGAACTCTATGCCCTCGATAATAAGTTAAAATTGGTTGGGGAAATTTGACAGGTAATGTAACGCTTGTTCCTTCTGTACCTACCTACCTATATTAAATCGCGCAAAAGCTTGCGCTCGCCTCCCGCCTTTTTATACCCTACCGCCGCGCCGCAAGCCGCGTCGAGCGCGGCAACCGTTACGCAAAAATAATCCCTATATCATTCAGTATTCACGCGCGATGGGTTATTAGCGTATTTCATGTATAAGTTTGGTGTTTCTATACCGATTTCTATGATTCTTTTTTTATTGAATAGGTAATAATGTTAATTTTTTTTAATTAGGGATGAGTGAGATATTATAAACGTAAGAGTAAACAAATATAATCAGAAAGCTCCGAACTGCTAAGATATCGGGATTTACACGTGTTATTGTGAGTCAACCATAAAATATAGACATATACTGTTGTAGGATATTTTTTATATAATTTTATGAAGAATATTTCTGTCATACATGATTTCTATGTAGCTTTAACTATTAAGGCTGCACACGCGACGGAAGCTTAAAAAATGAAGTAACTTCTCCCTTTTTTCCAACATTTCCCTTCACTGCTCTGCTCCTATTGATTGTAGCGTGATAATAAGTATACTATAACCTGCCCAGGAGTATGAAGAATAATTTTACCAAGTTTCGTTAAAATCCGTCGAGTAGTTTTTGTTTCTATAAGGAACATACAGACAGACAGACAGACAAAAATTTTACTGATTGCATTTTTGGCATCAGTATCGATCACCAATCACCCCCTGATAGTTATTTTGAAAAAATATTTCATGTACAGAATTGACCTCTCTACAGATTTATTATAAGTATAGATAGATAGATATAGATAGATGTATGTTTATATATTTCTTAAGGATATCAGTTATCTAGTATCCATAACACAAGTTCTGTAAGAAACTTTATTTGAGCTAGATAATGTTGTGTGTCAGTAATATTTGTGAAAAAAAATTGTAGAATATTACAATAGGTACCTACTAGCTGTTTCACACGTTTTTACGGAATTTGAAATTTCGCGGAAATATCTGGATAAAAAATCTTTGTTCTAATCCAGACTGTACGCTATTACTATGCCAAATTTGATCTAAATCATTTGAGCCGTTCTGCCGTGATTGAGGAACAAACATCCAATATTCCATCCAAACTTTCACATTTATAATATTAGTGTGACATATTTTTTTAGTGAAGTTTTACCTCAACCTCACCTGATAGTAAGTGAAAATGAGGTCCAAAATGAATGCAATCGGACGGATTGAGGATAAGGAATGACTGGCTCTTTATAAAATATTGCCTGACGGATTCTTCCATGCTGGACTGGGAGCGAAAGAAAAACATAGAATATACCAGCTGCTTCTCTTCCCGGGCATACTGTAAGTCAGCTAAGGGGCAGAGGTTTAATTGTCATTTTTGTGGGCAATAGGCTGACCCCCTGTCACTGCAATAGCCTCTCTTCATCACTATAATACCTCATTTGCCAAACGTGACATCAGATGGTCTTATAACCTCTGGTGTTCTGCCTTCCCCATAAGGGATACAGGCGTATATATGTATGCCGGACGGAACATATCACCGGTCGTCAGAGAGGAATTACGTCACATCAAAATAAAAATTATCTCAGTGTTTGGTTAGAGTTTTTAAAATTAAATGGTAAAGCAATCGATACATTTAATGATTTTCTTTTAAGAATCAATACAGTTTATTAGGCGATTAGACAGATATAATATCTTATTTTTATAGCAAAGAAATCAACCATGTAGGGATTACAGACATTGCAGTTTAGTACCTCCCATTAAAGTACAAACGACTTGATACTGGTACAAACCGATATTTCTGGACCACAGACAGCACTTAGCACGAGAATAGACGCCATATCTGATAAAATATCACATATCGAATGTCACATAAACGCAATGAAGTCGCTTTTGATTGGGTTGATAAATAATATTACTGACAGATGTGATCCTTTAAATATAAATGATGATATTAAGTTTGTTACCAGATTCGCAGTTAAAAATAGGCAGTGAGTTGGATTTTCTAGGCCTGACAGTAAAATATACGCAAAGGACCACCTTTTCCCCAAAAAATTATAACTCTTTTAGAAAACAGGAAGCTATCCAATTTTCTGGGTTTATAAATAGCTAAAATAGCTCTATTAAATCCATATTCCCTCAGATGTACCTCAAGGATATTAAGGACTTCCTTTTCAATGCTGAAAGAATTAGGAATCTATAAGTTTTATTTTTAGTTTTTCGAGAGTTTGTCTTAAATTAATTATTTAAGGACTTCTATTAAATTACCTTTCTTATCGACCTAACAGACATTCATAAATTACCAAAATAAGCGTAACTTTTAGCGTCCATTGCTCATGTTTCATAATCCACTACGTACAGTCTAAAAGCAGGCACCAAGCATCCTTCAAATAATGCAAAGTTATTCAATAACGCCACTATGCACAAGCACACTCGGCTTCCGTTGACAAAGTTCCAATTGATCTCGCATTCTATGCAGCCGCAACCTTGTCGCAGTAACGCTGCACTCCGACACTGAATGCTTAACGCGTCCGGAGCATAACTCAATGCGAAACAATTCAAAATCGACTCTAAAGTTATTACAGATACATATGAAATTTCAAGGCAAAGTTTGTAGTGGGGAAAATTTTACGTTGCATTTCCGTGTATTAATTAGACGAGGTTCCGCTTGCAGGGACACGCAACCGGAGATGGAACCTTGTGCAACTAAGTAGGTCACGGCTTGGAGAGCCAAGGTCGGGAGCGTGCAGCTTTTTCTATAATGTATTCAGCAATCAACGATATTTTCAGAGAATTTCATTTTTAATTGGCAGAACAAAACGAGTTTTCCTTTTAATGAAAGTTGTTCGAGCAATGCAGGTTTTCTTTTTGCAGTAAATATGAAGTTGATTATGTATTAAAATATTCCGATACCTTGATTGGATTCTATTAACTAGGAAATATGCAAACTCGATTTCGCGAGATCTCATC
The DNA here is from genome assembly GCA_944452665.1 of Stenoptilia bipunctidactyla. Lineage (NCBI taxonomy): Eukaryota > Metazoa > Arthropoda > Insecta > Lepidoptera > Pterophoridae > Stenoptilia > Stenoptilia bipunctidactyla. Next base: position 23,253,590 of record OX101729.1, on the reverse strand, counting down.
AACATTTCAGATTGCACAGTTCCACATATATTTGAAAGCGCGTCTAACCGATCCATAACGCCCGCCAGAGTTTTTTTCCTATAACAGCCCCTTTCCGTTTTATAACCCAGGTATAACCGTGCTTTCTAATTGAACCGCCTTAAGAGTAACCTTAGTTGCTATGCAGGTAAAGAGAAAAATGTGGCAATAAACTTACAGGTGTTGCTCCTGGTATTGGCTTCTCCAGTAAACCTTGGGTCGGCTTTAATTAGTCATACTTACTTAACATAATTAATTAAAGCCGGCTGGCTGGAATGTCTTTTACCGTCAGGTTAATTCATTTCTCCTTTTCAGGCTTTCGTTACATAAAAAAACTTAATGTCTACGTCTCCAAGTATGTGTACAATATACTTTAAATGTGTCCAAAGATTTTCATGGTCGAACTCTAAATACTTAAGGATGCTGTTAAAAAGCTGTAAAGGAATACGCGATAGGAATACGTAATGTAAATCTGAAGACATGCCGGTTTAAAGTAATTCGATTCAAACAATATCTTTTATATGTTGTGTAGTCAGTTTTCCAACAACAGAACGACTCCCAACTACCAAGTCGTGATATTTTAATAAAAGTTATGTTTATTTATCTGCTCCCGCTAAACTTCTAAACGACTTATCATGTTTCTATAATTTAGATATTATATACCCGTCGTTTGTTTTCTAGGTCTTGGAGTTCAAATTTATTCACTTTACATAGGAAGGATACATGTCCATGCTGGACTGGGAGCGAAAGAAAAACATAGAATATGCCAGCTGCTTCTCTTCCCGGTCATTCTGTAAAAGTCAGTTAAGGGACAGAGGTTTTATTGGCGTTTCGGTTGGCGATAGGTTGTCACTGCAATAGTCTCTCCCCATCATTACAATACTTAAAATTTTCCAAAGGTGAGTTTAGATGTTTTTATAGCCTCTGGTATTCTGCCTACCCCATAATGGATACAGGCGTGAAGTTATGTATGTATGTATGATACCCGCCACGGGCGGCATGTAGTAAAAGGCGATTTATCGAAGTGATTTCCGCTCGCAGGCACTTGTAGAGTTCACCCTTAATTTATATTTTTATGTTATTGTAAACAAACAAATATTTGGGTTACCTGACGCCTAAGTAATTGCCACCATACGTAGACTCCTGCAACTTTGAATTTGTTTTTTTTTATGTTTATTTTTTTAATTTAAAGTGCCTCTGACTTGTGAAAACAAACTTGCTAGACTTGGTTCGGTTCTACTGCTAGACTGGATGTGGTTCACCCGAAAAAGACACCAAAACGAATTAAAATGTAAAATTAAATTAAACGCAATATACGTCTTTTATTTATCATTTATAATTAGTTTCAGTTGTCTTTACATATAATTATAAATACTATTTAGTTCCAATAAGTTACTATTGCCTTTTATTATTCGTATTTCCAATTGAAAACCTTCAGAAAACCCCTAACGCTACATTTCAATCGGATTTCAAGAAAAATTTAGACCACTCTGTTCTAAAAATAACTGTATCCCAAAATAACTGTAACCCAGCCTTGGGAAGCCTCGCAAAAAAACAAAAGAAAACTGGAAATATAAAAACGCTTTTCAAGTTTTATTTACGGTGCGAAATATCCCGTGACGTCATCACGACGCACTGCGAGGGTTGTCGCCCACGCGTTTGTCAAAGCTCAACCACAGGAAGTATTGAATTTTCAGTAGGAATGAATACTAATTAGCGAATACAATTGATAGCCATCCAGAGAGCGTTATTTACACTAATTAAAATTTAACGAGCCATTTCGAATGATTGATACGACGGGTCTTTTGTTTGGCCTAATTGTTGAGCCTAGTCAAGTGAATTGGTAATTGTAGATGCTTAATGTTTCGTTCGGGTTAGACTTAAATCTAATAAATATTTCTAAAAATTACAACATATTATCTAGCCCAGGTTAAGTTGCATAAATTACTTGTACTATGGATATATACAATATAAAATAATAATAATAATGTTGGAAATAAATTTAATTTGACTTGACAGTTAATATTTTCATTCTTCACATTTCGTTCATCATATAAAGACTAACCCGCACCGAGAATGATATTAATTCGAATAATATTCATATAAAACTATAGACAAATTCAAAAATACCTTCTTTTTTGAAGTCGGTTGAAACGATTAAAAAAAGTTAAAGTGCAAGTCCTTAGAAAAAATATCTATATACGACACTTTTCACTGCCCACGAAATAAAACGAAGGGCAAAAAGACGAACAAGTGTTCTATTTTAATTATTATACTAAACACTTGCATTACAATGAGTAAACAAAAACCTTAACATGGCTTTAATCATATAGCGGAAAAGAACTGTCCTACGCTCATCGTTAAGAACTAACTTTCGTTAATAACACTGCTCTAAGAAATGTATCGTTGGAACTCATAAAAAGTGTCGTATATACAGGGCTGATTTCTAGTCACCGGTCAAATTTTTTTTACGTAATAAGTATCATTTATAGAAGCCATTTTTACAAAACAAAAAAGGCATATATATTTTTTTCATCACTTTAAATTACGAATGAATACCATTAAAATAAAGACGACTACGCGCTACTACAAAAAGCTTGTAGTACTACGCGATAGTACTATCAGCGAGATTCCGCGTCGAAGTAGCTATGTCCATCAACAGAAACTATTTATAAAAAAGTTTTTGATGCCATATCTTAATTTTTGTACTGGGCGATACAAAAATAAATATGCAGGTATGTTTATTTCGTTTCAAAGAAAATTACATTTAAATTTGGCTGGTTACTGAAAAACAACCCTGTATTATGCTTTAGGAAAACAAGGCCGATGTCCCGTGTTGTTATTTCCGCCACGATTTTATCCACCTTCGAGAGATAAAGTCTTTTTGGCTGTCAAGAGTTGATAAACTAAGATCTTATGATTGTTAAGGCAACTTCAATTAGCTTATTTTCTTTGTCACCAAAAGGGATTACTGTTTGATAGTAAATAATATAAGAAGCCCTTCAGCCTTATCACGTATCAACTTTATTTGTATTCTGAATACGCTGAGCTTTTCAGCCTTATTATAAACAATCAAATTATCAGCTACCTTTATCCATGCTGCCCTTGGATATGTATTGAATAAGATGCGACTAAACCGAGGCAATAACCACGGGACCACGTAGCTTCGGCGCTGATGTATTCCATTTTTATTTTATGCAGAGCCAGTTCTTTTACTTGGAACACTACTCACGTCACGTCAATATCAGGTGAAATTAAGATAGAAATTCAACTTTAAAAGGCATAATTTGAATGGAAGAGGAATAACTCAAACGACTTGTGTAATATTTTAAAAGTACGTTTATTTACAAGATTCAAATACTTATGTAGCAGATATGTTTGATTCAGGAACTCAACAATTTCTCAAGAACATACTCAAGTGATCAGTTTCGTGGTCATCTTGAAAGACAGATTTAATAGGTATACTGAGGACTGCGGAATTTGTTACGAAAATTAAAGATTTGATGAAAGAGATTGATGAGTTTCCTGGTCCTAACTTTCAATGTCCATACCACGGAGGAAATATATAGAGGAGCTGCCCTATCCGGTTTTTTCTAGGGACTCAAGTGAAGCTTACGCGCGGGGTGCGGGAGGGGTAAGCGGTGGGTTATGGCCAATCATAGCCAAACAGGCGATGGCATTAGTCACCTAGTAGCGAGTAGTAAAAACCGGTTGAAACATAAGGTTAAAATATTCACATGATCATCAAAAAAGTTCAGCTATACTTTACTAGGTGGCTCTAGTTTTTTAACGAAATTTCATACGTTCCAAATCTGTCAGAAAAAACCGCGAAATAAAAGTATTTCTACTTGACGGCAGATAACGCAACCTTTTTTCGCGGCATAAAAATCACCTAGGCAACAAATAACAATCTGAAATTTTGGACACAAATAATTCGAAAATAAACAATTTGTAAAAAATAATTATGAATGAAAGTATCTTCGTGTTAAGTTAATTTTATTTGGATTGTCAATGTAATTCCTTTATAAAAGTATAGGAAACTAAATTTTACATCGAGAAACATATGCAGGATTTAATTTTTTTTAATATCTACGCGTGTACATACTTCACAGAAGTCAGCGACGAACTGACGCCAGAGCCTCTAGCGAGGAATAGCTTGCACTAAAGGCTGTGACGTCAGGACAACCCAAATTGAAGCTGTGCAACTTTGCTTACAGCAGCTCTACTATGTATCTGCTTTGTGGTCCATACCGAATATCACCAATAATTAAATATGTGCTTGCTTTTCATAAAACCTTTCACATCAACACCACATTTCACTTAGAAAGTTGGTCGCTGCCATGGGCTGTTTTTAAGAGACACTACCAATGAGCTGTAAGCACTTACCGTTGATATGACAAATCACGTTATCAAAATACAATAATACAATTCAATTTCTACTGTCTTACAAGAATTACTAAGTTTAAGTTTAAAATCCTATACAATTTGCATTTTATACAGTTAAGTTTTCAGTCAATATAACTAAATAAATGTCTTATAAAACAATATAAGTATAAACAAAAGGGTATTCGAGATAGATTTCATTTTCAATAAAAAAATAGTTTCGTGGTCAACAGACGAACGAACTTGATTCAGACTGACGATCGATTCGAACCTGTCTCCCCTGTTTCCACATTTAGTTTAAAACGGTCAAAACCGAGCTGAAACAAGTTCTTTGATCTATACAAACCCACATATTGATCTTGTATAAAAAAACCTAATTATTACATACTCACTTTTGCATATATGCATACCAATCAGTTCATTCATCTTACCTTACGTTACCAGTAACCATCATAACTCATGATGGGCATCGGAGTCGGGACCCTCGTTGCTTTTTCTGATCAGCAGTAAATACACTACAGTCAACCCTGTGATGATGAAGAGGAACACATCAGGTCTAAGGATTACCCTCGTGGAAACCTCAGGTCGTACATAAGGATTCTTCCTAGGGATATCGTAGGAGACATTCCTTTCTCCTCTCATACTGACTCTTGCAGCGTATTGCATTCGAAGTCTCATTATTCGTTTTTTGAAGCGCTCAGTGGATTTACGTTTTTCAATCATTGACGGGCTCGTTTTCGCAATGGTGAATTTGCAGCTGTCGCTAAATGTTAATTTTGGCACCTTGGATTCTCGTTGTGAATAAGTTGTCAATATCACTGGAGTTGACTCCGATAGTTGTCTTGATGGAGCGCTTCTTCTCGACAGGATGCTGGTCACGGATGGCCGCTTGATCGTGGAAGGAACGGGGTTTGTACAAGAGATGGGTTCCGAGCTAGCGCAGTGACCCTTGCTAGAGCAGGGATCCGTGCCGGGAGCCGTATCCGTGAAAGGCCAGTGATTCGCGCTCGAGCAGTGACCCTTGTTAGAAGCTGTTTCCTTTATAGGCCAGTGATTCGTGCTATGACAGTGATCCGTGCTAGAAGCGGTATCCGTGATAGGCCGGTGATTCGCGCTAGGGCTGTCATCCGTGCTAGGAACGGTATCAGTGGTAGATAAGTGATTCGTGCTAGAGCAGATATGCGAGCGAGAAACGTGATCCGTGACCGGGCGGTGATGCGAACTAGGGCAGTGATGCGTGCTAGAAGCAGGATCCTTCATAGTACAGCGATGCGTGCTAGAAGCAGGATCCTTCATAGTACAGCGACACGTGCTAGAGCAGTGACGCGTGCTAGAAGCAGGATCCTTCATAGTACAGGGATGCGTGCTAGAAGCAGGATCCTTCATAGTACAGGGATGCGTGCTAGAGCAGTGATGCTTACTTGAAGCTGATTCCGTAATAGGGTAGTGATGCGTGTTAGGGCAGTGATCTGCGCTTATGCAGGAGTCCGAGCTAGTGTCTGGATCCGTGTTATGAGCGGGATCTGTGGACAAGGCGAGGAAAGGAAATGGTGAAGGGTGGCTTAAAAGGATTAAGGAGTTAGTAAGGAAAGGCAAGCATAGGAAAAGTAAACTTGTAAAGGATCCAATAAGTAGACTGTTCAACGGATTTCGTGAGGTTTCGAGATACATTGGACATTGAGGGGTGGTAATTTAATTGAATTAAAATAGAAAGTTTCAAATAAAATTCGTTGACTTATACCTATTGCATTTGTATGATGTTATATTTGTTTACCAAATGCTATGCTTTCAACATCTTCGCCAAGTGACTGATTTTTTTTTCCAATCTGTATAAAATATATTTAAAACGAAGTCCCCGATAATCAAGGTTTTATTTAACTGTAGTATAACGATGACTATTATAGAAGTCGTAAAATTTAAACCACTTTTTTTATCTTTATTAGATTTTGTTTTTTGTTTTTTCTATTTTTTTTCTATTTATGCGATTTTAAACCATGACTACAGCCGCGTTTGACAATCCCCCTGATGGTAAGTTAAGATAACAGGTCATAAGGACGTTATTAAAGGACTGGCTCTTCAAATAAAGTTCGGTAATATTTGGCGGCAGAATTTACACGAAGGATGGCCGATGCCAAGCGGAGGACGCTCGTTTCAGTCTCTAATTCAGTCTACTTGATCGAAATATAAGCTTGATTTCAGCGTGAGTAACGTAAAGATGAAAACCCTGCGCAAAATTTCTGGAGGTTATCATCGTTTAAGAAATTTATGGCGAATTGGTGACAGACTTCACAGGAAGATGTAATCTATAACTCATGCAGCAAAAATTGGGCCAATAACACAAAGGCACCTTTTAGTATACATATAAAAAGATGAGACGTTTGTCCTCTAGACTGAAAGACCTCATCGAAGCCGTACCTTAGCTAGTAGACATAACTTATTAATTCCGTACCAAATAACTTTTTTCAAAGTTATTAAACTTTAAAGTTGAGTAATGTATTATGAACTAGCTGTTGCGCGCGGTTTTACCCGCGCAATATCGATTCCCGCGAGATTTTCGGGATAAAAAAGAGCCTATACGGATTCGGAAAAATCCCTCTAAGTAATGGTAAAAGAAATTTTTAAATCGGTCCAGTACTTTTTGAGCCTATTCAATACAAACATACAAAAATACAAAGGTTTCCTCTTTATAATATTAGTATACATGTCACAGGTGCAGAATTGTAGTCACGGACTCGACAACAAGGACTGCGTCGATATTTACCATTTTTCAAATATCAAAAAGAACTAGGTTTAAAAGAGCACGCGGTGATATATTTTATTCAGTACTATACGACTCGTGCTACTAAAACCATAAATTATTTACATGAGAAGTAGCATATGCAGAGAAAAAACCAGCTTGCTTTCAAAGGACTCAGTATCTAGTGTGTGTAGCATATGTACATCAACACATGTTCTCAAATAAAATAAGTTATGTACTTTATGTAGTTCTTACCACTTATACTTGTTTGTACACAAATAAGCTGTCCAACGAAAAAAGCCAAAACCTACTAATAGAAGAAGCTAAAAAGTTATTTTGTTTGTTTGAGAAGATAGGACCAATCTTGGAAACAATTCTTTTGTATGAGACAGCCCAGCTCTTGAGGAAAGTAGTAGGCTATATTGTATCAAGAAACTTCTATAGGATAAAATGTGACGCGGGTTAAAGGAGGTTTTATCGTAACGCTCAAATATTATTAGCTCATTCTAAAGGCAAAAGGCCAAGACTATGGCCCGTCTTGTATTGTGTATGTATTGTGATAAATCTATAAAATTCAAGCTTTCAAGATCCTGCTGAGACTTTAGATCGTTTTTATCGTAACGGTTCTCAAGACTTCTCCGATGTACGTCTGAAGTTTTTAACTAGCATTGGCTTGAAAATTAAGTTTTTCTTTTTGCCCAGCAGTAAACGTAGAAGACATCGATTATTAATGGTAAGTGGCCACTTTACCCAAGCAATTTGTCATTAACCTAATAGAATTCTTAGCCTTGAGTTAATTAATCATAATTGGAACAAATCCTCGCGAAAATCAAGAACTGACATGCCTAAACCTAGTTTAATTTTTTTAACTGAACAAAGTAAACCTCTTGCAAGTACTTAACCCGCGAACTTGCGGTCTTTCGTATGTACCTTCACAACGTTCACACTTTCGCCTCGCAAATCACAAAAGGGCGTCGACAAAGGTCAAGTGCCCTAGTGTTAACATGAAAAGCGACATTAGTCGGAAAAGGGCACTTTCGGAACACTCGCGACGTGTTGGCCTGTTTACTAACTTTTGTTGGTTTAAGGTAGAAGCATATTGTTGTAATTGCTGTGGATTTTTACACACAACAGCTCATAAAAAGACAAGAATGTGATGATAGTTAAGGCTGAAACATCAATAATTTGAAGCAGATTTTAGTGCAAAAAATTCAGTTTTCCTAGTCAAAGCGGCCATTGAAAAGATGTAAGGTTGATCACCAGCCATTTAAAACGATCTATACATCAAATCGTACTTTGACAAGTAAGAAGTAGAATTCAATTCTAGTAATTTTAATAACTTAGGAAAGCAATTTCAAACTGTAAAAAAGGCATGTACAGCAATAGGAATGAACAGAAAATCCAACAAAAACTTTATTGTAGGTTCTTATTCATAGCCAAAAACAAATTTAGAGATAGACTAATCCGGGAAAACGATTAACACGTTGTCAAGGAACGTGCAGAAGGACAAATGTTGGGTTGATGCAAAGTCCATCCCAAGTATCTACCGAATAACAGACATAATATTGAAAATAAAACAATTGTGCGACAGTTAATAATCGGATCGGAGAAGTTATTTCATACAAAAAGGCAGCTAGATGAAAATTAATCACCAAGACAGACCACAAAAACATATACAAACAAATGAACGAAAGATAAAGTGCATGAGTGAGTTTTCAATTCAGCCATGGTTCGGCAAAGGTAAATGTTTCGTATAGGTTTAAAACGACAAAATTGTTTCTGATTTATACATTTTTATTTTCTCTATGGTGTACCTAATCATGACATCAGTCAGCAATCGTACGGCCAAATAGGTAAAAAAAAGACTATTATTCACATAAATAATTCGTTACGCTATGCATAATACGCATATCAAATTTAGTTCTAATGCTCATTTTCTACCCTGGTTTAACGGACTATAACCTTATTTTTATAGTCATATTTTTTTTATTTTTTTTTATAATTGACTAAATCCGCGTTTGACCTCAATCTCACCTGATGGTAAGTGACGATGAGGCCGAAGATGAAAGCACACGGGCTTAGGAAGGAACTGGCTCTTTATACAATATTGCCGGAACACATTACCGCCGGAGCGGTAACATTTGGCGGCAGACTTTATATAAAGGGTGGTCGCTAGCCAGGCGGACCCAGAAGAGATCCTACCACCAAGCAAAAAAATATATAATAATAGCAGAATCAAGTAGGTTACTTATAGTCTTCTCAGTCCATTACGGGTATTATCTAGGCAATGTCCTTTGGTGCTCTTTTGCCCTTCATTGCCCAGGAGTATAAGGCATACACAAGCACTATTGATCGCTTTTAAGGCAGTGGAGACAACTTTTTATACATATAAAAGGGATTTCTGAAATAAAAACAGACTTAAAGACGATTTTTTATTTATCAGAATTGAACGATCTCGAAAATTCTGTTAGGTACTCAGATATTGGTTTTGGAATTGTCTACGATAGCAGTCAAATACTAAATTCCTTACAACTACATATTATGATGCTATTTTATTTCTAAATACAGGGTAACTGGACTGGACGTGATAGGTTGAGTTCATACATGAAGAGAAAAAATAAATATTAATTATTTACTGAGTAAACTTAACCGAAAGTTACAGATTTCATTAGGCAACGCATGGTTACATAAGCGTAATACAATAGATACTTAGCGGGTGGTGGTGTGCGTGTGGCTGAAACACTACTGTGTGCGTGTTGACTGAGGTGGCACATCAGGAAAAGAGTAGTATAGATAATTAACTAAAGCTGGCGCGTTCAACACATTTACACATTGCTCTTGTGTAGTGTCTGTGAATAAGCGCGAGGCGTGACGTCGTACTGTATTCGCATCATGAAAAGTCTGTCCGTCTCTCTCGTGCACGTTTAGCTTATGAGACTGGAGGGGACAGATATTCTACAGGGATTCTACTGTTTATAGATACAGCGTGATCTTGTGATCGCGTTTGATTATTTATTTGCAGTGAACGCAAAAAATATATAGAAGTGTAACCAGGTTTCGTGTTTAGTTCGTAGTTGGCAGGAAATGTCTTCGACCGTATTTATCAATTAAAATATATAAAATGCCTAATTGCGCTATAAAATGGTTTGTAAATCTATCACACCTACATAATATAAATGCAAGATAAAAGCAATAATGTAATAACCATAATACATTATTACAAGTAACACATTGTATTTATTTATCTACAACGCACCCATCTTGCTAAAACCTAACTCTAGTCAACACTTGAACTAGAATCGCATTTTGAATCAAAATCATTTATTTTTGCACATACTGTATAGCGAAATTGCATATCTGTGAGTGCTGTGAACGTGCCAGCTTTAGTTAACAAAGCAATAATGTCTCTTTATTTATTTGTAGGGAATTCTGTTGAAAAATTAGGTACCTACTTTTATTACATAATTATGATCAGAATCGAGTACAGGGTGCTCTCTTTCAATGTCTAAAATTTGTCACCAGTCACCCTGTAAACCTACCTAACTGACCCGGACCCGTTTGAATTAATTTACTATTAAAATTTTATAGGTAACAGTGAATTAAACCAAAACTCTAAAAATACCAATTTTCAATCTTAACTAAAGCAGAAATTTCAAAAAAATATTAAACTTCTCTAATCAAACTTTTGGGACACAAATCAAATCCATAAACTAAATCAAAGTCTGTATTCCTTATATATTTAATCATTTATTTAAAATTCAATTTCGGTAACCCAGCGGCGTTCTATTTCCATAATTCAATCATCGATACTATACAAAGCAGCGTTCAACTCGATTTTCTTTGCCTTCCGAATCCAATATTTCTGTTAGTACCAGTTATTGGAACCGAATAATATATCTCATGTGTTAGTAAAGAGAATTCAAATAAAACTTTTCCCGCCTTATTTCTTATAACGCTTTGATTGAATTGTTCGGGACGCGAGATACGTTGAGAAATTACAATTTTAACGTTGTTAATTTAAGTGGTTTTCTCATGTTTTTAGTAATCAAGAATAAAATAAATCTGTTTGCTTTTTAAAGCTTATTAAAGCTTTGGACTTGTTTTGCAAATACCACGCTAGACAGTCTTTGTGTTGAGGTTGCATTCCGCGCAGTTTTCATTATAAAAGTTTGCTTTTAAATGAAAAAGTTAGCTACTTAGTTCAGTAAGGCCTGGTTTAGAAACAATTTTGACATCTACAATTAGCTAAAGGCTCATGATTTGAACCTGTCGACGTCTACTACTGGACTAATGGGTGGGTGTAGGTAGTGAACCCAATAAACCAGCCCATGGAGGATGCATGCCATAAAGATTTGATAAAATACAAGGTATACTTTGTGTCTTTGTCTTTACACAGAACTTACATATTAGAGTATATGATCTTACAGAGACAAAAAAAATCTTTCTGATACAATGAAGCCTATAACAAACCTACCTCAAGCTTTTTTTCCTATTCTGGAATAGATTTTTCTTACTGGAAGACCTCGTCATACAAATCAAATGAAACGCCGCACGCCATCGTAAATAAGATTTACAGCATAAACTTTTGGTGAAACTTATTTACTTGTGCTTTCGGAAACAATCGTAGCACTGAAATAGGTGAGGAAATTAGACCCTCAATCGTATAAGGGCACGTTTAAGGCGACAAGAATGCTGCGGTTTTACACATCTTTGAACGATAATATAGCAAGTAATGTGAACATGTTGTGTCTGAAAAAAATATTCACAAAAATTAACCATATAACCAACCGCTGTGTAAAGATATAAACATGATTACTGAAAATTGGCTCGATAAAAAAAAGTCACAAACATAACACTGATTTACTATTTCAAACGGAATGCCATAATGAATTGATGTAAAAGTTACATAAAAAAACAAAGCGGACTTCGCTTAACCGATGGGTGATCCAAAATTTTTAAATAGTAATAAGTTTTGAAAATAAACCAGTTAAACGTAATTTCGCTTGCTCACGTCGGAAGTACGCACCGCGCTACAAGAGGCCCTTGAGCTGCAAACTGGACGGCAGCGACAACGACAGCGGCGCGGGCAGCGGTTTCCGCAACGACAGAAAGTACTGAGTTTGTATGTAACCGCGAAAAATCGCTCTTACGCTCGCTGACGTCCAGAACGGCCCAGATACCCCGCGTCCCTGTCCGCGCCGCTGTCTCTTGCTGTGGCTGTCGTCTAGTTTGCAGCCTTAAGCACAGGCGCGGCGCGTCGGCTTTCCTCTAATCCAGCGGATACTTCCACAGTAAAGCCGGCGATGTAGTAAAAACGCGCGACGCCCCGCGCGACGCGCCGCCTGTCCTTAAACGTGCCCTAAGGTAGAAAACGACGGCAGCTTTTGTCAATTTTGCTGTTTGTGCGGTGTAGCGAAGCCGTAGAAATACCCTTTTGTAGTTTGTTGAACTAGAAACTTGATATCGTATGATTTCTCTCCTGCCTTTAAATGAGGGTTTCTTTCATTTCAGTTACTAATTAGAATAAATTAATCTCATTATGAGTTGTCACGATTCAAAAGACATTTTTAGCTGGATAATACCGCGTTTAATTAATTTTGCAGATTACAGAGACACATCAAAGCATTGTTTGTGAAGATAAAACGTTTGAGTTTAAATGTAGAGAAGTAGACAACGCGTTAAGAAACGTATTTCATTTCATAAATTAAGCTCATTTGCTAATATAAAATTTCCGTAGAGATGTTCACGAGCAAATGACTTCGTTTGACTGACTGTTTTGGAGCACACCTCTATGACTTCATTTCGCAAAACAGGACCGAAGTATACACAAACAATCCCGATCAATGTACAGAAATGGTTTTAATGTATAGACTCTAATTAAAAACTGATTTCTTAAACAAACAAAAAATAACAAGATAAACATGTCTACCTAATTTATTTAGCTGTTTTCAACCAATATTCAATGAAGATCCACCCCAATAAAAATATATGTAATCGACCAATGTGAAAACAATGTATGTATACAGCCCTTCAACGAAAACATAGGCATAAAAAGGGCTAATTCTTGTATACTTTATTTACTGAAAGAGAATACCCAATTTCAGCTTAACGCTAACAGCGTTTTGTTCAACAAACAAAAATAATACAAAACAATATTTGTTCATATTTCTAAAATAAATATCGTTGCATATCTCGTTCTCGCAGCAGAAAAGTTAATTGTGAATGAAAATGTTCTGATACACATTTAAAATTATTCCGCCATAGAAGAATGGTTTGTGACACAATTTTTTATTTGGTGTATCAAAGAAATTAAATTGTGATTTTAAACTACAATTCACGTAAAATACAAAGTGTAGAAATTTCTGCGACGAACTTCGCAATTCTGACAAGGTCTGCTTAACGTTTACTTCATTCCTTCCTTCCGTTCTTTAAACTTGATACATTTTCACCTCAAAAAATTCAAACTAAGTATATTCTGGTCATTAGTGAATCATCGTTATTTTTAAAACCACTGGAAGAAAGTTGATAAGAACTAAACTCAAATTCTCTAAAACCCCTATTATATTGCGTACCTACAGTATTTTTTTTTGTGTCGGTTGGTCTTTTTTCTGCGTTTTTCTGATTTAGCAGCGGCCAAATTCAAACAAGGTATGAACACAGAAAAATATATTTCGTCTCTATATTATTTACTTAAAATTGCTTTGTGCACTTAACAGTAAAATCTACTGAGTAGATAGCTATGCTCAAAATATGATACAGTTTTTTGCTGAGAAAGTATGAAAGTTATATAACACCGCCTGTTTACTTTTCAGATTATATTTTAATTAATGATGATCAAGAATCGGTAATTCAATGTTGTTAATTACTTGGTTAAAAATGTTTTGCTGAGTAGTTTTCCTCCTTGCTATAACCTTATTAGAATACTAGCTGCTGCCCGCGACGCGACGTCGTCTGCGTGAACGCTATGCAGCACCAAACGCACCTACGATTATAACACTGCTAGCGTGATAATATGTAGCCTATATGTTGACCCGACTTCTTAACTATCTTCATGCCAAATTTGAAGTAAATCCATGCAGTACTTTTTGAGTTTATCCCGGAAAGACAAACAGACAAACAGACAAAAATTCTAAAAACTATATTTTTTGTTTCTGTTTCGATTGTAGATCATACCCCAAGTATTCTTTTAAAAAAATATTCAATGTACAGTTTTGACTTTCCTACCATTTTATTATATGTATAGATTTAAGTAAAATAATAAGAATGTAAGTTGTTTTCTATGCTTTTTGTATATTGCAAAAAGATTATTCTCTCTAAAACAGAGTAACTTTATTTAAATATGCGGGCCTAAAACTAGGCATTTTTAAGTGTGTTTGTTCCAGACGTTGACTTCCTAGAGATACGGCAAGTATGAAAGTATAATGGATTTTTGAATGGTGAGTAACTTAGTATGGTATAAAAGCGCCTGAACTGGTTTTAAAATATTTTTGTATGACGCCAGTTGATGAAACAACTAATACTATTTGTACAGCATCTTCTCAACATACCCATTTTACTTGAACTTCTAAATCCAAATATCCATACAAAATCGTCTATAGTTGCATCAAATGGTTTTAAAGTCTCTATAGGTCTACCTACCCATAAAGGATACAGGCGTGAGGTATGTATGTATGAATCAACAGACGAGAAAAAAAGTGGTTGAGTAGACTTACCCGTAACCTGCGCCTTAGCCGGTTCGATGGTCTTCGGAGTCAGCGGCTCCACGCCCCGGCAGAGCACGTGCCTCAGCTGTCTGTTGCCTTCCACGTCGCCTTCTCTCCACGGCTTCAGGTCTGTGACGCCGTCGGCGCTCAGGTCTGACATGAACAGCTCGATCAGCTGCTTGCCTGGTAGGAGTGAAGGTGGAGGTGAGGATTGTGGAGCAAGTAAATAGATAGTTTTATCATTCTCACCACATTTATAGTTTTTAAAGGGCGTTAGTACAGAACAAGTCAGGCCCTGGATGGACTAGATGGCAATAAGTCATCAAGCTTGTCCAGCGATTGTTGGTGGATATCAGATTTTTTAGAGCATCGAAATAGCTTTTGACATACCCGGGAACGGCTACTTGAAGTGCCAAGAAAATACTAAGAAATATATAAACTGACATACCTACCGAAAACATAAGCATTTGAAATAAACATACAAACAGTGTAGTGGACGAATAACCGACTGATCCCCAAGAGGTTGCAAGTTCTATCTCCGCTGTGTAATAAATGTTTGCAAGATTGACCGAAATGTCATGGTACAGATTTTTTATTTTTATTATTTTCGTATCATAACAATTATAATTGATGAAATTTATTATATTAAGAAATGAATTCCCTTTCTAAGAACCCTTTGAAGGAAGCGCATAAGCATTCCAAAGCTGCCTATTGCTACCAATCTTAAAATCGTTATCATGTTGTGTTGTGACATATTTTGTACGGCTAAATAGCAGCTAAAAATTACTACGAAATACATATAGAGGATGATAAAAACTTTTATGGATTTCTTTGCTTCGTAATTAGTCTCTTGAACTCCTTCTCCAATTTAAAGATCGTAGTTTTGTAATAAAGACGTTGTCGTTGAAGTTACGACACTTTTCAACCTTATCTGAAATATATTCATCTGCTTTTGTTAATTTTTTTAAAATAAAAATAAATATACAATAATATAATAGCGTTTTGTCGGTATTAGCTATGCCAGCGAGTAGGCGGGTATAAACTGTTCTTAGTTGTTCTCTCAGTTTTAATAGAACACCTCGACTATTAATTAAAATTTCTTTGAACAAAAACCGCTTCGTTCTGCGCAAACAACATTTAGGGCTTCGTAACAAAGGAGGGAAAAAAAATATTTTCTTATTTTTAAGTGTTGTTCAAAACTTCATTGTTTGAATGATACATAAGTCAATTTCCAAACCATTTTGTTTGTTTTAACGCGTTATTGATAATAATAATTCAACACTGCACGCATGGCACTGTATACGCGTAAATAATGTTAAGTTTGTAAATACACAATTACTGGCGCGTGCGTGTCAATATGTAGTCAATAGAAAAAACGAAGTAGGTACCGCTTTTAAAACTTAAACAAATCTCCATATGAAAATGTACTTTTACGACTTATTACTTGTACTTGTACTTTAGGTATTTACGTATACTAACAAAATACGAAGTAAAGTAAAATGAAAACACATCACAACATATCATTTAGAGAGTTTAAAATCTATAAAAGTTTTTCATTGAATTGCACGGTAGAAGTGAATATATCAATGGTTACAGAGAAAACACTGTGTTAGTATTAAAAAAAATATATATTGAAATGTAAAAGGTACACTTCGTGGACTTTGACAATAATTATTTTTAACTCGAGGTTAAATATTCATCAGCAAAGTGCTCGATTGATTTGCTAATTTACTAATTTTGTATTACGATGAACTCTCTATTTCTTATTTAAAGCAAAATGACCAACAAAACCAATACATTGCAAATATTACGTAATACGAAATGGCTATAGAAAAAGTCATCAAAATTAGTGAAAAAAAATCCGTTTATTAAAGTGTCAACTCGTCAAGTCCATACACTCTCTCCATTCTTTCTCTTATTTTTATCGGCGAAAATGAGGTCGAAGAAGGCAGCACACAGATTAAGGATGGAACTGGTTCTAGGTGCTTGGCTACTTCGTATAACAAACACGTAGAGCTGAGCTGGACTGGGAGTGAAAGAAATACGTAGTATGTAACATCTGCTTATCTTCCAGGGCAAACTGTAAAGGTCAGTTAAGGGACGGAGGTTTATTGGTGTGTCTATACCTAGCGGGACCCCCATAGCTGGGCAAAAATGAATGAATGAATTAATGCGAAGAATGAACCATAATTTGTTCCATCGTTTTCTTCGAGATATAGGTTTTTTAAGTCAGCGTTCGCCTAGCGGACTGCTTTTGAATTACTTAAAACAGGAACTTCTTAATAGTCTAGATAATTAGGGTTACACTAGATCTATCTAACGTGTTTTTACTTTCGATCTATCTCTCGCTATAAAAGAAACTTTTATTTTTCTATGAGCTAATTTTTCTTCGCATTCATTTTTGCCCTGCTATGGGGGCCCCGCTAGGTTTAGATACACGGTTTATTGGCGTTTTTGTGGGCGATAGGTTGACCCCCTGTCACTACAATAGTCTCTCTCCATCATTATAATACCTCCAAATTTGTCAAACGTGACATTTGATGATTTTACAGCCTCTGGTGTTCTGCCTACCTCATAAGGGATACAGGCTTGAAGATATGTATGTATGTAGTCTATAGACAATCAATCTTTTAGGTCCCAGTATGACTAGCGGACAAGGTTGCTCCAATAGTCCAATAACCTAAATAAAAAAATAAACGTGTTTGGCTATAGTATAGGTATAAGAGTGGTGCGACACACTTTTCAGGGCCGGTTCCACGTCCCTGGTCATAAGCTACCAACCTTTGGCAATATTCGCTGCGTACTGCTTCATGGCTATCTTCTCTACTGTCCCCTCGAGACCGAAGAAGTTCTTCACGTCCAGCTTTGCCTTCTGCTCGAAGCACGTCCACTCGGGGATCTCTGGGTGGACCTGTGGGCAAGGGAACTGTCTTAATCTTATTCTTCTACGAAAGTTGACCAGAAAAGTTTTCAAAGATAGAATTAAAAGTAAAATTCCTACCAGGACTCGAACCTAGGGCTCCTGCTTGCCGGATGGGTGCTCTACCAACTGAGCTACCTGGCACTTGCCAAGTGGCATCGGAATTGCTCAGTATATTCTTACTACGTTAAAAATTTGTATTTTAGTTAAATTCGCTAATGCCTGAATTATCGCGTAACGTCTATACAGATAAATCACAGATTGTCTATTATTAAGTTAATTTTTTGTTTGCTTCCATGCTGGACTGGAAGCGAAAGAAAAACGTAGAATGTGCCAGCTGCTTCTCTTCCCGGGCATACTGTAAAAGTCAGTTAAGGGAGGTTTTAAAGGCGTTTTTGTGGGCGATAGGCTGACCCCCTGTCACTACAATAGTCTGTTTCCATCTTTATAATACCTCCAAATTTGTCAAACGTGACATCAGATGGTCTTGTAACCTATGGTGTTCTGCCTACCCCATAATAAGGGATACAGGCGTGACGTTATGTATGTATGTATGTTTTTTGTTTATTAAATTCTATATAATACTGGTACGATGCGGTTTTTAACCTATTTGATGTCTTCGCTTCGATATTGGCTTAAATCCCGGCACTAGCTCCAAACATGGATAAGAGCGAAACTACACTCGATCCAAATCCGAGAAAATAGGGATCTGGAAATCTTGTATGAAATGACGGATGACGGAAGCCGCATCTATTGCGTAAGCTACAAAATAAATAGTTTTACGACTATAGTAAGAAACCACTGTAACTTGGAGACTAATTTGACTTCCACCAAATAAAGCTTAGAACCATCATAAAAGACACCACTTTCGACAAAAAAACTAACTCATATTTCTGTCTATCCATTTAGTAGCTCCGATGACAGAAAGTTCTAAACACCCTTCTATTGCGTCTGGGGTTTAAAAAACCTTCCTTGTGAATTATTAAAGTATCCAACGACGAGCACGAAATACTTAAATCTAATTCTGCGCGGTAGCCCGCTTGAGAAATGTAAGGATTATGTGAGCGCCAGATAATCCCGGTCTTTTGGGATAGTGATATGGATGGTAACAGATCGAGTAAAGAATTAGGGATGGAAGTTTGCGTAACGCGAAGTTGTGGTTTTGCTAGATTTATTGCCATTTACCTTTAATAAGCGATGAAACGGATAACTTTAAGAATTATGTTTTATATTTCGAAAGGGTATAATAGAATTACGCGGGATAATCAGCACGAATCTGCAAATAAATAATAATTATAATTTATGATAGGATTCGTAAGTGAAAGGGGTATTTCTGGATCGTATCAGTTAGCGTTCTTTAGGCTGCAAACTGGACGCCAGCGACTACTCTATGCCTATCTATGAATAGATTCCATACTTATTTAAATGGCATAACCATACTTATCAACGAAAAATATTGATGTTTTGTATAGGAATATCAAAATAACATATAACATAAATAAGCGAAATCGATTCAGCGAGTAAAGCGTGAAATCGTGACTTATTATACTCAGATTTCTAATCTACAGCTCCACAATATTGCTCCGCCAAGAATGGCAGGTCATAAATAGTTACAAATACATACACATCCTTTATTGCACGTGTGTAATATCATTATCCTTAATAATCGTGACAACAACATCTATTCCCTCAAATTTCATCCTTATCACAAAGGAAATACAGTTTAATCTAAATTGCAACTGAGTTTTATTGTATTGTATTGCGATTACGATCGCTTCAGCTTGGTTATGTCTGTAATTACAGATCGATCGGCGGTTTGCATCCATACTTGTAGGTAACGAGGTTATCAAGGACGAGTTTTTTTGTAGGTAACTTTCGCAACACATATTCGGGCAGCCCTCGTACTCACGAGAAGACTGGCAATAGCATAGAACACATATACTCAAGAGAAGAAGTACAACTTCATACATTAAAAGTTAAGACTAGGCGCCATCTGAAAACGGTCCACATAGCTAATATGGCGGGAATTTCAAACAGTTCAAACGACTTCGAGATTTCAACTTACTCTGGTCTGAATAAAAATAAGCAAATACTTACAAACTTGTTAGGTTAAATACCATATGTATCAGTTCTGTAAGGTTTGCTATTTTTATTGCGACTGGCTAAATATAAGGTTAACTTGATGAACAATAAGTAAAACAATAAATAAGTTTTTGATACTTTTATTTTGTTTAAAGTAATACAACAAAAGGTGTGGATAAATTGACACTCTTTCTTAAAAATACGAATTCACACTGACGCGAGTTTCTTCAAGCAATCAGGGGGAGAAAAGTTGATTAAATCACAAGAAAACTTAAAACACAAACACACTTTAAGAATATCGCAAAACCGCAATCGCGAAAAAATATTTTCACATTGTGAAGTAGACGTTAATTTTTGACATTTCTTTTTATGTCTGTGTTGCTATATTCAAATAACATCGATTCGCTAATTCATTCGATTATGTAATACGGTCCCTTTAAATATTTGTTAAATTGTTTAAAAATTATGAAGAAGTCATGAAAAAGTTTTCGTTTAATGTTATTTCTAATAAAAGCGAAGATTTCTTGAAGAAAAATATGAATAAGTGTAAACTCAAAAAAATACTGCGATGTATTCGAACAATCGATTAAGTATGATTTAATGTATTTACGGGATTCTTACCACGATTTTCGATTTTATTTTCGCACGTCCGATATTTCGATGCTGTTACAAGCACCATGATCGCGGACCATGATCCAGTCCGCGATCATGGTGCTTGTAACAGCATCGAAATATCGGACGTGCGAAAATAAAATCGAAAATCGTGGTAAGAATCCCGTAAATACATTAAATCATAGTGAAAATAACCGCGATAGTTTAAAACAATTATTAATCGATTGAGTATTTTTTTTCATAGGCTACACTGGTATCATTCTTGCTCTTTTCCTCTTATTGTGTTCTGTCTTCTTCACTCTATCTCCAGTATGTAGTCTGCACCATCTCCATACATTGTCGACGCCCCCTGGGCAATAGTGGTAATTAATAAAATTTGCCTTTTTTTAAAGCTATTAACTCCCTTCTAATAATATAAACCTGATTTTTTGTTAAAAAGTTAGGCTGGGTATAGAATCGATTCCGATTAAATTTGGTAACAGGTAGAGTAGACCATCATATAGGTAACTATACCACAGTTTAACGATGAAATAGCACGGCTATTTTGACGTCCATTTCTCAAGTCATGGATATTCATGTCATATCTATTATTTAATATGCATGTTCATACAGGGTAATTGGTGACAAATTTTCTATACTGAAGGAGAGCACTCTGTGTTCGATTCTGATCATAATTCTGTAATAAAATTCAAAAAATTCAAAAATTCAAAAAGTTTTATTCATCTTAGGAATTTCACAAAACACTTGATGAAGTCAGTCATCACATACTTCGGCTTTAACTAGTTGTTGATAGTTGTTAAATAAGATATTACAGTAGACCAAGAGACAAAAAAAGCCGGCGGAAAAAAACTCTTGGCACTCTTTTTCAGTCAGAATTATCAAATTAATACAAATAGGTACAGTACAAATTGACCGTGACATGAAAAAAAACAAACACAAGACAGCTAATTGTGAGAGCCAATGTCATGCCACAACCAAATTGCTTAATGGCACTCCTTGATTTCTCTCGAGCCTTTGACAGTTTGTGTGTTCCGTTGCTCCTATCTAAATTATCTTTTTATGGTTTCGATACACATTCGATCATGTGGTTTCATAGTTTTTTAAGTGAACGGTTCCAAGCAGTTAGGTTGCGTCAACCAGATGGAACATACTTAACATCAGATCCTAAGCCGGTGTTGCGCGGAGTTCCTCAGGGATCAATACTGGGCCCGCTCCTTTTTATAATTTACAGTGCCGATCTGCCCGACGTGGTACAGCATTGCAGATACCACTGTTACGCAGATGACATCCAACTATATATATCTGTTAAGCCTTCTGAGGTAACCAGGGCCACGGAATTGTTGAATGAGGATTTGAAAAGTATTGCACTGTGGTCAAATAATAATTCTCTCACTCTTAATCCATCAAAATCCAAGTTAATGGTTCTGGGAACCCAAAGGCAAACTGAACGGATCCTTAGCAGCAAGCCAACGGTTATGATTGGGGGGATTGTGCTAGAATGTGTCAGTGAAGCTAAAAATCTCGGTATTACGTTCGACAGACACTTACGATTTGAGAGCCATGTATCGAGTCTAGTGCGAAGCTGTTTTTATCGATTAAAAGTATTATACAAAATTCGCAACTTTTTAACCGAAAAATCTCGTATTATACTCTGCGAATCATTGGTACTGTCTAGGCTTAATTACGGTGATTTAGTTTACGGTCCTAGGCTATACCATAGAACAAAAAAATGTATACAACGAGTACAAAATGCTTGTTGCCGATTCTGCTTTGATGTTCCGCCACGAAGTCATGTCACGCCTTTCATCAATAATGCTTCAATGCTGAAAATGGAATCTCGGCGACAATTACATCTGGCAAGTCTTATGTTCGATTTGATAAAATTTAAACATCCCGAATATCTGTACAAAAAATTGAAATATCCCAGGTCTCATAATAGGTACGGGCCAGGTATCCCTAGGTCTTTACGAGCGCCGTTGGCTGTGCATGTACACAAAACGGTGGCTTTCACCGGTAGCTTTAGGTACCAAGCAACCAAGTGTTGGAATAATATACCGCCCCCGATAAGAAATGTTTCATCAAAAAATACATTCAAAATTAAACTTAAAGATATACTGATATTTACACAAAAAAAATGAGCTCAAACTTGGTTGCTTGGGTCCCATACTTGGTAGGGATATACAAGTGTTTGTGATGTTTTTAGTTATGTACATGTATATATTTAGTAAAGTTAAGATATATTATGGTTAATTGTCGGTATAATTTTGTACGGTAAGGAGTTCCACAATCTGACAGCATGGACAGTGAATGAGTATGCAAAGAAATCGATGTTCTTTATTTCAAAATAATTTAATTCTTTTAACTTTAAGCTATTGTTCATAATTATTATTTTATTGTATACTTATTATATTGCATTACCTAAATATGTATAAATGGATCGTAATATAAATGCGTCGGTATTGTTGCACGTGCCGCTGCGCAGACTTCACTGGCGGCAACTGAAAATCGGTGGTTTGCTTTAACGCAAACGCTTCACTGAGGTGTCGCCATTTTGCATCGGCATACATTCTACTAAGTAATTTTATTTTATTGTTTAACTTAGGATTTGTTTTATTAATTTTTTTTTTGTTTTCGTTTTTCTAATTTTATTTTTTCTTTGGTGTTTTATATTGTTTATAATGTAGTTGTTTGTGTGCTTGATGTGAATAAATAATTATCTATCTATCTATCTACATAGCAGATGCAATGAGCTATGGATGCACAATACGAACATGACATACTGGGACTAGAGTATTTGAACAAGAATGGAATAAAATAGTCATAGTGTCATTAGCAAAACGACCTGGCACCGCTAGCAGCACCCGTTCACGAGTTAACGCAAGCACCAGCCATCACCCTCCTCAACCATATTTTAGGGAAGAGGGTGACCCGATACCCGACGCTACCACTAGCCATGCCGCCTGAGGGAGCATGACGTTCTTGCTGTTGTCTTGACAAGAAAATAAGTGAGTGGGACAGTCACCAGCATGTCATATATATACCGCACAGCCAAGCCGTAAACAAAATTATTAAGTAATTGGAAACTTTTAGAAATATCCTGTTGTGCTTAATCCCATGCCTTTTTATCATCTAAGTAATCTTTAGTTTTATAATAAGCTTTTCGAGATAGAGTGTTTTTAATGATTGATTTAAATTTATTGAATGGCAGGGATTGAATTGACTTCGGAATTCTGTTATATTACGTTTATGTCTACATGTGAAAACTTCTTATTGGCTGTTTTAATTCTAAAATATTATTATTTATGTATGCTAGCTGTAAGTTTTCCTATCAAGAATAAATAAATAAATAAATATATACGTATTGACATTCCAATAAATGATTTGCTGCTTTTAGCCAGCCTTAATTTAGGAAACGCTAACTTATGGTCGTTCCTAGTTCTTAC
The DNA here is from genome assembly GCA_944452665.1 of Stenoptilia bipunctidactyla. Lineage (NCBI taxonomy): Eukaryota > Metazoa > Arthropoda > Insecta > Lepidoptera > Pterophoridae > Stenoptilia > Stenoptilia bipunctidactyla. Next base: position 23,229,692 of record OX101729.1, on the reverse strand, counting down.
AGAGTAATTTGTATCATGATTATCTTTCCTAGTTTTAAATTTATTACTATTCTTATAAATATACATAATGTTTTCATAAATATATTGTGATGCAAGGGTCAAGATACCAATCTCTTTAAACTTTTCTCGAAGAGATTCTCTGTTTCCAAGTTTATACATTCCACGAATAGTCCTTTTCTGCAGTGTAAATATCGTGTCAATATCTGCGGCATTGCCCCAAAGTAGGATGCCATAGGACATTATACTATGAAAATAACTAAAATATACCAGCTTCGCTGTATTAACATCAGTCAATGAGCGAATTTTCTTTACCGCGAACGCTGCAGAACTAAGTCTACTCGCTAGTTGCGAGATATGGGCGCCCCATTGCAATTTAGAATCTAAGGTAATTCCAAGAAAAACAGTGTTATCTACTAGATTCAATCTGTTCCCATTAAGCCGCAGATCAGACTCAACTTGTTTTACATTTGGTGCAGAGAATTTTATACATTTAGTTTTTTTATCATTGAAAGCTAGATTATTTATATTGAACCACTGAACAACATTTGCGAGAGCATTGTTTACATCGTCGTAGTTTATTTTCTGTCTTATCATTTTAAAAATTAATGATGTGTCGTCAGCAAACAATACAATCTCGTGATTATTGCCTACCATATAGGGTAGATCATTTATATAGACTAGAAACAGAAATGGGCCCAGAGTTGATCCTTGAGGCACTCCCATTCTCACAACCGACCCAGCCGACCTTTTCCGGTTTACCTCAACCTTCTGAATTCTATCACTTAGATATGAATTCAAAAGTTTGAGTTCAGTGCCTTTGATGCCATAGTGGTGGAGTTTCCTGATGAGAGTGTCATGCTGAACACAGTCAAATGCCTTAGATAGGTCACAAAATACACCTAGGGCATCCTGTGACCTCTCCCAGGCACCAGTGATTATTTCAAATAGTTCAACACCAGCATCAGTTGTTGAACGGCCCTTTGTGAATCCAAATTGTTTATTATGAAGTAAATTGTTATAGGTGAAATGGGCCAAGAGTTGATTAAGAATAATTTTTTCAAAAATTTTACTACAAGTAGGTAGAATTGAAATTGGTCTAAAATTAGTAGGGTCTGTAGTGCTACCCGACTTAAATAAAGGAATAACCTTACTATGCTTCATTAAATCAGGAAACTCCCCACTAATAATACAGTTGTTAAATATTTCAACAAGGCAAGGAGCTATTACATCTATAATAGAATTTAATATTTCAACAGATATGCCCCAGAGATCAGTTTTCTTTTTAATATCAATTGTCTTAAATGTTTTAATAATATCCCCGGTGTCTATGGGTTGGAACTTGAAAGACACCTTGCACTCACTCACATGATTTTTGAGCAATGATTCAGCCGCCACAGGTGATGAGTTTAATGATTTAGTAGTTGAAACTGGAATGTCAGCAAAACAGCTCTCAAATGCTGTCGCAACATTTTCATCTGCTTTAATTATTGTATTGTCAATAACAAGCTTAAACTCACTATTGTGATTCTTAACTTTCCCAGTTTCCTTATTAATTATATTCCAAGTAGTCTTAGTCTTATTAGCACTATTTTTAATCTTATTACCTAAATACATTGATTTGGCTGCGGCACAAACTTAGTAGGTAATAAAAGTAGGTTCTTAATTTTTCACTAGAATTCCCTATAAATAAATACTTCTATGTTACTATTTACTTTACATACAACTGAGTAAGTCGCGACACGTGACGTGGCACGCGGTTAGCTGCCAACCTAGTCCCTGGTATCCGAAAGTTGTATGTTGCCAGTGCCATAGGTCGTTTTTTATTTTAGTTTTTTATTTGTACCCTGATCCAAGGCATAGGCAGGGCTAGGCCTGTCTCGGAAAATCACGGACTTCTTTTTTGGAAGGCTTTTTTTATCGGAATGTTTTTTAAATGGTCCCCAAAACAAAGAGCATTACCTCTATCTTATCAATGCACTTGACATCAATATGACAATTTATCTATCACACACAGATTTAGTGCGAATCCAAAGGTCACCTCGCCTTCACAGTGATAATGAGTTTTCCTTGGTATCTTTCCGCGAAATTAGCTGTTCACGTACAGCAACTCGAGGTAGAGATTTACTCATTTATATATTATATACTTGGTAAATATCCTGTGGAATTAATGATGGTCATGCTTCTTAGAAAATATTTTCATATAATGATAAAACTGGCGTCGTTTTACAGAGAAGATATCCGTGCTGTGGATATTTATTTAGAACTTTAATCATGGTGAAGGTTGGATAGAATATTGAACAATCAGGTATAAAATAGGGATGGCACTTCACAAAACGTTTCCGGAAATCATTGATGACATTTGGCTGCGAATTTAATATAAAGGATAGTCGTTATTTATTTATTTATTTTATTTATTTATTTATTAAACTTACACTTCCTATAACTGTATGAAAAGGATAATCAATAACTGTTGTTTTAAAACCGAACGGTTCTCATGCGCTAGATAATTGAATACAGAATGTAGTAATGAAAAGTTTTTCTTTTTATAATTACATATTTGTAAAGGCTTAGTAGTCGGACTCAAAGGCGTTGTCGGTATACGGTCGGTACATGATCGGAAAAAGATTTATTTCACTTAGACAGCCTTCACTAAGGAGGTTGCTCAGAAGTCGTTAGTCATAGATGTCGTTTTGACTAGACTGTTTCAGGCGGACTATCACGAAGTATTGTCTAATAGACTATGAAGTTTTTAGGGCCTATCAAATGCATCATTTGATTTTTATTTTAATTATTTATTTATTTAAATAAGGCTTTATTTAGTTATACATAAAATCACATTACATAAAATACATAATTTACAAATATATTGTGGTACATGTATCTAAATTAAAGGTATGCACTACTTTTTCAGGAAGACATTTTTTTACGCGAGACTAAAATTAAAACAGAAACTACGATGATTTATAAAAAAGAAGTTAAATAAATTTATTACAAAATAAAACAACAATACTAAAATTTAAATTAAAGACAATTTTTGCAACATACCTACATAAATATTTTTTTTAAAGGAAGCGAAACTATCACAAAAAATATCTAAATTACTATTTTGAAAAATATAAATATATTGTAATTTTTTAACATTGTTAAAATAGGAGAGGAACTGCCATATTTTGTTTTTCTTAAGGCCGTTTATTGACGTTTCACCCTCCTTGTAGACACCGGGGTCACTTATTGCTTAGGACATAAAGTAATGAATCATGAAGCAATTAAATATAAATAGCGGTAAACGTTGCACAGTTTTATGATGTTACCTTAAGACCGAGCTAATGAACTCGAAATCAATTAGGGAAATGTGTAGCTTGCTTGAGGTACTATAATATAGGCGCCTAAAAGTTACTCTTGCTTTTATTTTTGTTTCATTTGACCTCCGACGCAAAAGAGGGGTGTTATAGTTTGCCATGTGAATGTTTATGTCTGTTTGTAGCAGCGTAGCTCCTCTGCAGTGCTAGCACGGATCTTTTGTCGATCGTAAGTTTACGAATGCTCGTATAGTATGGAGACGGTTTTGCAAGCAATAATTGAAATCTATCCATTGCCGCACGGTCAGCTTAAATAAATGTGTTCCTTGTTAATTTTGAATGTTTGTTAACAGGTTCTACTCTTAAATAACTGTAAAATAAAAAATTACATTGTTACTAAAAACTTGCAACCGACTCCATACTATACGAGCATTCGTAAACTTACGATCGACAAAAGATCCGTGCTAGCACTGCTGATAAACCATTGAGTGAGATGTTTTTCAATCGAAGCTCTTGTCTTTCGAGATTTTGTAACCAATGCCCAAAATTTGGAGAAAAGTTTGATGTGATTTTAGTAGTTTCGAAATATTTTTATATCAATCAAAGAAGGATGGGCATTTTGGTATACGATCCAATAAGAATGAGTAGTATGTTATTAGATTGGGATTTAATAGTAAATAAATACTTTCTATGGGAGCTTTCCCAAAATCGTTGTATGTTCGGAGATACAGCGCTTCAAAGATGAGTAATGTTGATATTTTATTTTAATTTTAATCAATGTAATTAATTATTGTTTTAAATAATGGTTTGGCTACGACTATGAGAGCAGACAGGTGAGGAGAGGGATAAGGGCAGGTAGAAGAAGGGGTAGTGTACGCGCCCTGCGTGATCACCTAGGCTAATTACAATGGTTTTAAAAACAGTCGCCTTTTAGCAAAAAGTGAGTGACTGCCTCAAGTCTCGTTACGATTTCGCTGCTCTCGGATTCCTCGTTCTCTGTTTTTACTGACCTCGGCTCTCTTCTGGACTCTGTGATTTACTCTTAGTGTTGACCTTGGCTTTCTGCTGGATTTCGTCCTCGGCTTGATTTGTGGACTATTGAACTGATTATCGATCATGGAAGGTGTGCGTAACTGTGTGATGTGCCGTAGAGGACTTTACCACCGACGGTACTAACAACATGTCCTAGCTGATAACCTGCCAAGAGAGCTACCTGAATTCACCGCATCTATAGAACAAAATGCTGTGTTAAAGGTTAGTTATTATTATTTATACTTACATTAGTTTTTTAATATTTTTGTTAAAAATCACACAAAGCACTTATAATGTTTATCAATATAAATCTTAGGGTTTATGTAGACCATGCCGGGGTTTTAAAACCGGTTTTTTTTTGGCAGGTACTTGCGTCTAGGTAACAAACTGTATACCTAGGTATAGGTAAAAGATAAAACACCCTAATAACCACCGTGTGTTAACAAGAAAGAGGGGCACCTTCAGTGCCTCTTGAGTGTAATAGTGACACAATGCTGTCGTTGTTTGTGTAATTCTTATCTACAATATATTGTGAATAAAATATTGTTTGATTTGTTTATAAGTACTAATTATATTTTTAATTATTTTTAGGTGGTGTTCGACAATACTCGAAGCTTATGTCACCGATGTTGGCAGATGGCTGAGCGTGATCGTAGACCTACACAGCAAGTGGAACCAGCACGAGCGCCCGGAACAGTGCACTCTCGAGAGCATTCGAGGGCGCCAAACACACCAGTGCATTGTATTTTTAACAATTGTGCTAATGTTACCCGTCATCGTATACCAAACGCGATTAGAGTAAACGTGTTTTATGAGAGCAAACTTTTTGTTCCTGACGGAGTTAGGGTGTGCACTGAACATTTAGAAAGCTATGAATGGAATAACTTGCCGCAATTATGTAATGTGACACATGCTTTTAATGACGCTCAGTTTACATCGCTCTGTGATTTGATGAGAATAGCTGCAAAAAACGAGCCAAGAATCGACTTTGAAAACAGAAGTGCGATGTCAAATGATGAAATGCACCTATGGACAGGCCGCTCATTCGAACAGTTTGAAGCCATATTAGAGCAAACTCCGTCATTAAGTGAAAATTGTAATCAGCCTAAAACTGCATTAGGCATTTATCTTACAAAACTTAGAACTGGAGACTCAGACGAGAGACTGGCAACACTATTTAACATTTCTTGTCGAAAACTCGAACGTTTTTTGCCTATGGTTAGAGAATGCCTTTCCAATGATTACGTCTCGCTTCATTTAGGAATGGACCATATTACCAAAAATAATATTCTACAAAGAAACGTTACTATCCCAAAAACTTTATTTGGAAACGAAGTAAACAGCAAAGCCATAATTATATGTGATGGTACATATGTATATATTAATAAAAGTTCCAACTTTTTATTCCAACGGCGATCATATAGTCTACACAAATATCAAAACTTGTTGAAGCCGTTTATGATGGTAACCACGGACGGCTATATAATAGATCTCAAACGGCCATATGCCGCCAATAAGACAGATGCCAACATAATGAGCGACATAATGAAAAAAGAAGAAGAGCCGCTGCATTGGTTACTCGAACCAAATGATGTGTTCATCCTAGATCGAGGATTCAGAGACAGCTTGGGAGATATAGAAGCTTGTGGCTACGAACATCACGTGCCACCAACTAAGGACAGAAGAGAACCAAGGAGCAACTTACCAAGGAGCAAGCTAATCAATCTCGTCTTGTAACCATGTGCCGGTGGGTGGTGGAAGTTGTGAATGGAAGAATCAAACGTGATTTTTAACTATTACGACAAAAATACTTTAATAAAACTCTATCACAGATGTTTATAGATTTTAAAATAGCTGCCTCCATTCTAAACCACTTCCACGCTCCTATCGAGGATAGTTCATACACAGAAGCCTTTTTAAGTTCAATAAGGGCAAAAATAAATATCCCCAACACGTTGTACAATTACGTGGAGGCCAAAAGATTAAATAGTAGAAGAGCTAACTTCATGCGAATCGAAGCGAATGAAATAGAAAACTTCCCAAGGCTCACCGAGGAACAAGTCATACTTTTTGCCTTGGGAACTTAACAGCTGAAGCTCGCTAGTTCATATTGTAGCGAGCACTTACATAATGGCCTCTACATAATAGAGACGGTTAGGGATAATATGTTAGAAGATTTAGTACAATATGGTTTAGACGAGGAAGCTTGGCTCTTGCGTGGACGCATACAGTCTCGTCATGTTCGAGCTAGGAAATATTATGTATATATTTAAATTGATAATGTAAATAACAATATCTCTCAATATTATTGTACCTGTTTAACAGGAAGACGAACCATAGGTACTTGTGCTCATGTGCTCTCAATAATATGGTACCTAGGGTGTGCCCGTCATGAAGGCTGTAATGCACCTGCAATGTTCCTTAACGATGTTATATTTGACTACCACTATGGCGTTGGGGTAAACCTATCTGCCTCAGACGCCAGTGGTTGCGGGTTCGATCCCCGCACGGAACCAGAAAAAAAAAATGTTCCGTGTCTGGGTGTTTATCTATTTATGTATTTATATTCTAGGTTCCCCCCTAGTTCGCTATATGGTATCCCATAACACAAGCTTTGCTTACTTTGGGGCCATGTAGTTGGTGTGATTGTCTGGGGATTTTATTATTATTATTATTTATTAAAATAAAAAAATGATGATAGTGATCATGATATTTAATATAGATAATAATATATTCCTTATATGCTGTGTTTTTATTTGTTGTCCTAGATGATACTAGGTATAATCAGAACATGTTACTTTAAATAATGTAGTTTTAAACATAACTTAACGCAACATGTAATAATTAAGTTAAGGGGGGCAAATAACCAGGTGAGTCACCTGATGTTAACTAGTCACCGCAGCCCATGTACAATACCAGGGGTATCACAAGAAGCGTTGCCGGCCTTTTAAAATGATGTAAGCTCGACTCTAAACAAAAAATACTGTCAGATTCAAAGTCGTAGAACTCAAATACCACAGCTCTTAGACACATGCAACCTATTACATAATGAAATACATAAAAGTACCCTTCTAATAATATATGACTCATTGTTATTGCAAGGTATACCAGCTTCCATACATTTTTGCCCATCCTCCTTTCGATTATATTAATTAGTTTAATTACGCTTTGAAATGAGCTTTTAAATTGTGATTTGTTGCTATTGTCTGCAGTGTAGAGTACCTCATGGCTCATCCGTCTTCACACTTCCTTTGGGTGATTTAGAGAAAAAGGACATTATTTGTTATTTAAAAAAAAGTTTTTTTTTACTAAATATTTTAATTTAAACTGATTGTGAGTGGCAAAGCGAGGTGCTCGGCTTAATTAAGGCACTGCTACACTGCACTCAACGAGCGTAATTATGTACATTTACGCATGCAATCACTTTTAATTAAAGTTCAGTGTTGGTTTAAAATTATAAAAGAAAATATGTGTTAATAAAATGAAGCAAAGGATAAGACGAATCTTTTTGCGCAAACAAATACATGCCGAGCTAATGTGAGAGGTAAAGAAAATCCAAAAAAACTATCTTGGCACAGAAAACTACAGAATGATACAAAATAATGCAACATTAATTCACTCCATTATCTACAAAGGGCGTACCTAGTCTTGAAGGCGCTGTCTCAGCTAAATAAAATGCCTCTCATTCTATTCCAACATACATCCAAAAAATAATAACTGCATTAAAAGCTAGTATATAAAATCAGAAAGCAGCAGATACTCACAAAATACCGGCACTCCTCCAACAGATCCACTCTATTGGAGAACGACTCGTTCGTGGCCTGGATCTCCAGCACTCGGTTCTTCAAGTCCAGGTGATTCTTCTGGATGAAGTACACGTGGTCCACGCCGATCATCTGGTAAAGACAGGAACAAGTTTAAACTTTAGTTTCTTTGAACTGTTTTGCATCAATCGGATACGAAGATATTCAAAGGTGTAGTGGAATTTAAGAATGGAGGCATAGTTTATGCTACGCTAAAAACAAAGTTCTTAGATCGATAGGTCACTATAGAATAATGAATTTACCGGTTTGAATTGTAAGCTTGTGATTAGGTACTCATCAAACTGACAGACATTTTGAATGAAAGTCAGTCAATGGTTTTGCAGGAAATTATAACCCTTGTTGCAATGTGTCTCCACTTTTCAATTCGACCGTACCTTAATTTCATACAAAAACACCCGAGCGCCCGAGCGGAGGGACACGGCACGGGCCACTTTTGCATGAAAACGCTCCACGCGTCCGCGTAACGCAAAGTTAGCCAGAACTGTTTCGAAACTGTCGGATCAGATGGTAAGTTTCGAGTGCTTGGCCACAATTTAACGATTTCCATTTATTTCATTAGCTTAAAATCGCGCCCATGTAAGTTTTCATCCTGTAGGCATTTCTCGATAAAATATGTACAAGGTGGGCCAAAAAGAAATCACCCTATTGGAAGGTGCTCTCATTTTGACCGACTATATACACCCCCCAAGAATGCGGAATAATCTCGAGGAAGAAGTGGACGATTTTTCGACCAAAATCCTAATGAACGATGAGGCTTAATTCCACCTCAGTGGGTACGTGAACAAGCAAAACTATTGTTTCTGGGGCACCGAAAATCTACGAGTGATGCACGAGGAGCCATTACACCCGCTCATAGTGACTGCATGGTGCGCTGTTCACGTTGGAGGAGTAGCCATTTTTACGATGGCCAAACTACAACAGTTTTAGGGATTGGAAGGATTAGGACGGGACGGAGCAACGGCTCACACTGCGCGATCCACAACCGATATTCTGAAGGCGGAGTTCCGGGAGATATCTTTCGTTTTGGCGATTTTCACTGGCAAGATCGCCCAATCAAGCGTTCCAGACGTTTTTGTAGGTTTGTTTCAAGTCTCGTGCTTACAACAAACCCGATACTCTGGAAGCCCTTAAGGACAACATTTGAATCTGTCGAAGTTTTCGCAAAATGCCATAAAACGAGCCCGTATGGCAATCAATTGTGACGACGCCCATTTGACCGATATTATCTTCTTGACTTGACCAATAAAATTGTAAAGGTTCAAAATAAACATAATAGAAAACAGAATCGGAGTTTTCCATTCAGAAAAAAGAAGCGAGCCAAACAACATCGGATGACTTCTTATAGCCCTCCTTGTATATGAGCTACTAAAGGAAAAATATTTTTCAAATATTTTCCGATTTAAGATTGTTTAAGCATCAAACCCTTTAGCTATATTATATCAGTACAGCAGTTCAGGCAATTTCCCGGGTAAATTGCTAGCAACCCTATAGTAATAAAAAATATCATTCATACAATCTGTTCACTTTGCGCAGCGATTTATGAAATTTTTTCCCCATTCTCCATTAAAGGGTGTTATGTTTTTGTATAAAGGAGAAAGTCTTCAGTTAGACTTTAGTTATAAAACAGAATCGAAAACCTTGAACTTTAAGTTGCGGTATCTTTATTGTATCTTGGAAAGTATTTTTGTAATTTTCCTCGCTGAACCTCTTCCCGTAACACTGCTATGCCTACACGCGGTGCGACTAAAATAAATGAGGGTAGTACCTTTATACAGGGTGACTGTTGACAATTTAAAAAAAATGTACTCGATTCTGATCATAATTATGTAATAAAAGTAGGTACTTATTTTTTCACTAGAATTCCCTATAAACAAATGCTACTATGTTACCGTTTACTTTACATACAACCTGGAAACGAACCTGGAACGCGGCACGCTTTCAATGCTAGCGTAACCATGCATTGCCTAATATATTCTTCAACTTTCGGTTAAGTTGACTCAGTAAATCATTATTATTTATTTTTTATTATATTTTTACTTTTCTTGTATGATCTCAAATTATCATCATCATCATCACAACTCTTTGTAATGAGCCCACTGCAGGGCATGAGTCTCTCCCCTGGGTGACGAGGAGGTTTAGGCCATAATCCACCAAGCTGGCCCAGTGCTGGGTGGTGGATGTCAGAATTTTCAGGTAAACAAGTATACAGCACCCGGGACCGACTGCTTAACGTGCCCTCCGAAGCACGGAAGTCGTTGTGAGAAATGAATGGTCGGCGGTCACCCATCCAAGCACCGACCGCACCAAACGTTGCTTAATCTGTGATATCGTATGATACACACAGTAACCACGGCGCCGCGAATTATCACATCCTTGAATTTCAAAAGTGACCCACCAGTCATCCTGTATAGATAGCAAGTTGTGATAGGAACATTTATGTGGTTTTTTGTACCTTTTATGATAATGGTGGACCTGAATGTAAAAAAAAATTAAGTTGACTCTGCACTAAGGCTGGAAAATTTACAGCTCTGTGAAGTAGTAGCCAAATAAACGATTTAAAGGCCGGAAGATACGGGTTTAATCCTCACGCCGAAACACGCTTGACTTATCTGGAGTTCTACATATAAAAAATATATAAAAAATAAAATCACCAGACAATCACATCAACTGCATGGCCCCAAAGTAAGCATAGATACCATATAGCGAACTAGAATATAAATACATAATAGATAAACACCGAGACACGGAACATTTTTTTTTTCTAGTTCCGTGCGGGAATCGAACCAGCGACCACTGGCGTCTAAGGCAGGTAGGTTTACCCCATCGCCTAAGTGGTTATGTATTTATTTAAATCATTTAAATGCGCTCATATAATATATTCGTGGTCTTTTTCAGTTATGAATGCCAGCAAACGAGCAGGACAAAGAGAGCCCATGGAGACACAAGAGACAATTTCGAAAAGTATTTTACTATTGCTTGAGATGCCCCGTCTGGTTTATCAAAAATAACTTTTTAATACAGTTTCTCAAAAAGTAGCGCATTGCAGGTACGTATAGCGTTCGGGATGTGGACTATTACACACTCGTACTTTTTCTTTACCTTTTCTGAACTCGTGCGTTCTCTTTCCCAACTGTCAAAATAATGTCTATGAAAAGAAAAAACCAACCACGAAGTTTTTACTTTTTACGATTCATGCAAATATTTCTGAAAAGAAGCTACTAATTTGTTTCAATATCAGATATAATGATTTGACGCAATGAGTTAGGTTAGGTTTCATTTCATTTTATCTCATTAAATTCATTTTCATTTCATGTCAATACAAAAAATCGACTTGGCTGTATGGGCATAGTTCCCTTTGCCTACCCAGAATGGGTAAACAAACAAAAAAATCTCTGTTTATAATCTTTCACAGCTGGCGCCATTTTGTATATTTTATAAAATTGCTTAATTTTTTCGCAACTGTATTAAAAATTGTCGTTCAGTACACGTGCGGAACCGTCATTGCAACTTGTCCCGACTGTCAGCCCTGACCTTCGGCTGCGCCTCGGCTCGGGTAGACATTTGTCGGAACTCTTTGGAACGACAGCCTGTCCGCACTCGTAATGAAATAAACTATTTATTTTAGTAGTACTTACGAATTAAAACAAAGCTAAACTCTAATTGTAATGCTCTATAAATTTTTTACGTAGAGCTTTAGTACAGAGGTTTAGAGGGGACTGATAAGATGATAACCCCACTTAATATGACGATATGACGGCTTCTGTCATTCTGCTTATTTAGTCAACTTTACAGTGGATTTCAATATTACAACTCGATCGACGATCTTAGATTTAAAACACTATTAAATTAAAACGCTTCCACCCTGCTCCGTAAACGTGTTGTAAAATTTTAGTTGGATTTTTTCCGACTCGACAGACAAATACCAGATTAGGTATGTTTTAACAAGCAGTTTTACACCATTTCGCTAGTGTAGGTTCACATCTCGTAGGAACTTTAGGCCTATAACTTTAAAAAAATGCTTTATAACTCTTTTGTAAAGTTCAATACAGGCACACATACACAAATATTTTTACATAAAAACTATGATGGTTTTCCGTGGTAAAGGGTCGTTTCAGAAATACTTCAATAAATGATAGAAATTCAAAATTCTCTGTAACTTAAAATGCAACTGATTTAGCTAACTGTTGTTCTCAATTTAACTGTGTACCTGTTGTTTTCTAAATATGTATAATTTAATAAAATTCATACAATTTAAAATCCATTGTAAACTAGACCTAACTATGCTCCATCTAGACAAACCCTCGAGGATTTTAGATGGCAAGCACTTCAGATATGTAAATTTTTTTCTAGTCAAATAATAAACAAAAAAAAAACAAGAATTGTTCTATCGAACGCATTTTTTCAACCGACTTCCAAAAGGAGGAGGTTCTCAGTTCGTGTGCATGTTTGTTTTTGTACCTTTGTTACACGATTTTTTTGGTTATGAATCGATTTTGAATATTCTTGCTTTATATCAACGAGGATACTTCAGAGGGGGTGCCATATAAAGGACGACGCATAATTTCGGTACCCACCTCCAATAGCCGTGTAAGATACGCCGGTTGGAAAGGTATAAGTAACTTGAATCATAGTTACTATGGCGCCAACTTTCGATCGTAAGTCCGTTCAGAGTTATAAGGTCCCAAATGTCGGACTATAATTTTGGTATCCACCTCCAATAGCCATGTAGGATACGCCGTTGGATAGGTCTTAGTAACCTGAATCAAAGTTACTATTGCGCCAAGTTCCGATAGTAAGTCCGTTCAGAGCTATGAGGTCCTAAATGTCGGACTATAATTATGGTATCCACCTCCAATAGCCATGTAAGAGATGCCGTTGGATAGGTCTTAGTAACCTGAATCAAACTTACTATTGCGCCAAGTTCCGATCGTTAGTCCGTTCAGAGCTATAAGGTCCTAAATGTCGGACTATAGTTTTGGCATCCACCTCCAATAGCCATGTAGGATACGCCGTTGGATAGGTCTTAGTAACCTGAATCAAAGTTACTATTGCGTCAAGTTCCGATCGTTAGTCCGTTCAGAGCTATAAGGTCCTAAATGTCGGACTATAGTTTTGGTATCCACCTCCAATAGCCATGTAAGATACGCCATTGGATAGGTCTTAGTAACCTGAATCAAAGTTACTATTGCGCCAAGTTCCGATAGTTAGTCCGTTCAGAGCTATGAGGTCCTAAATGTCGGACTATAATTTTGGTATCCACCTCCAATAGCCATGTAAGATACGCCATTGGATAGGTCTTAGTAACCCGAATCAAAGTTACTATTGCGCCAAGTTCCGATAGTTAGTCCGTTCAGAGCTATGAGGTCCTAAATGTCGGACTATAATTTTTGTATCCACCTTCAATAGCTATGTAGGATATACAGTCGGCTAACCTTATCAAAACACATTAATTAAGTAGGTACAAATATTTGTTGCATACACTTTGTTGCGTAATAAAAATGTATTCGCGTTTGCTATGGTATAAATATTGTGGTTAAGAAACCTATCTCGCATAAACCGGTTTTAGTTTTATTTCCTGTTAGGCACAGCACTTATAGTGATAAGTTTATTTACTAAAACTTTAAGCTCTGATCCTAAGTGAAAATTTAAAAAACGTGACAGATTTTTTTAATAACCATTCAGTAAAATCTTACAAATATTAGGCACGCAACGGAAAACGAACCTGCAACTCCTTACGAGCTGATTAAACCTAAAACCACTGCTTTATATGAGAGGTACAGTCACGTCTAATAATATGTATACATTTTCATTGAAATTTGAACCTTATCACAACGGAATAAGTTTTGAAGTGTGTACATATTAATGCACGTGACTGTACACACAGCACACAATATACATAAATCATATGCCTTGATTAATGCATTTGTGTATGCCGAACGACCGCACTTGGGTAGCTACACCACCGTATACCGGCACGGCGGCGCGTGGCCGTGTGTGGTCATCTGCAATTCAGATGTACTCACGGTGATATGCTAATTTCAATCTCCATTTCGAGATAGATCTCATCTAGCATTGGTGGTTTAGTTATGACTATTTGGTGTCGCTTACGGTAGTATAAGTTGAAATGGGTGTTCGAAACGTATTTTTTAATCTATACTTTCCTTTTTCTTATATTCAACAAAAACAAAACTTACGATAGCAATTTTTAGTTTGTGCGCAAAGAGAAATCTACTGCATAACCAGGAATAATCATTTTTTTTTTCGAAATTCGTAAGGACTCAAGGACTACGTGCAAAGAACCGCTTAGAGCTGCCCAGAAACGTTATAAGCGTCATGCTGTTCATGTTCATCTTCATTATCATCATCATTACAACTCTTTGTAATGAGCCCACTGCAGGAGATATAGGCCATAATCCACCAAGCTGGCCCAGTACTGGGTGGTGGATGCCAGAATTTTCAGGGCACCGAAATGGCTTCTTACAAACCCTAACGACTACTGCATACAGCACCCGGGACCGACTGCTTAATGTGCCCTCCGAAGCATGGAAGTCGTCGTGAGAAATTAATGGTCGGCGGTCACTCATCCAAGTACCGACCGCGCCGAACGTTGCTTAACATGTGATATCGTATGATACACACATTAACCATGGCGCCACGACGACTTCATGTTCATTTTTACTTAGTTTAAAACGTAACACTGAATCCTAAAATCGTTTTGAATTTCACAATTTGCCAATTTGTGATGCATTTTTCTGTTAACAAACCTCAATTTGATCTGTACTAAGCGACAAAAATTTTCACGAGACTATTTACACGACTATTTCTGTGTGACATTCATCTGTGAGTGTTAACTTACATGTTGATAACTTAAATGTGGATTTACATAAGAAAGCACAAACAAAAGTATCACCAAACTATAGAGGACTTGAGGGTACAATGAACTGTCTCTATTGATTTGAACAGACAAAATATACAGCCCCGGTACTTTCAATTATACTTGAATACGAGTGAATAGTTCTTGGTCCTTATGGGCACTTATAAGAAGTTATGGAAAAAGTACGATCGACTACAATAAAGAACATTATTTGTAGTCTGGCTCACGAAAGTAGACCCAGTGTCTACTTTCGTGAGCTAAACTTTTTATAAAACTTTTTATATGGCAGTACTAGCATGAATGTCAAAGTCGTTTTTCTGGTGTCACTGTTATCAATCAACAGTTATTAGTGGGTTTGGTAATTGAGATTTTGGAATTTTCGTATTTGAAAATAAATAAAATGAATAAAAATTTAGATAGTTTCATAATCAATGTAGGAAACAGCGATACCAGTGACTGACGATTCATTCCATATAGAATTGCTGGATTCAGATTTTGATTACAATGAATAAAAATAATTATTGTATTTTGTTGTTTTATTTTTAAACCTCATTAATACTAGTTGCCTATCATTTTAATAATACACTTCTCATCAAAAAGTAGGACCATACCAATTTCGTTATCTTTACGATACTTTTATAAAAAAAAAAAAACAAGTATCAAATTTGTTTAATCCATGTATTTTGGACAATTGTACATGATGCTTTTTTTTAAATTCGCCAGGTTTTTCCAGTCTCTACTTTCATTAGCCAGACTATAGTACACCAGGACGCTTCGTACTTTTAGATATATAAATTCGAAAACGATGCATAAGTAAAACGAAGTGACTGACAGACAACGCACAGCGTAGAGAGCTGAAATTTGTAACATACATTACTTAGGGAGTGTCGAGGAGCCCGAAATTCCCACGGGAAATATTGGACGTTTTAGTTTGTATGAAAAATCTTGTTCCCTGTTAAAGGATGGATGTGATACTTAGTATAAAGATTCTTCAACGAGTGACTGGTTGTGTTTTAAATGGAATTCCCGAAAATCCAACGGCAACGACTTTTTAGGTTGTATGAAAAATCTTATTCTTTGAGTGCATGGGTGTGAAACTTGGTATAAAGGTTCTTTCAATAGGTGTCTGGTTGTATTATGGAAGGAGTTTCTGAAATTCCCACAGACTACCCTAAGTCACAGAATAAGTAATAGTACCGTTGGTACAGAAGAATTACTCCGCAAGAAGATCTAAATAAATTCGAGTCTTGCTACGACGCGATACGGTGGAATTCAGCTCGCACAGCATTACGTACCTGCAAATTTATATACCTAGAAGTTTTTTCTCTTTCTATCGCATGCCTCTTATCTTTTCTTACGCTGTTAGGCTTGCTGCCTAGTGAAGAATAATTAATCTCCTTATTTGTAACTAGCTGTGCCCGCGGCTCCGCTCGCGATAATTTCGGGATAAAAAGTATCCTATGTTACTTCTAGTACCTCTCATGATTCGTTGAGTAGTTTTTGCGTGAAAGCTGAACAAATATCCACGTTTTCATATTTATAATATTAGTAAGGATAAGGATTGACATTTTATAATATTTGACAATTAATTGTTTAGATCACTTTCACATGGGGCTTAAGTATCTATGGAACGAAAATACTTCAGCGCAAAGCTTCCGAGTAAACTATATTGAAAGTTGACCCGTCCGGCACGTGAACATGAAGATTTCTAGAACTGCTAACCCGGGAAAGAGCGACGTATAACTGCGAGAAACAACTGACACCGAGATCTACTCCAGCAACACGAAAAGTCTGCCCTTGAGCCTTATTAATTGTCATTGCAAAACACACCGATACTGGAAATTGCGTTCTTTTAAATTGGAATGGAGAATTATTTGGTATTATTGGAATTCTGGGAATAAAGACGGTTTCTCCTGCACCGCAACCTGTTAAAATTTGAGATATCCAAATAGAATTATACCCAGAAATATGTACAACTTACAACAGAAAAAGAAATGAAAATAAAGCTGAAACGCCTGTACAATGCTATCTACCTATACCTACTTCACTTAAAAATAAATACCTATAACTACAATAATTAATAAAAGTACCTACGCTTTTACCTAAAAAATACAAAAAAAAATGAACATAAATTAGCCAAAATTTGGAATTTGACCGAATATTTAAACACTACCAAAACAACTTTTATAAAATATACAAAATTTTATAAAATAACAACGAAAGAAATTCAAATAAACTATTTAAAGACTAAAAGTCGCGTGATAAGCACGGTTTATAATATCAATTATTGTCTGTCAATAAAATCGAACGCTCTGAACGCATCAACAGCCATATATTGAATGAGTTATAAAGCTTGCGCTCGCCTCCCGGCATTTTATACCCTACCGCACCGCGAGCCGCGTCGAGCGCGGCATCCGTTACGCAAAAATAATCCTTATATCATTCAGTATTCACGCGCGATGGGTTATTAGCGTATTTCATGTATAAGTTTGGTGTTTCTATACCGATTTCTATGATTTTATTTTTATTGAAGAGGTAATAATGTATTTTTTTTAATTAGGGATGAGTGAGAGTATTATAAACGTAAGAGTAAACAAATATAATCAGAAAGCTCCAAACTGCTAAGCTATCGGGATTTACACGTGTTATTGTGAGTCAACCATAAAATATAGACATATACTGTTGTGGGTTATTTTTTATATAATTTTATGAAGAATATTTCTGTCATACATGATTTCTATGTAGCTTTAACCATTAAGGCTGCACACGCGACGGAAGCTTAAAAAATGAAGTAATTTCTCCCGTTTTCCCAACATTTCCCTTCACTGCTCTGCTCCTATTGATTGTAGCGTGATAATAAGTATACTGTAACCTGCCCAGGAGTATGAAGAATAATTTTACAAAGTTTCCTTAAAATCCGTCGAGTAGTTTTTGTTTCTATAAGGAACATACAGACAGACAGACAGACAAAAATTTTACTGATTGCATTTTTGGCATCAGTATCGATCACTTATCACCCCCTGATAGTTATTTTGAAAATATATTTCATGTACAGAATTGACCTCTCTACAGATTTATTATAAGTATAGAAGATTAAGTATCTACCGATGTAGGTATTACTGTTATTCTACCTTTGTAAAAAATATTGTTTCAACTTACCTAAAGTACAAAATGAAAAAAAAGTTACGACGAATAATTAGTAATACTACCTATGTTTTGTTTGCTACATTGAACATAATCAAATCTAAACATAATCTAATTGAATATTTTTTTCTTTTTAAGTCCATTTTTAAATACTATTTGCGACCTAGATCATAGAATTACTGTGAGTGCTATTAGGTAGGTAGGTATCTACAACGTCCCGACGACGGGCGCGCGCGTGACACACGACCCATTCGAAATCCGCCGGCAGACGCTTCGCTGTAGGTAAATAACGGATGTACCGCGCGGAGTGAGCGAGGCCTGCCTAAGTTTAGAGCGTACGAAGTTGCAGGAAAAAGCTCGTATGATATCGTTGACACGGAACACCAACGAACGACTCATCCTTATTTAAAAAAGAGGGATATCAATTAGGGTTGCCAACCGTACTATAATATATAGTATTGTACTATATTTCGGGTCCGCGTACTATATACTGTTGAAAATATATATAGTACTTACGCAAAAATACTATATTTTCAACACCAAAATCCACCAAGCAAACTTTTATTAAAACATGTTTAACAAACGCACCTTAACATTAATTAACTGTTCACTGAAACATAGCATGTGTAGTCTATGTGAATTTCCGAACGCATCTTTTCATAAAACTTAGCGAATGTCAAATTGGCAACGTCAGTCGTCAAACGAATTTTCGGTCTGATAATACAACAGGACAAAAGTGGCAGCATATTTTTAAAAATACTGATAATAGCTTACCAAATTTATTTAAAATTATTTCTTTCTTTCTTTCAATTCCTGCAACCTCAGCATTTACAGAAAGAATATTTTCTGTAATGAATTCTAAGTGGCGGGAAGAAAGAAACCGTTGCAGTATATCATTAATAAAAATGAACTTTTATCTCTAATAAAGCATTATTAAAAAGTGCGAAAAGTGCAAAGAAATATAGTTTTTATAAAAATAAATAAATTAATAATATATATTTGTTTATTATTTGCTTTTTCCATAAAATACTCTATTTTTTTGAAGTGTACTATATTTTTTTAGCTTATTTTGACAAAATACTATATTCCTTCAAAGAAATGTTGGGAACCCTAATATCAATAGAAGCTTTATGTCTTTATATCAAAATTTCACCAAAAATAAGGTTTTAGTCAGAAGAACACATCCTTCACTGATACCCTAGTCTTATTATTATCTTTCGCTTTAAAATTGTTTGTTAAAAAAAGCTGATTGCCGTTTAGTTTGATAATAGGTCTATGAAACTGCCGTTTTGCCGTACTGGCCATTTCAAATGAAAATATTTTTTTTTTTGACTGATAATTCTAATTTCAAATTAATTTTATTTGACAAACACGGAATTATTTTTCTAAAATCATCATTTGTTTAATAGTTAGTGTTTTGGTTTCAACGCATTCGAACATTTTTCGTCATCATGAATAAGTTAAAAATTCGAGTAATTATGGAGTATGAGTACCGTCGTGGCAGCAAAGCGGCACAAGCGGCACGCAACATCAACGACGTTTACGGAGCGAACACTACAAACGAACGCACCACCCGTTATTGGTTTACCCGCTTCCGTTCTGGAAATTTTGACCTGAAAAATGAACCCCGTGGTCGTCCGAAAACTTTGGTCGACAATGACGAATTAAAGGCAATTGTGGAAGCTGATGAAACTCAATCCACGGCTGAATTAGCAGCAGCTTTCGACGTTGGCATCAAAACAATATTAGACCATTTTCGACAAATTGGCAAGGTAAAAAAGCTTGACAAATGGGTACCCCACGAACTCAATGACCGCCAGCGCGAAGTACGCGTGGAGACGTGCCTTGCACTGCTCAGCAGGCATACAAATGAAGGAATTTTGAACCGCATTGTTACTTGTGACGAGAAATGGATCCTGTTTGACAATCGTAAGCGCTCAGCAAGTTGGTTGGACCCTGGTTCAGCACCCAAACAATGCCCTAAACGAAAACTTACCCCTAGAAAAGTGATGGTCACTGTTTGTGGTCTAACACGGGTGTAATTCATCACAACTTCTTGCCAAACGGGACAAGCATTACTGCAGATGTGTACTGTGAAGAACTGAACACAATGATGGAGAAGCTCGCACGTCTCCAACCAGCTTTGGTCAATCGTTCGGCTCCACTGCTTCTGCACGACAACGCGCGACCTCATACTGCACAGCAGACGGCCTCCAAGTTACAAGAGTTGGGGTTGGAAGTTCTCCGTCATCCGCCGTACTCACCAGACCTTTTGCCTACAGACTTCTACTTTTTCCAGAATTTGGATAACTTCTTGGCGGGAAAAAAATTCAATACCCGAGAGGCAGTACAAAATGCCTTTGAAGAATTTGTTGCCTCCCGTCCAACTGATTTCTTCATGAAAGGCATCAATAAGCTACCAATGCGTTGGCAAAGATGCATTGATTGCATGGGTGTTTACTTTGATTAATACAAATAAAAAATATATAAAAAAATTACGCTTCATTCATTTCGTGAAAACCGGCAATTTCATAGGTAAAGACCTAATATAAAAGTAAAGTATTACAGTTTCTTTTTATTGATATCGAGGTAAAACATGAATATTTTATAACTCTAATATAAGCGTAATCATAGACCGAAGTAAATCCAAAGTCACATTCAAAATATTCCGTATTTTGTAGGAATGTATTTATAGATACACTTGTAAGTTAAATTGTTTGCAAATCGAAATGGATTCCACCTTTTGTTTCTTTTTAAGTTTCCACAGTGACTTTAATGCTTTCAGACCTTGTCAATTTCATCGGGCTTTCAAAACTAAGGAGTAATTCTACAGTCAACCGCCTAAGGGTATGAAAGAGGGTAGTAGTTGGGTTTTCAACTAGCTTTGTTTCAGAATGCCACTCAAGAAGTTAAACTCGTGCTGGCATCGATCGAATTAAAATCTACGGTGTGGTAAGTTAAAGTAAATTATTGTATTAAGATAGTTAATATAGTCATTTTTATTTTTTTCAAACGCATAAGTGTAATATTTTAACAGTTTAACTAGTGCATTTTTGTCGTGAAGACACTCGACGATGGTTACAACGGAAGACCAGCGCTAGTTTGTTAACTATCAATATGCTGAGTTGCGGCCTGTTTGTGGCATTTGTTATATTTTTCTTTCATTTTTTTTCTACTAATTTATATTTCAATTTTAATTTGGGATTATTATTTTCTATTTATATTTTGTTCATAATTTTTGCTTCTATCACAAATAAAACTTTTTTCATTTCATTTCATTTTTCATAAATAAAAACAATCTCACACAGAATACATAGAAAACATTCAGAGAATGTACATATCACGTGAGGACAGATCGATCTAAGGGCACGTTTAAGCACAAGCGGCGCGTCGCTCGGGGCGTTGTCCGTTTTTACGACATCGCCGGCTTTACTATGGAACTATCCGCTGGTTTAGAGGAAAGGCGACGCGCCGCGCCTGTGCGGCTGCAAACTGGACGACAGCGACAGCAAGAGACAGCGGCGCGGACAGGTACGCGGGGTATCTGGGCCGTTCTGGACGTCAGCGAGCGTAAGAGCGATTTGTCGCGGTTTAGAGTAAAGCCGGCGATAGAACGAAAACGCGTGGAGACCCGCGCGAGGCGACAGATTTAATAATAAATATTTGTGACACTCACGTAACATTATCTAGCCCAAATTAAGTTCCTTAAAGAACTTGTGTTACGGATAATAGATAACTGATATACTTAAGAAATATGTAAACATACATATTTCTTAAGTATATCGTTGTATCTGCGGAGGCTTGTTAATGGCTTACTCGAAATTATATGTTAAACCTAGTTTTTAAGTAAAAGCTGTTGGCCACCCAAATAATATAAAATAAAATAAAATATTGAATAAAAACATATTTTTACTAGAATAAACTTAAATAAACATATAAACATCCATGACTTGACGACTAATATCTTTGTTCATCACACAAATATCCGCCGCCGCCGAGATTCGAACCCAGGACCTCTGGCATAGAAGGCAATGTATGTTACCGTTGCACCAGCCGGTCGTCAAACATATTGAAAAAATGAATTGACTTTCATCGCAAACTATGAGAATATGACAAGGCGAGTGTATATGAAATTTTGATATGTGTAAATTCATATCTTTATCTATTCTTTGCCTGCTCAAAAACATGATTTAATGATTTTGACTCGACAGTTTTTTTTTCGAAAACACGTCTAAAAGAATACTTTTTCTTAAATTACCACGTAGTTATGAAATTCATATGCTTAGAAATGACTTACATACAATCTTCACATTATTGTTGCTTGGTTGCTCAAAATTTACATAGCATTTACCATAATTTTTTTATTGATTTTTGAAACGATTTCAGAGTCTGAGCGGTGTCGATGGTGGCGATGTCTATGCAATACGCGACCTTATGTCGGCGTGTTAAGGCGCTAAGATTTCAAGAAAAAACATTTCGAAAAGGTAAAGCTTATCTGGGTATCTTACAAGCGCAAGCGTGCTTTTTGTTTAGCTCGAAGGAGACAAAAGAAGCGCCCTGATTCAGAGAAGGAACTGGAGATCTTCATAAAATATTGCCGGAACAGATGTCCGCCGGAGCGGTGATATTTAGCAGCAGATTTTATATGAAGGGTTAGCCAGGCAACCCCAGAAGGGTTCTTATCGCCAAGTAGAGAGGGTCTTTTACGACATACCTATCCATGGGCGACAGAGCTATTATAGTAGTAGACTCCACAAAGTCACTAACTCATTCATTGGTCAATGTTTACGCTTTTACAATAAAATACCAAAAATATTGAAGATTTACCCTTCGTTATATTTAAGGATAAGGATAAAACAAGTGTTGTGTGAAAAGGACTTCTAAGTATAAGATATCCGGATGCAAGAAGATCGGATTCCCTGTTATTGTGTATTTTAAAAAAATGATTGCTCTTGAGTTTCTCGCCACTTTTTCTCAACAGATCGACTTTCAGAAGTGTTGGTAGTTTTCAGTTCAATTTGTAGGTAAATAATTTGATTATTTATTTCATTGTATGGAAGTACCTACGAAATAAAAGAGATTGACCTTTTTTTGGATTCTAAGTCAGCCTTTAATCCAAACAACGCTTCGGCTTACAGAAAGCTGTTCAACAAATACATGACAATGAAAAATAAAACCAGACCAAACTCGATCCGCTGCGCGCTGCATCGACTACGCGGGCAACAATGTTCCATTTCAGACGATCAAACGACAAATAAATTCACATAATGCGCTCCTGTCCCTGTGCCGAGATATTTATAGTCAATATAACATATTACATGCGACAATGTGTAAATGGTGTATAGTTTTTATTGTTGTTTTTGTTTAGTTCATTAAGTCACTGTATATTTTCCGAATAAAATAAAATAAATATTCTAGTTGTTTACGTAATGCTTAGATTTTCTGTTAGCAATTTTCAAGAAATCGTTCTTGTTGTAGCAGAGCGATCACTCCCAACCTTAAAAGACGGCATATCGAAATGTGTTTTTTTTTTTTTAAAGTTAGCACTTTAACACGCCTACATAAGGGCGCGTATTGCACAGAAATTGCGACCATCTACACCGCTCAGATATTGAAATCTCTTCAAAAATCGATAAAAAAAAGCAAGGGAAAATGCGTTGTAAATTTTGAGCAACCAAAGTTCGGACAATAAGGAGTTCATAAATAAGTGATAATTTAAGAAAAAGTATTTTTTTAGACGTGTTTTTTTAAAAAAAAACTATTGAGTGAAATCATTTAATCATGTTTTTGATGCGGGCAAAGTATAGATACTCGTAAAGATATGAAATTACACATATCAAAATTTCAGACCCGCTCGTCTTGACATATTCTCATAGTACGCGATGAAAGTAAATGCATTTTTTCAATATGTCGCCTTAAATAAAAAAGAACCTGTTCTCAGGAGCTACGCAGGTGAAATCGCGCAAAACTTCTAGTTCAAAACATAGGTACAGTGAAAATTTCAGTACTCAAGGAAACGCTTGGACAAAGCAAACCAATCTCTATCCCTTTGACATACAGCATATTATTGAATATAGAAGCCGCATAATTAACTGCGCCAGTTTTTTTTCGCAGTGCCCTTGCAGAATATTAAATATCCGCTCTAAATTCATTGGACGTATTTCAGTGAAATTAAAAACTTAATAGCTGCACAGCGAAAGCGGTTTTATTTTCGGAAAAAACGTTGTTTACTCCACGCTCATGTAACTACTGTCGCTTTCTAAATAATAACAATAAACAATTATACCACTCATCGAAATTGGTTTCATTAAAATCTTGTGTATTAATATTGAAAGAATAAACCTGTCAAATAAATAAAGATACAGCACAAAGTACCAAACACAAAAAGTTAACTTTTTTAACAAGTATCGTGAAGATCCTCCACGTCTTGTATTTTTTTGATTTAGTTACTTTAATATTTTGACAGATAAATATTTCGGCTTTTTTCTTTTTATTTCGACAGTTTAGAAAAGCCGAATTGCCCCCAGATCAGGTTGTCGTAAAAGGCGACTAATGTCGTAAAAGTGGCTTCCGCTTTGTCGCTCGCCAGGAAACCCTTCAAGGTCCGTCTAGGTAGCGATCGTATGCTGTCATCTAAGACCTCCTTATTTACGCTGATTTAGTCAAAGACACACCGAAAATAGTCGACTAGGACGCGAGTTTAGACCGTCTATTTCCTAGAATGACAATCCATAAAATTACTTTTAACTTTATAGCGATTTGACAGACCGACACGGGGGAGGTTCCTCACGGTGCATCCACACCGCAGTTAGTTTTTGTTGCTCAACATTTCCAAGTGTTACTAAGCAACATTCGGCAACAAAAATTTACTTATAAGAGTAACAAGCAGTCTCAAAAGTTGAAGAATGTTATCGTGTTACATTTTGTTGCTCCACAAAAAAAACTGCGGTGTGGATGCACCGTCACACACCAGCTGTCTCTGTCACGACAGTGCGGCACTCACTGACAGCGGCTGTCAGCCTACCTTCTTCAGCAGATAGGGCGCCTCCACGTGCAGCTGGCATCGGCGCACCGTGTCGCGCTGGCTGTCGTCGGAGGACCAGCTGTCTTCCGTCACTGCACAGTCCACTACCACCGCGATTTGGGGACAGCAGGGGAACCGCCTCTCGTAGGCCTGGAGACAAGGATAACAATATCTTAATATGGCAGTTTATGCGATATAAATGTTGTTACAAATAATAAATTTCCGGTTACAAACTGCTGACATGTCAGCGTGCAAATTTCATAGTCATAAATTCAAAAATAAGTTACTTAATCAATTCAGTCCAATGTCAGAGAATCTCAATGAAAACATAGTAGACCTTTTTTGTACACCAACATGGTTACACAGTTTGAGTAAGAATGATGACAATTAAATACATTTGTACAAAAGGCGGCCTCATCGCTGGGGCGATTTCTGCCAGGCTACCTAAGATAGAGAAACATATGAGAAACATATGGGAGCAGATCATTACTTATTACAACGATCGCAATGACTAGCGACTCACTAACGAATACTGGCTTCAATTTACAAAATAATCTAAATACCGAATTAATTTTTAAAAAAATCTGTTAATGTCGGGGATAATTTATGTTATATTAAATCTAAGTTAGATAATTATATTATCTAAGTTAGTTATCAAATTCCTTATGCTTCAGAAAATCCGTATCGGGATACTACATTTACAAAAACCGAAACTTCAGCCAAAAGTTGTCTTAAAACAAGACTATTTTCCGTAGTACATTGTTAATGACACTTGAAAAACAACTCACTCATTGAAGGTACAGTACACACTGCTTATTGAAAAGAATCTCAGAAAACCTCAGTAAGTAGTTCTAAGAAGTGGCAAGAAACACAACAGCAGTTATATTGAAAAAAAATAAGGTCAGGATTTATATCGTTCATGTATTCAAACATTTTATAACAACCCTATTCACACAACTTTTGTTTCAAATCTTCTCACTGTTTTCCGGGATTCAATTTTCAGGTGTTTTAGCTCTTATCGTTGATCCCTTTTTCCACCTCGTTTTCTGCCCGACTTATTTCTCAATTTCTTCCGTAAAACAGAAAAACTATCTAAGATAAAACCTTGAATTTAAAATTGAAATTGAATTAGAGCAAATTGAATTTGCAACTCGGCCGTTCTCGACCAAACGGCATCTCGAGGAATGTTCAGAAGTAGTTTCAAGGCGAGGAGCCCCTCAGGCTTCTACTTTCTGATAACGCCAGGAAAAGTTTTATTTCGAAATCCAAGTTTTGCATACAAAAATACGATTGTAGATAGGTAATATACAGGGTGTTTGGTAACTGGATGCAAAGTCTGAATTGGGTATAGATCATTAAGAACATTTTGGAGAATAATAGTCTTAAGGCCAATTGTTACGAATAAAATTATTATAATTTACTATAAGTTTTTGGGTATTTCCCTATCTCGACTTACGTCGAGGTATTATAATTTATTAGAATAATTAATCATTATTAAAATTTGTTATTATAATTGTAATAATAATAATTTATTTCTATCTCTAGCAAATTAATTATTAGTACTTGGCTTCGGCCCGTACACTTATTAACCTCCTCGGAGAGCATATATTTGAAAAAAGAATAATAATAATAAATCTTTATTTCGGACAACTTAATCCATATTACAAAACTTATAAGTATATGTACAGCAAAATCACAAAAATATGAAAAGAATAATAATAATAATATAATCAATAAATCAAACAGTTTTTAAATCTACTTAAATATCAAGTAATAATTAAAATTGTTGTTTTTCAGACAGTTGACGGATCGGCAGAGACGAATCACTTCCTTAGCCCAATTTTAGACCAGCCTATCTTATTCGGTTTGTTTGAGGACGAGCGAGATACGAAAGAATAACTTAGGTAAATAAAAACGAAAAAGTAACCTAATATAAGACAAATTATGGCTCAAAAATTATTCAGGCTTTAATCTGAAAAAATACTTGAATTAATTTTCTGTTTAACCCAATAGGAAAGTAACGTCTATTTATTTAACACGGCGACAGCAGCTTTGTATAGCAGCTTTATATTGAGTTCTTAGATTTAGAGTTAAATTTAAATTGGCAGTTATTTTTTTGTGTAGCAACTGAATTTGAATCATCGTTATCTCGATGTCTTAACGCTTGACTTTTTTGACCATGTCGGGATTGTCCAGGGTTGACTATGATTGCCGACCTGGCTTATGGCACGTATATAACTATATGCAACCTTACTGCTCCTCCTCGCTGCGCTCGTCGTCGCACCTAACCGTACCGACTACGTCTTCCTGTTAATATTAGCTGCCAAGTCATTATTTTTAATACCTCATCTATTATTTTTGTCACCAAGTAGCTAGTCGCCTAATAAGTTGTTGGTCGCCTCAAAAATAATATTCCTTTAACAATAATGGTTTCGACCTGAAAATTTATGAGATAAACGCGTACAAATAAACTCTCCAGCTTCTTTTTGTTAGTTGTTACTATCATTCAGTACACAATGTGTGCCTGGCGAAGTATTTCGCCGTCATTAAAAAGTCAACTTAGAACATTTGGAGTATTAATAATGATAAATAATAATTAATATTAATAATTATAATGATAATATTAATTTACCCGACCAACTGGTCTTATTGTCGGGTCTTTTCCGCCGAAAGGCGAGCTGATTTTATATACCGAATAATAATAAAACTCTTTATTGTACACCAACATGGTTACAGAAGAAAAATTACATTAAATAATGACAATAAGTACATTTATGAGAATTCGCCTGTCAAGGATGTCCTACCAGTAAAACACGATTAACACTCTAAAACCAATCCTTAAGCAGAAATAGTCCATATTTTATTTACAATTATTTAGTCTCTTTCACGAAATGTACCTATCAAAGGTAGACGCAACCACTCAAGCCACGCAACCTTCAGTTTTAACCTTCGCTGTCTCACTTCCAGTCGAACTGGTTAGTGTACGAAATTATAAACAAATAATTATTTGTGCTTGTTTACTCAATAATGTTCAATACCGATACTAAAGTTACGTAACTGGCGTATTTATATAAAATATAAGAGGATTCAAGTATTTTATTCTTGACCTAGTTCTCACGGTGCAAAATTTGTGTATTTTCGGGTTAGATGGCGTTATTGCACTATGTTCACAATTAAAATAGTTTACTCAACAATCTCACCTAATAATAAGTGAAGATGAGATAAAAGAGAAAGGACAAAATTCTCATCACAGCGTTGATAAAAATATTGTGAAGTAAAATTAAGCCGTCACCGCGCCCTGTCCATATTCTACTCTATTGAATTTCTCCATTACAAATCAACTGACCTTAAAAATATATCATACTAGCTGACCCGGCAAACGTTGTTTTGCCATATAAATAAAAAAAAAATAGATGTTGGCCGATTCTCATAGATACCGGATAAGCACAAAAAATTTCATCAAAATCGGTCAAGCCGTTTCGGAGGAGTATGGCAACGAAAACTGTGACGAGAATTTTATATATTAGATTACTTACCGGTTTTATAAATTATTCATTAATTAAGATCTAACTTTAAGTGTTATTTTTACATAACATAATTAAAATATAAAAAATGCTAACACATCATTATAATATCTTTATTAAAATAAAAAAAAAATTCTGAAAGAGTAATGTTTATAGCTGACCGAGAAACCGCAGCAAGGATTTTAATATTTCACCCTCTAAAGTTACTCAATAGACTCCCAGTATCATCCACTTGAAATGAAAATCTCGATATAATTTCTAAGAAATTAAATCAAGTCTGCACCAATAGTTTAGATATAAGTAGGCAGCATTTCAATGGCAATATCATCTTTATACATTCACATACGTAACAAAAAGTAGTTTGACAGGTCAGAAACTGTATGGACCGTGAACATTACTCTTTCAATGATAAATGTTTTTCTGTTTGCTTGACGTTTTACGAGAGTTGTGATAATCAACGAATGCAGAGCATTAAAAAAACCGACTTCACGTCAAACAAAACATTGGCTGAAGTATTAGGTCGACAATGTAAATATCCTTCGTAATAATATATATATATCCTACAGTGTGGAAAAAAAATAGTGGCCCTGGAGGGAAACTACCTTAAATCCTATAGTTCGCTTTTTTTACTTTAAGGAAACATTCCTTTATTTTTAAAAAGAAACAAAACTGCATTCAAAGATTTTCTAAAATTCGCTTGTAACTCCCGCGGGACTCGAACCAGCTAAAAATTAAAAAAAAATGAAGATTCGTTATTTTACTATACTAATTGATAGGATAATTGTTCAGGATAAAATTTCTCTAACAAACATTTTTTTAATAAAAAGAAAACGTGAAATCTTAAAATTTATTTTATTTTATTATCAATTTGTTACACTTTAATAATTTAACTGATAAATTGTTCGAAATGAGCCCCCTCGTTCCGGATACACAAATTTAGTCTTCGTTGAAATTCATTTCGTGTAGCCTTCAGCAAAGTGTTGTGGTGTATGCCCCTAATCACATTTTTTACCGCGACCCTTAGCTCTTGTACGGTCTCGTAACACGTTTTATAAATAATATTTTTTACATGACCCCATAAAAAGTAGTCTAGACTCTAGAGGCGTCAGGTCTGGACTTCTTGCAGGCCATCTAATCTTCCTGTTTGTACCTATCCAGACATTGAAATTTTCATTAAGGTAAGTCCTGGAAATTCTGCTATTGTGGGCAGGTGCACCATCTTGTTGAAAAATAATATTATTTCGTTCCTCTTCCGGTAGAAGGTTTAATTGATTTTGTAAAAGCTCTAATATTTCAATGTATTTTGCCGTATTCAGATGTCCTTCGTAAATGTGCACCAAAACAACCATATTGCTTTTGATTCCACACCAAACATTAAAAGAAAATCTGATCTGATTGCTTGTTTCACGAACACGGAATGGATTTTGACGGGACCAATAATTATTGTTATGTCTGTTATACATTCCATTATTACTAAAATTTGTTTCGTCAGACCATACAATGTAGTCTAAAAAATTTGGGTTGCGGTTGCGGGCTATTTCTGTTTGAATATTCTGACAGAACTATAATCTTCTTTGACTATCTCCGTGATGTAGTTTCTGCACCAATCGCCTATCACGATAACATTTGTATTTGTATTTTTTCAAAACATTAAGTACCCGAATATGGCTGGTGCCTATCTCTTGAGCAGCTTCTCTACTAGAAGCTTTTGGGTAACACTCAAAATATGTCAAAATATTGAAATCAAAATCGGAAAAGTCTGGATTTTGTTGCTGTGGGCGTCCTAAACGTTTTTTGAAACTTCCAATATGGACTAAATTTTTCACCATTCGCGACAAAGCTTTTCTTGATGGTATTTGTCTATCTGGATACCTCTCGCGATACCACTGTAGAGCTAAATCGCAGTTCTTGTTGCTTGCAAAGAAAGCTTCTAATAAGTCGAATTGTTCTTGATACGCCATGTTCACACAATTACGTAATGGAAGCAATACTAAATAAAATCGATAAAAATGTTCGAAATATTTTAAAATTGCTGTGTCTGTGTTGAACTTCATTCTTTGAATGTTAGAGAGCTAAGAGAATTATAACGTGTCTTTTACTTGTTGAAAGTGAACCGTAGTAGGTAATGTATGTAAACTTGTGTAGTTATTTTTCATGGATATCTTGTACGACAGACGAGTGTAAGACCAAATTTTTATTAGAGAAATTTTATCCTGAACAATTATCCTATCGATTAGTATAGTAAAATAACGAATCTTTATTTTTTTAAATTTTTACTGGTTCGAGTCCCGGGTGTTACAAGAAAATTTAAGAAAATCTTTGAATGCAGTTTTGTTTCTTTTTAAAAATAAAGGAATGTTTCCTTAAAGTAAAATAAGCTAACTATAGGATTTAAGGCAGTTTCCCTCCAGGGCCACCATTTTTTTTCCACGCTGTATATATGTCGGCGGTGTCTAGCTAGAGCCTTATAGTTTATTTCGATTGTCTTCGGATGCCAGTACCTTCTTGGTACTTGACAGAGTCTACGTCACGAGTTTGTCACTAGCAGAAAGAATAATAACAATACAGAAGATGGACAAGAGAAAAGTGTCCTTCAAGCAATTATTCAAGATAATCAAGAGATCATCAGCAATGTAGTGACACGCCTGTGAAGTAGAAACTGCACCGCATCAAAGATCAATCAGTTCAGCACCACAAGTATTGCCGACAGTAGAAAAACTGACTCGCCCTAAAGACGCCCACACAAAAGACTGTATTACAGAATCATGATTGAAATCCCCAATAATATCTGATGTTGGATAAAAGAAAGGAATCACCCCGATTCCGACATATATATATTTTAAATTTAAATCTTCCATGCTGGAATGAGAGTAAAAGAAAAGCATAGAAAGTGCCAGCTACTACTACAGCTGCTACTCTTCCCGGGCATACTGTAAAAATCAGTTAAGGGACAGAGGTTTCATTGACATTTTTGTGTGCGGTAGGCTGACCCCCTGTCACTACAATAGTCTCTCTCCATCATTGTAATACCTCAAAATTTTGTCAAACGTGACATCAGCTGGTTTTATAGCCTCTGGTATTTTGTCTACTCTATAAGGGATACAGGCGTGAAGTTATGTAATGTTTAATTTTTTTCAATAAGTACTCAGTTAATTTCGATGAAATTTATATGGGACCACCTTGAAGTATCCTCTACCATATGAAACAAGAACATTCAAAATCGATTCACAATTTCCAAAAAAATCGTGTAACAAGACACAAAAAAACATACACCTTTTAGAAGTCGGTTAAAAATGTGGTTTATTTCTACTGTTCCTTTCATTTGTATGAAAAATGAAAATAAGGGAGAGTTTCAATTACTCGGAAAATATAAAATAAAACTTCTTTACTAAACGAGATATTGGAAATAAATGAGTCTCGAGGCGACGATACCGCGGACGTTGATAAATGTTCCTGAAGAAAAAAGGCATAAATTACACGCGCCACTGCTCGGAGGCTAAAATTTAAGCACCCTTTAGTAAAATTTGTTCAAAAATTGGGTGCTTTTTGGATATTGCTTGCGAGTAAATTAAACATATTGAAGCGGAATTCAAATGGATTTCATTCTTTCTTCCAAAAGGATTTGTGTTTCTTAATTATCAACGAATGCAGAGCATTAAAAGAACCGACTTCACGTCAAAACTTTGGCTGAAGTATAAGGTCGTGGTCAATGTAAATATACTCCGTACTGACTTTTTTCGAAAATTTGAAATTTTTCGTGATGTACTCAATCAATTTCGATGAAATTTATATGGGACCATCTCTGCAGTATCCTCTATCATATGAAAGAATAATATTTAAAATCGAATCATAATTGTCCAAAAAATCGTGTAACAAAGATACAAAAAATATATACACACGAATAAAAACGCTCCTCCTTTTGAAAGTCATTTGAAAAGATATATTTTATATATATTTTTTTTTAATAATAATAATAAATTTATTCAGATCAACAACAACAACAAATCAATTTCAACATCAACTTATGGCTAATAATATACAATCAGATTTAATTAATTAATTTGTAATTTTAACAATAATTATACTTGTGTCTAAACTAGGCTGAGCCTGTTTCTTAGACACGAGTCTTCCCTGTAGAAAGTAATACAAAAAAATTATATAATATTAACGGTACAAAACAAAACAGTAAAGAAATTGTACATTTGTATAATTAAAATAATAAGTATAAGTAAAATTTTCTATTGTTCCAAGACGTCGTCTCTTCAGCGCTGGTAAAAAGGGCAAAAGGGCAAGGAACGTTTTATATCTGGTTTCGCACTGTAAGCAAAACCATAATTCGATCAAGTGAGTCTCCCGCTAAAAAGGTCATTGTTCAGCGTAATAAGGTCTTTGAACTTCGGCGTAGACAAATAACATTTATTTCTAGATTGTTTTGCTTGCAATTAATCGTTTGGTTTAGTTAGTTAGTGGTTTAGAGCTATTTATGGCCGACGTAATGGAAACATAGTCATATGGGGGTACAACGTTGACGGAGATGAGCATTGCTTGCGCGTCGCGACTCCACCTGATAAAACCTGCATCATCGAGGACCTCGCAATGGCCACCGATAAAATAAACCGATTTCATAAAATAAAATAAAATCCCCAGACAATCACACCAACTACAGGGCCCCAAATTTAGCATAGCTTGTGTTATGGGATACAATGTAGCGAACCAAGAATATACAGACATATATAGATAATGCAACTAAGGTGGCAAGTTTCTGGGGGTGCAAAATAAATATATTTTTAAGTCTAGTCATCGACACGATAAGAAGAAGAAAATTTATGCAAACTCCTTATTTAATCAAGAAATGCATACGGGTTCAACAGTTAAACGGGCAAAACCGCGCGTATCTCCTTGCTATTTTAGATTATCGAATAACATAAGATATTTAGTAGATTGGAAAGAGCGACTTCTCATTCGAAGAGTAAACTGTTCGACCCCAATTAAACTTAAGTTGTTCAATCATACATTTAACTTTCCCATTATGATTTTATACGGGTCCTCATTAGTCATACATATACGGTGTGTGGTGAGGGGTGACATATAGTCAGTCAAACGTATATATCAGCCAATCCTGACATAGTGGTACGCTGTAGACGCCTTATTTAAGTTTTTATTGACTCTGATAATACTAAATCTAAGTAAACGAAGACAGTATAGCTTCCGTGCTGGACTGGAAGCGTAAGAAAAATATCGAATGTACCAGCCGCTGCTCTTACCAGGCATACTGCAAAAGTCAGTTAAAAGACAGAGGTTTTATGAGCATTTTTGTGGGCGATAGGCTGACCCCTTGTCACAGCAATACTCTTTCTCCATTATAATAATACCTACACATTTGTCAAACGTGACATCAGATGATTTTAAAGCCTCTGTTGTTCTGCCTACCCCATAAGGGATAGAGGCGTGAAGATATGTATAAATGTGTGACAACAGAGAGGATATAAAAAAAATATACAGTGGATTGGGAGTTTGTCTTCCATGCCAAAGGCTATGGTGGTACCTTAACGTCCATACCTTAACGAGTTAATTTAAAAAATTATACACTTTAGGATAATATTAATTTAGGGTTGGTTGTTCTTTCGACCGAGTGATAACAAATAAGCTCTTCTCATTTTGGCTAACTTCAAGCTTTATTTTATGTTATCATTGAATAGTAGGCCGAGTGTTATATGAAAGGGAAAGTTTCTAAACTGAGAAAATCTGGAGAATTGTTGTTTATAATGTATTCTTTAAAAATCAAGGAACAGACCATTATTGCTAAAACTACCAAGGTTAACAATATCAATATTACAGACATAATAATTAAAGAACATTTTGTCTCTATCGCACAGAAAATGATAGAATTTCACAAGTAGGTTTCACATAGCCTGGAATAACATACTTGATCAGGATAAACACAGTTAAAGCCGTGAGAGAGAGTAAAGATAGCTAAAGGAAAAACCGATAGCACGTGACCGGTTTCTTAGATAGATTTCATTCAGAAACCCGTTCTCCTTAATAACTTTAGGCTGTTTATTAGTTGTATCACAATAAACTACTTCGAAACAACAAGTTATGAAGAAACAGTTATCTACAGAAATCATTCAATAATGTGGATAAGAGGTTAGCGAACAATTACGCAACTAAAGATTGAATTTATGTAAATACAAGCCCTTAAAAATCGTCAAAATCTTATAGGCCAAATCATAAAGAAACAAACCCACATTAAACTTAACCCAACAATTTCCCAAAGTAAACAGCTGACTTAACAGTTTCATTACTATTAAAACGAATCAATAACGATAGTTATTCGAAGCGGCGAAATTCCAACAGAGCGAGCAACCCGCGGCCTTCTAGCGAGCGGATATGAAACCGATAGTTGCGACATGATCAACTCGGATCAACGTTGATCAATATTGATCAGACGAATGTTTTACGTACCGCAGGGTATTGGCTGCCCTATCAACGATTTCGTGTAGGGCGCAGCTTAGCGAAATATGCGTTGAGCAAGTTTCATTTTAGAATGTCACACGCCTTCGTTTCCGCAGCATTTTAGGTCAAGCGTTTAATTATGTTATGTACACAAGGTTTTTTAACACTACAATTGAAAATTAAATTTACCATTTACTCCTTATAAAAAGGTACAAGATGATATAAGCCCTACCAAATCGTGAAAAGACCGTGAAAATTTTTTTTTAAGGTTCTCAATATTAAATTCAATGCTTTCGTCGAAACCGCTATGCAGTGTAATGGCGGTGCCTTCCAAAACTGTATTATGTTATATTCATTGTTTTTCCTTAATTTCTATGTACAATAAAGTAAAAATACATTAAATACTCTAAGAAATAAGATATTTCACCATTTCTTAGAAACTAAATTTTCATGGATATTTCTCGCTCAATTATTGACGGCTTACGAAAATGATATTACAATAGTCCGCTGAGAATTGACTTTATCGAATTTGAAGCTTTCAGCAACAACCGAACGCCTTCGTTTGGTTCTTAAGTCGGTTGAATAAGGATGATATTACTTAGACGATTCCCCAAGGAGCTATTTCAATATTGCCGGTTTCATGATGCTTATAAACAGGGACAACAATCGACTTATGATAAGCGCTTCTTTAGGGAACGGCGAGTCTGTAATGTACGAAATCTCTTTAATAACATCATCAATATTTTATACGTCTCTGGGGTACAAAACGATTCGGTGGTTTCACGAACCGGTAGACACAAGAAAAATATATACCAACGCACTCGCAATAACAAATTTGCATACCGATGTCTCAGCGTTTAGCTTAATGAGCAATTTATTTATAAAAAAAATGTCGTTGCGTAGTTACTACTGTGTATCTCAAATGATAAAACAGGTTAATATACTTTCGAGTTGGTCGGAGTTTTTTTACACATTGTTAATGCTTCTATGCTGGACTGGGAGCGAAAGAAAAACATAGAATGTGCCAGCTGCTTCTCTTCCCGGGCATACTGTAAAAGTCAGTTAAGGGACCGAGGTGTTATGGGAGGCTTTTTTGTGGGCGATAGGCTGACCCCCTGTCACTGCAATAGTCCTCTTCACTATTATAATGCCTCCTAATTTGTCAAACGTGACATCAGATGGTTTTATTACCTTTGGTGTTCTGCCTACCCCATACGGGATACAGGCGTGAAGTTGTGTATGTGTGTATGTTTAGAACCATTTCATATGAAGACTCTGACTCCTAAACTAGAAAAACTACACGATAATAAGTGAAGGATAATTAATTTATTGCGACGACTTCCGTGCTTTCGAGGACGTTAACCAGTCGCTCCTGAGTGTTGTATACTTGTATACGGTACTCTGTAGGGTTATGGCAGAAGTCATTTCGACGCACTGAAAATTCTGACATTCATCAACCAGCAATGGGCCCGCTTAGTCGCTAATGGTATAAACCTTATGGATTAGAGTCTAATCGCCAAGCAGTGGACTCATTAAAAAGGTTGTGATGAATTTATAAATGACCTAGAACGAAATATTAGAGCCAAAAACATTGCCTAGATGTTACACCTATGATGCGATTGGGTAACACTGCCTCAGACGCCAGTGGTAGCGGGTTCGATTCCCGCACGGAACACGAAAAAAAATGTCCCTTTTTGGGCGTTATCTATATATGTATTTATATTCTAGGTTCCCCCTAGTTCGCTAAATGGTATCCCATATCATAAGCTCTGCTTAGTTTGGTGTGATTGCCTGGGGATTTTATTATTTATGATGTTTGAATGACATTAATAAAGTTTTTTAAAAACCAAAGAACAATTCCCTCTTGAAACCGGACCGACAGCTGGCCCATCGATACCATCATAAATATTTGTAAAAAAAATCACGATTATCAAGATAATTTACGGCAAACGAAAGTCTTGCTAATCGATTTTCATTAGTCGCAGCACAATTTCACTGTCACTTTCTTTATCGCTAAAGACGTCATTAAATACAGCATAATTTCAAAGTCGGCTCCTTAATAAATGAGGGTTTTCCCGGGTCCCGTCGAAAGTGAAACGACCAAGACATGGGTATTCTGGGACTAAGCTATGTCTAGCCATTTGGACCGCGCCGTTCGATATTTGAGACAGACGGTTTTTTTAGGTAGATCAGTGGCCGAATAGTACCTGCCTATGAATACATACATACCTAACTTCACGCCTGTATCCCTTATGGTGTAGGCAGAACTCTAAAGGCTATAAAACCATCTGATGTCACGTTTGACAAATTTGGATGTATTATAATGATGGTGAGAGACTATTGCAGTGATAAGGGGTCAGCCTATCGCCCGCAAATACTCCAATAAACCTCTATCCCTTAACTGACTTTTACAGTATGCCCGTTAAGAGAAGGAGCTGGCGCATTCTATGTTTTTCTTTCGCTCCTTGTTTAGCATGGAAGAAATGTGCCTATGAATAATTACAATTATATCATCAAGAAAGAAGAAGCTTTCGTTAAGGTCTGCCTGCATTTTTTTGCCTAATGAAATAAAAAGAAAATCAGAACCCGAGAATAAATGAGGCCTGTCAAAAGAACACTTCCATACACCTTAAGGCTTAAGGTGAGAAAGTCAAGGCGTTTCCCTGTTTAAATTTATTTCGTACTCTTGTAAGGCAATAACGTGATATTTTATTATTTTATCCAGGCTAAGGCATACCTATTTGCCGGACGAGCAACTAACATTCATACATAAATTCCATATTACAAACTTTATAATATTAGTAGTACCTACCTATACGTAGTATTTTTCCGTACATACTTTTGTAAACTTATTATCTCGGTTAGTCTTTTTCTAGAAGGCTCCATCTTGATTGCCATACCTTGCACACACAAAGCACATACCATATAACACAATCACAGAATCTAAACCATTTGTTTAACCACAAATACCGACCGACAAATTAATTCTGACAATTAAAAAATATGTACATCTATCATTAAGAAATAATCTTGTTATCTTCCTTTAGCTATAAGATATTTTTTAATAATTCTAGTACCTAGAGGTAGGAAACTTTACGTAGCCATGAATTTTTCTGTATGACTTTTAATATACCTACTAGTGATAAATGATCTAGACTACACTGAGAAATAAACGAATTTTTTTTTAGTTTAAAAAATATTTGCATTCGGTAGCTCAACTTTTAGAGAATATTTTTTTAAGGGATCAAGTTACGTTGGTAAAACCGAGAAAGCTGATAGTAACAAACAAAAGCTTAGTTTTTTGGTTCAATACCCGAAGATGTCCCTTTTAAAAACTGTCCTGACATATCAACCCTTTGTTCGTTATTTACAAAGCCTGCTCACTCGATCCCTGTGAGCCTGAGCCCTGATTGATCAAACACATTTTTCAACTACTTTAAAAAAAATCTCAATTGTATAAAAATAATATATTTTAATAAAGATGAAATTACCAATCAGATTTAAAATCAATCTTTTTCATTTGATAGCCTGACTCTGCAGGGGAGAAAGACTATAGTCCAGAGATCATATTATTACAAGATCAAAGGCGCCGAAGCTGTCGTAAAGTCTGAAACATCATTTTAAAGCAACTTGTTTATGTGGAACATTTCGATGTGTATGCGAATGCTATTTTAGAACTAAATAGTTAAACCAGCACCCTTTTACTATCAGACTGGACGAGACTCGGGCTGCAAACTGGACGGCAGCGACAGCGACAGCGACGGGGAATCTGGGCCGTTCTCGACGCGGGCGCGCTCGAGCGATTCGTCGCGGTTTCATACGAACTTGATACTTTCTATCGTGTCGCGGAAATCGCTGCCCGAGCCGCTGTCGCTCTAGGCGTCGCGTCGCTGCCGTCTAGTTTGCAGTCTAACAAAGATTTACCTAGAAGTCTAACCAAATTCAAATTGCCAAAATGTAGAAGAATCCTAAACTAGGATGTACAGTGACGTGTAATAATATGTATACATATTCATTGAACATTGAACCTTATTACAACCGAATAATTTGCAATGCAAAGTGTATACATTTTATTGCACGTGACTGTACTCTCTAGTTCTTCTGTGTGGTCTTGATAACACAAGCTTATAAAAAAAAAGCTTACTTTGGCACCACATGTTTGGTGTGTCAGTAGTTGCCAGCGACTGATTTTCCTACGCTGAATTTACGTATTATCTAATCAACCTCATAAATAATCGTAGAATAGGTACCTGAAACTTGATCTTCCCGTATTATATATAAGGTTACACAACTCACCAAGACCTAAGATAGGTAAAAGTTAATACGAACAGTTAATTGAATCCTTAAAGGTACCTCTTTAATTCGTAAGAATCTTTTTTTTTGGGGTTCAGTAACCAAAGGGTAAAACGGACCCTATTACTAAGACTTCGCTGTCTCTCTTATCGTCTGTCAGCAGGCTATATCTCATGAACCATGAAAAGGCGTTGAAATTTTCACACATGATGATATATTTCTATTGCCGCTATACAAAAAACACAAGGACACAAAAGGAGTTTCCTACCGCAGTTACTAGATGGCGATGTTTGCATATTGAATCGCACAAGTGTTATCTTAATTATTGTGTCATATAATGGAAATTATTGAGTTCCGAATGCAGTGCTATAGAGTACCACTTCCATACATATGTATAGTCTCATGAAAAATTATATGTAAGTGGACAAACAATACGGAACCCTTCGAGCGCGAGTCTAACTCGCACTTAACCGATTTTTATGTTAGAAATTGCGAACTAAAACATAAGTATCCTAAAATTTTGTACCTACATTTGCAGAATAAGCAAACAACCTACGTTTGATCTTAATTCAAAACAATGTGCTAAGAACTGTTTAAAGAAATGAGAGGTCTCTCTGAAACGGGCTGTGCGATCGGAAAATTTAATTAAAGAAGAGAAAAACAAACGCAAAGCGAAAAATCGAACCGAAATTGGACACCGAATAGCTCCATAGCAGTGATTACATCTGTAAATCACATTCATGTTAGAAAGAAATACGCTCTTTGTGTCTTTTTTCTTATTTTTAAATTTAGAGATGGCTTCTATGCTGGACTGGGAGCGAAAGAAAAACATAGAATGTGCCAGCTGCTTCTCTTCCCGGGCATACTGTAAAAGTCAGTTAAGGGACCGAGGTTTTATTGGAGGTTTTTTGTGGGCTGACCCCTGTTACTGCAATAGTCTCTCTCCACTCTTATAATGCCTCCAATTATGTCAAATGTGACATCAGATGGTTTTATTACCTCTTGTGTTCTGCCTACCCCATACGGGATACAGGCGTGAAGTTATGTATGTATGTATATGTAGAGATTTGTTTAACAAATATTTACAATAATAAAATAGTATGTTAGTTTTACAGACCCTTTCACAGAAATCATTTATTTATAGCCGTCCTTTTATTTTATTTTTCTGGACAAATTTACGTAAGGACTAAACTAAAATAACTTCTACATACAATAGTCTAAGGACACGAGCGCCGCGCCCTCTGAAGGTCGTTTCCTTTCGGAAAGCACCCCATTTATCGCGAAGATTAATAGGGTTTCGCACTTGATATTATGAATGTAATAAGTTACGGCTAGTAAACTGTCAGGCTAAGTAAGTATGTAACTTAATATGTAGCACGCGCCGTAAAACAATCACCAGGCTGACATTGAAGTAGCTTTGAGGCCTGTTCCAAGTTCGGGGTCATGTTGCCGGCATGAAGCAATATTAAGTCGAAAAGGTATATTTTATCGATCAAAACTATAATAGGAAGATGAAAGTGAAGAGTGTTTTTTTTTCCAATGAGAGGTTTTCTGACAGCTCATTAAAAAAACAAAACTGTACAAAATTGGTACAAAAGGCTTCGATAGATGGCGCTTTACAAAAGGCGAAGGCGAAGAATTTATTCCACACTGCGTTTTTAAAAGTAAAATAAATTAATTGACGTCTGTATCAGAAATTGAACGTATAAATAACCATAGATGGTAGATACCACTTACCTACATTAAAGTATACAGACTTAACGCCTTCGGCTTTTTAAAATTGCCATCTATAGAGGTTTTTTGAACTAATTTTTATGAGCTGTCAGAAAACTCCCCATTCTACTTCGATTATCATACTACTTCGCTATCGTAGGAAAATTATTTGTCAATTCTCATACGTACTCATAGTGAATGTGACGTGACCTACCTTTTTGTCCTGAATCTTACCTTTTAAAACCCAAGGACTAAACACTTCACAAGCAACGTCGGAATAATGAAATAAGGCTTAGGCAGCAAACTTCATCAAGAAAAGTATACAGAATTTCGGAATCTATTCTCATTCAATAAAATTGACGAGTTTGTTTGTTTGTTTGCGCTTATTTTGGAAACTACTCGTCAGATTTAGAAAATTCTTTATACTTATGATAGCTCAGCTCTTAGGGAACACATATACGTATTTATTTATGACACATTATTTTATTTAAGAGATCAAAAGTTACCCGACTAAAATCGCACGCGACTTTAAATCACACGATACGCATGTAAGTCACGAAGTCACGTCGCAGTAACAAATCTTAAAGTCTTAGTGGAAAGTGTAACTTGACTTAAGCCTGCTTTACTTAGATAAAAATAAACTTAAAAAGAAGACGTTTCAACTGTATTTTATCGGTTTTAATTATAATGTAACTCGGCTTTCAGTGCCTTCAACAAGGTCATAAAATTATTTAGAGGCGTTTTAAGACCAGACGAATAATGACAAAAACTGTCCAAATTCAAAACAACTCTACTTTATCATTCATTTGAACCAGTAACTCAATAGGTAAAATAATTGCCCCATGAGGGCTTTGCTTCACACGACAATGAATTTGACAGGTTTCAGATTATCTGACACCCACACTACTGAGACACCAACGCCGCCAGCCGCCGCCGCCGTCGCCGCCGGTCGTCGCACGTCAAACGGCCGTTTAGTGATCGTAACTAATGGTTAGTGAAGGCGTGGGTGGACAAGCCTTAGGGTGCCTAGGGGGAAACTTAATAACAGTGTTCATTAATAAGAAATTGATAATAATAGCTCAGATATTAGGTCTTGTGTGAAATATTGATATTTCCATTATTTAAGTTGTTCTCAGCGCTTCTGAGAAACCCTGTGATAATAACCGTAGGCACGATAAATCTCTAACGGCCTATATCAATAACTTACCAGGGAATTAAAGTAACAGAAAAAATGGGGCCTAATATAAGGACTCGAGTGCCTGTGTCAGGTTGAATGATGACTACACGGATTGGTTTAGCATCGAACGCGGTGTTAGGCAGTGCTGTGTAGCGTCCCCATGACTGTTCAACCTATTCATGGATAGCTGTTTGAAAGATCTGAAAGGATCTGAATGGGGCTTAGAAATTAATGAGACAGTGATCAAAACTGAGAAAAGTAGAACCCAGCTGAGACCAGGTTCTACTTGCATCGTCAGCGTCGGAATTGCAACAAATGGTCAATGTGATGTATGAGTCATTTAAAAGGAATGGTTTGAGAGTGAATGTTGGAAAGACGAAAGTCATGGTTATAGAGAGAAATGAAGATTATGACGGAATGCAATATTATGATAGGAGACGAAAATGTATCTGCGGAGGCTTGTTAATGGCTTACTCGACATTATATGTTAAACCTAGTTTTTAAGTAAAAGCTGTTGGCCACCCAAATAATATAAAATAAAAAATAAAATAAAATGAAAAAGTGGAACAAGTGAAAGAGTTTGTATACTTGGGGAGCTTGTTTACAAATTATGGGAAATATGAAGATGATAATGGAAGGAGAGTAAAAGCAGGAAATTGTGTTAATAGCTCCTTGTACTCGATAATAGCAAACAAAATTATACCGGATAAGGCTCGTCTGATCGTACTTGGGGGAGTTTTGGCGA
This sequence comes from Stenoptilia bipunctidactyla, assembly GCA_944452665.1. Classification (NCBI taxonomy): domain Eukaryota; kingdom Metazoa; phylum Arthropoda; class Insecta; order Lepidoptera; family Pterophoridae; genus Stenoptilia; species Stenoptilia bipunctidactyla. The sequence continues at coordinate 23,186,587 of OX101729.1, read as the reverse complement.
ACAAGCGAAAGAGATATGTCTGGATCGTAGCAATTGGTGTTCCCTTGTCTCTGCCTACCCCAAAGGGAGACAGGCGTGAGGTTATGTATGTAAGTAAAGACAGAAATTCTTATTCTATCTTGAGTTCAAGTGACAGGTTGACAAGACATTAAAGGAATTTCTAATCTTTACTTTTATATAACTCTAAATTAAAATAAAAGTAAAGATCTAGTAAGTTATTGAAATCGGATGTAAACAAATTCGAATTAATCGTGGAATCTTACGACGCAAAATCCTTTACGATCGGATTGGAAGAGATCGCCATTTACATGAGACCTTCATGAGACTTTTAGTAGTAGGTACTATGGTATACTTTTTCTCTGGAGACATTGTTTACTTACATATTTGTATTTATACAATAAGAAGTCCCATTACTATAATATTAGAAATACAACTTCAACAAAACAATAATTACAAACGTGCAAACACTCTTCTAGACCAATCAAACTGGAAACTTAGCAGGCGCAAGTTCTTGATGCACCAACTTGTGCATATTACAAATAGCAAGTTTGACAGCTTTAAGTTACAGCCGCTATTCTGTGGAAACTCCCTTATGTGTAATCATGACTGAGGAAACTCATATACTTATGTAAATGGCGCTTTATAAGGACGTTTATACCTTCGTAAAAAGAGACCTTTCCGCCGCGCGCAGCTAGATCGGCATGTCTTTTGATCCAGTGAGAATTTCGCGATAAAGTATAGCCTATTAACTTCTTAAAGAGCTGAGCTGTGAAATCCTTAAAAATATTTCAAATCCGACCAGTATTTGCAAATGGACATTTCAGTGTATTAGTTCATAATTTAACTTCGATTAAACTGATCTCCTAAGAGTAATAAGCTAACGATATTTTAACATACATACATACATAACTTCACGCCTGTATCTCTTATGTAGGCAGAACACCAGAGGTTATAAAACCATCTGATGTCACGTTTGACGAATTTGGAGGCATTATAATGGAGGGAGACTATTGTAGTGACAGGGGTCAGCCTATCGCCCACAAAAAACCTCCGATGAACCTCAGTCCCTTAACTGAATTTTACAGTATGCCCGGGAAGAGAAGCAGCTGGCACATGCTATGTTTTCTTTTGCTCCCAGTCCAGCATGGAACAAAAACATATTTTTAAATATCCGTGAAATGTAAAGAATTAATCGCTTATTCGAGATTCAAAATACAGGAATAAGAGTAGGACAGATTGAATATATTTATGTTGAAATTAGACAAAACGGCACTCTACGAGTAACTTTATAGCCCCAAGCTTAAGACACCATACAACGGAAAACCATGTTTTTGAGTCAGACCCTAATCAGACCTCGCAAAATGTCTGTTTTTGTGGTCTTTGAAGCATAAAAGATGCTTTGTCTCATTTCGTAACCAAAACAAAAGGTACAGATGGACAACTGTTCGGTTCTGGATATATCTACTAAATAAATATCACGTAGGTAATAAAGCTCCAGTGTGTATTGGTTATTCATAACGTAGTATAACGCTTTCATGCTGGACTGGGAGCGTAAGAAAAACGTAGAATGTAACCAGCTGCTTCTCTTCCCGGGTATACTGTAAAAGTCAGTTAATGGACAGAGGTTTTATTGGCATTTTTGTGGGCGATAGGCTGAGCCCCCGTCACTGCAATAGTCTCTTTCCATCATAAAAAATCCTCTTAACGTGTTAAAATTACATCAATCAGATGGTTTTATAGCCTCTGGTTTTATAGCCTACCCCATAAGGGATACAGGCGTGAAGTTATGTATGTATGTATATCTTCTTGAAAAAGCAGCAAGTGTTGTCAGTCTGTCTATGAAAAAAAAAACCTATATTGATAAAATTAAAACCCGTACAACCGTCCTCTGATAAAACGAGTTTAGTGACTAAGCTTGCTGAAAGTATCCATGATTTCTTCTTATTATGTTTCATTGTAACAATTTATAGTCTAAATCACAGGCATACATCGACATAGACAACGCAAGTGCGCGTACTTCTCGTGTCCGAACCCCGACTAAGCGTCAAGGTTGGTCGCCGTTAGATTCAGTCGCGCGTATGTATGTCTGTTAGAAAATCGATATCACAATATCGATATCGTTCTTAATAATCGATTTCATCGGCGGCATCGCCGTTTCTTTGAATCGGTTGGTATTTTATATCACAAAATATCAGCTGTGACGTCACAGTTGGTGTTAAAAAGTCGGCACGCTTAGTTTTAATACAAATCGTGACGCTTGCGTCATCTAAAAGAATTTTGAATTTAGATTTTATAAGATTCGTTAATGATCAGATTTTACGGTTTAACTCGTCATTTCGGTATCTTTACCGACACCGTGATCAAGAGAGAGTCACTGTTGAAATGTTTTTGACACAAGTTAAACTTTCATTTGACCTCAAACCTCAACAGCAGATTAGCTGGTGTGAAACGATAATCCTTTACTATAGCGATGATATTTGGCGGTACACTTCATAATACAAAACATCATTCTAAATTCAAACACCACGGCTAAGCCACAAAGGAATTCTCTGCACAGATCTAATCTGATACACATTTAACAATATTGTTCATGTAGCAGTTTATCAAAGCACGTATTTAATTATTAAATAACTACTAATGTATCAATGAATCAAATGATAAGCCGGTTTAATGATGCGGTTACAGATGACGGCGTAAGCTTAACTGACTATACAGAGTGTTGCAATATGGAGATTTGAAAAGAGGAAACTATTGAAAAACGTAGAGGCTCTAAGTATTGATGTTATATTACCTGATTATTTTGATCTTTTTTTGTTAGAGTGAGTTATTTATGAATATCTTTTAGAAAAAGTTATTTTTCACCTCTTATCATCAAAAAGAAACTATACCTACTAGCAAAATAAAATTGAAGAGCAAGTTTCGACGAACTAAGACCTGAAATACAGGTCAGAAATAAAAAAAATATTGTACCATTTTCTTAAAAGAACCGGAAGTGGTATTGTCTTCAAAAAGGTTAAGTAGGTACCATTTTAATAAAAAAAAATACAGAATGAAAAGTTAGCGCTGATTATTGAATTAAAATCGTCAACATTCACTGCCCAAAGATATTCCACGAAAGATAATTTAATAATCCCAGAATACCTTGACGATAACAAAGCGAAAAGAAGCGAACATTAACAACTTTCACATTTTCAGTTTCTCATTTCCTACACTAGGACCGGAGCTGTCCTACTTTGAGTGACATCCTTTATAATAAACGGGGCGTTTCGCAGATTACGTGTTTTAAAATAACGCGTAAATCAATTTTTAAATTTCGAACTACAGACTGTATTCACGTCACTATAGGCTTTAGTGGCGTGAATGATATGACTGTGGTATTGGTAACTCGACTCGGATCGTGTCAACTACAAATTACTGTCACGTTACTATAGACTATAATGGATGGTAGTGGTATGAATGATATAACAGTGTTATTGATAACACATCGAAGTGGACATGGTTTTTGTCGATATTAATAATACAAAAAGCGGTTTTGCTCGAGACGGCCCGAATCGTTTGCCGGTTTCTTTCTTTCTTGCCCTGATACCCGACCGCCTGGTCCGATTGTCGAGTCTTTGCCGCCGAAAGGCGTGCAGTTGTAAATATGTAGAATAATAATAATAACTCTTTATTGACAACTATAAATATACAGATAATCTACAGAAAACAAATTTAGGGTTGATACAAGAGGTGGTCTTATCGCTAAAAAAGCTATCTCTTCCAGACAAACCTTAGGGTAGAGGATATTATATGCGTCAAGGGGTGTCATTTCGTACAATATATGTAATAAATATATTGTTGGTATTTTTTTTATTATTATTATCGATATATTTTATTATTATCGATATTGTTCGTTAGATGTATAGTTCTTGCAATTCAAGATGGCCACTGGGCTTTACTTGTAGTTGAACGTGTATATGTACAGTCACGTGCATTGATATATACACACTTCGCAACTTATTCGGTTGTGATAAGGATCAAATTCCAATGAAAATGTATACATATTATTAGACATGACTGTACAGTGCATATGTATGTATGCAAAAATTGAAACTAACCGCTTTGTTGTGAAATGTCACTTCATAACTCATATCGGCTCATATTTATATATATTTATTCAACATTAAGTTATAAAACACACCAAAATTTATGAAATGTGGGCTTACCTATGGTGATGGTAAAAGAGAAGAAGCGGTTACAAGTAAGAAAAACAATCTAAAGTCCCTATAAATTCATAAAAACAGTAAACAAGCGAGTTGCTTCTGCAATGTTTACAAATTGCCATAATTTGAAATTTTCATATAGAACATAAAGAAATATCAACTTTAGTATAACTTTAGTCAGTTTTAAAAGAATATATAAAATATTATTTTTATGGCTTTGAGCTTGTAATTAAAGTGGCTGTATCAAGTGACAGGGACAGTTTATTTGAAGAAGATTAATTATAGTACATAATAATAGAGAATTTTATTAATTTTTAGTTTCTTCATATTATCTTAAATCTCTTGAAACTTTTTATTTCAAATTGCTTTGTTATTCATAGTTTGTCTAAATCATAATACTTACTTAAAATTAAGATATTAATAAATTTCTTTTTTTTTTAATTTTTACGCCGACCACTTACGTACACTTTAGCACATTTACAGATACGAGTTTACTACAAGCAAATCACGGTGGCCATCGCCAGTTGCAAGATCTATTAGCAAGTTAAGTAAGTTAGTTGCGATCGGTGTTAGGTTGGGTGACCGGCGCGGCACCGCGCCGCCGCCGCGACGTCCCCGATCGAACGATTATTCGATTATCACGACGATTTCTCTGCTTCAAATATAGTGATCGTTAGGGTTTGTTTTTATAAATCTCATTCAAAGAGCTTGTTCATAGACCAAAATGGCGCTTCTTTAAAAAATATTCAGTAAATATACTTCACACATTAAAGATGTCGCTGTTTACATGCGCTTATTTCTAAATCCGATAAGTTTTTTAGCATTTTTGAATGTTCTATATTTCTACAAAAAAAAAAAATGAATGGGACTACAACCTTTGTAATGACTGTATCCCCTTTCCGACAAATCCCATCTCAATCAGCAAACGTATTGTAGGTATAATGACCTCTCTAAATGTCGATTCGCAAAAACTGGAATCGAAATTCTGGTTATAAACAGTTAGCCTCATTATTATTATATTTAAACGTAAACTTGTTAAACGTGTAATATTTATACAGGGTGCAAAGAGGTTGATTCCAAATCAATTTATGCCAGGCCAGCAGAAAGACGTCTGGTAGTTCGTGGTACGACCCTAGAAGGGCAAAGAAAATGGGGTCCCGCTTACACAAAGTAGGCGTATGGAACTTTATACGTTTGAAGATATATCTGAAAGTACGAGAGATATATCTGAGAATAAAGTTCTTGTAACCTCTTTTATTCTTTTTTCGATTTAATTGGATACGCGATACGCGAGAGTTTGTGGGTGGCATCATATTTTAGATCTACGAATATTTGTCATGTCTCTGAATCTTTTTTATTATAATTATGTATCCACAAAAATATTTTCTCTTTCTAGGATATCCGGTTTCCAAGTTCTTATAACAATGTGCTTATTTTAGGATAAAAAGGCGGTGTGTTGAAAGAAAATGTCTGCATTCATATTAATCTTTTTTATTAACTAATTCTATATTTGTTGGTTCATCAAGATAGAGAGGTACATCCATGCATCGGATAGTAATTCAACACCTTACAGCACTTACAGCATACATTACAGCTCAGACATTTATTACACCCAACCAAAATTCATCACACTGTAACGAGGATAAGTATCTCGGCAACCTTGCCTTAATAAAGCTAACCACAATGTGTAATTAAGCAGGACACACTTGCCTTGTTCGTCTTGACTAATACCCGCTATTTTTTTATAAATATTAGATGTTTGTTAGGCAAACATCCTAAAAAATGCAGAAAAAACTGTCTCTTTTCGTTTCCTTTCAAAAAAAAATATAATCCAGATTACACAAAAATTCAGAGGGAAACTCCTTGAGACGAACATAGACGTTATGATAGTCAGACGTCCCACTTAAAAGGACAAGCCCAGCAGTGGTCTAAGCCATAAACAGCTGCTGATCCACAAAGATAAACCCATTCAGAACAGGCGGCGTGAGATATCTGCGAGTCAATTATGTAGAATAAATGGCTAATAATAACTAGGTATATAATTAAATTTACTAGCATTTCAATGATAACTTGACCCAAAAGGAACGCTTGCTTGACTCCCGCGCAGGTCAAGTTACGATAAGCGAAGTATGCTTCGAGTTAACTTGAAAATGAGTTCGAAAACGGCATTTTTGGGCTTATTACTCTTTTGAAAGCGAGTTAAAAACAGTATTTTTGCGTTTATAATTTTGAAATTTCCTATAGGTACTGGTTCTTTTCTGGATTTTCTGAAGTATCAAACCGTCTTCAAACCGTACCCAACGGTTATTAAGTAACCCGAGTTAGTGCTGTAACTCGATTTTCACGACGTTTTGTAAGGCAGTATTTATATTCTCTGATTACTAACGTTTATGCGATGAACACAATTACAGATTGCCGAATATATTGCATAGAATAACTGTCAAAACTTTGATATGATGAGTCAATTAAAGAGTTACTCGATTTAAATAAACATTCTAACAGAACAATAAGTATTCATAACCAGTTCGTAACTATGTATCGTAAAACAAAGCCTTGACAGTCTGTCTGAACGCGGTAAACTCAAAAGCAACCGAACGGACTTTAGAATCGTCTCTATTCTTTTAACGGCCTATGAATGGATAAGCCCGGTTAAAGCCATCATCAACTCTTCAGCTTTTTTGTGGTTTTCTGCCGTACTAACGTCGGAAAAATCGCGTTGCTACTCTTTTCCCTTTGCGTTAAAAATGCATTAAAAAAATATTAGATATACTTAAAAAGACTCTTTAAAACGAAAAACAGCTTAGCCACCAGAATGTAATTAAAATATTTTAATATTACGAGCTCTTGTACAGAAAGGCAGAGTTCGTACCTACTAGTGCTAGTTCGTTGAGTTCGGTCTCGGACAGTTCGTAATTGCACCAACGTTAGATGTTATGACTGTGCAGTATGTCAGTATGTATATGTGCAGTATGTCTGACTGCACAGAGCAACTGTATAGCGGACAAACCATAATTAAAAATATTTAGACACGGATCTCAAAAAATAATACTTATCTGGGTATTATAAATAAACGATGCTAAAAGGTCAACGCGGCCATCCAAACTCAAACCAAAATTAGATTTAAAAAATAACAAAAGATGTTCATAAATATTCTGCAGACGTGAAAGGAAATTGACTCAGCAGCCGCTGCAGAATCTACACATTTGATCTTCATACAGCATCCTGACACAAATGAGTTTTAAGTGTTATGTACCTACCTATATATGTTCCGTATCAACACTGCCACAGACATACCTACATCTACATAGACAACGCAAGTGTCACGATTTGTATTAAAACCAAGCATGAAGACTAATAAACACATTTTGTGACGTCACAGCTGATATTTATTGCTGGGAAATACAAACCGATTCAATTTCACCGATGCCGCCGATGAAATCGATTATTAAGAACTATATTGATATTGTGAAATTGATTTTCTAACAGACATACATACGCGGGGACTGAATCTAGCGGCGACCAACCTTGACGCTTGGTCGGTGTTCGGACAAGCAAAGTACATGCTTTTGCGTTGTCTATGTAGATGTATGTCTGTGGTAAACACTCAATCACATCAAATCAAAACTCATATCTTTGATGACTTTCAATCCAGTTAACAAGGAGTCACCGACCAGCACTCACAAGATAAGATAACTAGAGATCTATCAAACATAAAAACAAACAAATTCACGAAACAATAGACTTTATCAAACATGTAGGACACATTAAGTTACTGAGTGAGCATGATAGATAACCTCTTTTATCATATTATCAACTCAAAAGCCTAACGGCAAAAATATGGAAACGGTATTCAAAAAAAGAATTTAGCATTACAATACGACGGAAGTTCATTTCTATTGTATCGACAAAATTAGCAGGTCTTTGCCTCCGCTATACCGAACCCGAAGTTAGCAAAACGAAGACAAGAGACGTAAGAAAACAATGAATGAAATTAATCAATGACTACTTAAGTGTGCGAACAAAAAATATATTGGTCAGACGATTTTAAGCTACATCGCCTTTATTTGTTTCAGAAAAACTAATCTTTGTTTTATATACTAGACGTTTACCTATAACAGAATTCAATACCTCGGCTTTAGCAATAAACCAAGGGTAGACCGAGGCCGCTTCAACCACTGGTTAGTTGGTTAACCTCTTGGCAATCTTTTGTGAAAGGAGCTCACAGATTCGTCCCAAGACATGACAAAAAAAACAATACTATTATTGGTTTGTGCTAATGTCATGCTGTACCAAACTTAACACACAGTGATTTACAATAAAAAAAAATAAAGCAGCAAATCATATTTGAGCGAAAACCGCGTTTCCCGCCATTATCTGACTGACATTACCAGCTACGTCACAAACTTCGAGAACAATATCCCTCGTCTCCACAACATCTTGTGTTGTCAACAACAACAGTTTCCGAAGAAGACATTCACGTCACCAGTCTACGTAATCTATTCAACTTTCAACCTCGTACATCTGAATAGCTGGCATTAGGTATTGTCTGCTGTTGAGAATTTGTTTCATTGTCCCGTTTTGTCATAGATACAAGCTACCTTTAACTTGCGGAAGTCTAGTGCAGATGAAAAATTTATCTGACTACTATTATTATTATTATTAGGGGTTTGGGACTATATGAGTAGTCTTCTCCGCTCGTCACACTGTGACCTAGAAGATCTATTGTGTGAGTCCCAATTTATAACTCTCTGCACACTCCAATGGAGTCCAGGAAATTTTGGATTTTCCTCACGGCGATGCTCCTAATCGTGCTTATGCAGGTGAGCGGAGCGCTTGTGCATAACTGCGGGGCAGTGTCACAGTAGGTGTAGAGGGGTTTCCTCTGCGCTTTCGCAGTATCTGCAGAGCGCGGTGTCAGTGAGACCCAGGTTGGGCATAATATGCTGACTACTAAGTTAAAGTCAAAAGAAAACGATAAGTCTGGACCTACGCAAAGTACGCCATGAATCTGACTGCGATTTAATGTACAGAAGGCAGCAGATCAAGCGTTACATTACCTGTCAAATTTCCCCAACCAATTTTAACTTAATGTCGAGGGCATAGAGTTCAGATTCAAGTAAATTTATTTGACAGATTTGTAACGCTAAGTGGGCTGTCTTCTGTACCTTACGGCGCGGGATCGAAAGCAATGCTATGCGGTTATTCATAGATAAAAAGCAATGTAAACCTCTGAATAATCAATAAATGCAGAGCATTAAAAAAACCGACTGCACTTCAAAACTTTGGCTGAAATATAAGGTCGTCAATGTATGCTCCGTCCGATTCATACATATTTATTCAAAAAGTACTCAAAGTCCCAGAAGTACTCAATCGATTTCGATGAAATTAATATGGGACAGCCTCTGAAGTATATATCATATGAAACAAGACTGTTCAATTCCGATTCATAATTGTAACAAAAAATCGTGTAACAAAGACACAAAAAAAGCATAGGTACACACGAATTGAGAACCTCTTCCTTTTGGAAGTCGGTTGAAAAGTTTGTTTAATTCAATAAATTTTTTGTATGTACTTTTCCACATGCCATAGGAACATAATATAGAGAATGTTACCTTTATATAATTGTAAATAACTGAGTAACAAAATAAAAAATTCATTCAATTTTCAAATTTTAATTTCCACTCAGCTTATTTAGGTCACAGCTTACTGGAATGGAACCTAATGACCTTAATACAATATAATTAACTAGAGCACTTCCAAAGACTTTTCGAGAGTTTGTTGCAGAGCTGCTCTTCTACGTCACGTGCAGACTTCAACTTTAAACACCCTGTATAACAAAGCAACAGAGTATTTTTATAACTAGAGACTGAAAACATGACAATTCATTCAAGTCAGCTTGTATTTTGAAAATTCACTTTCCAAGTTTTGTGGTCTATAGCAGTTCCGAGAGAATTTCGGAATAGAATATCCTATGTATCCTTTCAAATATCCTAAATTTTAACGATCGATCATGTATAAATGTTTTCAACAACAATCACGACGACCACAATAGCGTTGGGGTAAACCTATCTGCCTCAGACGCCAGTGGTTGCGGGTTCGATCCCCGCACGGAACCAGAAAAAAAAAATGTTCCGTGTCTGGATGTTTATCTATTTATGTATTTATATTCTAGGTTCCCCCCTAGTTCGCTATATGGTATCCCATAACACAAGCTATGCTTACTTTGGGGCCATGTAGTTGGTGTGATTGTCTGGGGATTTTATTTATTATTTATTTGTTTAACTCAAACTCAAACTCAAAAATTCTTTATTTCGTAAGTATTTAGATACATTTGAAATAAGTCAAATAATTTACAAATTGAACTGAATCTACCACCACTTCGGAAAGTCGATCTGTTGAGAAGAAGTGGCAAGAAACTCAACAGCAATCATCTTTTAAAAATAAGAGAAATCATCTTCTTGCATCCGGATATCACTTTTCACATCAACACTTATCCATAAATCTAACAAAGGGTTAATCTTAAATATTTTAGGATTTTATTATAAAATGAAGCGTACACATTGACCCATGAACGAGTTGATCTTCTGGAGTCTACTATTATATTTATACAATAGGCAATCAAGTACTAGACAGAAACGTAGACATAGATATAGAGGTAAAGATAGAAGCAGAGATAGACGTAGTGATAGAGGTGAGAGAGAATACAGATAATGTGGATGGGGATGAGGATAGTCGTGGACAAAGACAGGACGTGGACATGGAAATGGGGAAGTCGGAGTCAAGTTGAAAAAAGTCATAAAGTCATCAGCAAAACGACCTGGCACCACTAGCAGCACCCGTTCACGAGTATAACGCAAGCACCAGCCATCACCCTCCTCAACCATATTTTAGGGAAGAGGGTGACCCGACACCCGACGCTACCGCTAGCCTTGCCGCCTGAGGGAGCATGACGTTCTTGCTGTTGTATGGACAAGAAGGAGATGGTGGTGGTGTTGGATAAGAAGGAGATGGAGTTGGAAATGGAGTTGGAAATGGAGTTGGAGATGGAGTTGGAGAAGGAGTTAGAGATTGAGCACTTTAGAAAAACAATTTACAACCAAGGACTTTTATCGTCCATATATTCAGATATTGTATAAAAGCCTTTATTACACAATTTTTGTTTAATAGTTTCTTTAAATTTATCAAGCGGTAAGTCTTGAATATTTGTGGGAACCTTATTATAAAAACGTATGCATTGACCCATAAATGAGTTAGTGACTTTATGAAGTCTACTATCATAGCCGGCTAGCTTATACTTATTTCTAGTATTAACATTATGTAAGTCACATTTTCTACGGAACATGTTTAAGTTCTTTTTTACAAACATCAGATTTTCAAAGATATATTGTGACGCAAACGTGAGAATATTTATTACCTTAAACTTATTTCTAAGTGTCGCTCTAGAATTAAGTTTGTAGATTGCGCGAATAGCCCGTTTCTGCAGCACAAAGATAGTTTTAATATCGGCGGCATTTCCCCAAAGCATTTCCACAAACTTGTGAGCATGAACTACATACCGTCTTGCTCCTTATGATATTGCCTACACGCATAGACATAATAAATGGCATTTAAAATGAAGCCTTACATGAGTAAAACCCTTGTATTCCAGTGACATTTTGAGCTTAAACTCCGTAAGGGCTCTGGGGATCGGGAATCATTTTACGGGATTCAGAACTCAACGACTAATTAATTAGTAAGCTGATAATAAATTCTAATACGAGCTTTTTCCCGCAATTTCGTACGCGCTAAATTACCCTCATTGTGAGAATTACAGAAAATACTTTCATAATACAAACAGATACTTATTAAAGAACCATTATACCAAGTTTCATATCCGTGCACTCAAGGAATAAGATTTTTTTATACAAACTATAAAATCATAAATTTCCCGTTTCCGTAGGAATTTCGGGAATTCCTTTCATAGCACAACCTGTCACTTTTTGAAGAACCTTTTATATATTTTATTTTATAGAGTTTTATATATTAAGATTACAAACATTTACGTTTGTGAGTATGATACTTTGGATATGTGTTGCCATTTTATGTCAAAACGGAATAATATATGAAACACCTATTCATCATAATATGCCAACGTGTTAGGACGAGGGTAAAACCGGAAAAACAATTAGTTATAAATAAATAACAAGTACTGAACATTTAATTCAGCGCAGTCTATCTCTAAATTAAGCAAAACTTTTTATTTAAAAAAATGAATAGAATAATAGGTTTCTCAAGGATGGGCATGTGCCATCAATGGTGCGTACAAATTGCTGTAATGGAACTAGTAATGTAACATTCTGCACATTACACGTCCAAATACGCATTGTTCATGTTCACATGTTCACTTTCACCATGTGGCATGGAAGAAAAACGGCTCATCCTTACAATCTATAAAAAAAATATTTTAGGCAACGCTCGAAGTTATAGACAATTATCTAAGCCCATGACATAGAAACTAGTTAGGCAGTACCGAGGTGTTACAGAAGACAAACGTCCCATCCATTATAAAAAAAAAACAGATAGAATAAGCTTATAAGAACAAACATCAACACCTTTGACAAATACATGTAGACCACCCAAATATATGTAACACAACGGGCTTCGAACCTTATCACTTAACTGACCGGAGGCGGTCATTTTAACGGGGGCACTTAGCCTTAATCTAAATATATTTATAGCATTACCATGGCAACGTTAAGATATCTCTACACTTTGGTTAATGGAAGGTTATTTTGTTTGTATGACACAACCCATCTGTTCCCCGCAGCTTGCCGAAATTTGATGGAAAAACAACGGGATATTGAGTTGCCGATTTAATAAGATGTTCTTTAGGTTAAATATAGTTACTTAATAGTAAAATATGTTGATCATACAAAAACTTATATTTTAAATTTAACGCCATTTACAAGACTTAATGTTACTGGCTTACTGTTGATATACCTTAATAATAATAAAAAAACAAAGACTTTAAGTTAAAAAAAAACAATCATGCAATCAAACGCTTCGGTCGGTCGGTAGACATTATCTAAAGGAACAAGAGCTAAAGAAATGCTCTCAAAAATAAGAAAGTGCTATGCAACTTTTAGTTAAAGCAAAGGATTTTTACTCGTTTGACAATTTTGACTCACTCGTTGCTGTCTTTTAAGACAAGTTCAAAACACCTGAATCAAAAATTGTATGTATGTACCTAATAAATCGTGAAAATGCAAGACAATAACACTTTATTTTTAACAACTGATAGCTATATACATCCGCATTAATTCGTGACAAAGTTACAGCCCGAGGAGACGCCTACCATTCATACTGTTTGATAAGCCGGCTGATAAACCTGTCTTTCGTGACTATAGTTCTATATAGCGACTAAAAAATGCGCCGAAAAAACGTTTACAATTGAATGCGATAAAACCTGAGTAAACTAATATTTTTTCAAATATATTTCATTGTGAAACTATACCTACTTAAGACTATACAAATACACTTTTGAAAAATTACATAAAAATCTTTATTTAATGTATTCCTTGACGATGCTTACATCCGTCTTTGGAACTTGCTGATAAGCCACAATACAGTCCGTAAAAAAGAGGAATTTTAAAAAAGGTGTTTCTGAATAAAAAGTTCTCAGAAAATTGGCGGCAAAATCAAGATGAAAACAAAATAACGGACTAATTGAAAAGCGCCATCGGTTTACCTACATGTAGCAAAACACATCAAGCTGAACATTTCAAACAGTTTCATTTCACACAGAGCTGAACAAAAGAAACGATACTCAACGAATGCAGAGCATTAAAAAACCTACTTCACGTCAAAACTTTACCTGAAGCGTAAGGTCGTCAAGGTAAACGATCTCCGAATTCATACATATTTGAAATTTTTCATGAAGAACTCAATCGATTTCGATGAAATTTATACGGGAGCAAATGGGAAGTATCCTCTATCATATAAAACAAGAATAATCAAAATCGGTTCACCCAGTTAAAAGTTATGAGGTAGGTAACAAACATTTAAAAAAAACATACGGACGAATTGAGTACCTCCTTCTTTTTTGAAGTCGGTTGTTAATGAAAGGTTTAAATAAGTGTATCTAATAAAATATTCAAATACTTTAGGTTTACTTTTTTTGCAAACAAGCACAGAAAAAAATAACCACAAACTTTTGTCATTCACCGAAGATCGAACCCTCTCTTCTCGCGTCGTAGCCAGTTGAACTTTGCCAGTGATTGGCTTATGAATATAATAAGGTACCTTTTTTTTTTTTTTTTTATTAGTGACTAAACCCGCGTTTGACCTCAATCTCACCTGATGGTAAGTGATGATGAGGTCGAAGATGAAAGCACACTGGTTTAGGAAGGAACTGGCTCTTTATACAATATTGCCGGAACACATTACCGCCGGAGCGGTAACATTTGGCGGCAGACTTTATATAAAGGGTGGTGGCTAGCCAGGCGGACCCAGAAGGGATCCTACCACCAAGCAAAAATATTCAATCTCAAAAATATTTAAGATTTACCTTGACATAAAAGTTAAGAAACAAACACTTGAAAGTAGTTTTAAAATATCTGAATACAAAGATGATAAAAGTCTCCAAAAAGTATAAAAAACTCCTTTCAAGGAATCCTCTCCTTCAGTAAATAATGCGATTTATGCGATAACGGGAAAGTGGTGATCAATTCAATTCTTTGGGCTGTATGGCAACCAGCCGTCGATACTGCGACAGGCTACAAAACACCGACTACCAACATAATAGGGGGGTCCCCAGCGCCACTCCAGTCACTTAGTAGCGCTATATTTAATGACACTATAAACGTAACACTCGAGTTGTTCAATTAAAGTGTTCCCGGCGCTAGGCAACTAATTATAAGACTTAAAGCTCACTTCATACGCAAGTATGAGATATCTAATATCAGACTTACAAACGAATTCTACGTTTGATCCAGGGAAATATCAAATATAGGTATACAAATCGTCCTTTGCTTACTTTTATTTTAATTTTATTAGTACACACTGTATTGGAAAATTGCATAATATAAAGTAAGCCAGCTTATTTCTACAGAAGTTTCTTCCAGCAGAGCTGACGAACTTCTATAAAATTATAAATTGCAATATGTATAGATAAAAGAAAATATCATATGAAAGAAATTACACGAAAACACCTATCGTCTATCATAGCCAAATCAGCAGAAAACCAGATTGCTATGTTCTATAGATAGTAAAAAACAATCAGTGCTTAGATTGCGGCCGTTGCGGGAATGCGTTCCTGACAGCTCCTTATGTCCACTGAATAAAGTTTATTTCCGATTCGAAAGTTAAAAATCTATGATTTTGACAGCTGTCAGGAACGCAAACACCCACCGGTCGCACTATAATGTATAAATATCTATTGGATTTAACATTGAAATCTACCATTACTTATCAAAACACATCCGTCTAGTTTAAAAAAAATATAATTAAGTATATAAAAAGTAAAATTAAAAATTTTAAAAACCCCCCGACACAAAAAAAGACCTTAAAAACTAACAAATAATATTTTAAACCTATTCCAATTATTATCGTCCCATGTATAATTGACTGTAAGACTTGTACTTTAAAATATTTTTATTTTCCGAGCTTCGTCGCCGCGTCGGGGACCGCTCAAGTATATAAAGTATTAAGCCAACAACAGCTAATTTATTATTACATTTAGGTATGAGCGATCTTAAGTTTCATGCATAGTCTGCGCTCTACGTAATGCCGCGCGCGGCGAGCTCGGTGTGCGGCTTGCGGCGCGGGGGTGGGCGTCACCAAGTGCGGCGACCCGAACGGGCAGACACGTGAGGGCAGACGACGTTGACGGTTGTGTCGATTTTACGAATTTTTCAGAGTGAATTCTTTTGATGCAATCTGCAACTGACAACTGTTTTTCTCACTTAGCGGTCCCCGACGCGGCGACGATGGTCGGAAAATAAAAATGTTTTAAAGTACAAGTCTTACAGTCAATTATATATGGGACGATAATAATTAGAATAGGTTTAAAATATTATTTGTTAGTTTTTAAGGTCATTTTTTGTGTCGGGGGGTTTTTAAAATTTTTAATTTTACTTTTATTTTGTACTTTTTAAAGTAGTTTTTAATATTAGGAAGATGGTAGTCAGATCCCCTCATTAACAATAAGAGAGCTGATGATCTTCAAACGGCTGATCAGGTCATTGTAACCTTACCATACACTTTCAATTTCATTGAAGTAATACGGTACCAAATTTCGAATAGATAGGATATATGGAAGGTAGTCAGATCCCCTCATCAACTATTAGAGAGCTGATGATCTTCAATTGGCTGATCAGGTCATGGTTCCCTTACCATATACTTTCAATGTAATTGTAGTAATACGGCACCAAATTTCGAATCAATACGACATATGGAAGCTATTCAGATCCCCTCATCAACTATTAGAGAGCTGATGATCTTCAATTGGCTGATCAGGTCATGGTTACCTTACCATATACTTTTAATATCATTTTTGTAATACGGCACCAAATTTCGAATCGATACGACATATGGAAGTTAGTCAGATCCCCTCATCAACTATTAGAGAGCTGATGACCTTCAAACGGCTGATCAGGTCATGGTTCCCTTACCATATACTTTCAATATAATTGTAGTAATACGGCACCAAATTTCGAATCAATACGACATATGGAAGCTATTCAGATCCCCTCATCAACTATTAGAGAGCTGATGATCTTCAATTGGCTGATCAGGTCATGGTTACCTTACCATATACTTTTAATATCATTGTTGTAATACGGCACCAAATTTCGAATCGATACGACATATGGAAGTTACTCAGATCCCCTCATCAACTATTAGAGAGCTGATGACCTTCAAACGGCTGATCAGGTTATGGTTACCTTACCATATACTATCAATATCATTGTTGTAATACGGCACCAAATTTTGAATCGATACGACATATGGAATTTAGTCAGATCCCCTCATCAACTGTTAGAGAGCTGATGACCTTCAAACGGCTGATCAGGTCATGGTTACCATACCATATACTTTCAATATAATTGTAGCAATACGGTACCAAATTTCGCATCGAAAGGACATATGGAAGGTAGTCAGATCCCCTCATCAACTAGAAAAGAGCTGATGATCTTCCAACGGCTGAACAGATTTTCATGAAACATGGCTAAGAACACTCGGGATAAAATTTTCTATAACACAAAAAAAACTAAACGAAAATCGGTTCATCCGTTTGGGCGCTACGATACCACAGACAGATACACAGATACACAGATACACAGACACACAGACACGTTAAACTTATAACACCCCTCTCGTTTTGCGTCGGGGGTTAAAAAGTGTTCCGTTACAGATTGAATGACTAACAGACAAGGTACAGCCAAAACCACTAGCCGTAGAGCGCTGGAACATACCTACCTAGTCCCTAGAGGGTGTAAGGGTCCACTTAGGAATTACCGAAATTCTCACAGAAATATAGGACTTTCTAGTTATTAAAGACATATTGTCATTATATTAGGTGCACCGTGCAATCTAAAGAGATGAAAAGTAGCAATGACAGTCAAATTAATATCAGGACGACTACTTAGACAATAAATACAGTGATATATGTACAATACAGGCATTGAAAATAATATACAACAAAACAGGAAACACACACCAGGCACGTTGAAGAAAACGTGCCGGCGTTGAATTATCTCAGTTTGTATACACGTATATAATCTGTGTATAATAACAGTTATATACAACAATTGGTAACTTCGCAAGTCTTCTTTGTTCGTTATTTACCAGCGGTCACGAGGCGTTTTATCATCTGATCCCGAGGGAGTTACTTGATTTAATATTAACCTTTATCACTTCTGCATAAAATAGCTTTCTAATTGGTGGAAGAAATATTGAAATCGGAGCAGTTCTCACAAACAAAAAGTTTTCTTTTCTATGATGTTAGTGTAGTTTTGCTAAAGTCGCAACTTGAAAATTACGAAATCGTTTCAAACTAAGCAAGGCTTATAAGATGGGAAGTTTTTATAAGACAATGTTTTTGTCTCGCGGTCTAGCTCTCTAATTAGGGGACTTTTTAACCCTTTATCCGCCAGGCTTTATATCAGTTGTCATGCTCCAAGCGCCGAGCACTGTAAATCTAAAAATAAATACTTACAACAAATAGGGATGTTCAATGATAGATCGATATACCCGTCCCAGCTTCGCACGCTCAAATTCGCTCAAATTCTAACTTAATAGTTTCAGCTGTTTAAGCTTGAAGAGGTAACAGACAAATAGATAGAAAGAGTAACTTTGATGTTAAATTTCTAATAGTATGTATTTCGGCAACCAAATGAAACAATGATAGTTTAAAAGATTTTGGAATATTTATTGATTTCCACACAATATATTAGGCCAGAGATGAATATTTTTATGACTCTATACTGTGATGATGTTTAAATCTTTTAATGTAGTTAATTCACATTTATCGATAACACAAACATAATAACTTTACGCGTGAGCACAAAACTAATGGGTAAATCCACAAGGTGGCACTTGCTTATGACGTCAGAAGCGGTAGTCTTTTTCCGACCGTGGCGCTGGGTGTACTTAATTTATATGTTAAAAAAATGCAGTTTAAACAGAAATATTTTTACTTATGGTTTTTCGTATCAGTAAATCTTTGCTTATGTCCCGTCCCTATGTTTGGATTATTCCACAATTTATCTAACTTCTGACATATTTTTCAGGTTTTCTAAATTTGATTACATTAAGTCAATTTACAATTGACTTTACCAAATATGCATTAACCATTTACCAAATATGAACATTTTTTTTATATTATACAGCGTTATTAAATAAAAAAAGCATATGAAACGAATGGTGGTTTTTAGTCGTAAATACCTTGGCGGAATGGTCTCGAAAATATTTGTCGGATTTATCCGACCGTGGCGGTTAAAGTGTTAATAAGAGGACTATTTCGTTTGGTTTTCATATTTCGACGTTTATTTCTGGCTCAAGTAGGTAATTCAACAACAGTATTTGAATTGGCATATTTCAAAAATAAAGTATAACTTCTCTCAAGCAGGATTCTTACCTAGAACTTCTGGCATAAACAGCAAAGTTTTAACTTCTTCATCAGAAGGCCGTATGTGGTATATATTGTGCAAAGATGTGTATTTCAAGTGTTCATTTAAACCCAACTACTTAATGTCTCCCAACCCCGGGCTGTAGCGAAGTTTTGAAACCCCGAATTCTGCGACACGGTTGTTAAGCAAGTCAATCTTCATTATAATTCTAATGACATTTAAGGTAAAAGCTCCGTTTTCCGACCGACTCCCCCTATCCGACCATATTAGTTTTATTTGATTAAAAATTAAAAACTTCGCGCGAAAAATATAAAATGGAACGCATTCAATTCAATCACTCATCACACGCCACCTGTCCAATCATGTCTGTTAAAAATTAATGGAAAATCTGTCTTTTCAACAAAAGCCGCGCAAGGGTGCATTTTGCTTAAAATTATTTATGAAAAAAACATAAGTCAGTGAAAACATAAGTCTGTAATTTTTCGGAGAATTCTGCGGAAAACGAGTTTTTTATTTATTTCATTGGCAGCTTTGGTTTACAATTACTTCAAATATATAACAGGTAAGTGAAAATTGCATGTTTTTAAAGATTTATTAAACAAATAATAATGGACGGAATATGGAGCCGTAGGAAATAATAATAATCCGGATTCCGACCACTTGGTCGCAATGAGGATTTTTACACTTAGTGGATAAATTGCTTTTTCTTTTATATATTTTTATTTTTAAGTATATTCAGTTATTTGTTTAAAACACTTTCATTACAAAATATCAGGTATATTTTGTAATGAAAGTGTTTTGCGACCTTTAACTTGAGGAAAACGTGCTATCACGTCCCCGCCCAAGGGGGAGCGACGGGGTATGTGGGAATGATCCGGCAGAAGGCCAGACCTACCCACTAAAAACCTCAAGGTGTACCTCATCTGCCATAGATGGAGCCCACGGTACCGCCATTGGCATTACCCGCGAGCCCCGGCAGATTGCGCTCAGCCTTAGCCGAGCGCCTCCAACGTGGGAAATGGTCCAGCACACGAGACCATTTCCCCACACATAGCCCTAATAGCCGCAGCAGGTCCCCTCACCCGCTACGGCTGGCTATCGGGAGGGAGAAGGTGAGCGTTTCTCCTTCTCCGTCCCCCCTCCGCCTACGGCGGATCGGCGCCGAAGAGGCGTCATCCTCCCGGCACCACTCCGCCGCCTCCTTCTGCGACATTACGTCCTCGGCTGGCTTTAACCATGCTAGGGAGCGAGAGGTCCTCTCCGACGACAGACGTCAACTCGTGCCGCAGTCGACCCCACGCCGGACACACCACTAAGATGTGCTCCGCCGTGTCGTCGGCCGCCCTACAATGGTGCACTCTGTCTTGACCGAAACAACCATGTCCGGTCAATACCTACACAAGGCGGAAGATCAGAGTCCCCCACCTTCGCTGCACCCAACCTTTATGCGACCTGTATTAACTTGAATTAATTCTTTGCTATGTATTTTTAAACTTTTTGAATGTTCGTATCTTTTCCGATTTTTTTTACCAAGGTCACTGTGGTTGTGATAACTTTTGTTATGCTTATAACAAAAGTTATCACAACCACAATATCACGCACAATAGCAAATTTACAATATTTTAAGGAGTCTGAAAAGTGTATTTTTCGTAATAGCATAATAAAATGTGTATCGATTTTAATATTTAAGGCTCAATAACATAAAAATATGAATGGTCAGAAACAGGAGTCCATATGTTCGTGGTGTTCCGTTTTCCGTCCAGCTTGGGTGCTTTTGGTACCTATGGTTTGGTTGCATGATTGCATTTGTTAGTTTCAGGTTTATCATCATGAGTGAAAAAAAGAGGTTAAAGTATTCGTAGGAGAAAATGGAAAAAGCCTTAAAAGACACACGGGAAAAGAAAATAAGTATTAATCAGGCTGCTAAATTATATAAAGTGCCAAAAAACAACGATAATGGACACATTAAAAGAAAAATATATAAATCCAAGAAACATTGTGCACAATCGCTTAATTATTCGTTAAGTATTCCATTGACACAACTGCACAAGCACAGTATTAATAAAATTTTAGTGGCGAAATTGCCTCACGCGTGCTGTACGCTCTAAGATATGGGTGGTCGGAATCTAGCTACTCAGTGGTCGGATACAAGGGCGACTATTGTCGGGCGGTCGGAAAACGGTGCTGTTATTTTTTATCTAAGCCTTGCAGTTTAATTCAGAATAAATGAATAACAGAGACATTATAAAAATTAAATATGTACTTTTATTTAAATTAATTTTTTTGTACATCCAGAAAGAATTATTTCATTATTCTCGATGGAATATTTTTTTATCTTAAACGTATTATATTTAGCCATATCTATCAGTGGTCGGAATTCGGTGCCATTGCGTTATATGTTCTTCTGGGTAATTTCATTAGGAGCAATGAGGTCTATAATACAGGGTGACTGGTGACACATTTTCAATACTGAAGGAGAGCACTCTGTATTTGATTCTGATCATAATTATGTAATAAAAGTAGGTACTTAATTTTTCACCAGAAACCCTATGAATAAATAAAGAAACTTTACTACACTTTTCCCTCAGGCAACACGCACACCACCACCCGCTAAGTATTTATTGTATTATGCTAATGTAACCATGCGTCGCGTAATGAATTCTTTAACTTTCGGAGAAGTTTACTCAGTAAATAATTAATATTTATTTTCTAATTTATTCTTTTATTTTTTTATGCATTAACATGATGCTAAATTATCACGTCCTGGAATTTTGAAAGTGACCCACCAGTCACCCTGTATAAGCACTAAACTTTAACATAATTGAGAAGCGACTACAATATCTTTTTATATAGTTATACAAGGTTGTTTTTTAGTCACCAGCCAAAAAAAATTATTTTCTTTGACACGATATCAACGAACCTGCATATATATTTTAGTATTGCTCAGTACAAACAAATAAAAATAAGGCACCACATACTTTTGTAAATAGTCGCTGTTTATGAACACAGCTACTACGACGCGGCATTTCATTGATAATACTACAACGAGTACTTCGTTCAAGATGTTTCGTAGTAGCGCGTAGTCGTCTTTATTCAAATGATATTATTCATAATTTAGAGTGGCCATTCTTTGTTTAAAATGTTAGCGATTATATGAATAAATTCCCTTGTAAAAAAATACATTTTTTTTGCAAAAATTGTTTCTGTAATAATACCTATTGTGTAAAAAAAATTGGCCGGTGAAAAAACCACCCTGTATAAAACAGATGACATGTTTGTTTTCCATGTCACCTGACCGAAATCGACCTTGTAGGCGATGGTGCACATCCAATCTACACTTTAAAAATATGACTATAGTGATCAGGAAAAAACAGACGTATTCAATTCGTTCTACATCCCAGCGAGACTGCGCCAAAATAGTATATTTCATAGGAGTGCGGAAAGCCTGTCATCGCAAAGACTTCCGACAAATGTCTACCCGAGCCGAGGCGCACCCGAATGTGAGGGTTGACAGTCGGAACAAGATACAATTACGGTTCCGCACGTGTACTGAACAACTATTTTTAATACAGTTGCGAAAAAATTAAGCAATTTAATAAAATAATAAAAACACAAAAACTCAACTAACTAATTTTGGAACCATAAGAGAATATAAGCAGAGACTTTTTTTGTTTTGTTCACCCTTTCTGGGTAGGCAAAGGGAACTATGCCCATACAGCTAAGTCTTCAGTACATTTTTTTATTGATATGAAATTAAAATGAAATTTAATGAGATGAAATGAAATGAAGAAACCTAAGCTAACACATTAATTCAAATCATTAAGTCTGATATTGAAACAAATTAGTTGCTTCTTTTTAGAAATATTTGCATGAATCTTAAAAACATCGTTTTTTTTTAGTAAAAACTTTGTGGTTGGTTTTTTCTTTTTAACAGACATCATTTTGACAGTTGGGAATGAGAACGCACAATTTCGGAAAAGGTAAAGAAAAAGCTCGAGTATGTAATAGGCCACATCCCGAACGCTATACGTCCCTGCAATACGCTACTTTTTGAGCAACTGTATTAAAAAAGAACTATCGAAACGAAAACGTTTTACCGATTATTAATTATTTCCGGTTTCTACAGAAACGTCAATACGATAATTACAAGATTTAGCTACAGCGGCGATTTTTAGTAAGAAAGAAGATTTTTCTTGTAATATTCTTTTAACAGGATTCTAAAAGAATTGTTATTTTCTTAAACTATTGATCCCATTAATATTTCTTTGAAAAGTAAAGCTTAAAAAGTAACCTTCAAGAATCAGTCTATAAATAGCCAGAAAAAAAAAGAAAATAATTTTAGCGATTAATCGTTTAATTGAACAAATTCTTCAAATCTATTACATAAGTAAAGTTGAAAGCCGGATGATAAGGCGGATCATTTTAACAAAATCTAAGTAGAAAATACAAACAAAAACACATTTTTTTTTTTTATATAATTTCGAACAACACAATTTATCTCCTAAAAATAACATTTCCGTCGATTTGATAAGTAAATAAAATAAATGATAAAATTAAATTACCCACTTCAATATTTGCACAACACGAGTGCACTTGTTCGGTCGTATTTTCCTAAGTACGTACCACGAGGTTTTTCAAACGAGCACTGAGTCAATATAAGTGATTTTTACAACAGGGACATATAAATTATACAGTAAAAGGAAGTAGCAGCCACCCAAATATGGTGAATACTGGTAAAGTATAGCTTGTAAAGCCGCTGTGCAACCTTCCTTGTCGCCAAACTAATAGGTCTCTAGGCTATCTACACCTGTATACGGTTCGATGAGTAAGTATAATCTTAAACTTAATAAGTATCTACTTAATCGTCTCCGAACCAAATGATTTCAAACTTAATGCGAGTTATACAAATGCAATATTTGAGCAGATAATACTAAATTTATTCAAGTACTAGCAGCACTTTTTCACTTCACTTTCAATTTCACCCAATTTTCGGATATTAAAAGTAAGAGAAATGCGAAAACATTTTTACAATCCGACTGACATTTTTCAGGCGTTGAAACTAACAGATAAGTTTCAGTTTTTTTACATTTTCCAATTAATCCGCAAGAGGCTCAAAGGATGGCCGCCATAGACTATTAACCTATACATAGATAGCTAATATAATCGACGATTGCCACCCCGCACATAGAAAAAGGTTAAATAATTAGTCAAAACACCAATAATTACAATAATTCAATTGCCAAACATTGTTCCAAAAGTTTCCGTTGGAAACTTAGACGCGCAATTCGGCAACAAACAACATTACTAAACTTCCTCTGGAATATTTCCAGCAGCGATATAACATCGTAAACTCTGGCATCCATTAGCCAGCTCCAGAGGAATTTCATTTATTTGCAATGAGGTTATAATTAGACACACACGAACTAGTATAACAACTAATTCGCGTTTCCGCCTCGCTCGAGAGTTATTGAGATTAATATTTTAACTGGAATTCATTTTGCAGAGTAGTTTCAACTATGGAATATCTGAAATTCGAATTAAACTGATACACTTACTAACGCCTTAATTTTAATTAGTTTTTTCTATTGCTAACTAGCGCACAGGCTTCGCAAGAGTAGTGTAGAACAGCTTCCGTTTTCGTTATTTAAAAGCATATTTATTAGTACTTCATTTTTATTCAGTATACATATTTATTAGTATTATTATATAGTTATACCCGATATCAAAATCGGTTCAGTATTTCCGAAGAATATCCCTGCCATACAGACAGATAGGTAGGTACCCCTTTTACAAAATGTAGAGATATATCTGGAGCAGATGATCTTTAGAGATAGACAATGGACTTCTATCGAACAGCAAATGACCTACGATTGTTGCGTTCGTATGTTTTTGCATTGTTTTCAACCGACTTCCAAAAAAGGAGGAGGTTCTCAATTCGTCTGTATGTTTCTTTTTTTTGTGTCTTTGTTACACGATATTTCAGACAATTATGAATTGATTTTGAAAATTCATATGATAGAGGATACTTCATAGTTGGTCTCATAGAAATTTCATTGAAATCGGTTGAGTAATTCATTGAAAGTTTCAAATTTTTGGAACAATATGTATGATTTCGGAGAATGTTTACGTTGATGACACTCTAAGTCGGCCAAAGTTTTGACGTGAAGTCGGTTTTTTTAATGCTCTGCATTCGTTGATTATTATCACCATTGCATAATATCACGCTTGCACTTTGCAGGGGTAAACATAGGTACACTCTGCAACAGAATAATGTATACCACCCCAGACGCACGCACACATACAATATGCATTCGCGTTGTATGTGTGCGGAAGACTCAGAATAACGTTAACCACCAGTCGTACGCACACAACTAAAGATCAATTAAGTATAACTAAGCTAACCAACTACATCGTGTCACAACAAGAAATAATATAACTACACGGATGTATAAGTAGATCTTTAGTTTCAGTACTTTGACGAGCCTATGTCAGCCGTATAATGTGCAGATTATTGTTTTATATTATAGAACTCTGAAAGTTCTGCATTTTTTTTTCTCCGTTGCTATATTAATATTTCTTTTGTATTGTTAAATTATTGATTGATTGTTAAATTAATAATGTTTAAAGATATATCTTCAATATCTTTTTTTTGTTCAAATTTAATGAAGATATATTCATCAATAAACCTTAATATATATTCATTTAAATTAAGAAATATTTAAATAATTCATTATAATTTAAAATGATATAAATATAATTTTTATGTTCTATATTCTAATTATATTTATATTCTTATTAATCAATAAATTAAATATAGTGCAAGCAATCGAAAAATAAGGTGCAGGTAAAAACTACTAATTAAAACAACACAATCTTTTCCAGATAATTATTTATTTTTGCATTTCACAATATGTTGCGTCTGACTAGGAATTTTTATTTCACAAATTTATTAAACGATTAATTTTAAAAACAATGATAGTTTAGGTAATAGTTGTTATTCGAAAGATTTGAATGACAGTTCTCACTTAAATTTTTCTGTCACTTGGCGTATGAACTTATTATATAATTGAAGTAATAATTCCATTGTAAATATGAATCAACATGTTATTAGCCAGAAACTATAAATAAGCTAAGCTAAGCTTATTTCTAAGCTAATCAACAATAACATCATTCACTCTGGATTATCTACTTTTTAAAAGACAACTATTACCTCACTATTTTATTAATAGCTAATTTGAGCGTCGTCGGAGTCTATGACCTGCTGCAACCAAGATCTCATACTGTCAACTAAATTCCAGCACAAGGCAGATCCTCTCATCATCTCC
Source organism: Stenoptilia bipunctidactyla (assembly GCA_944452665.1). Taxonomy (NCBI): domain Eukaryota; kingdom Metazoa; phylum Arthropoda; class Insecta; order Lepidoptera; family Pterophoridae; genus Stenoptilia; species Stenoptilia bipunctidactyla. The sequence goes on along the minus strand of OX101729.1, from coordinate 23,159,950 downwards.
CAAGTTGAAATAACCCGCTCTTCTAATTTGGCTCTGGACCTCACTTGTGATGAATCCCAATTTAAAATCATTTGACCCCACAAATTCTCGATGGCGTTTAATGCGGCCGCTTAAACTAACAGGTAGGGTGTTTCGAGCATCATAACGCTGGCATATTCTCCTCCATAATATTTTACGGCCATCTTTGTCCGACTTGAATGTCGTTTATCCGTAAAAATAACTACATTGCTAGACGAATCAAATTCCAAATATTGCTTTCATTCATCAATATCTCTTTTGCTAGCCTGTAAATGAATAAATAAACTTAAGTTCTCTTGAAGTTTAAACAAATTATATTGCATGCATAAGAAAGTTAATTCATTTTAAGTTATAATATATTGTATATCTAACGTCGGATTATATACTTCTTTATTTACCTGTAACAATATATGTTGCTTGCTTTCAAATGTCGTCACACAGTTTGCAAACTCACATCATATGTGGTGGCCGTCGAACGAGTGGGTAAAAATGGATATATCCCCCGGTTCCTCTTAACGACGAACAGATAGATGCACTGTTTTTCTCTGAAAATAAAATTATCAACATAGAAATAACGATCACGTTTAATACAAGGATTAAGTCAGAATAATAATTAACTTAAAACTTACAAATATCATCAATCGACGTGCAATTCCCCTGATAGAAAAGTATTGATTGAATGAAACAATGATTTCAGCTCTCTGCAGCAATGTTAAATGATAATTCATTTTTAATTTCATTTGGGCACAACAATCTGATAGTAGTAACAAGTAACGACGAATGCAAACCATCTAGAAACACGACTACACAATATTAAATAATAGAGGGTAGATTTAAATTTTTTTTTCTAAAGATATGACAAGCTAAAAATAAATCTAGCAACACAATAAAAGATAATCGGGGTCTTCCACTTATTTTGTCTTAAGAAATGAGGCATCGTTGTTATTTCGAATAGTTACGCTAATAATAGCTACCTACTTCAAATTCAAACTTAATAAAAAACATCAAAAAAGTTGTAATATATTTCTTCTTTCAATCTCTAAAAATGAATATGAAATCACAGTTTTTTGTGGGATTCGATACCTGACCTGTCCAGATCTCATTCCTAGACACTTAAACCGCTAGGCCATGGACGCTATGACTTAAAGTTGTGAAATTAGCATCATAATATCTTGTCTGCCTGCTGTTCATCCTTATAGCTCGTCATGTGAGACTTGAGAGTAGCTAAGAACGAGTTTAACAAATTAATGAATCAGCAGAAGTAAAGTATTTTCACAGTGTGCGTGTGTGCGTAAGCACGTCCACTTATTATGCTTGGATTGGGTGACTTTCGTGGTGTGAGTGAGTATGGATGAACGCGCGTGTGCGTGCGACGTCAGATGGTGGTATACATTATTCTGTTGCAGGCTGTACATACCTACGTTTAACCCTGTAAAGTGCAGTGTTTTTAATAAGTATTTTGCATTCGTTGATTTATCCATCGCCGACATTTTTAATGATCAAATTGTAATCATTTAATTAAGCCCTTGGATACTTGGCCCTTGGGACTGTATAGGAAAAAAATGCCCTGTTTACATAGATATATCTACTTAATAAATCTTATGCTTGTGTCCGTAAATAAATTATTAACTATAGCCGCACGCGGTTTCACCCGCATAACTTTTGAACCTGTCGGAATTTCTAGCCAAAATATACCCTAAAATATTTCCAAAGAGATAAGCTTTCGAATGCAAGCCAGACTGGCAGTTCCCGAAATTACCGCTGACATACAAAAATAACAAAAATTTCCGCTTTTAAGTATGTTTTATCGTTATACGTGAAATAGTATTTAATTTCATTCAGTAGGTAGTTTTAAGTTTGTCTCAATGAAACAGACACATGCGACGTTGTTTTATAAATGTGTTGATCATACAGTGTTGTATCATAAAGCATAATACTTCAATGTGAATTGAAAAGAATTTATATTCATGTTCCTACAGTACTGTGCGAATTAATGTGAACACGTTGTAATTACTACTAATACGCTTGTTTTTAATAGTTGGTGACATGTTTATGTCAAAATAGCGGCCATTTTGTATTTGTGTTAAAGTGGGTATTCAATCAGTAAGTCATTAGACACATATTGCTGCGGACGTATGATTATTTGTTATTTTTATTAATTATAGTGTTTTTTGCAAAAGGTGATTTATTTTTACAATTTTTGGTACTTATTTTTGAAGATGGATATTTCTCCAAAAAAACGTACTAAGATTGTTACTTTGAGTGAGCACACATCAATGACTCAAAGAGATATAGCCAGAGAGTGTGGTGTCAGCTTGGGAGCTGTAAACAAAATTTTAAAGCAAAATAGGGAAACCGGGACTATTGAGGTGAACAGAAAAGGGAAATGTGGAAGAAAAAGAAAGACAACAGCCAGAGATGAAGCTTATCTGATAAGGGAAAGTAAGTTAAACCCTAGAAAAACCAGCCAAGAACTTCAGCAAGATTTAGCGCATGCTGGGGTTGTTGTTCACGACTCCACCATACGAAAACGCCTTATTGAAGGAGGCCGAAAAACAATCAGGCCTCAAAAGAAGCAGTTATTGACAGCTGCTATGATGAAAAAACGATATGATTGGGCGAAAAAATATAAAAGCTGGACTGTAGAAGACTGGAGAAAAGTGTTGTTTTCAGATGAGAGTCATTTTATGGTACAAGGACAGCGATCCCGTTTCGTAAGAAAAAGCGACAACGAAAAACTGACAACCCAACATTTCGACCAAACGGTCAAACACCCATTAAAGAAGATGTTCTGGGGCTGCTTTTCCTACCAAGGTACTGGGTCTTTAGTGCCAATCGAAGGTATGATGAACTCAGAAAAATACAAAGGCTTGTTAGAACAGAAATTAGAAGCTGAGCTAACAAAAGTTGATGGCAATGGTCAAGCAATTTTTCAACAAGATTCAGCTCCTTGTCATGTGTCTAAGGTTATGAAGAAATATTTCAGTGAAAAGAAAATTAAATGTCTCGAATGGCCTGGGAACTCTCCGGATCTCAATCCTATCGAAAATCTATGGGCTATCGTGAAAGCAAGACTTCGAAAAATTGATTGTACCACTAAAACAAAGTTAATTGAGGCTGTAATTCAGTTATGGTTTAGAGACAGTCAAATATTAGAAAATTGTAAAAAACTTGTTGATTCTATGCCAAATCGCGTACAAGAAGTTATAAATAATAAGGGAGGACACATATGTTACTGAAACAATAAATAACTATAGTTACTTTCAGCTTATTTTTTCCAATAAACAATATTCATTATTTTTTCGACTTTTTCATTTGTGTTCACATTAATTCGCACAGTACTGTACATACATAAATAACCTCACGCCTAGGCGCCTGTCTTCCTTTGGGGTAGGCAGAGACAAGGGAACACCAATTGATACGATCCAGACATAACTCTTTCGCTTCTTCCACGTTCATTAATCTTTTCATACATGACCACCGCTTACGGGTACTTTTCACTAGGCCGTTTTATGAATGTCGCCAATTTGATCGGCATACGTTCGCCTAGGGCGGCCCCTTCCGACAACACCATCCGTTCCTTTATGATTGAAATCGTTTTACGAAGTGGTCACTATGAGATGCGTATTGCACGTTAGGTATGGTGAACTAGCAGCTTTGCGCGGTTTTACCCACCTTATTTCTGATCCCATGGGAATTTCTGAATAAAATATAGCCTATTAGAAGAATTAGTCTTTCAAATGCAAATGGAATAAAAAAAAATTAAAACAGCATTTAGAGATAAGGACATTCAACCAAACAAACTAACTCTTAAGCTTTTTAAGGCATTTTACAACCACTGCAGCATATTTTAAACTCCAAACTGACAACAAGATTATCATTTGAGATTGTAGCGACCATAAGGAGAACTCAACATTCCTTACTTAAGTGCATTGACTTCCCAAATTATATCCTATGTATAAACAGAACCTTTTGGGATAAAAAAAATATAGAATAATAGTTATGTACTGCATACCACTAGAAAATATTAAGTTAGTTTATCTGTCTCTTTTCTCTGGTAAAGGAAAACCCAGAAATAATATACCCATTGGTCAAATTACTTGTACAGAAAAACGCCTCACTAAAATAAAGCGCACAAAAAGGTCCCTCAATCTAGCACGCTTACAGCAAGCACCAGATCTCAACAATAGTTACATCAATTTATAAAATTACCCAAACTGACCCACCAACTTAACAATACTGTAGTAATAAAATAATAAAAATACTTTCAGAAACTATGCTGTCTAAATGATTTTTTAAGGCAAGGAAAAATGTCATATCTGGTTTACAGGCAGCTCATAAAATAATGGCATAAAGGATTACTAGGAAATTTGGATTAGGTTACTATCCAACTTTATACTGATGGCTTCTAAAAGGACCACAATGGTGAAAACAACTATGTCATCTCCTACAAACAATTGTATTTTGTAGCTTGTTGTTATAGCAAGCAGCAGCAATAACTATGCTGATGAAATACTTAGGGGACTGTGCCCCAATTAACCAAACCAGCATTTCTTTATGTTAGATATTAAATTTACAGTCCGTTAATTATTGCAACCTGTTACTATTTTTGTTACAGCCGACAAATATTTTTTGTCTAATATAATCTCTAATGGAAAGAACTCAAATACAGTTTAATTTATCTTAAATGTTTAAATAATATTTTAATAGGTGTTATAGCATATACTGTAGATATAATAGCATTAAAATTATGCATTGCTCCTTGAGTTAAGGCATAACTTATGTCTTTGCACAGACTAGCCATTTTAGTTCAACCATTTAGTTCTAAAAACATAACAAACAGTATATTATATGTATACTCGACATTAATACGCATGAACAGCTTTAGAAGGAAAACTACAAGAAAAGAGACCAACCTATTTTGAAACATGTTTCTCTGTTAGCAGGTTTGTCATGCATCAATGGTCTTAGCATGTACACATTACTTGTTTGCATGATAAAATAAAGTAAACAAACAACATATGAAGTACCTACAACATAAAATAACAACAGTATAACTTGCTTTTTTGAGTAAGTGGCACCCTTTTCTTTAATTTACAAATAAACACAGGAAATGAGCATTTCAATCTTAATATTAATGGCAAATACTTCGATGAAAACATTAGCGAAATAATACTTACAGCCATGACCATTTCAAACGGAATCTTGTGAACCCTGACGGGAGATACGTAGTCCTGAACCATTGTTCCAGTCACAAAATAACACTTCACAACTCAAAAATTAAGAACAAAACTTTACAAATAGCTTTACACAGCATTCATTATTTTATCAACGTTTGTTGCTGTACTTTTACTTGTTATCATTACAAACAATTGAAACTATTACACCACAAAACTAATTTAAACCAGGAAAGAACCTGGTGAACACATACGACGGCAGATATACGTGAACTTGGAACCTTGAGAAAGTAATATTATTTATTGTTTCTCTTTTAGCCCTACCAACGAACGAGCGTATACGATGAATCAAATCAAACTAGGACATTCTGTTGTGTGAATTTAGTGATAGACGTGATAGAACGACTTACGACGACCTAGACGTAATGTCATGCCTGACAGTGAACGTCATTTTTCTGTAGATGCGTTCTTCGTGCGAGCATGAAGCTTAGTATTTTTAGCTATGGCAAGGAAAAAATTACGGGATGGAACAGAAAATAAGCTGGGATAGGACATTTATCAAGAAATAAAAGACATTTTATCAGTAACAAGACGGTGCGCTATATTTTTTTATATACGAATTTTAGATTTTAACAGTGTAGTACAAAGTCATAAATAGTTTGAAACTCCACGTCACACCTTTACGGGATGAGGGTTCTCTTGGTTGTGCATCCTTGTCTAAAATGAAAATGAAATCTATGAGAGATCTGTCTCAAATATTTTCAATTCATAATTATACGTTTTCAAGAACCAACATTATAATATCACCTCAGTACCTTAATCCGTAACGAAACAGTTTTATATCAATGATTAATGAGATTAAGCTACACCAAAATACATAAAACTGTCCTTATCATTTTAAAAAATAAACAACCTATTGACCCTCACGGGCTTGTAACTTGTATAAAAAATGAAGAAAGATCAGCAGGTTTAACGATGATTAGTACATTTGTTTTTGTTAATAAGACCTCTTGATATTGTTAATTAATGTAGTGTTTTGATTTTTTTTTAATTTATTGTACAATTTATACAGAATTAACAGAAATATAAAAAAAATACCTAAATAGTAATGCTTAAAAGGAAACGCTATGCGTTCCTTGTTATTTCATTTTATAAACTCTGATACTTTAAACTTGTTACTTGCTCCAATGAAAGAGGTACTGTGTTGGAGATTGATCACACTGGGTCAGCTTAAAATATTAAGTTTTTTTTTTATTAAAGACTAAGCCCTTGTTTGGAACACATCACCAGCGGTAATACTTGGCAATTGATTTTGTATGAAGAATGGTCGCCAGTGGTACCACGGTGGTAGGGCTATTCTAGGCCAACCCAAAATCTCTTAAGTTCTAGTCTTTGAAATATCCACCTGAGGATGAAAGATTTTTCTGCGTCTAGGACTCCGATGGTAAAAGGGTGTAGGTTCAATTTGCTCCAACAGAGGACTCGCACAATCTCCAAAATGTATCTTGTAGTACAAGCAAGCGTACGACGATGCTCTGCATTTTTTTTGTAGTAAGGTTAACGTGGTATATGAGCTTACGGGCTCTTCGGTCAACGGAGTCTAGCGATTCCACTTGATATTTGGCTGAATCATCCCAAAGATGACTGCAGTACTTCAGACAGGATCGCACTGTGTACAAATTATAAAGCCATGCAGGGCCAAAGTACAGCCGGACCTTCGAGATAATTTCCAGCTTTTTAAAGTTACTTGAGCTATGGGCACAATTTGTTGACCGAAATTCAAATCGAACGTTACAGTTACAACCAAAGCCATAGATAGTTTGGTCCAGTTTTATAAATAGCCTCATGTCTAGGTGTATACTAAGCTACTCCTAGTTCGGATGTGTGCAAGGGCGTCGCCAGCCGATGGCGCAGGGAGGGCAAATTGACTTTACATACTACAATTCATACTTTTCTCATTCTCTATGAATAAGAAAAGTAGTTATGAATTGTAGGTAAATTCGAGAGCACATGAAGCTTTTCACTTGTACTACGAGCTTTACATCTACAGCGATTGTAATAACATATTTAACAACAGTATCTAAGTACTATATACCTATACATATATATTCTGTGACAGTACAGAGTCCAATTTGTAAAGCTACACGAGTACGAGCTCTTGACTATGCAATAAAAAACTTGTAAATAAGTTATAATAACATTTATTAGAAAAATAGAATAAAAAGGAGTTTGAATTTGAATAAGTTTACAGCGTACAGCGTATTTTTTTAAAATTACTTGATTTTAATATTCATCTTTGTTTGTTTATATTTGGTTAATTAAAACATAATTTTCGGGGATTCACTGTAAACTTCTCGACCACTTTATTATTAAAATCTTGTAAGTTTCCATGTATAAGTTTTCGGTGCACACTCATCAGGCTTAGATTAAATTAATTAGATTCAAAATATATATCAGAACGAGGGGTCACAGGGGACATGACTGTAGAGGAGGTCTCTTCTATGTCCAACGAAAGAGGAATCTCTTCTAAATAAATTGTACTTCAGAATTTCATTTAGGTGGTTTTATTATTTCATTTAGGTACTGGACAATATCTTTCTAATACAAAAAACACTTATAAAATAAACTATTCCACCCCTCCCACTAAAACACCTAAAATAAATGCTATAATGTGATCGATGAATTATACTATTCAAAACCATATGAGCATAGAAACAGGTTCTAGAGTACTAGTATTTCTGCAAGTGGGAGAATCTCAACAATCTCTACGCCTAGGTGTATCGCGGCGAGCTATCCAAAATGTTTGAGCTCGCTACCAGGAGACTGGTAGTGTTGTTAGAAGACGCGGATCAGGAAGATCCCGGACAACAACGACTAAAGACGACCGATACATTCGTTGAACTGCACGCCGAGAGCGTAACATTATTGGTCGTGTTTTACAAAACCAACTATAGCAAGCCAATTGTACAAGAATAAGTGACCAAACGATTCTCAAATGACTCCATGGAGCAGGCGCGGTCCCAGACTGAAATTTTGGGGGGGTTCACAACTGAATATTGGGGGGGTCACGACTGAATTTTGGGGGGGGGGTCACGACAATTTTTTTGTATCAGAAGTATCTTTTTCTTCCTCGTTCTCTTTTAAGGGGTTCATCTTTTCATGATTTTGGGGGGGGGTCATGCCCCCCGTGACCCCCCCCTGGGATCGCACCTGCCATGGAGATGGAAAACGATCCAGATTACATTTGGTTCGTTACGGTACTTTTAGGTACGTTTAGAATCATTTGCTACTTTTTGCCCATTCAGCTAATTCCGCCCCACACCATGACTCTTGGTCCCCCAAACCGATCAGTTCGTGTACCCAAGGATCGGTAAATCGTTCGCCTTGTATTCTCCACAAACGGACCCGCCTATCATTATTAAAAAGCTTCACTTTTTTCTCATCTGTGAAGAGTACAGCCCTCCAGTTTTCCATGGTCCAGTCCGAATACTCACGTGCGAACTTTAAGCGAGCTGCACAATGAATCCTTGCCAATTTGATCCAAACTTCACATGTTCTGGATCTTTGCCCATCTTCATGGAGTCTGTGGAAGATCGTTTGGTAACTTATTCTTGTACCAGTGGCTTGCTGAAGTCGGTTTTGTACAGCACAAGCAGTGACGGTACGCTCTCGACGAGCAGTTAAAGGAACGTATTGGTCGTCTTTGGTGGTTGTGGCCTGGTTTCTTCCTGATCCGCATCTTCTAACCACACTAATAGTCTCCTGGTAGCGATCCCAAACGTTTCGGATAGCTCGCCGTGATACACCTAGGCGTAGAGCTACTGGTCGTAGAGATCCTCCCTCTTGCAGCAATACTAATGCTCTAGAAGCTGTTTCTATGCTCATATGGTGCCGAATACGTGGCATTGTAATGAGTTCTAATGATAAAACTCAAAAAAGTAGTGAAACAAATCGAGAAACGTTCCAAAACGAAACGATAGTCTAAACACAAGTGAATAAGAAATTGTGATTAGGGTTATTTTCACTTGATTTGTTTATGTCTTTCCACTTGAGGGTAAAGATTAAAAAACTTTGTTCAGAATAATGTTAGGAATATATAAATATATCAATTTTATGCAAAGGCACTAAAACTAGCTTAAGCTTAAGTTTTAAAAGTCATAAAATCGTTTTTTTGTGAAAAAAAACGAGGTGGCCCATATTTTGTTTTGAGTAGTATATAAGCACGATAGAAACAATCACTAGGCAGTTACATAGTACTGAGAATATGGGCCCGGTAACAATACTAGCCCATTTACAACACAATATTTATTCGCTGGTGCTAAAACCAATCAACACCGAGCCAATACCAACCGTCAGTTTAAGATGCGTCCGCATATTGGCGTGGTGAAAGCTATTGTACACGATTAAGTTTACAGTCTGCTTTAATGATTTATTGAATCTCACCTAAATATTAAAAATATACTAAAATATATTAATAATAATTTTAGGCACTGTAGACAATGCATAAGGATTATTTTATGAATCTGTGAACAGCAGGCACGAAAATAATTATAAATTAATGTAAAATAAAAATTAAAAGTTTCCTATTTCGTCCGCAATCTGAGAGTTAGATAATGAACGCATACAAGAACACCTGGGCAAAAGTACGAACTTAGCAACGAAACCTTTTAATATAAGGAATGAATGCTACAACCACATTAGGTAACTTTGATAACCTTACTACAAAGAACTTCAGAACGGTTAGAAAAAAAAAATTAATGTTGCCAGTTATATTAAAATTTTAAAAAGTACAAAATCAACGTTTTGAAGTTCATAGCGATTAAAATTTTATAAATATAACGTTTCAGGTATTTTACCTTTGTTTCAACTCGTGTAATTCATTCTAACATGTTAAATTTCTGTGCGAATTTTAAACAAAAATTTATTTTTGCAGATCATCTTTATCCACGTCATATAGCTTGTAGCTAATTTCAAGGCAGTGAGTAAGCTAACGAGCGAGCGAGCGGAGCGAATTACGTGCGATCGACAAACGAAGCGCGGATGTCGCTTTCCATTTGATAAAAGACTATTTCTTGGTTGTATCGATAAAACAAGAAGCAAAAATTCTGGCAAAATTGTGCGCGTTCGTGCCCGATGTCTAGTGCTGAAGTCGCCGATAATTCCGTTGACCCCCCGGCGAAAAAGCGGAAGCTAAACACAGGAGAATCCAATTCGAAATCCTCAGCAATGGCGAACAATGGAACGCGTGTTGAGGACGAGATTGACGAGAGTTTATACTCCCGTCAACTTTACGTCCTGGGCCACGATGCCATGCGACGTATGGCGAAGTCTGATGTGTTAATTTCAGGGCTGGGTGGTCTCGGCGTTGAAATCGCGAAGAATGTGATTTTGGGCGGTGTGAAGTCGGTGACGCTTCACGATGTTCGAACGTGCACTGTATCGGATTTATCCTCACAATTTTATCTCTCGAAAGACACTGTTGGCCAAAATCGGGCTACAGCTTCGTGTGAAAAACTTGCAGAGTTAAATCGTTACGTGCCTACGACTGCATCTACAGCTCCCCTTACAGATGATTTTCTTCGAAAGTTCCGTGTTGTTGTACTCGCGGGTGTATCTCGTGCTGAACAGCAACGCGTTGCTGCGTTTACCCATGCTAACAACATTGCCCTAATCATTGCCGACACCCGTGGTCTATTTTCACGAGTGTTTTGTGATTTTGGTTCGGAGTTTACTGTATTAGACGTAAATGGCGAGAACCCCGTATCTGCTATGGTTGCAGATATCACTCATGAATTTGAAGGTGTTGTGACTTGCCTAGATGACACACGTCATGGCCTTGAAGATGGAGACTATGTCACTTTTAGCGAGGTAGGTGTCTTAGTTTGCTATTATTACTATGTACCCATAGTTGTAATAGTCGTAACAAAATTGTAATTTATCTATTTTACAAATAACCATACAATGTTCACAAATATTCAAAACTAACAAGGTGTCCAATTATGTTCATTTACCATGCAGCATTTGTTTTATAATTTGTTAGAAACTCCATAGTATACAAACATTTGCAAACACATAGATCAATGAAGTGCTGTTGATTAATATTTCATAAAAGTATACACTGTTTCATACTGCCGTTGTCTCTACTCCAACAAATAAAATATATTATAAAAGTACACACTGTTTCATATTGCCATTGTCTCTACTCCAACAAATAAAATATATCGCCTATTAAAGTTTGAGGGTATGTGCATAACCTGTTTGAAATAAGTCCTAATGCAGGGCATTATTTTCTTATTTGTTATCACTTACTATGTTTTGTATTCAAAGACATATTTTTTATATACAAGGTGTTCTGCTTGATTTCCCATAACAATTGAATGAATTTTAAAGAGATTTTACAAGGGTGAAAATTTATGAACTCATTTTATTAAGATTGATGATATCTTGGAAAGTATGCACTTTTGAACAGGGACCGGAAAACCCCTTTATTTGATTAAGCCTATTGATAGAGTAACCCTATCAAAATCTTATCATATGGAAGTGTAACCCTATTGATATGGTAAGCCTATCGACGTGGTAACACTTTGAATAAAGTTAACTACTTTCGGATGCGCTTACCCTGTGATAGGGTTAGCCTATTTCTATATCTTTCCGCGCATGCTGTTGAATTCGGAAGTATAATTCAAAGTGCGAGATTGAATAGATGGTGATATTTTTGATAATTTGATATTCTTAGAGATTAAATTTGCCTGCAGGTTTTAAAACCCTATTGAATCGGTAACCTTCAATAGGGTTTTCGATAGGCTTACTGCTTCCATGAAGCTAACTCTATTGATATGGTAAGCCTTAAATTAGGGTAAGTCTTCGATACGGTTACCAAATTGATAGGGTTTTTTAAAACAAGTCTATGAAAAATCCAATCAAAAACCTCTTTAAGGGTAAGCGGTTCCGGTCCCTGCTTTTGAACCACATATTCTTTGGCAAAAAGTATTATTTTTTTGTAAGGAACAAAACCTCAAGGTTATAGGATATCAAAAATCAAAAAGAACACCTTATAATATAGTACCTAATACCCTTTTTGTCTTGTTTTCCACAGATCCAAGGAATGTCAGAATTAAATGGTTGTGAGCCACGTAAGATCAAAGTCTTAGGCCCTTATACTTTCAGTATTGGAGATACCACTAGTTTTTCTAAGTATGTACGTGGTGGCATTGTTACTCAAGTTAAAATGCCTAAGAAGTTACACTTTAAACCATTGAGTGAATCATTCAAAAAGCCTGAATTCATTGTTACTGATTTTGGAAAGTTTGACTATCCACAACAGCTGCATATTGGGTTTGCAGCATTGGATAAATTCGAAGAAGTAGAAGGTCGTCTACCTGAGCCATGGAGCAATGCAGACGTTTCACTGTTCATGGACTATGTTCAGAAAATTTTAAATGAGGAAGATGTTGTGAAGGATCAGTTAGAACTGAACACTGAGCTGCTGGAGATCTTCTGCAAGGTAAAGACCTATTATTTTACTTAACCTTAAATTTAGCATTGTGTCTGCTGTTATAATTAACTATAATCAAAAGTCTCGAGACAACTGTTTGTAAAAAGCCATTAGGGTTGAAATGCATAATTCTACACAATAAAATATACACATATTAAAATTTAATTTATCAAAATAACTTGGTCTTTTATAAAGGTATAGAATTATATTGATTTGTTTTCTGTACTAGAGTATTTTTACTATTTATATAAAAATATTTAGCCATTGCTTACAATCCTTTTTCAGTGAGTGATCCTCCATAAGTTTAATTAACACTTTTTTTAGGTATCATCTGGAGATTTAAATCCCATGAATGCTGCCATTGGAGGAGTGGTTGCTCAGGAAGTCATGAAAGCTAGTTCAGGAAAATTCCACCCTATTTACCAATGGCTTTACCTGGATGCCATTGAATGCTTGCCAAAAGACCGCTCTGGCCTCAATGAGGAGACCTGCAAGAAAACTGGTTCAAGATATGATGGACAAATTGCAGTATTTGGACGTGACTTCCAAAAGAAACTTGGAGCTTTGAAATACTTTGTTGTTGGTAAGATAATGGAAAATATTAATACAGCTTAAATATTTTTCTGGTGGACACATACATATATATAACTTCATTGCATTATGTATTACATTTATTAATTAAATATAATAGCCCCCTACCTACATACCAATGTTGAATAGTTTACATCATAGGAACATTTGAAGAATTTGTAGTAATTGCACTTCTAAGTTATTTACTTCTAGCTATATTTCTCATATCTCAAATAAATGCTTTTGATATCAATTATGAGTCATTGACATTAATTAATTCAAACTATGACATCTACAAAGGATACATACTTAATGACACTACACCATACATAAAACTGAACTTAGTGTCCCTTGCATTTAGTCTTCAGTATAAAAGATGTAGGTATAGGTAGCCTTCAACTAATTATTTTGAACATAATTGTATGAAAAAATGACTATTATAAAACAGAATATCTACTCTGATAATTTTTTGACCTTGATCTAAGGCCATGACTTTGGCAGCGAATTATTTATTTATTTTGAAACTAGGAAATGCTTGTTTTCTGTTTCATTTGATAGATTTCGCTCATTTAGCTCAGTGTTTTATGACTTAGGGTATTCCATGGTGTTTTATGGTCATGGGTTTGATTCCCAGGCAGACTCTATTAAAAATGCCACAACACAAAATTTTAAACTTACTTTTATCAGATGAATTTGGATATATAAATTATAACATATCAATAGAGTCTATGAACTGTATGATTAAGCATATCTGAAAATACATGTGCATACTAACTGTATGTATTACACAAACTGCTTACTTTATGAACACTTATGAAGTTGTATACCAATAATCACACTTTCAATTAAGATTATATCTTATAGACCTCCTAGATTTAATTATGAGAAGAGATCAATTTTCGTATTTTAATGCTATATAGAAACTATACACTATACAGAAACACTGCAGAGTCTTGAGGTAAATACTCGAAAAATGTTTGCAAACAGAACCTAGATGTAATGACTTTGTAGAACCTTTAACAGCTCACAATGAAGGTAAACTTACTGCATATTCTGTTGCTAACAAGGTTTTTCCTAACATATATTGTAGATTCTTAGGCATTGCTTGTGTCATTTACAAGTATTTATAAGACACTAATTTAATGACTTTCTGTTAATTAGTATATATTGTTTAGCTAATGCCTCTTTGATCTCCTATAGACCTTTCCTTTTGCCATTTACGGGATTGATATCCCAGAGATATAAAATAGTTGGTAGATATTAAAATTTCGTGTGGCGAGAAGTCGTCGTGGCGCCGTGGTTACTGTGTGTATCATACGATATCACAGATTAAGCAACGTTTGGTGCGGTCGGTGCTTGGATGGGTGACCGCCGACCGTTCATTTCTCACGACGACTGCCGTGCTTCGGAGGGCACGTTAAGCAGTCGGTCCCGGTTGCTGTATACTTGTATACAGTAGTCGTTAGGGTTTGTCACAAGCCACTTTGGCGCCTTGGAAATTCTGACATCCACCACCCAGCACTGGGCCAGCTTGGTGGATTATGGCCTATACCTCCTCGTCACCCAGGGGACAGGCTCATGCCCTGCAGTGGGCTCATTACAAAGAGTTGTGATGATGATGATTAAAATGTATATTACCATATTGTTACATTAGCTAGCACTTTATGTATACAAAGTAATTGTTCAAAATTCACATTGTGCAACTATTGTATTGTCTGTCGAAAATGCTAATCCATAGGCCAAACTGAATATAAACCTAATTGGATTACTAATACTGTCTCAAAGAATATTTAGTATTTTTAATATTCTTCGTGTTATTCAGTAATGTTACTTTTGTTATAAGATGAATAGGTATTCATAATTATTTATTACTAGCACTAATAAGTGTCCCGAAATGGGGCAAAGGCCTCCCTATTAATAATGGTAGGCAATAAGAAAAGTAAATAAAGAGTTTTTCATTGGTAACTCAACAAGGGCTCAGTAAGGACTCAGTAAGGGCAATGAACCAGTATAGGATTTTGTTGTTTAACAAACTACCACCATACTCTAACAGGGTTTTAATTTCCTGCTAGAGTATAAGAGGCAGTGATTTCGTAAGCTCTCATTGTGAAGTTCTTACTTTTTTATGTTTTCATATTTTCTAAATAAGATTATGTTATAATTAAATAAAAATAAAATGTTATGGCTTTGTTTAAATTGAACTATACATGTTGAAGTATTCACAATAGATCTTCAAGGTTGTGGTTCTACAGAAGGGTTATTTGTCATTTGTATGTAACCCATATTGCTTAGGCGACGTAACATGGCAACTGTTCATTGAATCAATAACTTCTCGAAAGTTTTGTATCCAATTAACCTATGAATTTTAAGCTATTTATTTATTTATTTATTTATTATCATCTTTGGGAAACATACAGCATATAAAACACTTAAAACTAAAAGAAAACATTAAAAGTACATAGGCCAGCAAAGTCTCCACTATTACATAGTACAAATGTGCACATTTTTAATATACTGAATAATAAACTACTACATAAATTATATAACTTAAAATTATTGCAAATATTTACTAAAAATTATAACTTAATATGAAGCTACCTAAATATCTAAAATACAAAATAAGGGCGCTAAAATTCAAACCCAAGGAAACTCGGGTAATTAAATTATATTCAAATTTGGGCAAAAGAAGAAATAGAACTAAATCAAGTATCGTTAAGATTTGTAGGGACATTATTTATATTTTTTATATACTGGGATAAGGATGAAGTGAATATGTCTAAAGTTGAGTATATGTTATTATAATTACTACATGTTCTGGGAATAAAAGAGTTCATGGCATAGTTTGTGTTATATAAGGGAATGAAAAATACACCTCGTTTACGACTGTTAGCGCGCGGACAGCGAATATTTATTTTACCAAGTAAATGAGCAGAGTCAATAATATTATTCATTATTTTAAATAAGAATATTTGATCCCTTATGTCACGGCGGCACCGAAGAGGCTTAATGAAATTTAAATTTTGTTGCGGCCATCTAAATTTAATGTATTTTATTAACTTATTTTGTATCCTCTGAATATTATCAATATGTATTTGGTATTGAGGATTCCAGACGGTCGACGCATATTCCAATATAGGGCGGACGAAACTATTATACAATGTGTTAGGGTTCCGACTTTTGATACTTTACCTACGTGATATACATCAAATTTCATCGACAAAAGTCACCTTAGGGGGGGGCGCACCCCTCACCCCTCGTGATGGGGGTGATTTAAAAATTTCGTTTCTCTGGTTTGCTTTAAGTTCGTAAAACCATTTTTTTTTCATATTTATTGTGTGTATCTTGTTGAATTACATCTCATTTTAAAGCTTATTAAATTTACCAACTTTTGATGCCACATTCACTAAAAAGTCATAAGAAGAAAAGAATTAATTTTAATGACAGAAAAAAAATCTTACTTTTTTGTAGTATTTTTTTAGTTTTTTGTCATTAAAAAAAAAACGAAGCCCTTAACAATGCATTTTTTTCTTCTTAACTAGTACTATTTGAGTTTATCTTTCTAACGATGCCAAAATTTAGGCCCGGTTCAGTAATTAGTTAAAAGGAAACACGAAATTAAAATATCAAAAGTTTATTTTACTAAGGTAATACGTCCTAGTTACAAAATTTAAGTACTATCAAGACTCGCGAGTTAGAGCGCGCGCGCAATGCGGTAGCAGGTTGCTTCAGGTTTTCGCCTGACTGCCTCTGCGCTCGCTGCGTTGGCGAGGGATGATCAGGGCGAGGCCCGTGCCGAAAGGCTAGAGCGCACCAATCACGTCGCCCCGCGCATCGTACGAGTCGAAACATGAATCTCTTTCAGTCTAATAGTGAATGAGATAACAATACTAAGGTACTGGTTAGGATTTCTACTTGCTAATCAGTTGTCCTTCGTTTCTCGTTGCGATTGCTACAAAGTTTTACTTTCGAATTTAGCTAAGTACTACTTACTCGATACTATGGCAGTTAATTATTCACCAAGTGAAGTGGCCGACATTGTATTTATTTATGGATACGCCAATGGAAACGCTGCGGCTGCTGTTCGGGAATATCGAATTAGATTCCCTACAAGGCGCATACCTTCTGCTCCAACTTTTGCAAGCGTTTTTGCAAGATTGCGCACTCATGGAATCCGACAGCCGCCTAATGAACGTGCTGTTGTGGGGAGACCAGACATGGAAGAAGAAATCATTGAAATGATTGCCAGTGACCCGCGACTTAGCACTAGAAATATTGCCAGAAGACTTGGGATTTCGCATTGGTCAGTGTGGCAAGTTCTACGTCGGGAAGGATTACGGCCGTTTCATTTTCGTCGAGTTCAGAATTTAATTGAACCAGATTATGCTGCTCGCTTTGTGTTCTGTGCGTGGCTTAATAGGAAAGTGAGACATGATGCAAACTTCGTACGGCGAATATTATGGACTGATGAAGCCAAATTCACAAGAGCTGGGATAACCAACCACCGAAACCATCATTTGTGGCTTAATGAAAATCCCCATGCTGTGAGGCCCGCCTCGTTCCAACACGAATTCTCAATCAACGTGTGGGCAGGCATTATTGATGATGAGCTGCTAGGTCCCATCGTCTTACCAGACAATCTTAATGGTGAGAGATTCTTGGAATTTCTAAGAGGGGATTTCCTACATGAGCTACCATTGGAGTACAGACGTGAACGCCGGTCTTTTTATTTGCAAATGGATGGAGCTCCTGCCCATTTTGCCCGGAATGTACGAGCATATGTGGATGAACACTACACCCCCTGGATTGGAAGAGGAGGAACAATTGCCTGGCCGGCTCGTAGCCCTGATTTGACACCTCTAGATTTCTTCCTGTGGGGGACCATGAAACAGCGGGTTTACCTAGAGGTGCCTACAACAAGAGAAGAGCTGCTGCAAAAAATTATGACCGCAGCTGATGAATTAAAAGCCGACAGAGCTATGATTAAAAGAGCTACACAACAAGTAGCATTAAGGGCTACTTCTTGTTTATTAAACAATGGTGGTCACTTTGAAAAATTGTTAAATTGACTTAAAATCGGCAAAACTAAATAAAAAAGAGATTGTAAATTTCGTGTCTTTTATTTTGATGTCATTTTAGCTTAGCAGTTAGGACTGTTTCTTTGAAGTTAAACTGTCGTATTCTGTATCGTTAGAAAGATAAACTCAAATAGTACTAGTTAAGAAGAAAAAAATGCATTGTTAAGGGCTTCGTTTTTTTTTTAATGACAAAAAACTAAAAAAAATACTACAAAAAAGTAAGATTTTTTTTCTAAGTCATTAAAATTAATTCTTTTCTTCTTATGACTTTTTAGTGAATGTGGTATCAAAAGTTGGTAAATTTAATAAGCTTTAAAATGAGATGTAATTCAACAAGATACACACAATAAATATGAAAAAAAAAAAATGGTTTTACGAACTTAAAGCAAACCAGAGAAACGAAATTTTTAAATCACCCCCATCACGAGGGGTGAGGGGTGAGCCCCCCCCTAAGGTGACTTTTGTCGATGAAATTTGATGTATATCACGTAGGTAAAGTATCAAAAGTCGGAACCCTAACACATTGTATAACAGTAATATTGTAGATGGTCTTTTGAAATTATTACCAATCCGTCGTACAAAACCCAGAATTCGAAAAGCCTTATTTACCGTATGCTGTATGTGAGGAACAAACGTGACTTTGTCGTCTAATATAACACCAAGGTCCTTGACCTGTTTTTTTCTAAATAAAATATCATTGTTAAGCTTATAATTAAAACAAATTGAATTTTTTTTCCGGGAATAGGTTATGACGCTACATTTTTCAGTATTAATGTGGAGACCGTTTTTAGTGCAATAGTCCTGAAGACCAATCAAATCCGCCTGAAGCATGTGACAGTCGACAGTAGATTTTACTTTGCGGTAAATTTTATTGTCGTCCGCGTAAAGCAAAAAATCGGAATTTTTAAAGACGGTTGCTATATCGTTAATAAATATATTAAATAATAAGGGTCCTAAATGTGACCCTTGGGGTACACCAGAACTTATAGGGATGAAGGTAGAGCAGTGACCCTTAATGGTGACAGCCTGGTTTCGATCGCGGAGGTAGGATTCTAACCAACGCAGTAAATCACCGTGTATACCGACAAGCTCTAACTTTTTAATTAACAATATGTGTGGAATTTTATCAAAACATTTGGAATAATCGGTATACACGGCGTCCACCTGATAACCCTCATTCAAAGCATGTGTTACTGTGTCTACAAACTCGCAGAGGTTGGACTCAGTTGATTGGTAATATAGATAAGACTTGATACATAATTATTACATTATAATATATAATTATAATATATATTAATTAATTAATATAATTATATTATTAATTATTTATACATTACTATTAAACAGGGACCCGAAAAATACGATACCAAACATGCCATGCCATGGGTTAAACAGAAGTGAATAAAAACGAATTAACTTTAATTTTTTTCTCGCTAGGTGCCGGTGCCATCGGTTGTGAGCTGCTCAAAAACTTCGCCATGCTTGGAGTGGGCGCTGAGGGTGGTCGCGTCACCGTCACCGATATGGACCTCATCGAGATGTCCAACCTCAATCGCCAGTTCCTGTTCAAGCCCTATGACGTGCAGAAACCTAAGTCGAGCACTGCTGCAGCGGTGAGTTTTTGTTGTACTTGGTTTATACGGTAGTTAGCAACAAAGGATTCAGTTTACGATTACTTGTATTAAATAAAAGATGTTGTAAAGGATAAACATAGTGTCTGTAAACACACATTATGTTAAAATGTAGAATAAAATGAAATGCTGTAAAATACGGTTTTAAAGGCCTTTTCTAGAAAGTAGAAATGTGATACAAAATAAGTATGTATATATTTTGACTTTGGTATGACAGTTTGGATAAAAAAATTCCAGGCCATCAAAGCTATGAACCCATCAATGAATGTGCTGGCACAAGAGAACCGAGTCTGCCCAGAGACAGAATCTGTCTATGATGATGAGTTCTTTGAGGAGCTGGATGGAGTAGCCAACGCTCTGGACAATGTCGACGCCAGGATCTATATGGACCGTCGCTGTGTGTACTACAGGAAACCACTGCTGGAAAGTGGAACCCTGGGCACCAAGGGAAATACTCAGGTTTGTTGTTTTTATATTAAGAATTTGTTGCGCTATAGTTACATATAGAGATATTTGCATAAGTGAAGTTAATGAAAGGAAACCATAAATAAAAACCTAATAAATAGGTTAAAAATGTCTAGATATTAATATGTGAAAGAAAAACTTAGTGTCTCTTTCTAGGCATAGTAGGCAGCATAAAGTAGTGTATGAAAAATATTTTCATGAATTACGGTTGTAATCATGTATTCAAATATTAATCAAATATTTTCTGCATGATGTGATAGATAGTGAAGCATTTTGTCGTTGTTAAGTTTTTCTATACTTACACACGCCACTGTAGTAGGATGCTGCGTTTGCAAATAATCAATAGTGTTAAAAATTATTTTAAGTCATAACCTAAAACTGATTTGATCTGCTGCAGAGAAAACTTGTAAACTAAATAAGTGAAACAAAAACACTGCTGATTTATTATTTATTTTCCAGGTTGTAGTACCATTTTTGACAGAATCCTACTCATCATCTCAAGATCCTCCAGAAAAAAGTATCCCAATCTGCACCCTCAAGAACTTCCCCAACGCAATAGAGCACACCCTGCAGTGGGCAAGGGATGAGTTTGAGGGTCTCTTTAGGCAGGTAGCGGAGCATGCAGCGCAATACTTGAATGATCCTCATTTCATTGAGAGAACCCTGAAGATGCCGGGCAGTCAACCTTTGGATGCTCTGGAAAGCACTAGGGTAAGTTGTGTTGGATTTAAGTTGTACCATCTGGAAGAATTTTCTAAACTCATTTTTTTTTGTTGAAAATTAGTCAGTTGCAATAGCAATGGAGAGCTTTTAGCAAACAATATTCATACCCAATCAAGAATTATCATCATCATGCCCATTGTATACAATAGATTCCTGTTATTTTAAATTCTATATTGTTTTTAAATCTATGACATTTTGCTTATTTTTATTATTTGAAATAACTTTCATGAAATACTAATTATTTTAATTTAAATTCGTTAATGTAAATTTTTGATATTATTTCAGTTTTCATTTTGTTTTGATTTTATAACTGACATTAATTAATTAGGTATCCCATTTATTATTTTATGTTCTAATTTTACTAACATAGTCTTAAGTAGTGTTTCTAACAATATCATGTGGACAAATAATGGTCTAAAATAAAACGATATTATTATTATTATTATTGTGCAGGATTGTGACAAAGAAATGAGATATTGCTATCTCACTCTGGTAAGATACACTTTATACTTGGCCAACATTTATAACAAGTATCAAATCAACACTTATTTCACCAATACAACCCCAGTTCAGTCATCATTAATATTTCTCAATAATGTTTTTCCAGAACGTACTAGCTGAGCGCCCTCTATCGTTCGCCGACTGTATCACATGGGCCCGCCTGCACTGGGAGGCGCAGTACTCGAACCAGATCAAACAGCTGCTGTTCAACTTCCCTCCGAACCAGCAGACCACCAGTGGAGCCCCGTTCTGGTCTGGACCTAAACGGTGCCCTTCGGCTTTGGAGGTTAGTATGATCTGCATTTTTTTTATGGTTCAGTATTGTAATAATCTAATGCAAAGTGGATTTCTGTTGATTTCTAATGTATAGGATGGAAAATAAAGATGCCCCACACATAGCAGTTATATAACGGCCTGGCTACGGGGACAGGCGGTGCGGCACGATTTGGATGCCAATAGGAGTCGCGATTGCCGCCGCGATCAGTAGGCAAGGAAAGCAAAAAGCGAAATGTCTTTATCAAAGTTAGATATTGCATAGAAAGTAATTTTTTGGTTCAAGCTAGACATAATATTCGTATGAGATTGTGGAGTTGAATATGAGTCAGGGTATTAGTATACCTATATTTCTTAAATTAAAACGATTAGTTTTTACGGCATGGCAAAGTAATATTTGTAAAGTAGTAGTCATAAAAGGCTTCATCAATATGTATTTGTCTTATATGAAAATGTAGGTACAGAAGGCAGCAGATCAAGCGTCACATTACCTGTCAAAGGTGATGTTTCCAAAATGGAATATTTAATAAACACTAGACCACAACATAGCTAAAATTATGCTGGTATCAATAAAAATATCGAAAAATTACAACAAGCTTAAATAATGGCGCACAAAAATGTTAAAGTTTAATGTAAATGGCAACCGGTCGGCAACGATGTCTATCTGAAATTGACTGATTACTATTTGTTTGTATACTTATTCTCTTCAATGTATACTTGTGCTCGCATTCTAGCCCCGGATACAAAGAAATGGAAACATATCCTTTCCCCTAATAGTTTTAACTTAATGTCGAGGGCATAGAGTCCAGATTCAAGCAAAACTTTTTGACAGATTTGTAACTCTTGATGTGCTGCCTTCTGTACAAATCTGTAGGAAGAAATAGGCAGTTCGACAGCATAATTCTCAAGCCTTCCAAGCAAAGGTTCCCACTGGATACACATCTATGAATAAAGAAATGCTGCTTGCCTTCAGAATCTGGAAATTTAATTATTTTTTTTGGTCTAGCTAATATTTCGATAATGAAAGTATTCGGGACGAAAAAAACTGAACTTATTTGTTAATGACTGGAAGACTCTTCAGCGATAAGACCACCAAGTTGTACTTACTAAACACACTGTTTTCAACGGACTTCCAAAAAAGGAGGAGGTTCTCAATACGTCTGTTTTTTTTTGTGTCTTTGTTACACGATATTTCGGACAATTATGAATTGATTTTGAAAATTGTTGTTTCATATGATAAAGGATACTCCGTAGTTGGTCCCATTTTAATTTCATCGAAAGTGGTTAAGTACTTCATTGAAAATTTCAAACTTTTGAAAAAATATGTAGGATTTCGGGGAATGTTTATGTTGATGACATCTCAGCCAAAGTTTTGATGTGAAGTCTGTTTTTTTAATGCTCTGCATTTGTTGATTATGTTTTTTAATTTACTGTATTTGTCTATACCTACTGTGAAGTGCAGAACACAGGGTGTAACTTAAGGGGTGGATCAAAGGTTTCCCAGAGATAGAGGACTCAATACCTGCCAAAATAACCCCTATTTATATTCCCCTCAGCAATATTTAGTAGTTCTGGGGATCTTTGCAATTTTATGATTCATTTGAAAAAATCAGATTCTCAGAGAAAGGGGTTTGAAAATTTTTGTATGGAGCCTGGCACACCTACTGTTCGCCATTTTTATTTTTTTTCGATTTTGCGTCGCACTATAAAACTTGTATATTTCGATTGCTAACATAAAGACGAGCAAAAAATGTCATATAACATATAGGTCTAAAACGTCACGTTTTAGAGATATATATGGAAAACAATTTTGCTAAATATTTACAATTTTTGTTATATTTAATCGTTGAAAATACCTCTCATAATGTATCAAATTAGCATGAATATTTGTAGTATTATCTTGCACATTAGTTAAGAGTAAAAATATCTTGTTTCTACACCTACCTGTCTGAAACCTGACAATGCCATATCAACCCGGCAACGCCGCCGCGCCGCACCGCGCTCCCAGCCGCCCGGCTAGACGCGTTAAAATGGATTGTGCTCATAGATTGTGACCTATAACTTATTGTTATTGAATGCAGTTATAGCTACTTTAGCAAAAAAATTTAGTACTTACATACTTAATTACCTACTCTTAATGGAGTTCGGGACGCCACGCTATCATTTTGAAATAAAACTTCAGATTTAGCATTTACATAAATGAGTTTTAATTCCCAGTATTAATTATTGAGGCTATGGCGCTAGGACTAGAATAGACAAGAAAAAATATTTATTTCTTAGGAAACTCTCCAGAAACACTTTACAATCTACTTTATAATCACTTATAAGTCTCACATTGGGCATAGAGCTCGGCGTTTCTTTTACACTCATAGCACCTTTTCATTTAAGAAGTCATCCACTTTATAGTTGCCTTTTTTACGTAATTTCTGCTGGACAACATTTTTAAATTTGTTAAAACAGAAGTTCCTGTATGTCATGGGGACCGTGTTGTAGAAGTGTATACACAAGCCCATCTTCTTCTTCTCGTGTGGGCTATAAGTTAAATGACCCCATATACCCATAAAAGAACTGGGTTAATCATCATCGCTATCATTCATTACATCAGCATTGAATATGACATCTAAAAAGGCTGCAGGATGTAGCAGTGGCGTTTCTTGGTGCCGTGCCCATGCCATATACCATACAATAGTTATGGCATGTGCACAACATCCAAGGGTTCTTTTACGTAACTACTACAGCGCCGGCGTTGCCGAGTTAATATGGCATTGTCAAGTTTCAGATAGGTAGGTGTAAAAACCAGTTATTTTTACTCTTAACTAATGTGCAAGATAATACTACAAACATTCATGCTAATTTGATACATTCTGAGAGGTATTTCAACGATTAAATATAATAAAAATTGGAATTATTTAGCAAAATTGTTTTCCATTTGACTCTAAAACGTAACGTTATAGACCCATATGTTATATAACATTTTTTGCTCGTCTGTATGTCAGCAATCGAAATATACAAGTTTTAAAGTGCGACGCAAAATCGAAAAAAAATCAAAATGGCGGACAGAAGGTGCACCAAAAATTTTCAAACCCCTTTGAAAAACAACCTAACTACTTGGCTAGCTTAATAGTGTAGGCCTTTAATATCATCTAACCACTGTAAATCATGGCCTTTTACAGATGGAAATAATTTTGAAACAGAACGATTTTTTCAGAAAATCCAGATAGAACATAAACTTTGAGGGGTTGTAGAAAGAAAAAGTTACATAACTTTTTTTCTAGAACCTATCTTAAAAACTACTAGTGTTAATGTTAAATAATATTTGAAAATTTCATTTGCCTAACCCAACAACAACACTAAGAAAAATCCAGTAAAAGAAGTACCTATTTCCATTTACGCAGCGCTATCTAATTTCGAGAATCACTACATGAAAAGCTTTTGGTTCAGGTAATTAACATTATTTGTTCTTATTGTTCATAAACTTAGTCGTTTTATGCATAAAGAAGGGCAATAAATTAAATATTGTTGTGTTGTTATGTGATGTCTGCATCACCTGGTGGTATTGTTTCAGGAACTGACTTTATCTATAACTTTAGCATTACTCTTTAATGGTTTATCATCGGTCCTTATGAGTACACTCCGTATTCTCTTGGTCTTCTACTGTGTTTTGCTCAATCCTACAAACTTGGCTTTTTTAAAGGACTCGCTAAGTGAATTGGATTGTAATTACCTCGGAATATTAGTTTAGTGTCTTGATTGCTGCCACGGAACCATTACACACACTCCGTGTATATTATAGTTCTGGCATAGCTCAAGGGAATACGTAGATGGTGTATTTAGGAACAACTGTTTGTGTTGGCGGTTTGATTCGCCAACAAGATTAAACGGACAAGCATTATTGTGGTTTCTGCAAAATAATATACACCAAATATTCGAGGAAATAACTTGGCAGTTCGCCGCAGCATGTTTTTTCAATGCGATGGAGCACCATGCCACTATGCTCGAAACTTTAGAGAATATTTAAACGTTAATTTTCCACAGCGTTGCATTGGCCGTGGAGGGTCTATACAGTAGTAGACAAAAGGTACCCGCACACCTTGTCGGGTCGCATCGCAGCGCAAAAATCTGCGTGCGAGCCTCTGATACATATATGAACTATCGCATACTGTGCCGGGGCGGGGCGGGCCGCATTTCACATAAAAAGTATGAGAATGATGCAGTCAGATTATTGCGCTGCGATGCGACCCGGCATAGTGTGCGCGTACCTTCAGTGAACACGGAGTGTACACATAACGGCAGACGATAAACAACTAACGAGTTATGCAAAGTTATAGATTAATGGCGGGTTTCAATATTATGAAAACTGTTCGTTTTGCCTACGAACAATAGAATTCACTACCAAAATGCCTTTCTATATTCAAAATCTTGACATCTAATCCACTGCTTACGAACTGTTTGACTGTAATGGGTTGCTAGGTTACATTTGACCATTTACAAAATAAGTCATTATATCTAGCCAACGACGACGTAACAAGTTATTAATTTAAACCAATGAGGTAAAGGTAGCATGGCAGTCTGCTGCGGCCAATAAGGAGTTATGTTTTCATTACGTATGACCAATTAAAGAATAGGTCATTTTATCTAGCCAACGACGTAACATTTAACGAAATGTCTTATCAAATATCTGTCAACATATCAATAATCCAGTTTTCTCTTTCTAACTTATCTATAACTGTTTTTGAAAAAAAGGACGAATATTATTGAATTACATAATTTTTCTTTTAAATGTTTACTTTGACGTCATAAAAATGTGATTCAACCAATGGCAAAATTAGTCGAAGGATTGGCGTTTCGTTTTACGTAAGCAGTTAAACGCAATTATTAATAAAAAGCTCTAAAAACATAATATAATATATTTATCGAATACTAAAACATAGCGAACATAAATTGAATAAGTTTATATATTTATTTAGTTCAAATATCATACAAATAATTTGCGAATGCGTGATATTCTATAAATCACATATCACCTATTTTCTTGGAAGAACGTCACGCAAGGAAGGCCCATGCCAAATTTGAGAACTTACAGCCCGTAGCTGGTAGATATTGTGAAACGCTACTTTTTCCCTACCAGTTATGTACCTGTACCGGTTACGCATAGCAGTCAGTTGAATATTGAAACCCGCCATAAGTCAGTTCCTAAAACAATACCAACACGTGATGCATAAAACGACTTTAAGCTCATAAGAACAAATAATGTTAGTTACCTTAACAAAATGCTTTTCAAGTAGCGATTCTCGAAATAAGATAGCGTTGCGTAAATGGAAATAGTTACTTCTTTTACTGAAGCACATTTTTCTATGTGTTGTCGTTGTGTTAGGCAAATGAAACATTCAGATATTATTTAAAATTAACACTAGTAGTTTTCAAGATAGGTTCTAGAAAAAAAGTTATATTTTTTCTACGACCCCTCGAGTTTATGTACTATCTGGATTTTCTGAATTTTTTTTTCGCAAATATTTCCACAACCACTAAATATTGCTGAACATACATAGGGGTTATTTTGGTGGGTATTCAGGTCGCCCATCCCTGGAAAGCGTTTGATCCACCCCTCAAGTTACACCCTGTATAAAAATATAAATAAAATGGTCAAAGCGATTACCACCCGACTCCGTGACTCACGCCGCCGTATAGATTCATGCATTTGTTTCACTCCCCGCCGCCGGTACCACAATTCGCCGGCGCGGCTCGCTCAGAAGATTCCGTCGGTCGCGCTGCCATTCGCGGCTGTGCGTGGCTTTAGGCTGCCTGTCGCAGCCTCGCTCCGCTTCAATGGACAGGCAGCCTTATACGGACATTTGTGTGCGTTTGTTTCAATAGCCTAAAATAAAACCGTTAAAAAGTGTTTTATTTTAGATTATGAGTATTTTAGAGAATATTATGATTGATACACAATTTTATATCACTGCTGTGGTGTGTGCGTTTGTATAATTTTTTCATGAAAAATTCGTTAGCAGGATAAAAGGTTTTATGTTCAACTTTTTGTCAGTTAGTATGTATAAAATTGATCTGCAATAAAGATGAAAATGGTACTAATTTAATACTTTTTTCTCATTCCAGTTTGATCCCAATGACGAGCTACATCTGGACTACATCGTAGCCGCCGCCAACCTGCGCGCGTCTGTCTACGGACTGCCTCATAACACGGACAGGCAATATATTGCTCAAGTGGCGTCCAGCGTTCAGGTATGTATTTCTTTCTAGGGTCAGCCATTTATTATCTAAATGTATATGTAGTTTTTGGAGAGTTCTGTTTAGTTCAAAGTTTAAACTCTTATATTCTCAAATATTCAGTGCCAATCTAATGTGAATAAGAATAGAACTTTTCTTTACTTAACTTTTATCTGGGGATTTTATTTTTCAACCGACTTCCAAAAAAGGAGGAGGTTCTCCATTTTCTTTTTATTTATTTGTGTCTTTGTTACACAATATTTCAGACAATTATGAATCGATTTTGTAAATTCCAGTTTCGTATGATAGAGGATACTTCATAGTCGGTCCTATATAAATTTCATCGAAATTGGTTGAGTGCTTCATTTAAAATTTCAAATTTTTGAAAAAACATGTATGATTTCGAAGATTTTTTATGTTGATGATATTATAACTCAGCCTAAGTTTTGTCGTGAAGTCGGTTTTTTTAATGCCCTGCATTCGTTGATTATTATTTATTTATTTACTTTACTAATAGAACTTGTTTTTCGTTTCTTTCCTTTTTATTCTGTCCTTTCTGTTTTATAATATACTGAGAAGTTCTGTCAACCAGTTCAACATCAAGAGAAACTCTCATTGTTTCATTACCTACTTATTATTACTTCGTCTAAATACCAAAATAAAGTTAGAGCAGGTTTAATATGGAG
The DNA here is from genome assembly GCA_944452665.1 of Stenoptilia bipunctidactyla. Lineage (NCBI taxonomy): Eukaryota > Metazoa > Arthropoda > Insecta > Lepidoptera > Pterophoridae > Stenoptilia > Stenoptilia bipunctidactyla. The sequence goes on along the minus strand of OX101729.1, from coordinate 23,131,111 downwards.
TTCTACAGTTATAAGAACTTGATTAAATAAATAAAACTTTTCCCGACATTTAGTCTTTCAACACCTTTCACGGCTCTGCCCCATTTTTATAAATTCTTTTCTATTTTTCTAGGTACCCAAATTCGTACCAAAATCCGGTGTGAAAATCGCAGTTACAGACGCCCAGCTCCAACAAAACAATGACGATTTGGACCAGGATCGCGTAAAGAACATCATTAAAGATCTTCCGTCACCCGAGAAACTTGGCAACCTCAAGATTACGCCCCTTGAGTTCGAGAAAGACGACGATACTAACTTCCACATGGACTTCATCGTAGCAGCTTCAAATCTACGCGCGGCCAACTACAAAATACCCCCGGCAGATAGACATCGGTCCAAGCTCATTGCAGGCAAGATCATCCCAGCTATTGCCACCACCACGTCCGTAGTCGCTGGCTTAGTTTGTCTCGAATTATACAAACTAGCCCAAGGTTTCAACACTCTGGAAGTCTTCAAGAATGGATTCGTAAACCTGGCTCTGCCCTTCTTCGGATTTTCGGAACCTATCGCTCCTACCATCAACTCGTATTATGATAAGAAGTGGACCCTTTGGGACAGATTCGAAGTCAAAGGCGAGATCACTTTGGAGCAGTTTATTAATTACTTCAAAAATGAACATAAATTGGAAATCACGATGCTTTCTCAAGGAGTTTGTATGCTGTACTCCTTCTTTATGCCGTCGGCTAAGCGCGCAGAGAGACTGCAGCTGCCTATGTCTGAGGTCGTAACTAGGGTATCTAAGAAGAAACTTGAACCGCATGTGAAAGCGTTAGTATTCGAATTGTGCTGCAACGATGAAGACGACAACGACGTCGAAGTTCCCTACGTAAGATACACGCTGGATTAGTACTCGGCACACAAGCACCCGCAAGCCCCAAGTTTTCCGATGTAACAATGTTTTGGGCCGAGATTAGGAGCATTTTCGTGGCATTTAAAGCATAATAGTTACCATTCCCGGCGATGGTATTTACGAATTTCACTTTCTAAAGGGTATTTTTCGGAGATAAAAATGAGATTGTTTATGAGGATAGGAATAAAATGTTTTAGTCACGCTCGTGAATGCCGCGAGTGTCCAAATTGGTGCAAACGGATGAGACTGTACAGTGATAATGTGTGATTTTTTCATTTTTGCGCTTTAGAAAACTTGCTTTTAAATTGTCTTAACAGATAGCATATAACTCAATATATTTATAGTAATTATTAATTATTTGCTCACAATGTATCATGAGAACGCGCTAGTTATTTTACGTGAGACACTAAATTTGATTTATAATAAATATTGGATGTTTTAAACTTAAAATCAGATGGGTCTGTATATGAAAGAAATAAAATAAAAAGAGAAAACTTATTATAGTGGTTTCATTAAAACACAGTTTATATGAAAATGTTTATTAAAATATAATTTAATGATAGTAAAATATTAAAAATTCTCATTATTATTGAATAAAATGACCATAACACATTTTAATGGAAATATTATCTAAGCGTATTTTGGATATCATTGGCAAGTATTACTGTTTCATTGAAAAACGTTTTACAAAGACAATAGTGACTAGAAGTAGTAGTATGAGGAGAAAAAAGTATATTGAATTGGAAAATTATTATAACAAATGCAATTTAGCACTATTATCTATACTAAATATAACCTATGAGATAAAAATTGCTTATAAAGGCACCACATTATTATTATTTAAGTGCAAAAATAGGTTCATCAATGATCATTTCTAATATTCATGTTTAAAAAACCTTATTCTGTGTTTACATTCATTATTCCTCTACAATATTTAACGATATTTTTGTACATATTAAAAAGCATCTATACTAGGTTCTTTATTATAAATAATGGAATAAATATTACAACCATTATATTCAAATAAATTAACTTTGAACTTCTCTGTTATAAAGATTTGTTCATAATATTGAAGTTTATTTAAGTTAATAAACAACTTATTTTTTGTTTTCAACAGGTTTAATACTTAAAAAGGTTTTGTATTTGTAACTGATTTTGAAATCCCTGAATTGTATGGATTATATAAGAATGTTGTGGAGATTCTAGTTAGGCGGACATCGAATTATAGGATATTTTGTACCAATTTATATGCAATCTCGCGCATGCGCTGCAATTTACTAAAGCTTTTGTTATACAGACGGCTCCCGCAGCTACGTTCAGATTTCGATATAATCTTAAAGTTAAGCGTTGGGAGCACGGATACATTCGATAAATTCGTTTTGTAGTTAAGGTGCGTTCATCTTAAACTTATTTCGTTCGATATTCAAAATTACAGCGTTACTGGCCAGTTATTGTCGCTAACAAAAAGGCCAGAGGTTGCATGCGGCAAGGCTGGATGGCTCTTGGTGTCAACGCCAGGGCCGACGGTTCGGCGCAGGAATGTATCGACCTCCGGAGCGCTTGCTCGTTGTGCTAAATGTTTCTGTAAATGAATAATTAGGATTTAGTGGACGAGTTTGATATTTCAATACCTAAATGATTGTGACAAGGAATGGGCTATATTTCTCGTAAACAAAGTTTAATTAAAATTTGATATTATTCTCTAAGTAACAAAAATAAATAAACACCTAAAAGTTGAAACTATTGGTCTAATGCGCTATTTACTCATTACCAAACTCCTTTCTTATACGAAATTAATCTGGTTACGATGGAAACTATAAGCTATATGAAGTTAAGGAAAAAAATATCTTCATTTTATATACTCCATACTTTATATCTCTACAAAATAGAACAATGTCTGAAAAATAAATAAATCTATGATTGACCACTAAAAAGGTATTTCAAGCATTGGCACAATTGGGGATATAGGTAACTACTTTCGATTCTAACGTCTTAAGGTAAAATACTAGTGGAACGATACAAAAAAAAAATATAAACATTGCATTATACATGCATTAAGAAAATGAAAATTTATATTATTTACAAATTTACATGCAAACGAATGATATAAGTACAACAGTTAAATGAATATTATATATGAAAAAAAATATGAAAAATATTCAAGCACTGGCAACATTGAATTTAAATTATGTGTTACCATAATTGGACTGAGTCATAGAAGAATGGGCGGGGGTCCTTGCGCGCTGTAGGAACACTCCCGAGTGGCTTTGTGACATAGGGTCCCTGTGTAGATAAAAGTAGTCATTTACGTAGTCTCACCTCATTTGTTGCACCACCTATTTGCCTCTTACTATTTGCACTGTAGTGAATCTACAAATTTAATGCAGAACATAGGGTATGGATGCGTCATCAAGGCTCAATGCGTAACATGTTGGAGATTTGTTTGTTAAGAATAAGATAGTAATATTTTCCTTTCAATATAGGGAAAAACTTAAAGGGTAGGAGGGTAGATAAAAGATAATTAGAGGCATCTTAGCAGATATTAGGATAAAGAGCTGTACTTAGGGTAAGCGAAAACATACCATTAATGCAGAAAATTGAGGGGGGGGGGGTCAAAAAATGCACGCGAAAACCGATTTCTAGTAATAAAGTCTGAGGGTGTTTTACAACAGAAAATTAAATGTCGAATGAGGCTCAATGTCTACGTATTGTAAAAGGAAATGTCTTCTTCTCGTCTTCAAAACTACGGAACATTGCGTTCTTTTTTGCACTACTCTAAGAGTGGTTCTGGGCCTTACTATAGGCTAGGTTAAGGGTTAAATATCACGATACATTACCTACCGATTGTTTCCAATTAGTTCAAATATCGATTCGAAAAATACTGTTTTCAGGAGCAGATCTGATTCTTACATAGTGTTAATATATTTGCGTCGTCAATGTCTCTTTTGTGACTTACGTGGGTCGTTGCTGCCGAGGCGAAGGTCGTAAAGCGGCCAGGTTGCGCCGGTTCCTGTCGGTAGCGATCATCGCGCAGCGCTCGCCCGCTGTGCTGGTTATGAACGTATCGTGCAGACTGTAGCACGCCGCTGTTATCTGAACGTGTGGGAATATGCGCTGTAGTGGAAATCAGTCATAACAAAAATGCCACAGTCAATCTGCATGACTTTAAATTTGGCTTATTTTGTCTGGTTTCTCTGCAGTTGACTGTGGTGTAAAGATCAATGGCAACTAGCATAAAAAGAGCAGAATGCCTACTGCATGACAAAGTAAATTCAAAAAGATAAATGGAAATGATTTTTAATTTTGCAATTTCATGTTTTATAAATATGTGAAAAAAGTGGTTTCAAATTTTGGGTTTGGGCTCTACATCACTTTTAACCCTTTATCCGCCAGACTCTATATCAGTTGTCGTGCTTCCAACGCCAAGCACAGTAAATCTAAAAATAAATACCTACAACAAATAGGGTTGTTCAATGGTAGATCGATATAACCGTCCCAGCTTCGCACGCTTCAAATTCTATCTTAATAGTTTTAGCTGTTTAAGCTTGAAGAGGTAACAGACAAATAGATAGAAAGAGGAACTTTGATACAATATGTATTTCATTAACCAAACGAAACAAAAATCGTTTAAAAGATTTTGAAAGATTTATTGATTTCCGCACAATATATTAGGCCAAAGATGATTTTTTTTATGCCTCTACTGTGAAGAAGTTCACATCTTTTAATGTAGTTAAATCACATTTATCGATAACACGAACATAATAACTAATGCGTAAGCATAACACTAATGGAAAATTCTACAAGCCGGAACTCGCTTATGACGTCAGAAGCGGTCGTCTCTTTCCGACCGTGGCGCTGCTGTAGCGCTGGGTGTACTAGCAAAATTCGTTTCTAAACTTGCACGCTAGGGATGGGAATCATCAACTCAGTCACTGACATTTTTATACTTATTTTCAAAGAAATTAAACATATTTATTTCTATTGTAACAATTTCTTTAATTGTTTTAATTTATTTGTTAAAAAATTGTTAATTTAAACAGAAATATTTTTGTTTCACTAAATCTTTGCTTATGTCCCATCCCTATGGTCGGTTATATCCACTGACCTCTATATTTACCACTGGACTGGCGGCTGTCAAAGTGCTTTTGTGCCCGTTTGATAATCGCCATTTTGGCGCTGTCGGACGTAGCGAGCAGTAGCGAGTGTCCGTGGTACTAAAACTAGTCGCTTACACATATGTCACATGTCCTCATTCTTGATAACTTTTATATAATGCTTATAACAATAACAACATAAAATTCGAATTAATATTTAAAAAATATAAAATCACTTAACAATAAGCAAGCACTTCTCTGGCGGCCACTTGCAATATACGTCAAAATTTGTTCTGCGGACACTCGCTACTCGCTAGTGGCGCTTCAAATAGGCACAAAAAAATAGCTGTCAAACTTACGGAACAGCCAGTCCAGTGGTAAATATAGAGGTCAGTGGTTATATCCGACAATGGCGCTGGACATCAATGCAATTTTCTAATAATAAAATCAGTAATTTATCTAACTTCTGACATATTTTTAAGGTTTTCTAATTAAGAGACATAAGTGTACTCAATTGTAAATGATTACTTGATTAACCATTTACCAAATATATTTTTTTAACATAAATAAAAAAAGCATATGAAACGAATGGTGGTTTTTAGTCGTATATATACGACCGTGGCGGAATGGACTCGAAAATATTTGTCGGTTATATCCGACCGTGGCGGTTAAAGGGTTAAAACATGAACGATCAAGACAACCACGGAATAATCGGTTTTATAAAGAAACTAGCTTTATCCCGCAACTTCGTATGCGCTTAACTACCCTTCTCGTGGAAATTTCAGAAACTATACAACCAGACACCCACTGAAAGAACCTTTATACCAAGTATCACGCCCATGCACTCAAGGAATAAGTTTTTTTCATACAAACTAAAAATCATATATTTCCCGTGCCCGTGGGAATTTTGGGAATTTTTTTCGTAGCACAACCAGTCACTCTTTGAAGAACCTTTATGCCAAGTATCACATCGGTACACTCAAGGAATAAGATTTTTCATACAAACTAAAAAGTCCAACCCCTTCCCGTGGGAATTTCGGGAATTCCTTCCATAATACAAACAGACACTTATTGAGGAACCTTTATATCAAGTATCACATCAGTGCACTCAAGGGATGGGTTTTTTTCATTCAAAATAAAACATCATATATTTCCCGTTCCCGTGGGAATTTCGGGAATTCCTTTCATAACACAACCAGACACACATTGAAAAACCTTTACACCAAGTTTCACATCGGTGCACTCAAGGAATAAGATTTTTCATACAAACTAAAAAGTCCTATATTTCCCGTTCCCGTGGGAATTTCGGGAATTCCTTCCATAGTGCACCCCTACATCCTCTAAAGAATGTATGTTCCAAATTTCAGCTCTCTTCGCCCAGTAGTTACGGCTGTACGTTGTCTGTCAGTCACTCAGTACCTCAGTCACTCAGTCAGTAACGGAACAGTTTTATATATATTGATTAAACTGGCTCTTTACAACACTGCTAAAATACATCACAGTGAAAGGCATGGTATTATGAATACCGATATGATGATGGTGATATTTCATGGAAGTTAATTTCCGGTATTAGGTACAGGCGCTCGAGAGTCCCAGAACAAGGGATACTTATACAAAAACTAGCTAAAATAGAAACAATTCAAACACATAAAAGCATAATAAAAATGGTCATTGTATTAAAAAAATACTGAGTACAAAGCTCATTTTAAATCTTTAACTCCTCCATCACTCCGCCACCAGCACACATCCATCACCTGTTGAATAAGCCGCCTGTGCAGATCGACGTCAGCCCCCTTAATGCCCTCTCGTTCCTGATGTAGCTGCAACGCGCACAGCAAAGCATCCTTTATAGTCTGGACCGTGGACTGCACGCGTTCGGTGCGCAACAATCGCCGTACTAGGTACCCGCGCGCGTACGCAACGATCTTAGTGGCAGCGTCGCGCTACAAACCGGACAGTACATAAACATGTGACAGAACATTTGTAAATAGGAGGAAGTGTGTCTAAGAAGATTGTCGGATACAGAGGGAACGGAGAAGAGCGGGAGGTCAAGGATGTGAAGGAAGAGGTACAAGGAAACTGGATTTGAGGAGAACAACACAACATAACACAAGTTTCAAAAATGAAGCAATTTTTATGGACAGGAAATTAGTGTTTATCAAAAACAAAAAAATAAAACTTTCAATTTGATATTTAGGGTAAAAAAACATATTTATAGTGAAAACCCAAAACCTTTTATCAAAAATATACAGTTTCCAAACAAATATACATAATAATATTTTATAAGTAACATACCTCTAGCTGTGAAGGAGTTTTTCTCAATGTGAAACTTGAATGCCTTGGGCCCATGTCATTGATAGACTTTAATATTTTCTCCTCCATACTCATTATAGCGGTATCTATAGACGCAATGCTGCATGGGTCCACATTTTTTATTACAGTGTCATCATGTTGTAATTCATCACTGTGGTCAGAAGGAAAAGTCACATTTAAGTCCGCAAATGTGTCATTAGTGCGATCAGTTAGAACCGTTTCATGTTCTTTATCAGATGACAAACTGCTGTCATAGTTTAATTTTCTGGATGTGGGAGTGTTTCTCCTATTTACTGGTGAATTGGTCCTTGTTCGGCTCCCTCCAGAGATTTTTTCTCCATTTCCTGTTTCACCTTTTTTTATAGAGTTACTTAGATCTTTGCTTTTCTTTAGAATTTTTTCACAGTGAACTATGTACTTGTTTGTGTCTATCAAGGTGCAGCTGGAGAGCTGGCTCTCTATTGATAAGTCTGAAGGTTTATCAGACATCAACTGCTTCAAGCTGACTGGGCCTCTATCCATAGAATCCTTGCCTTCCCAAGCTGGCTTTACTTCATTTTGAGGTTTAGGACAAATTGTTTTCAATTGTTTGAACAGTAGTTTGTTTTGCTCCTCAAATACCTGCTGGAGTAGCAGTTGTTCTCTTTTTTGCTTTTCAACTAAAGTAGCCATTTGCACAAGCTGTTGTTTTTGCACTTTTTCGTATAGATCGCGTATTTTGGTTGCTGGATCTTCAGACAAAGTGGAGTTAGTAGATTTTCCCACCTCATCTGGAATAACTTTTTTGATACTTTCTTTGGGTTTTTGTTTATATGCTTGTTCTGTATTCATATTTTCTTTCGATATTTTGTTTTTAAATTTACTTGGACTTGGACCTCTCTTAAATTTATTTATAGATTCAGCAGTTTGTGTCCTATTTAGACTTGCAGGTCTCACCTTGTCTTCATATAAAGATTTAGTGACCCCTGGAGATTTTGTTCTTGGTGTTTTTGAAATAGACTTCTGATTTATATTTGCAGTACTGGAAATTGCTGAATTGTTTGTACAAATTTTCTTTGAATTTCTTTGTTTGAGTTCTAGAGCCATAGATGACCACTTCACTTTTGCTGATTCTAAATCCCAACTTCTTCTTTTCTTGTTTGGAGAGCTAAGGTTGGACATAGATTCACTCATAGAAATAGAGGTCATCTCAACACCTGTGTTGAGTGATTGAATTTGCAAATGGGCCAATAGCTGTGGGCTAGGTGTCAGAACAGTATAAGAGCTCTGTCTCAGTAACTTTGGCTCTGAGTTTATATCATTGAGATCAGAATGCAGATTATTCAGAGAGCCAGTGAAACTTTTGGCCGTAAGGGAAGATGGTGCCTCTTGAAAACAAGGTAAATCTGTGAAACAATCATGTTTTCTTACTTTGAACCGTTTCAATTGTTTGTTAGACCCACGCTTGGTGGATCTAGTAATTCTGGAATGATCAGCGCTTTCACATTCAATTATCTTCTCACAATCATAATCATGTTCGGGAATTTCAATAGGAAGTGCACTCTGCGGTTTAATTGGAGTACTAGCTTTTAGCTCTTGATTGTCTTGATCACCCATATTCAAATTAACATCTATTATCAATCTTGAAGAACCATTGCTAGGTACTGTAGAGCCAAGAACTGCTTGCTTAGCTATGTTTGAAGGTGGGATTTTAGACACAGAGGATTCCATTAAATTTCTGGGTGTCATGGAAATTTTTACTTTCATATCAACATCTGTAGTATCTGTTAGTGTAATGGGTGAGTCAAGCTTATTTAATTCAATTGTATTTTCATTTTCTTCCACAAGTGATCTATCAGTAATCAAAGGTTTGAGACATTCTATTCTTTTTTCAACTTCTTTTGCTAGCAGTCGGTAGTACTGCATCTCTTTTCTACATTCTTTGGATAACTAAAGACAAAAGTTCATGAAACAATATTAAAATTGTAGCACAAAACAAAATAATAGATTAATAACAATTTTACTTACCACTGGGGGAAGGAGTGGGACTCCATTTAGTTTCATACATGAGATATAATGTTCAGAGTGTCGAATGGATTTAACATCCCACGGGTCATCCATTTTGATAATAAATTTAGATTATGGTCCAACCCTATTGAATCCTGTAAGAAATTGTTGACTTTCGAATCTCCAATAACATTATGAAAGAGATAAACACCTCACATATTTTATTCTTATTTACCTCGTTACAAATGAACACCAGTAAAATTCATAATAACAGTATTATTAATAAAAACGAATAGGTCGACAGCAGCAGACACAATAAACTACTAGTTTAGTTTCACGGCCTGATTACGTCAATAACAACTTTACCAGTTATGAACCATTCATCAGATATTCACTCGTAACGAGCAGCTTTCATCTGGATATTACAGCATTTTTATTTGCAATGAAGTGAAATGAAAGAATGCAAATTTTGATAACTGAAAAATAACATTTGATAACATTTAAAATTTATTTAGGTTGATTGAAAGGGTACTGTCGGTTCTTTTGGTTGTCAAATTGATTGATGGAAGTCTCTAAAAACCGACCATTTAGAGGTAATGAAGAAATTTAAAAACCAATAGCGGAAATGACAGCTCCCTGCGCGTTTTGTCAATAACAACACTGTTGCCATGACAACATTTGATTGAATTTTGATTGATATAATTAAATGATTAAAATTAAAAAAATCAAATCCCCAATATTTGCATTGTTTTTGCAAATAATGCTTAAAATAAATATTACTTACAATTTTCACTGTATTGTCAAAAATAAATAATCTTCATGACCCTCGCTTGATAGTAGGTCCTCTTTTGGGTCCATATGGCTGTGAAGTATCTACCATCCTTCACATCTATACGTCTGTCACAATATATTTTCTAAAACTGTAGCCTCTGTTCGGTCATCGTGAATTCACTTTCAAGTTTAGTATGATCCATGGTAGGTACTACCTACCATGGTATGATCTCATCGTAAGACGTCATCAAGTGAAAATGAGGTTAAACTAGGGTTTGGTCACCAATGAAAGAACATCTTTATTTAAAACCTAACAGACGTAAGCCTGCAATATTAGACGTTTAGCCTCATTGCCAAGTATAACAATCATTTAACATTGCGTGATATTTACTTTAAATTTGTCTTCGATGGGTTTAAATCTACAATAAGAAAAACCTTTAGAATATTTACTAAGTTTCTTGAATAAGAAAATAATAAGTACATAGAGTTATTTTCTTTGTAATATTTATGTAATTAATTAATAATAAATTATCTCTAGGAGCAGAAGACAAACCCAACCTCAAATTCAAAATCCTATCTGCAGTATCTTTTGTTTTTATTGCAGCAAAATTCATAGTAATTTGTAAAATAACGCGGCGCGGCAGCAGTTTTTCAATTTACGTCTCGTAGGAGTCGCAGAGATTCAACTCTAAATAACGGAACGCACTTCGCTTCACTCTAACAGATTGTCACCTTAGCTTTTACTGTCAATTTGTCAATCATGCTGTAATTTTAAACAACATTGCTTGAATAGTACAGTGTTTCCATTTGTGGCGATTTTTATGATAAAAAATAATCTTTTATATATTTTTCTGAGTAATGAAATGTGAATGAAAAAATACACCCACTAGGTTTCATAAGATTTTCCTATTTTCACCTTCACTGCACTACAATGGTATTCGAAAAAATTAAAAACTTAGAACAGACGGGAAAGCAAGCCGTGATTTGCTTTTCACTATCATTTACTATATTTTCATTATCACTCGCTTCTGGATCAGTATTTGGATTTACATCAGAACTATGGGCTATCACTTTTTGGGGGCCTGGATTATACTTTTGTTTGTTAAGCTTCTTATTGCGATATCTTTACAAAGGATTTATCTATGAGGTAAAAACAATTTGAGATGAGAAGTGCTTGTTTAAATTTTCGAATTTGCGTTCATTATTTTACAACTGTTATTAAATTTTTAGGTGTCAATCAGATCAGTTTTTCTGGGATCCTCTTGTGCTACTGGATTATTTTTGACAACATTTGATAATGGATGGCGTGTATTTGGAATCTATGCAATGGTCCTTTCCTTCTTCCACTTCTCCGAGTTCATGGCGGTGGCTTTGACTAACCCTAAAACTTTGACTATTGATTCATTTATCTTAAATCACAGTGTGCAATATGGGTTGGCTGCAGTATGCAGTTGGTGTGAATGGGGTATTGAATATTATTTCTTTCCAGGTGAGCATTTTATTCTTTTTTAACTTTTAAAATCATCCATATCTTGTTCACACATGATAACATTTGATACATTTTATGATATTCCATATAAAGGATTCAGAAGATTATTTATAAACAGATTTTAAAATTGTTACTACTAAACATTTAATTTTGGAATATCTCCATATTTTAATTTAGTTTCAAAATATTAATGAAATATAAATATAATTATTGGATTTTTTTTAATGAAGTAATCGGACAGGGGGTAATACTTTAATTACCGATTATTATGATATTTACAAAATTGTTTATTTTTTTTATTTTTTCCAAGATAACAATTTTACATTAATATAAAAACTATGTAGCTGTCACGTAAGCTTGTCGCTTATGTGTGTCTGCGGGCCCCACATTTATACAGTTTAATATTTAATATTATAAATAATTAAATTAAACAAGATTATTCTTATAGTAGGCACACCGCTTACATTTTTGATTGGTGGAAGTATTCTTTAAATTTTTGTATTACTTTTCTGTTTGAAATATATACTTTGAATTCCTGATTTGGCAATTTATTTAGAAGGTTTGGAAGCATGAACTCTAACATTCTTTGACTGTATAAATTATTGGTTTTTAGTTAAGTATATTTTATGTCCTCAGACAAGATTCTTAATTTTTTGGGTCTTACTTTTATACAATGTGTCCAAAAATTCAACGATAAGCTGGCACCAGGGGGTGTACCTAGTCATAACTACTCGAAAAAAAAAAATCTTCCTATTTAAAAAAAAAGAATCAAAATTTTAAAAAAATCAGAAAATTAACTCCCCTTATGATATTTTTTATGGCTTTGTGTACATTTTTTGAATTTTATAGTGTTTTTTTTTGTTATCGTAAGCCTGAGTGAGTAGTCTAGCTTTCCTTTAAAACCTTTAAAAGTTCCAGAAAACTAATAGTTCTTTACTACAGATAATCAAAAACTGTGGTGTAAAAAAAAATGTATGAAACCTACCACGGCAAGTGTTTTTTTATAAATTAGTGCCACTTTTCCCAATTATAAAATGGTATAATACATAAGGCATACTAATAGGTTGGGGAAAAAGTCTTTTCGCATTATAGTATGTATGAACTTGTAATAAAATCTCATTGGCTATAGTATTTGTATCTGGCTGGTTTTGGTATCAATGAAAGTTAAAATTTTGGAGAACATATTTCCAAATTCAAATTAGGAAAATGTGTGATTTTCATTTGTTTTTCGTATTGTCAAGATGAGTGAATGTAATGAAGAAATTCGATACATTTTAAAATTTTACTACAAAAAAGGTACTTAAAAATGCAACGCAAGCCGCGAAAAAAATTTGCGATGTTTATGGACCTAGTGCAGTGTCTGTGAGAGTAGCACAAATTTGGTTTAAGCGTTTTCAATCCGGAAATTTTGATGTCAAAGATGCACCTCGCTCTGGTCGCCCTATTACGGATAAAATGGATGCCATTTTTGAAAAAGTGGAGCAAGATCGTCATATCAGTAGTTACGACGTAGCTGAAGAACTGGAATTGACCACAAAACAGTTTTGGCGCATTTGAAAAAAGCTGGGTACACAAAAAGCTCGATATTTGGGTACCTCACGAGCTCACTGAAAGAAACCTAATGAACCGTGTACTCATTTGTGATTCTTTATTACGACGTAACGAAACCGAATAATTTTTGAAGAAGCTGATAACTGGTGATGAAAAGTGGATCACGTACGACAAGAACGTGCGAAAAAGGTCGTGGTCAAAGGCCGGTCAGGCTTCACAGACTGTGGCGAAACCCGGGTTAACTTGCAATAAGGTGATGTTGTGTGTGTGGTGGGGTTGGAAGGGCTTTATTCATTATGAGCTGTTACCACCAGGCAGAACTATCCATTCTGAACTCTACTGCTAACAACTTATGAGATTAAAACAAGGAGTTGAGAGAAAGCGGCCGGAATTGATCAACAGAAGGAGTGTGGTGTTTCATCATGATAACGCTAGACCTCACACATCTATCACCCAGCCACCCAGCAAAAATTAAGAGAGTTTGGCTGGAAGGTGTTAATGCATCCGTCGTATAGTCCTGACCTTGCACCTTCAGATTTCCACCTGTTTCGGTCTCTTCAGAAAGTGTCAGGTTAACATCACGAGAGGACTGCCAAATCCACTTGTCGCGGTGTTTTGATGAGAGGTCTCAAAATTTTTATAGCAATGGGATCATGTCCCTACCTACAAGATGGCAAAAGGTTATCGAACAAAATGGTACATACATACTGTAGTTAAATGTTAATAAACTTTATTAAAAAATGTTTTGAATTTTCTTAAAAAATGCGAAGAAACTTTTTCCCCAACCCAATACAATACAGAAAAAAAACGGGTGCTATTACTAGATTATAACCTTTTTCGCTTTGCCACTACGTACGGAGACCGATCCTTTGTTCTTGTTCTTGGAAATTCAGTGGATGTTAGAAAGAGACAGATAGAGGAATATCATACATTGGTCAGGTAGAATTGGTTTGGTAGGAATTCTTTACATAACGGCAATTTAGTACGCAGAGCGTACTAATTGTAATTGAGCGTACTCTTTTGTTTATTAAAGGTGCGTTTACGTATTCGACTGATGTGGCTTGTACTAACGACTTTTGGCTTGTATTTTGGACTTGATTAAGTGATTTGCCTGTCCTGGCATTATTTTGGACTGTGATAGTGTGATAGTTGGACTTTTGGTGTAACTTGGACTATCTGGTGTTTATCAAGCCGCAACCGTACACCTCGTTGGAATATGCTAATATGCATCTAATTTATGGGGAATGTCGAGGCAATGCTAACGCTGCTAGCAGATTGTATCGAAAACAGTACCCAAACGCTAGATACCCGGACTATAGGGTGTTTATTAATGTCCATCAAGCGTTCTCGGAGGGCCGTTTACCATCCGATAGAAGAAACGCGGGAAGACCAAAATCCGAACATGATGAAGAAGTTTTTAATGAAATTGAATATGATCCTATCATACACGCACGGAATACATCCGTGCGTGCCATAGAAGCAGCTACCCAAAAGCACTGGACATTTAATTTTAAAACGCCAAGGGTTTCATCCATATCACTACAGGCGTGTACAAACATTATAAGCAAGAGACTATCCACTGCGTGTTGCATTTTGCCGTCAGATGCTCCAAAAACACAGAGAAGATCCGGAATTCCTGGATAAGATTTTATGGTCCGACGAGACTACCGGTAAGAAGAATGGCTATTTGAATTTACATAATTTGCGTAGTTGGAGCATAGAAAATCCTCACCTGATGAGGGAAGATAAATCCCAATACCAGTTTAAAGTCAACCTGTGGACGGGCATATTAAACGGGAAAGTAATTAGCCCATTTGAAATCAATGGAAACTTAGATGGCAATAGATATTTAACTTTTTTACGGAATGAATTACCTGAATTATTAGAAGATACTCCACTAAAGGATTTACAAAACATGTGGTTCCAAAACGATGGCTGTCCAGCTCATTATGCCCGTCCTGTTCGAGAATACCTTGAGCAAAATTACCCAGGGTGTTGGATTGGGAGACTTGGCCCTATCTTATGGCCACCCCGTTCACCTGACCTAAATCCCCTGGATTTCTTTTATTGGGGTTGTCTCAAGGACAAGGTGTATTCCCGACCTATAGGGACACTAAATAAACTCCGCGAAAGAATTCAGGAAGCTGGAAACGAAATAAATAATAAAAGACACGCGCGACGCAGGAAACGATCATTTTTAAGGCTATGTCGAGCCTGTATTAATAGTGGTGGCAAGCAATTTGAACATTTATTATAATGTATTTTTGTGTAATAAAAATTAAAAAATACAAGTAGGTAATATTATTTTATTTAAATTTGAAACATCTAATGTAAACACTAATTTGCGGCCATAGCTGAATAGGTACCTAAGTAGTAAAGTAGCAAAAATCGAGACTGCTATCGCGTATCATATCATACCACTTTTAAGTCATCTTTTTTTAGTCTTTTACTATCGCTCTCTAACGACCAGTAACCCCGGTTTATCTCACTCTTAACTACTTACCCCTGGGTACCTTTTAAATTCTGAGAACAGCAACAGAAACCCTTTTCTTTGTTCATGGCAAATAGCACCGAGCAGGTTAAAGTAAATTAAGTCACCACTTGAAAATAGTATAGTTTTTTTTAACTCCAATATTCCTTTATGTTTTATACCATTTTATAATATGGAAAAGTGGCACTAATTTTTAAAAAAAGTTGCCGCGGTAGGTTTCATACATTTTTTTTACACCACAGTGAGCAAACTAGAGCTGAAATGAAAAAACTTTAAAAATTTTTTGATACAAAATATTGTAAAAAGCTATTAGTTTTCTGAAACTTTTAAAGGTTTTAAAGGAAAGCTATACTACTCAGGCTTACGATGACAAAAAAAACACTATAAAATTCAAAAAAATGTACACATAGCCATAAAAAATATCATAAGGGGAGTTAATTTTCTGTTTTTTTTTTTAAATTTTCATTTATTTATTTTTTTAAAAAAAGGAAGATTTTTTTTTTCGAGTAGTTATGACTAGGTACACCCCCTGGTGCCAGCTTATCGTTGAATTTTTGGACATGTTGTATGTAAATTGTTTATCATAATTTTGTTTTCTTTTAGGATTTGGAATTTTACTTTATTGTACATACATATATCTGTTGCTTTACAGTGCTCAAATAATGTTATGTACTCATTATGTCTATGTTCATTTTTAATTTTTTTAGGTACTATTATTTTCAATAATTTAAGTTGTAATTTATAAATTATTTTCTAGATAATTATGTTTTTATGACCTGCCATAACTACTTATACCGTAACTGATAACGGAGTCTGCTAATGCTATATATAAAGTTCTTCTTACATAGGGAAGCTTAAATTTTATAATTGGCCTTGTGCATATTATAAAATGTTGGGATATCCTGTTGATATACTTGAGATAACTATCAAGTTTATTGATATATTCAGTCACTAAACTTGTAGTTTACAATTTATCTATGGCTTATTGGAACAATTACTCATTTATTTTGTCATTTTTCTTCCAGAAATGAAACTCTACTATTGTCTGTCATTTATTGGTCTGGGAATTTGTATAGCTGGTGAGGTTTTACGGAAAACTGCCATGTTTACGGCCAAAACAAACTTTAACCATACAGTAAGTACATATTCATTGACATGTATTTTAAAAGTAGCAACTAGCCGTAGAACCAATCAGACTTAGGTATTAAGATATATCAATATAACAAAAAGAAATATTTTCATTCTAGTTGAAAAAGTGGTCCTTTATTGGTCCGAGCTTTACTAGTCCTTATAATAATAATAATAAATATTCTTTATTGTTACAAAACTTAAAAAATAAACATTTTAACAAAATTAGCGATGAAATTAGCGGCCTTATCGCTTAAAAATGTTTATTTTTCAAATAAAATTATAATCATAATATTATTTATGTTTATACTAGAAAAAATAACTTAATTTAAATATTTTTTTTATAAATAATGAAATAGATAATTTTCTTAAAATATTTTTTTAATAAGTAATGAAAATAAAATTAATTTAGCATAATTATATAATAATCAAACTTTTTATATTATATTTATTCTCATTATTTATTTATTTATTACCTTAATTGCAATTGTGAAAATTACAAATATTTTTTTTGGAACTTTACGATCTTCAATTTAACTCTGAAAAAAAAATAATGATACATAAATTTTTACAAGTTCGTAAATCCCATCCTATTATTAAAATTTTAAATAATTTACTAGTAGATTTACCTTCTCCTTCTAATATTTCAATTTGATGAAATTTTGGATCTTTACTAGCTCTTTGTTTGATTACACAAATTGTAACAGGATTATTCTTAACTATATATTATACATGTAATATTGAAATAGCATTTAATAGAGTAAACTATATTGGTCGCAATGTAAATTATGGATGAATAATTCGAACTTTACATGCTAATGGAGCTTCTTTTTTTTATGTATTTTTATACATATTGGACGAGGAATTTATTATGAATCATTTAATTATAAATATACATGAATAATTGGAGTAATAATCTTTTTTTTACTTATAGGAACAGCATTTATAGGCTATGTTCTTCCCTGAGGTCAAATATCTTTTTGAGGAGCCACTGTAATTACTAACTTATTATCAGCAATCCCTTATTTAGGATCAACATTAGTAACTTGACTTTGAGGAGGATTCGCAGTAGATAATGCTACATTAACACGATTTTATACTTTTCATTTTTTACTTCCATTTATTATTTTAATAATAACAATAATTCATATTCTTTTCCTTCATCAAACAGGATCTAATAATCCTTTAGGAAGTAATAGAAATTTAGATAAAATTCCTTTTCATCCCTTTTTTACTTTAAAAGATTTAATAGGATTTATTTTACTAGTATCTAGCTTAGTAATTTTAACCTTAACTAATCCTTATTTATTAGGAGATCCTGATAATTTTATTCCAGCAAATCCTTTAGTAACTCCAATTCATATTCAACCTGAATGATATTTCTTTTTGCTTATGCAATTTTACGATCTATCCCCAATAAATTAGGAGGAGTAATTGCTTTAGTTAATTCTAATTTAGTTAATTTATCAATTTTAATTCTAATTATTCTTCCATTTACCTTTAAAAAAAAATTCAAGGTAAGTAACCAATTTTACCCAATTAATCAAATTGTTTTTTGAATTATAGTATTATCAATTATTTTATTAACATGAATTGGAATAAAACCAGTAGAAAATCCTTATATTATTACTGGACAAATTTTAACTGTAATTTATTTTTCATATTACATTATTAACCCTTCTTACATCGTGCGCGGTCATTCTGAGTGGACGTGTACCAAGTATAAATTCCTAAATCTTAACTTAAATATAATTATCGGAACAAGTGATTATAGAACTAATACATCTAAATTAAAGTTCATATTCGAATGTATTAGGTGGTGTTTATACAACTTTTAAGATCTGTGCGAACAAGTTGCGTTAACGCTGCGTGAAAAAGCCAGCTGACTGTGCATCACACTCACGCGTTCAAAGACTAAACAGATCACAGATAATACAATAAAGATGCAACGCTCACCAACAACTAAGCGTTTTGATTCAGATCCGGATCTATCTAATATACGTAAACGAAAACACGATGACGAGTATTCAGTATCCTTCAAGCAATTTTCTGAAAGCATAATGAAAAAACTTGATGATTGGAAAATTTATCTAGACCATAATATGTCAAGAATTAACGAAACTCTTAACGACGTTATAACAGTAGAACTGTCGCAGCTAAGAGAGACTACAGCGGAATTAAAGGCAGACCTTCAAAGCATTCGTAACGAATACACTGAAATTAAAACTTGTGTCTCAAAGATCGACAAAAAGCATGTGAAATTTGAAGAAGAAATCTCATCTCTTAAGGAAGGAATTCAATTTATTTCGAATAACTATGATGATTACACCAAAAGAGTTGGAGCTATAGAAACTGCAGCAAAAAATTTGGAGATGATACAATTTGAATTAAATCATTTAAAAATGCAATTTAATTCAAACGAGCAAAGAGACCGCTTATTAAATATTGAGCTGATGGGTATACCAGAATCTCCAAATGAAAATCTTAATGAAATCATCTGTAATATTGGCAAGCGGGTCAGTTTAGATATCAGTCCAAATGATATTTTACAAGTTAATAGAATTACTCCGCGAGTTAAGGTGCAAGGACGTCCTAGAGTAATTATTGCTAAGCTATCGTCAAGATTATTGAAAGATAACCTAATATCTCTTGCTCGTAAAAATCGTATAACAACTAAGGACATTAACCTACCTGGCGACATAAAACCTATCTATTTACATGAGCACCTTACTCAGTACAATAAGCAGCTATTGAAAAAATGTAAAGAAATTTCAAAAGTCAAACAATATCAATTTGTGTGGTCTCGACATGGAAGGATATTTATACGCCGAAATGAAACCTCTCCTGCTTTCCAAATTTTTAATGAGGATGATCTCAAGAAAATTACCTAAGCAAGTATATTTTTTTGCAATTACATGTATGAATGTAGGTAGGAAAACAACTTTAATTTCAACGTTACTTAAATATAGTAAAAAATACTATTTTAACTTATCAAGTGTTAAAATTTGTTTAATTTCTGTATATTCCAGTTATCAGCAGAAACAACACATCACTTCTGTTAACTATTACTCTATGACAGACTTAATGCTACCCTCAAAACAATGCTTAGTCAATTTGGTGCTTCTCACAAACCGTAACTCTAAATTCATACGTCATTTAATACCTTGCAATACTATTCAAATGTTAAATTTTAAAATTGTAAGTGTATACTTTTTTGTTGTAATGAATCACATGATTGCTTCAATTAACTATAAAAGAAACTCGATAGTATTATACACTTTAAATTTCACAGAGTATTTGACTTTCTCGATATATTTATATACCAGTCATGCCTTTATATTATGTGAATTATTCATAAATTATTACGTCTGTAACTTATTGTTTAACGACATAAATGAACGTAAAATACGTAATTATATTAAATTGTATGTTCAAACTTATCTAAATTCAATATCAATTCAGTTATATTCTTTATTTGGTCAATCAAAAAAGGTTAAGTTTTGTACGCTTTTGTTCAGTCGTAAGGTTATAATTACTACATGTTATTCAGATACATCGAATAATGCTCAATATCAAAGTAAGTTCTATTTAAATAGGTTATTATATAAGAACAAATACTTTATATTTATTTTGTTTTTAATATTAAATATTATAGAATCTCATAGTGACAGTTGTCCAATAATAATTATGCATTCATACCTAATAATTATTTATCATTATGTTATAATTATCACTATACAAATATTGTTTACGTGCGAGATTCATAGTTTTTCTAAGACTTTTTTCTACAATATTCACATAATATACCGTAAAATCCCAACACATTACTTATATAGCTATTTACAATTGGTAACTTTCAAGCTTCATAATGTTGACACAAAATAAATCATCAGACAAATTAACAATATTCTATCAGAACGTGCGTGGTCTAAGGAGTAAGTGTTTGGCGTTAAAGGAACAAATTTTATTAAATGAATATGATATCATAATTTTAACAGAAACTTGGTTACACAGTGGATTTTTCGATAATGAATTTTGTGATGAGAGATATGATGTTTTTAGATGTGATCGTAACCTAACATTGAGTTCTAAAAAAACAGGGGGAGGGGTTTTGATATTAGCTCGTACTGAGCTGTGTGCGAGTATATTTAGTAGATTGCAACCAGAACCATTGACAGAACTAATTACAATTCTAGTGCCGGCACGTACTATCACAGCATCCGCAGACCTATACATAAGTGCTATATACAGGGTCTTCTTTATGAAGATCAATATATTTTAAGAGAAGGTTAAGAATGATGTATGGGTTCAATTTATGAAAAAAATAAAAATATACATATAACTATATTTTGTTTATTGAAATTTTCAATTCTTTTAAGTGACCGAATTTAAGTTTAATCTGTTATTTACCTTGTTATTTACCTTGCAAGAAATAAAAAAACCTATCTATTTATTTTTAGAAAATAACTTCACTAAAACAAAGATCTTACGCGGTTAACTACCTACCTATCCACGCGAGCAAAGGTCGATGCCTCGCGCGCCCGGGCGATGCGTGACCTACTTAGCTTGATGTATGGCGTAACAATCAGCTGTTGTAATATCATACTTATTTCGTATAAAAGTTGATTCTAATTTCCCATCACACTTCAACTGTCAATTTAACGTTCAACTAATTGTAAATACCGTTTTAGTAATGTTGACTTCTTTGATAATGTTTAAATTAGAAATAAATTTAAAAAAAGCTTTCGTGCTTGAGCTGTTTGTCTTAACGAATAAATGTATTTTACAATCAATTGAATGTTTAAATGGAATCACCTTATTATCAACTATTATTATTTACAGTTTATGTACAAAAATAACTTACATATTGCTTCCTGTCAATGATGTTAGGTACACAGCACACGAATACACATACACAAACACTTTATAGTAACTGCTGCACATGACTACCTATTTGCGATACACAAAGTCTTGTTCGTTTAATAACATTGGCAGCACACAACATTGGGGCACGTGGAGTAAATGTGCCATAATCTCGATGGCGCTGCACAGCTCCTAGAATTGTTCGGAGGGCGGGAAGCCTTCCATGTCTCTGCTCGTACGTGTCACGAGCTCGTGACAGGTTCTCACTCGCAGCACTAGCACAAAGCCATTTGAAGATATTCTTGGTTCGTGTACGCGAAATTAGGCATTTTGATAATTATTAATTTACGCGCGCGTATCATTAGACAGACTTTTACAGACTGGCGAGCGCTCGCCGAGCGGTGAGCGGGTCGCGCGCGTTTGGCTCAAACAATGTCGCCGCCCCGCCGCGCCGCCGCGCCGACAAGCCAACAGGGAGTTGTCGGCGCGGGCGGCTCGCTTGACTTTCGGTGTCGATAGTGCCGTCAGAGAATACCTACATACCTATGCCTAGTGCGATTTTTCTCTGTGTGTGTGAGTGAGTTCTTAATATAAATAGTTAAATAGAAACACTTTAATTTCTTGCTTTAGTCGTAAATAACAGATTAAACTAAAATGTTGTTAACTTATGAGAATTATAAATTATTTATGAAAGAATTTTTTTTTGTTAATTGTAACAAAAAAAAAATTCTTTCATAAATTGAATCCATACATCATGCTTAACCTTCTATTAAAATATATTGATCTTCATAAAGAAGACCCTATATATACCACCTAACTCGAACAGAATTTCAATCGATGTCGATTACCTATCTCAGTTCCTAACTGATTTATTACACTTCAATGAGGATAATGTTAGTTGTATAGTAGTAGGAGACTTTAATATGCCATGTATATCATGGGATGATCACGGACCGACACATATTAGTTTGGGCGGACTTGAAGTTCAAAACGCCGCAAAAAAATTAACTGACGACCTTGGTTTTTTAGGTCTACAACAACATAATAATTTTAAAAATCATGCTGGTAATGTTCTGGATTTAGTTTTTTCTAATATTTCTCTCCGCATTGACAATTGTGACAAACCCTTATTAAAAATAGATCCGGCTCATCCCCCACTGACCATCACTGTCTTTGACCTGAGCTTAAAATCTTTAGTAGAAGCAAAACATCCAAGATATAATTTTAAAAAAGGTGACTACGATAAAATTAACAAAATGATTAGTGATCTTAACTGGAGCTCTCTTCTAGGATCTAGTACTGTTGAAAAAGCGTGCGATATTTTTTATGGTGTTTTAAATGATTTAATTCGGGAACATATACCTTTAATATATAAATATGGTGGAGAAAAATATCCAGTGTGGTATAGTCCTGCACTAATTAAAATAATTAAGGAAAAATCCAAGGCCCATAAAAAATGGAAAAAATACCGTAATCTTCTCGATTATGACGAGTTTAAACTGCTACGTAATAGACAAAAACGTATTCAGGAAGCGTGCTTTAATAGATTTACCGAAAACTCTGAAAAATCCATTAGGTACACACCTAAACTATTTTGGTCTTATATAAAATCCATTCGCAATGTTTCAAAATATCCAAAATCTTTGACTTATCAAAATAAGGTAGTTACCGAAGGCAAAGATATCTGTAATGCCTTTAATGATTTTTTTAAGAGTGTCTTTGGTGTCCCATCGGTTGAATCCAAAAATTTTGAAAATATTATTGAATCTGAATCTAAAGACACCGTGTCCAAAATTGAAATATCGGTTAGCTTAGTATCGAAACATTTGAGACTATTAGATACTTCAAAGGGTGCTGGCTGCGATAATATTCCACCCATATTTTGGAAAAACTGCGCTAAGTCCATTTGTGTTCCAATAGCTCTAATATATAATAAGTCTCTTGAAGGAGGCGTGTTTCCTAAGATATGGAAATCGGCATATATATTACCTATTCATAAAAAAGATACCAAAACAAGAATTGAAAATTATAGAGGTATTTCGAAGTTAAATGTCGTAAGTAAGGTATTTGAGAAGATCATTTTTGATGAAATTTACACAGTCGTTTCCAAGGGCCTTCCATCCTCACAACATGGTTTTATGAAAGGGCGCTCAACGGTCACAAATTTAACTTGTTTTGCAAATTATGTTTTGGCCAATATGGACAAAGGTGGACAAGTTGACGTGGTCTACACCGATTTCGAAAAAGCCTTCGATCGTGTAGACCACGGCATATTGTTAAAAAAACTTCACATGCTAGGTATTCACGGAGATCTTTTAAGATGGGTAAAGTCGTACCTTAGTAATCGGTCACAGGCTGTTGTTTTGGGGGGTTACAAGTCAGACTTTGTTGATGTACCTACGGGAATCCCGCAGGGGTCACACCTAGGACCTCTTTTCTACAATATTTATATTCACGACATCATAAAAACCTTTCAATTTTCAAATCATTTGATGTACGCCGATGATAAAAAGATCTATTGTACGATTCGTAATGAACAAGACTGTTTAATGATGCAATCTGATTTAGATGCTCTGTATCGTTACTATCAGAACAATAAAATATCTCTGAATATCAACAAATGTGAGTGCATTAGTTTCACAAGGAAACCAAATCCCATATTTTTTCAATATAAATTCAACGGTATACCTATTCAACGAAATACTACTGTCCGGGATCTAGGTGTTTATTTTGATCAAAAAATGTTATTCTCTAATCACATAGACATAACCATAAATAAGGCATTTAAAAATCTAGGGTTTGTCTTAAGAATATGTAAGTCGTTCAAAGATATTACAGCAATTAAAGCTGTATTTTACGCTTATGTACGAAGCATCGTCGAGTACGCAAGCTCTATCTGGTCACCACAATACAAAACTTACATAGACCGCTTGGAGCGTCTACAAAGGAAATTTATAAATCACTTAAACTATAAACTTCGTAGACCTCCTTCACCAACGTATAAACAAAACTGTAATAGCTATGGACTATTGACCTTGGAAGATCGCCGCAAATTAATGGATATGTGCTTGCTCTATGATATAACAAGAGGAACCTTAGATTGTCCAGAGTTAGTTGAAACCGTAAAATACAACGTTCCCACACGACGTTCTCGTCGTCATGTTCCATCTCTGTTTAGCGCACCGCAGGCGACCTCCAACTATGTTCGTAACGCTCCAAGATCACGTTTGCCAACTACGTACAATAAAGTTTTCTCAAATATTGACATATTCAATACAAATAAAATCACCTTTAAAAAATGTGTAATAAAAAATCTAGAGGACAATAGAGAAGTATAATCATATGCAAATTAATTCAATAAATTAATCTAATTAATCAAATCTTTAGACTCAATAAATCAACAAATGTTAGTCTCTTCTATTTTTTAATGCATATTAATGTTCATATGTTTATTCATGTGTGTGTATGTATGTCTAAAAAATACTAACTATTTAATTTAACTATATAATTGTTATAATATTATCATTGTTTTTTTTTTTTGGGTTACTTCTTTGTATAAATATCTAAATATATCTATTTTACATAAAAAAAAATATATATATATATTGCATAATAAATCGACAACATAAATAAATATTTAAAACTTGATAATAATTATTTAAAAAAAACAAAAGCAAATCATAAATTTGCATCCGATGATATTTAGTAAAGTAAAGAAAACAAAAAAGGAAATTACTAAAATTAAATAGTAAACCCAATATCTTCTTCCTTGGACCACACACCATTTCAAAATTACCGTCATTGCTTATTTGTCAGATCACTGGTCATTTAGTTTGCCTCGCCGTTGTATGTCGTCTAAGAATGTAAATTGTGCAGGGTAGGTTATTTTATAATAGTTTGGATGATGGATGCTGTTACTATTGAGATAATTAATTCTGTTTTTGTTTTTCTGTTCTTATTTTATTACTTGTCATTACGAGTTTTAGATGAATAATGATGTAGAAAAAATAATAAGTTTGTTTAGAATAGTATTAATTATGTATTAACGTTTGTATGTAACGTCCAACTTGTATTTAAGGGAAACCTATAATTAGCCTTATTTTTAGTATTTATCAAACTTTGTATTATTGTATTATGTAACGCTGTTGGTTTTCTAAATAAAGTAAAATAAAATAAAAAACCCTTTATTAGGAATAATATGATATAAAATAATTTTTAATGAATAATTAATGAGCTTGAATAAGCATTTGTTTTGAAAACTTGAGAAAGAATAAAAGTATTCTATTAATTTATACTAATTAAATATCATTAAAGAAAAAAATTAACTCCTAAATATAATAACATAAAATTTAAAGAAATAGGCAAATAACTTTTTCAAGCTAAATATATTAACTTATCATAACGATAACGAGGTAAAGTTCCACGAACTCAAATAATAAAAAAAGAAATAAACCTAATTTTTAAATAAAAAAAATGTTAAATTCTAAATAAATTAAAGAAAATAATATTCTCATAAATAAAATTCTTGAATATTCTGATAAAAAAATTAAAGCAAATAATCCTCTTCTATATTCAATATTAAACCCCGAAACTATTCTCTTTCACCTTCAGCAAAATCATAACGAGTTCGATTAGTCTCAGCTCAGCTAAAATTGAAGAAAAAAATTCATTGACAAAGGAAACATATAAAAAACTACCTGACCCGGCAAACGTTGTTTTGCCAAATAAATAAAAAAAAAAATAGATGTTGGCCGATTCTCATAGATACCGGATAAGCACAAAAAAATTTCATCAAAATCGATCAAGCCGTTTCGGAGGGGTATGGCAACGAAAACTGTGACACGAGAATTTTATATATTAGATAAACCAAATAATATTACTCGAAAAATATATTTAAATTCATAATTATTAATAAACTTGATAAGAAAAATATTGCTATTCTAACTTCATAAGAAATTATTTGAGCTACAGCTCGTAATCCCCCTAATAAAGCATAATTTGAATTAGAAGATCAACCTTATAGTATAACAGAATAAACCCCCATTCTAGTACAACATAAAAAATATAAAATTTCTAAATTAAATCTAATAAAATTAAAATAATAAGGAATTAATAATCAGCATAATAATGATAAAATTATTCTAAAAATAGGAGAAAAATAGTAAATCATATAATTAGATAAATTTAAATAAGTAATTTCTTTAACTAATAATTTACCCGCATCTGAAAAAGGTTGTAAAAGACCTAAAACCCCTAATTTATTAGGTCCTTTTCGAATTTGAATATACCCTAAAACTTTCCGTTCTAATAATGTTAAAAAAGCCACCCCAATTAAAACCCCTAAAATTAATTTAAACCCCCTAAAAATAATGAATATAATTAATTCATAAATAACATTTACTATCTATATATTAAAAATATACATTTATGAATTCTAAAATCATTACATTTATCTGCCAAAATAGCTTTTTGTTTATAATTTAATTTATTAATAATTTTCTTTAAATAAAATTATTTTAAATATTTGATCCTTTTGTACTAAAAATTTTTATTTTATTAAAGATAGAAACTGATTTTCAGCTACTTACATCCTGAAGGGAGCAGCATACTGGTAAAATGTCATAATATTTAATTAATTAGACATGAAAATAAAAAAATACAATACATTATATAAGTCAAACACATAAAATTTTATAAATAATACTATTTGAATATATTAAATGATTATAAATGTTAAATAAGAAGAAATTAATTAAAACTTTATAATATATAACAACAATAACAATATAAAACGAGTAAGTGAATGTCAGAATTATAAAATTGTATAAATACCTACGTCCAGTAGAACAAAATGAATTAAAAATAATTAATATAAATATATTGTCTTCATAATGTTTCTGCTATCCTACGTAAGGGTTTTCTGAATATTTAAGTAATAATAAACTTAGATATACTCTACGATATAAACGTTCAAATCAGCGGCTCGCTCCTTACTGAGAAACATTCGATCGTGACTCCTACACAAAACTCCAAACTCCCCACAAACCCACAAAAAGTAGAGAAAAATGAGAGAAATTGAGTAGAATACGAGCATGGCTTTCTCGCGAGAATCTTGTTGAGCGGCCTTAACGTCAAAACTATTTCATATCATCGCATGGTTTTGAGATCCATAATAGGCCTGCTGGTCGGATGATTTAATTTAGCATATTTTTTTAGTTATTTGAGAATAATTGAGCATCATTAAATGAAAGACTTATAAATACTGCATACAATGTTAGTTTCAATACCAAGGTATATTCGAGTCAGAGTGTATAGTGTAGTATTAAACATTGTAATATTTCAGGTACAGTTTGTGAAGCAACCAGACCACCAGCTGGTGACACATGGGGTGTACTCCATTTGCCGACATCCCAGCTATGTCGGCTGGTTCTACTGGTCCATCGGAACACAGGTACCTGATATTTCTAGATTATAGGCCGTTAGTCTCTCCCCTGGGTAGCAAGGAAGTCCTATATGTCAAAATGAACCCAGATTGTTATAGAACAAAAAAACAATTCTGCCACAAAGGAAATTCTAGATTTCCGGATAAGTTATATCTCCCAACAATAAAATCAGAAATTTGTGACAGAAATAGCCTAGTTATGTCGATAAAGATTTTTAATAAATTGCCTTCGGAATTAAAATGCCTACCATTGAATAGATTTAAGTCCACTTTAAAGAAATAGTTAATTCAAGAATGTATTTACTCAATAACCGAATATATGAACAAAAAGGATGCTGAAATTAAAATTATTGTCTAATATTTAATTTAATTTAAAACCTATTTATCAATGTTTTAATAATGTAATCATAAGTAAATTAACCTATAGGGAATTATTTACTTAAAATACTAATATTGCATGCTGTGATACAGTGAAATATGTGCTCAATGAATTATGTACTAAGACCAACAAATGTTACCATATTTATAGCAATAAAATGATTTGATTTGATTTGATATACTAGCCGAATGCCGTTTGGTGGATTCTTAATGATATCTGGATAAAACTCTTTGAATCACGCTTGGTTAGGTTTTTCACAAATGTTAATTATTTGTTTCCAGATAATACTCCTCAACCCATTTTGTTTCGTTGCCTATGCCCTTGCTTCGTGGAGCTTCTTTCGTGAACGAGTCGTGGCGGAGGAGCTAACTCTGCTCTCATTCTTCGGAGCGCAATATGTTGAGTATCAAAAAAGGGTTGGCACCGGCTTACCCCTAATCGACGGGTACATTTACTATTAAACAGACAATTAATTATGGCAAGACTGACTTAAATCTAATAAATGTGATGAATTCTGTATATTTTCAAAATAATTGTAGCTGTATTCTATAAATAAGTACAATCTTGTTTAAACATAATAGTATAGTCAGAAGTTAAAAACGAACACCAAGATATAAGAATACCATTTTAAGTATCTGTACTTTTATAAATATTATTTGTGTATTATTAATAACATAATTGTAATACTATATCAACTTGACTGCCATTGTGTTCCATATGTAGATAAATAACTAATTATTATATATTTAACTATATTAAAGTAAATATAATTCATATAATTCATTCATACTTATTTAATTTATATAAACTGACATGTGCATTTAGATTTGAATTGATTGTATGAGATCGCTAGTTACCTTTGATAAACAAAGATTAACACTGTGACATTATTGTAACTATATAAATAAATAAATAACTTAAGATTAATTTTGAATGTACTTATATGTATTTTTGTTGTATAGTATTTTAATTTATGTAATAAAGCTAACACTTTTTGATGTCTATATTGCGTAGACACAGATAAGCAGCTAGAAGTGTAAGCTTTGTAAATTGTGTTGTGCTGTGTATGCCTTGGATCGTTTAAAGTGGTTGTGAGCGAAACAAATATAGCATTAATCATAGAAAGACCTTAGTTCAGAAAAAGTGGTTATTCAATAATTTAATAATCTTTTTTTAACCTCAACTTTTCCTTTCTTCCTGTACACAGGCAAAAGTCTGTATCAAAGAAAGGTTATCTTTTTTTTAAATTGCTGCACAATATAATATATTTAATATAATATAGTGAGCAAGTATGAATTGTACATAATATTACTAGTCAACTAATGTTTTTTTTTTTAAACAATATCAATAACCTTGTATAAGTGATTTACTATCTGGCATTTAATATTTGATGTAGTAAGTGTGATAATATCTTTAAAAGAGTAACTTATGTAACTCTTTTAAAGTTTCCTTTTTAATGTTTCACCCAAACACATTGATGCTTTATTTTACAATACCTAGTCATTGTTGAACCAAAATATTCTATAATATGCATAAAGTATAGGTACACTCACGATATTGACGAAAGAAGTTTTCCTAAAAATGTTGACATGGTTGTTTATCTTAAGAAATATTTTATTTCAAACTTATATGTGTAAATTTAAAAGTTTTTTTTTTTTTTTTGTTATAGATTTTATTATTTTGAGTATAGTTTTATTTGACAATGTTGTAGCTGCTGCAAATGACATATTTTATGAAGAGTTCATAGTTCGGCAAGTAATGGTCATAAGCACAGAGCAGTACTTTTATACGGCAAATAATGAACTGCACTGAACAATGTTCACAATCTTGGAATCCTAAAAAGTGCACATAGCAGGTTTTGGTTTGACAACGACGATATGTAAGATTTCATATTTCTGATAGGGTCGCTCAGCGACGAAACTATCAAATTAATGTAGCCTCTAAACAGAACTACAATTGACATGTTTTTATAAGATTGGGGTGACTTTTTGCATTAATTTATTTTAAATAGATTCTAGCCGAAAGTCGATTTTGACCAAAGTAGTTAGATTGGTTTTGCAAAAATAGCGACTCCTCTTAAGCGTGAGCGTACAACGGTTATTCGAAACGTTCTTCGCTGAATGCTCGTTTCGCCGAAAAGGCATAATTTTAGTCCTGGCTTTTAAGCTCAAAGTATAAAAATAATCAAAACTCGTCCGGCAAACGAGAGGTCCCAGGTTCGAATCCTGGTCGGGTAATTTTTATTTATCACATTTTTCATTTATTTAAGAATAATTGAGCATTCTAAATGCAAAAAACATAAAAACATTATTAAGTTTCGACTTACCGTTGTACGCTGCTTAAGCGTTGGGTTCCTATAATTATTGATTAACGAATTACTCATTCATTATCATTAAACATTATATCATGTAAATATTGTTAAACGTTCGAAGTGCTTATTTTTATTTAACTTGCATTTAAAATGCTACTAATTATGAATAATAAACTGATTTACGTATAATTTATATGTTTTCTTTAAAAATAAATATTACTTTGTTCGCCCTTAGGTAAGTGATTCTAAAGCTTACCTAAAATCGTTTTCATAAAGGATGTCCCGTGCATTGCTCTTATGTCAAACACATAAGGTGTATTATCGCTCAAATCGCGGGACCACTTTCATGAAAAGGATTATACTCTTTATATACTTATTTTTCTATCATACAGGGTGTTCGGCGCAACGATGAACATACGAAAATGTGGGGGGGGGGGTCAGTTTACTAACTACTATTTTTGGATTGTTTCGCTTATGTACTTTGAAAACACGCCAAAAAAATTTTTTTCTAGTACAAGTCATTTTTTTTCTTTATTATAATAATTAAGGTAATTGGTAGGTCCTTTTAAAATTAAAAGATGCTCATTATACATTCTCTAACTCAAACATATAAAAAGGCCAAAAATAAATTTTGAAACTCAACTTCGCGTTGCATTTAAAAAAAAATAAGAGTGATAGATAACTTCTCTGAAAATCATATCTGAAGTGTGAGCTTTCTACGGATGTGTAGTTTGTTAAAATTACTTTTTCGTAATTAAGTTATAGGATGTGTTCTACTAAGGCGGATCATTTCGATGAAAATCAACTTGTGTTAAAAGTTAAATATTATGTAAAATTTATCAATCCAAAACTAAAATTAAGAGATGTCTTATTGCTGGGATGGTGACACAAAGCAGGTAGATGTTTTTCTTACATGAAGTAAGAAAGGGTGTGCCCCGGCCGGAATTGGCAGGAAGAGAGGTAGAGCGTCCGGCTTCAGCTATGGAGGCATCCGCGGGATGAGGAGCCTCCATCAGTCACTTGTCAGTCTCAAATTCTCAAATTCAGTCTCAAATTCGATACCCTTGTAGACCAACAACAACTTGACGCGAATAGCGACTTTGAAATTCAACATAAAATTTATCAATGTGATTGGTTAAAATTATTTAGAAACTCTGACATTGACAATATAATTAATATTTTTTATGAGATTTTAAATAAATTAATAGAAGAATATGTACCCCATTCAGAGGTCTCGGGCTCTCATCAGTATCCTGTGTGGTACAGTCGATCGCTTATCCGACTTATCAAGGAAAAAGCTAAATTTCACTCACTATGGAAGCGTTACAAAAATCCAACTGACTACTACTCCTTTTCGGTTCTCAGAGCTCGCCAAAAGAAATTACAATTAGATTGTTATGAAAATTATATTAATTGGTCACAAAACATAATAAAAACGTCTTCAAAGCATTTCTGGAAGCTTGTGAACTCGAGAAGGAAATGTAGCTCAGCTTATCCAGGGCACATGGACTACGGTGGTTCGAGTGTCAGCGGTGGATCAGAAATTTGCGCGGCCTTCAATGAGTTTTTTATGACAAACTTCAATGTACCTCTTAGTAACTACAATGATGCTCAAATTATCCCTCGTAATATAGAAACAGACTCTACAGGTACTATCATAATAGACTCCGATTACTGTGAAAAATTGCTGAAGGGATTGGACGTTACTAAAGGCCCCGGAAATGATAAATTGCCACCAATCTTATTCGTCAAATGCGCGGCTGCTCTGTCGTTCCCGGTTAGTTATATATTTAATCGGTGTTTTGCTGAAGGTTACTTTCCGCCACTTTGGAAAATAGCGCACATCACACCCATACATAAGAAAGGGCCCAAAACACGGATTGAAAATTATCGTCCTATTTCCAAATTAAACGTACTCAGTAAAGTTGCTGAGAGGATTGTCTATCATCAAATATATCCTATCGTTTATAGAGTGATCCCTACTGAACAACATGGGTTTATGAGGAATCGCTCCACTTGTACCAACCTTGCGGTTTTTACTAATCAAATTCTTTCTGATATGGAGGGTGGGGGGCAGATTGACGTGATCTACACTGATTTCGAAAAAGCATTCGACCGTGTGGATCACGTCATTCTTCTTCGCAAACTCCGTGAAATTGGTATTTGTGGTTCTTTGCTGAGGTGGGTTGAATCTTATTTGCGCAATCGCAGTCAGGCAGTTGTAGTGGGTGGATATTGCTCCAATTATATTTCTGTCCCGTCTGGTGTACCGCAGGGATCCATTTTGGGACCTTTGCTGTACTCAATTTATCTATACGACATTGGACAATCCATCCTATATGCTAAATTTATAATGTATGCTGATGACACCAAAATATTTATGAAAGTTAAGGACCATAGCGACAGCATCAGACTTCAGGATGACTTAAATCGCTTATCTGACTTCTATAAGCGTAATCGTATCAAAATCAACGTTAGTAAGTGCTCACACATCAGTTTTACCCGTAAGCGTAACCGTTTCTCAACCAGCTATTATTTCGATACTGTGGAAATCCCTAGAACAAATGTTGTACGCGATCTAGGAGTGCTTCTCGATGAAAAGCTTACCTTTAATGACCACGTTGCCTATATAGTAACTATAGCATACAAGACACTGGGTTTTGTATTAAGAAATACTGCTCCTTTTTCAGATACAATTTGTCTTAAAATATTATATTATTCTTTAGTTCGTAGCACGCTGGAATACTGCAGCTCTGTATGGAACACACAGTATATAATATATAATCATGCTATCGAACATATTCAGCAAAAATTCTTAAAGCATCTCAGCTACAGACTTTCACTGACTCATAAATTGTACCCAGAAGCTTGTAAGCAACACCGAATTCTATCTCTGGAATCCAGACGTACCCTGCTTGATATGATTTTCTTGTATAATATATGTAACGGTTTTATAGACAGCAATATACTTACTCGCCTCATCCTTACTCTGCGCACTCCTTCTGCAAGGACAAGACATACAACCCTCTTTTGTCTGCAACACACAAAAACTAACTACACACAGAATTCCATTATACACAGATTACAAAATACTTACAATAAGAAATTCGCCCAAGTCACTGATATTTTTCATAACGGTAAGGCTGAGTTCAAGCGAGAAATACAACAATTACTCATTAAGAGTTGATTAATATTCATTTGTAATCTAACAATGAGCATATTACATGAAATAAAATTACAACCACATACGCATATACACTACACTACACTCGCACTACACACACATATACTCTTAAACACACACACTATTGATTGACCTTTTTTATTTTTATTTTTCATGTTATTTTAATTTTTTGTAATAATTATTAATTTTTTTTTTGATCTTCTATGTTATCTATTGTAATTACATTTAAATTTAAGCATATATTAAATTTTCTGTATATATCATTTCTCATGTATTCTGCTATGCAATATATAAAAATTGTATGTCCGTAACTGGCTGTCAGTGTAACATTAAATGTAATTAATAAATATGTATAAGAGCTGTGGATATTGTGATAAATAAATAAATAAATAAAAATAAATAAAAAATAAATCCAAAACTAAAATTAAGAGATGTCTTATTGCTGGGATGGTGACACAAAGCAGGTAGATGTTTTTCTTACTCCTATAACATCCTTTTTTCAAGAAGGGCAAAGGGCAAGGAGGCTTGACAAATTATAAAAAAAAAAAATTTATAGTTTAACAAACAGTCTTAATTCTAGAAAACTTGGGGCAATTGTGTCATTATTTTTGACTTGTTATTATGGTTAAGGTTCCAAAGTTTAAATGAACAAAAATAATAAAAATAAGAAATGGTTACAGTTTGACCAAATTTCTAGGTTTTTCTTAAATGCCTATAATTTTCAAACTGTATCAGATAGATTTTTTTTTCCAGATTTTTCTCATGATGGTTGTAGTCCATCCTGTCACCCCGTTTCGGCTTGACGTTGAGTTCTGGGACACCCTGTATCTAGTAGTTTAGGCGGTTACATTTTTTGGAAATACATATTAATGAACTTGACTGTACCTTATCGAATCATGTTTTAAATATTATAATATTCGAAAGTTTACTCATGTCATAAATTAAATTATCGTTATTTAGGAAAATATTTAACTCTTACAATAATTTATATAAATTTTGCATACTTATAAGTAAACTGATATATTATTTTCATCGCCTAAGAAGTGTCGTCCTATGGTACAGTCACGTGCAATAACATGTACATACATCGCAACTTATTCGGTTGTGAAAAGGTTCAAATTCGTATGAAAATGTATACATCTTATTAGACGTGACTGTACAACCATGTCTAAATCTAAAGCATGTTAAAAACGAAACGAAATACGTTTTAACTACATTTTATCACGAATAATTTTATTTGGTTATGTCGAGATAGCGCACGAGTTCGCAGCTATATGACAAAACGCAACTTTTAAAGAAGGAAGTTCCTAAATGATACCTCATGATACCTAAAGTCTATTTTTAAATATCTAATGAGGT
The DNA here is from genome assembly GCA_944452665.1 of Stenoptilia bipunctidactyla. Lineage (NCBI taxonomy): Eukaryota > Metazoa > Arthropoda > Insecta > Lepidoptera > Pterophoridae > Stenoptilia > Stenoptilia bipunctidactyla. Next base: position 23,095,861 of record OX101729.1, on the reverse strand, counting down.
CAAATATAAATTAAATTAATTATCGCACGTTTACATTAACCAGGTTGGATACCAACAGTCTAGATTCAAATATGAACATATTCATGGTTGGATCGATACTGCAGTCATGTTTGGAACAGTTTTACGAAGTCCGTTTTCTGAACTTTGGAAGCAGTTTACCTATCAAATAGAACTAAACGGCATTAACAACGTTGTCAATATGCCTACCTTTTCGACGCCAACCTATCTATTTCGCGATGACTCTGTGTAGGTACACCAACATGTATACAGGGTTAATTTGACAACATCTACCAAATTTTTTTTCGTACCTCTTGACAATAAGTGCCATTACATCGAGCAGGTAAGATACCGACATGTTCGCACGCGAAAGAAACCGGCCGGCGGCGCCGTCGCAAACCCGGAAACACTTGTCTGTTGCCATGACCTTCAGTCGCTCGCGCATCCTCGGCGGAAGTGCACGCGCAGCTTGCGTAACGCAGCTGCGTTCGCGAGAGCCCGCGAAACCTGCGCCGCATGTGTTTATTAGACAGTGAGTCGTCGCTAACTATCGATAATGTTTACAAATAGGGAATCGTTTATCAGAACGAAGCTCGAAGCCTTTCTTATTTAAAAAACCAAATAGTGTGTGAATTTGACAAAGTGACACTGCAGTGCTAAATAAAGCCCATGAAAATGTGTTAAAACGTGCTAGACTCTGCCTGGAGAAAAATGGTATGCATTTTGATCACTTACTCAATAACTTAACGTGAAACTCATTCGTAATAATTGTGAAAATAATGTTGATTAGAGCTTTAATTAATGTACATAAGTTTATTCAATCTTTTTAAATACGCCGAATTGCAAAATGCTTCTTCTTTCTATCTATTTTGCATTCACTTAAAAGTATTATGTTAAATTTTCTCACATTAAATCCCTCAAACCTTTTGCAATTTGCTGGTTCTAAGCCTGTAAAAGTATGAAGAAAAGATTGTACGTAACTTATGTAGGTAACTTTTTTTATTGCCTGTAGGTATACATAACTTCTGAACTCAAAGTGTGCCCTTGCAACCTCATATCGTTAACATGTTTTGTCGCGCGACAAAACATCTTGTAGTACTACGTCTTCGTAGTATTATTAAACGTAATCAATAAAGTGCCGCGTCATAGTATCGTATTGTGTGTAGGGCGTTCATCAATAACGACTATTCGTGAAACAAATCAAGGTGCCATATCTTTACTTTTTTCTACTGAGCGATACTAAAATAAAAATGCAGGTTATTCGTATTATATCAAATTACGTCATATTTAAATTTGGCAAGTGCCTACAAAACAACCCTGTATATGCATAGCTGATAATATACGTAAGCAAGGAGGGGATAGAGTCATATCGATTAAATAAAATTACATATATGTTAAAATTTAAGTTGGTCTTTGATATAAATAAACACTGCTACCATATATAATGGCAACTTGTTTAATTTTATAAACATTTTTAGTAAAGAAAATAAGTACCTATTCATTATCAAAGACCAATCAACGTGTAAACTTATTGCTAAAAAGTAAGACGCTCCACGCCTTGTAAAATTCGTAATAACTCATCGGTATCAGATGAGTTATTATGAATGAAACAAGAATCATCAATATCGATTTATAATATTCAGATTCAGATTTCAGTGGGGATGAAATCGGCTATTACTCTACACACGTCTCTGCTAGTGAGTACGAAATCGACCGTGCAACAGACTGCTCGTTGTTCCGAGATGCCGCCGACACTCACAACACAAACAGCAGAAAATAGGCATTGTTTTGGCACTTACTACGGTGCCATCTAACCAGAGACGAAAAAGGAAGAACTGGGTTAAAAACTGGTTGATGAAACTTCAGAACTTAGCCACATGAACGTGATGAGACATTTAGAAGCAGATGACTTTAGAAACTTTTTAAGGATGGATTTTAAGTGTTTTGAAGAGCTCCTTAATATGGTGACACCATTAATACAGAAACAGGATACCGTAATGCGAGAATCCATAAGTCCCAGAGAACGACTTACAGTTACTTTACGTTTCCTAGCAACTGGACAAAGCTATGAAGATTTAACATTCAGTGCCGTAATATCGCCGCAACTTATGTCCATAATGATTCCAGAGACATGTTCTGCTATCTTTAAATGTTTGAAACACTTAATTCAGGTAAGTAGACTGAATTATTATAGAATAATTAAAGCTGCGGATACACGACGACACCTGACACTTGACACTCAGTGTATACACCGAGTGTCCGTGTGTGTCATGTTCCGCGACACTCGGTTGCAGCTCTAGGGGCGCTCTAGCTTAGTGTCGCTCTAGCTGCCGTGTAGACGCGACGAGCGCAGTGTCTGAGAGCAGTGTCGCGGTTTTCGGTCGTGCGCGAAACTTTTAGCTAGAGCAACATGACGGCGGCACGCGCGTGCATTTTAAATTTGTAATATCTTCGGAAATATTCACTTAAATTACATGCTGTAAAAAGCATATTGATCTATAATAAATGCACAATTTATAAAAGGTACTTAATTGGATAAGAATGAATGCTGTATTGTTTAAAATCACTTCGTAAATAACCATTTTTTAGTAAAGGATAAAAATGGTTATGGTGGGTTATCCCTAAGAGATAGACATATACCATCGCGAACTTTTTGGTTGAACTTTTTAAGGTGGACAATACTGTAGTACATCATTTTGGTCTATCTCGTAGGGTTCAGCCAGCGTTTGCAATATAAGCGCAAAAGAACGTGCTTATTTACGACATCACATTAGAAACATCTAATAAGTGTTTCTCTACTATATTATGCATGTTTTATACATAATAACCTTCCTTAAAAATCATTCTATCCATAAAAAAAAACCGCATCAAAATCCGTTGCATAACAACGGTTGCAGTACAAGTACAAGTAATATCGAAACTTATTCATTGACTGATATTCACGATATTGAAATAACGCAAGAGCAAGTTTTGAAGCTCCTCACTGCCCTGGACCTCAAGAAATCGGCGGGGCCGGACTCTATACCTCCCGTTTTCGCAGTCAACTGTGCTAGTAGTTTGGCGCTCCCCCTGACTTTGCTCTACACACGATCTCTACAGCTTGGCTGTGTACCATTAATTTGGAAAAAAGCATTTATAACGCCCATTCATAAGAAGGGATCCAAATCTGAGGTCTGCAACTTTCGCCCTGTATCAAAGCTTTGCATTTTCTCCAAATTACTGGAAAAAATCGTATATATCCAGTTGTACGCGTCACTTAAACACGTATTTATAGGGGAGCAACACGGTTTTATGTCGGGTAGATCGACGGAAACGAATCTTCTGGTGTGTACGGAGTACCTGTCTAAGCATATGTCGGCGCCTGCCCAGGTAGACGTTATTTACACCGACTATTCGAAGTGCTTCGATCGCATTGATCATCCAATCCTTCTCAGCAAGCTACAAAGTGCTGGCATCAGAGGTAATCTGCTCCGTTGGTTTTCCTCATACGTGGAGAATCGTAGTCAAGTTGTTGTCCTTAATGGGTATCAATCTCAAGCCAAACATGTCCCCTCTGGGGTGCCGCAAGGGTCTTTACTGGGGCCGTTACTGTTTTTGATATTTATCAATGATATCCACAAATGTTTTTCCCATGCTAAGATAATACTTTATGCGGACGACATGAAAATACTTTCAAAAATTAATAACTTTACTGACTGCATTATGTTGCAAAATGACTTGAATAATTTCGCCAGATACTGTTTATCCAATAGACTTGACTTAAATGTAAACAAGTGCTTTGTGTGTTCTTTTACCCGAAAGAAACACAAATTCACATATAATTATAAGATAAATGACGTGACTATATCCAGAACTGACTCGATGGTTGATTTAGGAGTAACATTTGACTCAAAATTAATATTTGACAAGCATATTGACAAAGTTATTAAAAATCGACCAGAGCACTTGGGTTCGTTCTCAGACTATCATCCGAGTTCAATAATATAAAAACCTTGAAAATACTTTACTGCGCTTATGTTCGGAGCCATCTTGAGTATTCATCATCTGTGTGGAACCCGTTATATAAAGAGTTTATTGAGAGAATAGAGCGTATACAACGAAAATTTGTACGTTTTCTACAGTACAAGTGTGGAGTGTTTGATAATGATTATCTGTCCAGATGTAGGCGACATCATTTGCTTCCACTTAGTGAGCGGAGGCGGATAGCAGACGTGTGCAGCGTAATCAAAATTATGAATGGTAAAATCGACGTCCCGGAGCTCCTGTCTATGGTTGGTATTTGCTCTCACACCAAATCCCTTAGAAACCCTACTCTCCTAAATGTACCTTTTGCAAATACTAACTATAGACGGAACTCTTTTATTGCAAGATCTTGTGGCTTCGTTAACGACGCAATCCGGAGGTTAGACAATCTGGATGTGTTTTGCTCTGGTGTCCCGGCTATTAGAGCGGCTTTATCAGCTGAAGTCTTTTTAAATAAATTTTTTTTTAAACTAAAAAATAATATTTTACATCTTAACTTCTTTTTTTATTATCTCTGTTATGTTTTTTTTTTGTTGTTATTATTAATTTATTTTAGTGTCGACCCTATGTAGTTCTTTTTTTTATTTCTTATCCGTGTTTATATTTTCTTCGTGCTGTCTATGTATTTGCTTATTCCTTATTAATTTATATTTGTTATCACTTATCTGTGAAAACTGTTAAATGGCCTTCTTCTATTTTATTGCCTTATCTATGTATAAATATTTAGCTGTAAGTTTTCCTGTAATAAATAAATAAATAAATAAATAATTTTAAAGATCTAAGCATACATAGGTACAGATACCTACGGGTGCAATTGATAACCTCCTTTTTAAAAGTCGGTTAATAAGAACGCATTTATTCAGCGGGCGTGCCATTTCATTTGAAATTTGAAAATGGAATACATTTTTTGCAACTTATGTCATATTTTAAATAAAATGTGCCTTTTCATAAATGCAAACGATATTTTGACCAGGTTCGATTCCCGGTTATGTAAAATTAATAGTAGATATTCATTTCTTAATTTTAACTAAGTCCGTAAATATCGATTCATGGCGATGGAATGTCTGACACTGAATTGCGCATCGCTCCGTGTAGACGGCCAATACACTTCGACCGCGACACTCGATCTCAGAACTAGTGTCGACACTAAAAATTGCTCACCGTGTGGACGCGTCTGACACTTGTGTCGACACTAGTGTCGGTGTCGGTGTCACCGTGTATCGGTACCTTAAAACATCCAATTAAAAGCATTATTTTATTTATTTATATTAAGCAAAAAAAATACAAAGTAAGTAAGTAATATTATTTATTTGGTTTATTATCAAAGATCAAAAAGTCCTTCATGTCTGTGCCAGTTCCTCTTTGAACTGTTGTGTCACTAAATGTACAGTTTGGAAATTCAGTGGTAAGATCTAATGTCGGTCGACGATGAAAGGGTCGAGTTAGGAATGGTAGGATTTATTTATTCTGTGGAAGGTTGTTCAAATGTATATTGTGGGATAGACTGTGGAAATGGTTGTACAGTGGAGATATTCTGTGGAGATGCTTGAGGGGATTGTGATATTATATAATGTTGGAGTGGTTGAGGAGAAGGTTGTACCCTATGCTGTGGAGGTGTTTGAGGGGATTGTAGCATAATATATTGTGTAAATGGTTGAGGGGATGGTTGTACCGCATATTGTGGAGATGGTTGAGGGGATGACTGCGTAGAAATCAATCCTGATTTCGCTACACACGTACTGACAACGCTCCCTAGACGATAATTGTCCCTAAATCATGAGCTCGCTCGGAGCGATTTAGGGACGATAAAAATCGGGTAGGATTTGCCTACACACGAGACGATTTATGATACGATCTAGGGTCCTTCCCACCACTGTCCCGATATTGCCAGTGATTTTAGGGTCGTGTGTAGAGATGGGTTTATGCCCTGGCGTTTTTGGCGCATTGAGTAAATGCCTGATAAATGTCCGTAAATGCCGAGTAAATGTCTTTTGTCTGGGCATAAACTTAAACAGATTTTTTTTATTTATTTATTATCGTATCTTATATCTAAGTATAAAAAAAAAAAAAATTCATTAAAAACATATTTTATTTTAACTAATATACTGCAATAAACCTTAACATTTTACCAAAATCGATTGGTTAAAATTATAACTTGGTTTGAAAGAACAACGGGGGTAGCTGGTAGTCCATTGAAAAGTTACATTTGGGGTTGCGTTTTTCAGAGGACGCAATTTTATTTTTTTGATGTGTAGGGGTCAGTGTAAAGCTAAAACCAAGTTTGTGGGGTCGCTTCTCTTGTCCTACGGCCGCCATCTTGAAAATAGGGGTTGAAATTGTTTTAACGATATATCTCTTGAACTATTTATCTGATAAAAAAATATATTAACATTTTTTGTTGCAAATTAAATCCTCTACAACTTTAGTCAAGTAACTTTTTGTCGTAGAACTATAAATAAAAAAGTTATAAGCGAAAATGTTTAGAAATTCGAGAAAATAATTTATATTTTTTGATATAACTTTTTTTATCATTTTACGAAAAAATTATATCAGACCATTTTTTTAGATCGTTTTTTGAGGAACAACTTTTATAAGCAAAATTTTTTCATTAAGTCAATAGTTATGGTTTTACAGCGCTTTACAATTTTTACGAACTGTTTCGGAAGTTACTGTACATATTGCGTGTTATTGTTATTACGTGGACAATCGAACCAGCAGCAGCAGCTCCAGTGGTTTATCGTCAGTTTCAGAAGCTCCAGAGCCAGACTTCGATTTTGCGAACAATTGTTTCATCTGTGCCAAAGCGGTTCAGGATCCAAGTAATTCGCGTACAAGCCGACAAGCGAGGGTTTGTGTTGTACGTAATGGGAGTACAAAAACAAGTATTATGGACGTTGCAATGAATATTACTAATCGCATAGCTAATTTTTTAACTTTCTTCTATGCTGGACTGGGAGCGAAAGAAAAACATAGAATGTGCCAGCTACTTCTCTTCCCGGGCAAACTGTACGAGTCAGTTAAGAGACGGAGGTTTTATTGGCGTTTTTGCGGGCGATAGGCTGACCCCCTGTCATTGCAATAGTCTCTCTCCATCATAATAGTACCGCCAAATTTGTCAAACGTGACATCACATGGTTTTATAGCCTCTGGTGTTCTGCCTACCCCATTAGGGATACAGGTGTGAAGTTATGTATTATGTATATGTATGTATGCATAGCTAATATTCCCAGCTTAGTGGAAGTTGGAGCAAAGTATTTTCTACCTGGACAGTATTCTCGGTAACGGCCATCAGATTACAATTATTTTAAAAATCAATAATTGTAATAATCAATTATTTATAATAAAAAAATTATAATAACAAAATAAAATTAAGTTATGTATATAATATAATATTATTTATGTTTGTTATATTTAGTGTACATACTGAAATATTATTTTTTATCAAATTCTCCATTCTTCAGGTCTGCTGGAAGATATTTCTATAGAAATAAGCTGTACCTTTGTACAAATCTTTTTTTGCTAAGTTTATAAAATGTATTTTTTTTTAAGTGTGTACATAAATTGTGAAATAAATAAATAAAAACAAAAAAAAAACAATTACTGATGACAAATTATTAAGTACTTAGTACCTACACACGTATAATATAAGTCTAGTTAAGAGTACTGAAAAATAGTAAAGAAAGAAAGAAAGAAAATATTTATTTAAGTAACTATCGCAATTTCCACAATTAAAACATATCTTATATATATAGCCTAGTTCTTATTATACATAAAAAAGAACGATAGTTAAAAAAAAAGGAATCAGACTCAGCTTAATGTCGATTGATCCAGTAGGAACCTCGACGCTGGTTTTCAGTCCGTCCCTCTGTCCCCTAGGTGTTCGGGGAGAGGAAAAATGTACTGGGATAGTCCCACCCTAAAACACTAAAATTTATACAAAACACAAAAAAAAAGAAATGAAAAAGCATTATAAGCTGGGATACAAAAAAAAAATATATATATATATAGTATGTGGCACGGCAGAAAAATAGTAATATACATAGGTACCTATAAAAATAATAATATCTACATATTAATATTAAACATATAAGCAGATATAAAATAAATACACAATACAAACATATTACCAAACTAGATATTAACGGAGTCATTGTAATGTCTGAAGATATTTTTTAAATTTAATTTTAAAAGTTTGACGACTTTTTGAATGTCTAATGGGGGGTGGCAGATCGTTCCAGCATTTGCTAGCTTGGTAACGGAAACTACCTCTAAACGCCATGGTCCTGTGGCGGCGTCTGTGGCGTGGTATAGCTAATCTGTACAGAGAGGCTCTCGTGTTAAAACGGTTTTGTGATGAGAACCAGTCCAATTTCGAAAAAAGATAGTCGGGTGACTTGTGAGTCACAACGTCATATAAAAGACAGGCGAGATGTAACAGCTGCCGATTTTTTATGCGAAGTGACCCTGCTTGATTTATAAAAGGTGTAACATGTGATCTAGGAGGTATTTTATAGCAGAACCTAGCACATGCATTTAGTACTCTCTGTAATATTTTTTGGGTTTTGCTGTACAGTCGTGGCCCAGTAACAACATCGGCGTAATTTAACTTAGACAGTACAAGAGTTTCACAAAGACGTTCACGCAGCTTTACACTTAGGAGATCTCGAACTTTGTACAGTATCCTTAGACGGTAAAAACAGTTTTTCGCTATACCAGCCACATGTTTCTCAAATCTAAGTTGTGAGTCGACTCTTACTCCCAGATTCCGAGCTTCCTCTACTATATCGATCGGGTTCCCTTGAACAGATATGATTGGCTTACAACTGTGAATTTCATAGAGTAGTTTTTGAGAACCCAATATCAGAAGTTTTGATTTTGATGGGTTCAAAACCAAACAATTTCTCTGGGCCCAACAATTAATATTAAGGAGGTCCAGATTGAGATGATTTACTTTTTCTGCGATGTTGGTAGAGTTGCAGCAGGTGTAAATTTGTAAATCATCAGCATACATATGATAATTGCAAAAACGTATTTCTTTTGTAATGTCAGTACTATATAGTATGAACAATATTGGTCCAAGAATTGAGCCCTGAGGAATACCGCGCGTAACATGCCTCCTCTCTGACCTCCTCACACCTCCGCCTTCACATGTTACTTCGACTAATTGAGATCGACCTGTAAGGTAGCTAGCAAACCACCTGCAAGTTCTGTTATCAAATCCGTAGAATGCTAACTTAGAAATCAATAAGTCAATATTGATCGAGTCAAAAGCGCGGGAAAAATCTAAGAGAGCAAGAAGAGTCCCTGAACCTTGATCTTGTGCACATAGGATGTTATCTATCACATCTAACAATGCTGTGGTCGTGCTTCGACCCTTCCGAAATCCAGATTGTAAGGAAGGAAGTATTTTGTTACACTCCAGGTAGGTTATGAGTTGTAAGTAAACTACCTTTTCGAGTATCTTGGACAGGAAACATAACATGTTAATAGGTCTTATATCTTGCAAATTCATGGGATTGGTAACCTTAGGAAGTGATATTACTTTAGCGGTTTTCCAAACCAGTGGAAATGTACCACTCTCTATAGACCGATTTATAATTTTAGTGATGACGCCTAATGTTCTTGGCAGAGTCAAAAGGACCATATCCCTAGATATTTCATCTATCCCTTGGGCATTGGATGTAATCTGGGTAACAATTTTGCCAATTAACATTTCTGATACCGTATGCAATGTAAAAGTCGAGGTGCTATATCTATGAAATTCATAATAGGTTAACTGCGATAAGGAGACCTCTGTATTGCCAGGGATATTGAGAAAGTGGTTATTTAAAATATCAGGATCATTTAAACCAGCAGGCAAATCGTTATTACGTGCCTGACCTCTCAAGATGGTATTACGCAGACCCGTCCACAAAGCCTTAGAATTATTAATATTTTGATTGAATTTGGCGTCAAAGTATGCTCGTTTTTCACTTAATAGTGAAGTTGAAACTAATTGTTTTAATTCTTTGTAGTAAAGTTTGTGCGCGTCGTTTCTAGTTCTACGATACTTTGTCAATGCGTTGTCTCGGAGCTTCATCATAAAACGAACGTTACTGGTAATCCATGGGTCAGAGAGCTTTTTTCGGTACATGGACTTTTTCGGAGCTAGTGTATCGAAAATGTGAAGAATTAAAAAATTAAAGTTACTTACCATTCTATTCACGTCAGTCTCAGTTGTCAAAACCTCCCAATCGAATCCCTCCACAGCATTGTTAAGCACTTCCAAATCGATATTTTTAAGCGGCCTGCTCACAATCCAACGCGGCTTACATTTCTCTATTTTCAAATTTATTGTAACGTCCAAGATAGCATGTCTAGAGCCAGATATAAATGTGTTTTGAACATAGGATGTGTTTGATTAAGATTTCGGAGCGCTGTAAAACCTCAACTATTGACTTAATGAAAAAATGTTGCTTATAAAAGTTGTTTCTCAAAAAACGATCCACAAAAATGGTCTGATATAATTTTTTGATATAATGATAAAAAAAAGTTATATCAAAAAATTTTAATTATTTTCTCGAATTTCTAAACATATTCGCTTATAACTTTTTTATTTATAGTTCTACGTCAAAAAGTTATTTAACCAAAGTTGTAGAGGATTTAATTTGCAACAAAATATGTTAATAATTTTTTTTATCAGATAAAGATATAAGAGAGCTTAAGAGATATATCGTAAAAACCATTTCAACCCCTATTTTCAAGATGGCAGCCGTAGGACAAGGGTGGCGACCCCACAAACTTGGTTTTAGCTTTACACTGACCCCCCCTACACATCAAAAAAATAAAAATGCGTCCTCTGAAAAACGCAAGGTTAGGCCTAAAAAATGTTTCAATGAACTATGGAGTTTACTGTTGAAGCGGGAGGAGGAGTAACACTGTGATTATTTAATGACTGATTATTTGATTAAAGTTTTGATTTACAAAATACTTAAAGTTTCATTTCTATTCAAGTTCCTGCTTAATTTTTTACAAAATTAAGTTGTTTGTTTTTGTGCCTAGTGATCGGGCATTTATTTGGACGTAAACTCATTTATGCCCATAGTTTATGCCCATTGTGTCCATATTTGTTTATGCCCCCGACCCATCACTAGTCGTGTGTAGTTGCTTTTATATCTTACAAGACCCGACTGGCAACACCAATAGTCATAATATGTCGATGGCTTAAGGACTAGCATCCAAGCCGAAAAAAAATTAAAAAAAAAATTTGTCAATCAATCAATCTATCAACGAATTGTTTGTTGCCGTCTGCTGTTTTGTGCTTTTTGTTTGCTTGAATAAGTGAGGTTAAAAATAATAAAATAAAATACAGCCGACATGGCTAAGCATCATCCAGATCTTATATTTTGCCGCAAACAGCCAGGAGTTGGTAAGAACAGTTCCTGTTCTTATTTATTTATTTTTAATTCAGCCTCTGTAAAATATAACAATGAGTTTAATTTTTGCAGCTATTGGTCGTCTGTGTGAGAAGGACGATGGGAAATGTGTTATCTGCGATTCATACGTCCGACCGTGTACATTAGTGCGTATATGTGATGAATGCAACTATGGTTCATATCAAGGTCGCTGTGTGATTTGTGGTGGACCCGGCGTTTCAGATGCTTATTACTGCAAAGAATGTACAATGCAAGAAAAAGATGTAAGTTTTAAAGAAATATCGGCTTTCTTGACAAGAGTATGACATACTATGAATGATTTCATAACATTGAAACTACCGTCAAAGCAAAATATAACCTAGTAGATTTCGACTAAACACTGAAAAAAGTCCAAAGATAGTAGCTTCCAAAGTGCCATTGAGAATGATTACTTAGAAGGCTTATAAGTTAGCTAGCCAGTCTTAGTTAATGTTTATCCCAATGCAGTTTTCAAATTAATCAAGTTTCAATGAATATTTAAATGATTTATAAACCCATATTTATTCATTCTTATTATGCTCAACCATATATAATATTTTAAACATGCAATTATACATGCATCCCTGGAAATTGGAGGGCTAGTGATGTGAGCTTAATTGCAAACATTGAAATTATGAAGTTGTTAACTACTGCACAACTGTGTACTGCAAAAAATACTTTATCTGGCCTTATTGTACAATGATATAGCTTGAAAAGACATTTTTTCAAATAAATAAAAATATAAACTTGTTATCTTAATAATTAAAAGCATATCTGTGTATGGTCTATTATGGGCATTTTGTATCAATTATTTGCCAAAAGTTAAAAACTCACTAGCGTTGGATAATACAAATGCAGTAGTTTAGATAGCTAATCTTAATAGAATAAAACAACAAATGTAATGACTGACTATTTAAAAAGCAATGTAATATAAATATACAAAAAAATCTTAAAATAACTGACAATTAAAAGTTAAATATGAAATAGAAATAGAAATTAAATTAAAATTAAATGATTTGTTTAGTAATAGAAATAATACTTAATGTAATGAAATGGAAAAAAAAAACCTTTGTTATCACTTTATTTTGTACACATTAATGAACTGTCTCGGAAGAGCGAACTCACCTGGCACAGGCATTATTTGCCTAAGGTGACTTCGACAACTGTAATATGAAGTGTAACACTTTAAAGAAATAAATTATTCTTATTCTTAATGTTTTTGTGTAGTTTTTTTATCTATTGTAGCCATTAAACATACTTAATATTGATTTCTTTATTTTCAGAGAGATGGATGTCCAAAGATTGTCAACTTGGGTAGCTCAAAGACTGATCTGTTCTACGAAAGAAAAAAATATGGCTTTAAAAAACATTAACTAAGATTTAAAATTGATATGGTAAAACAGGTGTTGATTTTGCAACAATATAAAAAACAACCAAAAAATAGCCTTTGGATTTATTTCAGTAGTTTTGCTTGGACATTCTTATGTCTTCTTGTAATTTGTTTTGAACCAATAGTTTTTAAGAACTAACATTATAATCTCAGAAATATCTGAAGCAAAACTTGTAAGTAAATAATAAAAAGTTAAGCTGCTATAATTTTTTTATTTATTGTTATTTTCTGATATTTAACCACTGCACATGGCTATTTAGTCATTGTATAAAAACACTTCTATTCTTTTATTACTTAAATTATTATCATTAAAACTGTTACAAAAAAAAAACATACAGACAAATTGAAAACCTCCTGAAAAGTTGGTTGAAAAGGTAAGTGTGTACTAAATAAAATTTACCTTTGTTTTGGATACATTTTCGCATTGTTCAGTGAAGCCAGTTTTTACTGCACGATTATCCTGAGTTTATATCCATCAGTAGACACAATTGGATTGGGCTCACCGTATACAAAGCTTTTCATGTGCCACCACACATAAAAATCCATGTGGTATACGTCCGGACTTCTGACTGGCCAAGGTGAAGATCCTCCTCGTCCTATCTTGTTCTCTCACACTCCTACGAAGATGTGCAGGGTGGCCATCATGTTGGAACCACATGTCCACAATAAGGGCCAGTGGTAAATCTTCCAGGATTTTCTCCTCTCAGGAAGTGTTCATGGTGCTCCCCATTCAAATTATAGGGTAGAAAGTAGGGTCCAATCAAATGATTGGAAATGATGTCCATCTACACGTTCACAATAAATCTTCGTAGTGGCCTTCGTTTATTTCATTTTCCTGTGCTAAAGAATGGATTAGGCTCAATAAGAATAATTCTTTTTACGTCCACTATAGCTTATGAAACTAAGATTATTCCAATGAATTTAAACTAAAGCCTAGATTGTTATACCTTGTTGGGTATCTGACAAAACGTAGATGTTTTTAAGCACGTCTGCCGAACGTCTGCCATAGGTAATAACTATTTTTGATATTCTTAAAAGAAAAGTAAAGTAAAAAAATTTTCATTGTTTGAACTTTGTAGAATTTTTGTTACTAAGATCATACAGCATCCTTATCTGCATGTAAGAAATGAATAATAATACTAAAAAGCGCGCCAATTTCAAAATATGACATTTAAGGGTAAAAAAAATCTGCAATTTCTGTTAAAAAAATTAAAAGCCTCGTCTTGAAAACAGTTAGGTTTGGGGTAGGGTGTTTCATATTTGGCGTTTTTGTGGGCAATATGCTGACCCCCTGTCACTACAATAAGTAGTCTCTCTTCATAATTATTCCTAATACCTCCGAATTTGTCAAACGTGACATCAGATAGTTTTATAGCCTCTGGTGTTCTGCCTACCCCATAAAGGATACAGGCATGAACTTATGTATGTATGTATAATCTTGTATGTCCTAAACCATTTGCAAACTCACCATCGAAGTGATGCTTAAGTTAACAAAATGAAACCCCTTATCTCTTTTATATAGCAAAATTGCAGGAAAACGCATGTTCATTTTAAATCCGTAGGTTTCGACTTGAGCCGTAAAAAATCTGCTGGACGAAGGGCTACTGCAAAACGAATGGTTTAATTGGCAATATTACACGATAAGTGGGTTGTCGATTGAAATATGTCATACTCCTGAGACATCACTAAAAATTCTATGGATTGTAATCCTGTAGTCTCTTCATAGGCATGACAACCTTGGGAAGAGATAGGATGGTGTCTATCGAGCAGTAAATACCACACGCCAAGTAGGTACAAATGTAAAGAAAAAAGGTTTATTTATTTATTTACACTTCAGTTTACATTACAGGTAGGTACCGTAAAAGAAAGAAAAATTCAGTTTTATTATGATTTACAACCTGCCAGTATTATCGCTGAAGACCGATTTCTTCCAGACAACCATGAATGAATTTCAACATAGGTACTATTATTTAATTTAATTTAGTAATTAGTTTAATTAGCTGATAGGTTTTTAAGTAAGAGTATCCAGACGGACGCTGCTAAAGCATGAATTTATATAAAAATAGGAGGGACATACTTCCTAAGCATAAAAGCAAAATGTTGTCTTATGTTTTCGCGATTATCATTATCTTAAATAAAACACATTTTAACCGAATTAATCGAGTAAGTATAATTATATTTTACCGAAACTTCGCGATGAAATGTAAAATATACGCGATAAATCCGCTAAATGCATTTTATTTCTGCATAAGGTCACCTAGAGTGAACTTATTTTTAATTCAATTCTAGTAATAAACATCTGGCAACATTTATCAGGAAAACACTTTTTTAGTTCGATATTCGCGGCACATAAGTAGGTAAGTACCTATTTTCTAAACAATGCATAGGTAACCCAAACATTCAGTTATTAACTGCGTGTGAGCATTGTTTCAAAATGGGTTCGGCCACGTTGATGGTTTTTCTTTTGGATAACATAGCCGGTGAGTTTTATATTCTAATTAAATACACATAACTTGTACGAAAGACAGCCATTCCTATCGCCATCTAAGATTTACAATTAAACTGTCCAAAAATTTAAACAGTTCACTTCTCATTAACATCAATGAAAAAAACTACTTCACATGTAGGCGTACACTTATGGAGGCCACTCTTATGATAAATATTGTGTTTTACTAGCAAAATGAATTGTGGAATGTTTCTCATTTTCAATACTCTTCAAAAGAGTTCCAAACAGCGTTCTTTTTCATAATATACTCTCAAAAATATACTCTCCAGTGATTAAGTAAGGTGGTATTGCTTTCCAGTGAAAAGAATATTGTTGAATTTGGACAATGCTCCCTTATAAACAAAGTGAAATCTACTTAAGTCCTCCCACAAACAGCGAGTTTATCAGCCTCTGAATTGCCTAGCAAGCCAATCTGAACTGGATACTAAAACAATGAACAGCTGTCTACGGTGTTTTTAATCTGAAACGTTTGATTTTGCGTTTCACTAATATCGCCTCAATCTATTCCGCAGGTTTCAGCGAGTTGTTAAATGTAACATTTGATAACCTGCATAAGGACAATCCTGAGGAGTCTTACATTCAATCCGACTTCTGTGATCCTACTGTAGCGGAGCCTATTCTACACATCGTCGATAAGCAACTCCACGATCACGAGAACAAAAAGAAACATGGCTTTTATGCTCCGCTGGACATTACAGAATCCACCGACGACAGCAAATTCAACTCCTTGTCTTTCGAAGTCAGTAACGAAAAAGGTTACGTTGAACCAAAAGACATTACTGAAGATGATATTATTACTAGAAATCTTGATCGACTTTTGAGGCTTAACCCAGAAAAATTGGCAGCTGATTCGGTACCAAAATCTAATATCTCAACCACAATAGTTGGACAAATTTCCCCTAGAAGAGTATTTTCGAAGAGCGCACCATTTTTGGTAGCTATCTTTGAATCTTTATCGAATGTCACAGCACAGACTTGCGCCGGCGCTCTACTCTCGCCTGTTTGGGTGTTGACTACTTCTAATTGCATCGAAGTGCTGGAAGACGTCGACCTCACCTCGTAAGTAGAATAGTACAATAAAATATGACTAATTATCTAAGGGCGGCTTGCGCATCGTCGTTAAATACAGTTTAAGAGCGACGTAAACGCATTTAGTCTGCTAACTATAATTAGCGTCTTGCACAACAAAAATTTAGGCACTAATCACGTTTAACGAACTGTCAAACCTTTTTTATTGTATTAGGCTAAACATATTTAGCAAGATAAACTCATTTAACTAAATTCTGTTTAGACCAAATGTTACGCAAGCCGCCCTAAATGTGGTGAAATGGGGGGAGGGTACGCCAGTAGAGTTTCCGGGTTCGAAAATACAGATGGCAGATTCGACCGCAATGTATTTTATTATAATTAGATATCATGTTTAATAGTAGAAGCTGCTTTATTTATCAAAAGTTCTGGGTTCGATTCCCGAGCTGATTAGAGATTAGATTTATTTAAAACCAGTAGTAGAGTAGATTAATTTTAAACCAGTAGAGTTTGCGAACACTTAATAATAACAATAACTATGTCAAGCTATGTCCACAAAACTATATAACCACCTGCCGCAAAAAATAAAAAAACGAAAATAGCGATAAAATGTTTTTATCAGCTCTAAAACAATTCCTGATAAAGAAATGCTATTACAGTGTTAACGAATTCTTAAATGACAAATTCTAAAATTCTTAAATAAATATAAATACTAAGCTATACTATTATATTTTAACAAACTCAAATCAATCAAATACAATTACAGTAGGTACTTTAATATAATAATCAAATCGATAAAAAGGTAAACCTAACTACACTCGCGTTTATCTTATAAACGCTAAGACAGTTTTCCCTTACATAGTTAAATAATTTTAAATTTCTTCAATAATTCACATTCAAGCTCGAATCATTTATTTTAATTTTTAATTTCAATTTTAATATCCAACAATGAATAATAATAACATTATGAATATATTATCAAATTGAAGTTTAATTAAATGTTAATTGTAAAAATTCAATAATGATTTATTTACAACAAAAAATAAATACATGAGCACAAATATGCAATAACTTATATTAGGTATATATTAAAGATAATATTACTTTAATATAATATCAATAAATATAATACATATTAGGATTAATCTACAATATCTATTAAACAAAAATCCCCAGTTTGCTTTTGTGTGTACTTTTTTTTTTCATTTGCTCATTTAAAATTTTGACTGTTTATTTAACAAGATTAAATAAATACCAAAGGAATCCTCCTCTCTCATTGCCATGCCTAAACTAGGTTCATAATTTTACATGTTACATAAACTCCACAAATTGTATTTTTTACCATCTGTATAATTATGGAAAGCAATTAATAAATATGAAAAAATATGAAAAACTTCTTTGTTTCCATTGGAGAGCCTGACACCAGTGAACAGAGTTCCATGCGTCAACGCCGATAAGTTTAATTTTTCCTTAGTGCCTCACAATACGAAGAAATATTTCACATTTTAAAAAAACTTTATAAAATAAGAAAATTAAAGAAAAATGGATTGATGAAATACCTTTTCTCTGTAGACATTGTGCTCAACCGCTCTATATATTAATAAACCAATATTTTAACGAAGGCACTTTTCCGGACATGTTAAAAATTAATTATCATTAATTACACCCGTATACAAGAAAGGTTCAAATACTGACCCTAATAACTATCGTCCTATAGCTCGCTTACCAACGGGCTCGAAAATTTTCGAAAAAGCTGTGTAATCGCGTGTCTCCATATTTTGAAAAGTTTAGTATCTTCGACGATTCCCAAAACAGATTTCGTAAACAAAGAACAACAACATTGGCCGTTTTCAACTATACAGGGTGTGGCGTAATGAGTGGATAATCCTTTACCGACGGTTGGGGGGCATTGCGGCTGTTTGGAAAATGACAATTTCTGTTTAGTAAAAGTGTCAAGGTTTTCGAGTTTTTGGGCATTTTTTAAAATTTGAAAAAAGTTAGGCCTTTACCCTCTCTTTTAAGTGCCAAATTTACAATACAAAGAATTTTCTCAATCTGTTTTCTCAACAGCATTCAGTGATAGTGGTGCTATCAAACGTAAACTACCAATTTTGTACGATAGCCAAAGCTTTTTTTATTTTTGTTTTTAAACGTACAGTTTGTGCTAAGTTCTATTTTTTTCCCTAACTTTGGTACCTCGTGGTGTAAAAAAAATGTACGGTGACATGAGTGCCCAATTAATTAAATAATAGCCTATTTCATTATGATTCCAAAATGGTATAATTTACGATATTTTTGGCTCTCAATTTAAAAATATTGCGTTTAAGGTGAGTCAAGGTCAATTTTCTTAGGAGGTTCTCTTACGCAAAATTATTACTATATGTAATTCCTCCGTCAAGTTGAATAATAATTCTAGGAATCATAGCGCACCTGCTTTTCCTACTAAAGCTAATGTTTTGGTATCTTCTTTCATTTAACGAGTAAACAAGATAGTGACTCTATTGTATGTCCTGGGGTACCTACTCTACCTGATTTTAGGGTTCGTTAGCTAACTCCTTGCCTACGTACCCTAAAATTGCCTAGGAACCCTACGATTCCAAAATGGTATAAATTTACGTTATTTCTAGCTCTCAATTTAAAGATATTGATTTTAAGATGAGTTAGAAGCAGTTTTTTTTACAAGTTAATTTAAAATTAATTAAATTTTAATAATTGGCACAAATATTTGTTTAGAATCTGTATTAAAGCAGGTGAATGAAACAAAATAGTAATCCAAAATTACATTTATTAAATGTATTCATAAGAAATGTTCGAAGTTCCCACCGTGAGCTCGAATGCATGCCCTGCACCTTCTAATAAATGATCGCTTAATAATTCGGGCATGCCCCGCTTGAGTTATGCTCTCGGCCGCCCTGTTTATTCGCTCCCGAAATTGGTCGATGGTGGCGATGGGCTCTTTCCAAATGCCCAAACCACCAAGTCTTTGAGGCACCCCCAATAAAAAAAATTGAGGCGGTTGAGATCTGGTGACCAAAGTGGCCACTGAATTGTTCCCAAGCGCCCGATCCAAGTGGTTTTGTAAACACAAAGGCAGATGAACTAAAACTATTACAAATAGTAATAATTTTGCGTAAGAGAACCTCCTAAGAAAATTGACCTTGACTCATCTTAAATGCAATATTTTTAAATTGAGAGCTAGAAATATCGTAAATTATACCATTTTGGACTCATAATGAAATAGGCTATTATTTAATTAATTGGGCACTCATGTCACCGTACAATTTTTTTACACCACGAGGTACCAAAGTTAGGGAAAAAAATAGAACTTAGCACAAACTGTACGTTTAAAACCAAAAATAAAAAAAGCTTTGGCTATCGTACAAAATTGGTAGTTTACGTTTGATAGCACCACTATCACTGAATGCTGTTGAGAAAACAGATTGAGAAAATTCTTTGTATTGTAAATTTGACACTTAAAAGAGTGGGTAAAGGCCTAACTTTTTTCAAATTTTAAAAATGCCCAAAAACTCGAAAACCCTTACACTTTTACTAAACACAAATTGTCATTTTCCGAACAGCCGCAATGCCCTCCAACCGTCGCGCGTCGGTAAAGGATTATCCACTCATTACGCCACACCCTGTATACAGGAAGCTTTAAATAAGATAAGTAATAGATACACAATATGCAATAGGAATCTTGCTTGACATGAGCAAAGCTTACGATAAAATTCAATTTAATATTCTACTGGATAAATTATATGAAATAGGTAAATTTAACCCTTAATTAATTTTCTTTTATGTACCTATTCTTATATTTTTAAGTAGGTTATACTAAAAGCCCACCTTTTATATTTTATACTTTGCAGTGCCTACTTAAGGCCTATAGTGTTACATTTTTTTAAATAGTTTTAAGACCTTTAGGACACGGAAGCAATAAATGATTGAGTATTGGGATCAGGCACAAGTAATTTGTCTTTTTTACTAAATCGATGTCTAAGAACAGATCTTCGTTTATATTTCAGACTTTTCCATATTGACCGATCACACGGTCCACCCTGTAGGTATACCTACTTTTCTAACTTCATTCAGTGTTATTGTTTGAATGAAACATAATATTACTTATATCGAGGGGTTTGATCGAGGTGTACCGATGAATGGCATTCCTGTTCAATTACGTAATTAAACGTTTCAAGCAGCGTGATAATTTACTATTTAAGGTTAATGTTTACAAATTGTTACCTATATTGTTACCAAGTAGGAACATTACTCAACTTCTTCTATCAATGGGTAGGTAAATGCTCGACTCGCTGAAGGTTGAATGAAATAATCCATCGATTAAAGAACGGTTTTGAATAAGTTTCTGCTTGGTGGTAGGATCCCTTCTGGGTCCGCCTGGCTAGCGACCACCCTTTATATAAAGTCTGCCGCCAAATGTTACCGCTCCGGCGGTAATGTGTTCCGGCAATATTGTATAAAGAGCCAGTTCCTTCCTAAACCCGTGTGCTTTCATCTTCGACCTCATCGTCACTTACCATCAGGTGAGATTGAGGTCAAACGCGGGTTTAGTCACTTATAAAAAAAAAAAGTAAGTAGTTCATTGAATAGATCTGCGCTCCAGCACAAGATTGTCGTAATAAACCACTTAGGTTCAGCCTGGCTAGCACCCTGTATATGAGGTCTAAAGAAGTCAGTTTTCTCATGAACCCGTGTGATCCATCATGAACCTGGTCGTCACTTAGTATCAGGTGAGATTGTGGTCAAACATATTGACTAAATTTATAATATTTGTAGAAACAAAACATCAAAGAACTCCTACATGGTGGTTGCTGGAGCTATGAATCCATTCAAAGACGGATCAATCCACAACGTAACGGAAATATACGTGTATCCTGACAACACCTCTTGCTACCTTGGCAATGAGACGAAAGCTGCAAAGGAAAAGACGAAGGAAAGCGTAGTTCTCATGAAGCTGGCCACCCCTGCATTAAATGCCACTGCAATTAAAATAGCTGCTCTAGAGATCGTTGACCATGCCAAAGTGAAAGTGTGGGGTTGGTCCAGTCTGAACGTGTCACAGGTACGTATGATCTTTTTAAGTTTGATGAATGGGTTGACGTTTATTTTAAGAAATAACAATAATTACAATCTTGTAATCATAATATGAGTCGGTAAGTAGATATAGCGTAATCTGAGTGGGTATCGAGTACATTTAAACCTTTGTAACCCAGTTCCAATCTGGATCCGTGATCTTCATCTTTGACCTCATCGTCATTTACTCGGGTGACATGGAGATCAAACTAGAGGCACGTTGAAAAACCGACTGCAAGTAAGCATAACCTAGCTGCTGTCTTCTCGCCCAGATCTCCTATACCAAAACAAGACTTTATATCGCGTCAAACATCTGAAGTTGTTGCAAGGAGTTTTGAGCAGATTTTAGTTAGTAAAACACCTCGTGTGTTTAAACAAACGAGAAACATCTCGCAACAACTTCAAAGGGGACTATACCCTGGCAAATATGTAATTCAATGCAGTAAATTGACAGTTCCCGAGTGCCCACTATAGGGAAGAAAAAAATAGTGATTAAGTTTAAATCAAAATCAAAAAGTTTTATTCATCTTGGGAATTTCACAAAACTTTTGATGAAGTCAGTCATCACATACTTCGGCTATAACTAGTTGTTGATAGTTGTTGAATAAGATATAACAGTAGACCAAGAGACAAAAAAAGCCGGCCGAAAAAAACTCTTGGCACTCTTTTTCAGTCAGAATTATCAAATTAATGCAAATACATAGGTACAGTAAAAATTGACCGTGACATGAAAAACAACAAACACAAGACAGCTAATGTGAGAGCCAATGTCATGCCACAACCAAATTGCTTACATATTAGGGCAATGATAGCTAAATATAGCATAGTAGCTATGGATGCACAATAAGAATATGACAAACTGGGACCAGAGTATTTGAACAAGAATGGAATAAAATAGTTATAGTATCATTAGCAAAACTATCTGGCACCGCTAGTAGCACCCGTTCACGAGTATAACGCAAGCACCAGCCATCACCCTCCTCAACCATATTTTAGGGAAGAGGGTGACCCGATACCCGACGCTACCACTAGCCATGCCGCCGGAGGGAGCATGACGTTCTTGCTGTTGTCTTGACAAGAAAATAAGTGAGTGGAACAGTCACCAATATGCCATACGTAGGTATACTGAACAGCCAAGCCGTAAACAAAATTATGAAGTAATTAGAAACTTTTAGGAATATCCTGTTGTGCTCCCATGCCTTTTTATCGTCTAAGTAATCTTTTAGTTTTATAATATGCTTTTCGAGATAGAGTGTTTTTAATGATTGATTTAAATTTTTTGAATGGCAGGATTGAATTGACTTCGGGATTTTGTTATACGTATTGTATACGTATTGACATTCCAATAAATGATTTGCTACTTTTATTTAGCCAACCTTAATTTGGGAAACGCTAACTTATGGTTGTTCCTAGTCCTTACAGAGTAATTTTTATCATGTTTATCTGGTTTTAAATTTATTACTATTCTTATAAATATACACAATGTTTTCATAAATATATTGTGATGCAAAGGTCAAGGTTTAAGTTAATTAATGCAATTATTTCTTAATAATAATAAGTAATGTACGGAAAAAATAATATTTATGCTCACAAAATATTTCTTTGTGTATAGTTCTGTTACGAAAGCTCTTTTTGAAATTTCATTTTAACGAGAAAAGGAATTTAAAAATAAAGAAATTATAAAATCGATTTTACTTCTGTGACCGTTTTAAAGCACTAGGTATGTTTGGTAATTAATTGTTTTCATGAAAGTTACTTTGAATATAATTAAAACACCTCAAATTCAATTCAATTAATCTCATTCAGTGCTTAAACTACGAAGGGTTTATTCAATATGTATGTGTATGTTTATAGTTTATTTCTTAAGTATATCAGTAATCTAGTATCCATAGCACAAGTTCTTTAAGAAACTTAATTTGGGCTAGATAGGTAATGTTGTGTGAGTGTCAGAAATATTTATTTATTTGTATGACATAAATTTGTCAGTAGACCGCCTGTCGCTACAAATTGTTATATGAAACGCAATATGTAACAATTTTGGATGTATTGTCAGCGTTTTATGAAACGCATTTTTGTAATTTTACAATGAATTGTCGACGTACAATTGTCAGTTGATCTGAGTTTTATATTTTTCTATTTGAAATTTCGAACAATCAGTTTACTGCATTGAATTATTTGCCAGGGTATAGAGGCGCGATCTATACCTTCAAGAACTATTTCGGCAATATTTATTTCAGAAGAAATCTGGAACTCGAACTACATATCTTACTCGCTTCCATGGTTACAGAGTAGCTCGCCGGCCACTGAATCCCACGCAACGTCAACGCTGGGCCTAGTTCGAACCTGCGACCTGACCGCGAAGACACAGGAGACGCCGGCTGCGTCCTCGCTGTGCCTGTCGGTATCTCTCAACAACACGGTAAAGTTATTTCTGATACCTACATCATGTGCATATCCACCAACCAGTACTGGCATACCTCGACCAACCAGTACTGGCATACCTCCACCAACCAGTACTGGCATACCTCCACCAACATCAGGGAAACCGTACCAAGCTCAGAAGGTTTCATTTTTATCTGAATAAGGTCAATATGAAAGTTTTCTCCACAAATGAGAAGATTCTGTTCGGTTGTTGTATTGGTAACAAACATTGCCTACTATGCCAGATATGCTGGGTTCGAACCCCGGCAATTTACAGGTTTAATCAAGTTTATTTACTAACTAGCTGTGCCCGCGGCTCCGCTCGCGATAATTTCGGGATAAAAAGTATCCTATGTTACTTCTAGTACCTCTCATGATTCGTCGAGTAGTTTTAGCGTGAAAGCTGAACAAATATCCTCTTTTTTTTTTTTTATAAGTGACTAAACCCGCTTTTGACCTCAATCGCACCTGATGGTAAGTGACGATGAGGTCGAAGATGAAGAAGATGAAAGCACACTGGTTTAGGAAGGAACTGGCTCT
Source organism: Stenoptilia bipunctidactyla (assembly GCA_944452665.1). NCBI lineage: Eukaryota > Metazoa > Arthropoda > Insecta > Lepidoptera > Pterophoridae > Stenoptilia > Stenoptilia bipunctidactyla. The sequence continues at coordinate 23,071,437 of OX101729.1, read as the reverse complement.
TTATACAATATTGCCGGAACACATTACCGCCGGAGCGGTAACATTTGGCGGCAGACTTTATATAAAGGGTGGTCGCTAGCCAGGCGGACCCAGAAGGGATCCTACCACCAAGCGAACATTATAATATTAATATTATAATATTAGTAAGGATAACGATTGACATTTTATAATATTTGACAATTAATTGTTTAGATCACTTTCACATGAGGCTTAAGTATCTATGGAACGCGTTGAAATATATACGTTGACCGCCTTCGAGATGAACATCCAGATGGGTCACAGGATATCTTTCGTGAATGTTAAAACTTAAGATCCGCCACACAGCTTCTGAAGAGCTGATATATCTGCCTAACTGAAATCTAGTAACTTCATCATGTTCATTTCTCAACGCAAACTATTGAAATACCTTATACTTAAAATCTGAGTGCCTGTTTAATCTAAAATATCCTAGTAGAATTATACCCAAAAATATGTACAACTTACAACAGAAAAAGAAATGAAAATAAAGCTGAAACGCCTGTGCAATGCTATCTACCTATAAGTACCTACTTCACTCAAAAATAAATACCTATAACTACTATAATTAGTACAAGTACCTACGCTTTTACCTACAGAAAACAAAAAAAACTGAACATAAGCTATCGGGATTTACACGTGTTATTGTGAGTCAACCATAAAATATAGACATATACTGTTGTGGGATATTTTTGATATAATTTTATGTAGAATATTTCCGTCATACATGATTTCTATGTAGCTTTAACCATTAAGGCTGCACACGCGACGGAAGCTTAAAAAATTAAGTAACTTCTCCCGTTTTTCCAACATTTCCCTTCACTGCTCTGCTCCTATTGACTGTAGCGTGATAATAAGTATACCTGCCCAGGAGTATGAAGAATAATTGTACCAAGTTTCGTTAAAATCCGTCGAGTAGTTTTTGTTTCTATAAGGAACATACAGACAGACAGACAAAAATTTTACTGATTGCATTTTTGGCATCAGTATCGATCACTAATCACCCCCTGATAGTTATTTTGATAATATATTTCATGTACAGAATTAACCTCTCTACAGATTTATTATAAGTATAGAAGATAGATATACGGGGTGTTTGGCTATTCTGAACATATTTTTCTAACCTATGACTTATAGTTTAGTAAATATGATTGTAATAATTTTCAAAAAATCCCAAATTTTCACCTTGTAATCTAAATCACTTTTATATTGTACGAGTAGGTATAGCCCGGTCAAATGAGACCAAAAATTAGAGAAAAGTTACATAAATTCCCACCAAGCTGAAAATTGGTAAGGCTGTTTAAAATATGATTAAAAATAAAATTTGAAAGTTCCCCATCTTTCCCCTGTATGGATTTTTTTTATTCAAGGTCAAACTTAAAAAAAGAGTATTTTGAAATTTTCAGCAAAACGGTAAGTTTATCATGAACATACCTAAGACACTGTTGTAGATCATAAAATTATCTACAGAAAATGTATGATTATTTTTTTCCTACGTGCCACCGTTTTTCAGATATAAGGATTAAAAAAGATGTAATCGACATAATATGCATGAGTAGGTGCGCCACGTATGTCTATAGTTGTAATAATATTCAGGGTCTGTCGTAATGAATGGATAACCCGTTAACTGGAGTTAGTCTGGATGTAAGACTGTAAGAAAATCCCATCTACCGGCAAACCATATGAAAACAGCGAAGACTATCACACTTTTTTAAAACCTAACTTCTTTCATTCATTTCACTGCCATTTCATAAAATTTTGGTATTTTTGTCTATTTTTTGCTGAATTATGTTCCTGCAGGACTAGCATGCGTCCATCGATAAATACTCGAATCGACAAATAAATATTATTTTGTTATTTTATCCTCTAATGTTAGCTAACATCTGCACCATAGTGGATAGAATTACCTACTCGATTTCATACCATGATTAAGCGCTCAGAACCAAAGATGTCACATTCTTAAAAATATACATACTTTCTCTAAGTGCCATATTCTAAGAAAATATCGATAAAAGGCCCGATTTATCGTTGTCGATGTTCGCATGCTAGCCCCGTAGACTTGTTTTATGTAATTTTAACATAATTTTAGGTGTTAATAACGTTAAACATTGTCAAAATTGTCGTTTTAAGATATTTTTTTCATCTATTTTCATAGTGTAAATTTTTGATCAGCTACTGTGACAAAAAAGAATAATTAGCTGCCAATAATCCTAATAACTTGTGTAGTATGTGTAGATTCTATAAAGGTAGTTTAAAAGCATTAAGTTACAGGAGCGAGAACACTGATCAAGGACAGAATTTCAATTTTTCAAGTAATTTTGTAAAACTTGGTCGTAATGATTGTATTATATCAAGAAAGTCTACACAAACACTATGGTGTCACTATTTAGGATAGAAAAAAACAAGGTTGTTAAAAATATTTAAAAAATATCAGAGAAAAATATCTATTTTTTACTAGTGCTAAATGTGGTTGCAAAAAAAGTCTGTCTGTTTTGTCTCGGGCATGTACAAGAAGGTCGGTCGTGCTCTAATATTGCACTTTGATTCAATGACGCGACATGCGATACATCGCTATTAAAGCAGTTAAAATACCTATACTCAGGATGAAGATGAAGAACAACATGATCAAGAATAAGTATCAGAGGAAGAATTTGAAAGGTATTTTATTCGGAATTTCACTTCTTTTTTTAAACTTGATTACCTACTTTTATATTTTCAATCGCTGCTAATATCCATTACTTTGCAGAAGTTTTAAATTAAACAGGATCACAACTGACCCGTGGAATAAGCCTACTGGAGCAACAACGTTAAAAAACGCGCTAACTACACTACCTCATAGGTGGCGTGGAAATATTACAACTGCGGAGTGAAAGAAGATGTAGTGACTAAGATTGAAAAGGGTATGCTACGGTGGTTTGGACATTTGGAAAGGATGGGTGAAAGTAGATTTACGAAAGAGGTGTACAGAGCAAGAATGGATGGTGCTGTCGGAAAGGGCCGCCCTAGGCGAACGTATGCCGATCAAATTGGAGACGTTCTTAAAAAGGGCCAAGTTAAAAGTACCCGTAACCGGCGATCATGTATGAAAACATTAATGAACGTGGAGGAAGCGAAAGAGGTATGTCTGAATCGAAGGAATTGGTGTTTCCTTTTCTCTGCCTACCTCAAAGGGAGACAGGCGTGAGGTAATGTACTGGGTAACTATTGTGACTATTACAACTTTTACAAATTACTTAATCGTCATATCTCAAAAACGGTGGTTTGTAGCAAAAAAAGTATGGGCACATTTTTTGTAGATAATTTTATGATCTACAATTTTATCTCAGGTATTTTATGATAAAACTAACCGTTTTGCTACAAATTGCAAAAAACTCTTTTTTTGACGTTTGATCTTGAGTAAAAAAAAATTGATAGGGGGGAGAGATGGGGAACTATTTTATATTTAATCATATTTTAATCAATCTTACCGGTTTTCAGCTAGGTGGGAATTAATGTAACTTCAAATGTCTAAATTGACCGGAATAAAATTTATTTTGAGAAGATCTATGTAGTATCACAAAACAGTATTAAATTTTATTCATATTTTCAATACAGCCTTATTATAACTAAATGGGTAGGTATTTGATGCAACAATTCGAAAAAAAAAATGCTATGAGTCAACAAAGTCTCGAGGGCGAGGTAAAAATAGTAACCAGCGAACAAATAGTTATCAGCGAGTAAATCAGATACATTTACGTTATTTTTTTAATATTGAGGTTACTACGAATTCTTAGTAAGCGGCAGAGGCTCGAATACGCCGCGCTGCAGCGGAACACTCGACCACTGTGCCGGAGTTCGTCAATCAAATAATCCATTACCCAAGTTGTTTACGAAACTTAATTTGGAATAGATAATGTGGTGTGAATGGAACTTTTTATTTGTTCTTCCATTCATTTTTAAAACTTTGGAAGTTAAGAGCAGTTCGTAGCAATTGGCGTTCCTTAGCTACCTTCCTTACCTACCTTCCTTACCTACCTTCCTTACCTACCTTCCCCAAAGGGACAGGCGTGAAGGTGTGTAGTTGTTATTTAGGTTACAATGAAAATATGGCAGGTAACTAAAATTATTTCATCATAGGAGTTACCTACTTTAATAAGCTGGATAATTTACGAGACAGTATTAAGAAAATTGATTAGAAAATAAAGTTGTGTTCGCTTTTGCTATTATTTGTATACACATTACTACGTGTTTTTAATGTTTAGGTATATTGTTGAGTCCATCAGTCAGTAATTGTTAAAGATTTTCCTTATTATTGAAAAAAACGTTAACAAAATCTCGCAATGATTAGCGAAGACGAGGTCAGGGGCACAAATTTTCGACAAAATTATTAGGTACTTACATTTATAAATATTTCTTAACTGTTATAAAGCCGGTCAGCCGATAATATAACAGTTAATAAGGTTTTAGAAAAAAACAGCGTAGTTACTTATGCATAAAATACATGTTATACTTACATGTACTTAGTAGGTATGTATGTGGCGGCTAAAGGTGGTTGTGAACATAAACTTAAGATTAGCTGGCTAAACTTAGGTTTATGTTCGAGAAGCAGCTAAAGTTCGATATCATGTTAGTTTGTCTCGTGATATTCCATCTTTAGCCGGCTAATGTGCACATTAACCGAAACGAAACGGCTAAAAATGTATTCGATGGGTGCGCATTGTTTCACATGTCTCTTCAACTCCTATAATTGGAAATCCGAAAATGTTTCTCATACTCTTTAAAATCATAATGATCATTCTTCTTAAAAAAAATAAACACAAAATATTAAAAAACTCACTGAAATATCACTTTTCATACGCTTTGATTTTACTAATATTTGTATTAATATATTCGTTTACAATAATGATCGAAACTCATAATCATTCGAATAAATAACTAACATATTCATAAGTATTTTTATCCACATTATTGAAAATTATTATGGCTTTATATTCGTTAACATTGTGATGAAAAAGATTATGCGACAAGAAAGGCTCCCGCACCGGAAGACGTAGTCGGTACGGTTAGGTGTGACGACGAGCGTAGCGAGGAGGAGCAGTTAGGTTGCACACAGGCCACTAGTGTGCGAGCCGAGCGAGCGAAGCGAGTGGTGCCGCGGTAGCGGCCGGCGAAGCGCCATAATTCCTAAAGAGTGAGGTCGGTCACCACAACCCCGACATGGTCAATATAGTCCAAGAAAATGGTCAATGAAATACGAATTTTGAGGTTAAAACTTGAATTTTTGATATAAGTTACTTTGAAGCATCTAAAAACGAACTGTAAAAGGTTTTTTGAAATTCACCCCCGAGAAGGGGTGAAAAAAAATAAAAAAAAGTGTTTTTTTTTTTGAAATTTTGGGGAAATGGTAAGTGTTAGAAGGAGGTGAAAATGTTAGTTTCTTCTATCTTTAGCCGGCTAAACTTAAGTGTAACTGCAGGCCCTTGGCTAAAAATGTAGAAGGAAATGAAAAGGGAAAAAATGTATTAGTGTTTAATATTTTGACAAGAAAACTTTTATCTCATTACACATACTTTTACGTACTTATTTCAATTTTTCAACAACTTATGATTTTTTAAAGTTCCTGTTATCATCCCCTAGCTTCTAGCTACCCTATCACAGTTAATTTCAATTTTAGGAAAAAAAGTTTTGAGAGCATTTTTATGTAAAATTTTACGCTCTACAACTTTTATTCGAAACTTTTTTTTCTAACACGTACCATTTCCCCAAAATTTCAAAAAAAACACTTTTTTTATTTTTTTTCACCCCTTCTCGGGGGTGAATTTCAAAAAACCTTTCACAGTTCGTTTTTAGATGCTTCAAAGTAACTTATATCAAAAATTCAAGTTTTAACCTCAAAATTCGTATTTCATTGACCATTTTCTTGAACTAATAGTCAACTCATCAAGACAAAAAATATGACAATATTGTCCGTTATAAAGCAAGCTATTCTAAACAACGATGTTATGAGTTGACGTTTGTTCTTAGTAACAACATTATTAATTAAAGCAATATGATCATTAAATGTTACGAAGAAAAATGATCTGAAAAAGAAAATTGTAAATTTTAACTGGTTCTTGGTAGTAACAGTATGAATAAAAAAATTATGATCACAAACTGTTAGAAGCTTCGTTGATAGTACTAAAAATGTATGAATAAGTACGTAAAAGTATGTGTAATGAGATAAAAGTTTTCTTGTCAAAATATTAAACACTAATACATTTTTTCCCTTTTCATTTCCTTCTACATTTTTAGCCAAGGGCCTGCAGTTACACTTAAGTTTAGCCGGCTAAAGATAGAAGAAACTAACATTTTCACCTCCTAGAAGATAAACCTAGGTTTAGCTGGCTAATCTAAAGATTAGGTTCATACCTACCTTTAGCCGTAACATATACAAAACAAACTAGGTATACGTATCATAAAAAATATTTTTTTGTCAATCAGAAGCAATATTGTGCCCTTAAATTATTTTATTAATTACCAAGTTTTTTATATTTTATGTTTCCTTTCATACTCTCGAGAAGCGTTTCCCAGTTTCCATGAAACTAACGAGCTGCGCACGTCGTCATTTTAGCTTTCAGCTCGTCCATGGGGCCAGGGTGCCCCCGCTGCACGATCCGATTATGATCAGTGGCCTACACCACGACGGATCATAAAAGGGGGATATTTAGTGGGTATTCTGGCGTTCTGAGCAGTCTCGTGGCTCTTGCGGTCCCTACACTGTCTGGGTAGTCTATACCTGTTAGCCACTGGGGTTAGCAGCACTTTAGAATTCCCTTCCGTCCGTAACAGGATTCATCCTCCTCCTACTAGGGCTTGCTTCAGTGGGTGCCAAACCTTTCCTTAGCGGACGAGCTGCGCAAATTCTTATTACTTACATATTTTTACGAAAATAATCACAAAAGCGCATATGACGTTTATGACGTATACGCTTATCCAGGATGGTGGACCTAGACCTTCCCTGGATAAGCGTGCTATAAAAAGTGACTACCTTGGTGACCCCACCCCCAGTAGGACCTCTTCAGGGTTCACCTTGCTAGCAGCTTTCGTATACATATCAACATTCCTGTGATGATGTGTCATCATCAACCTCAACCTCACCATCAGTTGAGATGGGGGTCACACGCGGGTTTAGTCACCGAGAAAATATAATGTAGAAAGTACATAAATAATGGCTTCCATGCTGAACTGGGAGCGAAAGAAAAACATAGAATGTACCAGCTGCTTCTCTTCCCGGGAATACTGTAAAAGTCAGTTAAGGGACAGAGGTTTTCTTGGCGTGTTATGTGGGCTATAGGCTGACTCCCTGTCACTGCAATAGCTGTATCCATCATTATAATACCTGCAAAGTCAAACTTGACATCAGATAGTCTTATAACCTGTGGTGTTCTGCCTACCCCATAAGGGATACAGGCGTGAGGTTATGTATGTAAATAAATAATAAAATCCCGTGACAATCACACCAACTACATCAAAGTAAGCATAGTTTGTGATATGGGATACAAAGTAGCGAACTAGGGGGAACCAGAATATAAATACAGAGATAAATAAACACCCAGATAAGGAACATATTTTTTTTTATTCTGAGTGGTAATCGTACCCTCTTACTCACGATTGGTACAGTAGCGCCTATATTACACCACTAAAGACAGACATGTATGCATTTCAGTTGAGCAATGGCGGTCCGATCCTGGTGGTGGAAGATGACGATCAGAAGCTGCTGTCGCTGGTGTACGAGCGGGATGACACCCAGGTGCAGCCCCTGGACAGACACGCGGCCTGGATCCACCAGCTCACTGACATTGACATTGCGAATACCGTCCTTGACATCTCACCGTCCGAAACTACAAAACCAGTGGTGGTTTAAATAAATGAATATTAAGAATAACAATGCATTTTTATTTTATAGTGAAATTATTTATACTTACCTAATTATAGAAATATTGTGTCGGTAACTACTGAAAATAGGGTGTGAATTTTATGTTTTTTCAACATTGTCACATTTTTTAAGTAGATGACAGTGGGTATTCATTTAACATCAAAATGAACACAAAAATATCTGAGGACTTTAAATAATCATTGGTTTTTCCAAAAATCTTGTCAGAAACACTATTTAAATAAAATCTAATTAATTTAGATTTGATTTGTTCTTTTCTCATTATTTTGCAATATAAATTCAACACATATTTATTTAAATCTTTGTATTTACTTGCTTTGAAAATAAACACCTTTATTGTTTTTATTATCATACTAGCTTTATCCCGCAACTTCGTATGCGCTTAACTACCCTTCTCGTGGAAATTTCAGAAACTATACAACCAGACACCCACTGAAAGAACCTTTATACCAAGTATCACACCCATGCACTCAAGGAATAAGTTTTTTTCATACAAACTAAACATCATATATTTCCCGTGCCCGTGGGAATTTTGGGAATTTTTTTCGTAGCACAACCAGTCACTCTTTGAAGAACCTTCATGCCAAGTATCACATCCGTACACTCAAAGAATAAGATTTTTCATACAAACTAAATAGTCCAACCCCTTCCCGTGGGAATTTCGGGAATTCCTTCCATAATACAAACAGACACTTATTGAGGAAGTACATCAAGTATCACATCAAGTATCACATCCGTGCACTCAAGGGATGGGATTTTTTCATACAAACTAAAACATCATATATTTCCCGTTCCCGTGGGAATTTCGGGAATTACTTTCATAAAACAACCAGATACACATTGAAAAACCTTTACACCAAGTTTCACATCGGTGCACTCAAGGAATAAGATTTTTCATACAAACTAAAAAGTCCTATATTTCCCGTTCCCGTGGGAATTTCGAGAATTCCTTCCTTAGTGCACCCCTACATCCCCCAAAGAATGTATGTTCCAAATTTCAGCTCTCTACGCCCAGTACTTACGGCTGTACGTTGTCTGTCAGTCACTCAGTACCTCAGTCACTCAGTATTGCGTTACTGCAGTAACGGAACTGTTTTATATATAACTAGCTTAATCCCGCAACTTCGTATGCGCTTAACTACCCTTCTCGTGAAAATTTCAGAAACTATACAACCAGACACCCATTGCAAAGAACCTTTATACCAAGTATCACACCCATACACTCAAGGAATAAATTTTTTTCACACAAACTAAAAATCATATATTTCCCGTGCCCGTGGGAATTTTGGGAACTTTTTTCGTAACACAACCAGTCACTCTTTGAAGAACCTTCATGCCAAGTATCATATCCGTACACTCAAGGAATAAGATTTTTCATACAAACTAAAAAGTCCAACCCATTCCCGTGGGAATTTCGGGAATTTCTTCCATAATACAAACAGACACTTATTGAGGAACCTATATATCAAGTATCACATCCGTGCACTCAAGGGATGGGATTTTTTCATACAAACTAAAATATCATATATTTCCCGTTCCCGTGGGAATTTCGGGAATTCCTTTCATAACACAACCAGACACATATTGAAAAACCTTTACACCAAGTTTCACATCGGTGCACTCAAGGAATAAGATTTTTCATACAAACTAAAAAGTTCTATATATCCCGTTCCCGTGGGAATTTCGAGAATTCCTTCCTTAGTGCACCCCTACATCCCCTAAAGAATGTATGTTCCAAATTTCAGCTCTCTAGGCCCAGTAGTTACGGCTGTACGTTGTCTGTCAGTCACTCAGTACCTCAGTACCTCAGTCACTCAGTCAGTAACGGAACAGTTTTATATATATTGATAATCATATTCAGAGGCGCACTTTCGAGGCATAACCGTGTCACGAAGCGACGGCTCTCTGAAGGGGTCCGTCGCTCGCAGTTGGAAGAGGGTGCTGAAGAGGACTGCTTCAGTGATTGGGCCCACTAGATTCATGTCCCATAAGGACCAAACAGTGAATTCAAAACAAATATTATTTTTTGTTCTGTGATACGTCCCATTGACTTTATTGTAGGAAATAATGAGATCAAGTACGGTCAGCAAGCAAACTAATATCAATAAACGACAAAATATTGATTCGTAATAAACATTAGTATTAAAAATAATCAACAATAAAAATTAAAAACATGTTACATTTAAAACACTATAAAACTATGATGTAACAAAATAAAGTATGTAGGTATTGACAATTTTAATGTATGAGGTTATTTGTCTTACAATAAAAAATTGACTTCCTAAAATTAAAAAAATCACAGTTCAAATAATTAAAATAATCACAGAATCAAATATTATCAATGTTTTAAATCAGTCATCATTGTCTATTGATTCGTAATAAACATTTATATTAAAAATAATCAACAATAAAAATTAAAAACATGTTACATTTAAAACACTATAAAACTATGATGTAATAAAATAAAGTATGTAGGTATTGACAATTTTAATGTATGAGGTTATTTGTCCAATTTGGTTATATGATGTACCTAGATGGTTGTGGTTGTGACATCTTGTTCCCTACGAATAAAAAATCCAGTTAATTATAAAAATAACACCAAAAAGAAAAAGTCCAATAGGATTTTGAAAACTAAATGGCTGCTGACACTTCCTAGGTATTTTGGCTCAAACAACGGCTTTTCCTAAATATCAGTTTTATTATTGCTATTTATTTCAAACCTTAGTTAAACTTGATGCCTTTGATATTAATATGTAGGTATTTTTACTTTTTGATCCTTCTTTTAAATAAATTAGTTATAATTCGCAAAAATTAAATCATACTGTAAAATAATTAGTTGATATAGTTAAATACAATATTATATTTGTACTCTTAAGATGATGATGAATAATATATTAGAAAGTATTAAATGAAGCAAAAAACGTTTCATTTTACAGTATTTATTTTAAACAATGGTGTAAAATAAATAAGTAAAATTCGTTTACAGTTAACTTACCTTTGGAAAACTGTAAGTTAACTGTAAGCGTAATAATTATATAAACCACTTATCACATAACTAAATTTTACATTAAATTTAATTCTTTGTAATATTACTATTATTTGCAATAAACAAAAATTAAACGCGCGTGCACATATTCCCACAATAAAGTTTAAACTGAATGGACTGTGAATGGAAATAAAGATATTTTTAGCGAATCGCAAAGTTTCGCAACGTTGCAGTCATTCTTATTCTTTTATAGCAACCCGCCGTCGATACTAAGCGACGTGCATGCAGTCATGTTATTTTTTTTTATTCTTTAAAGCTAAATAAATTGTGTGTTTTTTTTTATTTTAAGATGAATAATTTGTAAGATCTTTTATTAATTTTTCTTACTAGTTTGCTTGCTGACCGTACTTGATCTCATTATTTCCTACAATAAAGTCAATGGGACGTATCACAGAACAAAAAATAATATATTTTTTTAATTCACTGTTTGGTCCTTATGGGACATCAATCTAGTGGGCCCAATCACTGAAGCAGTCCTGAAGAGAAACCAATTGATAAATAACAGTAAAAATTTTAATATATAAATAATAGCAAAGAAACACTTAAAGTTCACTATGAGTAAAAGTTTAGTTTTAGACGTTCGGAGGTAGTGGCCCTCGGCCGCAGTAGATGTCGCGGCTAGGCAAGGAGGCCGCTCTCAGCGGCAGGGACGACAGCGAGGGCTGCCGCACACGGCCGCAGCTGTGGAGAGCGCCGGGCAGCACAGGGCGCCTCAGGTGGAGGCAGGACGTCGCCGGGGAGGGCCGGCGGCTTTTTCCACAGCCAGACCGATCAGCCGACCTTCAGCGTTCTTACGCAGATGTTTTTCCCACGTACTTCGAACGTCATTAGTTGATTCCTTTCATGACACATAGTCCAGTATTTGAGTAAAAAGTTCCGGGTTCAGATATATTATATATGTTTATACGAAAAATTAATAATCTCTATCACAATTTACAAGAGATATTATAATAATAAGCTATAAATTAAAATCAATTCACTTTACATTTTTTTTTAAAACTTAGATTTTAGAAATTATGGATTCCTTAACTTATATTGTCAGGGTGACATGAATGTAGCTTGACACCTAGCAACACAGTACCTCAGATGGAGATATGATAAATAAACAATCAAACATAAAATATTTACAAAATCATAAAAAGAAATATTAAACGAATTAGCTAAAAAGTAAGTAAGTATAACATTATAACCGTTCTCACGCTTTTCTAGCTTAAACCGCGGGTAGTTTAGTTTGCTTTTTCCAGCCACACTTAATAATATGGCTTTCATAATTCATTATACCTATTAAATAAAACACTTTTTAACCTTATTCAATCGGGTCAACTTATATTTCACTAACATTAAACTTTACTTACGTTTCGTTTCTCTACTCTACCTACATTATTTTTACTTTACGCCCTGTTCCCTTGGGACTAGGATTGTGAAAAAATTATTGAGAAAATCGATTATTAAGAAGTAAAACTCGATTTTATTTATATGAATAATCGATTTTTTATAATCATTCAAACAATTTTTATCGATTTTTCTTATGTTTGGTTTTCGCCCGGAGGAGCCTGGAACGCGAACTGCCAAAGATACCATCTCCAATACAATCGATTATTTATTAATCGATAATCGATAAATAAAATAAGAAAAGTTTATTTAACGGTGATGTGTCATGTGATCGATATCACTACGTTCCAAATTGATATTTATATACAACGTGTAACATAATGAAGAGATAATACTTAAGGGAATTGTATGTTTGGTGATGTAGTTTATAAGTAACAGGAACATAAATATGTTATCCTTACGGTTCTGCCGAAAAAAAATTTCAAAGTTTAGATCAAAATATCTAAGTGTCAACCCTAAAAACAGCTGTTAGCTTTTGATGAAATCTATTCGATAACAGATGGCGTAAAAATAAAGTGATGGGTAAAGATCAAAAATATCAAAAATCAAGATCAAAAATAAATTGTAATTAGTAACCTAAATATCAAATACACCTATCAGAAAATATTATGGGGAGTGTCTTACTAATTATTAAATAAAAATTATATACTATATGTATAACTTGATATGAGTCTTAAAAAACTTATGAGTACCAAATGAGTTTTTAACATAGAAATAGGGATGTATGATGAGATATTAGTGTATGAGTACTTTATTTATTAATTGGCAAAAGGTATTGTTTTTTAGTTAATAACAAAACCTTAAAGTTATGGGAAATCAACAGGAACACCCTGTATAATAAAATACTCATACACTAAAATTACTTTAGTCTTAAAATGTATTTGAATTTCAATGAACGGCAACAAAATCTTTAATTCGTCATTTTCCAAGATTTACGTTTCTATGAGCACATCTTTAATTCAATAATTAGGGGTCAGATTTTGACAATTGTTAACTATAAGTGCTTTAAAAATATTTTTTTATTATCTTCTTGCGAGATTTAATCGACGTACAGCGACATCTATCGAATAAAAGCAAACTAAAATTTTGTATATGTATTATAAATGTGAAAGTTTGGATGGATGGATTTATGCATGGCTGGATGTTTGTTACTCTATCACGGCAAAACGGCTAAATGGATTTGGATGAAATTTGGCATAGTGATAGTTTACAGTCTGGAATAGCGATATCTCGATATTCCCGCGGGATTTGAAATGGCGCGGGTAAAACCGCACGAAACAGGTAGTAATACTTATAAGTTGAAGTACTTGTACATACATAGGTACCTACATACATAGCCTCACGCCTGTCTCCCTTTGGGTTTAAGTACGTATATGCGATTAAATTGCGTAAAAAGGGGTTTATTTAATTACAAGCATATAGGTTCGTTTTAATGTAACTTGTAAAATTTATTATGTTTTCATTTAGGATAATAATGGAACATAAAACAAGTACCTACGATAATGTTTTGATTATTCTATTTCTTTACTTCGCATAGTTTTACTCGCATAAAAAATAGAGCCTTGATAAAATGACCTTCATCAAAAGTAAGGCTATAAAAATATATTCAAATAGATTTGAATAAATTCAAAAGTCAAAGTCAAACAATTATTTACTTCCTAGGTACATAAATACACTTGAAATAGTCAAATTATTTACAAATTACAGTTTACAGCCAGGGAATCCCATCTTCTGGCATCTGGATATCTTATATGGTAGTACTTTTCACACAACAGTTGTTTGTAAATCTTAAATATTATATGGAACTTTTTGACCCATGAACGAGTTAGTGACTTTGTGAAGTCTACTCTTATAGCCGGCTAGTTTATACATAAATAATGGATAACCCATAATCTGGCTGGAGTTCGCCCGGATGTAGGTAAGACTAAGAAAATCCTTGACTGTAGTGGTCAAGAAAATAAGATTCAGGGAATTAGTTTATCTCTCACATTGGCTACCGTTACCAAAAAGTCCTTTTTAATTTTTTTATTTAACAAATTTAAAATCGATTATCACATGTGCGTGAGTTTTGGGAAAATACCGATGAGTAATGTTCTGGAGTAACCATTTTTTCAGTTCTTTATTCAAGGTTAAACTGTTTTTATAGAAAGAAATTTCCATTTTTAAATCAGCAATAAAACATCTCTATTTTTATTTTTACGACCTCTCTCACATAACACTTACCACATAAATAAAGAAAACCTGCATTCATATTTCACGAACAATACAAGTTCGCCTGCAGTCATTATTACTCTGAACAGGTCGCGATTGCAAACATCGCGGAAGCGGCTGCATTGGAGTCATAGCAGTGAAAACTGCGTGACGTCACGCGAAGAAAGTGTTGTGTGGCGGGCGGGCGTCGGGCGGTCGGCGCGGGCGGCGGCGGGCCGGGTGCGGGCGCCGGCCGGCAGTCGAGCTCTCGCCGCCGCCGCGCCGGCCGCCGCGACATGCGCCAGCTCCCGCCATGACACTCCGCCGCCTGCTCACCGCCGCCCGCGCCGCGCGCGACGCCCTCACGCGCGCCACGCCGCTCGCCGACCACCTGCTCAAGTCCCTGCTCTCCGTGCTGGTCATCTGCTTCATCGCCATCTCCTCGCCGCAATCGGCCTGCGCGAAGCCCTTCGCCCTCAGCCTGCCCGCCGGCTGGTCGCTCGCCGGCCTGGTCGGCGCGGGAGCCCGGGCCGAAGCCCCTGCGAGGAGGGAAGCCGCGGCTGGCGTCAAGCCGTACACGGGCCGGAGAATCTCGAACGACACACTCCGGATGATCTACTATCACGACCAGACCGTCGCAGTGGTGGAACTTGGCATGCAGAAGCTGTTATTGAATTGCGAACTCATAGAAACTATGTGAGTACCTACCCTAGCCCTCGTCCTTCGGCTTTTGTTAAGTACTTAATAATCGAAATAATGCCGCTATCTAACCATCCCGCTGTAAAATATCTGCAATGCAGTTTCCTTGTTCCAAATAGATAGCACATTTTATTATTTAAGTTTTGCCTAAGTAGCATTCCATATAGATTTTCAATCCAAGGGATTTTAAAGGGATTTGTGGTGTAAGTACCTATGCACTAATGCATAGGTACTTACACTACAATAAACCTTATAATCTCGACGTTACATTGTGCTACGTTAGGATATTAAAATTTATGCACGTTCGAAGAAATTTTCTAAGATTACTGATATTTTCACGTATTTGATGATATTAGTTTTGATTATGCTGCTTTTCTAACCATCGCTGGTTAACACGGAATCTTAAAAAAAAACTTTTTTTTACTATTATATTTTAAGAATCTTTTTGGTTTCTATTGATTAAAACGGACCTCTAAAAATATAAGGTTATTAAGTACATATTTAAAAAAAATCTACATCAAGGTAAATAATACCTAAATTGATTCATTCTATAATAATTATAGCCAAATCTAAATCTGAATTAACTGACAACCTGTCATTTATAAACAATTATTATTAATCACCTAAGTATTACTGTCATATTAATTATCAAATTAGTTGATTAATAAATGATACCTTCACCTTACACATAAGGCAACTCATGATAAAAGAACTATGCTATACATAAATAGTAAAATAGTTTAAGTTCATACTCGTAAAAGTATTATCTCAATCAAATCAGTAGTTTTCTATTTTCGCGCCGAAATAAGTCAGAAACACTGCCCCTGTGCGGTGATAAGATCAAAATGTTATCATTAAATATTACCTATAAATGTACTAGCCACTGCGCGGTTTTACCCGCGTAACTTTTGATCCCGTGGGAATTTCTGGATAAAATATAGCCTATAACCTTCCTCAAGAGTTGGGCTATCAAATGCTAAAATATTTTTTCAAATCCCACTTGTAGTTTCTGAGATCAGCGCGTTCAAACAAACAAACTCTTCAGCTTTATATATTAGTATAGATAATGCCTGTAATGGAAGTTTATTCCTCAATCTTTGCATAAGGTCTCAAAGGATTTGAATGAAGTTTGGCACAGTAATAGTGTGCAGTCTGGAATAACACCTAGGCTACTTTTAATCCCGATGTTCCTGCGGGATTCTAAATTGCGCCCGCAAAACCGTCCGGAACAGCTAGTTTAAAATAAAGTTATCAAAATGTCCTCAAACCTGCAAGATTATAACTTACGAGCGCTGATCCATCCACAGTGTTTTGTCTGGCCACCTACCTACACTGTATATTATGATAAAAGGCTACTTTGTTCTCAATAGGCTTTTTGAACTGTTGAATGACGATCTATAAGTCAAAATCGAGTGTTAGCTTATGTAACAACTTAGAATTCAGCCAAAGAAATGTTAAACATATTTCGCTATGTATTCTTTCAGATTGATTTCGAATTAGGCGCAGGCTTAAGGCTAAAATTGAATTGGAAACAAGCAGTAAATCAAAACTAACCATTCCATTGTTGAGTCGTAGAAGTCGTTACAGTGTTTATAATCATTATTCAGGATACGAAACCCATTATTGAGCAGATACCAATTGTTACGTGTTTACAAACGTCCGTCTTTACCTCCTAATTTGTCGCAAATGTGATGATGGTACCTCTTTTCTGAGACAGTATTTAGTGCTAGAAATATGTACAGGCTTAGTTCCTCATATGGGCAAGGAAGTTCCTGTCGGCCATTAATATAATGCAAGAATAAGAGTACAAAATAATGCGTTTAATCTTACTCTTATCTACTAGTATTATAAATGTGAAAGTTTGTATAAATGTATGGGTGTTTGTTCCTCGACCACGGCGAAACGGCTCAAAGGATTTGGATGAAAGGCATTGTAATGGTGTACAGCCTGGAAGAGCACAAAGACTACTTTTTTCTCGTGAGTCCCGCGGGATTAAAAATTGCGCACGAAACAGCTATTTGACATTAATAATTGGCTTCAGGATTGATTAACTTTACATTTTCTTGTATTACAAACTTTTCTAACTATTGAAAATTCAGCAATTAAATTATTAAATTAATCAACCATTGTTTAAACTTGTAAATTTTTTTTGTTCTAAAGATATATTTGGGGTTGTAGACATAGGAATTATGATTATTATTTCTCATATGAAATGTGTGAGGAAAATCCATGCCTTTTCGTTAAAAGTTTTACTTATTTCCATAAATAACCAGGAGATGTGCATCCTGGTGCGTGCACTGCGTGCTGGTAGGCAGCAGACATAATCACTACGTGTGCCTGTTGTTCTTTCCATCACGTTTATTCCGTGAAAACGCAAGTCTGTCATGCTCTACCTGATAATTACTTAATTGCTCTTAGCATTCGCTTGTAACAAAACACATACAAAAAATCGTTTTAATATTCAAAGAAATTAAAATAAACAATTCTACTGACGGCTGCACCAGCAGGTAACATCTGAAATCTCTTCGTTCCGACAATGTGTCAGATCTGCAACATAATAATTTGTACAATTAAGTACCGGACTGATGGATGACTAGGTAATAAAACAAAATGTTTACTACGAATTTAAGTTTTAGGACGATTTATTTGTTTTAGATATTGGATATTGGTTTTAGAACTTCATGGAAGTTTTGCGTGAACAACCTTAATATGAATCAATGAATATTGCTGGTTTACCAGCTGCGTCGGTCCCACGGTGGGTAATCACTGAATTATTTAGGTGTTCGATGGGCCTCGGATTTCGATCGATACACTCTATCCAGTAGCGAAAGCCATGGTCAAAGGTCACTTGATAAAAAAAAATCACACTTAACAAAATATTGTTCAGATTGCAAAACTACAGCAGTTGTAACTAAGATGGGTTCCACAATATTTTAATCAGGCTCTAAGTCTCTAAAATATCTTGCCTCCTAAAACAAACCGGCGGAAATTATATTTGAAACAAAATTAGCTAAATATGTTTTCTGCCAGTTGGTTTCTTCAGTTTATTACTTAGAATTACCATACAAGTCGTGCTCATGGAAACAGTTCAAAGTGCAGATTATTGATCATTTGAATATTTTATTCAATAACAACTTTAGTGTCAAGGGCGTTGAGTTTCAAAATGAAACACCATAAATTATAGCAAACTAATAACTTGCCATTCCATTGAAATATGGAAAGAAAACTTTGAAATAAATTACAAAAGAATAATTAACACTTTACGTTTCAGCCGTAAGCAAACATTTCGAAAAAGTTTCTGACTTGGTCCTTTTATTTTTCAAAGCTATGTCATGCAATGCACAAGGAAAAAAAATAAATAAGTTGTTTGGAAAATACTGAATATAATTTTCTAATGAAATACGTAAAAAAGTAGCACAAAAAGCTTCTAATTTGGACATATTGTAAAACATTCTTAGATATGATACGAATATAAATACCTAATGTCCGTAAGGATTGAGGAGCCACATCAGATTTTTAAATTCTGATCTCACCAATATTTTGCAGCACAAATTCTGGATTTTGCAGCAAAACATATTATTATATGAATTTAAAGGTGGCTCGATATGTAAAAGATGAAATTTTTTGAAAATTTAGCAGCATTTAGCAGCAATGGTATAAACTTGCTAATTTGGCAAAAAAATTAAAGATTTACTTTTAGTATGTTTTTATGGGTATTAGTAGTACTTATACATACCTATATAGGATTTGAGCGATAAATTAATATCATTTAACAGGTGTTGTGTTTGATTTTGCAGTACAGGAATAAAGTAGTAAAATAGCGCCAAACTTTGTGCTGCAAAATAAACTATTTTGCTGCTAAATATTGGTGAGATCAAAATTAAAAAATCTGATGTGGCTCCTCAATCCTTACGGACGTACATATTAATACATATTAAATACGCTAACGAGCGCTCTGCAGCTCCTCCTCTGATAGTGAAAATTGGAAGACTCTATTTGAATTAAAAACCTCATTTACTTTCAGTGCATTTTTAATTAATCTTTCCAAATGAGTAATGAGATTTCTCGTTTTATGTTCCGATTTCATTTTAACATGAAAAAATATTTTCTTTGATAAGGAATAAATATTCGTAAGTAATTGCCCTTAACTTCAGGGGATGTTAGTAAAGAGTGCTGAGGCTCGACGCCACGTGGAGGTCTCGCTCGATGACATCGTCTTTGCCAATATTTTTAATTTTTCTAAGAAAATATTGGCTTAATGAGTTCATTACTCATTAAGCCCATAATAATATTAAGACAGGTTTTATTGATATCTCAGCTTCAATTCATAGCGGCAAATTGATAATGCAGATATTCTTTTCTTTTTTGGCGAGTCGTGTTTCTTAAGTTGAATTTTATCAATATTAACTTTGCGAAGCTTCTCCTAGCTGATTAATTATTTGGATTTACTTACTTCTTGAATAAATTATTATACTTTATAGCACCTAAATAATGCATGTTTAATAGTGGCATACTCACGTTAACACACGGCAATGATTAGTTTAAATATAAACTATACCTACTTAAGATAATTAAGCGCCATAAGATCTGTTTAGAATGTATTTTATTTAAATTTACTTTATGAATCGTGGAATCTATACATCTCTGGAGATGATATGATTATATCGAGCTGGAAACTAAGTTCTGATCTCAACCCTCTTACTCCTCCTTTAAATCCTCGTAGTCACAATGTTTCAATTGGCTTTACTTAAATGCGTCTTAAAATACTGCATGAAAATCCAATAAAACATATTTATGTAAACGAGCAAATGTAAATGAGCAACTCTGTTGCATAATTGTAATTTCCAGTGCATAATTGTATGCAAGACCTAACTAACCCTCTGCTATGTCATCCAAGTTTGAGTTAAAGCTAAATAAAACTACGTATTTCTATTGTTAACCGTAGAAATCGTCAACTGACATTAGACCCAATGTCAAGTGTAGTTGTGGCACGCGACGTTCCCATGCCATTGTTGAGGTGTGCGTGCGCACAACTCTACAATCGGTTAGATCACTGCTGGCGCATCGAAATCGTTCCGTGACTTCGGCTTTCACGTAACACTAGCGTATTGCGCTGCTGGACAATGACCAAGAAAATGCGTTTTCTTTACGAGTTTTCAACGTGGAAGTAATGATCAACTCTATGTTAAGTAAACGTCAATAATCACTTAAATAAAATACGTTTTAACGGATTTATATTGCGCTTAATTCTACATTCTCACTTCACGTTTTTGTCTCTATAGATTGTGGTCATGCATGGGTCTGTAAATACGAACATATTTTTTTATTACAATGTTGATTGAAAACTCAAGAGAAAGGATTATTTAAATTATTAAAAAAAAAACCAAAAGATGTCTCTTTTTTAGTTTGGATGAAATTGAATCTGTAATCAGCTCCTGCGAGTGCAATATCTGGCCTAATCGACGGATTTTTGTCGATCGGATTTTTTGGCCTAGTAAAAACTATCGATCGACGTCGACTGTTCTATTCGTCCGTCGATCGACAATCGACCGTTGGTGTGGTAACCCCCTCAGTCAAACGCGACCGCGAAGTAAAATGCTTCATGTAACTTTATGGGTACAAAAAAAAACAGTCAATCACAATATTTCACTTCATTCTTAAAGATCTCCACATTGAAAATCTTATATAATAGATGTATGGGAATTGTTTTACTGGGAAATACTTTTTTAACTATACTATACTTTATCAATAGTGCTCTGCGTGAGGAAACATCACAACAGTAGAAATCACGTAAATAATCCCTCTTGATTAGATTAATTGTTTAAGTTAATGTAGTCGTGCTTAACTCTTCGAGATGTGTATACAGTCAGCACGCAGTGGGGTATTGTAAGATGTAATACAAAAGAAATTCTAATAACGTCTTTAATGTTATGTTTAATTGAAGAATCATAATGTTTATAAGTTCCAACTTAATTGATTCTACAACTATTAAGTCTTATCAATAACATTGACTTGTATTATGTCACAAGAGATTCACTTTCTTATTAAGTATAAATTGTTTTCTTTTTATTAAGTACTAAGTATGCTAGGGTGAATTAAATGAGTTACATCAAGTGTATGGACACTTCATAGATTAATTGAAAAAGAAAAGTGCTCTTTCTTATGTTGTATTTCAAACATCGCATATTTTCGTTTGCGATATGCGTGAACTGATTACGCACAAATTACGCGTTGAGTGACACTGAGTTCAACTGCCCTTAATTGTTAGATATTGAAACTATCAATGTGTAACCCGGCAGATAGGTAATTGTCATACATGAAAGGTCACTTGCCAGGCAGTCAATCAATATCGGTGGTGGTTTTGTGAGGCGCGATTACTGCAATGTGCGGACAATGGGCAAGCGACACCGGCGTCGGGTGACCGGCAGCTGTCTCTATTGTGGCTTCATCACCACGTAATTTGCAATGCTTGTCGCTGTGGCCGGCCACATTCTGCGTCTTGCCGGATTTATAACCTTCAATCATTTTCTAGTAGCAGTTTTGACAAGCATTTTCAAGTTATATTTTGTTATTCTGCCGCTTACGATTTAGATATTTATTCTTACTTATTTCTTTATTTCTTAGTGTAGATACTTACCAAGAACGTTGAAAGTACTAATAAAATAAAAAAATACGGATACAAGTGAACCCATAAATCCTACATTTAGTCGAGAACATTACATTTGTTCGATATCAGTAAAGGATCAATTTGCTAGTCGTAGAATATTAATTTGGACAGTGGAAAAACACCCGAATCTGCCGCAATATGGACCTTATGAGTCACTATAGAAAATTTTGTCTCGTTATAATTTGTTTGTAACTTCAATCAGATACCTGAATCTTAAATACAAATAGACCCAACGCGACGTGACATGAATTTGACTTTTCACTTTTCACTTTACACTTTCTTTGGGAAACGTTTGAATATTTAGAAGGGAAAGGAAAGTATGTACAAGCTGCTGCCGTTTCCAGTACTAGCAGAACCGGGACGTTATGTCTGTAACCACTGTAGGTAACGTCAGTGGCCTTGGCTGTCGGGATGTTCATAACTGAATACAGTATCAAACGAACAGATGTTCCCCGCAATTTATTCTACCAATAAATAATGTCATAAAACAGTGGCTATCTAACTGTCAAAGTCGAGATGCTAAAGAGATGCTGACTCGAGTCTGGTGCGAGGCCCTGCAAGCAAACTTATAAGAAAGTATAATAAGTTTATACGTATTGATATGACTCCTTACTCCTTATCTCTTAGTCTAACGCAAATTCTGTAGGTACAGTTCGACACAACTACCTAGATTGCTTACAATGGTGACTTAAACCGATGGTTTCCCATTTCACATGCCAAGGCCAAAAGATATTTCGGAGATAACAGCTTAGTACATCGATGGAATCCTATAGATAGCGTTAAAACGCATTATCTACTACGAAGGACGAAAAAATTTAATTGTGTATCATTAATAAGTAATAAGTAATAACATAAACGTTTTCCTGAAAAGAACAAGCCCCCTGTTCAAGTCTATAAATGGAAAACACAGATGTCAGTGTTACAGGATGCGCTATGCCTGTTTGTCTACACATATTCCAGCTATAGAGCGCTCTGTAGCAATATTCGAGAGGAGCGAAGACACTTCTAGATGTGGGGTGACGAGTGGCGACACGATCTCGTCACTGATTGGATCATTGAACAATTGTCGCATCGGAATCTGCGCGCGAGTAGGATAGAGTTATGTAGCGTTTTCATTTCCAGGTGAAGTTTTTCAATAACATGCAAAACAAAATTAATTGAAAGTAGACTATTTTCATGCAAAGTTTATGTAATATGCGGTAAATAATGGTTTCCAATTCAGTGTTTCTAATTGCCGTAGCATAAGTTTCAATTATATTTTATTGTTATTGCTGCGTATGATTGCATTGACACGCGTCAATCCCATAATAAGAACAACATTGTTACCGTTGTATGTGATAGATATCAGAAAGTTAATTTCTCTATTTAATTGGGTAAACTGCATGAGACACGGCTGAGCAAATTGCTAGAAGTGTGACCATCAGTGCGTGCACGTGAACTGGGATATGGCTGCTGGCGCATAGGACATTTGCTAGGATAACCCGCTACCAACTATTGTAGTCACTAGATTATAAGGTTAGGGGTTTAAAGATCACAGTTAATTTGTGTGACGATGCTAAGTCGGTGTTATAAGAACTAAGACTAGCTGTGTAGTAGAAGTATATTTGAAGTTCCGTGTTGAGGTCAATGCGGATTTAGTAATGCATACAAAACAGCTGATTCCGTCACCGATTGCAGAAGAGTCAATCCTTTTGTCGTCACTAGCTGTTAAAACATGCTGGATGGTCGTTGACGGCTAATGGATTTAATAATAGATTTATAAAGAAGCAACTATCTTTTTCGTGCTCCTTATTCTGCCACCAGTGAAATATTAATATTCCTTCAATAAATATTAATTGGTCAACTGCTCGTACGCCGCTGATTATATTTTTTTCCTTCGTGTTAATGTTAACAAACTAGTTTTTAGACAATCTTCAAAATTCTAGATCCTTTGGCGTTATTTACCTATGAATGTTTAATATTCGTAAACAAATTCTTTACTATAACTATAACTATAGTGGTGTAACTGCGCGAAGTAGCTCAAGGATGGCAGACCGGACAAATTGATTCTTCGTAATTGTCAATTGCAATCATAACAGCGATCATAACTTGATGATTCTCATTTGTCATGTTTATTTTATTAGATTTTTAACATTTATATAAGAAAGAAATATTTTCTTTGGACTTTATTATTTGTCGGGATGATAACTGATCTTATTGTTGTCAGAAAAACTAAGGATTAACAGCCATCTTGGATTCACATAACCTGACACTTACCTCGGGCTGACCTGAAACTTTCACATGTGATTTTATATTTTTATTCCTGAAATTCCTACGGGAACGGATTATTTTATGTCTTATATCTTTATCGAAGCATGAGACATTATTTTTATTTTCATGGGTTTTAAATTTGCTGCTTTGTTTTTTTCATATTTTGGACGTTGTGTGGTTGTTAATTGACTTATTTCTTATAATAATACCTAATCTTTAATAATAAAATCATTATTAAAGATTAATAATAATATTTTTTAATCTTTATTATTTTTAATGGACGCCAGCCACACTGGTCAGACACCTTGAAAGACTGGGATTCGGTGGTGGTTCGCTTCCAGCACGTATGCAGAGAGCGGTATTGCCCGATACTGCCCGAATCGTTCGCCGGTTTCTTTCTGTCTTACCCTGATACCCGACCGACTGGTATTATTGTGGGGTATTTTTCGCCGAAAAGCGTGTTGATTTTAAAATGCCGAACAATAATCTTTATTCAAAAAACAATAATACATTCAATACAAATATGCGACTAATGCTTATTGAGGTCGAAACCTGTGCATAAGCATCAGTATACTTAAATAAATGAAAAATGTGATAAATAAAAATTACCCGACCAGGATTCGAACCTGGGACCTCTCGTTTGCCGGACGAGTGCTCTTCCAACTGAGCTACCGGGGCCTGGCGCACAGTGGGTCCATCCGCCGAATTTCGGGACATAGGGTCTAACTTTGGATTTTCACTTTTTTTTTCCTGCTGATGGATAGATCTCATTAGCCTTTATAATAGTTGTTCTGAGTAATTTTTTCGTAAGTTTATAGTTTGGACAAAAAAAAATCTTTAATTTTTTTTTGTATGGAGCGCATCATTATAACTTAAATTGCTTCGAAGTCTCTGTAGATCGCGCTTTGAAACCTATCGTATCGTATACAACGTCCAGTCTACTATCGTGTGACTTGATGAACATCTGCATAAAGTTGCAATTCTCCGAGAAAAATGGTTCGGAAAGGTGAAAAAATACAGATAAAAATAAGTTCACTTTTTTATTGTCTCCAAGTCTTATATATGTTACATTTAATAGGTATTAGTGGGTAAAAGTACATATTAACTAAAATAATTACTTAAAAACTAACAACAATACTTTTGAAAGGTAAAATTAATAGGGCCAATGAGCCTAATACTTCTAATTAAAATAAAGTAACAACATATTACTAATTTACTAGCTTAGTTAGAAAACAATCACTAAAAATATATTTACAACTACAATGTCCACTTTTGCAATCCTCATTTATGTTAATTACATATTAAGTATATAATAGGTAACGAATTACTAAGATAATCGAATAGAAAGAAATAGATAAGAATAAAAAAACACAATTACAACGAGGAAACGAATACATACACATATTTTAAACACAAAAAGAAAACTAATAATACTATAAACATTAATGCACGGACAAAAGTAAATAACATTTTCAGCTACTACCTAGGAAGCTCGAGTTTAGTAGTTATTTAATTGTATCAACATGTAATATAGATAAATTAATAATAGTTGCGACAATTTTTTTTGTTAAATAGGTACTGACAAAATAGTATAATGATAAAATTATTAAAAATATCTCAATGACAAATAACAATACAAAAAAGAAAGATTACCTAAATAGAACGCAAAAAGATAAAACTTAATAATACAAAAACACAATTATGACTCAAGAGTTCATATAAAAGATGAATAAACAAACAAGCAACAACAACTTTATAATTTCCTTAAAATTATTCACTATCGCTATGACTATCTTGTAAACTATCTATATCAATAAACTCAAAATCCGGTTCAGCAGGAAGACTCACCAGAAGATCTTTAACTTTCTGAGATAAAGACATTGTATTTTGTTTTGCCATTCGAGGCCTTAAGCTTGTGATCTTTGGATCAGAAGATAAAAGAAAATTGTGTAAAATATCTTCATTTGTAGCTGTTCTACTTATTTTCCTCGAATGGCACTCTCTATATTTTCTAAAATCTTTATTTCGAGCTTCTGCTGCTTCTTCGGAAAGCTTACCGATAGGCATTGCACCAAAATGCCTAATTATGTCAGTTCCATGTATCAACAATTTATGTACACTTGAAGGCATATAATACCATGGATATAATTTAATATATAGTTCCGCAGTATTCCGACAAAATTCATCGAACTTAGTTAGCTGCACGCGCTCTCCAGATGCAATAGTTTGGAGAATCACATGAAACCTTTCTATTAGCTCTTGGTTAATGCCTGTGATACGCGCTGTTGTGTCTGCATCCCTAAAAAATCTTCGAGCAGTATTGCCATCGTTGGTTGTGCCTACTCCTTGCTTGACGACATCAATTAGTAACCCGGAGTCCTCTTTGAATGCTTGCTGTATAGCACACTTTCGGCTTATCATTTTTTCTTTATCATCTCCCCTGCAACTCCATTTTTTGAACTCCAAGCGATAAGCTGTAAAACAAAAAATATACTAATGAATAACAAATAATGTAACACAGAATTCTTAAGAAAAAAGATATGAAATATTATTAGTTCTATAATATTGATTTAATTTTTACCAATGTGAAGTAAGCACTCCATGCATCTTATCCAGGCATGTAGAGATGACAATCCATACTGGAACACATCTTCATTTTTTTGTTTTTGAAGAACTGACTCCAAATCGTTCATCTCTGTGGGCTTTGCTTTGCAAATATCACATACTGCTGCAGACGTCTCTGACAGATACGATGTTATTTTGCCATCAATCATCGTCAAGAGTAATTGATGCTTTACTTTCACTTGCTTGATTTTTGATGGCTGAAGTTCTTCAATTTCTTTTGCGATACCAGCTTTTATGGTTGTCACTGTGGCCTGGGTCTCTTTTGTAAACTTAAACATAATAGGTCGACAGTAGAACGTTGAAGAAGGTCTGTCATTTTCCCAAACAATTGTCCCGTCTTGTTTCTGTAGTCTTATTGGAACAAGACTGACCATGAAAATTGATGAATCGTCATACTCAGACTTTTGTTTGTAATTACTTTGACCTGAAGCTCCATCAAAGCCCCATTTGCTTATAAGCACTAAATCAGCTGTTGAGTCCAAGTCTAATGCAACCACATCCAAGAGTCTGAATACTTTTAAGTTCAGTAAAGCTTGCAGTTTGATAGAGGCCCCTTCATCAGTGATGGCTACATCTTCTCTCTCTGGATAACATTTCAATTTTGCTTGTTTTATTTTGTAGTAAGAGGGATACAAATCTGATCCATTTTCACATGATGCTTCTCTTAAGTTTATGTACTGCCACTTACTCAATTTAAGAGACACTAATAGAGCCAGTGCTTTATCGGGCGAGTATGTGTTGCTTTTTTCTTTACTGTCACTCAAACATTCTTTCACTTTGTGTACATCTTCGGGGTGATTCAACAAGTGGTTCATTATTTTACTCAAGTCTTTATGTCCCGAGCTTCTTAAATTTGCCATCATGGTAGTATTCCGTTCTTCTGGGGATAACGAGAGCGATTTATTTATTTCTTCCACACGTCTTCGCTTTTGCTTGCAGCTCAAATCTTCAAACGGTTTACGAGGGGTAAACGTAGATGTGGAAGCTTCTGAAGTAGATGGTGGCATGTTTTCAATTTCACAAATCTCAAGCACTTCCTTGTTCACAACTTCAGATATAATTCCTTCAGGCCACATTATGGTGCTTTCTAACCAGTCACCATTTCTTTTTATAAATTGGTTTAAGACTCGACTACTTCGCTCCCATTTAGCATTTACAGTAGAACAATATCGCGTGCAGAACTTCTGAAGCTTATTATTGTTTTCCTCGGACACACTTAATTTTTGTTGTAAAAATTGGAAGAGTTTTTTACTATCCGATAAAGATTCTACTTGTTCCCTTAGAATCATAAATAAGTCTAGGTTATTAACTAAACTCTCCATTATAATATATAAGACGATCACAATCACAAGATGTAAGTATAGTTGTACGTATAAACGAATACTAATTGTAATTTCAAACTATAACTAATTTTATACCTTTTTAAACAACAACAACGAAATTCTAGGTTTCTCCTAACTCTAAACTAATTATTATTGGCACTATTGAGTAATTAAAAGCTAAATCACTTTTTATATTGTTATTAGAAAAGCTAATTAGTCATTAAGCCCTAGCCATTCGCTACCTTTCAAACGTATTGTTGTTAGATTACATAATAATTGTATTTTTGTATTATTATCTTTTTCTTTCTATTTCGTTATTCGTTAATTATTATGTATTATGTACTAAATATGTAATTAACACATATAAAGATGGCCGAGTTAGACATCATAATTGTAAAGATAGTAAATTATTATTTTAGATTAAATTGATATATTAGGCTCATTACCCTCATTAATTTTACCTTTCAAAGTATTGTGGTTACTTTTTAAGTAGTTATATCAGCTAATATGTAGTTTAAATCACTAATACCTATTAAATGTGACATTAAAAGACTTGAAGACAATAAAAAGTGAACTTATTATTATCTGCATTTTTTCACTTTTTCCGAACCATTTTTCTCGGAGAATTGCAACTTTATGCAGATGTTCATCAAGTCACACGATAGTAGACTGGACGTAGTATACAATGCAATAGGTTTCAAAGCGCGATCTACCGAGACTTCGAAGCAATTTAAGTTTTAATGATAAGCTCCATACAAAAAAAATAAAAATATTTTTTTTTGTCCAAACTATAAGGCTTACGAAAAAATTAGTCAGAACAACTATTATAAAGGCTAATGAGATCTATCCATCGGCTTGAAAAAAAAAGTGAAAATCCAAAGTTAGACCCTATGTCCCGAAATTCGACGGATGGACCCACTGTGTGGCGCTACGCCTCGAAATTACTTACCACATTTTTGTTTTTACGTTATATTGAGCATTTTAAATGCAAAAAACTTAAAAACATTATTAAAACATTGCAATGCTTCACTTTAACTGGGATTCACAATTTCTGTAAAGAAATTGATCTCGGGTGGTCTTAGCTGCAAAGCTTATACCATTAGATGGAGCTAAGTTAGCAATATAACGTAAAAACAAAAATGTGGTAAGTAATTTCGAGGCGTAGCGCCAGGCCCCGGTAGCTCAGTTGGAAGAGCACTCGTCCGGCAAACGAGAGGTCCCAGGTTCGAATCCTGGTCGGGTAATTTTTATTTATCACATTTTTCATTTATTTAAGAATAATTGAGCATTTTAAATGCAAAAAACTTAAAAACATTATTAAAACATTGCAATGCTTCACTTTAACTGGGATTCACAATTTCTGTAAAGAAATTGATCTCGGGTGGTCTTAGCTGCAAAGCTTATACCATTAGATGGAGCTACGTTAGCAAGATAACGTAAAAACAAAAATGTGGTAAGTAATTTCGAGGCATAGCGCCAGGCCCCGGTAGCTCAGTTGGAAGAGCACTCGTCCGGCAAACGAGAGGTCCCAGGTTCGAATTCTGATCGGGTAATTTTTATTTATCACATTTTTCATTTATTTAAGAATAATTGAGCATTTTAAATGCAAAAAACTTAAAAACATTATCAGTATACTTCCTCATGATATCATTTACCTACTTGGAAAATTAAACCATTTATCGTACCTAATTTAGGTTCTTTAATACATGTAACTACAATAAGTAAAGTACAATACAAATTTTTTTTTTATAAATTTAATTTACAGTAAGTGATTTACATGGGCTCATTAATTATATTCCTACATAGTTACAAAATCGGACGTATTAGGCTTTCAGTTTCAAGGTAGCTTAAAGAGTTAAGCCACTTAGCTACATATTTTAGCTATAATTTTTCTATAAGTAGTATCTTTTTATCACAGCTAAACCTTACAATTTGCAATTTTTTTCAGAATACAAAGTTGAAAGCATATAAATATGTTAGCTGTTGCATTCAATATAAATATTCACTTTCATAAAAAAAAATCCTAGCTACCTGACTTAACCTAACTTGCAGTGATCGTTCATATTTCATAAGGTGGCGTATGGAGGAGGTGGAACATGACATTCTAACTTCAAAATTCTTACTTAAAAGTTTTCGTCTATGCCGAAACCCGCGTTTGATTTAAATCCTTCTTACTGATTAAGTACACGATAGACCATGAAGCCGGAGCGCAGGAAGGAACTAGCTCCATAGAAATAAATATTACCAAAACATATCAAAAAGTCAAAGTCAAAAAACTCTTTATTTCTTAAGTATTTAAATACATTTGAAATAAGTCACACAATTTACAAGTTGAACTGAATCTACCACCACTTCGGAAAGACGATCTGTTGAGAAGAAGTGGCAAGAAAATCAACAGCAATTATCTTTTAATCATCTTGATATCACCATCAGAGCCATAATACAAATATCAAAGCGACAGATTTTAAACAAAGGATGGTAAGGAAATCCTATTTCTAAGCGAAGGTCAGTCGGATTAGGATGAGCGTGTCGTCGATTAGATTTTATTGCACTCGGAGGCAACAATTGTAACGTATGCAGCAAATTACATTGACTTAAAACAAATAGCTTTAAAGCCAATGTATTTTTTCAATACGTTGTCCGCGAAATCAGTATAGTGAGATTAACCATCAATAAAGCTTAAAATACCAAACAAAACATTGAATTTTCCTACGAAGCTTTAATACTAGGCAAACAAATCATTGAGAATTACGCTATTAACCCACCCATCAGTGTTTAAAATACCGTCGTATCTATATTCAACAAACAAGTCTCAGGCAGGACTGGTTTGAGCGCCTGCGCAACACTTCCCGCGCGAGTCTTGTCAGTGTCAAGGTGAAAGCAAGCTGGAACTGCGCCTGCGTCACTGGGTCTGTGGGATAACCTGCCGTGTGTTGATTGGTCGGTTTAAAGCTATTTAACTTTATATGGCGTGCGCGTATACTTTTACTTATTTATATTTTATGTTCGCTGACGAGTAGTGTTGTGATAAGTTCTCAAGTAAAATTAAGTGATAAATTCTATGAGTTAACTTTACCTTTTCAGGAAAATCTTCCAATATTTTTGAAAAATTCTTAAAAGTAAGAAGTTGAACTGTTGATAAGACAATATTTAACTGCAAAACATGGTTATTATGGGTAATATTGTCTAAGAGATGACAAGTTTATGGTCCGAAATACAACTCATCTAGAACTTCACTAATGCTTTACTATTTTATAATTAAGATAATTCATCCGCTTAGGGTCTATTTAGAAGTCCTACTGCCTCTAAATAAGCACGTCGTAGAAGGCAACTAATACGAATGATCCTCACTCGGTGATAGAAGCTAATCAGGGTCCACCTAGCTGTCGGCAAACCTTAGTATAAAGTCTGCCGCAAATATCACCGCTTCCCGCAACGTTGTATTTAAAAAAAAAGAATTTAAAAAATCTGATGTGTCTCCTCAATCTTTACGGACATTCAGTTCCTTCCTAAGCGCGTGTGTTTTTGTTTTTGATCTCATTTACAATGACATTTTGTGTTTAATCGCCGTAGAAAAAAATTAAAATTTTGCTCGTCAGCAATTTAAATCACATATCTATGACAAAATTGCAGCTAATATCGCAAAAAGTACTTAAATATAGAGAAGGAATAATTCTGAAGCGTTTTTGTCTCCAAGGTCTCCTAATGACACCTAGAGCTGAATATTATAGAATTAGGGTGAAGGTCTCACCTAATCCTTTTAAATGAAGTAATAGTTAACTAACCATATTTAGTATTTTTAGTTGTAAATTATTGCGGTTAGGCAATTGGTGGAGATATAGTAAAAAACGTGTTTCGGCCGTGAACAAATTGTTACAGAGATGGATATCTCCAAATCATTTGTAACTAGCCTTGCGAAGCCAAAAAAACGGTAAATAATAATGTTGTTGTCCGCGGTGTTACTAGTAATCTCGATGCCGTTGTAATATCAGGATCAAAAGCGTCTGAAGTGTTCTTGCAGGCTCATTTCAACTTGTATCGTCAAGTCCATCCTCTCAAAATTTCACGTTTATAGTATTAGTATTAGGCTTTCTTAGGAATTCTTAGAAATTGAATGAAATGGCTAACGTGAATAAATTGCTATATAATTATAGGAATTAATAAATTATAAAAAGTTATCAATCCATTGTGAGACCAATAAGTTTATTTACTTAGCTACGAGTGTATATAAAAAGTTTTATAATATGTGTATTTATTGTTTTTCTGTAAAAACTTGAAATTAATTACCTAATAACGTTTACTTACAAACAATGAATGGTCGGATGAATAAAATTCGAGCCGCCATTGTGAATTAGTGACCGTAGGCCGATGGATGGTGGTAGAGAAGCCGTCTATCTCGTGTTCTCATGTGATGGTGAAGGCGTAGAAGATTCAATGCTGAAGATGGTAGGTACTAGATGATAATACTCATTAAGGTTAAGGATAAGTTTCTGTATGACCTAGTCGTATCGTATAAGTTACAGGTAGATGATGAATTACCTACCTATTATTATCACAAAACTAGCACTTATAAAACACGGCTTATTACTTTTGACCATTAATCGTTTACATAATAACCTACGAACGTATAATTTCCGTTTCCTGAGACGAAGAAACAGTCGGAAGCGAACCCGCGGCGCATAAACAATGTGTGGTCATATACGGACGAACACGAATGTACTTAGTCACGAATTATCAACACATCCATTAAGTTAGAAAATTACTGTTCACCAATTATAATTTCTCCTCATTGACGTAAAGTTTAATATGTAAATTTTTCAATATGTAAACTGTTATCAAAATCTATTTTTATGTAACATGTTTTTTTTAACAAAATCTATAGATTTGATATTTTCTGCGGCAAAAATCACATTAAAGGTTGGTTGATACTACCCAGCAGTGGACTGTATGGAAATGTGGAGGTTGGGCAGTACCAATGGGATCTTGAAAATAAAACCTCGTGGTGACTTGATAATAATAACTTGGCTTCGTTGCGGTATTTTTCAGGCAGGCAGTATGAAGAGCACGATAAAAAGTAAATCTTGAGTTTGTTAATTGAAGTCAATATTAATCTCTCAGACTGCCGTTTAGACTCCAAAACTGAGCAATACCGTAAAGAGAGCCGCAGTTTAAATTTTATTTTAATTCGTTTTTCTCTTACATTCTGAGTTATTTCTACAATTCGTTGTTATGTTTATAACTTAAATTAAGGGTTATGTTTATTAAAGATGGACAATTTTAATTGCTACAAAATGCAAGAAAGCCTAAATTAAGAATATTAACAATTTAAATTTAAAGATCAAAAATATAGTCAAGTTTACAATTTTCCCCTAATCAAGTTTACATATTTTGTTATTTATTTTATATTTAGCCTTATATACATAGGATTTTATTACTAGAGTATATAGGCAATCCTATGTGCTACATAATTATATAAAAATTCTTATCAATACAAAAAGGTAACGTGGTGTAAAAGCCATAAACATGTAAAAGAGAAGTTAAAATAAGACAAAACTACGGGTAATAATAAGTTAGTACCTATGGTACATTAATTATTTTTAGAAAGATATAGAAATAATTATTAAGTGAAAAACAATCAATTTACAATTAATCTTACATACCTATTAAATAACTTTGGATAGCTTGCCTAAAGTTAAGGATTAATTATACAATTTACAAATAATTAATATTGATTGCTATCTTTCTAGATTATAGTACCTAGCTTACTTCAGTCTCCCCCTCGTGCGCAAGCACCGTTTTTTGTAGGCTAGGTCGGTCGAGAAGGATGATACGCGATACTGGGCGGCGGATTAATCCTGCGGACGTTCTGACTTCTACAGTGCGTACTTTACCATCTGGACCAGGGTAAGTATTATTAATTTGGCCTCTTGGCCATGTACATCTTGGCATAGTGTTGTCTACTATGAGAACGACGTCGCCGTGTATCAACTCGATACCGTGTGAATTATTGTTTCTTCTTGGTAACAATAAAGGTTTGTATTCTTCGAGCCATTTCTTCCAGAACCGGTCGGCTAGTACTTGTGTATCCTGCCATGAATTAGCACGTGTCTTTTGGTCATGGAAGCTGCCAAAAGGAGTCATCCCACTTGATCGTTGTATTAAAAAGTGGTTCGGTGTCAGTGCTTCTTCTGACAAGTCTGAACTGATTGGTGTCAGTGGCCTCGAGTTCACTATGTGCTCAGCTTCTAGAAGCAGCGTGTAAAGTACTTCCTCATGTGGAACTCTACTTTTTAATGTGGCGGTTAAGGCACGTTTAATGGACTTTACTAAGGATTCCCATGCTCCGCCCATGTTGGGGGCACCTGGTGGTATTCGTTTCCACACGATACGTTTTGTGGTGGCGAAGCTCTCTACTGTAGATTCATCTAAAGCTTCTCTTATTTCACGCTCGGCGCCGACGAAGTTCGTCCCGTTGTCGCTGTATATGACAGTTGGGGTGCCGCGGCGTGACATAAATCTTCGTAGAGTAAGTATCATCGAAGAGGCCGAAAGAGTGCTAGCCAATTCGATATGTACTGCCCTAGTGGTTAGGCAGGTGTACAGTGCGCCCCATCGCTTTTCGGTTCGACGTCCTATTGTGACTGTCATGGGACCGAAATAATCTACCCCTGTTGCTGTGAACGGTGGTTGATGGTGACGTAGACGTTCTGGTGGTAAGTTACCTTCTTGGACGCTCGTTGGATTGGCTCTGTGCACTATGCACCACTGGCATTTGCTTCGTATGTTTTTTATGTAGTTTCGTAGTCCTATGATATGGAACTTTTGTTGTATCTCATTTATCACGGTGTAGTGGTTGCCGTGATTGAACTGAGCGTGGTAGTGATGAATGAGTAGGCGCGTGATTGCGTGTTTTGCATCTAATATCAGCGGCTGCTCTTGGTTCGACGGGCCGTTTAACCTGTACCGGCCATCTAGGCTTATCAAGCCGTCGTCTTGCAATTTCACTGCCAGGCGTTTGAGCTTCGAGCTGCGTGGCACGGGTTCGTTTTTCACTAGACGTCTTCTCTCTTCATGGAAAGATTCCTCTTGACATCTATGGATCAATATTCTCTCGGCTATGAGTAAGTGTTTCGTTGAAACATCTTTTGTTCTTGACTGTGATTCTCGTAGCCTTTGGGTTTTAAATACCTCAGCTGCGAGTAGCAGCCTCGCTGTAGCACGCAACAATCTATTATACGATGAAAATCGCGAGGGATCGGGTAAGTGATCGTATGTTTTGCTAATTATTACCGTATTTACAGGTTTACGTTCCTCCCCAGTTGACTCGATTTTCGTTGACGTTCGTATAACAGGCCAGTCCTTTTGTTCGCGTGTTAGAAATGCTGGTCCCGTAAACCACCTATGACTCGAATTGAATTGGGTTAGTGTACCTCTCGTAGCATCGTCAGCTACGTTATCCGACGTAGGTACCCAACGCCAATCTACGGGTGCCGTTAGGCTTTCAATTTCCGCCAACCTATGAGCTACGAAGGATTTGAAAGTTCGCGGGTCTGCTTTTATCCATGCTAAAACGGTTCTAGAGTCGGTCCAATAAGTACATTTGCCTATATAGTAGTCGGTCTCCTTCTTAATGGAGTGAGCTAACCTACAACCTAACGTCGCGGCTTGGAGCTCTAATCGCGGTATTGATATCGGCTTAAGTGGCGTGACTCGTGCTTTAGCTGCGAGCAAGTGTGATTGTCGCGTACCGTTTCTTTCGGTGACTATATAGACCGCGGCGGCGTAGCCTTTCTCGCTCGCGTCACAGAACACGTGTAACTCCCCCTCGTTAGAGGGTTTAGGTATATAGCGCGGGATACTTAAATCTTTTAACAAGTTTAGGTTTTGTAACCACGCTTTCCACCTAACATGCTGGTCGAATGACACTGTTTCATCCCAACCTATCCCAGCGCGCCAGACATCTTGAATGAGCATTTTGCCCGCTATCGTGATCGGTGCGGCTAGCCCTAACGGATCGAATACTGACATGACGGCACTGGTAATTTGTCTTTTTGTGGGAGCCGTTTCTCCCTTAATTACCTCCGGAGGTGTATTTCTTAAATTCAAGCTAAAACCTATAGCGTCCTTGCGGTGGTTCCATATTAAACCTAACGTACGTTCGTAGTCCGATTTACCTAACGCGGTCGACTGGCTATTTTTCGTGTCGATTACACCGCTGATTGCGTCGGGCTCGTTCGATGCCCACCCGCGTAACTCGAACGACGCGTTAGCATGTACTTTGCACATGTTCACTACTGTAGATTTTGCCTGCTCTACTGTATCGAATACTCCGAGATAATCGTCCATGTAAAAATTCCTGACTGTAGCGCGCGCGACCTCCGGGTAATCCTGCTTATGGCAGTCTGCGTTTTTATTTTTAACGTATATCGCAGTACATGGAGATGATGCGGCGCCGAATATTAAGGATGTCATACGATATTCCCTAGGCGGTGTACTGCGGTCCTCGCCCCTCCATAAAAATCGTAGACTGTCACGATCGCGCTTAATTATTTTTATTCGTAAAAACATGTCTTTAATGTCTGCCACAACTGCTACTTGGCCTTCGCGGAAGCGAATTAATACGCCGAAAAGTGACTGCAATAAGTCGGGACCCGCTACGAGTGCGTCATTTAGGCATTTACCGGCTGTTCTACACGCGGCGTCGAAAACTAGCCTTACTTTACCCTTTTGTGGGTGCGTCACAGCAAAGTGTGGTAAATACCATAAACGCGGTGATGACGACGGTGCCTCGATTATTTCGGCGTAACCTTTTTCGATAAGGTTTTTTATCTGTTTACTATACTCCGCTTTTAAAGACGTATCTTTATCTAATTTCTTTTCGAGGTTATACAGACGGCTGAGGGCTTGTTGGCGGTTATCGGGCATTACCTCATCGTCCGATCGCCATAGCAACCCTACCTCGTATCTATTCTCGTTAGGTAACTTCGCGCATGTAGAATCTAACAACTTTAGAGCCCGTACCTCGGGATCTTTTTCCGGTTTGCGCGGTTCGATTCCTAATGATTCTATACTAAAATGCTCTTTAACGAGTTCTAATACGGCATCCTCGTTGGTCACATGCCTAACGTGGCTTACCGTACCTAGGTACCTACGCGGCTGTGAGTTCTGTCCGTGTAGAACCCAACCTAATTTAGTGAACGAGGCTACGGGTTGTGTTTTGTTTCCAACGCGTAATTGGCGCGAAACTATTAAATGCCAGTTATCTTGGCCTATAATTATGGTTGGCCTGGCTTGACTATAACACAACTCGTCCTCTAATTCTATGAGATGTTCACACTGCATTATTAATTCGCGGTTTATTTCTTGCGGAGCGAGGCTCAAAGCGCTTATCGTGTGCGCGGTCATGGTTTCTAGCTCGCGGCTACATATGCCTCGGATGTTCAGCTTAACCCTTGTTGACTCCGAGTCATTTGTTTTACTACCGCAGACAGCTTCGATGGTGAGCTGTTCCGGCCTACCGGGCGACACTACTTTGTGAGCCACATCCCGCTCTATCAACGTCATTGTTGACCCTTCGTCTAACAAGGCGTGTGTGGTGACTGTACCTAACGGCCCACTCAGCTCAACCGGTAAAATCTTAAGGTACGTGGTTGACGCGCTAACGTGGTTAACCGAGTTTATCGTCGCATCCGCAGTTCCCGGGTTCGATTCCTGCCCGTGATGTAGAAGGCGATGATGCGACGCTTCACAACTATTTATGCCGCACGGTTTATATTTGCATCTCATTATGCGTTTGTGTGCTTCATTTAAACATCTAAAGCACAGCCTGTTGCTCTTCGCTGTTTCCCACCGTTTTGCGACGTTTAATTTGGCAAAATCCGCACACTCTTTTATCAAGTGAGTACCCCCGCACAATGCGCACTTGCCCTTATCGACTTTATCGTGGCAAGGTGTGGCTTGTGGGGGTTTCGAGTTGCGTTTTTTATTTAAACTCTTTCGGTGAGCCACTGCAGCAACGGTTGCCTTTTTCGGTTCGCGCTCATTTTCCGACGGGCATGATGAGTCGCTACTGTATGAACGCGAGCGATGTTTGTATGTTTTCACGGCGTTAACCGGCCTCGGTTGCCGACTAAAGGCGCGTTCTTCCCTATTTAAATTGTATGAAAACATAGCACCGCACTGATCTGCCATTTTGTTTAAAAATTGTGACAATAAAACTAATTCTGGTATGTCGGCATACATTGATTTAAATTCGAACCATTTATATTTTAAAATTACGCTCAATTTATCTATAACTCTACTTACTAACTCTGGTGAGTATAAATATTGAGGTTGATTTAATGTTTTAATCGAGGCGACGGTGTTAGCTACCTTGCTAGCATACATCGTAATATTTTTCCCGTCTTCTGACATGCGGGGTAGCTTTTTTAAAGACTCTAACTCCGATAATATCAACATTTCCGGCCTACCGTAACGTCTTTCTAATGTTTCCATTATAGCACTTGGTTCGATGCTAGTATACATTAAAGACCGCACGGTTTCTCTAGCATGGCCGCGGAGCGCCTTACGAAGCCTAGCTACGTTTTGAACTCCCGTATACGAGTTCTGAGTGTCTATAAACACCGATTTAAATGGAATCCACTCGGATATGTTGCCCTCGAAATAGGGCAACTCTTCCATAAATTTAGGTATTGATTGACTGTTTGACTTACTAAGATTGACTGCCTTTACTATCGCGTCGGCTAGCGCCGACATGCCGCTTTCATCACTAATATTTTCGCGACTCTTAACTGGGTGAGACATCTGAACGTTTACGCACGGAGGTACGCTAGCCGGTTGTGCCCTACATTCCCGTTCGCAAATTACTCGCGCGTTATTTTGATCATTGATCCAACTATGAACCCTACCGTCAATAGGTTCGGGGGTGACATCCGCCTCGTTGGAGTTTTCAACAGTTGCCAGTTCGAATCTGGCTAACTCCAAACGAGTCTCAGCATATGCGGTTGCCGCCCGCGCCCGTTCTAATTCGGAGGCCCTAAGTTCTAACTGCGCCTTAATCTGAGATAATTTACTAGACTGCGAAGTAGATATATCGATTCCGGGCCTATCACTCGCGACAGGCATACCTACAACCGTCCCGGGTGCACTGTTTGCTAACGTTTGCACTAACACTTCCGTTACTTCTATATTTCCGCTCGATTCTGTCACCTGTTCGCTACTTTGTTGCGTGCTATTGCGTGACTGCTCTTCTGTGCCGGTCCCATGGCTCCACGTATTGGTCTCTGTGGTTCCTGATGCTTCACTGTCCAATGGTGTACCGGTTTTCTTGCCTGACCTTAGCTTCTTTCCGTCCGACATGGTGCTACGAGGGGGTTCCCTAATCTAAATATTCACTACACAATAAAAACCCTAACTTATAATACCTATTTCCTAACACTAGCAGTTCGACTGACTTCCTAGCGTGATGACGTCAGCCGAGGGTGGAAATAGGATAGGGCGGGTAGGGGAACCACCTGGCAGAGAGCGCTACCACCTTGGGCTGCTCGGAGAAGGGTAGGAACAACCCAACTCGTCAGCTTCCTCGAGGCCGTAAAACAGCTCTGAGAAACCCTCAGTAATAGAACCTTACCAGCGAGGTCAGACTATTGAGTCCTGTGGACTCGTGGGCGCGTCTGGTAACCCACACTACCATAAATGGCATTAACGCACGCTGTTTGATGGCCGTTTAACACCGCTAGGTGGCCGCGTGATGGCTTCTTCCAGCGCTGTCCGTCTTGCCTCTCGATCTTCACGGCTTCACGACGACACCACGACGGCACCACGGAGACTGCACACGACGGCTCCACGGAGACTCTTCGACGCCACCACGAAGACTGCACACGACGGCACCACGGAGACTCTTCGACGCCACCACGAAGACTGCACACGACGGCACCACGGAGACTCTTCGACGCCACCACGAAGACTCCACGAAGGCTTCACTAGGTTTGACGCAATCTTCAGAGATCCGGCTCTCGAAGGACCATTGGTTGATACTACCCAGCAGTGGACTGTATGGAAATGTGGAGGTTGGGCAGTACCAATGGGATCTTGAAAATAAAACCTCGTGGTGACTTGATAATAATAACTTGGCTTCGTTGCGGTATTTTTCAGGCAGGCAGTATGAAGAGCACGATAAAAAGTAAATCTTGAGTTTGTTAATTGAAGTCAATATTAATCTCTCAGACTGCCGTTTAGACTCCAAAACTGAGCAATACCGTAAAGAGAGCCGCAGTTTAAATTTTATTTTAATTCGTTTTTCTCTTACATTCTGAGTTATTTCTACAATTCGTTGTTATGTTTATAACTTAAATTAAGGGTTATGTTTATTAAAGATGGACAATTTTAATTGCTACAAAATGCAAGAAAGCCTAAATTAAGAATATTAACAATTTAAATTTAAAGATCAAAAATATAGTCAAGTTTACAATTTTCCCCTAATCAAGTTTACATATTTTGTTATTTATTTTATATTTAGCCTTATATACATAGGATTTTATTACTAGAGTATATAGGCAATCCTATGTGCTACATAATTATATAAAAATTCTTATCAATACAAAAAGGTAACGTGGTGTAAAAGCCATAAACATGTAAAAGAGAAGTTAAAATAAGACAAAACTACGGGTAATAATAAGTTAGTACCTATGGTACATTAATTATTTTTAGAAAGATATAGAAATAATTATTAAGTGAAAAACAATCAATTTACAATTAATCTTACATACCTATTAAATAACTTTGGATAGCTTGCCTAAAGTTAAGGATTAATTATACAATTTACAAATAATTAATATTGATTGCTATCTTTCTAGATTATAGTACCTAGCTTACTTCAAAGGTGATTAGAATTAGAATGAAATTCCCGCGAAATTCTATTGGTAACATAGATTCCTCAATCTCGCCTGATGGTAATGTGAGGACGAAGACAGCAAACAGTTTGTTTACTGTTTGCGACCGATCTTATACCTATTAAGGTTGTTGATAAGGTGCATTTTACGACACCCGTATCAAGCGGCGGTGCTAGAGTATTTATTACCAGCCGATCCTACTTAGCAAGAATGCTTTGATATACCTAAACATTTTTTGAACGATGTGCATATTTTCAAAAAGAGTAGGATGCAACACTCAAGATGAGCAAACGCAGCGCCTCCCTCAAGCAATATGAAGGCTCGGTTGACGCGAAATAAAAAATATAATACTCTACATATACAGGGTTAATTTCAATAAGCGCATCACCTCTTGCAGGCAGCCTCTCCACATCAATCCCAACAACATTTGTTCGGCAACTTTTTAAATGGTTTTAAAATTTTAGTTTTCCCATACAAAAAATATTTATAGCCTCTGTTCAGAGGCATAACTCTACTATGAGCGTAGGTATGCCACGCACCTAGCGCAGTAAATTCATGATATTTTACTGCGCAAGGTAGCAACAATTTTTATCTTTTATTTTTTTTTATTTATGCAACATTTGTAAAAAGTCGTAGAACAAATGTTGTTGGGGTTGATATGTGGAGAGGGTACGCAAGAGGTGATGCGTTAGTAAATTAACCCTGCATATATCATAGAGCATTAATATATTTTATGCAATCGTTGGACGTTGTACTTCGTACCACCAAAATAACTAATAGACCAGTTTATTACCTAGTAGCAAACCTGCTGAGTTAAATAACGTTTTTTTTATTAATTATTCTAACCGTATTTAGGGTATTATTAAAACCATAAACACAGAGAAGCCAATAGAGCATTGCAGTTCTAGTTTAGCTCGTTAACAAATACTTTATGATTGTTCACCTGTATTTTAAAATTGACACTAAAATGCCTTCTAAGTACCAATATGAATTTACCAATGGTAGGCATTAGTTTAGGCGAATTCTAATGTTTTTGAGAACAGGCATAAATGTTCTTAAAATATGTGAGGCGATGCCTAGCTACTGCAGTATGAACTTTAGATTTGGGTCACATGTCTGCGTACACTCAGCTGCAACACGAATGTTCATTTTAGTGGCAGTAATCAAGAAAGGAGCTTTATTTTTTTTAAGTTTATTTTATCTGTTAAAATAAATCTTTATTTGCATGGAAATTGGTACATTGGAGGTCTTATTGTATACATTAAAGTTTCACAATATCCTACCGACAAGTGTCAGTGCGCAAAATATTAAGAAATGTCGAGATACATGATTACATTAGTTACTTATAATTATTTATGTCACAATATATTTGTCATTTAGAAAATCGTTATTAGAATAGGTACCTAATATAATTTATACCTACAGCAAGATTTCGAACAAACTTTTTAAGCTATTGCATAGATTCTATCGCGGGCCTTGAGCGTGGGGACCGAATCCAGAAATTCCGTAACGAAAAAATCTGCGCTTTTATGCGGGCTTTAATAAACAATCAGCGCCATCTATCGAGAGGCATCCATTCTAGGCAACATGACAATTTTTAGAGTTGACAGGTAAATAAACAATAGTTGGCTTTCATAACAAATCCTTTATTTCGCTAATGTGAGTAAAACGATGAGTGGTCGAGTGGTAACGTCAAAAGGTTCCCGGTCAAGAGTTACGAGTTCAAGCCCTGATAAATCGCATTGACATGAATCCTTTTTTTATGTTTTCTTTTCTCCTTTTAAAATTATAAATACATTTTTTTTTTTAGTTTTTTATATTGGAAGCTTACTTTGTTCTAAGAGGATTAAATAAAAGAAAAGGCAGTTCCAAACTAATTGATTGAATGACTAAGTTAAACAGAAATGATGACACCAAAATACGACATGAAAATGTTTAAGCTATTGCATAGATTCTATCGCGGGCCTTGAGCGTGGGGACCGAATCCAGAAATTCCGTAACGAAAAAATCTGCGCTTTTATGCGGGCTTTAATAAACAATCAGCGCCATCTATCGAGAGGCATCCATTCTAGGCAACATGACAATTTTTAGAGTTGACAGGTAAATAAACAATA
Organism: Stenoptilia bipunctidactyla; assembly: GCA_944452665.1. Taxonomy (NCBI): domain Eukaryota; kingdom Metazoa; phylum Arthropoda; class Insecta; order Lepidoptera; family Pterophoridae; genus Stenoptilia; species Stenoptilia bipunctidactyla. The sequence goes on along the minus strand of OX101729.1, from coordinate 23,028,315 downwards.
GTTGGCTTTCATAACAAATCCTTTATTTCGCTAATGTGAGTAAAACGATGAGTGGTCGAGTGGTAACGTCAAAAGGTTCCCGGTCAAGAGTTACGAGTTCAAGCCCTGATAAATCGCATTGACATGAATCCTTTTTTTATGTTTTCTTTTCTCCTTTTAAAATTATAAATACATTTTTTTTTTTAGTTTTTTATATTGGAAGCTTACTTTGTTCTAAGAGGATTAAATAAAAGAAAAGGCAGTTCCAAACTAATTGATTGAATGACTAAGTTAAACAGAAATGATGACACCAAAATACGACATGAAAATGTAAAAAGAATATATTGAATAATGAAAACCTGAAATGTATAATGAATAAAATAATGAAAACCTAACCTGAAATTGTAAATTAATTTATCACATAGAATGCGAAAATATTTCGACTCAAAGGTTTTATAATACCTTAACAGCTGAGCACAAAAAAAAACTGATAATTTTTTCCCGATCAAGAGTTACGAGTTCAAGCCCTGATAATCGCATTGACATGAATTCTTTTTTATGTTTTTCTTTTCTCCTTTTAAAATTATAAATATTTTTTTTTTAAGTTTTTTATATTGGAAACTTACTTTGTTTTAAGAGGATTAAATCAAATATTTAAATCCAATCTTTGGATTAAATAAAATAAAAGGCAGTTACAAACAAATTGATTGATTGACTAAGTAAACAGAAATGATGACACCAAAAAATTACTAATTAAAAAGAATATATTGAATAGGTAATGAAAACCTGACATGTACAAATTGTAAATTAATTTATCACAAAGAATGCGAAAATATTTCGACTCAAAGGTTTTATAATACCTTAACAGCTGAGCACAAAAAATGGCAGTGCATTAAATGTATACGGAAGTGCTCCAAGCCAAGAAAAAAAAGATAAAGCTAAAAATAAGCCGGGTACATCAAATAGCCAGATAAGTACCGTCACTACTAGGAGGAAAAAGGCTTAAAACCTCCGGCAGCCAAGTCGCCTAGCATCACGCACACACATTCATGTGAATCCCTGGATCACAATTTGTCTCTATACCCGGCGCGGCGAACCTTGATCCCTATGACACTAACAGTAATTTTCACAACATAACCTTGTAGTGCCGTCACCGTTACATTAGAATCGTATTGGAGGCTTCTAAAAATGGCATTTATTTATTTTACGTAGCTATATTCCAATAAAATGATATTCCGTTGGAATTACAACAATTCATAACATTTGCAAGAAATTATCTCGAATTATCTCGAATAATCAAGTTACATTATATAAGTCACTATCATCACCATTGAAGGAGAGTAACAAGGATTGTCTACGAGTGGAACCGGAGTCCTCACTACTAAAAACAAAAAAAAATCTCCAGGCAGTGGAAGAGGATAAGGTATTGGTGACATCTAAGAAAAATAGACATGAAGAACACAGAATCTTTGTAATTGGTGGACAGCAATGTAAAGGTAACAGATTAGTAAGATCAAGATTTAATAATCCTTACGAAAAATATGAAGTTATATCTTTTACTATACCTTACGCAAGCACTGAAGAAATATTGACGATGCTTAAGAACCAAAGAAAGAAAAGGACAAAATAATAAATTATTATTATTATTAATCATTTACTAAGTATCATATTAAGAATAAACATTCAAAGGTTAAAAAAATATACATTCAAGTGCAGATTATAAATATAATTCAACTACTACTCAGGGTGTAACTAAAAAGGGAACAATTCCGTAATACTTTTTAAAAATGACTGAAAATAAAATAGACGTAAAAATTGGACATTCAAATGCAAACTATAAATCTCATCCGAATACTACTCAGAATATAATTAAAAAGGGGACGATTTCGTTCTACTTTCTTAAAAAGACAAAAAATAACTTGGAAAATAATGAATTAAATTTTTTTCGTAAATAAAGTAAATTTAAATAATAATAATGATAGCAACTCAAATCAACTAAAAATATTTCAACAAAATATTGCGGGTCTTTTGTCTAAAACTAACTTGTTGGAAATTACCTTAAATGAATTACGGAAAAATCACAATATGCCGAATGTGCCTACTTTGAGACTTTTGTTAAATTTAACAATAGTAATTTATATATGCATGCCCTAAAAAGGTAAAATATGTATGACCTATTTTTTTAATTTTAAGTCCTAAATCTGTACCATATTTTATGCAAATAAATGATTGATTGATTGATTCATAACTTTACATGCGGGCTTTAATAAAAAATCAGCGCCATCTACTAGGAACTTGTGGACTTCATATCAGATCAAACATTACTGCATTAATAAGTAAATAAATAATTATAATTTCATAAGTTGATAAAAAATGCTATGCAATAGCTTTACCGCGGCAGTCTCCGAGTGCCACACGTCTTTTTTTTTTTTATAATATATGGATGGGACGTTTGTGTTCCATGACACCTGATGTTAAGTGAACATGAAGACTAAGGTGATACACGTCCATCAACGAGAAACGTGTTCACTCGACGCTTAAAAGTACTAGGACTATACTGGTCAGGGAAAATAAACGCAGGCAGTTCATTCCAAACCTTGGCGACCCGTATCAAAAAGGAACTGTCAAAGCGCTTAGTTCGACTTTTCGGAATATCAACCACATACGGAAGGAAGTTCTGTCTGCGTCTAGTAGTCCGATGGTAAAAGGGGGAGGGTTCAATTTGCTCAAACAGAGCACTCGCGCACTCACCAAAATGTATCCTGTAGTACACGGTTAAACAGGCAACCTTACGACGATGCTCTAGGGTCTGCAGTTTTTTGGTCGTAAGGTCGACGTTGTTAATTAGATTACGGACTCTTCGGTCAACGGAGTCCAGCGCTTCTAGTTGATATTTGGCTGAACGATCCCAAAGATGACTGCAGTACTCCATGCATGATCGCACTTGAGCTGTATATAAGTTAAGAAGCTGTGCAGGGCTGAAGTACCGCCGTACCTTCAAGATGATTCCCAACTTTTTCGAAGCTACTTGAACCATGGACACAATTTGTTGACCGAAGTTTAAACTGGGTGTTATAGTTACGCCTAAAAGCCCTAGATGGTCAGTGATGGGGACAGATACATTTTGGAAAGTGAGCGTTAATGTGAAGGTGCTCTTTTTTGCGGAGAGACACGCCTGAGTTTTGGACGCGTTGAATTTGACCAAATTTGACTCACCCCAATCGGATACTTTCCGTAAGGTCAAATCAACGCGCTCAAACATTGACTTTCTTAAACTCTGGATTTCACGGGGGCTCGCTCGCGCATTGGATACGTATCTCTCTACAACAGTGCTGTCATCAGCATAACTAATAATGCCCGCTGTTAAAAGGTCATTAATGTGCAGCAAGAATAATGTTGCAGAGAGAACAGATCCCTGAGGTACCCCGGCATTAATTGCCATTTGGTCGGAGGAGAAGCCATCTAAAACTACTCGAATTGACCGTTCCCTCAGAAAATCAGATATCCAGTCGCAGAGCCCAATCGGTATGCCATAAGCTGGAAGTTTACTTAAGAGACCATCATGCCAGACCCTGTCAAAGGCCTTGGAAATGTCTAAGGATACAGCTATTGCTTCACCATGACCTTCCAAGGCCTCGCTCCATAAGTGAGTAGCATACACGAGAAGATCGCCGGTCGAGCGCCCATTGCGGAAACCATATTTGCTATCGCTTAGGAGCTCGTTGGTCTCGAGGTATGCCAGGAGTCGATTGTTCAATACACGTTCCATGATTTTGCAAAGTATGGAAGTGATTGAAATTGGTCGATAGTTGACAGGATCGGCACGGCTTCCCTTCTTTGGTACTGGCGGTACGTTAGCAAGCTTCCAGGACTTGGGAACCTTACCGGATTCCAATGAAAGTCGATAAAGACGCGTCAAAACGGGAGACAATTCAGCTGCGCAGCATTTTAAGACCACTGCAGGAATACCGTCTGGACCACTAGCTTTGTTCTCGTCTAGGTGCAGCAAGCATTTAAGAACCTCCTTTTGGCGAATGTGAACGGTACCCATTGTAGGTCCGAACTGAGGTAATTGGGGTGGGATTTTTCCTTGGCAATCTAGACGAGAATTTTCCGCGAAGATACTAGCAAATAAATCTGCTTTCTCCTTAGCAGTGTGGGCCAGAGAACCATCGGGTTTCCTCAGTGGTGGCAGCGACGGGCGACAAAATTTCGTTTCGACCGACTTGGCAAGGGACCAGAAAGCTTTACTTCCCGAAGGGTATGCTGCTATTCTGTCTCCGATACGGCCTATGTGGGCAAAACGAGCTCCTTTGATTACCTTTTTGCAGGACTTGGCGGCAGCATTGTATCTTTTCTTAAGTTCATGCGAATCCAGGGCTTTGCTTCTGCGAGCATTTGCTCAGAACTATCACACTTGAGACAGCATCAGCGCAGCACGATGGATCAGTTGAAGTAAAACAGGTTTGCCGCCACGGATAAGATGCGAAGAAATGTCGTATTTCATCCCAATCTGCTGACTTGTAACGCCATAGTTTTAAATTTATTGTATGGTATTTTTTTATTTTATCTGGTAGTTTATTAAAGATCTTAACTGCCATACATACACTGTTTTTTTGAAATAATGTCAATCTTTGGGCATGTACCTACATATTGTTTTTCTGCATGTTTCTTGCTACCAGAAATCATTTCCCGATTTATTGGAAACAATTGTGGGTGTTTTTTAACAAATAAGCTCATTTCATAAATAAACAAGACAACTGTAAAATTTTGAAGTTCCTAAAAATTGGTTTACAACTATCGATATATCCTGCACAGGATAATGCTCTAACGCATTTTTGCACTTTAAATATTAAATCTATTTCTACAGAGTTGCCCCACAAGATTATTCCGTGCCGCAATGGAGAGGCTACGTAGGCATGATACGATAGAATAGCAGTTTTCCTTCCTGCTACCTCTTTCACTCTCCGTAATGCACGCAAAAATCGGTCTAGTTTATGACAAAGCCTGGCAATGTGTGCTTATCAATTTGAATCCTTAAAAATAATTACATTTTTGATTTTCCATAACCTCTGGTAGATCATTTATGTATAACAAAAATAAGAGAGGCCCTATTAGGCTACCTTGAGGAACAACGAACTTATTGTTTTGATATGGCGAATGGCTTTTTTACTGTATTTATCATTTAAATAACTTATTTACGCTTTGGCGATGGGATGAACCTGTCTGCCTCAGACGCCAGTGGTTGCGGGTTCGATTCCCGCCCGGATTAAGAAAAAAAAATATTCCTTGTCTGGTTGTTTATCTATTTATGTATAGATAAACACCCAGACTTATTATTCTAGGTTCCCCCTAGTTCGCTACATGGGTATCCCATAACACAAGCTATGCTTACTTTGGGGCCATGTAGTTGGTGTCATTGTCTGGGGATTTTATTATTATTTATTATTATTATTTCTACACATTGTTTTCGATATCCTAGATAACTTTGAATCCACTCTATCCTTATATCGTTTTTTTTTCAATTTTTCCAGTAAAATGTTATGATCTACAAAATCGAAGGCTTTGCTCATGTCTCGTAGCAATACCACAATTGATAATAACTTGATGAACCGATATTTGTTATTCCTATATACCTTAGGTTGACATTGTATAACTTAGCGCCAGGAAATATAAAGTTATTCAAATAAAGTTGAATCTTAAAGCATACTAATATCACAGTATATTTACCTAATAAAATAGTAGGTACTAGGATTTGTAACTGTCTGCAAATTCTCCTCATGATTTTAAATTTTAAATTATTTGATTATGATCTTTGATAAATGAGCGACAAAATTAACCTATCAAGCCTATTCAGCGCTAGGTGGTCTTGGACGAGAATTTGGACCATTCAAACTCGTATGTTTCGCCGTATACCAAATTGAGCCAGTTCCAACTGAATGAAAACTAGCTTCTCTAAGTTAGCACCTTGTGAATGTATGCAAATTGTCATAACTCAATATCGCGTGGAATTTCTAGAACACCATGTGGGACATATGCTCAGGTCACGTTGTCATGAAGCCGTATCTTGTTTAAATAAACTGCGACTAGGCGAATATCTACACCATTTTCGTAGTTGTAGTAGATAGTAAAAAAAGGTTTGTGAAGTGTAGAAATTATTTCTTCGCATACCTACCTAAGCCGTAGTTTTGATGTATGTAAGTATAAAGACACTTATCGGGGTAGTAAAATATTGTAAGTAATCCAATTCACATGTAAAAACCATTTTAATATTTTTATTGAATGAGCTACATCTAAAAGACTTTTTAAAACAGAACCCTAAAGAAATTACCTACACACATTCTTAATTTAAATTCACAGAGCACCTTATTTATTAAATACAAAACTTTTGACTTGAAGCAGAGTTGAGAGCTTTTGTATTATTTGAAATACAAATGAAACGCAAGGTCGAGTTGTGTGTGAATGAGCTGCCGCGACCCGGGGAGTGACTGTGGTCGTGCTTAGCTCTGATATCGAGGCCGTCCACCCAATCTTATGTAACACCATCACTGGTATTTGTTTACATCCTAACTCTTAGTTGATAAAAAACATCGTTTATTAATTTTGATTTTTAACTTGCTTACCTACTTATTGCATACCGACCTATATCATAGGTATTGTAAAAACGAAAATTGTTGAGAATTAATGGACTTTTGTTCTTTTTAACGTTGAAATGTACAGGAAAGGACTAACTATATGTGAAATAGCACCCTGGACCACGCAATTGCAACAATCTACCATTAATTAATTCACTAACAAACCGTTGATTCCCATTTTTTAACCACTATTATAACATTAAATTTCGTGAACTAATTGATGAACATGTAGAAATTACTAGCCTAAGGTTTCGCATGATCTAAATTATCGATCTATAATGAAGAAATTCATTTTCATAAGTGTATTTAATGAGTAAATTCCTAATAACCGAACTCTGTAAGAAGTTAACCTCATTTTTTTTTAATGTAGGTATAATTTTTATTAATATAGGTAGGTAGTTAATTTATAATATCATTAATTCCATGACATATGTATAAAAGATATTACAATTATTATTTTGATGACATTCGAATACAATTTAAATTGGTTTGTGAATAAATAAACTTGAACTTGAAAATTGGAAGCATCCTTTTAAATCCATTGGATGTTGCTGTTATCAATAATTTTGCGTGTTTAGGTAGTAAGAATATGAGGATAAACGAGGGAGCTAAAGGTGAACAATCAACCATTAATTGAATATAACCGTTGATTCGCATTTTTAACCACGGAAATATGAAACGCGGAATGAAGCTTAAGGGCGTGGATCCATCTATACGTATGCCGTGCCGTTCCCGGCACGCCGCACTGCCGTGGCAGGGTGCCGTACGGTGTAAATATCAATGCTTTTCTATACTTCACCATGATCGAGATAATTTTAAGAGCTATAATGAAGTGCTGAGCGGTGCGCCGTGCACGACGCCGTGGAACGGTACGGCGCGGCGGCGCGCCGTGCGTCGTGTACGTTTGATAAGTTTGTTTGTTTGAACTGGATAAACTCGGGAACTACCTGTACATTTTATTTTATTTTGATAGCCTAGATCTTATTAATAAATTCCTCCGAGATCAATTGTTGCGAGGGTAAAGGCATGAGATTCTAGTATCAAGATAAGGCTTAAATGAAGCAAGTGACACTACATACTCAACCACACTCACAGGATCGTGGAATCCCGTATTCATTGCGTGTAAGAGCAAACATCCAAAAATCTTTCAAACTTACAATTCTAAAGTTTAAAACGATGTATATACCTATATATGTACAGTGAGTCGCAGATAACTCAATCTAAAACTTAATATTCTCATAGGCATTACCGAGAGCAAAGACTTTGTAAAGTCACCTACCTACCTATTTTATTATTCGCCTCATGTCATGTATGTACCTACTTACTAAAGCTTATCAAACGTACAAGGTTAAGATAGTGCCTTTGTTACAAAACTCTTGCCCAAGAAACCTTATGCAAAACGTTTCTTGAATTCTAATGCATTTAAAAAGCCGTTTCTAGTGCAACATGATAAGCGCAGTTTATGCAATATATTACTTTACTAGGGCTTACCTAGTGGTTCAACCTGACCCAACATAATTCACGGTCCTAAGGCTTCAACATACAGCCTTGACAGCTCTTAGCTGTTACTCAACGAATCTGGAACAAAATCAGCGTTGGGCAAAAAGCGGGTTGGCTTAGTTTTAATGTGAATTTACACCATAGTTAGGTACTGCAGTTGCTACTTCACATATCTACCTAATGAAGCAATGAAACTCAGTCGGCATATGTCAAGGTTGTGTTACTAATGGTAAAATTAATAGACTTAGTCAGCATTGTTTCTTTAGTAAAAGTAATAACTGAAGCCAATTAAGAAATAGGGAAGACTAATTAAGTAAATATGTATTTAACTAGAAACAGTAGGGTTGTTTAGGAAATGTCGACAATGTAAGTTGACGACCACTTTGGCGATGGGGTAAGCCTATCTGCCTCAGACGTCAGTGGTTGCGGGTTCGATTCCCGCACGGAACAAGAAAAAAAAGTTCCGTGTCTGGGTGTTTATCTATTTATGTATTTATATTCTAGGTACCCCCTAGTTCGCTACATGGTATCCCATAACACAAGCTATGCTTACTTTGGGGCAATGTAGTTGGTGTGATTGTCTGGGGATTTTATTATAATTCTGTGCCTTAAGTTATGGTGTTGGATAAACTACTGGACTAATCTGTCTCGTCGTGTAAAAGAGAAGATAATCTGTGTTTGTTATCAAGCTACGCTAACTTGTTTGTTTTTGCTCATCATAGTAATCACTACTTCGTTATTTGAAATTTTCATGATCATTAAAAAAGTAGAACTCTTTTAAAACTCTCAATCTATTTTTGTTCAGAGATTTATAGTTTCAATTTTTTTAAACTCTACAATGATTTCCAAATATTATTATATTATGTTCGTAGGATATATCACTCTAAATAAATAATCTGCCAAACGTTCCTACGTTTTGAGGATCGGCTTACATAAGCCATACCGCCCCTGGTATGAGGCGACTAAACCGAGTCGGCCCCACTTGTTGGTCTAAACACTTGCAACCGACTCCATACTATACAAACATTCGTAAACATACGAGTCGATGAAGTTCTGTGCTCGCACCGCTGATTCATACCAGCAATGTATCCCACATATTATGTATATTTACCTAGTTACCGATGTAAAAATTATACTAGCTTACTTCGCTGCACTCTGATTTATCAAATTAGAAATTATAAAAATGGCATACTGGTTAATTGCAGTAACGTATCTATTTTCATTCTAAATAGTTTGCTGTTATTGCAAATTTTGTTGTATATTCATCTTAATTCTCAACTTTCAAGTGATGAAGAAGACACTGCGCGCCTGCTGCGGCAGCTGAGCCGCATCAACCGGCCGCTGAGGGTCTCCTTCCCGCAGATGATCCGCCTGATGGCGCAGTGCCAGCAGGTAAAGCCTCGACGAGTTCCACAGGTACTAACCACTTTTCTCTCTTCCTACTTTTTATCTGGCTCGAAGGACCTACTAAGTATTTTTTGTTTTGCTGCATGTAGTTAGTTTTATTGGTTGTTTAATGTGGGTGTAACTAAAAATACTTTGTAAGTTATATTTATCGTGAAACATGCTTTCACTATAACTATGATAAGTTGTCACAACAACATGGCATGAATGGGCCTTTCAAATAAAAGAATAATTTCGTTAATACCTCACACTTAGCCTGTTTTATTCCATCTTCAAATCGACCCGTCCCAACTGAAAGACCCTATATTAAACGGGGTTTTTTCGGACAGCTTTGATCCCCTGTATTAAGCTCTTAGTGGTTGATTTTTTTCAAATAGTAGCCTATGTTTGACCATGAATCTTCAAACAATTTTCATATCAAATTTCAATAAAGTAGGTGACGTAGTCTAGCCGTGAAAGCGTAACAGGCTTTCGCATTTATAATACTGATAAATATACGACAGCATATATGGTATCTTAACTTACAAAACATATAATACAAGAAACCATATAAAACTTTCTCGTTTGCAACATGACGCGCAAATAAGACAACTCAGTCACGTAAGACCGATTTATTCTCAGCGTCATTGTTTTACAACAACAACACTGTATAACACCAAACAGTGATTGACCTCATGAAATCGAAATCGTGAGTTGACCAAAGCTCGTGGTCGAAAGTTTTGACTTTCGCCTGCGCGCCTGCGTCTCGACACATGCGCACTAAGTGCTCGTAGGCAAACATACACAAAACGAGTCCGGATCGGACTCGAATTCTAGAGTTCATTCACAGATCCTGCTAGTAGATCGAACGAAACGAAAACTTTTTGTATGTCGTTGGGCCGGTGACCGACTTCAATATACTAACATTTTATAATCCTGTTATAAAATTGACAAGTCAGCTTTTAATTTATTATTTTGATGAACGTGTAGAAATCACTGGCCTAACAGGTTTCGCATGATCTATTATCTATCTATAATGAAGAAATTCATTTTTATAAGTGCCAGTTATGAGTAAATGCCTTTTAAATGGACTCTGTAAGAAGTTAATCGCAAATTGAAAGCACCTACTTGTAAATTCATTAATTATCAATATTGTAACGTGGTTAGTAAGAATATGCGGTTAAACGGTATTTAATACTTCCGACATTCGACTTGATTCCTGGATTGTTTTTTTACATTTCGTCTGCAAGTGAAAACAAAAAGAAATTAGTAGCAGAATGGCAGAATTGAATAGACACATTTAATGAAAATAGACCTCCCACATTCTCCTGTACTTATAACTAGCTCGTGTTCACTTTTTTCCTGTAGATAATATTCCACGTCAATAGCACATAGGTATAGTCGTCCTCTTAAGTCCTAAGCACAACATGCACTTTATTTAAGAAAGATAGGAAAAATAGTAAAACAATTCGTCCCGACCGGGAATTGAACCCGCAACTCGTGCCGGGCGGATGCTCTAACCTCTAAGCTAACGGGTACTTGCAGACGCTATCGAAATTATTAAGAACCAATATTGGATTTTTATTATGCTACTATGGTCCACCAACTTGTGGTAATACTTTGCAGTTTTACCACGCGAGATCCCCGTTCGACGAATTTCTTTAGTATATTTCTTAAATTTAAACATTTTAAAAAGCTTTATTCGTTACCTTGCGATTACCATAGAGAACAATTATGAAAGATGATATACTTAAGGGGAGAAAATCCCGCTGATAATTGGTCAGTCAGTACCAAATTATTATCTTTAAACAGTAGATAGGCCAGAATAAGAATATGTGATGTAGTGTGCCCTAAAATATGATCGTAGCAGATATCTACTATGAATTTTACGGATAATTTTACAGGATAAAGCAGCGTGAATAAAAATAAAAACTGAGTATAAAAAAAGTTACGTAAGCAAATGATTTGTCGTCAACTTTACTTTCAAATTATCATTAGGTAAGGTACATTTTGTCTCGTTTATTGCCTTTGAAAGAATCAAACAAATAGCAATATCTTGAAATCCACATTGTTGATGCTTCATTAACTCCAGTTAACCTAATAGGTCCCAAATATGAGGTAATTTCACTTAGTGTTGCCGAAAATAAACAATTAGGTAAGTGTGACAAGGCGCAAACTTTCACCACAGTCTTATGTCACTCGCCGTGTCAGGTCCTTTGGCGCGTCAATGAATTATGAAATAAACGCATATGAGTAGGTATATGAATCGTAACCTACTGAACTTTAAGTAGGTACAGCTTATAACTCATATTATACAATATTTATTTTAATATGTTTTTAGTTATAATTTACATTCATCCATTGACTTTGGCGATGGGGTAACACTGTCTGCCTCAGACGCCAGTGGTCGCGGGTTGGATTCTCGCACGGAACTAGAAAAACAAAATTCTAGGTTCCCCCTAATTCACTACATGGTATCCTATATCACAAGCTTTGCTTAGTTTGGTGCCATGTAGTGGGTGTGATTGTCTGGGGAACTAAAAACATTCTCAATATTTAAGCTTTGCGCATTTTCGTCCTATCGCCGGGTGTACGCTAAACCAGCAGATGGTTTCATAGTAAAGTGTAGTCAAACTGCATGACGCCCCTGAATAGTTAAACGCATAAACGAAGCCTTTGAAGTTGAACCTAGAGCATTTCATGCCGCAGGTGCGTTCTCTACTCACCCATCGCACCACGGTCACCGTAACCTTAAAATTAAGGCTTAAATAACTCATCCTTACGGGATTTTGATTCTATCAAGATTTCCCCATACTTGAGAACATGTCACTGAGTGGTAGAAAAAGTTCCATGCAGTTAAGTCGACCACTCTACAATAGTACCTAATAATTGGACGATATTTTTGCTCCTTCATCGTGTGAAAAAGCCACTTGCTATTTTCTAGAAAACTTAGATAAGATAATCACATTTAAAATTAAATCCTTATTTCATAACCGAATATATTTAATGAAATATATCAATACAACACGTCTCGTTGCCTACGCAACCATTTCCAACTAGGCCACCCAAAAAACCGCTTTGTCTATAACAAGTATTTTACATAATTTCTTTCATGTGGACATTTGGGAAATTAACATAATATGATAATATATTTGTTACGTAGGATATAATTTTTGGGACTCTGTGATGTAACAATTGAGGTTATAATCCGCAAGTCGCTCTATCTGTAACGGGTGTATAACTTGAATGTATGTCCTGGGCGCGTTTCCACTACATCGTACGGTTAATTTATCGTCGGGTAATTTTTCGTCATCGTCTGACCACATTAAAACGACTGTATGCGGTCCGAATCACAATCTGCCGTCACCGCCGTAGACGACATTTAATCAAGTCGTTCTTTATGTGAAAAGCTCCATCCACGACACATTAAACTACACGATTATCTTTCGTCACGACAAAGTGGAAACGCGCTCTAAGGCCCGTATTATGAAAGCCTACTCAAGCAAATACGAGGCTGAGTTCCTCGAATAACTTTTCACGCTGAAAACCTTTTAGTGTGTAGGTAAATCAGGATAATTAATTGCAGGTTGAAGGAGTAGACTCTGGGGACGAGGTGCGGTCGGGGCGCGCTGACAGTTGGCGCGAGGAGAGCGCTGCGCGCGCGCGGCTCGACGCGGGCGGCGCGCACGCCGGCCTGCTGGGCGGTAGTCCGCTCACGCTGCTGCAGGGGATCATTCCAGGTATGCACATACTAAGGCCTCGTCACGCGGGACTTCATACGTTTTTACTACATCGCCGGCTTTACTATGAAAGCGACGCGCCGCCTGTTCTTAAACGAGGCCTAAGGTTGTTACTACACGATCGAAGTCGAGTAAATAGTCTTGTAGCTTTAATTCATTGATGAATACCGTTCGAATAACCAATCGAACAATTCCAGAACTGATAGAAACTATCCATTTTATCCATTCTATCATACCATCGATCGATTGCTCTGGTAACATCCTATATTGTCTTTTATTACTTATGACAATATGATGAGAAACACTATTACAACTAAGGCTGCTACCACACCAGTCTATCGATCGTCAATCGATGGTAGAATGGATTAGTCGACGTCGATCGATAGTTTTTACTAGGCGATAGTTGGAACATAATGTATATGGAAACTGAAAAAGTTAAGGAACAGGAACACTGTAATGAGTTTTAGCTTTTACCTATTTGAAAATACGATCATTAAAACAGATGAAGATATTGCGACGGCGTTTGCAGTGGTATAGACGCCACTGTGCCAATCGGGAGGTCAAAAGTTCGATTTCCTGACCGAGCAAGAAAAAATATACATGTACAGGGTTGTCTTTAAGTCACCGGTTAAACTTTTTTTACAAAATAAGTATCATTTATAGAAACGATTTAAAAAAAAATTGTTTAAAGGAAATTAATATATTCTCTATCACAAGCAAAGCATGGTGACTCTAAAAGATGACTACGAGCTACTACAAAACACCTTGTCATACTACGTCGTAGTATTATCAATGAAATACCGCGTCGTAGTAGCTATGTTGATCAACAACGACTATTTGTAAAAAAGTTTGTGGGGCCATATTTTTTTTGTACCGAGCGACTCTAAAATAAATATGCAAGTTCGTTTTTATCGAATCAAAGAATATAACATTTAAATTTGGCTGGTGACTAAAAATCAACCCTGTATATATGTATTTATATTCTAGGTTCCCCCCTAGTTCGCTACATGGTATCCAATATCACAAGCTATGCTTACCTACTTTGGGGCCATGTAGTTGGTGTGAGGGTAAATAAAATTATTTTCAACACACTTGCTCGTAAAGTGAGCGTTATTCTATTGAGTTTAGAACTATAAACTGGGCTATAAGTCACGCGTGCATTAATATATTATACCCTAGTGCATAATATAATGAATCCTACAAAGTTGAATTGTACCTTTGTGCAAATAACATGCGAGAAAACAGAGCATATTTTATTGGTCCGGGTTATACACTAAATATTTTCAGAAACAACAAAGAGGTTTTATACCACTTCAAATCCATATACATTTTTAAATGTTTGCGCCTTATATTAGTAAAATAAATTTGTATATTAAACAAATTATTCACAATTTACAATCATTTGTCATATAATATTAAAATATTTGCATTTACCACTCCAAATTAAACATTTTCACTTAAAATATGCTGTATATGCTATACAGACATTGACACATTTGACGGAAAAAAAAACCTACGCGCATGCGCGAGGTTCGGCGCCATTTTTCAATCACAATTCACAGCTTTGTTATCAAGTGTGTTTGTTATTTTATGATCACGTATGTCTGTCTTTTACTCACAAGTGTGTTGAAAAACGTCGTATGTAACTCGTGAGCGTTGCTAATTACAGTCTCGGCTCATTATTAAGCCCTCGCCTGCGGCTCGGGCTCAAATCACAGCCTCGACTGTAATTAGCAACTTCGCTCACTTGTTACATAATATACTATTGGCTGACATTTCAGTTTCAACTACTTAATTACTGTGGTGGCTAAATCATTGCTTGAAAATCATGTGAGTGCTAGCTAGGTGTGTTTTAGTTCCATCCAATCCATAGACACCTGCAATATTATTAAACATTTAAAACAATTGATATTCAAAGACAGTGATCTGTGGGGTAAATTTGTTGAAATCTTAAGTTCTATTATAGATGTTAAATTTATAGCTCCATCCATACCTTGTTAAAATATTTGTCAAATGTATTATTGGTCGGGATTTTCCTGAGTTCATGAAGTATCTACAGTAAGGTTATTCTTTTTTTTTATCTGGTAGCAATTATGATCCTACGTATTTTAAACCAATTTCAATTCAAGCTGTAGGAAAAAATATGAATAAATATTCTTAACATAAGAAATCTGGATTTCGTATTGTTTGCATTTGAGTTTAGACAATTATTATTACTGAAACCTATTGTATGTATGTCCCTACTTGTTCCGTGAGAATTAAAGAATACAAAAGCAATAACGATTATTAAATTGTTGTTTTTATTATTTTGGAAATATAATTAACTAACAAAAATGCAACACGCATCTATTTAATTGCCACTTAAATATTATTTTTACGTGTTTGTGAAATCATTGAAGTCTTTTAAGCCGTGTACTAACAAAGGTACCTAAATTAATTGGGTAAAATTTAATAATTCAGTGTAGACAGTTTTTTACTTATTTTTCGAGTACGATCAACTTCGAATATTCCTACCATTTGAATAAGTGTGCCAAAAAGGATGATCATCTACCAATTTTTTTTTTTTTATGACTAAACCCGCGTTTGAACTGAATCCCACTTGGAGGTAACTGAAGATGAGGTCGACGGAGACAGCACATGGGTTTAGCAAGGACCTCTTTTGACCTCTATGTGATTTTTAATCACTTTTCATAAAATGTCTAGCGCCAACATCATCGCATAGTGTCGGTTCAACCTTCGTTCATGCAGATATTGTCAATCGTCGCATATTAGTACAAATATTAGGCACTTATTACTGTTACTAAGCAATGTTTTACATCGGCAGGCACAAAATGGTGCGGCACGGGCGACATCGCCGCCGACTACCACGACCTGGGCGCGGCGCGGCGCCTCGACCGCTGCTGCCGCACGCACGACCTGTGCCCCAGCAAGGTGCGCGCCTTCAGCCAGCGCTACAACCTCACCAACAACTCGCTCTACAGCAAGTCCCACTGCACGTGCGACGACATGCTCTTCGACTGCCTCAAGGCCACCAACACCTCCGCCGCCAACCTCATGGGCCACATCTACTTCAACATCGTCCAGGTGCCCTGCCTCGAAGATAAACAAAGCGGGCTCGCATTCCGCGACGCCAAACGCGGCTTCTAAGACTCTACAGCCAGCGCCATCTAGTGACGTGTTTTTGAAACCGAAACATTCCACTATCTGAGATTTTAAGGTGTTTTTCATTCCACATCAAATCTTGGTTCATTTAGCGGCACAATTGAAAATCTCTTCTGCTTATTTAGTTGAAGTGTGCTTTCTAATAGAGTCGTATTTTATACGTGTTATGTGTCTTATAGATGTAAATAAACATCAAACTGTGATATGTCCGTGCCTTTAAATATACTGTGGTAGGTATATTTACACGATGGCGCTCATAAAATAAGTAATAGTGGTAAACGTACCCAAAATTTATTTATTACAGAGGCAGTATTTATTATAAGTATATGTATATGAAATTTCAGTAATAAATTATTAATTTAGTGCTCAATTATTAAACCAAATTGTTCTGTAATGATTGAAACAGAGCCTATTTTGATTTGTTTTGTAATTATTTAGAAAGTAAGTTTAAATGTATACCAAATAAAGTATTTATTTTAAAGTTTATTGCAATTTTATTTAACGGCCTTCACTTAAGTAGGTAAGCAATGTAATTTATGGTATCTACCTACTCCTAAGTCCGCTGTCCAAATACATGGTACCTATGTTCTATAAAACTAAGCACGTACCACTATTCCAGAAACGAACGCTCGTCGCAGACATTGTGAGAAACATACAAGGCAGCGTTCCGAGCTTTTAATGTAATATATTTTTTCAACACACTTGCTCGTAAAGTGAGCGTTATTCTATTGAATTTAGAACCATAAACTGGGCTATAAGTCACGCGTGCATAATATATTATACCCTAGTGCATAATATAATGAATCCTACAAAGTTGAATTGTACCTTTGTGCAAATTACATGCGAGTAAACAGAGCATATTTTATTGGTCCGGGTTAAACATTAAATATTTTCAGAAACAACAAAGATTTTATACCACTTCAAATCCATATACATTTTTAAATGTTTGCGCCTTATATTAGTAAAACAAATTTGTATATCAAACAAATTATTCACAATTTACAATAATTTGTTATAAAATATTTGCATTTACCACTCCAAATTAAACATTGTCACTTAAAATAGGCTGTATATGCTATACAGACATTGACACATTGGGTGGAAAAAAAAACCTACGCGCATACGCGAGGTTCGGCGCCATTTTTCAATCACAATTCACAGCTTTGTTATCAAGTGTGTTTGTTATTTTATGACCACGTATGTCTGTCTTTTACTCACAAGTGTGTTGAAAAACGTCGTATGTAACTCGTGAGCGTTGCTTATTACAGTCTCGGCCCATTATTAAGACTGTAATTAGCAACTTAGCTCACTTGTTACATAATATACTATTTTAGAATTAGAATCCTTGTAAATTTAACAGAAACAAAAATATACTAAGTTCATATAATCAATTAATTCCGCGCCTATTCATTATTAATAATATAAGATAATATTTACGTTACACAGTCCGCGTGGGGTGTTCTCTCTCAATATAGTTTTTGTTGTTATGAAAGCCAATAAGTGTCCGATGGATACACCTGAACGTAATGGCTTTCAGCCCCATTGACTCCATTTATTATAGAGGTTGGGACTGATGATACATTGCTAGTACACGGCCAAAGCAATAAAAGCCCTTTGTTTCTGTAATTTTACCGGTTGGTTCTTTTTCTTATCTTGATCAAGACGAGGCATGCAATTATTACGACAGTATTAATTAAAGCTACGACCGGTAAACATTATAATACAATATATAAAGAAAGATTAAAAAAACTTAGTTCAACTCAAATATACCTACCTACTTTAGCTGGTTAACAACTACCTACTTATTTAAAACGACTTCGCTACACTTCTGTAGAGTTCTTCTAGAATTTGACTAACACTTGAGATAGTTTCACCCAAAGATTTAAATCCACTTACCACCCTGAAGCGTGCTGGACTGTTCACCGATCCGCTTTTAGACTTACAAACTGTGATAAAAAAATCTTTTTCGACGATTTTTTATTCATTATTTAGTTGCAACTTTAACCGAGTTACCATCGCATTTATAAGCAAAGTATGTACTTCTGAGCTGACACAGTGGATATTCCAAAAAGTCGAACAAATCGCGGATACAACTCGCCAAGCTGTCCGCTAAATGTATCTATTTAACAACATGCAAGTCCTGCTTCTTCACAGTGCAGAAGTAAGTATGGCCTCATTCAGATTTATAAAACAACATGTCGAAGAGCTTCCAGTCAGAAGAATAGGAAATAAAACAAAAACAGATTAAATAACGAACTCTGTATTTACAATAATTGTCTTACAATATCTTTAAGCTACTTCAGATGTACAACGATAAATTTATCGTTTTAGAAATAAATACGAACAGAGCACTCTTTTAAATATATAATAATTAAAAACATAAGTTTACAGGAGAAAACAATTATTTGAAAATAAAAATACAGTTTGCACGATCCCAACTTCATCGGTATTTACAACAATTCATATTTTATATAGAAAGTCGAGAGCTGATTTACTAGCTTTTAAATTTAATATTTCAACTTTAATAAATACAAATCTATATGTTTAATATTTTAGCCATAGTTTAAATAAAAGTATTCTCAAAATAATATTTTATATATGAAAGTCTATCGCACTCAATTTGATACCTTTTCTAGTTTATGTACAGCTATTCTATTTTTTTATTAAACTAACGCAAGTTTATTATTTTATGAGACTTGTGATCTGTGAAACCCTAGGTTATGGTTTATTTATTTATTATACTATTGCAGGAAGGGTTGATGTTTCTATGATGCTGCCCCAACATCCTGAAATAGAAAATAATACATATTAATATAAGTGTCTTCGAGTCTGGCTAACGAAAGTAGACAATGGGGGTTTTTGCAAACTTTTTATATGGCAACTTATTCTGGTGTCACTGTTGTTAATCGAACGGTTTTGGTAATTGAGATTTTGGAATTTTCATATTTGAAAATCATCAATATATATAAAACTGTTCCGTTACTGACTGAGTGACTGAGGTACTGAGTGACTGAGTGACTGACAGACAACGTACAGCCGTAACTACTGGGCGTAGAGAGCTGAAATTTGGAACGTACATTCTTTAGGAGATGTAGAGGTGCACTAAGGAAGGAATTCCCGAAATTCCCACGGGAATGGGAAATATAGGACTTTTTAGTTTGTATGAAAAATCTTATTCCTTGAGTGCACCGATGTGAAACTTGGTGTAAAGGTTTTTCAATGTGTGTCTGCTTGTGTTATGAAAGGGATTCCCGAAATTCCCACGGGAACGGGATATATATGATGTTTTAGTTTGTATGAAAAAATCCCATCCCTTGAGTGCACGGATGTGATACTTGATATAAAGATTCCTCAATAAGTGTCTGTTTGTATTATGGAAGGAATTCCCGAAATTCCCACGGGAAGGGGTTGGACTTTTTAGTTTGTATGAAAAATCTTGTTCCTTGAGTGTACGGATGTGATACTTGGCATGAAGGTTCTTCAAAGAGTGACTGGTTGTGCTACAAAAAAAATCCTATATATTATTTTTAGTTTGTATGAAAAAAACTTATTCCTTGAGTGCATGGGTGTGATACTTGGTATAAAGGTTCTTTAAGTGGGTGTCTGGTCGTATAGTTTCTGAAAATTCCACGAGAAGGGTAGTTAAGCGCATACGAAGTTGCGGGATAAAGCTAGTTATTAATAAAATACTAAAAAATTTGATAGTTTCATAACCAATGTAGGAACACAGCGATTCCAGTTACTGACAATTCATTCCATATAAAATTTCTGGATTCAGGTTTTGATTACAATGAATAAAAATAATTATTGTATTTTATTGTTTTATTTTTAAGCCTGATTAATACTAGTTACCTATCATTTTAATTACATACTTCTCATCAAAAAGTAGGACAGTACCAATATTGTTATTTTTTACGATAATTAAAAAAATAAATAATCAAGTATCGTAGTTGTTTAATCTATATGTGTCGTACTATACTCGGGGTTACCATGATGGGATTTTTTTAATTCGCCAGATTTTTTCATTGTCTACTTACATTAGCCAGACTATATATAAATCACTTTTTTTGTGGTCAGTATGAGAATGGGAAAGGTATGGGAAAGAACTGGCTCTTCATGAAATTGCCGAATCACATCAAAGTTGGTGATATTCGGCGGCAGATGTTATATGAACGGTGCTCGCTGGCCAGGCGACCTCGGACGGGGTCCTACCGCCGAGCGGTGTCACTCTGATTAGTCGCTTTTTAAAACGCACTATGTAGGGACGGTAAGTGGACTCCAATTTTTTTATTGTGACGTTAAAAGTGAAAGTTTTCTCTTTAAAAATATAATCTCATTAAAGCTTACAATGCATAATTGTATTAAATAAACAATAAATTTATTGCCATCAAAACAAACACAAAAAGGAAACATTAATTTAGGACAATTAGGGCGGTATTACCGCTTCAAGTGATTTCTAGTAGACAACCCATTCACAGTAAAAAATAAATAAAAAAGTCATAAAACCAAAACCAAAATGAAAGCAAACTAATTATTTCTTTTTAAGAAAAAGTGAACCGCATTCAAAAAACCAACCCACTAAAAATGTTTAAATAATTTTTATAAACGCCATCCTATTCCTGTTTCTATTCCATCCATATTACTACCCCGTATAGTAAATTTCTGCCAAAAATTAATTAATATTAATGAATGTAATAAGAACATTAACAATTTATCTGGTTAGGTATTTACATAGTTTTTGAAGTCGGTGCCAAACCAATACAAGTAAGACTGCTGCCAAACAGAGAAAATTATAAGGCGAACGTATCAACGAAGATGGCGCTGTTCTCAATTGGGATGGCGCTGTTCTCTAAAATACAGACTGTCTAATTTAGGGGCCAGACAATTCACTGTGCTACACTTTCTTTGACGGAAAAAATACCGAAAAGCACACACTTGAGGACCACACGTCGTCGTCGTCGCGTCGTCGTGAGTGTATGTAACTTCGTTGATACGTTCGCACGTGGTGATGTTTCGTTTACGCAAGGTGCGTGGCTAACCTACGCTCAAAGTAAGTAAATAGAGATACACCAGTTTAGAGGCAATAAATATTTTTTTTTGTATGGAAGACTAAAATTTAAAAAAGTCTTATGTTTGAAGCATCGAGCAAAGGTTAATTTATAATGTAGATCATTAAGAGATTTGCCCAAATTGCAGTATTATGTAGTGCGATGACGCCGTTGCATCGGCCGCCCCATCGTGGTATTTCACTCTCAGCAGTGCCCGTGTGCTCTCGTTTCCCTCACCATCATCCATATCTCATATATTACAGTTATTTGTGCTAATTAAATAGTGTTAAATCGTATCCCGTTGTTCTTTATCTTAGCGCGCCCTAATACAGTCCACTAAACTTATACGTAAATCGTACATCGTAAAACAAAAACTGGTGAGATTGAGATAGCAGAGGCCGCTTGCAAGAGGTGATGCGCTAATTAAGATGAACCCTGAGTAGGTACTATAGTGCGACCGGTGGGAGTTTGCGTTCCTGACAGCTGTCAAAATCATAGCTTTTTCCCCCTTCGAATCGGAAATAAACTTTATTCAGTGGACATAAGGAGCTGTCAGGAACGCATTCCCGCAACGGCCGCGTGAAAGAATGGTGTATCCCTGTTTGGACGAATTGGGATTGGGAGGCAGTTGAGTCGATTGCGATGTATGTGTGATAGTGGGATTGGGAGGCAGTTGAGTTGATTGCGATGTATGTGTGATAGTGGGATTGGGAGGCAGTTGAGTTGATTGCGATGTATGTGTGATAGTGGGATTGGGAGGCAGTTGAGTTGATTGCGATGTATGTGTGATAGTGGGATTGGGAGGCAGTTGAGTTGATTGCGATGTATGTGTGATAGTGGGATTGGGAGGCAGTTGAGTTGATTGCGATGTATGTGTGATAGTGGGATTGGGAGGCAGTTGAGTTGATTGCGATGTATGTGTGATAGTGGGATTGGGAGGCAGTTGAGTTGATTGCGATGTATGTGTGATAGTGGGATTGGGAGGCAGTTGAGTTGATTGCGATGTATGTGTGATAGTGGGATTGGGAGGCAGTTGAGTTGATTGCGATGTATGTGTGATAGTGGGATTGGGAGGCAGTTGAGTTTTTTTTTTTTATTTTTTATTTTTATTAAAATTCAGGAGATCACAAACAGTAATGTACTAAGATGTTTACAATTATAGTAATTTAAATATGTTTTTATACATCCCAACAACATGATCCACAATTAAATTACAAAACTTACAAGTTTACGGTTGTCACTTATGTAATTAAATTTGTTCATAAGGGACTAAATAAATATATAAGTACATTCATACACGTACATATACATACATACATATATACAAACATACATTTAATATATAAATACATATAGCTATAATTAAATAAAAAATAAAAAATGTAAGGCTCACCGTTGTTTACTTCTAATTATACATCTATATTTTTCAAGATATTAATAATTTCTTTTCTATATTTATTTATGTGTGTGTGAAATAAGTCTAGGTCCGCGAACAGCTCATTATATCTATCGCACATTCTGGTAATAGATGATCGTTTACCAGCATTAGTTCGGCAAAATTTTGTTGAGAATAAACGTTTTGATCTTAGGTTTTTGTTTGAAACGCGGAAATCAAGACTGCTAATGAGCTCAGAACAATCAAATTTATTATTAACAATCTTGTACAATGTGACTTGCTCCAGTTGGATTCTGCGTTGTTCAAGAGAGAGTAAATTAAACTTTTTAAGCAACTCATTATAATTACCGTATTGGTTAAAGCATCTATAGCTTGTCATTTTAAGATATTTTTTTTGAATACGCTCTATACTGATTTTGTATTTTTTATAGTAAGGGTCCCATATGACGGTGGCATATTCCAGTATAGGTCGTATGAGAGTGTTATAGAGATACAAATAGGTGGAAGGTTTTTTAAATAAAGTACTTAATCTAGCAATGAATCCGAACATTTTGAATGCTCGACCAACAATGTTATTAATTTGATCGTCGAAAATAAGTTTTGAGTCCAGTATAATACCCAGATCTCTGATGTTATTTACTCTTATAAGAGTATGATTATTAATTACATATTTATATTGTATGGGTTTTCTTTTTCTTGAAAAGTAAATATATTTGCATTTAGAAAAACTTAAATAAATTTTATTTATAGAACAGTAGTTTTCAAGAGATTGTAAATCTAATTGAAGAAGAGTACAGTCCTGAATATTTTTTACTATTTTGTATATTTTTAAGTCGTCTGCATATATTACAAAATTCGAATGTGTTATATAGTTTTTGATATCGTTAATATACAAAATGAATAAAAAGGGTCCTAGGGTCGATCCTTGAATTACCCCGGATGTTGCTGTAAATGTTTCAGATTCATACCCATTGACAACAATTTTTTGCTTACGATTATGGATATATGAGGAAAACCATCTCAATAAAGATCCCTTTATTCCATTAAATATTAGCTTCTCCATAAGAATTAAGTGGTCCACTTTATCGAAAGCCTTCTTAAAATCAGTATATATACAATCTACTTGTTCTCCCTTGTCCATAGATTCAAATAACATGGAAGTATACAACATGAGGTTACTAATTGTAGATTTATTTTTTACAAAACCATGCTGGTTAGGTATAATTTGATTGGAAAGTAATGGATATAAAATCTTATGAACTAACTTTTCAAAGACCTTCGATAAAGTAGATAATATACATATAGTTGATTGCGATGTATGTGTGATAGTGGGATTGGGAGGCAGTTGAGTTGATTGCGATGTATGTGTGATAGTGGGATTGGGAGGCAGTTGAGTTGATTGCGATGTATGTGTGATAGTGGGATTGGGAGGCAGTTGAGTTGATTGCGATGTATGTGTGATAGTGGGATTGGGAGGCAGTTGAGTTGATTGCGATGTATGTGTGATAGTGGTATTGGGAGGCAGTTGAGTTGATTGCGATGTATGTGTGATAGTGGGATTGGGAGGCAGTTGAGTTGATTGCGATGTATGTGTGACAGTGAGACATACCTGCGGCTAGGGCGGGTCGGGCGCGCGCGTGGCGAAGTAGGGCGCGGCGTGCGCGCGCAGCAGCGTGGCGCAGGGCGGGCACACGGGCGCCGTGCGGCCGCGCGCGCCGCTGGGCACGGGCGTGAGGCAGGCGGCGCAGTAGATGCGGCCGCAGTGCCGGCAGTGCTGCTTGCTGCGCGCCGAGCCCAGCGCCGCGTGGCACGCGCCGCACGCGCCCACGTCGTCCGCGTGCTGCCAGCGCACCTCCGTGTCGGCCGAGCGCAGGTGCTGCATCTCCATCTGCGCACGCAGCCACACAGCTTAGAAGGTGTGGACACTTTTGAAATGCAACGTGAGATGCGGATCGGAAAAGCTATTAGATGTTTCTCGAACACAGATAGTGCAATTAAAACATACATACATACATAACTTCACGCCTGTATCCCTTATGGGGTAGGCAGAACACCAGTGGTTATAAGACCGTCTGATGTCACGTTTGACAAATGAGGTATTATAATGATGGACAGAGGCTATTGCAGTGACAGGCGGTTAGCCTATTACCAACAAAATTGCCAATAAAACCTTAACTGACTTTTACAGTATGCCCGGGAAAAGAATCAGCCGGTACATTCTATGTTTTTCTTTCGCTCCCAGGCCAATTAAAAATTAAATTTAAAAAATTAAAAATGACAATAAAATATATTCTTGAATGAACTAGATGTGTACGCAGCCTCTGACTCGCAGCACAACTCGAAATTGACCAGCAAAAGGTAATAAGTGTATTGACGGCCAGTACAAGGCACCGGGAGCTGATCGAGTCAGGATGCAGCTAGATGCATGAGTATGGATACTGAACGAGACGCCGCAACGCTTTTGAGCTGGTAAAGTCAAATCAGATGAGTGAAATGTGAAAATTAAAGTGCTAAAAAAGTTAAATGGCGGGTTTCATTAGTGCAAAGTGTCTTAAATTTTTTTTTTCTTAATTATGATTTAATTTTACCTTTAAACTTTTACTATAATCTTTTTTTTTAATAGCGCATTGACAGGTGAAAGCAGTAACATCTAACTAAATAATAGATTTGGATATAAGGATTTATGAATGGGCATATATCGCTACAGGAAGGTAATTTAATGTGTGAATTAGATAATCGGTTTGGATAGATATAGCAAGTTAACAAAAAGTTGTCGGAAATCTTCCATAATATTGAAATTTAAAGATTATTGCACTGATCACCCAAGAAGTTTTTCTAATTTCATATTATTGGAACGATTATTTGATAGATAGGTACGTAAATGATTTATTTCGAGTGGTTTATATCAACTTTTGAGTAGAACTAGAAATTATAATTCAGTATGTGGCTATAATTCTTCTATAATTAATTCATCTCACAGTACTGGCTCGCCCAGACCAAATACCATATTATGGTGCACACAAATGTACACAACAATCTACTGTTCTACGGCCAACCAAGCAATTACAATAATAGTGAAGTACCTATTTGCTTTTTAAATATAAAAAGTAAGTTTTACAGCTTATATGTCTACTTTTGATGTTACATCTGAATATTGGCAGCCGAATATTGGTACCTAGTAGGTTGATGCCATCGCATATTTCTATAAGTAGTAGGCTTAGGTACCATTTAACCTCATAATTTCATCAAAATATGAAAGGGCCTGTTTTATTTGATAGGTTCCACAGCAATCAGTATCAATTGAACCATTGTTAGTTGAGGGAAAGATACATCACTGCCTTACATAGCAACAAAGTAAGCTCTGCTTCTATTCAAATTATTTTCCACAACATAGGCTTTTTTAGGTATGCATTTGCTGTTGAATTCTTTTATGTTCAATTACGTTGGCTGCATCATTTCGGTCACTATACCTTTTGTAAAACTTATTTACTGATATATCAGTTTTTTATTGAAAAAATCATGCTTAAATAATTTAAAACATTGTTTCATTGTACGATGTATACCCTGAACAACTCACTTAAAAACTAGCAAATTTTATGATGAGTATATTATGTCGAATATGAGCAGCTCTTGTAAGTAAGAAGTATATTCATTGATGAGAAGAAAAAGAAAACGAAAATTGGATTCCCTTGTTGCGCAATAACAAAGCGAATGTTTTTTTAATTTAGTGTTGAGAAAACATTTCCGCAGATAATCCCGCCTAAATAATTTAAATTAAATAATTGTATTATTTTAGTTCAATAAATACATCGATATTGATATTTTTTGTTTCAATATTTTCGCAAAAAAATCGGTACCTATACAAAAAAATATATAATATTATCTTAAAAACTCAGCAAGTTTCGAGCCTCTATCTTGTGGTGTCTTATTTTTGTCGCACCAGTAGGGATGTACCTACTTGAGTAACAACATTATTTATGTTTCTTTAGAGATAATTGAAGTAAATATAACATGGTAAGTAAAAACTATTGCAATCGATTCTATCACCGATTCTGAACAAACTGTTTTCAGTTTTCGTATAAACAAAAAATATCGTATATTTTCTGTAGGACCTACTCGATATTTCATTTAAATATATTATTTACGGAATGTCTACTTTACGAGTTTGTCACATCAGAGTATATGCACATTTTTCCACCAATTCAAGAACCCTGCTGGGTCGGTAAAGCAGCTCGACTATTTAATATCTTTTGGTTTTAATACATTGAATGCTGCATTAGTTGGTTCCTTTTTTTCCTAGTATTGTTTATTAAATGTAATACGAATTATGGAATATTTTTATTTGCAAAAAGTACTGATATCTAAAATGGCCTGACATGGACTCCCCTATTTGAAAATTTCAATGTCTGTAAGTGTGGATGTTTGTTCCTCAATCACGGCAGAACAGGTCAACGAATTTGGATCAAATTTGGAATAGTAGGTAATAGGGTGCAGTCTTGAATAGCACATAGGCTACTTTTTATCCCGATTTTCACTAGGGATTCGAAATTGCACGGGTAGTACTTATCTCACGGATAGTGAAAATCAACGTGTTAATATGAAGTTTTGTAAATTAGTACACTTACTGGTGAAAATGTAGTTCTAAAGATATTCTGCATCTCAATACTATGGAAAAAAAAATCCCGAGACGTTGTCGTCTAATTTAGTAGGCATAAAATTACACTATGTAGTATCTGTCTTAGTTATCTATCACATTATTTTTACGTCATCAAAACTAACAGCTGTTTTTACGGTGAACACTTCGATATTTTGATCTAAACTTTGAACTTGTTTCCCGAACGAACCGTAAGGATTACAAGTTTATGTTACTGTTACATAAACTATATAAACTACACCACCAAACATACAATCCCTTAAGTATTATCTCTTCATTATGTTACTATACAGTATGTCTGTATTAGTAATTATTTTTTTCTTAACTTCTTTTATTTCTTTTACTTCTTTGATTATTATTATTATATTATTATAAAGGGTGGATACCAGGCGAATCCCGAAGAGGCCCTGTAGCAAACTAGGGCCACACGCTTAACCAAGGACAATAGGGTTATTATAAGCCAAGAATATAAATCCAGAACCTAGAACGTACCTGCAAGGACTGCGACAATCTGACGAAGTCTTGCTGCACCTTCTCACTAGTATCCAACTCGTGCTGGAGAGAGGATATTTGCGCGCGGAGCTCTTGCTTCTCGGTTTGAAGACGCTTCTGCAAATGTATCGTAAAATACGTTTTCTCAAACATGCCTACTAACATGGAAATTTGAGCATTATTTTGACAAACTTCTTCGAGATAAATCGAACTTGCTGTATTGGTCGAACAGCGGCCGGCAAAAGTTGTATGAAAATCCATATTTGTCGTGTTTAGCGGCCAAATAAATTACGATGTAAAATCATATCTGTCGTGTAATTTAAAAATGAAACTCCACAACATGGCGACCAAAGAGGTAACTCATCAAAGGTTTAATTTAAATTTCGAACTGACTTATAGAAAAAAAAACCATATAAAATTTTATGAATTGTACATTAAATAATTGTATTTTCATATAAAAGTTCTGAATTGTTCTACTTATAGTTCGGCCGTTCAGAGAATGCGTTCCTGACACATCGCGATTGAACTGACGACGTAACTTTGTAATGGCGTTGCAGTTACGATAAAAAATATTTTTGCTGGTTGTTTACCGTTTTAACAATTGATGAGCATTAAAACAACATTATTATATCAATAATCAATGAATTTTATAATTTTGTGCCAAAGTGAGTGTCAAATAACTTGGTAAACAATATTTTTCAAAATCTATACTGCGCTATTACAAGGTTATGTCAAAGCTTTATATTTGTAGTGCTGTGCTAACAATAACAGGCTATAACAGTATTGTAATCTGTTCTTAAACAGGTATACTTTATGAAATAATACGTTTTGTTTTTCTTTTTAAGAATTTGAAAATAATGGACTATAAGATAATTTTTATTAAATTAAAAAATAAAACTATGACCAAACCGAATGCGCAAAAAAAAGTTGGTTACCAGCAAAAGGCATTGATGCAAATATGCAGATGCTAAAAGCAGAGCTAGTTAAATTAGTTAAAGAAAATAAAGTGGCAAATGTGCGATACGAAATCGATGAACTGGCTCTGGAGTACGGTCATTGCGTTCTAAGAATTCCATCGTATCATTGCCAATATAACGCGATTGAGCTAATCTGGGCTCAAATAGAAGGTTACGCCGCCCGCCACTATACTTCCCCGCCATTCAGCACGAAAAAGATGATGACCCTATTAAAAGAAGCCTGCGGGGAAGTCACTAGAGATGACTGGGCAAAGGTTGTTGAAAGACTAAAAACCTGATTATGGAACATTTTGACCGAGATATCAGGATTGATTCTGTTATTTATAATAAAATAATTATACATGTAGGCGAAGATGATGATGAAGACACTACCTCCTCAAGCGAATCGGAGTCTGGTTAATATTCTGTACGCACATTCAATTCAATGTACTTTATTGCATAGAAATACAGATTGTAACTTTGTAACAAAAAATAAATAAAACAATTTTATTATATTTATATTACCTTTTTTTGGTTTCCACTTAAATTACTAAAATATAAATTTTAAATGATTCCGCCAATATAAAACGAAAATAATCTTAAAAATAACGCGGCGTTTCATTTTGGAGGAACGGTAAAGAACTCAGTGTTATGTTGTGCCCATCACTAGTCGTGACTAACTGATAGGTGTCAGGAACGCATTCTCTGAACGGCCGAACTATAGTTTAATTTCCGCGCATTATTTGAGAAAAGTACTATACAAGCCTTGGCCGCAACTAGATGGATTGATGGACTTACGTATTTGTGCCTCGTAACACATTCACACGTTCGTCCATCAATGCCTCTCTTGCCGGCCGCTGCAGTAATGTACTATAATATGTAGCCGTAGCGTAAAATAAATATAAGCCGGTGAACGGAAAAATGGAATTGTAACTTGAAATAAAACCTTTTCATAAGCGGCTTACGACGTTGTTTTCTTTTAAATGCTAGTTCTATGAAAATCACAAAGGTATAAAAGTCTCTATTTTCAACGCTTTCACTAAATCAATGCCCATCAATGCCTCTCTTGCCGGCCGCTGCAGTAATGTACTATAATATGTAGCCGTAGCGTAAAATAAATATAAGCCGGTGAACGAAAAAATGGAATTGTAACTTGAAACAAAACCTTTTCATAAGCGGCTTACGACGTTGTTTTCTTTTAACTGCTAGGTTCTATGAAAATCACGAAGATATAAAAGACACTATTTTCAACGCTTTCACTAAATGACATAGCAACTTAGAGCAAAAATTATTTTAATGGACGTTGTTTACAATATTTTTAAATTCTCATACACTACTTTTGTTGTACAAATTTTGGATAATGCTTCAAACTTATTTGACTTGTTAATGACGACGATGTAAAATGTGACACGGTTTTAAAAATGAACTGGCTCTTCAACCCGGTACTATTTCCCCAACACCGGAGCAGTAATATTTGGCAGCAGACTATAGTATAAAGGCTAATGTTAAATTATTTTCAAATGATTTTCGTGACAGTTCTCATATTCCATTTTACGCTAAGTTTTTTATAATAAAAAATAAATAAAGTGAAGGTATAAAAATTAAAAAGTATTCAAATAAAATTGTAAATTTAAATAGTAGGTATAAAGTAGACTACTTATCACATGTTATTATTATTATTAACTCTTAATAAAATAAGTTAATGTAATAAAATAAATACATTTTAAAACTGTCAGATGCAAGGGACCGGAACCTCTGTCAATAGGGATTGACGCCATTGAATAGACGCTAAATCGATGAATATGAGCGGCCATCTTGTAATCGATTCGTGAATACAGAAAATTCAAAAGAGTAGTTAAAAAAACTTAACAAGTACTAAAAATGAAGATTGGAATACATATATCCAGAATTCACGATCAACAATTAATTATTACACTCGGAGATGATACTGATACCGAAACAAGTTCTCTGTCGACAAACGGTGACGAATTAAATTAATGATTCGGAACCAATGGTATTTATTCTATACATATTTACATAACGTCACGCCTGTATCCCTTACGGGGTAGGCAGAACACCAGAAGCTATACTCGTAAATCATCTGATGCCACAATTGACAAATTTGAAGGTATTATAATGTTGGAGAGACTTGTAGTGATAGGGGGTCAGCCTCCGTCCCTTAACTGACTTTTACAGTATGCCCGGAAAGAGAAGCAGCTGGCACATTCTATGTTTTTCTTTTGCTCTCAGTCCAGCATAGAAGGACATTGTAATAAATTATTAATTTATTACAATTTTAGGTACCCGTTTTTATAAGAAGAAAATTAAATTCTATAATCTTTCATCCCATTTCTTTTACCAACTGAATTGGTATTTTGAAACGATTTTAAAAACGAACAATTTCATTAGGGCAACTTCACTATACCGGCGGGTTCGCGGAAGAATGTGTAAGCCTACCCGTGCTCCCGCCATATGCTGTGTGGTGGAACACATTGGGGTTTTAGCCGGTTAAAGTCCAGGCATAACTTTGACATCCCCCGAGGAGGATTTACCCAATTAAAAAAAAAAGGGCAACTTTACTATGATTGATTTTGACCTGTCACGAAAATCATTTGAAAAGAATTCAACTATAGTCACTAGTCGGGCGAGATATCATTCCACCAAGGACAGACTTTGATTTCTTCTTTTACGACCCACTTCTTCAGGAGTGGTGGAGCTATTCTTCGCCAACCCTTCACTGACGTAACATATTCCTCCGTGAGCTGGTATTCTTCGCCGTTTGCGACCCACTTATACAGGGTGCGCTTATAATAGTCAATTATATTTTAATAGCAGATTAGGAATGATGTGTGGCTCTGAATTTCGAAAAAAAAAATTTTTTGTACCATTTTTCACAAATTTCAATTTCAAAATTCTTATCTATGAGTAAACATTTAAGATTAATCTACATTCTATGACTACATACAATAAGATGGAAACGTTTTTATCACTTGCCGTGTAGTCATAAACTACAGATTAAACTTAAATTTTGATCACTTAGAAGAATTTCGAAATATTAATTTATGAAAAAAAATTAAAAAAATTTTTTTTTTCCTATTTATGACCCACTCATCCGTCTTAATCTGGTATTAAAATATTATTGACTATTATAAGGCGACCCTATAGAAGCTTAGACTAACAAGACACATTGCTCCGTAGACTATCGCTACCTACCTTGTCTTCAAGTAGTCCTTCCACCATGTCCCCCGCTTGACGCAGCTTATCTCCTAGTTCACGCATGTGAGAGTGTTCTGTCTGCAGGTGTTCTAACTTCTCTCTGTAAACGGAAAAAATACCTTTATCTGCTGACCATACCTCTTTTTTAATTAACGTAAACAGGCTAATGAATGATTGTTATTAAAGAAACGGTTTTCAGTCAATAATCTGTTCTTTAATGAAAATAAAACGCAATGTGTAAAATACTCATTTAAACCGAATATCGAGCACATAAAGGTAGATATAGTTTTAGAATGTAGATGGACGGACAAGAATCGAATATTTTAAATTGTAAGATATTTTTGGCATGCTGAAAACTTCAATGAGCACTGCATATAGACCAGAGGAAAGGCTTAGTTCTGCTGTATACATACATAAATACATAACTTCACGCCTATATACCTAATGGGGTATGCAGAACACCAGAGATTATAAAACCATCTGATGTCACGTTTGACAAATTTGGAGGTATATTATGATAGAGTGAGACTATTGTAGTGACAGGGGGTCAGCCTATCGCCCCCAAAACGCAAATAAAACCTCCGTCCCTTAACTGACTTTTACAGTATGCCCGGGAAGAGAAGCAGCTGGCACATTTTATGTTTTTCTTTCGCTCTCAGTCCAGCATGGGTCTGCTGCATATGCAGTTAAAAATACTTCTAAAAAAGCAATTACAATTTAATTCGATTACTATTAAATAAAACTTTGCAGACCCCGTGGTTACGGGTTTGACACCGAAACGTCGAGTCAAAATTTAAAATGTAAACATACGCGATAAATCCGGTTAAAAAGTGTTTTATTTAATAGTATGAATCGCGAAAACTTAAGACAATATTAATTCGATTACTTTCACAGTTTAATGGCATTTGGTAATCTCTCATGGAGAAAATCTGTCGATAGTCAATTTATTTAGTATTTGTGCAATCTGCAACCTCTATTCCAGAGCTTTGATTCGAAATAGAAGTGAAAAGTTCTATAGTTCAGCCTCTCAAGTTCTAGCAATAGATAAGTTTCAGTCTAACACTCTCAGTCACAATATGAAAGCTCACTTAAGCTTGAACTTTACTTACTTAATTCATTTCTAACAGTTCTCTAAAGTGAATTGATAGCGAGCGACTATATGTTTAGATCGTGGTCAATACTTAAACTCTATGATTGTCTCATAATCAACGCTTAAAAACGCTTTCATAATACAAGCCTTAGGCATTATCTTAGACGACCGGCGGGATGAAGAGATAAACGATGCGACGTATAGCGAACAATACTTAAGTTACTCGTGTCACCGCGACAACGTAGGCCGGCTGCTATATACCTACAACTACTAGATGAGCAGCAAAAAAATTACGCTGAATTGCGGCTTTTTGCACTACAACACACATTATTTTTAATAATTGTGTTTTCTTTTATTTATTTTTTGTAATAAGTGTAAGTTTGTGGTAAAAAAAATGAATTATTCTATCTGATATTTTCGCGTCGCGTTTATCGTTCGCTTAGGACAACGGCTAACGAATACTGTATTCCTCTAACCTGGTTTCTTTCAGTTCCTCTTTCAAGGCGTGCTGCGCGGTTTCGTTGGCCGTCAACTCCGCCGCCTGCGCAAGGAGCTGGGTTCGCAGATCGCTCTCTGCCGCCAGCGCCGCCTCGCGCCCGATCTCGCAACAAATCAGCTGCTCTCGGAGACGCAGGCTTAGCTCTTGTAGCTCCTGGAGGGATAAATTGATTGTTTAATATTTAAATATATAGGTAGAAGTTAGTATGTTTAAGTGTTCGAGTGGATATTTAACTGTATAAACAGCTTACAATATTTGTACTTTTCACCTTCCTGTATGATATATTTATTGTTTGCTATAAAGTTATTATGTGCATAAGAGATAAGTTGGTTCCTTATTTTAAAAACAAAACATCTAGATATCTACACTAAATTGATGAAATTGTGTAGTTTGTGTGAAGACATTACATTACTTTGGAAAAGTAAAAAAATCTGATTTTCATTTCACCAAAATTCTATCAGGAAATTCTCATGGGACAAGATGTTATAGGGTTAAAACGAAACCTATTTTGAAAAATTCTGATACTAATGAAAAGATTATTCCCTAAATTAAATTTAATATGAAAATAAATTCGTTACCTCAACATTATTTGGCAAGTCTATCACTTCATTTTGCATATCCATTGCTTTTTTTGTGTATTGGCCTATTAACATAGCATTGTCTCGTTCTAACCTGTGGAAATAGATATTATTTTACTGCTTATAAGCTAACGGGCATAGGAAATAACTGGCTCTTTATAAAGCATCACTGGAACACATCACCGCCAGAATGGACTATTAAAAGAGTGGTCGCTACCCAGGCGAATCTTGAATGGATAGATCATCATTATCACAACTCCGTGTAATGAGCCCATTGCAGGGCTATGAATCTCTCCTCTGGGTGACGAGGAGGTTTAGGCTTTAACCTTTCATATGCCAGAGCCACCCACAAAGTTGTACCCGTCGTCTGTCGCGAAATTTCGGTACTACAATAAGCGTGCGCGAGTTCAGAACTTTCATAAAAAATACACCAATTCATTGAGATAGAATAATTTTACGATTATCAGGGATGATCAGATAGATAAGATTATTTTTTAATAGAATTTATTGATGATAAATGTTTCTATTATTTTTGTCATGCCCTCAAAAATCAAATTTGCCCTAAAGACATATGATTATTTTTGATATTTTTTTTGTTTATTTTCCATTTAATTAATAATTGACATTTTTGAATATACAAACATAAAAAACAGACAAATTACATAAAGGAAAGTGTAGGGAGCACACGTATGCATAATCATATAAGTGCACGTATATGAGTATGTATATGTAACGTGTCATTTACGCAATTCTCGAACCCGCGTCCGGTAAGAACATCCTATCTAAGAAGACGTAAACAGCCGTACCTACTTGTGTAAATATCGTTAAGAAGTGAACCTTAATTTTTGTAATACAAGAAGAAAGAACTATTAATACCTATTCGCGTCTTACTTATTCCGGGATCTACCGGGCTCAACTCCAACTCTAAAGAAAGTAATTATTTATTACTCAATTTGAAAATCTAAAACTACGACATTTTACACTCCGATACCGAAAACGCTCAATTTTGAACGAGCCAAAAAAACGTATTAAATTTTATTAAATTACATTTTAATGCAAAGCAATTCACACTCTATCTCGTTGATTTAGAATTTCAAATTAAAGAAATAGTAAAAATTGTTTGCTTGGGACGGATCCGGCCCTTAACAGACGACTAGGGTTGGGACGGATACGGTACTAAACATACGAAAGGTTAATCCACCAAGAAGACCCAGTGCTGGGTGGCAGATGTCAGAATTTTCAGGGTGCCGGAATGGCTTCTAACAAATCTAAACGACTACTGTATACAAGTATACAGCACACGGGACAGACTGCTTAACGTGCCACAAACAAAAAACAAAATACGAAAAAACGAAAGCTTGATACGTGAGCCGTATCAAGCTTACTCTGCTTCACCTCTCTGTCAATTGTTTGATCAGCATTAACGCCTGAAGCGGTTTAACACAACCACCAACTCAGCAAACCAACGTCTTCCTGTCGATTGTGAGGTAGTTAACTGCATAAACGCCTCACACAGCTGACACACACAAACACGCCTTAACAAACAAAAGAGTCTCACGTATCGAGCCTCCTCTGCAGCGTTTGACCGCTAGAGCGCATTGACCGCTCTAGCGGCCGCGGCGTCGCACCTTACGGCGACGGCGGCTTATTGTGAGGTAGTTAACACCTCGAGCGGCTCAACACACCCACCATGTACACTACAAAACTACCAAACTCAACAAAAAACAAAAGAGACTCACTTATCAAGCTTTCCCCGCAGCGTCTTCCTATCTTTTGAAGGGTTTGTAACAGCACTATCGGCTCGCGCGGCTCAACATATTACACTAAAAACCCACCAATATAACAAACAAAAGGAACTTACGTATCAAGCTTCCTCTGCAGCGTCTCTCGATCCACCGTGAGGTCCGTGACAGCATTGACTGCCCTGGCCGCTGCCGCGTCACAGCGCGCGGCGGCGGCGGCGGCGGCACTCCCTGCCTCTTCAGTCGCGGCCCGCAGCCCCGCCAGCGCCGCCGCCGCCGCCGCGCGCTGCGCCCGCCACGACACCACGGTCTCGTCGTGCAGGGACCGAGCGCCTTCCAGCTCTTCTGTAGCCTGGCCAGGAATAAAACATGCATGTCGACAGCGCACCAATCATACAGGGTGTTTGGTGGCTAGGTTAAAGGAGGTGATAAACGAGGTATTTTTGAACATTTCTTCTCTACTCGCCGTCATAGTGGTGATATTTGACAGCAGCCTCTACATGTAAAACAGTCGCTAGGGTAGCGAACCCTGATTAGATCCTACCAAGCGAAAGTTACTCGCGGCTTAAAATTAACCATAACATTAAGTCCTAGTGTAGGATGTACAAAAGGCAGCACATCAAGCGTTACAAATCTGTCAAAAAAAATTTACTTGAATCTGAACTCTATGCCCTCGACATTAAGTTAAAATTGGTTGGGGAAATTTGACAGGTAATGTAACGCTTGACCTGTACCCTTGCTTAGCTGTAAAAACTTTTCCTTTTATGACAGCGATCCTCGGTTATAATCCCAGTTGGAGTGAATATTAGTGACTGTGTTGTGCCCTTTTTCAATTATAACAAATATGAAAATTGTACGTGCAACTATTTAAAGTAAACTAACTATTCAAAAACAACACGGACAGGGTGTAATAACCTAATTTTTGCCTGCGGTGCGAAATGTCTTTTTTCGATAATAGTGAGAGAGGATCGCATAAACCAAACCGTTCATTAACAAAAACTATAGGTACGAAAATCCAAAAGGCTTTTGTGTTTAACCGCGTTCATATGAAAGACAAAGCAGTAGATATATTTCTTAAGGTCATTTGCATTTCAATATCTATTGTACCTCCCGCCCTACTTCTTTATTTCTTCATCCTGTCATACTCACGAGTCTAAGCGCGTGTTGCATCCTATGCGCCTGTTCCTTGTTAGCATCAGCTAGCCGCTGCGCCGCCACCAACTGCGCTTCGTAGTTAGCGCACATGTCGCACGCTAGCGCCCCGCCCGTCGCCCCGCCCGCCGCCACGCCCTCTGCCAGAGAAACAAGCGTCACAAGCACACTTACTTGCAAACATACTTACACACAGATGGTTTGCTTGACGATTGAATTAATGTACTTGGCAAATAGCCCATGCTTTTTATCGGTGACACGTTTAGTGCAGGTATGTGAGTGAAGATGATGTCGGGTAGCGTTAGGCGTTGAATCAACGAGCGGTCCAAATAGACGGTCTACGTTCAATCGACGCTTCGACGGTTGACAATTCATTCGTGAACCAGTCGAATTCATAGACGGCTAAACTGAGAGTCCACACCGTTCTTATCGACTGACAGACAACGCGACGACGACGACGACGCGGACGGACGGCTCGTGAACGTGTCCGATAATACAAGTTCATGTGTTCGTTGAAATGCATTATCGGAAAGATCAATTTGATCCTTAAGTATATGGCGTAGGAGTTGATTTTTGTTTTGTTTTTTTTTTAACAGGACTTCTTATAGTGAATAGGCTTTCTGATGCTGCGCGAAAGAGTACGTCGATGGACTGGCCAAACGATGCAGTGTAGGATGAATGAACAGGTTGATTACATTGTTTAGAAATTTGGAATCAAATTAGTGCGTCATTAAATATGTAAATAAAAATAAAGTATGATGTAAATAAAGTCGGTTCATCTTCAAAATACGCCTGAAATACGAGTGTATTTAATTATTTTAAAAACGAATTCAGCCAGTTCTAAACCTGGAAAAGTATGAAGACAAAACAAAACTAATATAGGTACAAAACAAATTCATTGAAATTTAAAGTAGTTTTGCTTCATTCAACTGTGAAATACTCGGTAGTTTCGTTGCGTCACGCCCGTAGACGACACCGCGCTAGTCGATTGAACGTCTGCAGCTACGACGTCGACTAGTTAAACTAGTTGATCGACTAGTCCATGGACAGTAATATACGGTTTTGGTGACGAAGAACACGTCGACGACCCACACGGGTTCAAAAAGGACCTGGGTCTTCATATAGACGTAAAATCCTACATATATCCTACTATTACTATGATTGTGAAAGTGAGGACGAATAAAGTCTATAAAATAAATATAGCTGTCATTTATAACTCTTCTTGACATACAGCGACATCTATCGAATAAAAGCAAACTAAAATTTTGTATATTATAAATGTGCAAGTTTGGGTGGATGGATTTATGCCTCTTTGGATGTTTGTAACTCTATCACGGCAAAACGGGTTAATG
Source organism: Stenoptilia bipunctidactyla (assembly GCA_944452665.1). Classification (NCBI taxonomy): domain Eukaryota; kingdom Metazoa; phylum Arthropoda; class Insecta; order Lepidoptera; family Pterophoridae; genus Stenoptilia; species Stenoptilia bipunctidactyla. Next base: position 22,989,741 of record OX101729.1, on the reverse strand, counting down.
TATTCGGATGAAATTTGACATATTGATAGTTTACAGCCTATATTAGCGAATATGTTATATTTCATCTCGATTTTCCCGGGGGATTTGAAATGGCGAGGATAAAACCACGCGAAACAGCTAGTACTGAATGAAAGTTTTCAGGTCAATGAAAGCTACTAAAATTTTGGTCACCGAATTGTAGACTTAGAATATTACTCCCAATCTTGAATAAACGCTCCGTGAAAGGTGATCACTCTATTTTACCGTCGCGCGTTAATAGCTTTTCTGGCTCCCTTCATACAAACTCTGCAGACAATGAGGTATAGATTCGTTAATAATATGCTAGCCCTTTCCTCGGCCCACGTAATGTGTACCATTTTTAACTTTATAGGCACTATTCTTAGTCCCTAACAAAAGTGTATCAAATTAGTAACATGTTCAAACTTCAACTTTTATGAGGTTGCATGATAGACTTTAAGGATATGTATTAAAAATTATATGAAAACAATATGTATTAAAAATTTCAATGTTCAAATCCACCCTGGCTCCTAGAAATCTAAATTATGAATAGTAATGATTAGCATATTTTACCGAAATAGTTACATATTTCTTTATGTAACGGACAATTTCCTATATAAAACAGACATTTAAATAGTAGATTATTGCATCGAGCACAAAGTAATTTATTATCGCACCGAGTGCCTGATATAGAGGCCGAGCGTTAGCGAGGGCTCTAATTGAACAGGCACGAGGGCAATATAAATTACTTAAGGCGAGGTGCATAATCTGCTTTTCTTTCAACTATGCTTTAATTTCATCACAATCACAGTACAAAGTACAAAGCAAGACTTTAATGCTCTAGACTCTAGAGCAATAAAAATGTATGAAATTTCATTATTGCACAGTTTTATTGCTCTAGAGCATTAAAGACTCGCTTTGTACTGAGTTTTTAGTGTGATTGTAATGAAATTAAAGCATAGTTGGAAGAAAAAGTATTTTATCGACACACTTCAAACCTGCCGACATCTTGCTAAAACAAAGTCAGTGTCATCACAAAACTATCATGAGGGTTGTATTACTATTTTCGATCGCATCTCATTACATCGATATTAAGTCTTCCATTTCAGCATTTTATAAAAAAAAAACAATCATTTCACAAAGTCTATATCATCAGAAAATTGCACAAATAGGTCATTATTTTTTTTAGCACTAATTTAATCTATTAATAATATTCTATCCAATATTTGATACTGTCGGAGTCCGTTATTCAATAAGATGAATTTTGTTACTAAGAGTCCATCAATCATCGCTCAATTCGAAATTTACCAAAACAAACACAGAGTTTTTGAATTATTTTATTATTCCAATTAACATTGTGAAGATTTTAAGTGAAAGCTCATTATGAAAAGGTAAGTGGTCTTCTTGGTTATATTAATATTACTAGGTCGGATATTGCATTCAATTATTTCGGTCCTATTATGTATTTATTGACTAGGCCTAAGAAATTGTTTGGGTAAATACAGGGTGTAGCAAATTGTCCGTTTCATGAACGATACATAGAACGAAATGAATAGTAATTTAGAATATAAAAAGGGTTTTAAAACTGTTTTTACTATCGGGGCAGACAATGTATGAAGCAAAGGCAAAGTCCTTTATCAGAACTACTAAGTTTACTCTTGCAATTAGCCCTCTAAGTTACGATTAATTAATTTTTAATCATGATATACGGAACAAAATTTTCTCATCCCGACCAAGCCATAATATAGATTGAGGAAAACTACGGTTAGTAAAAGTTAATAAAAATGCGGTTATCGTGATTACTAAAACTTACCGGGGTCACTTCGGCTGTCGCCGCCTGCGACTGCGGCGGCTGTTTTTCCTTTCTGCAAGAAGTTAAAAATGTTTCTTCATAAGTACACTGTCATCCATAAAATATAACTGGCAGTAGCTGCTTAGATTCGGTGAAGACAACGTGGGTATTATCAAACTTCCTATTTTTAAGGGTATTTGTGTTCCGGATAAAGGGAAGGATCACCCTGTAAAATTACAGTAACAAAAGGTAAATTTTGGCTCTGCAATGCATTCTTCTTCTTGCGACTCAAGATATATTCAATTTTTTCCTGATAATTTGGTTCCTGTCTCGAGTTTTGCCAGCTAAACGGCATTAGCCTTCAGTTGGAGTGGAATGTTCAGTTATACATTATTAATCCTAATCAATAATAAGTATTCGACGGTTTACGGGACATAAAAATATGTCCTTTGTTTTTGGCTATTGGGATTCGATAACATATTTATTAAAATAGTAAGATCGCGTTTCACCTCAAGCTCATCAGGTGATGCTGTATGAGACCGAGGTGGAAGTTATTTGCAGAGTACACTAAAACCTATGCTTGATCCCAATATAAATGCAATATATTCTAAGCTTATAGCTGCATCCTTAAACCACGGTTATGGCCGATTTCTCTGCAGCTGACTGTAAAACATATTCTCATAATTTTATAGTACAAGCTTCACACGGCTTGCCGCTAGATGTCTTTATCTTCAGTTTCGCGTCGTACTCACCAGCGCCTCCTGCAGCTGCGTGTCAGTTTCCCGCAACTTGTTTTTGAGCGCCGTGATCTCCTGCTCTAGTGGGTCTACCACGGAGCGGAATAGCTCGCTGTCCTCTGTGTTTACTAACGGCTGAAAGGGTAGTTGGGAATGATTAGCATTTTACAAAAGTAACGATAAAATTAAAATAAAATATCGGGTTTTAGAAACCAATTCTCATCATGTAAGTAAAGGACCACGCATAATTTCGGTACCCGGTGATTTGGAGGTCCAATAGCCATGTAAGATACGCTGTTGTATAGGCCTTAGTAACCTGAATCAAAGTTACTATGGCGCCAGGTTCCGATCGTTAGTCAGTTCAGAGCTATGAGGTCCTAAATGTCGGACTATAATTTTGGTATACACCTCCAATAGCCATGTAAGATACGCCGTTGGATAGGCCTTAGTAACCTGAATCAAAGTTACTATTGCGCCAAGTTCCGATCGTTAGCCCGTCCAGAGTCAATATATCAGACCTAGATATAGCATAGATAGTAAGCGACACTGCCGCTCTGATTATCAGTTGCACACCTGAATTAAGGATTTTCTTTAATTTTGTCTTCAGAGATTTCGATTTTTTTTATTAGGTTGGTTATCAGCTTGGGTTCAGAATCAAGACAAGCGCCATTTCTTGTTCAAGAAGATGAACCCTTTTCAACGATATATCACACATTGAGGCGGATACCAGTTGTCATACAAAGTTATGCGTCGTCCTTTTAAAGTTGTTTCCAAGTTTATACGATTGACATCCTCCACGTAACTGTGTGGATTGTTTATCTGAAAAATAGTTGTAGGTTCAGCAGATATTCGTTGTTAATTATTTCCGATTTGATTATTTCACAATTTATGTACACACTTATAAAAAATTACAATTATGATTCTATTAAATTATTTTTAGCTTTCTACAGGTGTGTACCTACCACTACCTTTATACCTACCACTACCTACAAGGATGTCAATTGATAAATTTTATACAAGGTAAACGACAGCAGCGTCCTACTACTCTAACTTTAATTTGAGTCTCTCTCATCGTCGCTAACAGCAGCTGCAGGCGCGGTCGCAGGCTGAAATATTATTAAAGTTGGATCTTTTTCGAGTAGAAACTAGAAAAAGATCACAATTATATTTTTCTAGCTTCTACTCTAGAAAAAGAACTAACTTTTTTCATGATTTTGGGGGTGTCATGTCCCCTGGGACAGCGCCTGATCAGCTGATTGACGAATTGATCGACCAACTGATTGTGGGGTATCGTAATAACATTGAAATCACAAACAATCTAGAATTCGTAATGTCTTATTACATAGTTTATAACTTTTCTCGCTTATCCCTTTAGAACATCCATATCTCATCAGCCTCTGATGATACATAGCAATAAATAAATGAAGATAGTTTAAGACGTACCCTCCTGGCGGGCTGGTCGCTGTCGTCTGCGCCCAGCTTGCGCGCGATGTTGCGCACGAGCGTCGCCGGCGCTAGCGACGCCTCCTGCCACAAACGCACTGACGTCAGCAACGAGGTTCGCATCACAAATAAAGTTATACCGGGTGTAACCGTTCACAGGCGATTATTGCGTAAATACTCCTACAGAAAGTATGTTACCTCATGGGTAAAATGATATAAATATTTTCTTCTAATAAAACTTTAAATATCAAAAATTTAAACATTAATTATTCTCAGACATTCCCACGGGCACTGCGCTGCTTTAAATACAACGTTTTGTACTTACTTAGAATCATTTTTTTGTCATTTCTTGTAATAACGGAATAATCGCCTGTTGACATATAACAATTTACAATCGGTACAATAGTAGGAGATAGGTGTCGTTTGGTTGATTTGAAGAACAAAACATAATTGATTCCTATTTCTCTAATGATAATTCAACAATAATGTATATGTCAATATGACTTCGAAATCTAAAATGCCTTGTACCACATAGTTTTTTAAAGGTTACAAAGTGGTAATGTTGCACACAAAGATAGTAGATATCCGACTGAATGTAAATAAGTTTTAAGTAAAGATAACTGATACATTTAACAATTAACATATCTATGTAAATAAGATTCCGGTAAAATAGTGATAATGTTTAGGGCAACGCGTAAAAGTTTACGATGCTAAAAATAGTCTTCAAATGTTTTCGGTAAAGCTTGTATAGATATTCAAAAGCGTGCTGCATGTAAGTAGGTATTTTGAAATATTAAAAACCAAATCGATTTGCGAAGATCGTACGATGTTTAGTTTCAGAGATAGATTGACAGATTAATTCCTTTTCCAGGGCTCTGATTTATGGTTATGAATAAAATATTTTCAAATGTAAATTTTTGATGAAATGTAGTTATGAAGATTTTGGAGTTATAAAAGTTTTTAAAATAATTACACATCACTTTCAATACCTACTTCTTAACACTATATCTACGATATATTGGGTTGGGGAAAAAGTTTCTTCACATTTTTTAAGAAAATTCAAAACATTTTTTAATATAGTTTATTGACATTTAACTAAAGTATGTATGTGCCATTTTGTTCGATAACCTTTTACCATCTTGTAGGTAGGGGCATGATCCCATTGCTATAAAAATTTTGGGACCTCTCATCAAAATACCGCGACAAGTGGATTTGGCTTGGCAGTCCTCTCGTGATGTTAACCTAACACTGCCTAAAGAATTCTGAAGAGACCGAAACAGGTGGAAATCTGAAGGTGCAAGGTCAGGACTATACGGCGGATGCATTAACACCTCCCAGCCGAACACTCTTAATTTTTGCTGGGTGGCCATAGATGTGTGAGGTCTAGCGTTATCATGATGAAACACCACACCCCTTCTGTTGATCAATTCCGGCCGCTTTCTCTCAACTTCTTGTTTTAGTCTCATAAGTTGTTCGCAGTAGAGTTCAGAATAGATAGTCCTGCCTGGTGGTAACAGCTCATAATGAATAATGCCCTTCCACTCCCACCACACACACAACATCACCTTATTGCGAGTTAACCCGGGTTTCGCCACAGTCTTTGAAGCCTGACCGGCCTTTGACCACGACCTTTTTCGCACGTTCTTGTCGTACGTGATCCACTTTTCATCACCAGTTATCAGCTTCTTCAAAAATGATTCGGTTTCGTTACGTCGTAATAAAGAATCACAAATGAGTACACGGTTCATTAGGTTTCTTTCAGTGAGCTCGTGAGGTACCCAAATATCGAGCTTTTTTGTGTACCCAGCTTTTTTCAAATGCGCCAAAACTGTTTTGTGGTCAATTCCCAGTTCTTCAGCTACGTCGTAACTACTGATATGTCGATCTTGCTCCACTTTTTCAAAAATGGCATCCATTTTATCCGTAATAGGGCGACCAGAGCGAGGTGCATCTTTGACATCAAAATTTCCGGATTGAAAACGCTTAAACCAGGGACTGCATATCGGTATAAAATTTTTAAATAGTACTAGTAAAATTTCAGTACCTACCCTTATTAGTGTACTGCTTCATCAAACTCAATAACTGTACAAGTTATTAAAATCTAAATTAATTATATCAGTACCCAAATAATGTATACCGGATTAATTTCTGTAGATGTTTTAAGTACAGAAATATTTTAACTTATTTAATTTCTGTACCGAAATGAATAGGTCAGCATATGTACCTACGCTTCATAGGCCTCAACTAAACTATCGAACATTCTACAGTTATTTAAAAATAAAATTTTAGTATCAATATTAATATTAATAGCGGAAAATTTCTTAATAACTGAAAAAAAAATCAGTTATGCTACAATAAAAAAAAAAGGTACAAGAATTATTTCAGTATGAATTCCTGTACTGTTATTTTTAAATACACCTAATTTAACGGTATGACGTCATACAGAAATTCATACCGGTATACAGTCCTTGGCTTAAGCCAAATTTGTGCTACTCTCACAGACACTGCACTAGGTCCATAAACATCGCAAATTTTTTTCGCGGCTTGCGTTGCATTTTTAACTTTTTTGTAGTAAAATTTCTTCTTGACAGTACGAAAAACCAATGAAAATCACACATTTTCCTAATTTGAATTTGGAATTATGTTCTTTAAAATTTTAACTTTCAATGATACCAATACCAGCCAGATACAAATACTATAGCCATAGAGATTTTAATACAAGTTCATACATACTATAATGCGAAAAGACTTTTTCCCCAACCTATTACATAAATTTAAATTGAAAATCCATGAAGTAAAGAATCTAACTTGCATCTGAAATAAAACGCAATAAATTTAATCAATTAATTACCTATTTATTAAAAATATATTGAATGTCTTTTTTGCATTATTACACAGGTAGGCACAGTATTAACATAGGCCCATATTGATACAGAGGCAGGAAAATAATCCTTATTACAGAGGCAATAAGGTGGCGCGTCTGACCTGGTGCTGCAGCTGTTGCCGCGCATGCGCAAGCAGCTGCTCGAGCTCGTTGTTGCGTGCACGCAGCCGCCGCGCCTCCTCCGAACCCGACGACGACGCCTCCACCGTTTCTGGAGACAAAGAGTTTTAAACTAAGAACGCCTTGAGTTTTCGCGAACCATTGTATTGAAGATATTACGTATTTAACCGTTGAAATGAATTCAAATATGTATTTTATGTATATTTATCATCATTTGCATCAGAAGGTCAGAAAAATATCTAAAAAAAAAAACAAATACCTAACTTTAATTTTTTCATTGTGACTCGAGTTTTGATCATCTTGGTACTATACATTTTACAGAATTAGCCACAATTACCAACCTCCTATCAGGATTAGTGATTGCAATTATTTATTTAAAGACGGATGCTTAAATATTCTTGCTTAAAATAAATAGTATAATACTTCCTTACTAATTAATAGCGCTTGTATAGAAAGGCAAGAATGACTAGGTATTCAAAATTCACATGAATATTATGAATTTTTTATTCAAACTAATATAGTTTTTTAATTTTACACAACTTTGTCTATATTCTCAGAGCAAACCAGTGATTTACTCTGAGAAGCAAATATGATCGCTGAGCTATGACCTTTTTGCACAATTTTTGCACACTAATATTTTTTGTTTTTGTTGTTATTTTCTTATATTTTTTTTCCTTTCTCATTTTATTGAATTTAAGTAGTTTGTAAGTTGTTGTATTCATGTACCTATTGTGCTTATTGATGTGAATAAACTTATTTCATTACATTCATTTATCAAAATGCATTTGGTTTAGTTAAAGACATGGTTGTCAGTGTTACTGTTAAGACACCTTAACATTCAGATAAAATGTAAAGTATAGTAGATATAATGAAATGCAATGAAATCCAGTGATAAAATATTTAATTTAAATAGCAATACTTAGAATATCTCTGCGCTGTTTTAGTCTTTTCACTTATGAATGAGTCTTCAGTCTCAAGAGCCTAATTGTAACCAAGTGTTCCATATTATTATGGTCTTAGTGAGTGAGATAAATAAACTCACCATTGACGAGAAGCTGCAAGGACTGTATTTCTGAGGTCTGGTTGTGGCTGAGTGTCTGCAGCTGCTCTAACTCTGCCCGGAGACTGGCAACCTCCGAGGACAGCTGCTCCTTCTCTTGAGAGAGTTTATGTAGCTCATCTAATAAATAAATTGCCATTTAGAAGTACACATGATAAAAATAGTTTTTCACACTGATGTTATATACAGCATCTTTTTGAATAACATTATTGACCATGAACCATTAAAGCTTTGAAGCATGTATTCTTTTACCAAATTTTGTACATTACTTTACAAAACACCAGTTAGTAAGCAATTTAGTGTTAAAAAAATCATAGAACATCAATATCTTATGTTCATTATGATATTATCTTAAAAGTTTATTATTATTAAGTATCCTTAAAGCTACACACCTTTGTTATTTATTATTATTGTTAATGATTCCTAGAATCACATTCATTTATACAATCACAACTTTCACAAAACATTTTTAAACAAACAACATAAAAAGTAATGGTTTTAAATATCATGTAGCAAAATTACAAAACAAAGCTGTTCAAAAAAAATGTTCTAATTTGTGTTTGAGCTACCAAACTAAACTTACCCTACATTACCTATGCTAGAGCAATTTAAAAAGTATTCAATATTTTGATAATTTATTGAGATGAACTATAACCCTGCATATTCATTGAAATACATGCACCACAATACAAGATATACAAAGAGCGACCCGGAAACCTAAATGACACTAACTACGAACCTTCTTTTTGTAAGAAAAGATCTTTCATTTTCGCACGTTGTACATTAAATTCTTCTTCAATTTCACGTCTCATTTGATCGGGTGACGAGCGGCTCCCACCCTCGCCCTCCACTTGAAACAGAAATACTGCTCAGCATCCTTGATGCTTTAAAATAAGGTCTAGGATTAAAAACTTTCATCATAATAAACATACCCTTAGATTCATCACCTTGTTCACTAGCCATCATGACGAAAATTCTTAAAACACTTGTATTGTCTTCAGAGATGATCACGATCACTTTTCATTTTTATAAATTTTATGATTAATTAAATAACCATAACAACAAAATACCCGAAAATTAGGATGCGCCCTATGTTCATATGTTGACGTTCTTTCTCGTCCACTTTGACTTACTTGTCACTGTCAATGTCGATTTGACTTTGTAATGGCACTTCCGTAAACACCGATCCGTTCAAAAATATAACTTGCATTTTACGATCACCTTTAGTTTTATATTACTCAATTGATATTATTCAATGAATTGATTTTTGTGGAGTATTTACAACATATATTGTGAAAAAACTACGTAGATTTGAAGGTTTACAGATTTTTCTGAATGTCGCAGAAAAGGACAACTAGTCGAGCAACAAGGTTAATTAAATTGACCACCTCTTACACTTTTATCTTGACCATGTTGCTCGACCAATAGTTATTTATAAATAATTATTCAGAAATATTTATTATATATTATTTATACAACGTGTAACATAATGAAGAGATAATACTTAAGAGCATTGTATGTTTGGTTATGTAGTTTATAAGTCACAGTAACATAAATTTGTTATCCTTACGGTTCGGCTGAAAAACAAGTTCAAAGTTTAGATCAAAATATCTAATTCAACCCTAAAAACAGCTGTTAGCTTTTGATGAAATCTATTCGTTAACAGATGGCATAAAATTAAAGTGAAGGGTAACTAGACAGATACTACAAAGTTCAGCCGGTGCGGGAAAGGTCATAAGATCACTGACTGCGGCACAAGTATTGTTTTAGCTTATTAGGTTGCCAAAAGTTGTCAAAAGATTTTGTTGTTGAAATTTGTATGAAAGTCTATAGTCAGTAAAAGAAGCCATTGAATGAATTCGTTTTGTAGTTTTATATTGAAATTTAAAATATTGATGGCAGCCCTCGACGGATTTTCTTGCTTTTCTTATAAAGTTCATAGGGAGTTAAATACCGATGTTATTGCGACATCTACATCTTCGAGAACCGAATAGGTAAGCGTAGGGAAGTGCTATGAAAACGAATAGTATGTTGTTCATAATATGACCGACTCTGTGTGAGATCAAGTGAACTTTTAAAAAAGCTTTTCACGTTAATTATCTCTCGTCACATAAATCATTTCAGTCGGGGGATTTTAAATTATTTTATTCTTTTTCAATTACTTTTTACCGTCAAGTCGTGGGTTTTTCAAAATTTTTATTATGTTTTTTATTTCAAACTTTTTAAAGAGCATAATATAGGTACCATACATTACATTACACAACACCTCGTTCCTCATCAGCCCTCTAATGTCCCCACCACCGCTGGAAAACCCATGTAGTTTATTTAAATACATAGTGAAGTATTATAATAAGTAAGTATTTACAACTCAACTTGCCGGTTTTAAATATTAATGGTAACATGCAGCGCCTCCTGGCGAGTTGTTACAGTAACACCTATCTAAGAACATGCACCAATCAAACCAAAAGCGATCACTGAAAGCCACATTTAAATCGGACCAATGGTTTTGCAGAATTAATGGTTGTTATTACAAACAAATGTTTACTGCAGCGCCCCCTGATGAAATGTTACCGTTAAACCTATTTAAGAACATTATACCAATCAAATCCAAAGCGATAATTGAAAACGGCATTCAAATCGGATTAATGGTTTGCAAACAAATATTTACTGCAGCGCCCCCTGGTGAGTTGTTACCGCTACACCTATCTAAGAACATGCACCAATCAAATCCAAAGCGATTACTGAAAACCGCATTAAAATCGGACCAGTGGTTTTGGAGATTAATGGTAACATTGGTTTGCACAAACACCCTCTCACACCAATCGCATATACCGTCTCTGTTCCGTCGTGGGTAAAAATACAATAATTATTTTTATTCATCATCATCATCATCACAACTCTTTGTAATGAGCCCACTGCAGGGCATGAGTCTCTCCCCTGGGTGAAGAGGAGGTATAGGCCATAATCCACCAAGCTGGCCCAGTGCTGGGTGGTGGATGCCAGAATGTTCAGGGCGCCAAGATGGCTTCTGACAAACCCTAACGACTACTGTATACAGTTATACAGCACCCGGGACCGACTGCTTAACGTGCCCTCCGAAGCACGGAAGTCGTCGTGAGAAATGAATGATCGGCGGTCACCCATCCAAGTACCGACCCCGCCGAACGTTGCTTAACCTGTGATATCGTATGATACACACAGTAATCACGGCGCCACGACGACTTCGAATTTTTATTCATCGTGATCAAAATCTAAATCCAGAAATTCTATATGGAATGAATCGTCAGAGTCACTGGTATCGCTGTTTCCTACATTGATTATGAAACTATCAAAATGTTTAATTTTTTTCATTCACTTTCAAATACGAAAATTCCGAAATCTCAATAACCAAAACCACCTACAACCGTTCGATTGACAATGGTGACACCAGAAAACGACTTTGAAATTCATGCTAGGTAGTAACTAGTTGCTATATAAAAAGTTTGCAAAACCCCCAGTGTCTACTTTCGTTAGCCAGACTCTATAAATAAACTTTGTCCCTTAGGCAATTACATTAAAACTGTTGTTTTCCTACTTTTTCATTGCGGTTATGTTCATTACACTTATGTCTTTAAAAAAAACATCAACATTGAGCCCCTAACACATGCAACATTTAAATAGCCGTTGTTTTTAAAATCAAGGTGTATTCTGCAAAAGTAAAATAAAAGTTGCTACAGAATGACAGGGTTTTGTAATTGGAATTGATCCAACATATTGGGTATTTTCGTCGATGAAATTATGTATAGTTGCTCCTAATGATCCTTGGCTGCTCCTGAAGATCTATTACTCGATGCGGGGAAACGGATACGCATCATAATACCGAAATGCAATGTCGAATGTTTATTTGACCGAAAGTTCAAATTCCCGAAAGAACACTTCACCGAAAGCAAGAAACTCATAATTCCACAAGAAAGCGAGTACGTTGGTTAGCTGCGACGACAAGCGTAACGAACAGGAGCAGTTAGGTTTCATATACCTATGCCATACGTGCGCAGGCGGTGCCGTGGCAGCGACCGGCGGGCGAAGCTCTATAAACCATAGAGCCGCTATTACCCCTGCCGCGCTGCTAACAAATCAGAACGCCTGCCACAAGTTTTTTCAAATTCAACATTTCGACCTTTTTAACTTTCGGAATTTTGTCCATTCCGTCATTTGAAAATCAGCATTCAAAGCTTCGGAATTTCGGATATACTTAGTCATTTTGTACTTTCGGTATAATAATTTTCGCTGTTTTGTACGTAGGTATTTTAATTGTATGTAGTTATTATGAACTTTCGGTATTATGATGCGTATCCGGAGAAACACTGTATATTTATTGAAATTGTCTGTTCACCACCTTATGTTCCAATTGTTGTACAGGGTGACTGGTGACAAATTTCAGATACTGAATTTTAGAACTAGCGTAACCATGCGTTGCGTAACCAATTCTTTAACTTTCGGTTAAGTTTACTCAGTAAATTAATAATATTAATTTTTTATTATATTTTTTCTCTTCATGTATGATCACAAACTATCACGTCCTTGAATTTCAAAAGTGACCCACCAGTCACCCTGTATATGTTACCGGAAAACAAATAGGAACCGTAAGTTTATAAACTTTCGTAAGATTCTAAACGAGAGATAAATTGTATTATTTTACGCTCACATTTTCGCAAATTTATCAATTTACGACTTCTCGTTTTAAATTTATAAAGTTACGGATATTCATTCGTAAGCTTCTAAACGGTGCAACCAATCACAGAAGAGCTTTTAATTATAAGCTTTTTTAAAATACGTAAAATAATACACTGTTCCTCGCTGATTGGTCAAGAAGACAAACAATAACAAAATTTGGCTTATCTACACTAATTGTTTATGGAACGTATATTACTAATGCAACCTAACTAATCGTTCTTACCGTTTCCCACAAAGCCTACCAGTGCATTTTTTTTGAAATTAGAACACGTAACTTATTAAACCAATCAGAGCTTACTTATAATTTGACGAGTGAGTTCGGTAAGTTTAAATAATCAATATATATAAAACTGTTCCGTTACTGACTGAGTGACTGAGGTACTGAGTGACTGACAGACAACGTAGAGCCGTAACTACTGGGCGTAGAGAGCTGAAATTTGGAACATACATTCTTTAGGGGATGTAGGGGTGCACTAAGGAAGGAATTCCCGAAATTCCCACGGGAAAGGGAAATATAGGACTTTTTAGTTTGTATAAAAAATCTTATTAATTGAGTGAACCGATGTGAAACTTGGTGTAAAGGTTTTTCAATGTGTGTCTGTTTGTGTTATGAAAGGAATTCCCGAAATTCCCACGGGAACGGGAAATATATGATGTTTTAGTTTGTATGAAAAAATCCCATTCCTTGAGTGCACGGATGTGATACTTGATATAAAGGTTTCTCAATAAGTGTCTGTTTGTATTATGGAAGGAATTCCCGAAATTCCCACGGGAAGGGGTTGGACTTTTTAGTTTGTATGAAAAATCTTATTCCTTTAGTGTACGGATGTGATACTTGGCATGAAGGTTCTTCAAAGAGTGACTGGTTGTGCTACGAAAAAAATTCCCAAAATTCCCCCGGGCACGGGAAATATATGATTTTTAGTTTGTATGAAAAAAACTTATTCCTTGAGTGCATGGGCGTGATACTTGGTGTAAAGGTTCTTTCAGTGGGTGTCTGGTTGTATAGTTTCTGAAATTTCCACAAGAAGGGTAGTTAAGCGCATACGAAGTTGCGGGCTAAAGCTAGTTGTATATAAAATAATACAATTTGTCTCCCGTTTAAAATCCTACGGAAGTTGTAAGCATGGGGAGGTTTATTGTTTCACAAATAAAACACAACAATCAAAATATCACTATATTTTCCATATAACTTAACACTTATGTTATACATTTATCAAAAACTGCAATGGGTGAGGGAATGAGATAACATCATATAAATCATAATGTTTCTATATAAAAAATACAAAATATTAATCGTGGAAGTTCTCCAGGCTGAGAGTGAGGACGTCGCTGACGAGGCAGTCCGCGGGCTGGAACAAACAGAAGTAAATACATAAAGTAATGATTGAATGATTGAACGCGGTTGAATGATGGGAATTTTTTAGTAAAAAAGATTTATTGAAGGGAGTCGGGACTTAATTTTTCTTATATTCAGATCGGATAAGTTAGAGTACCAGTTTAAACTTGTATGAAATGTAGATTACGATTATAATGTATTTTTATTTTATTTTATTCTAGACATTGCTGGCTTTCTGTTAGTTTTATGGAATGACGAATGGCGTTAATAAATTAATTTATTAAACGCGAATGTGAATATTCGTATTTACTTGCACAATTGAAAAGCTTACCAATGCTGAACAACAAGAATTCAATTCACAAAATTGATTTGTATCGGATTCAAGGTTTCATGGTAAAACTCCTGAAACACTTTTCATTACTTAAGGTTCTTCTAAAAACTTGTAAGTGCGTATGACGTCAGTAAGACGTGATCTAGACACCAATTTGAGGGAGATGACGATGTCTGTGTGGTGGTTTGTCAGGGGCGGGTCTCACCTCGGAGCAGATGCCGACGAGGGCGTCTGCGCAGCCGTAGAACTCCTCCTTGAGGGAGATAACGATGGTCTGGAGCGCGGTGCGCTTTCCGCGGATGTAGGCGGCCACTTTGCCGATGTTCGTGTTGTCGAGGGCGGCGTCGATTTCGTCTAGGAGGAAGAAGGGGGCTGGCTGGTAGCTGGGGAACAGGAAATTCAGATTTAATTTAGTTTATAAGCAAAGTTTTTGACAAATCAATGTACGGTCAAATGCAAAAGTAGAAAAACAGCACATTTAAGATGTCTGCCACTTTAATGAACACCTAACTACGAGCGTTTAAAGTACAAATCGGTAAATAATTATTCTTTAGTAATTGTGGTAAGAAAACCCTAAGAACTTTGTTTCGAACTTAGCGTAAACTATGCCTCCATTTTTGACTTTGACTGTACAATTTTGGAGCTAGTATCAGTATCAGTTTAGGAGCTGACTATCAAATTAGGTTCTTCTCTACTGTTTAAAAATTAGAGAACATTAGATAAATAAGCTTAGTAGGTAAACAATCAAATATTGTTTATGTGATTAGATTTGCGAGGGATCCCTAGCCTCCCTCACGATATAGCCTGTCACCGGACTTTCTTACACAACAGACAGTAAGTCCCCTACAGTCATCATCTCACCTGTGTATAGCGAAAAGCAGCGCAAGTGCGGCCACAGTCTTCTCTCCTCCAGATAAGTTAGACATCGGCTGGAAGCGTTTACCAGGAGCTACACAGTTGTAGTTGATGCCGTCTAGGTAGGGCTCTTCGGGGTTTTCGGGACCTAGGAATGCTTGGGCGGATTGGTTCATTGCCAGGGCCTGTAATAGAAGGGAATAAAAAACTGTTAAAAATGTATTTATTTACATTATTTCTTCCATGCTGAATCAGGAGCAAAGGAAAGACATAGAATGTGCCAGCTGCTTCTCCTCCCAAGCAAAAAGTCAGTTAAGGGACAGAGGTTTTTTTTTGTGGGCGTTAGGCTATCACTGCAATAGTCTCTCTATCAATATAATACCTCCAAAATTAACAAACGTGATATCACATATTTTTATAACCTCTGGTGTTCTGCTGGGTAAGCTGGGTAAGGGATGCAGGTGTAAGTTACGTATGTAATTTATTTATGTTTTTGCATGTTACCGTAGGAAAGATAAGAGCAACCAATATTTTATGCTTTTTACGTAAAAAGGGTCGAATGTCTTAATAGATCTAGTATTTTGATTTAAAAAAAACATGGTAAATAAAAACTTATACAGGGTGTAACATAATGAAGAGATAATACTTAAGGGGATGGTATGTTTGGTGATGTAGTTTATAACTGACAGTAACATAAACTTAAAAATTGCTTGGTGGTAGGATCCCTTCTGGGTCCGCCTGGCTAGCGACCACCCTTTATATAAAGTCTGCCGCCAAATGTTACCGCTCCGGCGGTAATGTGTTCCGGCAATATTGTATAAAGAGCCAGTTCCTTCCTAAACCCGTGTGCTTTCATCTTCGACCTCATCGTCACTTACCACCAGGTGAGATTGAGGTCAAACGCGGGTTTAGTCACTTATAAAAAAAAAAAAAAAAAAAAAAAAAAAACTTCTAATCCTTACGGTTCGTCCGGAAAAAAAGTTCAAAGTTTAGATCAAAATATCGAAGGGTCAACCATAAAAAAAAACTGTTAGGTTTTGATCTAATCGATAACAGATGATGTAATAAGGTGATAGGTAACAAAGACAGATCTTCGAAGTGTAATTTTATGCTTACTAAATTAGACGACAACGTCTCGGAAAAGTTTTTTCCATAGTATCTAAGTGCAGAATATCTTTTCAACTTCATTTCCAACAGAAGTGTATCAATTTACAAAACTTCACTATCCGTGAGATTATGTCCTAAGATCATTTTCAATTTATTAAGCTTATTGGCGCGGTCTTACCCATGTAATTTCGAATCCCGAATGAAAATCGGGATAAAAAGTAGCCTATGTGCTATTCCAGACTGCACCCTATCACTATTCCAAATTCGTTGACTCGTTCTGCCGTGATTGAGGAACATACATCCACACATCCAGACATCCATCCATCTATATAAACTTTCACATTTATAATATTAGTAAGAGTAAGATATTAGTACAATACTATAATCCTACTCAAGATTTATATAAAAAAGATTAATCAATATATATATATATATATATAAAACTGTTCCGTTACTGACTGAGTGACTGAGGTACTGAGTGACTGAGGTACTGAGTGACTGAGTGACTGACAGACAACGTACAGCCGTATCTACTGGGCCTAGAGAGCTGAAATTTGGAACATACATTCTTTAGGGAATGTAGGGGTGCACTAAGGAAGGAATTCCCGAAATTCCCACGGGAACGGAAAATATAGGACTTTTTAGTTTGTATGAAAAATTTTACTTGACTTTAGTAATTGACTTATGTAATCTTGTATCTCGACATATCTAAAATTAAATATTTGCGCACTGACACTTGTCGGTGGAATATTGTGAAACTTCTATGTATACAATAAGACCTCCAATGTACCAATTTTCATGCAAATAAAGATTTTATTTATTATTATTTATTAAAAAAATCTTATTCCTTGAGTGCACCGATGTCAAACTTGGTGTAAAGGTTTTTCAATGTGTGTCTGGTTGTGTTATGAAAGGAATTCCCGAAATTCCCACGGGAACGGGAAATATATGATGTTTTAGTTTGTATGAAAAAATCCCATCCCTTGAGTGTACGGATGTGATACTTGATATAAAGGTTCCTCAATAAGTGTCTGTTTGTGTTATGGAAGGAATTCCCGAAATTCCCACGGGAAGTGGTTGGACTTTTTAGTTTGTATGAAAAATCTTATTCCTTGAATGCACCGATGTGAAACTTGGCGTAAAGGTTTTTCAATGTGTGTCTGGCCGTGTTATGAAAGGAATTCCCGAAATTCCCACGGGAACGGGAAATATATGATGTTTTAGTTTGTATGAAAAAATCCCATCCCTTGAGTGCACGGATGTGAAAGGTTCCTCAGTAAGTGTCTGTTTGTATTATGGAAGGAATTCCCGAAATTCCCACGGGAAGTGGTTGGACTTTTTAGTTTATATGAAAAATCTTATTCCTTGAGTGTACGGATGTGATACTTGGCATGAAGGTTCTTCAAAGAGTGACTGGTTGTGCTACGAAAAAAATTTCCAAAATTCCCACGGGCACGGGAAATACATGATTTTTAGTTTTTATGAAAAAAACTTATTCCTTGAGTACATGGGTGTGATACTTGGTATAAAGGTTCTTTCAGTGGGTGTCTGGTTGTACAGTTTCTGAAATTTCCAAGAGAAGGGTAGTTAAGCGCATACGAAGTTGCGGGTTAAAGCTAGTGTACTCTAAAAAAGGACTAAATGTACTCTAACTGAATAAAAAAACTATTGTTCCAAATATCTTCATACCGCACCCCTGACCCACGGGGCTGTAGCTCATTACACGATCTAGGAATAGCTCTCGAGTTAGAGATCGGAGAAGGGGGTGTTTAGTGGGTTTAAGCTCCACAGTGGGATCGCTCACTGTGGAGAGTCCCACACTGTCAGGATATATAGGCTCTACTGCGGCTCAGTTTGTGCTCGAGAGGCGTCTAAATCATGGGAACTTTTTTTTGCTGGTTACATTACTAGTTGTATTACTACGTATTACTGTACGCACCATTGGAGTAAGAGGGCGATGTAACTAACCCCCGCGCAACGCGACGCCTGTCATTAGCAACGAGGCCTAAGTAAGCGATAAATGTGTATTTTTTTAATTTATTTTAGTGCTTACGTGTTATTTTTTAAATGTGCACCTCAGTTGCTATCGCAATTTTTTCGAAGTTTTGTTTAGATGTCTGTTTTGTGAAATGTTTTTAAATGCATAATGAAATAACGTGTATACGAATAACGAGTCTTTGATCATTTGAAGAGGATTCGAGGAGCAGCACACGACGGGTCGGCGCTCTTTTAGACGTCAATCATATGGTGTAATAGCATATGCTTCGTGATGATGGCCAACATGGAAAGAGATCATCGGGATCAGCAGTTCATATGGGAGTGCCCCAGGGCTCGATTCTTGGGCCTTTCTTATTCTTAGTTTATATAAATGATTTGCCATTTTTAGTGAAAGACAAGTGTGAGGTCATATTATTTGCTGATGATACCTCTTTTCTATTTAAAGTGAGTAGGCAATTGAAGCATTGCTTTGAAATAAACTGTTGTATTGAAACTGTGGAGAAATGGTTTTCAGCCAATAACCTACTACTCAATGAAAATAAAACAAAATTTTTAAAATTCTCTTTGCCTAATGTCCGGCATGTAAATACTAACTTAATTGTAAAAGGACAAGAATTGAGCCCTGTAAATTCAACAGTGTTCCTTGGCATAACCCTAGATGCACAACTACAATGGGGACCACATATAGAAAGGTTGGCGAAGAGACTTAGTTCTGCAGCATATGCCGTCAAAAAGATGCGAAATATCTCTAATGAAGCTACTGCACGGTTGGTTTATTTTGGTTATTTTCATAGCTTAATGACATACGGCATTCTCCTGTGGGGAAATGCTGCCGATATTAAAACCATCTTTGTGCTGCAGAAACGGGCTATTCGCTCAATCTACAAACTTAATTCCAGGGCGACACTTAGAAATAAGTTTAAAGAAATTAATATTCTTACCTTTGCCTCACAATATATCTTTGAAAATCTTATGTTCGTAAAAAAGAACTTAAACATGTTCCATAGAAAATGTGACTTGCATAATGTTAATACTAGAAATAAGTACAAGCTAGCCGGCTATGATAGTAGACTTCATAAAGTCACTAACTCATTTATGGGTCAATGCATACGTTTTTATAATAAGGTTCCCACAAATATTCAAGACTTACCACTTGATAAATTTAAAGAAACTATTAAACAAAAATTGTGTAGTAAAGGCTTTTATACAATTTCTGAATATATGGACGATAAAAGTCCTTGGTTGTAAATTGTTTTTCAAATATTCTCAATCTCCAACTCCATCTCCAACACAATCTCCATTTCCTTCTCATCCAACGCCATCTCCATCTCCTTCTTATCCATACAACAGCAAGAACGTCATGCTCCCTCAGGCGGCATGGCTAGCGGTAGCGTCGGGTGTCGGGTCACCCTCTTCCCTAAAATATGGTTGAGGAGAGTGATGGCTGGTGCTTGCGTTATACTCGTGAACGGGTGCTGCTAGCGGTGCCAGGTCGTTTTGCTGAAGACTTTATGACTTTGTTAATTTTTTGAATTTGACTCTGACTTCCCCATCTCCATCCCATTCCCCCATGTTCACGTCCGTGTTAGTGTCCAGTCTCTGTCCACGACTATCCTCATCTCCATCCACATTATCTGTAATATCTCTCACCTCTATCGCTACATCTATCTACTTCTATCTTTACCTCTATATCTATGTCTATGTTTCTGTCTAGTACTTGATTGCCTAATGTATAAATATAATAGTAGACTCCAGAAGATCACCAACTCGTTCATGGGTCAATGTGTACGCTTTTATAATAAAACTCCAAAATATTTAAGATTAACCCTTCGATAGATTTAAGGATAAGCATAAAGTTTTATTATAAGATATCCGGATGCAAGAAGATTGTAAATTGTTGTTGTTGTTATTGTTATTGTGTATTTTTAAAAGATGATTGCTGTTGAGTTTCTTGCCACTTCTTCTCAACAGATCGACTTTCCGAAGTGGTGGTAGATTCAGTTCAATTTGTAAATTGTGACTTATTTCAAATGTATTTAAATACTTACGAAATAAAGATTCTTTTGACTTTGACTTTGACTAACATTCAGATTCACAATTTCTATAAAAAACGTATCAGGCCCCAGTAGCTCAGTGGGAGAACACTCGTCAGGCAAACGAGAGGTCGAAGGTTCGAGTCCTGGTCGGGTGATTTTTATTTAACACACTTTTCATTTATTTAAAAATCAGCTGGTAGTCGCGTTAAATGCGGCGGTGCGGCGACGGCGGGCTTGCAACGCTCGCTACTCAGCCGGGCTGGGATATAGGTCATAAAGTCACTGACTGCGGCGCAAGCCTATGTTGTAGTTTATAAGGTTGAATAGGGTTGTCAAAATATTTTAATGTAAAATAGTTAAATAAAGAACAGTGGCAGCGGGCCATACACGATTTTAGCTGATGTTATTTTGTGGCGTTTAACAAACAAAAACATATTCGACTATTCGGAATCCATGCCTGAGTAACTCAGTAAAAAAAAATACTCGTAGACGAACGTTACACGAAAAGGTATTACATTTTGAAATTTATATGTTTTGTATGTTTTTGGCACGTATAATTAAATTTTTGGACGAATTTTATATATTTTAAAAACGTTATTACGGACTTTAAACCAACGTGTTGAAAATTCGTAGAAGAATAAGTTATTAAGATAAGTGATGATTAGATTTCTAAACGCTCATTATTCATGTGACTAAGGATCCGCCTTTGTCCTTTGTTCAGAAGTCTATAACAGCACTGACAGTGCTGATTATTTTACAGTATATCCTACACATGGTATATTAGCAAGCTAACCCATAAGTTTTATCTCTCCATTTTGTTACACGTTGTAAATATATGGGATACAGTGTCATACCTTATAAATAGCGTCGATTTCATTAGCCACATGCTCAAAACACGTAATAAACTTGTCATGTCGCTCCTTTTTGACCTGCAAACATAAACTTCAGATAAGAAAAGTAATAAAATAAATAAATGTATACATTGATCTATATTTTACACAAAGGCTTGTTTACTATAATAGTATGCACGATATTGTTGAAATTCATAATAGACACATTTCTTTTAGTAAAGTAAATTTGAATAGAATTTTTAGTAAACCATTTAAAAAGAATTGAACGAACCTTTTCAAAAGCAAGTTTAGCTTTGTGCGCGCGTTTCCTCGCCGCGACGAACGCTTCGTTGGTCTGACTTACTTTCTCGCGGACTTCGTTCAACTTTTGCATCGCCTGATAAAAGATAGAAGTATAATAAGTGATGGTACAGAGATGTTTTATAAAAAGCTATTATTAAGATATTTTTTATTTACCTACCATGAACTGCTGAATGAATATACTCGGCACTTGAAAGAACTACTAATGTTCAGAAAACGCAAACTAAGCTATTTCAGTTCACGCATTGGCGACCGTACAAGAACAAACTATAAATTCTTCAATAAAACACTTTTCAACCGGATTCATCGAGTGCAATTACATTTTTACATTTCAATTCGACGTTTCGGTGTCTTTGCAGACGCCGTGGTCAAGAGAGACTGACTGCTGAATACAGAGACTGGCTTATACGTTATGCATCCCGTTAAAAAGGGGTTTTATTTATGATTATGAATCGCAAAATTTTAAGACAATATTAGCTATCAAAGCGTGTCGTTCCTCTAATTAGAATATAAAATAAAAAAAGTTTAGAAGCTGATCCTATAATTATAATATATAATTATAAGCTGATAATAGTCCGATATTTAAATGCAATGCTTCCACACACTCTTTAAAATAACCTCTTGTTACTATTATAACATACGAACTCTACTAACATTTGAGGATGCCGATATTTGACTGAAAATGGTAATATAATAATTATCATATTACTACCACGGAATACTATTCATAAGCCCAATACATCGCCATAAGTTGACGAGAAGTTTTAAAGCAACGAAACAGAACACCGGTTTTTAATGAAACTTTATACATGGTGTTCCTCCTGCTGATTCTCCATAACTCTAGGGTATTAATGGGACCATGTTATAGAATCAAAACATGTGAATAATTTTTCAATTTTAATTTCTTTTTGTTTTTGTTTTTCATACAAAATAATTCAATTAAGTTAAAACATTTTATGTAAAAACACCTTTATGCGAATTATGACAAAGTGGCATATTTTATCCCTTTTTTATCGCTTGTAAAGGTACAGTTCGCAACTTTTTGCGTTGTACATTGTTTTGCAACTTTCCTCAACGTTTGAAATGTTTTTGTTGTTTATTGTATGGATGGCTTCAGTTACACGCGTCTATTGAATTAATGTAAAAGAGATTTTACAAGGGTGATAATTTATAAACTCATTATATTAAGATTGATGATATATTGGAAAGTATGCAATTTTGAACCACATATTCTTTGGCAAAAGGTATTGTTTTTTAGAAAGGAACAAAACCTCAAAGTTATGGGAAATCAACAGGAACACCTTGTATAGTCTAGGCAATGTAATATGAATATTTAGAAATTAATAATTTCATTATTTATTTATTTTATACCTCAGTTTACAGTACAGACAGATACTAATGAAAAAGAAAACAGTGTTAAGTAAGTACAACTTGGCGGTCTTATCGCTGAAGAGCGATTTATTATAGACAACCATGTGACAGCCCGTTCACACATGGTCGCTTACTGTCTCGTTTTATCGGATACGTATTTTATTAGAGGCGTATACTGTGCCGTATCGAACGAAAAACGAAGTCAAACGTATCCGGTAAAACGAACCAGTAAAATGAAGACCATGTGTGAACGAGCCCTATACTAGAAATAATGTGACGATTTCGTACCCGCATGTTAGGCGCCTGTATTTTGTCGACGGTGGCTTGCAAGGAGTTGATGGCTTTCTGCATTTTGTCCGCTTTGCGTTTGATCTCATCCGCCTCCTCTAGCTCCTTCATTGCTTCCGATAGCGAACTGTAGTCTACGCGGATTCTGGAAATTTAAAGTTAAATTGTATCACTTCAGCACCCTCTTCCAACTTGAGCGACGGACCCCTTCAGGGAATCGTCGCTTCGTGTCGATTGGAAGTCACGTGTTTAAAAATAATTATGTAAGTATATCTTATTTGTTAAGGTCATTTAACTTCCAAAATAATCATGTATAAATATAACAATAAACAAAATGTAGAAACCATTTATTACCGAACCAATTACCTACATACTAAACACTTGTCTTGTCTCGGCTTAGAGTTTTACTTCAAAATTCTCTGCTGAATGGTTAGGGCATAATGCTAACAGAAAAACACAATTTCATGTTGTTAACACCTTGTCCCAGGAATGTATGGAGCCCTATCTTTTTCCTTTATTAAAATCACATTTACCAATATGTAGTTATTTATTCGAATAGTTATGAGTTTCAATCATTAGTATATATTAAGAAAAATATTAGTAAAAACGAAGTGTATGATTAATGATATTATGAATATCAACGATTATGTTTTTAAATATTTAGTTCTTAGATTTTTTATGAAGAATGATCATTATGATTTTAAATGGTATGAGACAGATTTTCGGACTTCCAATGAAAGGAATTGAAAAGTTATGTGAAACAATGCGCCCCCCATAATTGATCATAATTCGACAATCCTGGGCTCACTAGTGGTATACACCATACAGTTTGAATGTTTTATTCGACAGTGGAGCCCAGAGGTTTCGAATATATTATTAAATACATTTATATGGGGTCGAAAGCTGCGCCGGTCACAGAACTAGAAGTTCTATCAAGTTATTATTTACTATAGTCGAAACTACGCGGCTCATATAAATAATAAGCCCCGATTTAACGCGTAAACTGAGTTCAACTCGAATTGATTATTACACGGTGAAATTGGGGCTAAGACACTTAATCAAGATAATTCAGCTCACACACCTGGCTTCCTTCCTGTACTGCTGTGTAGTGGAGACGGAGGACTGCTCAGTTTCTGCGTCCTCCGTGTCATTCAGACTGCCTTCCAGCAGGGGAATTACTATGTCGTCGATCTGTGCAAATATTCAATTATTAATTGTTAAAATACAGTAGGATCGAGGTAAACTATTAAATTATTGAACTAAATTCTTTGATGAAAAACTCGTACTGTACTATACAAAACATCGTACAAAATATAGGCTGAATATAACACCTATAGACCTATAGTTTTACGTGATTCAAATTAGTCAACGTTTTTTTAGTAATTATTGAAGTGGAAGAAGATATCTTTTTCTGAAACTACCTACCTTGCATTGCCGCAGTATGTTATGTCGATCGCTTCGTTTGCTCTCGATCCTGGATTCAATGTTGGCGATGTTCTTTTGTATGGTCTGGATGTCCTTCTGGATGCTTTGTAACTCTTTGCGAGCCTGAAAATATAATAATTACATTATCTTTCTGGTTTAAGTGAAAAAATAAATTTAAAGCTAAAATATTAAATTTGAATTTTGTAATTTATAACTTTGTAATTGTGGATAGACTATACTAGCAAACAGTACAGTGCCCTGCGCGTCCAATACAATAATGCCTTTAGGGTGCTGTTGCGGCTTCCCCGCTTCTGTAGTGCGTCGGGGATGTTTGCCGAAAACCGTGTGGATTGCTTCTATGCAACCATGCGCAAGCGGTGCACGTCCCTGGTGCGGCGGGTGCGGGCCGGCCGCAGTGGTATCCTAAGGCTGTTCGCTGAGCGTTTCGACTTGCAGTACATAAATTATTGTTGCAGGATACATGTACTGCGTAATAGACAATAGACAGCTTTGACTTTTAATTATGCTATGACATTCCAATATCTCACTTTTATTTTAATTTTAATTTCAATAGCAATATTTATTTATTTTAGATAATACTTAATCTATGACTTTAATCTGGATTTTTATTTTAATTTTGACTTGTTTTTTCAATTTAATTACGATTCCAATTTTCTATTGTCATGTAGATTCAATACTAACATAGTAGTATAAGTCAAATTGTTACTAACAGAATAATGGATTATTATGGTCTGAAATAAATGATTTTATTATTATTATTATAACTATCATAATTTTTCTGTACCTACATAAATTTTCAATTAAGTTAGTAGGTAATAAATATTTATAATTAAAGTGGACCTCCGATAATCCGACACCTGTTTTAATCCGACATGGTCTATTACATTATATTTTTTCACAAATGCATGATTAAACAAGTTATAACTTTTGCGCACCACCAATCATACTATTTTGTTACAAAAATTCGGATTATAGGGGTTGTTATATCAAATTTAGTGTAAAGAGAGCTCGTGTTTCAATCCTCACACCGTACTGAAGACAAAAAGCAACCTTAATACAATCATCAGTCTTAGGCACTACGCTATAATCCGATTTGGCAAAGCCCCGCAAAATGCTTGTCGGATTGCCGAGGATCCATTGTATTGTTAAAACAAGGTCGTAAAACGCAACTCAGTAAGCCGAAAGGGTTGAGTGGCGTTTTACCATCTTATAATAGAACCTCATTGGTTAATAGGTTTTTTGGTGTGGTAAAAACGCCGACATTCGTAGTAAGGCTGCAAACTGGACGGCAGCGACAGCGCGCGGGCCGCGACGCGGGGAATCTGGGGCGTTCTATACGCCAGTGGGCGTTGCCGTCCAATTTGCAGCTTAAGTAGCAACATAAAGCCAATGAGGAGTCAAGTATATTTTTTTTTTTGCTAATTTGCGAATTCCTCCCCAGGTTAATGAGTATAACTCTTATGCCCGTCTGAACTAAACTTCCTCCTACTCCCGATTCTAAGTCGATGCTTAAGTCTGTACAGTCCGTTCGCAGTTGGTTTACCTGATATGGAAAATCGGTGTCATAACTTTAGGCAAGACACTTACGACGGCGTTCGAAAAGTTATGCCAATACGCTAGTTTAAAAAAAATGTTTATTTTATTAATATTTTACCAAGTATATTTAAAAAAAATAAAACATCTCAAAAACGATCATCTCAAAAACGAAAATTCCTTTCCCCTTCACTATAGTTCGGCCGTTCAGAGAATGCGTTCCTGACACCTATCAGTTAGTCACGACTAGTGATGGGCACAACATAACACTGAGTTCGTTACCGTTCCTCCAAAATGAAACGCAGCGTTATTTTTAAGATTATTTTCGTTTTAAATTGGCGGAATCATTTAAAATTTGTATTTTAGTAATTTAAGTGGAAACCAAGAAAAGGTAATATTAATATAATAAAATTGTTTTATTTATTTTTTGTTACAAAGTTACAGTTATCTGTATTTCTATGCAATAAAGTATATTGAATTGAATGTGCGTACAGAATATTAATCAGACTCCGATTCGCTTGAGGAGGTAGTTTCTTCATCATCATCTTCGCCTACATGTATAATTATTTTATTATCAATAACAGTTTCAATCCTAATATCTCGGTCAAAATGTTCCATAATCAGGTTTTTAGTCTTTCAACAACCTTTGCCCAGTCATCTCTAGTGACTTCCGCGCAGGCTTCTTTTAATAAGGTCATCATCTTTTTCGTGCTGAATGGCGGGGAAGTATTGTGGCGGGCGGCGTAACCTTTTATTTGAGCCCAGATTAGCTCAATCGCGTTATATTGGCAATGATACGATGGAATTCCTAGAACGCGATGACCGTACTCCAGAGACAGTTCATCGATTTCGTATCGCACATTTGCCGCTTTATTTTCTTTAACTAATTTAATTAGCTCTGCTTTTAGCATCTGCATGTATGCCTTTTGCTTGTAACCAACTTTTTTTCGCGCATTCGGTTTGGTTTTAGTTTTATTTTTTAATTTAATAAAAGTTATCTTATAGTCCATTATTTTCAAATTCTTAAAAAGAAAAACGAAACGTATTATTTCACAAAGTATACCTGTTTAAGAACAGTTTACGATACTGTTATTATTAGCACAGCACTACAAATATAAAGCTTTGACATAACCTTGTAATAGCGCAGTATAGATTTTGAAAAATATTGTTTACCAAGTTATTTGACACTCAGTTTGGCACAAAATTATAAAATTCATTGATTATTGATATAATAATGTTGTTTTAATGCTCATCAATTTTTAAAACGGTAAATAACCAGCAAAAATATTTTTTATCGTAACTGCAACGCCATTACAAAGTTACGTCGTCAGTTCAATCGCGATGTGTCAGGAACGCATTCTCTGAACGGCCGAACTATAGTTGGTATATTGACGAAATCTGAGCTACACAAATTCCCATAATACATTATTTATAGTGTTCTCATTCCTTTTCGATCATGTGAAATGAAACGTCAGACAGCCCAAATGTCAATGAATTCTCGTTGCACGTCATAATACGTATCAACTTACTATCAAAAAGTTTAGGCATGTCATAACTAAGCTTCTGCTTAGTAGAGTTTAGTGCAGACGAGCATTAGTGTAGTAATGTGGGCGGCGGCCAGGCACAGGGTGGCAGCATGGACGTGTGCTCACCTTGTTGGCGGCGGCGGCCAGGCACAGGCTTTCAATCGAAATCATTGCTGAATAATTACTATCATTACAATCAAATGCTTTCTATAGAAAAGCCACTGAGATAAGATAAAAATGTTAACAATATCACCATGGACCCGAATCACGCTGCAATTTCAAATCGGAATATTTATTCCTATCCTTACCTCTCATATGCAAAAACTTATTGAGACCCATATAGAAAATGAAAATGGGTTCGCGGGAGGTATTGATGATGCGTTTGAATCCAATAACAAAGGTGATTACCAAGAGTCAATGGATGTGCTCTGCTTTGAGCGGCGGTTTGTGAATATTTTACCAAAAGAGTATTGTTCACGGTCCATACAGTCTCTGACCTATCAAACTACTTTTTGTTAGGTATATTTATTTTATTTTACAAATTGTTGGAAAGCTTACAGCTAAATATTACAATATAATAGTTACAATTAAATCTGATGGCCATTTAAAAGCTTCCACAGATAAATAATAGGTATAGTTGTTATTTAGCAAAGGATACATTATTTTGAACAAAATAATTAAAATTAGCTAACATTTTGTATATAGGTATAATAAGATAATTGATTAATTTCTTCTAAAGAAAAACTTTGTACTTAATTTATTCCTAAGGGTTGCTATCAAGGTGTTAAATAGGTCAATATCATTGTCACCACTAATGTCGTTAAAACATCTGCTTGCTCTAATAAGGTACGAGTTCTGTCCATACTTTGTTTTTGTGAATGACACGTATAGCAGAGCTGGCCTTCTAAAAGACCCCGTATTAGTACGTAGTCCCAGTCGACTAATTAGCTCTGGACAATCTGAATGTATAAAGATGATATTGTAATGAGGCCTTTTCGTGTCAGTTTTTTTTAAGCTTTTTCAATACATACTAGATGGCGTTGAAAAAAACTGAAGAGTCAATGTCAATATCGTATCCTCTTTGTTGACAGTTGACTGATCGTAGACATAAAATTCTTGCTGATTGCCATAACCTTCAAATTAATAATATTACATTTCATTGTTTTTTATTCTCCTAGTTTGTTTTGCAGCGTTTTTTCTTTACATGAAATAAATAAATAAATAAATATTTCTGACACAATAATTATTAATATTCTCATGAAGTATATTAATAATTATTACACGTAGGTACGGTACTGAAATTGGTACTTGAGTTGACACTTGAATTAGATCAGCGTCATCTAATGTTGAAAAGTGAACTACTTTTTTTTTTTAATCGTAGACTGAAAACTCCTCATTGAAATGCTGATTGTTTATGTCTAAACTATTGGTGCAGACTTGATTTAATTTCTAGATATAGGGATATTAATTTCAAGTGTTAGATCTGACCTTGTTGGCGGCGGCGTCGGCGGCGTCGGCGGCGGCGCGGGCGGCGGCGCGCGCGGCGGCCAGCGTCTCGAGCCGCTGCAGGTCGCGGTGGATGTCGGCGCGCGGCTCACCTTGTTGGCGGCGGCGTCGGCGGCGTCGGCGGCGGCGCGGGCGGCGGCGCGCGCGGCGGCCAGCGTCTCGAGCCGCTGCAGGTCGCGGTGGATGTCGGCGCGCGGCTCACCTTGTTGGCGGCGGCGTCGGCGGCGTCGGCGGCGGCGCGGGCGGCGGCGCGCGCGGCGGCCAGCGTCTCGAGCCGCTGCAGGTCGCGGTCGATGTCGGCGCGCTGCTTGGCCTCGGCCTGCCGCCCCGCCTCCAGCTCGTCCTCGCCGTCCTGCACCGTGCGCTCCCACCGAGTCACGTTCTCTGCACCAGACACACCATGTCATAACAACGTTTCCATACAGCGTTAAAACGATTCAACATAAATGAGAAAACAAACAATAATTAACATGAAATACCTATGTCGATTTCGACGTGTTAATGACTGAGTTACGTATGAAGCATTTTGCAAAATCCAGAACTGAAACTTCATTAGAACGGACTACAAACACCAACATGACCAACTGGCTGCAATCATCCATCAAAATCTAACATACCAGTTTAAGTTTCTTACACAGCAAATTCCCTATTACAAATATAAACCACAAATAATATTACAAAATAGCCAATACATGATTTACTGGGATAGAACAATCACCACTGATAAAACTATTCACTTTAACAGACCTGATACCACCGTTTTAAATAAATTAAATAAAACCGTATTTCTTATTGACATATCCATTTGCAACACTCATAAACTTCTCGCCACACATTCTGAAAACATATCCAAATACAGGGTTCATTTGACAACATCTACCAAATTTTTTTTACGTAATAAGTATCATTAATAGAAACCATTTCTGCAAAAAAAAGTAGTTATTTTTTTACACGGAAATTCATATTATTCACTAAAATGTTAAGCACAACGTGGTCATACTGTTTTACGAATGAATACTTAGGAGTACGCGCAGTGGTACAACTTGTTTAACCGAATGAATTACATCACAGACGTCTAAATTTTCAAAAAACAATCGTACCCTCTTGACAATAAGTGCCATTATATCGAGCACGTAAGATACCGACATGTTCGAACGTGAACGAAACCGGCCGGCGGCGCCGTCGCAAACCCGGAAACACTTGTCTGTTGCCATGACCTTCAGTCGCTCGCGCATCCTCGGCGGAAGTGCCCGCGAAACCTGCGCCGCATGTGTTTCTCTTGGTGTTTATTAGTCAGTGAGTCGTCGCTAACTATCGATAATGTTTACAAATAGGGAATCGTTTATCAGAACGAAGCTCGAAGCCTTTCTGATTTAAAAAACCAAATTGTGTGTGAATTTGACAAAGTGACACTGCAGTGCTAAATAAAACCCATGAAAATGTGTTAAAACGTGCTAGACTCTGCCTGGAGAAAAATGGTATGCATTTTGATCACTTATTACACAGATTAGAGCTTTAATTAATGTACATAAGTTTATTCAATCTTTTTAAATACGCCGAATTGCAAAATGCTTCTTCTTTCTATCTATTTTGCATTCACTTAAAAGTATTATGTTAAATTTTCTCACATTAAATCCCTCAAACCTTTTGAAATTTATCGGTTCTAAGCCTGTAAAAGTATGAAGAAAAGATTGTACGTAACTTATGTAGGTAACTTTTTTTATTGCCTTTAGGTATGCATAACTACTGAACTCAAAGTGTGACCTTGCAACCTCATATCGTTAACATGTTTTGTCGCGCGACAAAATATCTTGTAGTACTACGTCTTCGTAGTATTATTAAACGTAATCAATAAAGTGCCGCGTCATAGTATCGTATTGTGTGTAGGGCGTTCATCAATAACGACTATTCGTGAAACAAATCAAGGTGCCATATCTTTACTTTTTTCTACTGAGCGATACTAAAATAAAAATGCAGGTTATTCGTATTATATCAAAGTACGTAATATTTAAATTTGGCAAGGGCCTACAAAACAACCCTGTATATTGATTTGTTACTAGAAATAAAAACACAATGGAAAGTTAGCGTTGTCAGAACAATCCCTATTATAATTTCTTCTACAGGCGTCATACCAAACACACTACACACAAATCTCAACATTCTCAATATTCACACCTCCAAAGTCTACCTTTTATAGAAAGCCGTTATTCTCAACACATATACGATAGTCCGAAAGTTTCTTTCTTTAGCAAATTAATTATAAGTACTTGGCTTCGGCCCGTACCTTTATTAACCTCCTCGGAGAGAAAATATTTGAAAACAATAATAATAATAATACTTTGATCGAGCTATATTGACAGATAAAACTATACATAATAATCGACCAGATATAACACTCATAGACAAGAAACACAAAATAGCGTTTAAAATTGACATAGCAGTACCAAATACCCATAATTTGCAGAAAACAATAAATAAAAAAAAATAAAGAAATATACTGAATTAAAATAAGGAATCACCCGGATTTGGAAAATGAATCAAGTTTATATTGTGCCAATGGTACCCTCTAGTACAGGTTTTATACCTAAAAGTTTATTCAACTCCATTATCATTTTAAATTTATATATATCACAATGCAAAAAGCAGCCATTTTGAATACGTGCCGAATTGTACGAAAATTCCTACAGGACGATCCCAACCTTAACCCAAAAATTAATTTCACTCGGCGTAGCCGTGAAACTCATTTATTTCGGATAATAGAAATACAGATATCAGTAAAAACAAGTAGGTACTTAAATTGTAGTTATTTATCCTAAATAACAATTAAACAATATAAGTTGGAAGTTCTAAAACTGCCACCTTGTCATTGCGAGCTGAACGTGAAGGGACACATAGCTTGCAATGATACCTCATATAAAGGTCATGTTTCCAAGTTGGAATATTCGGTTAACACTTCACCATAGTGTGCAGGACAGTGACAACAAAACGTAAAAGACAGTTATATAAACTTAAAACAGTGTATATAGATAGTGTTATAGTGTTTTATAAGACTCTTAAAGAGCTAAGAACGTTTAAAATAGTGTTTCATAGTGTTTTTATAGTGTTTATAGTGAATAAGTGTCCCATACAAGTGTTAGTTTGTAAGAAGTTCATAACAGTTTTTATTAGCTTGAGAAAGTGTTTGCTTAATCGTTTGTATCTTTGTAATTTGATTGGAATTTGATTAATTAATAACCGCTATGATAATGAATTTACGCATAGCTAACAGCTAACAATGAAATGAAACTTACGTGATTATAGCTTAAAATAGCTCGATTTGTATTAGGGTTGATTTGGAAATAAAGAAATGGTTTTGAAAGTCTTGTCATTTCCGCACATAGAGAGAGATCTAAATAGATTTCATAAATAGTTTTCCTATTAGAATATAGTAAAGATCTAATAAGAATAATCGAATCTAGTCAGAATCTTGTTAGAAAAATCTAGAAAGTTCGAATTAGATTCGAGCGAGACAGACATATGTGTGTCCCGCTCGCACGCTTGCATTACTCTCTCTTGTGCGGTACCCTTGCGCGCCTGCACCGAATCACTTAAGGATGCGCCACACTCCGCTAGCGCCGGATTCGCCGAAAAGATCCCGAAGAGAGAAGATCTCCGGAAGAAAGAAGCCTCCGAAGAAAGAAGCCTCAAGCAACAGTGAACAGTGAATCTCTCAAGCCCGAAGACTCTCAATAGAAGCCCGAAGTCACAAGACAGAATACAGAAATACAGAAGACTGAAGGCAGAATACAGTAATAGAAGAGCGCGGGAAATAAAGTGTGCTTGTGGCGTATTCGCGAGTGTAATAGTGCCGCGCGGCTGGACTTTCACGACCGTGTTAAGTGGTGAATTCGCATTTTCCTTTTGCCCCTCGCATCGATTCCAGATAATAGAGTGGGTGGATAGCGCATCATTTGACTAAATCGTTATCGAATTCATAGACTATACAGTCCACTGGAGCTATCCCCCACATTTTGGTCCTTCGAGAGCCGGATCTTTGAGAGGGCAATTGGGAGACAGCGATGCCTCTTACACGGTCGCAGTCAGGCCGCGGGGAGCGGGCCGCCTCGACAGGGCCCGCTCAAGAACAGTCTCAAGCTCAAGCCGTGAAGAGCAAGAATACGACGTCGCCGACAGAAACCACAGAAACGACGACGCCAACGACGTCGGCTACAGAAACGACGACGCCGACAGAAACCACAGCGACGACGGGTGCCACAGCTACAGAAACTACGAAGACCACCCGTCAAATCGAAGCTACGCAGCCACAGCGAGCTCCACAGAGATCCCAAGTCTCGAAATCGAAGAAATCCTCGAAAATAACGAAGGCGAAGTTGAAGTTATTACGGTTACAAGTCGAACTCGCCGCCGCCGAAGTCGCCGCTCTCGAAGACGACGAAACAGACTTAGAAGAGGAATCTGAAGCACCCTCCATTGAAGACACCACGAAGAGAGTGTCCGTATGGCTGGAAAATAATCCGACAGACTCGCCGCTGGCAATCCAGGGCCAGGGCGAAATTGAAGAGCCTCCACAGCAACCGCAACAGACTGAAGAACCGACGCGTCCTGCGGCGCTCCCGGCACCGGCGAGCTTCATCCCCCCCCCGGATCCAGTACCGGCGGGAGGGGACACAGTCGCCGTGCCGCAACAGAAGATCGACCTCGGCGAGTTGGCCTCAGCCATCGCACTCGCCGCCAGGACGGGTCCGCAGCCGCCGCCGCCTAGAATCCATGCAGAACTCCCTCCGTACAGCGGGTCATACCAAGAATGGCTCATGTTTAAGGCAGCGTATCAAGAAACAGCGGGATATTACAGCGACATAGAAAACACAGCGCGTCTACGACGAAGCCTGCGTTCAAGAGCTCGGGAGGTCGTCGAAGGGCTTCTCCTCTACAACGCGAAGCCCGAAGAAATCCTGCGAGCCCTCGAGTCACGCTTCGGACGGCCCGACGCTATCGCCCTCGCCGAGTTAGAGCGACTACGGGGACTACAGAAGCCTACGGACGCGCCCAGAGACCTGTGCGTATTCGCGACGCGGGTCTGCAACATCGTAACAACGTTGCGCGCCCTGGGGAAGATTCACTACCTGTACAACCCGGAAGTCACGAAGATCACAACAGAGAAGCTAACGCCGGCTATGCGATATCGCTGGTTTGACTACGCTGCCGAGAATCCTCAAGATGAAGCAGACTTACTAAAGCTTGCTAACTTTTTACAGAGAGAAGCGGATCGCTGCGGACCCTACGCGCAACCGGAGCGCGTCGCGGAAGACCACCTGGCGGCGAACAGGAGATTTGGTCAAGATCAAAACAGAAGAGTCCCGCAGAGAACATGCACAGTCACAGAACCTGGGTGTCCCATATGTGAGAAGAAGGGCCACTACACAAGCAACTGCAAGCGTTTCCTAGAAGCGGACGAAAATAGAAGATGGGACCTTGCGAAGAATAAATCTTTATGTTTCAGATGTCTACGTCATCGGGCGAGGAATCACACGTGCAAGGGGAAGGCCTGCGCTACAGAAGGGTGCACGAGACTGCATCATCCTCTCCTTCACTACAAGAGGCGTGTGATCGTCGAACAGCCCGAAGAAACAGAACAAAGGACAGAGGTCGTCGCGTCTACGTGGACGTCAGTGAACACTCAAGCTTATCTCAAGATCGTCCCCATAGAAGTCACGGGCCCGCAAGGCAGCATCAAGACTCACGCGCTACTCGACGACGGCTCGACAGTCACGCTAATAGACGCCGAGTTAGCACAGAGGGTAGGCGCCAAGGGACCCGTGGACCCACTACACATCGAAGCCATCGCCAGCACCGAATTCGAGTCCGAGCAGTCACGCAAAGTCGCCGTTACGCTACAATCCGCGGGAGGGCGCCACAAGATTCAAGCACGAACATTCAATAGTTCGAAGTTATCCGCGCAGCGCGTCACTCGAGAAGATCTCGCCGACTGTGAACATATTAAGGACATAGCCACGTGCCTGCAATATGAAGACGCCGAGCCGAAGTAACTCATCGGACAAGATAGCTGGCATCTACTCGTCGCATCTACAATGAGAAAGGGACGGCGCGATCAACCGGTCGCCTCTCTCACTCCATTGGGCTGGGTACTGCACGGGACTCGAACTCGAATCATCGGACAGCGTGTTCACTACGTAAATCACATAGTAGAAGTGGATGCGGCCATGGATGAACAGTTGAAGCAACATTTCGCCATAGAAAGCCTTCTCATCACACCGAGGACACCCAGGAACGACCCAGAACAGCTCGCGCTTGATTTACTGAAAGAAAAAACTACACGTCGCGAAGATGGAAGATACGAAGCCGGGCTGCTGTGGAAGACAGAAAATATAGTAATGCCGAATAATTACGAAAATGCATACAGTCGCCTGCGTAATACAGAGAAGAAAATAGACCGCGACCCCCAACTCAAGATGAAGTATATAGAACAGATGAACGCGCTTATAGATAAGGGGTACGCAGAACGCGCGCCGACAGGAATAACCGAGAATCGAACCTGGTACCTGCCGCACTTCCCGGTCATTAATATATTTAAACCGGGGAAGGTGCGCGTGGTACACGACGCCGCAGCGAAAACTAAGGGCATCTCTCTCAATGATTGCCTTTTTACAGGCCCAGACCTTCTTCAGTCGCTGCCGGGGGTCTTGATGCGCTTCAGACAGCACGCCATCGCCGTCACATCTGACATCGCTGAGATGTTCATGCAGGTGAAAATCAGATCGGAAGACCGCGACGCGCTACGATACCTGTGGCGGGGGGACCGGCGAGATGATCAGCCTCCAGAAGAGTACAGAATGACCTCACTGATCTTCGGCGCGACCTCATCTCCAGCCACGGCGATCTACGTGAAGAACATGAACGCTCAGCGGTATCAAGACACGAACAAACCCGCCGTCGAAGCCATAGTTCGAAACCATTACGTGGACGATTATTTACAGAGCTTCAAGACCGAACAGGAAGCCATAGAAGTCGCTACGGACGTCCGCAACATACACAGAGAAGCTCACTACGAACTGCGACAATGGACGTCGAACTCTAAACGAGTCCTAGAGGCGCTCGGGGACCCTACGACGTCGAACAAGCCACTAGACTTCAAGGACGGCGGGCAAACAGAACGCGTACTCGGCCTAGTATGGAAGCCGCATCAAGACGACCTAGCTTTCAATCTAGACCTAGCTAGGTTACCTGAAGACATAGTTACGAAAAGAAAACCTACGAAGAGAGAGATGCTGAAAGTTATCATGTCAATGTTCGACCCACTAGGCTTCGCATCGCCAGTAACCGCGCGGGCCAAACAGATATTACAAGAAACGTGGCGCCGAGGCACCAACTGGGATGAAAACATAGATGAAGACCTAGGACAGCAATGGGAAGACTGGCTGGTTCAACTGCGGGCTCTGCGCGGCGTGACAGTGCCGAGGCAGCTCGCAGGCTACAGTGAAGCGGTGAAGAGGGAACTTCACGTCTTCGTCGACGCCAGCGAAGCCGCCTACGCCGCAGTACTCTACTGGAGGAGTACGAGCGCCGGCGGAGAAGTCACTACAGCACTCATAACAGCAAAGGCGCGGGTGGCACCACTGAAACTCACATCCATCCCACGCCTGGAACTGCAAGCCGCGGTGATGGGGAGCAGGATGGCTGCCGCCGTCATCGAAGAACATGACTTCAAGCCCGACGCGCGAGTATTCTGGACAGACAGCAAGACAGTACTCGCCTGGCTGAAGACAGGCGCCCGCAGCTTCAAGCCCTACGTAGCCCATCGTATCGCCGCCATCGAGGACAACAGCACAGTTAACGAGTGGCGCTGGGTACCAACCAAGCTGAACGTGGCTGACGACGCGACCAGGGACGTGCCGGGGAACTTCAAGGCCTCACATCGATGGTTCCAGGGCCCAGAGTTCCTCCGAGAAGACAGTTCGACGTGGCCGACGTGCGACATCCCTACCAAAACAGAAATAGTCACCGGCGAAGAAAAAGTAAACACAGTATATGAAAAGTCGCGCGCCGTACCTACACCGTCCCTAAAGGAAGCCCTTCCCGACCCTAACAGATTTTCAAGATGGGAACGCCTAGTTCGAACCGCCGCAAGAATCCTACAGTTTATCGAACTATGCCGAAGAAAACAGGACAAGGTCAATTACAAACGAACCAAGAAAATAGAAAAGGACCCGACTTGGCGCGTAATTCAAAATAAACTCCACAGAAGAAAATTACAGTCGAAACAGCCTCTACCGTAAATTACATACAGTTAGAAACAGAAACTCTACGTCGAGCAGAAAAGTTGATAATAATAGCAAGTCAAGAAACAGTCTTCAGTCAAGAAAGAAAAGATATATCGCGAGGCGGCGCGCCGGCTAATAATAGCCGCTTGCGCCCCCTAGCGGTCGAAATATACAACGGCGCCCTAACAATAGCAACCAGAATAAGCGCCGCCGAACAGATTTCCGAAAACACGAAGAGGCCAGCTATAATAGACGGGGACTTACACAGTACGCGCCTATACATAGACTACGTGCATAGAAGACTTCATCACGCAGGGGTAGAAACCACCCTTAACGAATGCCGACAGCACTATTGGATCGTACGAGCAAGACCGACAGTGAAAACCGTGTTAAAACAGTGCCTACAGTGTCGAATTCGAAAACAACAGCCGCCAGCGCCACCTACAGGGAATCATCCGTACTCAAGACTGGCCCATCATCAGCGTGCCTTCACCTACACCGGGGTGGACTACTTCGGACCCCTTCAGGTCACCGTGGGAAGAACTTTGCAGAAAAGATACGTAGCTCTATTTACGTGTCTTACCACGCGCGCAGTGCACTTGGAGATGGCAGCTTCGTTAACAACGGACTCGGCGGTGATGGCAGTGCGGCGACTAATAGCACGGCGCGGCTGCCCGGCCGAGATATGGTCGGATAACGGCACCAACCTACAGGGTGCCGCCAAAGAACTCCGACAGAAGATAGATGAAGCCACACAGCACGAAGCCGCGAAGAAGCTCATATCCTGGCGCTTCATCCCCCCATCAGCGCCGTTCATGGGTGGAGCATGGGAGCGCCTCGTCCGCAGCGTGAAAACAGCCCTAGCCGCGGTCCTGCATCAGCGGCACCCTACCGAAGAAGTCCTACAAACCCTGCTGGCGGAGGTCGAATTCACAGTCAACAGTCGACCCCTAACACATGTGTCCGTCAACCATGAAGATGACGAGGCGCTGACTCCGAACCACTTCGTGCTGGGCGGGCCGGCCTTGTACGCGCCGGCCGCGGTCCCGCTTACCGACCGGGACCTGATCGGGCGCAGCAGCTGGCGCGCCTCACAGCAGCTGGCCAACCACTTCTGGGCCAGGTGGCTCCGGGAGTACCTGCCGGACCTCCAACACCGGCGGGAGCCGCACGGGCGCGGCCCCGCAGTGCAGCCGGGAGACGTCGTCCTGGTAGCCGACGGGAACCTGCCGCGCAATACCTGGCCGCGGGGACTCGTCGCGGCTACCTACCCAGGCCCTGACGGTGTCACCAGGGCAGTCGACGTCAAAACCAAAGGAGGGATCCTGCGAAGACCGGTGAAGAAACTCGTCGTGCTGATCTCCGGGTCACCAGCCTGCACCGAGGAAGATGCGTCGTCAACGGCGGTGACAACGCACGGCGGGAGTGATGTGCAGGACAGTGACAACAAAACGTAAAAGACAGTTATATAAACTTAAAACAGTGTATATAGATAGTGTTATAGTGTTTTATAAGACTCTTAAAGAGCTAAGAACGTTTAAAATAGTGTTTCATAGTGTTTTTATAGTGTTTATAGTGAATAAGTGTCCCATACAAGTGTTAGTTTGTAAGAAGTTCATAACAGTTTTTATTAGCTTGAGAAAGTGTTTGCTTAATCGTTTGTATCTTTGTAATTTGATTGGAATTTGATTAATTAATAACCGCTATGATAATGAATTTACGCATAGCTAACAGCTAACAATGAAATGAAACTTACGTGATTATAGCTTAAAATAGCTCGATTTGTATTAGGGTTGATTTGGAAATAAAGAAATGGTTTTGAAAGTCTTGTCATTTCCGCACATAGAGAGAGATCTAAATAGATTTCATAAATAGTTTTCCTATTAGAATATAGTAAAGATCTAATAAGAATAATCGAATCTAGTCAGAATCTTATTAGAAAAATCTAGAAAGTTCGAATTAGATTCGAGCGAGACAGACATATGTGTGTCCCGCTCGCACGCTTGCATTACTCTCTCTTGTGCGGTACCCTTGCGCGCCTGCACCGAATCACTTAAGGATGCGCCACACTCCGCTAGCGCCGGATTCGCCGAAAAGATCCCGAAGAGAGAAGATCTCCGGAAGAAAGAAGCCTCCGAAGAAAGAAGCCTCAAGCAACAGTGAACAGTGAATCTCTCAAGCCCGAAGACTCTCAATAGAAGCCCGAAGTCACAAGACAGAATACAGAAATACAGAAGACTGAAGGCAGAATACAGTAATAGAAGAGCGCGGGAAATAGAGTGTGCTTGTGGCGTATTCGCGAGTGTAATAGTGCCGCGCGGCTGGACTTTCACGACCGTGTTAAGTGGTGAATTCGCATTTTCCTTTTGCCCCTCGCATCGATTCCAGCTAATAGAGTGGGTGGATAGCGCATCATTTGACTAAATCGTTATCGAATTCATAGACTATACAGTCCACTGGAGCTATCCCCCACACATAGTGTTGCTAAAATTACGCTGTTCTTGATAAAAATATCCAAAAACTACAAACTTAATGAATGGCGCACAAAAATGTAAGAGCTTCATGTAAATGGCAACCATCATGCCAGGTCGTCCATACATTTCGCCATTTTTGATAGTTTCCGTTCGGTTAAAACTGTCATTGTCGTGTCATTTGGTACAAATCTGTCACTTGAAGTTAGTATGAATGGAATGACTATGTAGGGAGAAGCTATTTATTTTTCCTTGTGCTTTTTTAACATGATGTCTATCTGAAATTAAGTGATTCATAGTTCCATTGTGCTCACATTCTAGCCCCAGATACAAAGAAATGGAATCATGCAAAACAATTGCTGCAAAATGGAATCAAAAATGTATCTGCAGACAAATGGCGTAATTGTGTGGATCACATCATAAAAGTAAACAACAATTTTATAACAAACTTTAGGTTAAACATTGATTATACCTACAATAGATAATTTTGTAATAAATATGGTTGTTTCGAACTCTTCCGATGAATCTTTTTTCTCTTATACAGACGAAAACTCATAATTTTTCCCTTAATGTTTATTTTCTTTATCTCGTCTCAGTAGCCTTACTTCAGCTTTTACTATATATATGTATCAAAAGTGAAACATGTAAAAGCATCATTAAAGACAAGCATAGAAGCCACTCACTCTGCGTATCCCGCGACCTCTCAAACTCGAGGTTGGAGGCAATCCTGTCGATTTGCGCGTCAAACTCCATGCGCTTTTTGGCGCGCTCCTGTTGTGCGCGTAACTCGCGCTCTTCATATTGTCTGAAAGAACCACATTACAGTATTATTATAATACTTTTTTTACATAAGGATTAAGTCGTTGGACCTTCGAGATAATAAACATCATTTTGCCAGCCTCTTGAGCAGCAAACCCAATTAGTGTTCCACTATTTAATATTGGCTTCTATGCTGGACTGGGAGCGAAAGAAAAACATAAAATGTAGCAGATGCTTCTCTTCCAGGGCATACTGTAAAAGTCAGTTAAGGGACAGAGGTTTTATTGGCGTTTTTGTGAGCGATCGGTTGTCACTGCAACAGTCTCTCTCATCATTATAATACCTCCAAATTTGTCAAACGCGATATCAGACGGTCTTATAACCTGGTGTTCTGCCTACCACCCCATGAGGGATACAGGCGTGAAATTATGTAAAATTACATGAAATATGTACGTAATATTCAAAAGCCTCAAGTGGGTGTTTAAAGTTAAAGTAGACTTTTAGTGAAATTTAAACTCGCCTGTATATTGGTAGTCCCCTGTTATTGAAATATAAATAAATAAATATGAATTGTACATTTCAACTAATATAACCTAGTTTATTGCCATAACCAGGTCTCACCGTATATTGGCGACGCCGATGTCTCTACAGAACCCGCGGAAGACTACATCTTCCACATTGTTCATGTTCTCCTTCACTTCCTGAATGTGGGTGTCCCGCGCGAGGATTGTGCGCTCGATCTCTTCTATTTGAGGCTGGAAGAGAGAAGAGTGAGGTGAGAGTCGGCACAGATTTAAAAATAAAGGCATTTCATAAGAAAAAATAGAAGCATTTCATAAGAAAGAACATTTTGGTGCCTAATGAAAAGTCAAAGAACAAGCTGAATTCTTTAAAATATTTTTATTTTCACTGTTGGCAAACTCCATAGTACCAAACTCTTTAGTGCCCAGCCTTTTTATACTTAGTTCTGTTTTTCACTATCTGTTGTCATTAAATGGTTGTCATCTCTCGTTTAATTTACATGTATTATTTTAAATGTCGTATATTTGATTTAACTTAAATAAAATTTGAATGGATATTTACAAGGAGAAATATTTGTGTGTTCAAACACGAATCAAGCAATATTGATAATTATTTTACGATTAAAAAGCTACATTATGTAGGCTTAAATTTTGTATATAGATAAAACGGATGTTTTCATTTATATTTACCTATTAAAGTTAGAACAACAGCGAGAACAGAATAGTCAAGCAAATATAGAACAAAAAGCCGATAACTGTACTTACCCCGAACATATCCATTTTGTGCTCCAGCTCAGCGAGCTCGGCGTCCAGTTGTTTAATTTGTTTCATCTGTCAAAAAAACAGTGTATGAATACTAATATAATATAAAAAAAGTGTATTCTTTAATTCCGCGTTTCATTATCTTGAAAACTGCGTTTGAATATCTGAAATATTTTACTTTTATTGTTACATCACTTTGTGAAACAGTACGATCGACATATGAAATTGACATTATCAGGGCATGTAGTCACCGCTAGGGTATAGGGAACGTGCAGGAACTATAGGTAGCAGCACAAAATTGTCAAAAAAGACAATATGCGGGCAGAAAAGAAAACTTATCAGACCCGTTATTGTGCTTTAAAATATGTAAACATAACTCAATGATTGCATTTTTTTTTATATGATAAAAGTTATAAACGGTCAATCAATAATGATCGTCAAGTTCAAAAGCTCTTCAAAGTCGGTCATGTATTAGAGATTGAAGAGGTAATAAAATAATAAAATGAGGCTGTGTTGTCTAGCAAAATTGTCGCACAAACCAAAATGAGGAATATTTACTTACGACGTGAAAATAATAGTAAATAATCTTTTCAATCACGTTTGGATTTTGCAGAGAAGATATACGGTTAATTTTATTTGTTTTTATTTTATTAGCTTGACGGCAACAGAAATATTGCAAGTGTAATTTGTAAATACAAGGACATGTAAGCACGTCTGCGGCTTAGTTATATGATTGTAAATTCACCTCAAAGTGCCAAATCAAAAAGTAGCGATGTGGTAAGCTGGGGTAAGCGATCTCTTGAGTTATGATAAGGGACTAAAAATGTCCGAGTTATTTTTATCACCTGTAAAAGAGCCTCAGCTCTAACAACCAGAATCAAAGGATATATCCACCGCTACTTTAGGAATATCATTAAGTAAAGACAGCATATACAGGGTGACTGGTGGGTCATTTTAGAAATTCCAGGACGTGATAGTTTGAGATCATACATGAAGAGAAAAAATGAATTAAAAAATAAACATTAATTATTTACTGAGTAAACTTAACCGAAAGTTAAAGAATTCATCACGCAACGCATGGTTACATAAAAGCGTAATACAATAGATACTTAGCGCGTGGTGGTGTGCGTGTGGCGGAAACACAAGTGTGTGCTTGTTGACTAAGGCAGCTCGTCGGGAAAAGTGTAGTACTGTCTCTTTATTTATTTATAGAGAATTCTTTTGAAAAATGAAGTACCTACTTTTGTTACATAATTATGATAATATCGAGTACCGAGTGCTCTCCTTCAATATCTATAATTTGTTACCAGTCACCCTGTATGGAGTGCCTCTTCATGTAAAAAAGTAATAAAACTTTAGGTGCAGTAACTATGCACAATTTCATGGACGAAAAAGCCCCATATAGGGTTTCAATTCCCATGCTCTGCCATTCTATACCAATTTTTATTTTTACTTTCTCAAAACTACATAAATTTGTAAAATAACAGTAGAACTTAAACAGATATAAACACACGTAGATCTTAAACAGTTCTACGAGTATTAGTGGCTAAATTATTAGTGTTATATTAAAGAAAAAGGTGTAAAGTAACTAATAACATTAAAAAGTTGTCAAACAACTGTTTTTACGCAATAATCAAAGGGCCAAAAAAAATATTTTTTTTTCATTTACAGCACTTCTGGGCGTTTTATTCTAAAATTATGGCAAAATTTACCTTAATTAGTAAAACAACGGCTGTTTAAAAGCTCAGCGTCTTATAGGAGTTCAATATTAGTGTTATTTTAAAGGCAAAGGAATAAAGTTACCAGCAAAGAAAAAAGTAGAAAACAACTGTTTTTATTTTTGTAATTTCAGAAAGGGACAAGTTTATTTTTAACAGTATTTAAGCGAAAAATATCCGTTACTCCATCTATTCTTTCTTATAAAAAAAGACGTTCAACTTAAACAGCCGTTGTTATACCAATTACTATTGCTAGTAACAGTTTTTCGCAAATATTAAATACACAGTACAAGTTTCGGATTTGCGACGCTAGTCGGCAGCACCGTCGTTGCGCACAATCCCTAAAGTTTTCGCACAACTTACCGTAGCATCTCTATCGCTGATGGCGTACTTGAGTCTGGACTCGAGGCCGCGGATCTGCGAGTCCACGGTCGTGAGTTCGGACTCCTTGCGGGACTTTTTCATTGATTCTCGTAGCTCCTCTGATAGTTTTTCCTGCGAAGTTAAAAATACATGTTAATAATATGTGTATGTATTGGTATGTATATTAATTCATATGTATGTATATTTAGTACACACTATTATTGCTTTTCAAACCAAACTCTACAGTCATGGGTCTGTTGTAAGAAATTTCGTAAGAGATAAGCCTTTGTACTTATTTTTATTCATTGTCTCATAATTGTATCTCAACTGTGTGTACATAAATTGTTAAATAAATAAAATAAAATCATAAAAAAATCTAAATTTTTGACAGCTGGCTTCTTACGAAATGTATTAGTTCTATTTTTGAAATCCATTCCGGCCCTTGGTTCGGAATGAATTTGTATGAAACATTCCGACCCGCGGGTCGGATGAAGCATTTTCAGACCGATACTTGGATCAAACATAG
Source organism: Stenoptilia bipunctidactyla (assembly GCA_944452665.1). Taxonomy (NCBI): domain Eukaryota; kingdom Metazoa; phylum Arthropoda; class Insecta; order Lepidoptera; family Pterophoridae; genus Stenoptilia; species Stenoptilia bipunctidactyla. The sequence continues at coordinate 22,945,109 of OX101729.1, read as the reverse complement.
ACTACTTTCCGAGTATGAGAAATGAAAAAATATTTATTGTCTCTAAACTGGCGTTACTGTATTTACACTGATGCCACGCACCTCACGTCAGCCACGTGACGCGGGGCGCAGGGTTGCGGGGGGACGCGGCAACATACAGAGTAATGAATAACAGAGAGAGCAAACATTTGTTTGTTTTTCTTTTTTGTGTTATTTATCAAGTTTTGAAAAAGTCGTAGAACAAATATTGTTAGGATTGATGTGGAGAGGCTGGATGCAAAAAGAGATGCGCTGATTAAAATTAACCCTGTAGACAAACAAATGAACACATTACCTTTTTTGATTTGAGCTGCGAGAGGTGCTTTTCGTCCCAGCGCTTGGCCTTGCGCGCCAAGTCCAGCGAGCCTCCAGAAATGATGCCCGATTTTTGGTAGAATGTGCCGTCCAGAGCCAGCGCCTGTCGGGGAACGTATGAGTTAGTAATGAGGCTTTTTGAATGAAACGAGGTGTTTAAGTGTACCGGTTGGACCATTCAATTCGGTCAGTATAGGAATTAAGTTCGATTTTGATAAAATGATCTGCATTCACATATTTACAAAAAAAACTTCGGGAATCAAACCCGTTCATTTAATATACAAGGTGTTCCTGTTGATTTCCCGTAACTTTAAGGTTTTGTTCCTTAATGAAAAACAATACTTTTTGCCAAAGAATACGTGGTTAAAAAGTGCATAATTTCCAAGATATCATCAATCTTAATATAATGAGTTCATAAATTATCACCCTAGTAAAATCTCATTAACATTAATTCAATAGACGCGTGTCACTGAAGCCATACAATAAACAACAAAAACATTTTAAACGTTGAGGAACGTTGCATACAATGTACAAACCAAAGCGTTGCGAACTGGTTACCGTCAGAATGGCAAGTCACTAGTCTCCAATCAGGTTAGAAAAGTATTTATATAATGGTGCCCATTTTGTGCCGTTAAGTGCCGCTAACGATACAATTGGTGCCATTGAATATTAGGAGAATCAGCAAATTTAAAGGTGACCGTTCATTCTGACGTCAGGATGAACGGTCACCAGTTTTTAAAGTAGGACCTACGAGGATTTATTCGAGTTTTCTAAAACTAGTATTTATTGCCCAGCTGGTGCCCACATTTTTTGAAATCTTCATTATTGTAAGTATTAAGGAGCAAAAGATATCGATCAAAATGATTTTGATGCTGAAAACGCCTGATAAAAACCAGTAAGCAAAACTTATTATATGAGAATTTGCATTTTTGTTGATACCTACAATGGAATTGAGGGTCTTATTGAGAACCTTCTATTTTTTAAGTCGACTGAAAGTTAACATTAGAATAATAAAAATATCACTGGCCTAAGAAAATATTCCTAGAACGTGTAACACTAGTAAATAAAATAAAAATAATATCGAAAATAAAATCGAAAATCGTGGTAAGAATCCCGTAAATACATTAAATCAAAATAGTAAATAAAAGCCCTAACCTAATTTTTATAATACCGAAACATCAACGAAAGACCCTCCAGTTTAATATCCAATATAAAAAAATGTTTAATTTATTTAATACATAAATAAAATATCAAATTATTTTGCAGATATTCATCGATTATTTATAATTGTAGTCACACATACAACATATAGCGCAGCGCCTAGGCGCCTGTTTATTTTATTAAAGCAATTGCGTCTGTAATTATTTTTGCTCACCAGTTTTTATCAGGCATAAACATCATTTTAATAGATATCTCTTGATTCTCAATACTTACGATAATGAAGGTTTCAAAAAATGTGGGCACTAGGTGGGCAACAAATACTAGTCCTAGAAAATTCGACATAAATAAGCGTAGATCCTACTTTAAAAACAGGTGACCGTTCATCCTGACGTCAGAATTAACGGTCACCTTTAAATTTGCTGATTCTCCTAAAATTCAATGGCACCAATTGTATCGTTAGCGGCACTTAACGGCACAAAATGGGCACCATTATATAAATACTTTTCTAACCTGATTGGAGACTAGTGACTTGCCATTCTGACGGTAACGCGAACTGTACCTTTAAAAAAGGGATAGAAAATGCCACGTTGTCATACTTCACATTAAAGGTGTTTTACATAAGATGTTTTGACTTAATTAAATTATAGAAAAATTATTCACACGTTATTTTATTCTATTACATGGTCCCATTAATACCCTAGACTTATGGGAAATCAACAGGAACACCTTGTATAAAGCTGATTCTATTTCTTATTAGATATCGACAGTGCAGGGGTGAGTTTAACAGTATTATTATTTTTACTATGAAACATGCTATACGAATTACAGTTGTACAATTTACAAAATGTACAAACAGCGAGTTGAGTAAACTGCTAAATTGAAAAAGTGCGAATAAAAGTAGAAAAAATGATAATTAGACACAACTAGCTAAAGAAAGAGCGAGAGGAAAACCTCATCATTATCATCATATAAAGGAATAATTTTAATTACAGGTATTATTGAAATCAGTTAATTTTTTAGTAGTTTATAGTAGAAGCGACGTCCGTCCAGGTGTCAGCACTCTGCTGTCGTCGCTACTTGTCGTAGCGGCTGCTCTTGCCGCGGTGAGGTCGTCGCTACTCACGTCGTAGCGGCTGCTCTTGCCGCGGTGAAGTCGTCGCTACTCACGTCGTAGCGGCTGCTCTTGCCGCAGCGAGGGCGTTGCTACTTACGTCGTAGCGGCTGCTCTTGCCGCGGTGAGGGCGTTGCTACTCACGTCATAGCGGCTGCTCTTGCCGCGGTGAGGGCGTTGCTACTCACGTCATAGCGGCTGCTCTTGCCGCGGTGAGGGCGTTGCTACTCACGTCATAGCGGCTGCTCTTGCCGCGGTGAGGGCGTTGCTACTCACGTCGTAGCGGCTGTTCTTGCCGCGGTGAGGGCGTTGCTACTCACGTCGTAGCGGCTGTTCTTGCCGCGGTGAGGGCGTTGCTACTCACGTCGTAGCGGCTGTTCTTGCCGCGGTCCAGGTCGTAGGCCACGCGGCTGGCGTCCTCGGGCGTCTCGCAGACGAGGGCGTTGTTGGTGACAAACAGCACGGCGCGGTGGATGGCGGCCGGCTCGAACCGCAGCACGTCGAACAGCAGCTTCACGTTCTTTGGCTCTTTTATGTCGCTGTCGTAAAAGAGAGAGAGTGCTATTGAGCATAAGTTACTATAGTTCAAAACTTTTCAAATTACTTTCGTGACAGTTCTCATTTTTCACTACGCGCAAACTAACAACTAATAAAATCTAAATTAGTACGATAAAAAAATTAAAACTAAGTAAGTAAGTAAAATTAAAGTAAAATTATTTATTCTAGAACTAGCTTTATCCCGCAACTTCGTATGCGCTTAACTACCCTTCTCGTGGAAATTTCAGAAACTATACAACCAGACACCCACTGAAAGAACCTTTATACCAAGTATCACACCCATGCACTCAAGGAATAAGTTTTTTTCATACAAACTAAAAATCATATATTTCCCGTGCCCGTGGGAATTTTGGGAATTTTGGGAATTTTTTTCGTAGCACAACCAGTCACTCTTTGAAGAACCTTCATGCCAAGTATCACATCCGTACACTAAAGGAATAAGATTTTTCATACAAACTAAAAAGTCCAACCCCTTCCCGTGGGAATTTCGGGAATTCCTTCCATAATACAAACATACACTTATTGAGGAACCTTTATATCAAGTATCACATCCGTGCACTCAAGGGATGAGATTTTTTCATACAAACTAAAACATCATATATTTCCCGTTCCCGTGGGAATTTCGGGAATTCCTTTCATAACACAACCAGACACACATTGAAAAACCTTTACACCAAGTTTCACATCGGTGCACTCAAGGAATAAGATTTTTCATACAAACTAAAAAATCCTATATTTCCCGTTCCCGTGGGAATTTCGGGAATTCATTCCTTAGTGCACCCCTACATCCCCTAAAGAATGTATGTTCCAAATTTCAGCTCTCTACGCCCAGTAGTTACGGCTGTACGTTGTCTGACAGTCACTCAGTACCTCAGTCACTCAGTAACGGAACAGTTTTATATATATTGATGATTATAAATTCACTGACATTGGCAGCAAGTTGCAAAAATGAAAGCATCTTCCAATAGGGTAATTTCTTTTAGCCCACCTTGTATCAACATAATGTGAACGTTATCATGAAAGCTTATTGAAGAGATATTTAAATATTACACGAGAACCTTGGCATATTTAATTTAAGTTGTTCTAAAACAAATTGAAAATGAAATAAATAGACTCAGACGAGTTAATATGAGTTCTTACCGCAGCCTCTCTCGAAGTGGTTTTGCTTGAATATAATCCAACGGCAGAAAAGTTTCTGGCTCCAACATTCTTTCCTTCAAGACCTGATGAAATAAATAAAGTTATGTCAGATTATAGGAAAAAGCTGGTTTTGAGTAAGATGATATAATTATCACCATGCTGTTACTAATAACAATGGGCTTGAGTATAAAACAAGCTTTAGTTACAGCACTCTCTTTCTTTCTCCATGGCAATTATTATTCCCATCTGATAGTAGAATCGGCCTACGAACTCTATTTATAAGTATCTCAAAAATATTATACATATAAAGTTTGTGAGGGTATTTGAATCGTTAAAAAAGTAATCAAAGGACGATGTTATAACTGCTCTAACTAAATTGTCAACGTCACTAAAATACAATGATAAATGACAGCGACAGACAGGACTCTGGCGACCAAGTCAGAATAACCACTCTCTACAGAATAGGCTTAACTGCGTTGGAGTTTAAATATCTTGTAAAAGATTGATGCAGCAGGCCACAGAAAACCTGCTATACAAGATAATGTCGCCGGAAAAAAATCAATCTTCTTCTATTTAATGAAATAAGGGTGCGAAGAAGCCTTGAACGGTCACATAAATTTAGGCTTAGGAATGTTAGTAGCCTCAAGGAACTAGAAAAGATCTCCAATTTTTGTGACTAAATGGAGCGATTTTATGTTGATATACTTAGCATTAGTGAAGTAAGGCATCTTCTTAATAGAACGCGTCTACACGATTATCGCGCTAGTAGGCGACGCGACTATCACGTGAATATACAGGTTGTTTTTTAGTCACCGACCAAATTTTTTACAATGAAATTAATATATTCGCTAACTAATTGAACAAAGCATGGTCGCTCTAAATTATGAATGAGTACCATCAAAATAAAGACGACTGTGATCTATTACAAAACATCTTGTAAAACTACGTCGTATCAATAAAATGCCGCTTACTAGTAGATAAGTTCACCAACAGCGACTATTTGTAAAAAAAATACTAGTGCTATATTCTTTTTGCACTTAGCGATACTGAAATAAATATGCAGGTACGTTTATATAAATTTAGCCGGTGACTAATAAACAGACCCTGTAAGGCCGCGCGACCACATCATACCGATTGACACCTAGGCATACCATATGTATGTTTGATCGCGGATTCGTACGCGAACTCGTGATGATCGCTTAGTCGCTTCGTATGGAGAAGAAAATCAAAAGCTCTAAATAGATGTCGCTTCATACGCTTGACACATAACAAACTATCAAATGAACAAGTTGTAATCGAAATTGCTTGTTCTGTGTTCTATTTTGGGGTAAACCTGTAAAATAATGTACATGAACACAACTATGCATAAACGCGGTTATTATGGTGGCTAAAATAGAGAGCATGGTAACTAACTAATAAACATCATTTTAATCAATACTCCGCGTTGCCATTATTTCTATTCACCAAAAGTTATACATACAGGGTTTTCAAAAAAGTACTTGGAAAAAAATCCCAGATAGGGTTAGTCTTTGGCATTCGACTACAAAAAACCGATTTTATTTGGACTCATAGATTTTTCATAAAAGAAATCGAAACACGTAAAGGAAAGCGAGCGCGCGACCTTTCACCTATCCAGATAGTGTTTTGTTACATAAGCGAGTATCGTATGACGCACGATAAAATTCATCAAAAAATGCAATTATTCTTTCTTATCATCTCAGGTGTAAGCCGCTCATGCGTTCTTTTTTTTGTCCTGAAAACAACGTCACAGCTCAACGAAACAGCGTCATGCACATGTGTAGATGTCGTCCGTGTATTGCGGCATCCCTTTCTAGACCTTGTAAACGTAAATTAATATTTTTGTTAGTGTACGATTTTTCCGCGACTTCCCGAAATGAACTCCACTTTGATCAATTGTTGATTTGGGATTTTTCCCCCAAAGTACTTTTTTTGAACACCCTGTATACATTGTATGTGAGTCAAATCTGTATTACTCCAACTTTTAATCACCAAACAGCGTTAGCACTATCATAACAATGTTTCTGATCATATTTTTTTATCACTTTACGAAATCAATGTATGTATGAAAATTACTAATTAAACTTATATAACTTGACTTAGAGTAATCTTACAACTTTTTTCCCATAATAACTATAGCTCAAAACGATTAGTACTATCTATACGTACTATTTAATTTTGCTGGCCCGCACTTTTCAAAAAGGCCCAATAATGTATGGAGCCAAAATGATCCCCTTTCATCCGAATCCGTTGAGCCGTTCTGCCGTGATTGAGCAACAAACATCCATTCATCCATCCAAAATTTCCAATTTACAGTATTAGCAAGATTGATAGTTAGACCTTGTTAATCACTCTACCTTATCACGTAACTTGCAAGAGCAAAGCGATGGCATGAATTGCGCAAGATTTCCTAAAAAATTACTTATTCGTATTACGTTACAGCAAAAACAAAGCCATAACAATCCGACGACTGTGCTGCCTCTATCGTGCAATCGATGTACTAAAAGTGCATATATAATCCCTTTGACTTTCATACTTTTCGTGTGTACTTTTCTGCGAAATTTTAAAAGCAAACATCTGTTTCACATTTTATTAGTTTCTTTTTTACTACCAAATTGTTTTTGGCGCTAGTATCGTAGCAATAAATGCATTCTGCGATCAACGAACGATTGAACAGCTATCGCTTACAGAATACGATGTAAAGCAATGGATCGCTCGTCCATGGCGTGATGACTGCGCCATTACAGCTGATCGCTAATATTTACGTGATAAGGCAGCCGTATAACCCTGACAGTCACCTGAATACATCGGCGCGCCGTCTTCTCCGTGTCCACGACAATGGCTTCCATGTACTTGCCGAGCACCTTCGTGATGGCCACGTTATACCGCTTGTGGGTCGGCTGGCACATGTTGATCATGCGGTCGTACTGTGAAGGGAAATGGTAGGTGGTACATAGGGAAATAGGCAAGTGAAAGAAACCCTAACAAAAACTAAGTCGTTACTGCCCGCCAAATTATTTTTACGGGCTGCGAGTACATTATACATTTTAATATAAATGAATTTAACTATGTTAATAATTTTAATCTACTTTTAATTTAGAATAGGTACTATTTAATTTGCGTAATTCACTTAACCTGTCTTTATCAGCTTCCTTGCCCCCCCCCGAAATGTTGGCGAAGAAATTATGACCCGCAGGCTATGATAAATTGGACAGGGCTACATTATCACGACTTGACTTAGGACGGACAGTCCTTTAACTGAACATTGAATGTCAGTACATGTGCAGTCAAATGAACATTTTAAATTTTACTAACATAGTTGTTTAAGTTGTGTTTTTAACTAATATTAAGTGTATGGATAATCTTTGTCTGAAATAAACTGTTTCATTTCATTAAGTCCATGAGGTCGTCGCGCATATTGATGCTTTTTTTATCTCGACTTTTTGAAATATCCACCACATACGGATGGATGTTGTTAAGCCTCCCCCCCCCCCCCCCCCACTCACCACGCCGGGAATATCCCGTTTGAAGCTCTCGACGATCTCCTGCTTCTTCCGCCGCCGCGCCTCCTCGTGCTTGTCTACCCGCGCGTCCCCCAGCTGCCCCGCCACGTCCTCTAGCGCTGCCTGAAGCTCCTTCACGCGCCCGCGGCATGAACCCACGTCCGACTGTACACAAACATACATTGTCTGTTTAGAAACTTTGTACGGCAGAGCAAAATAATTCCTGCTCCATTTATTAGTAACTCATTCCTATAATCTCAATCGGAGCTAAAATAAGGACCTACTGAAGAGATGGTACATTAATTTTGATATAAAAATAATGTCACTAAAAGTGCATTTAGCTCCATAGCTGACCAACTCTTTTATTCGTAAAAATTATGATGATGATGATAGTTTGAGAACACGTTTGCGGAATAAGAATATGTAAGAAACACGCCAACAAGCGTGCAAGTAAAAAATGGAAAGATTTGATTTAATTTTTTGATTACTTTATTTGTTTAATATAGTATTTGCAAATCAATAAAGTTAGGCAAGAATAAACTAGTCATTCTAAGCTCAACAACTTTTTTACTATTTATCACATGGAAATACCACCTAAATTGATTCGGTTTAAACCATAAAAAACACCTTTGTTTGAGCAGATTTGTGTTAAAATAAATAAAAACATTTGAATTTACTTATATTGTTTACTGATTTTACGACTAGTAAAGTATGAATGGATTATACGCACCTGCTGAAAAAAAATAAAAATATTGTAGTTGTAAATAATATTATGTTTCAACCAATAATAAATCGTGGGACAATCGCCTAATGATAAGCTAATTTTAAGGATATAGACATCCTTACACTGGAAAATATAACCTAAACGCAACACCTGTCTTCAAATATTTAGTTTAGTGGAAGTAGCAGAGAGTTTCCACAAATCGGCGTATGCGACTCTACCCTCAAACTCATGGAAGAAAGACTCACAATGATCCTGCAGTTCCCGGAAGATGCTTCTCAGTATCGGCGGCTTAATAGACAAATCTCCAAGTCCCTAAAACGCGACATACGCCAGTTTAATACAGACCGTATTGAAACGGCTATCGAGCAAAACAAGGGCTATAAGGTCTCCGCGAGAGATTTGTCTATGGGGCAAAAACAACTGATGAAGTTGGCAGGGTTGTTTCGCAAATGGACGATGGCAGGGTTGTTTCGTCTAAGCCCGAACTTTTGAGGAAAGTTGAGAAGTTCTTCGGACAGTTATACACGACAACACGGGCAACTGTTCATGACATGGCAAAAGACCCACGAGCAACTACACTATACCGAAGATATCCCAGACGTCAGCCTGTACGAGATTAGTATTGCCCTTAAATAGATTAAAAACAACAAGGCGCCGGGTGATGATGGAATTACAGCCGAGCTTCTGAAAGCTGGTGGCAAACCTGTGCTTAAGACCCTTCAGAAGCTGTTCAATTCCGTCATCCTCGAGGGCAAAACGCCCAAAGCTTGGCTCCAAGGCATAATGGTGTTGTTCTACTAAAAAGGTGACAAAACCCTCTTGAAGAACTTCAGATCGATTACTTTGTTGAGCCATGCGTACAAGCCGTTTTCAAGAGTCATTACGAACCATCTTGCTCGCAGGTGTGACGACTTCCAGCCTCCCGAACAAGCCGGGTTCCAAAAAGGCTTTGGTACCCATAGACCATATCCATACGCTGCGACAGGTTACAGAAAAGACGGAGCAGTATAACCAGCCACTTTGCTTGGCGTTTGTGGACTTTGAGAAAGCCTTCGATTCAATAGAGACCTGGGCTGTACTCCAGTCTTTGCAGAAGTGCCAAATTGACTATCGATACATCGAAGCGTTGACGTTTTTGTACAATAACGCCACTACGTCAGTCCGTCTTCAGGATCAGAATTCGAAACCTATGCAATTGCAGCGGGGCGTCAGGCAAAGCGATGCTATATCGCCTAAGCTGTTCACCGCGGCGTTGGAAGATGTCTTCAAGCTTCTGGACTGGGATGAGCTCGGCATCAACATCAACGGCGAGTACATCACTCGCCTTCGATTCGCGGATGACATCGTAGTCATGGCTGAGACCCTGCAGGACCTGAATATAATGCTCGATGTCCTCAGTGGAACCTCGCAGCGAGTGGGTCTTAAAACGAACATGGATAAGACGAAGATCTTGTCGAACGTCCACGTTGCACCTGCTCCTTTCATTGTTGGAGGCACAAAGCTCGAAGTATCGATCTATACCTAGGATATAAAATCCAGTTAGGTAGGTCCAACTTTGAGAAAGAGATCAATCGTCGAATCCAACTCGACTGGGCAGCGTTCGGGAAGCTCCATAAAATCTTCTCGTCCCAAATACCGCAGTGTCTGAAGACAAAGGTTTTTGACCAGTGTGTGTTGCCAGTGATAACATATGGCACTGAGACGTGGTGGCTAACTATGGCCTTATAAACAAGCTCAAAGTCACTCAGCAGGCAATAGAAAGGGCTATGCTCAGAGTTCCCTGCGGGATCGAATAAGGAATAAGGAGATTTGCAGGCGAAACAAAGTCACCGACATAGCCAGAAGTACTGCAGAGCTGAAGTGGCAATGGGCAGGGCATATAGCTCGCAGAACAGATGGCCGTTGGGGCAGAAAAGTTCTCGAGAGGCGGCCACGTACTGGGAGATGCAGCGTCGGCAGGCCCCTCGCAAGATGGACTGACGACCAGGTCAAAGTCGCCAGTAAACGTTTAATGAGGGCGGCGCGGGACCGAGCGACGTGAAAACCTTGAGGGCGGCCTATGTCCAGCAGAGGACGTCTACTGGCTGTAGATGATGATGATGCAAACTACTAACAACTGGTAGTATATAAACTAGCACGATAAAAAACTTAATCTATGTAAATAAAAGTATTTATTCTAAAATTATAAATTAAATTATTATGAAAAAAATAAGTAAATGTAAAAAAAACCTCTTAAATTGACAAACGTAACGTTCAGTCGATAGGTATTGACACTTTTGAATCTACATTGAATCGATTAATATGAGCGGCAATCTTGTAATCGTAATTCTGAACACATTTTTTTCATTAACTGGTTTGATATTTCTAAGCAATCGAATGAGAATCGATGTCCGTAAGATTGTCAATTTGAAACTTTCACATATAATTTGAAAACTAAACTATAATTTAAAAAACATAGTTATGAGCATCGCGGCTGCCGGTCGCTACATACCTGCAGTTCGTTCCTCAGCCGGCGTTGTTCTTCAAGCGCCTGCTCCGAGCTGCGGATGTGTTCGTTCAGCTTCTCAATGCGCTTCATGGCTTCGTTGCGCTCGTGACCCTGGAAACATATATTTAATGAGATACTTAAAAACTTATAAAACAAACTAAATTATCACAAAGTAAGCTTATAAGAGATTGTGTAATGGATATTACACAGTTACATAGAGACGTAAAGGTATTATCTTGGTGGAAAATATCATTTAAAATAATGCAGTATTATACATTAAGTATCAGAAAATTCCAGCTCTATTCACAAAGAACTTAACTTTTGCAGGTTAATCAATCTGATCGCTATAAGAAGGCAAAGGTGTGTGTGTTATGAAGGACCATATCATCCAATAAAAAAATCTGGCGTTTTATTTTATGTACTGAATGGAAAACTTCTCTCTCTATCTCCCTCTTGTTTAACACGATTCTACATCAAGATAACACCTGGATGGTCTTAAATCTTACGACTATACCAATTATTCTGATTTCGAAGCTTGTGGTGCCGTCCTACCTTCTGTCGATGCTTGTTCTCGAGTTCCCCTTTCTTCCTCAGCTCGTTATCGAGTCTATCCTGGTCTGACTTCTGTTCCCGGTTGACGGAGTCCAGATCCTGCAGGTAGCGCGCCGCTTGCCGGGACGCCTCCATTTTAAGCTCCTCGTACTCACGGATCTAAAGGGAAAATGCCATTTTGTCAAGTTTTATAACAATACGATATAAAAAGTTGAAGGTTTTTTTGAAAGTCTCTTCGCATCTTAAAGCTACGATCTTAATCTACACATTTATATAAACATGCATGTATGCATCTTTATACACAGGATAACTCTGTTCTTGCGGAATATTATTTTATCAAGGAATTCCCACGTGATCAAAAGTTGCGCGGGTAAAAACCAGCGAAGGACGGCTATTTTGAAAACATTTTTTATTTTATTATTAGACACCAAAATCTAGGAGACGAAATGTATATTAAATGTCTAGTAAATTACCTGAGCCTCTTCCAAATGTACATCAGGTCTCCCCGACTGGGTCGCTCCGAGGCTCGTTCGCTCCCACGCAGCCTTCTCTTCTTCAATCTAGAGATAAATACAATTATTTATTTGGTATTATTATTTATTAGCAGTGGAAGTCTACAGGATGATGATGATGATTATTTATTATGAATATTTATTTAATAACCAAAATCAAATTAGACAGGTGAACACAGATGAATAGGTATCCATATTAAGGTTTGGAAAAGATAAAAATGCTTTCTCGTTTTATACGCAAGTAAAGATTTTTCTATTAAGTTAAAAACATACTACCTATTTATTGTGTGAATTGTATAAAATAATATGTAAATGTGAACATTTGCACATCGATTTAAGTTTTTTTCCTTTATTTTTTGAGAGAAGTATTACATAATCAAGTCAGACTATAAAAAGTAAGTGCATCACTGGTTGTGATCAATCTTTCTATGTTTTATGTACTTATATCTAAGGGCCAACGCTGCGTTATGGGTGATTACGCGCGTATTCATACAAAACTGCTACGCGCGTGCGTCACGGACGCAAGGAACGCGCGCGTCCGACTTGCCTAGCTCCCGGGTCTACTACACGTTCAAACATCGTGCATCGCTTTTAATCGAAGTTTAGCCAAATAGGCTGCCTTATCACGTAACTTGCAAGAGCAAAGCCATGGCATGAATTGCGCAAGATTTTCTAAAAAATAACTTATTCGTATTACGTTACAGCAAAAACAAAGCCACAGCAATCCGACGACTGTGCTGCCTCTATCGTACAATCGATGTACTAAAAGTGCATAAAATCCCTTTGACTTTCATACTTTTCGGGTGTACTTTTCTGCGAAATGTTAAAAGCAAACATCTGTTTCACATTTTATTAATTCTTTTTTAGCTACCAAATTGTTTTTGGTTCTAGTATCGTAGCATTAAATGCAATGCAAACGAACGATTGAACAGCTGTCGCTTACATAATACGATGTAAAGCAATGGATCGCGCGTCCATGGCGTGATGACTGCGCCATTATAGCTGATCGCTAATATTTACGTGATAAGGCAGCCGAAGAGGTTAAGTATTCCATTGACACGACTATACAAGCATACTCATGAAATTTTGCTAGCGAAATTACGTCACGCATGCCCTACGCGCTTACGACAGCAGCGTTGTCCCTAAGGGCTGTGGACTTTGTAGTAAATAAATAAAGCAATACGCACCAGTCTTAGTTCTTCCTGCAGCTTGGCGATATCCGCCTGATGCGCCTCGTGCGCCTTCCGAGCTTGTTCGAGCGTCTTGAGCGCGCTTTCCAACTTCTTCTGAGTGTGGGACACGCGCTCCTTAGCTTTTATGAAGGTAGGCCGCTTCTTTGATACCTCCGCTTCCTGGGATTATAAGGAAACAATGTATTTGTTTGATAAAGTAGTATCGATGCGTTGTGTTTCCTAATATTTAGAATCTTTACAAAAATTGGCAGTTCTATAAGCAGTTCTAAGAAGAACCAAACTCAGTTAAAATATTACTGCTTCGTCATAGGCCTCTTTGTCACTTGCCTTAGGTGATGGCTTAGTGGAAGCCAATACTATATGGACAAAAGAATAGTATTTAATTGTATGTTTGTTGTGTTTTGTATGTTTCTTCTATTCAAACTTAAAAACTACTGGATTAAAAAAATCATACTTGTAATCATAAATGGATTTAAAAAAAAGATTAAAATCTTAGAAAGTTGTATTTAATCAAGTACAATCAACCTGGGTATCAGTAAATCAAAAGCTACGGAGGTGCAACAATTCAATTCCCCAGTTGCCAATGAAAAATAACAATACTTACATCAAAGTAGTCATACTTACAGCTTCTCTGATCTCCTGCTCCACTTTAGCCACTTCCCTCTGCGCCGCACCAGTCTCCTTCTTTTTCTCTTTCAGAGCATCGTCAGCTTTCTGCCGTTTCTTTTCTATTTTATTCAGCTCCGCCTGTTTGTGTTCCAACTCCTCTTCAAGGTTCTGAATTTCTTTCTCATTGTGGTAAAGGTGGTAAACTTGAAGTTCTACCTTTTGCTCTTGCTGTTTAGGTAAATTTATTATATTAGAAAAATATTTCAAATTCTATAAAATTACTTGATGGTTAATTTAGAAGACTAGATAGATAAATCGAGATAAAAGATGTTATATTCTACTTATAAATATAATAATATAAATATGTGTAGACCTTGCAAACTAATGTAGTTTGTTCACTACATGGAAATGTGTAAAATAATATTATATTTAAAACTAAAATAGTATTTGACGCATCATATTTATAACAATTTGAATAAATTAGACTACAGCTAACCTACTATATGTATAACATATAATGCAACAGACCAGTTCTTCCTTCAGGCGTGCATATTTCTCAGCCTCTTCTTTCTCAAACTTGGCTTCCTTCCTCTCCGCAGCAACACCTTTCTTCTTCTGGTATGAAAACTGAGCTTCTTCATCAGCTCTATTAACTTCTGCTCTGCAAGCCTCATAAGCTTCCTTCAGTGCCCCAGACCTGTAAGTTAAGTCCACTTTATTAAAATACTTGGAATTAAAAACTTTAAATGAAACATAGCATATAAAGTCACTCACAAACACTTTATGAGTATAATAAATATGTTTCTTTAAGCACATTTATTATGCTGGTGCTAAAAAATAACTGTCCTTTATCATATTATTTATCTAAAGGGTTATAAATAAAAACCTAAGACAATTTATAATAAGGCTTTAAAAACCTTTCATATGTCTGGACAAACCTACATGGTTTTTAGATATACTCTGGCGAATAAGTCAATGCAGTATACTGACAGATCGAAATGTCAAATAGGAAAATAATGATACCAGTTAAAACCTTCATAGTGTAAGTACTGAATGAGAATGATTAAAAACGAACGAGTATTTGTCATTCGTTTTGCATAAAATTTTAAAGAAATTTATAAATAATTGAATTTGAGGTGTGTACTATAATATCTTTAAAGTAACATTAATGACAATTATTAATTACCAAACATACCTTTTGCTATAAAACAGTTACAGTAGAAGTAAAATCGACTTGATAACATCTTGACTTTCTAACTTGTTTTGTCGTTAAAAATGAAATTTCAAGAATAGTTGCCCTTCGCTAACAGCACCATAAAAAAAGAAAAATATTATGAGCCAAAATATGATTATTTAAAAAATAATTACATTCTTTCACTTAAACCACATCACTATATTTTATCTTCCTGAAAGTAAGCACACTGGAACTGTAATTTTACTGCACTGAATTATTTGCCAGGGTATAGTAAGCATCTCATCTGTAATATATTTTATTTAATAAACAAGTAAAAAATACTGATAAGCATTTATCCTGCAGGTAACCACTAGGAATGATGAAAAGCAAACCCACAACAGTAAAGAGCTGCATCAGTGAAATACTTATTTTGTACTTACCCACTAATTTCTTCAAAGAGTGCAGTTCTTTCTTTCGGGTTCTTCATGGCAATGCTTTCAACGGCACCTTGGAATACCAGGAAGTTCTTTGCCTTCACATTGATGCCCAACTTCTCCAATTCGCCTAGGTATATACTGACAGACACCGACTGTGGAAAAAAAGTGTTCTGATATACATTATGTACATGTATCTATTTAGAGCATTTACAAGGCTACCTTCTACTGCCTTTGTTTAATTTCAGAAGCATACTTTGGGCCCCCTGATTGGCTTTTTAGCTGGATAAAACATTATACATACATACATACATACATACATAACCTCACGCCTGTCTCCCTTTGGGGTAGGCAGAGACAAGGGAACACCAATTGCTTCGATCCAGACATACCTCTTTCGCTTCCTCCACGTTCATTAATCTTTTCATACATGATCGCCGGTTACGGGTACTTTTAACTAGGCCCTTTTTAAGAACGTCGCCAATTTGATCGGCGTACGTTCGCCTAGGGCGGCCCCTTCCGACAGCACCATCCATTCTTGCTCTATACACCTCTTTCGTAAATCTACTTTCACTCATCCTTTCCAAATGTCCAAACCACCGTAGCATACCCTTTTCAATCTTAGTCACTACATCTTCTTTCAATCCGCATCTCTTTCTTATTTCACTATTGCGCACCCTATCACTCAATTTCACTCCACACATGCTTCTCAACGCTCTCATCTCCACATTATACTTATATGTTTTTCAAAAAATTCGGTTTTTGATCAAAAAATATAGAATATAGAAATATATTAAGATCTTCCTCAATTGCATTGATATTATATTAAATAAATTATATAATATAATGTGTGGTGATTTTAAAATAGACATTTTGGCAAATAATAAAAATACAATTGAATTTGAACAATTCATAAAAATTATAATCTTACAGTAATAAGGGAGTCTACGAGATTGTCTAGTGGCACTTGTTTGGACAATTTTGCTCACGATTTGAGGCAGCCCCCCAAAGTAGTATTGGACTTTGCTCTATCAGATCACACAGGATAGTTACTTGAATGTCCAATTATTATTTACTATTCCACATTTCATTATTCTTAAATGTGACAAAGAAAATATAAAAAACAGTGTATGAAAGCGCTTAAATTTACAGAACTTTATTCCACTGACGACCCCAATGAAGCATTCAACTGTTTCTTTGGTTTATTTAAGCTCTTTTACGAAATGTGTTTCCCCTTGATTCAAGTAAAAATAAATAATAACCAACGACCTAAATGTATCTCAAAAGGTATAAAAAAGTTCAAAAAATAAAAGGTGTTTATTATGGAAATTCAGACAAAAACCAACTCCAGCAAAGAAAACTAAGTTACAAGTATACACTAAACGACTAAAAAAAATAATTAAACTAACTCAAAGGGCCTGACACAATTACCTTATTGAAATGTCGAAAAATAAAATGAAAACGACATGGAAACTAATCAATGACCAAAAGAATAATCGACTAAATAATTGACCAAATAATAGATGGTGGACCTACAGTAACAGACCCTTCTGACATAGTTGAACATGACTTTTTTTAGAAAAATTCCATATAAGCTAAGGAAAATGTGAGCTTTCGAATTTCTTAAAAAATGAATGTGCAATTCCCGTATGAGCTTTATGTATGGAGAAGGTATTTAATTCCGTTAATCACGACATTTTAATTCAAAAACTAAATCTGTATGGAGTCAAGGGGAATACCATCATTGGAACTCTTAAAGTCTTATCTCGAAAACAGAATGCAGGCTATTCAAATAAATATAATATGTATGAAATCTCTCAAGGAAATTATTTATTTTTCAAAATATAAGAAGGTTAACAAGGTATCTCACAAGGAAGTATATAAGATCCTTTATTATTTATTATACAACAGACAAAAAAACATGTCTTTATTTAATCTAGATTACTATGGACAAGAAATAAAAGAAAAGGTTTAATCGTAGATGCCAACTTAAACTGGAAAAGTCATTTAGATAATGTCTGCAATAGACTCAGTACATTTTCCTACGCTGTAATAAAGTTAGCGGCAAATGTAATTAAACAGCAGTTTTATTAGCATACTATTAATATTATGTTGAATCACTCCTATGATATGGAATAATTTCTTGGAGATATTCCACAGATAGAGAAATTTTCAAAGCTCATAAGCGTTGTATCAGGGCTATCTATAACCTAAAAGCCACTGACTCTTGCAAACCTTATTTTACGACTTGACTTTTCCCTTCAGTCACAGAAAAGTATTTTCCATACATTTTCTACTTTTTGGATAACATCAAAAAATGCTCGAGCACAGCTCGCGAGAACGAATTGCGCCGCTACTCAGCTCGTAGCCTGCTCGAAGCAATCCGCGAATTGTCGGACTTATCCTTTTCTTTATATAAATAAAATAAATAAATAAATATTTCTGACACTCACACAACATTATCTAATCTAAATGAAGTTTCTTAAAGAACTTGTGCTATGGATACCAGATAACTGAATAAAATAAAATGCCCAGACAATCACACCAACTAAAAGACCTGTTGTCAACTACTACTTCTTCTTCAGCTTTAAAAAACGAAATGAAAGTAGAACCCTAGGTAGACCGAGAGGAAAAACGCCGGCGGAAAAAAAACTCTTGGCACTCTTTTGTAAAAAGTGCTTATTATAGGTACAATTTGGCAGAAATACAGCTCTGCTGACATGAACAAACCAACAGAAGACAGCTATTCATGCTTGCCAATATCATGTCGCAGTCAAGCTGCTTACATAGTGATGAATGTTTAATATTTGGAAATAACCTGTGGAGACATCAATCCCACGCTCTTTTGTCATCTAAATAATCTTTGAGTTTATAGTAGCCTTTTTTGCATAATGTTTCTTTGATAGTTCTTTTAAATGTATTAAACGTTAGGGATTGAATTGACTTTGGTATTTTATTATAATATGTATTGACATTCCCATAAATGATTTGGTGCTTTTAGCCAGCCTTAATTTGGGAAACGCTAATTTATGGTTGTTCCTTGTCATTACAGAATAATTTTTATCATGCTTATCTTTCATGGTTTTGAATTTACTACTATTCTTATAAATATACATAATGTTTTCATATATATATATTGATGCAAAGGTCAAGATAGCAATCTCTTTAAACTTTTCTCTTAGAGATTCTCTATTTTCAAGTTTATACATTCCACGAATAGCCCTTTTCTGCAGTGTAAATATCGTGAATTATTTTTTATTGTAATATTTGAAATTTTAAAATTAATTTCATCATAAACATGTATCAATCCAGATTTTTTATCAAAAACCTGAACTAGTTTGGGTTTATAATCAATCTATTATTCATTTTCATTGACTGGGGCTTAGAGGAACTTTCCCTGTTTTTGTTTCACCATGCCCCACCCTTTTCCCGCTTGTCACAAAACTCAAGTAAGACGGGCAACCCGCATTCATTTTTGCGACAAATAATTATGTGAAATATATGTATTAAAGAATATATACATGTAAATAAAGAAAAAATTTAAAAAAATTAGAGAATATTGTGATATATAAGGTTTAATTTTCTATATGAATTGAACTAATTCAAGCTTAAGAAATTTTAAAAAGTCTTTAAAACTGAAGATGATTACACTGATTTATGACAGCTCTTTTAAATTATTTTTATTCAACTATAAAAACCTTGACAGATAAAACAGTTGTAAAAGTTTGGCTTACCTGGCCATCAATTTTGTGATCAGAAGATTGTCCAATAACAGATCTTTGAAATTGTTTTTCTGTCATATCTTCCAGTATAAATGTTGCAGTAACTGAGGCACTGAAATTAAGGATTAAAATATTTTTCTTTTGTTTAGTTATATTGTACTCTTTAAAACATTACCAATTTTTTTTTAAGCTTTTACACATACTCAATTATCTTATCAATTATCAGTTGTATCTATCCATTAAACATCACTGGGAATTAAAATTCAAGTCGAATCACAGAAGCAATACAGTAGTATACTTAAGTGTGTTTTCAAAATAAAAGAAACATATGAAGAGTGAATATGTATAAATTAATAGAATCAATTATGAAATAATGTATCTATAAATTATTAACAACCTTCTTGACACTGGTTTGTTGATTGAAGCTCCATGAATCAAGTCACTCAAACGTTTTACACGGAGAAGGGATGTTTTCTCCCCCATCACAAAGCTCACAGCATCCATAAAATTGGATTTTCCTGAAAATAGTATTATGCTTACAATAAAAAAACCAACATTAGGTCTTTAGAAAGTGTTTTTGGTATTTATGCATCAACTCTTAAGGCTCTAACTGACCCACTTGGGCCACTGCACTCTCTTAAGATGTAAGGAGCTATTATGGGCACTATCCATTAGCTCAGGGCACTAGCATACTATACCACTGACAATATAGCTAATACTTGCCTGAACCATTTGGTCCTACGACAGCAGTGAAAGATTTCAGAGGTCCAATTCGGTGATGCCCTCGGTAGGACTTAAAGTTTTCCATGTCAATATACTTCAGAAAAGCCGGCATTTTGACGGCTTGTTTAAATACTCGTCCCAAACTATAAAATTTCTAATATTTACATACGTTACTTTCTTAAAAACATTGCAAGATAAAGCGCCAAACGCCAAGAGCGCCAGCCAAACAAACATCCGTAGGGATCCCAACCCAATTGAATGAAATCCGTCATTTTAAAAACTGAGTTGCAGACTTGCAAGTACTTATTTTCATCTATGCTTGCAGCTAAGTGCCTAAATAAACTCTATTATTTGGTTACAAAAAAATGCTCTATCAATTTTGTAACGAAAATAATTCTAAATAGTTTTAAATAGACGACGCATCCTAAAGTCATAAGGTAACTTTCAATTATGTATTACAATCTCAGAAATGAAACTGTTATTCGTCTTTGTTATTTAGTTTTCTATTCTTCGATTCGATGCGGATGCAGCTATAGACCTACAGAACTACACGTCGTTTTTTCATAGTTGTATTTTAATAAAACGTGAGAGTACATAAAAATACCCACATGATACACTTCTACACACTCGCATCGAAAGTGAATCGTCAAATCCTCGGCAGTGTAGAATAAATTGCCTTAGTTAAAGGGTTGGCAAACACAGTATTCAATATTCATGTATTGGAGAGCAAAGACTTGTAATATGTGAACCTAGAATATAAAGACATATACAGGGTGACTGATGGATCATTTTTGAAATTCGAGGACGTGATACTTTAAGATCATTCACGTCTTATGAGTATAGTGTGAGCGCAGTAGTGGAATAAGGAGTAAACTCAGGAAATATTTTAAGATAACAAAGACTTTATTTTTATAAATAAATATAGGTATCCAAAACATTAGGTATAACAGTAAAAAACGAACAACACAACAAGTAGTCTTAGCAACCACCATAGATCTCTAACACTATGGATCTGAAATAACAGCAAAAAATGGGTGCATACCTAAAGTTAAATCGTAGCATAAAATGGCTGCCAATAGTGAGGATACTAAAGTTGTATCGATATCGATACTTCTAAGGCCGTATACAGAAAGAAAGCTAGAAACTTATAAGCGCTTATCAGCGAAAATGTCTGATTCATGGGACGATTATTTTGTTTTCTTGAGAAAATGTGTATTCAAAAATGCGAAATGAAGCTTTATCCTATTGATAGAGAAAGGAAACTTTTCGGGTGTAGCATCATTTATTAGTAAATAACTGAAAACTTGATGATCAAAGATATTTTAAAAAAAAATCTCACTGATTTGGTATATTTATCTTTCTTTATGGGTGGTTGCCAGTGGATGATAACCATGGAGATGTTCTATTTTTCTATACATACCTTATAGTTATATAGATATTAAGTAGGTATAACTAAAACTCTTTTATCTCACTCTCCCAATACAAAAACCATTGAAGAAAAAAAGCGATAGTACTATTTTCATTCACCTACCGAATGAAAAAATTAAAGGCATGACGTCATACGAATGTCATTAGAGTGCCTTGTCGCCATGTTGTGTTTCAGAATTTAAAGTACTTAAGATGTCAAATTGTGTTTTTGCTGAAAGGTGTTTTCAATTTACTAATTAAGTGGCTTCAAAGGGACATGCCCACTCTTCCTTAGAGAAAATGCCCAGTTCCAAGCGACTTGACTTATTGTTATAATGACTCTAAGACATGCTAGCGTTAGTAGTAATAAAAAAATATTTCAAATAAAGTATGCGTTCATGAGATATTACGTCTTTATTTTTACAATTGATCAATTGCCTAACATTACATTTCATACCACAGAATGTGTTTTATTATTTAAAAAGAATTGAAATTGCATAGTAGCAGTGCATTAGGCATTAAACATTGCTTGAGACGATAGTTTCTTTAATGATTTTTTTTACTTTTTATGATAGATAATGATTCACATTATATACAAAACACAACACAAACAAAATGGCTGGCTGACTGAGGCTGACTGACTGACAGTGAGTGAGTGATGTACCAGGCAATTGATGTTCGCATCAACCGATTTAAACAGATTTCTCGATTCGATCTATCGATCGGTTATTTATTTGTACATTTAAATACCAGAAAATATATTTCTAGGTGTTTTTTAATAAATCCTTTTACATATTCTTTACAGTAAGTAGCCAGCTAGTTTTGTAACAAACTTTTTTAATATAATAGAACGAATTGTTTTATGATATTTAAATATACTTTACTCATCACATTAATAAAGTTAATTTATAAAATGATATGCATATCATTTATAAAAAAAGTTTTATAATAATCGATTACTTTGTTTGATCATCAAACTTTGATGTAACAAAAAATCAAGAGTAATATGCATAGCAACTAGTGTTTGTAGACTGAAAAAGCTTACATTCTCATCGAAAATAGTTTCCGGTCATGGCAACATTTTATTTATTTCTTATTTTTACGACATTCTTTTTAAGTGAATTGATTAGTTCAGATATATATTAAAAAATAAACATTGTTTTGTTGAATATATCATGTTTTCCTTGGTATCAAGCATTTAATGGGCGTCTCCCTTTGTGTTTTATATGTTAATATCTGCAAAAAGTGCAAACAGTTTTCAATATGAAATGTTCAATTTTGCGGTGTGGTGCGAAGAAAGATGATAAATACCCTAATTTAACTTTACAAAGGTTAGTAAGATTTTCATTGATTAAAACTAGTGAATTGTTGTTATAAAGTGCTCCACATAACTTTTTTTTGTGATTTGGACATGCAATCTTTACTATACACTACATTTTTTTTTATATTAAACACGTTTTACTTTGCCGAAACCTGTTGTTGAAACTGTCTTGTTTGTTTACATTAGAATTTAATAGTGATGTATTTTTCTTAAAACTCTATATCGATATTTATAATTTTAGGTTTCCAAGAAATGTTAACTTAAAGGGACGGTGGTTAGAAGCCATTGGAAGCGAGAACTTAAACCCAAAAGTTGAAGTTTGGTATATTTGCTCTTTACATTTTGAGGAAAATAGCTTTTATAAGACCCTTGATGTAATTAGATTGCGAGATGACACAGTACCTTCAATTTTCCAAAAGGTAAGAAATCTTATTTTGTATTATTCAATAAAAATAGACTTTGTACCTTTTATTTAGAAATGAAAATTACTATGTTGGTTTACTGCTACCTGCATAATACGAGTGTAAAATCTTTCTAACTTTCATAATATAAAAGGAAGGTATGGTTAATTATTACATAGTGGCCATGTGGATAGTTATATTTTATAATTACTATTATTTTGATCAGATTTCACTTTTTATAATTGCAATGTCCACTTTCATTTATTTATTTATTTTCATTTTTATTGTTACTATTTTGTGTTCCTTCGTAATTCATGAACCTCTCCCTCTCCCTCCACAGTATCGAAAGAATCGAAGGAATATTCTTTCAATACTTCTTTCGATTTTCCAAACAGGTAAACAACACCTGTCATTAATTCGATACTTGCTCTCAATTTCGAATAAAACGCTTCAAATATGCTTCGGAAACACTCTTAGACTAATAATCAAAGTCAAAAAAAAAGAAAAAACTGGTATTGATATTCTTATTCACGAAGTCCGTTCGGCTTTGATTGTAGTAGTGACGTATCCCGACAAGCGCGCTTGTGTGTGTAAATGTAGGTAACGTTAGCAATCGAAATCAAATTTTGGTTTTAAAAGTATATACTTTTTGTAAATAAATTAAATTAGGTTGCAATAAATACAAAAATATTAAGAAGATGTAGATATTTAATTAAGCATTGGTGTTACAGAATGGAAACGAAACAAGTAGTATTATTCAGTATTTTCAATCACTATCAGATAAATTTTCGATTTCCGATTCCGTTTTGCTGTCGTCAGAATCATC
Organism: Stenoptilia bipunctidactyla; assembly: GCA_944452665.1. Lineage (NCBI taxonomy): Eukaryota > Metazoa > Arthropoda > Insecta > Lepidoptera > Pterophoridae > Stenoptilia > Stenoptilia bipunctidactyla. The sequence goes on along the minus strand of OX101729.1, from coordinate 22,921,199 downwards.
TTGTACATTGATTATAAATTCAAAATCGAGATCAAAATATTGAGATAAAACAAAATTTAATCAACATAATTAAGAAATATAAACATCTTATAACACAAAAAAATATTCATTTTATAAATACTTCTATTGCTATATTAAATATCTTTGCGTAAAATTTTAATCAAAAACGTATAAATAAATATTGCCTCACTATGGACAACTCTTCTTCGTTTTGTTGCCATGCTGACCTTACTCCGTGAAACAATTTGGCGCGAACTAAATATACTACTGATCCGGACCGTGTCCCGATCGACACTGAGCGCTCTCGAGGTTACGCACACAAAAATAATGTGCATGTGCATGCTTGACAACATTCATAGCCAAACGGACTTCGTGAGATAGAACATCTATATATATATAAGTAGTAAAGTAAATAGAAAAAAAAGGCAGAAAGTTTTACTAAATCGCAGATGACGGCTAAGGGGCGTCTCTTTTAATAGTTGCATGAGACGCCCTAGGAACGTAATAAAAAATGGTATGACCGCACCAGGCAGAAGTTTGTAAAAATAACCGTCGCAATTAATCGGATGTGTGTTCCTTCCCTGTCAAATACTGTCAATAGGAGAACGTAAGTTTTGAACCCCTAAATTTTGGTAAGACAATTTATTTCTGGTGGCGTGATAAAGTTATAAACAAAGCTATTTAGAAAAAGCGTATATTTTTCCTGACAAATAATAAGTTAATAAATCCCCAGACGAATCATTTCAAGCATTTTCATGGTAAGCATGTGGGATAACAGTTTTAGTAATTTATATATTTTTTCCAATACCAGGATAAAGCACAGACCTAAAAATTTTTTTTTAAAATATCATCGTCAAGTTTTCAGTTATTTACTAATAAATGATGCTACATCCGAAAAGTTTCCTTTCTCTATCAATAGGATAAAGCTTCATTTCGCATTTTTGAATACACATTTTCTCAAGAAAACAAAATAATCGTCCGATGAATCAGACATTTTAGCTGATGCGCTTATAAGTTTTTTTTTTTTCCTGCCAAAGAATGACAGGTATGCACCCATTTTTTGCTGTTATTTCAGATCTATAGTGTTAGAGATCTATGTACCAAATGCAACCACCATAGACACTTTTTGTCTCACGTTGCCACATACATCAACAACACGATGAGAAATATAAAATTCTATTTATTATTTACTGAGTAAACTCAGCCGAAAGTTTAAGAATTCAATACGCAACGCATGGTTACCCTGATAATTACTTACCACGGCGCTACGGAAGGTGCTATCAACTAAAATAGTTAGGTAGGTATAGACGACTTCACGACTGGTCGTCGAGCCGTGAAGCCCGTGAAGCATTCGTGAACTCTTTACTGGCGTATTTAAAAAAAATAGCATCATTGTAACCCCGACAAAAATATTTTAGTTCAGTTTATGAGCATAACCAAGGTTACCTACTTTATGAAACTGATTGCCTGTCATTCTGTCACAGTGTGTGATTGAATGAATGAAACACGTTTGTTTGTTTATAGAGAATTGATTGAAATTATTTGAAATAAATAAAGGCAGACAACACAAATTGACTTTGTATGCAATTATATGAAAATAATTAAAGAATAATTCAAATTTTATAAAAATCTAATGGACGTAAGATTATCATGAATAGTGACCATAGTCCAGGAAGTTCTGGAAATCAAATTGATTTAGAAGAAACCGTGCTAATGGACCCCATAGACCGTGATCGCAACAGATATCCTTATTGCATTGTGTGGACACCAATTCCAGTACTGACGTAAGAATTTATAGTAAATAACATAGTTATACTTATTTACTCAAGTGCATCATGAACTTCAAAAAACTTAAGCCTATACTTAGTTACTACATATCATACCATTTCATGGCCTTGTCATAAATTGGTCCAGGTATTTTTTTACATTTAATACTAATGCATTTCAGATGGATGTTCCCATTTATTGGCCACATGGGTATTTGTACAGCCAGTGGTGTAATTCGTGACTTTGCTGGACCATATTTTGTATCTGAAGATTTAATGGCTTTTGGAAATCCCACTAAATATTGGCAATTGTCACCCCACAAAGCTATTAATGGCAAAGTAGGCTGGGATGCTGGAGTGACCAAAGCTTCAGAGATTTACAAAAAGAGAATGGTACTGTGAACCTTTTTTTCAATGGTCAGATAAAATTTATCTAATGAATTTTACTTGTCTCAAGTTTATTGTCAGTCTATCATACAATCAAAAAAATATATATATATATATCACTACATAGTATAAAACAAAGTCGCTTTCTCTGTCCCTATGTCCCTTTGTATGCTTAAATCTTTGAAAGTACGCAACGGATTTTGATGCGGTTTTTTTTTAATAGATAGAGTAATTCAAGAGGAAGGTTTATATGTATTATAACATACATTAATTAGTGGAGAAGTACTGTTATTTTGAGGTTTTATTGAGGTTTTATCGAGTTACACATTGAAAAGGTCTACAGAAAAGTCCGTGATGGTATATGTCTATCTCTTATGGATAACCCACAATAACTTTTTTTTGTCATTTAGATTTTTCAACAAATAATGGCTAATTTTCGAAGCGATTTTAACCAATACAGCTTTAATCCTTAACCAATTAAATACCTTGAATACATTGTTCATTTAATATAGATCTATATGGCCCTTTACACCGTATGATTTAAGTGAATATTTTCGAAGATATTACAGATTTAAAAATTCTGGGACGTAGCGTTTGCTGCGGTACCGGCCGGGGCCGGCCGCCCGGTGCGGCAAGAGCGTGTATCAGCATTGCACCCGTGCAAAGCCGGGGCGGGTCGCTAGTATATATATATAATAACTTTATTCTGCAGAGCAGATGGCTTGTATCCAACTATTGAAAAGTTGAGAGAAACATTGAGTAACTTAACCTATTTTTGTTGTATCAAATAAATACATAACTTGACGCCTACACCCCCTATGGGGTAAATCAAACACCAGAGGCTATAAATCCATATGAGGTCACGTTTGAAAAACTCGGAGTTATTATAATGATGGACAGAAGCTATTGCTGTGACGGGGTCAACCTCTCCCCCACAAAAAACCTTGAATATAACCCTTAACAGACTTATACAGTATGCCAGGGATGATAAGCAGCTGGCACGTTCTATGTTATTCCTTTGCTCCCAGTTTAGTATGGAAGTTATGTTATAGTCATATTTAGGTATATTAATTAATAATAATATTTTTTGTTTCAGCATATATTGTTTTATGACAACTGTCACTCTCATGTGGCAACAGCTCTCAACATTATGAACTACAATGGCAGCAAAAGCTACAACATGGTTAAATTGGCATTCCTTATGCTTTTGCATTCCAGATATGTGAGGTAAGAATTGCTCCATCATAACAATTTTTCTCAGTAGTTACGGTAGGCAGCGCAACACGCGTTCCAAACCTGTAAAAAAATTGTAATTGAATCTAAACTTATGCCCATGACATTAAGTTAAAAACTGATTGGGGAAATTTTGACAGATTTGGAACAGTTGATCTGCTGCATTATAAATGACACTTTTTGAAATTATAGATCTCTTATGTAATTCTAATTGAATTATATTTAAATGATAATGAAATCCTAATTGTAAACTAAATGTAAGGTGGGTCTTGTGTTAAAAACATTTTGAAATATTATATAATACTGTATTTACAGTATTCATGTGAGGTAATTATTGCATTTAATTTATCAACCATTCTATTTGTTTCAGTTTCAGTGGCTTTTTGAAGACTTGGCTGCCATTTGTAATAATTGTAATCATAATATGCACTATTGCATCAATTTTGTGATGGAATTTTTTGTAAATATTATGTTTTTAAAAGTGTCACAAAGATTATAAGTTTCCAGTGAACATTGAAATAGATTTGTTTTTAGGGAGTTGATTTTGTGAGACACAAGAGTATGCATGTAAAGTCGTTGTATTACTTTGTCATGAATAAAGTAATGTTTGCGTGAAGAAAAACTTAATAAATCTATGTTTTTTGTGTTGCTGAATATGATCTTACTGGTAAAGACATTTCTTGTTGTAAGATTTTATGTTGAGGATTAAAATGATATAGGCATTTTAAGACTCTTTTATTTACATGATTCATTCATTGTTATTATCAATTATTAAAATAGAATTGTATAAACAAAAATAAATATTTTACAATCCTTTGAAGTATTGTTTGTTATTAAAGTTATTACACATAAAACGGCTGTAAAATAAATATTAGGTAAGACTTCAGAATTATAAGATTTTTCACACACAGACTCTTACGAAGTTTTCATCTAAATATAGAAAAGAAACATACAGGCCTGCTTTATTTTAAAGGTGATGTGTTTATATAACTTTATCACATTTTTTTAATAATAATCCTAAGAATCTTAATTAAACTTATGTATATAATTTAACACTCCTTTAATACACTTTTTTCTGTTGAGAAATCATAGTTGAGTCCAGTAACATTCATTTTATTTGTGAGAAATGCAAGTAGATCATTAACTTCTGTTGTAACTGCATCTTGGTTTGAAGCCATTTGTAACTCACGGGACATAACAAAAGGGACTCCCTGCAGGTAGTGGAAAGTATGATCCGGCTGAGCCACCCGAGGTTGTGGTGGAGGTGCAGGTGCAGGTCTATAGTAAGGTGATTGCCCAGGTCCTGGAAAACCCCCAACACTTGGATAAAGACCCCCAACAGGTGTCGGATTAACAACGACGAAACCGTCATCAGGCCTAGGTCCTGGAATCGGGGGAGTGTCATCATCTGTCGGAGATGATCTACGTTTGCCAAAAAATGATGAAAACATCTTGATGTAGACACAGACAGCAACCAATGTTAAACAGTTTCAAGTCTAATATATTTTCACAGGAGTGCGTTGGTTATGGTACAACATGCTAAAAGTATGGCAATGTTATTTATATTGGATCGACGAAGTTTATAGTAGATATGTGAACAAGGTAAATATGTGAAGGAATGAATGACTAATATTTATTTTTGTTTGAATTTAGTGATTGAGATTGATTGATTGATAACACAAATGTCATAGAGCTTCTTTTTTCATGGCTTTTTCTTTTTCACCTTCATCATTTGTAACTAAGCCATACAGCCTTACTAATCTTAGGTTTCTTTCTTTAACTAACCGATCATTTTTATTTCCATCTATATTTTGCGCTGTAGCGTGTGAAAGTGCAAGTGACAGCTCGTTTCACTCCTAAAAGAGCCGCGATTTACAAATTCATGACTTAATATTTCAGATTGTACCACAATCATAATTAAATACCTAAATCATTAATAACTGTGGTAAATTAAAAAATCAAACCCAACCAGAATGTTCTAGTCCACAAATAATATATAATGAACTCTAAAATTGTGATGGCTCTGACAGAGACAGTACCATGCATACTATGGTAAATGTTATATTTTCATCTTAATATTCCATATGTTTTTTAGGGTTCCGTACTCAAAGGGTAAAATGGGACCCTATTAAGACTTCGCTGTCCGCACTCCGCAAATACATCAGTCAAAAAGAATACTTAAGGGGATCCTGTTTGCATATTAAAGCGCGCAACTGCTTATCGTTCTGTGTCATATAAGGAAAGTACTGTGGTACTATTGTCCTATAAGTAGCAGTGGACACACGGGAACGGAGTCCTTCGTGCTCGAGTCCGTCTCCGAGTAAAAAACAAATAAACCACAGATTAGAAAGTATTATGCACCAGTACAGATAGGACACATCAACATTATAGGGAGTTTGGAATGCAAGCTTTTTGCCGCTTGGCAGCGCTTATGAGCTTGAGGTTTTTTGGGTGGACTATGCACTATAGTGGTTTTTTATTATTATCCAGTGTTAGAGATCTATGTTATTATCACTGACCTCTATATTTACCACTGGACTGGTGGCTGTCAAAGTGCTTTTGTGCCCGTTTGATAATCGCCATTTTGGCGCTGTCGGACGTAGCGAGTGTCCGTGGTACTAAAACTAGTCGCTTACAATATACACATGTCCTCATTCTTGATAACTTTTATATAATGCTTATAACAATAACAACATAAAATTCGAATTTATATTTAAAAAATATAAAATCCCTTAACAATAAGCAAGCACTTCTCTGGCGGCCACTTGCAATATACGTCAAAATTAGTTCTGCGGACACTCGCTACTCGCTAGTGGCGCTTCAAATAGGCACAAAAAAATAGCTGTCAAACTTACGGAACAGCCAGTCCAGTGGTAAATATAGAGGTCAGTGATTATTATTGTTAATGAATATTGTTTTTCATATCGCAACTTCGGGAAGACAAGGGCATAACTTCCAAATTTTGTGAAAATGAGTTAAATATGTCAAAAGGTATATAAATAGTAGTACCATCGTTGGACAGAAAAGACACCCCTTAATTTATTATATCCTGAGAATCCATAAGAATCCTGAATGAAGCGAGGGATTCAAGACTGCCCAAGACTAATGGTCGTATTACAGAATAGTACTCATGTATTGATACTAGTTTTGAAACTAGTATCAACGACTTTCTTTATTACAAAACGTTGCCTAATACTAGATTCAATGACCAGATATCACTTGAGTACTAAATGATTTGAACTGTGTTCACGCTTATTATAGAACTTTACTTATGCATATGCCAATGATTGAAACTAGTTTCACAACTGTATTCACTTGAGTGTGCTGTCTACCATACTTGAGCGTACTTCAAAATAAGTTTTTGATGTTGTGACTGTGGCTTAGAGAAAAACTAGATAGGTACGCGATTCGTGCCTTCTTTAATAGTGATCTGTATTAACTACAATAGATCCTTTCAGTGATATTGACCATTACGATAATATTTTTATAACAACTTTGAACTTTTTAAAACAAGTTTGAACTTGCTTTTCGTAAATAAAAACTATATTGGAATTTATAATTTTAAGTGACTTTACTTAGTAGTTGGCAACATTACATTTAGCTTTTACGTTTCGTATTATTTTTGAGTTATAAATATATTTTCATAGTAAAAAGAAGCGACAGTTATAATTTAACGGTACTGCTTCTATCGAAAAACAGATAAATAATTCAAAACATTGGCAATTTTGTCATATAATATCATATGGAATTTAACGCAATTTATAGGACATTATAATCTAAACGTTGCGTATAACGTAACACACCATTATTTTTTGTTTTTAAATGTAATGGGAAACAAATTTTTTTCAAAGAAAACCCAGTATCAACGGAGTCAGATATTTGAAACTAGTTTCAGGTAATCTGGTTTTGATAATTGTTTTGTAATAAGACTAAAGCTCAAGTCAAGAATCAGCTGGTGAACAACGCTTACGTGAAACGAGTATTAAGTCTCGTTCTGTAATACGAGCATAAGACACTGTTATCCCCGAGGAGCATACTCTACTTTATACACCACCTTGTAAGATAATTAGGTAATGAAACGCAGGAATTAAATCAAGTAGTAGATTAGGTATTTAATAATTTAGAAATTGAAGATAATATTAGAAACAATTGACCAGTTATGTAAAGATAAAGTGATATTTCTATTTGGTATATTCATTGTTTACTGTTGTCTTCAACATTGAGTAAACAGTCCATAGGCTGCTAGGTTTCTCTGTAGCAGACAACTGTTGAAATTAGAAATATACTAAAAGCAATGACTCCGAAATAATTTTCACGGCTTTTTTAGTTTTCCAAGCAAAGAAATCTTCGTAAAATTTCATGTACAAATGCTTCGATTTACACGACAAAATAGTATCGACGATACTATTTGCTTCATTTCTAATATCTTCTGGTGTTAAATCGTCGAATATAGAATATAGCTCGACATATTTTATTTATTTGAATACTATTGAAATAAAAAGTCTGAAAAAAATTTCTTTTCAAAAACCGCGCAATTTTACTTCTTATTTGTCTTTTTCAAAAGGCAAAATAAATCGTCGCATACAGGTTTTTTACGAGGGTTTTTAATTTTTTCTTGGTAGTCGTTCCAAATGCAAACGTACACAAACTTATACAGCCAAATTTAAAGTCCATATATTTTTTAATTAGGCAAAGCAACTAGTCATACAGCCATGTCCATGTAGGTATTATTAAATTTCGCTCCAATTGACATTCCAAAATCAAATGACATTATAACCCTTAGGATTAAAGTATATGTTATTCCCTGTAAGATACCTTTTTTAATCTTAAGGGATTAATATCTTGTTTTAGGTGGACTTTATCTCATACATAATGCGAATTTTAAACAAAGGTGGTGTATAAACAATATTATGATAAAGGTACACGTAAATTATTGCCATTAAAAAGTGGTCAAAACGTAATGGTGCGAATTAATAATAGCTGGGTACCGGGAATGGTAACTAAACAAGTAGATGTAAGATCGTACCTAATTAAACTGAATAACGGAAGTGAACTTTCACGTAACCGGCAACATATTATAGTAGATAATAGCGAGAGACCCACATCACTGTTGGTGTACAATAAAGAGTTTTATTATTATTATTATTATCACTTATGGTCGTATTACAGAACACTACTCATGTATTGATACTAGTTTTGAAACTAGTATCAACGACTTTCTTTATTACAAAACGTTGCCTAATACTAGATTCAATGACCAGATATCACTTGAGTACTAAATGATTTGAACTGTGTTCACGCTTATTATAGAACTTTAGTTATGCATATGCCAATGATTGAAACTAGTTTCACAACTGTATTCACTTGAGTGTGCTGTCTACCATACTTGAGCGTACTTCAAAATAAGTTTTTGATGTTGTGAACTGTGGCTTAGAGAAAAACTAGATAGGTACGCGATTCGTGCCTTCTTTAATAGTGATCTGTATTAACTACTATAGATCCTTTCAGTGATATTGACCATAACGATAATATTTTTATAACAAATTTGAACTTTTTAAAACAATGAACTTGCTTTTCATAAATAAAAACTATATTGGAATTTATAATTTTAAGTGACTTTACTTAGTAGTTGGCAACATTACATTTAGCTTTTACGTTTCGTATTATTTTTGAGTGATAAATATAAATATATTTTCATAGTAAAAAGAAGCGACAGTTATAATTTAACCGTACTGCTTCTATCGAAAAACAGATAAATAATTCAAAACATTGGCAATTTTGTCATATATCATATAGAATTTAACGCAATTTATAAGAAATTATAATCTAAACGTTGCGTATAACGTAACAGACCATTAGTTTTTGTTATTAAATGTAATGGGAAACAACCTTTTTCAAAGAAAACCCAGTATCAACTGAGTCAGATATTTGAGACTAGTTTCAGGTAATCTGGTTTTGATAATTGTTTTGTAATAAGACTAAAGCTCAAGTCAAGAATCAGCTGGTGAACAACGCTTACGTGAAACGAGTATTAAATCTCGTTCTGTAATACGAGCATTATTAGTTATTTTCAATTTGATGATATTGGTAGTCATAGCAACGTCGCGTGCAGCTCCAGTAATCCATTGTTGAGTTCGACAGCTGATAATTATAGTACTCGTAAAAAGCAGATGACTGTACCTACCTCTACCTATTGTATAAATTCTAATGTAATGTCGATGGTAAAGAATTGTAACTTAAACTCCATACTTATTAATTATTGACATACTTATTAATTTTTGTTTTTAAATTGAAATATTTGGATCCATTTTGATAATAATAATTTAACATATAATTAATTATAAATGATTGTGTTCTATTTATTTCTTTTAATTTAATCTAATTTAATACCAGTAACGTTTTATTTTTTGTTTGTTATGAGATCTATAGTTGTAATTAACAAATTTATTTTAATGAAGTAATCATTGTGTTTTGTTTATTATTTTAATGTAAGTACCTAATTTTAATGTCTCTAATTAAATTTCGATAGTACCTATTAATATAATTTATGTATGAAAATTATTTGATTATAAATTCTTTGTTTTTTGTGGAGTTATAAAATGCATGTAGGAATAATTTTTAATTTAATTTGATTTTATTGTTTTACTTTTATTAATTTTTTTTGTTTGATTAATTATATTACTGATACCTAAGCTTTATAAACAAGCGGTGAATATGTAAAGAAGGGGGTTGTGGGTAGTTTTATATTCATAAACATATATATCATCTGAACGCTTGAGAATAAAGTCAGTCTAAGCTCAGCTGTCATCATCATCATCATCACAACTCTTTGTAATGAGCCCACTGCAGGGCATGAGTCTCTCCCCTTGGTGAAGAGGAGGTATAGGCCATAACCCACCAAGCTGGCCCAGTGCTGGGTGGTGGATGCCAGAATTTTTAGGGCGCCTAGATGGCTTCTGACAAACCCTAACGACTACTGTATACAAGTATAAAGCACCCGGGACTGACTGCTTAACGTGCCCTCCGAAGCACGGAAGTCGTCGTGAGATATGAATGGTTGGCGGTCACCCATCCAAGTACCGACCGCGCCGAACGTTGCTTAACCTGTGATATCCTATGATACACACAGTAACCACGGCGCCACGACGACGTCGAAGCTCAGCTGTGGTTGTCATAAAGTAACTTTTATAGGTTGAGATAGAGATATCAGCTAAACGGAGCTCTAGCGCCATCTAGAACTTAGTGACTGAAACTTTTACTAGAACCAGTCAGAAACTTTCTTTGAATTTTTCTTAAAGAATATTTAAGACTCCTCAAATATGTATATTATCATGATTATATGAAATATGTATATATCAGAAAATCGTTATCACGATCAAAATTCCAATAAACATGCAAAGGTCGAATTGCAGCGTAGTTTCCGAAATCCAGTAGAATTGCCGGGTCAGAATTAAAAAAGGGAGCGTCAGAGTCCAAATGGTGGCCGGGTTGTGGGTAAAAGGAATTCAAGAAAAAAGCGATAAAAACAACATTCGAAAACGCGCGCGCAGTAACAAACACAGGTAACGATTGAAAGGTAGATTTAATGAGTCCACTGACCTCTATATTTACCACTGGACTGGCGGCTGTCAAAGTGCTTTTGTGCCCGTTTGATAATCGCCATTTTGGCGCTGTCGGACGTAGCGAGCAGTAGCGAGTGTCCGTGGTACTAAAACTAGTCGCTTACACATATGTCACATGTCCTCATTCTTGATAACTTTTATATAATGCTTATAACAATAACAACATAAAATTCGAATTAATATTTAAAAAATATAAAATCACTTAACAATAAGCAAGCACTTCTCTGGCGGCCACTTGCAATATACGTCAAAATTTGTTCTGCGGACACTCGCTACTCGCTAGTGGCGCTTCAAATAGGCACAAAAAAATAGCTGTCAAACTTACGGAACAGCCAGTCCAGTGGTAAATATAGAGGTCAGTGAATGAGTCGGTTAGGTGATTGATTGAATGAACCGAAGAATGAAAAGTAGGATGAAAGAGACATTGTCTATGGCATTTTTCTAATTTTATAAATTATAAACAGCGCCATCTATATCGTGGTGGTTGTCTCATTCAATCTCCTTTTAACCTACATAACAAACGCCTTCGCCAGATCTTAAAATATAGTTAGGCATTTTACACCGGAGTCCAACAATTTGCAACGAAGCCAATATATAGTCGTATTGCTTCTTCAGATGACCCATCTTTTCTGAAACCGAATTGATTCTCCGAAAGTAATTTATATTTTTCCAGATAATTTTTGAGTCTTTTATTAATAACTTTCTCAAAAATTTTAGACAAGGCCGGTAATATTGAAATTGGGCGATAGTTGTTGATACAATCCCTTTTCCCTCCTTTATAAATTGGGATTACCACACTTTTTTTAAACACATCTGGGAAAACACGACCGCTGATGCACTCATTAAAAAGAGCAGTTAGGTAGTGGAGGCACAATATTGTAACCGATACATTTGAGAACTTTACCCGAAATGCCATCCCATCCAGGTCCACAGTCTGTTTTCAGATTTAATATTAGTTTATATAAGAGTTTTATATATAAGATTAGATCGTTTACGAATCATGCTGTTATACATATAATTTGATAAAATAAAGAATTGCCGTAAACATCTGTTTACCGCCCCTGATAGATCGTTTACGAATCATGCTGTTATACATATAATTTGATAAAATAAAGAATTGCCGTAAACATCTGTTTACCGCCCCTGATATACAACCCACGCGGAGGGTCCTTGGTATTTAGAAAGAAGTAACAAAATTATTAACAAAAAAACATGTAAAAAACTAAAAACCAATACCCATACTAAAAAATCTATTAAAAATATACACTTACACCTTAGTATAATTATATATTTTTATATTTTACTGTATATTTGCAACGAAAAATCAATTTTTAATATGAGCTCTCGACGTTGGTTCCCGTGCACTGAAATGTGGCAATACTGAGCCCACGTCGAGGGTAGCAGCGAACGCGGCATTGTTTGTAGTATGTCACTGTCTTTGGAGATGACTGATTTTGTTTTGTAATTTTGTATTAGTATTTTGAATGGGGTAGAAAACTCCCTACTTATTCCACTAGAGGCGCTGGTTACGCTTGACCCTTAACAACTGTCAAATGCCATAGTAAAAGTTATTAATATAGTGATTTTTGAATTAAAAGAAATAGAAATGCATCATTGCGTAGTAATATGCAAATATTACGGTCCACATGTTCCCCAAATTATTACATAGATTTACCACAAAAATGAACACTGAACAAGCAATTTTTATGATAACCCTTTCTTTTGAATCCTTTTCGTTTGTTATTAAGCAAGCGTACGAAGCGACATCTATTTAGAGCTTTTCGTTTTCTTCTCTACAGTTTGTTATGAGTCAAGCGTATGAAGCTACATCTATTTATGATTTAGAGCTTTTCGTTTTCTTCTCCATTGTTGTGTACTCAAAATTGTTTTCGTTTAGCAATCTCTCGCTTTTCCAGAACTCTGATTGGCTTACTGATTGGCTAATCAGAAACGTCTAATATGACATTGAAGATAATTAGCATACCGTCCGTCCGTCACTCACACACACGTCAAAACGTCAAAACAATTACATCTTGTTTTGAAAAAATATGGTTTTAGTTTTTTGACCATAAATTAAAATGTTGTTTTCCAGTACACGTGATAAAAGTAAAAATATAGGAAGTTCTTATTGTTAAGTGACATTCAAACAATTATACATTGCTGCGATAAATATTTCGGTAAGAATTGACTCTTTTTATCAAATACACATTGACTCTCTTGTTTTGATAAATTAATTTTGTTTACTGCTTACTTTAGATCAATCGTACATAAACCAGAAATTCTTAACTTACTTTTCGCAGCAATGGAAAGTTATTGCAATATTCGTTTGCCTATAATGCTATGTCATTAATTAAATAAGGAGTCTTTTTCAAATTCAAATATTTATCATACTTTCTTTGTATATCATTAAATATGTACACAATTAGAATAATTTCTACCCAAAAAAAATGTGGGTCTAACTTAACATTAATTTTTACTTTAAATAATTAAGTTTTTAAATCACTGATATAATCTTGTTTCATTCAGGTAAATTTATAAACATTTAAGTAGATCAAGTAAAAATTTAAGTTAAAAAGTAAAACACTGTACTTAAGTCTGTAATAAAAAAAAACATAATAATATTGTTCAGCCTTTGTTATAAAGATACTTATAGTAATTCCAACTAGAACAAAAAACATTATTTTATAAAGTTTTTTAGTCTATTGTTAAAAAAATGTTTATCCAGCTGAAAATTATATGCAGGAGGACCTAATGTTTCACTTGCAAAGTCCTTATTGTTCCCAAGCAATAAAAACAAATCATAAGGTCACTGAAAAAAAATTTTGAGTGGTGCTTGCTTTTCTCGGACATGCTTTTCCCAGTCTCATTGATCCTCAATTAGTTTCATTGACCACTCGATATCCAACCACATCATGTAGCTTTTGACCACTTGTTGCACCTCTCAAAGAACATAATTTTGTGATAGCTTCTAACCCTCAACTTGTGTGCCCCAATTGTTTAAAACCTCTATGACCCCCATTACATAAAGCTGCTTGATAATTCTCCATCTGCTCAATACCTTTTAGCACTTACATTTTGAAGTGTCAATTAGTCTTATTTTAACAAGTTCTGCAAGATTTATGAAATAAGTGCAAATTTCTTAGCAGAAGTAAACAACATTTTTGTGTTTTTACTAGAACAAGAAATATAGGTTGTTTGAAATTTCTTATACAGAATCCATAGCTAGCTGAAGTTGTCGATTGCTACATGTTTGGGTTGCTAGAGCCTATGAGACACGAAAATTGAAACATATTGTGTAGGGATACTTGTTTAAGGTAGCAGTGTATTCCCTTCCACAGGATGGCCTTGCACATCCACAGTAATGGTTGGTTCTCTATATTGTGGTGAAGTATGCATAGAAATGTGCCATTGCTGACAATATTGCCCAGTGTGGGAATATTGGTGGCAACATTGCCTGAAGTGGAAATATTGGGGAAAAGTCAAAATAAGTAGGGAAACTGCTGACGCTACTTAAAAATTGTATTCAAAGGCAATAGGCTATATTGTTTAAAATAAAGTATTGTTTTGGGGAAAATTTCCAATGTTGCTAGCAATATTGACAATATTACCGGGATAATTCAAATTGCATGGTGTACTTTGTATACAATAGATACTTCACAAATTAAACTTAATCATTGATTTGACTACAAATTGACTAAAAATTGATTTGATACGAACAAGGGCAATATTGCCAATATTGCCGGCTACATTGGGATTTGGTGGCAGTGGAAATATTGCCACAATGGGCTCCAACAATAATTAATTTTGGAGCTGAGAACATGTCTAGTCTAATGGACACCCGGTCCTGAATCATTCAGAATTTCTTTAGTAGGATTTTAATATAAGCATTTAGGCTGATTTAAAAAAAGTGTTAAAGTGCTTTAGTGTAAAGTTTATTTCTTTTTTTAAAACCATGTTTGTATGTTGTTATATTTGTAAAGTGTTTCATTTTCATTCACTCAAGTTGTTATATTCATATCCTAGAAGAAATTGCTTGTCAGTGATAATATCACCTATGTATACATGTATACTTTTATGCTTATAATTCTACTTTTTTACTTCTACATAAATTGTTAAATAAATAAATGCATTGAATAGAAAAATATGATTTTGAAAAGAAGGTTTTGGTTTTGGTGACTTTACATACTGAGTTATTTTACCTCAGAACTAATCTAAACAATGTTGTTTTTAAGTTTTTGCATTTATAATTCTCAATTATTCTTAAATAACCGAAAAAATGTGATAAATAAAAATTACCCGGCCGGACTCGAACCTGGGACCCCTCGTTTGCCGGACGAGTGCTCTTCCACTGAGCTACCAGGGCCTGGCGGTACGCCTTGAAATTACTCACCACATTTTTATTTTTATGTAACTTGCATGAGTCATGCACTCACTTACTTACTTATTACTTACACTTACATACTTATTTATATTTTATATTGTGAAAATATATTTGAAATTCATAAATTCTTGGATTCTGTTCCTCTTTATGTGTGGTGATTCTGGTGTACAGTCATGTCTAATAAGATGTATACACTTAGCAACTTATTCCGTTCTAATAGGGCTCAAAATCTAATGGAAGTGTATACATATTATTATTACATGTGACTGTACCTATACCGTTTTTGTTTTGTTAAAAAAATTATAATATAATTTTTATAGTAAAGCTCAATCTAATGAAATCAAGCTTAGTTTGAAGATAAAAGCTAAAAATATGTCAATGTTCCTGCTAAATACGAATGATCTTTAGAAGAAACTTACTGTTGCCCCCTTCTACCGAATATAAACCTAATCTAAACATGGTATTCTTTTGTAGATATTGGGGTCTGAAGTAATGGCAGATGATCCACCGCGACGGTCATCAGTTGAAGGTATGTGTCGATTTAAAAATTCTGTACACTTGAGTGAAATTTCAGTTACATTATATTTAATAAGTGAAAGGGAGGGTTTTAATGTTTAAAATAATAAATTGTTTCTCCCAGCTAAGCTCCGCAACTTGGGTTGGTCCGCAGTCACAGTCAGCATCATTAAGTGTGTAGCAACCAAGACTACCAAATACTAATCAGCTACCAAACCGCCGTAAATATTATAGCAACTAAAGCGTCCAAAAATATGGAACAAACTAGAAAAAGGAACTTTATTACATGCGCCATATGGTTCAAGTTCCTTGTCAATATAATAGGAACAGCGGTGTTCTGATTTCGATTTTTTCTTAAAGTTCAAGTTTTCAATATTTCTTACAAAATTTCAAATCACCTACGAGAAACCTACGTATGTATGATATTTACGAGTAAAAAAAAATTTTATTTGTTGTAATAAAAAAAAATATAAGTAATGTAGTTTGGGCTAGATAGCGCTTAGTGAATAAATTTCCAACAATTATTATTATACTCTAATATTATTATCAAAACTAAAAATAAACGATGAATAATAGATACAAATGATCAAAGTTGTAAAACGGTCATAGATTCAATTTAATTTGTAAAAAAATCATTTAATTTACTTCAAGTGCATAATAGATATACGTACGAACGAAGTAATTAAAGTTCTTTGATAATGCACTTTTATGTAAGTAATAGAGCATTTTGTTTGTCGAACAGAAGTTAGAATATTATGTGTTGCCACTCTCGTCAAACATTGATTATTATATGAATTCGTTGCGGAGAAAAACTGAAACATAGTCTTGTTTAATAATCTTTTTTTAATGTTTATCTTATAGAAAGGCCTTAATCATTTATCGTTCATTGTTTTATTGTCATTTTCTGAAAATGTTACGCCAATAATCGTAGATCGAGTTAACCATTAACCCTGTATAAAAAAAACTGTTTCGTCCGTTACTGAACTGACTGAGTGACTGAGAAACAACGAACAGCTATAACTACTCGGCGTAGAGAGCAGAAATTTGGAACATACATTTTTCAGGGGGTGTAGGGGTGCACTAAGGAAAGAATTCCCGAAATTCCCTCAGGAACGGGAAATATTAGACTTTTTAGTTTGTATGAAAAATCTTATTCCTTGAGTGCACGGATGATACATGGATAGTATAAAGGTTCTTCAACGGGTGTCTGGCTGTATTCTAGAAGGAATTCCCGAAATTCCCACGCGAACGTGAAATTTGGGACTTTTTACTTTGTAAGCTAAATCTTAATCCATAGTGCATGGATGTGAAACTTGGTATAAAGGTTCTTTCAAGGAGTTTCTGAAATTTATACAGTAAGGGTAGTTTAGCGCATACGAAGTTGCGGAAACCCATGTGTACCACTAGAGTACCACACGCCATTTCAAAGTATACCTACTAGGTACTTAATGAGCTTTATATTTGGAGTTTTATATTGGAGTTTTGACGACCACTTTGGCGCTGGGGTAACACTGTCTGCCTCAGACGCCAGTGGTCGTGGGTTCGATTCCCGCACGGAACAAGAAAAAAAAATGTCCTGTGTCTGGGTGTTTATCTATTTATGTATTTATATTCTAGGTTCCCCCCTAGTTCACTACATGGTATCCCATAACACAAGCTATGCTTACTTTGGTGCCATGTAGTTGGTGTGTTTGTCTGGGGATTTTATTTATATATAATGCACCTAGGTACTTGGAATCGTGTGTTAGTTTTGGAAATATATGATGTCTGTTGTTTAAATTAACTCTCGTATTTAGGGGTATACGAGCGAGTACTTTAAATATACATTAAGTTGTATATGTTTCAAGTGTCCTCATTCGCTTAGATATTTCACCCAGCTTCCTGTATATATGGGGATATGTTTGGTGAATTGCACGATATATTCTTACAAAATACGTAATAATTTTAAAAAGCCTTAAATGTGTGTTCGTTTCATAAAATTATTATATTTTTCCGAAAAATTCTTCCCTGATTTTATATACCTATCAATATTTTCCTATTACTGATATCAATTACTTACGCCGCCGTTTACGTGGAAATTGGAGTTTAAATGTTGATTTTTATTGGATCATAATTTAATATTTCTTATAGGTACTCTATTGGTTTTATCACGAAACAAAAAAAAAACATTTTTTTTGGTATTTGGCAACAAATAGTGGAGGCTTCAAAGTTTGTATGGAATAACGGAGAAATGACAATATTTTGTCTTGTTGATGCAATGAACTGGTGCTCATCCACATCCCAAGAAAAAGGGATGGAAAACAGCTGCAAAACACGGTTGTTGGTGGGAAGTTTTTCAAATAGGAAGTTGCTATGAGAACACTAATAGCGCGATGCAGGAAATTGGTCGTGTCTATCGTCATCGTCGTTGCCATGTAGCGAGGGTAGGTGTCGCTACACATCTAATGGTATGTTACCGGTGGTGTATTATTGATGGCGATAAGGGGACCGGGTCCTAAACCCGCTTGAATTTACAACTTCAGCCTTTATCGTGTAAACTAAGGCTGGACACTTTTAATACACATACTACCAAAAGTTGGACAACGACGAAGCCGAGATTAAATGCCGTAAACCACTCATGTGACCTAATGCCGGTTGGTGATATCGGAATTTTCAAACCGCCCAAATGGTTTCTGACAAATCCTAACGACTACTTAGATTATTGCAACTACTTCCCTTTGAAGTGTTGAAGTAGTTGCAATAATTTGACGGGTCACACATCCTTGTAACTACCGACCAAGCTTAACCGTGCTAAACCTACTGCATCGAATTATATGATCAAAAGCCTACGCCATGACGACTCGGAAACGTTGTAAAAAACAAGCAATAGGTAGGATATAAAAATGTATATCAATTGAAATTACGACACCACAATGCTGAGGTTAAGCCTACGAGTATTATCACAAATTGTATAATATGTAATAACGTATGTTTTGTCATTATGAACCTAAGTTCGAAATCTATGTAAGTTGTTATTGTATTTGTGATACTAAACATATTTTCTTTCTTTCTTTAATATTCGAAGTTTGTTTAATTATCTTACATATCATTTAATAACCATCAATATGACGAGCTATTTGCTGAGGACATTCATCATCATCATCATTCAGCCAGGAGAGGTCCACCGCTGGACATAGGCCAGACGTTTTCTACGTCGCTCGGTCCCGGGCTACCCTCATCCAGCGTTTACCGGCGACTCGATCTCTGTCCATCTTGCGGGGGCTTGCCTATGCTGCGTCTCCCAGTACGTGGCTGCCACTCGAGAACTTTTCTGCCCCACCGGCGGCCATCTGTTCTGCGAGCTATGTGCCCTGCCCATTGCCACTTCAGCTCTGCAATCCTTCTGGCTATGTCGGTGACTTTGGTTCGCCTGCGAATCTCCTCGTTCCTGATTCGATCCCACAGGGAAACTCCGAGCATGGCCCTTTCCATTGCCCGCTGAACGACTCTAAGATTATTTATAAGGCCCATAGTTAGCGACCACGTCTCAGTGCCGTATGTCATCACTGGCAGGCAACACACACTGGTCAAAAACCTTAGTCTTCAGACACTGCGGTATTTGTGACGAGAAAATTTTACGGAGCTTCACGAACGCTGCCCAGCCGAGTTGGATTCGACGATTGACCTCTTTTTCAAAGTTGGACCTACCTAACTGGATTTTATGTCCTAGGTATAGATAATCGTCAACCACTTCGAGCGTGGTGCCTTCAACTACCACAGGAGCAGGTGCAACATGGACGTTGATCTTCGTCTTATCCATGTTCATTTTAAGGCCCACTCGCTGCGAGGCTCCACTGAGGTCATCGAGCATTTTACTCAGGCCCTGCAGGGTCTCAGCCATGACTACGACTATTTGATGATTATTGAACGAAAATATCATGGTCTTTTAGCCAGTGTTCCGTTACACACAAAATATCTGCATTTTCTTGATTCATAAAAAGTTCAATTTGTAAATCCTTACCCAGCATGCCTTCAATATTTTGGTGAGCTACATTTATTACATTTTTACTACATTTGAATTTTGCAAATGGGCCATATGTGCTAATAGCATTTTGATTATAGCTAAAAGATGGAATGTTATATGCCAACGATTTTTGCAAATATAAGTGGCAATAGAATCAGAGGTTTGAGTTAAGATGACTGGTAAATCATTACTAATAATATATGATAGCGAAATTGCTATTTGTCGTTTATAATATTTGTACAAATTGTACTTATCATACTTAAAATAAAAAGGTCTACTAACTATAATGTTAGTATCGATCATATGGAATTTATCACTACGCCTACATGTCATAGTGTGTAATATTGTATTCAGATGGTGCCTTATATTGTTTTCTTGCTCTGAAAAAGAGTAGCTAAAAAGAAATAAAATTATTCTACATATATTTTTCTTTTCATGTAATTGGGAAAAATTGTGAATCATGTCTTTTTTATTTGCATGATCCCAAGACTGTTTTGACTTTAAAGTCAGTCACAAAAACTCTATTTAATATATCACAATATGAAGCACCAGGGAAATAATTATTTATTATTGGCTGCTTTACATCTTTACTTACTTGGAAGCCCATTTTTTTCCCAAGTTCATCGCTGTAAATAACTACCAAGCCAAGCAAAGTGGCTGGTTATACTCCTCCGTCGTTTCTATACCTTGCCGCAGCGTATGGATGTGGTCTATGGTGCTAAAGCCTTTTCGGAAACTGGCTTGTTCGGGGGGCTGGACGTCGTCAAATCTGCGTGCGAGACGGTTCGTAATGACTCTTGAAAACAGCTTTTACACATGGCTCAATAACGTAATGGGTCTGAAGTTCTTCAAAAGGGTTTTGTCACCTTTTTTGTAGAACAATACCAATATGCTTTGCTTATTGATAGCCATTTCAAGGCAATCTGCTCAATACTTCCTCCAATTCAACAACCTTCTCGTCGGTACACAGTGTCCTAACATTATATGTCGCCAGGGCCAAGGGTCGTCGTTGGTAGCCTGGTCGAACCCGGGGATTCTTAAAACCCCCTATCCCGCCGTTCCCTTGACCGCTACCTTGATCGAGACTAGTAAGATCGCCGGGAACTAGGGCTGGGGCCTATTTTTGGGATTCATGTTTTGGGGGGGAATTGCCGCAATCGCCACGCTTGGCAGGCGGGTTGGCGATCGCAGTAAGCAGTTGTAACTACGCAAAAGGACGCTACTGCCCGTCCTCCGGATTGTTGTCCCTTAGTCGCCTCTTACGACAACCACGGGAAGAGAAAGGGTAGCGCTATTTTCAAGGCGATGCGATGCCACACGCCAATATTTTTTATTTGCAAGTTTTCAAAATTCATATACCTATTTATGACAAGAACACACTTCATCGTCGCTCAAAAGTAGATACTTTTAAAACAAATGAGGAAATGGAATAAAGGTACTTAACTAAAACTACTTTTATAATTTATATTTTACATTTTTAACTCGACGTTTCGGTGTCTTTGCAGACCCCGTGGTCAAGAGCGATTGAGGTGTCAGGCGTCAGAATGACATCAGATTGAAACGTCGAGTTAAAAATGTAAAATATAAATAATAACGCGATTAAGGTACTTAGCGCTCTAAAAAGTTTAATGCCGCGACACTCGTAACTTTTGAACTACTTCAAGAGTTCTACTTTTACGAGCAGACATCAACATCAAATTGCAATGCGATGTAGATGTAGAAAGTAAACAGTTGAACAAGAAGCACGGCGCGGAGGGCGAGTGGTCGGGCGCGGAGTCGCGGAGCTGCCCCTAGCGCTCGCGGAGGCTCGACCTCCGCGCCCCGCGGCGATCGATGCTCACAAGGCCACGGCCGGGCCGCTATCGATTCCGTATTAATAGCACCAACCCCGCCTCCCGGCCCCGCGCCCCTGCTGCTCCTTCCCGCGCCCGCACCCCGCCAACCAAGGACCATCAGGGGGGTTCGATGCCCGAGTGACCTTGAAACTCCGCCACGTGTAAATCACCTCGCTATCTAAGACCCTGCATATCATACGCTGGTGTTCTCACATCAGCAGGACTTGTCAGCGGGCTGGGCACTTGAAGGCTCCTACTGCATTTGCACCCCTCTTACAAAGTATATGTGGCTTGGCGAGCCCTTGAACTTGACAGTATACCTAGCACTAATGCCGTTCCAATTTTTTTACATAAATTTGAACTTAGCAAATGTTATTAAATAGTCTACCTATAGTTTAAAGTAAAAAGTATCATATTATATCTTAGTGTAAAGTAAATTAGGTGCCAAAGCCTTGAACATTTTTGTTTTGAGAAACATCAGCTACCATACTTTGGAATTAATAAACAAAAGTTAAAGGAGTTCCGTGAAAACTCTTCTAAGGCATGCTGAGAGCTGAGATTAAATCCGAAGATGAATGCTAGAATTACGTGAGGAAATTCTATTATTAAATAGTTTCTTTTATACTGCGGCCTTTTGTTTGGGGGCGAATATAGGAATCAATGTAAGGTTATTTTTCATAGGTAGGTAACACCAAAATTATTACTCCAACTGCACATTGCAAAAACTATAAGAGTGCCCTTTTCTACTCGAAATAATTATTGAGTTTTATTTATTAATCATTCACAAAATATTTACTTATGTCATGCTTTCATCGGCGACTTTAAACGGACCATACCATATGAATTTTCTCATCGTCTACAAGTTTAGTGTAATAAATTAAATAAATTATTAACTAACTAATTATTAATTAACTATTTAAATTAATATTAACGTTTATTTTCAAATAATTGAGTATTGCCTTTCAAACTCACATACTTTAAAGGGGATCAAAAGGAATAAATAGTGGTAAAAAACATAAGTTTTCATATGATTGTAACGAAATACTTGAATCGATTTTCAGTAACCTACTTATTACGACCAGGAAAAGGGTTTTAAAGCAAGACACGATTACATCTTGAGTGACAATTTATTAACAAATAGAAATAGTTTATATAGTAAGATATACGTGCATAATTAAGTTAACAATATTTAATCTTATCTTGGTATTGATTTTATCGAGCACGTTTGATTAATAGGAAATAATATATTGATTCTCTGTGGGTCACGTAGGAGGACGCCACAGATACTCCCCCCTTAAAAAAAGGTAAACACAAAATAACAATTCAATATTCTTACTCTAAAATTAAATACTACATAACAATTTCAAGCAAAACACTCATTTTTTGTTGACATAATATATATTACAAATATTTGAAAACCTAGCAATTTATATAGTACTATGATTACGTAAGACCACAAAAACAATTGAGGCGAATAGCTTTAAGTTTGATGCTGCATGTGGTAGACTGCTCTGGTAAAAATTTACCATTCCGAGAAACCGTCTCAAATCTTTAACTGTTGCTGGTTTCGGGAAATCGAAAATAGATTTTGCTTTCTCATCAGTTGGAGTGATTCCTTGGCTCGTTATATAGGAAATCGGAAATCCTACCTAGAAAATCGACCTAGGACCTAGGAAATCGAGTTCTGTTTTGAGAAAATCACATTTTTCTAAGTTAATAGTTATCCCGTGCTCATGCAGACGTTTTAGAATTATATCAAGGTGTTGCATGTGTTCTTCTTTTGAGCTCGAAGCGCAGAGCAGATCGTCGACGAAAATATAAACGAAGTTAAGGTCTCTGAATATTGAATCCATGAATCTTTGAAATGTTTGTCCAGCGTTGCGTAGCCCAAATGTCATCTTAGTAAATTCGAATAGTCCGAAGGGTGTTATTATTGCCGTCTTAGGTATATCCTTTTTTGAAATGGATAGGCAGTTATAAGCTTTCCGGATATCGAGTTTACTGAAGATACGTTTTCCTTCCAGGATGTAGGTAAAATCTAACAATCTGGGCAGTGGGTATTTATCTGGAACTGTGATTTTATTTAACATTCTGTAGTCACCACATGGTCTCCATTCTCCGTTCTTTTTCTTTACCAGGTGAAGTGGACTGGCCCAGGGGCTGTCTGATGGACGACAAATACCCCTTTTTATCATTTCATTAAATTCTTGCTTTGCGATCTTATATTTGTCTGGTGGTAATGGCCTCGCGCGTGCTGAAACGGGCGCTCCTTTTGTTTCAATATGATGTTCCACTTGACACTTGGAGTTAGATATGTTTGCAGCTGGCTTGGTTATATCTTCATATTTTCCCAGTAATTTTCTTATGCTCTTTTCTTGTGAAACAATTTCGACGATAGGATGATTTGCTCTGATACTTGTTGCAGGCGTTGTCAGCTCAGTAACTTTCTCAATGAGCTTTTTTCCGTCTAAATCGACGAGTAATTTATGGTACTGTAAAAAATCGGCGCCAAGGATAGATGTGTTGACGTCAGCAATAACGAAATTCCATTTGAATTCGCGACTTAGACCTATGTTAAGGTTCAGTGTTTTTTCACCGTATGTATTTATAACGCTACCGTTCGCAGCGCGTACTTTATGATTTGTAGCATGCTTGTGCTTGAATGAGTTTCTTCTTAAAACTGATATATTTGCCCCGGTATCGACTAAAAACCTCTCGCCACTTTGTAGGTCGGCTAGGATAAGGCGGTCGTAGGGGTGAATAGCACAAAGTTCCGCCCTGGTTCGTGCTAATTGTAGTTTCCCTGATGCTTCTGTTGTTTGTTTGAGTTTTTCCAAGCACATGGTGGCTGACATTTGTATGAATTTTCCTTGAATCGCCTATGAAGGTAACACAGACCTTGATGACGAGACCTTGACGCACTTCTTGACCTTGATCTTAAACGAAATTTACTGCGTCGATACTTTTCGTTTTCTTTGCGTAGTGCAGCGATTTCAATATTCATTTGCGTCAGCTGATTTGCAAGGCTAGTGACCTCGTTAACTTCATTACTACTAACAGACTTTGTTTTGGCGTTTTCGAATAGTAAATCTGCCATATCGCTCATTTTTTCAAGTGTTGCGAATTCTGAAACTGCAAGTATGGAAGTTATGGAGTTCGGAAGTTTTCTAAGCCATAGAGACTGGATTGTGTCGTCATTAGTAACTCCTTGTCCTAGTTCTTTCATTTGACGCAGCAACTGGGATGGTTTTTTATCCCCTAGATCCATCTCGTAAAATAGGTGTTGAAACTTCTTCTGCTTCGATTCTTCGTAGCAGGAAATGAGGCGGTCCTTAATGATTTGGTATTTGTTCTCTGCCGGAGGGTTAGTGATGATGTCACTTACGTCGCGTATTTCATCCTTCGATAATTGTGCAATTACTAGATTGTATTTGTAGTCCTCGCCTTGTTT
This sequence comes from Stenoptilia bipunctidactyla, assembly GCA_944452665.1. Lineage (NCBI taxonomy): Eukaryota > Metazoa > Arthropoda > Insecta > Lepidoptera > Pterophoridae > Stenoptilia > Stenoptilia bipunctidactyla. The sequence continues at coordinate 22,896,005 of OX101729.1, read as the reverse complement.
CTGGGTGGCGACTATAGCCTCGAACTGGGTAAACCATAATTTGGCTTGGTCTTGCCAGAAGCGTGGGATGCGGTCCGATACGCTAAGCGCGGCGATTTCAGGTTCCGATGTTTTGGTTAGGGCACGTAGAGCCATTTTTCCTTATTACTTCTGGTCGGGTCCTCAAAAATCTTCTTGCTTATTTGGCTGCGTGACTAACTTCGGGGTCACCACTTATTACGACCAGGAAAAGGGTTTTAAAGCAAGACACGATTACATCTTGAGTGACAATTTATTAACAAATAGAAATAGTTTATATAGTAAGATATACGTGCATAATTAAGTTAACAATATTTAATCTTATCTTGGTATTGATTTTATCGAGCACGTTTGATTAATAGGAAATAATATATTGATTCTCTGTGGGTCACGTAGGAGGACGCCACACTACTCAAACATTAGCTTCGCGATCCGTCCAATGGGGAGTTTTCTGACAGCTCATAAAAATTAGTTCAAAAAACCTCTATAGATGGCACTTTTAAAAAGCCGAAGGCGTTAAGTCTGTATACTATAATGTATGTAAGTGGTATCTACCATCTATGGTTATTTATACGTTCAATTTCTGATACAGACGTGAATAAATTTATTTTACTTTTAAAAACGCAGTGTGGAATAAATTCTTCGCCTTCGCCTTTTGTAAAGCGCCATCTATCGAAGCCTTTTGTACCAATTTTGTACAGTTTTGTTTTTTTAATGAGCCTTCAGAAAACCTACCATTCCTTGTACGTTTTAGAAGTGAACCAAACTAAATAAAAACAAAAGCGGTACGTATAACACGGTTCATTGAGGAAGTGTATCCTAAATGGCGGCCAGTACTTACGTTGACAGATAGTACAGTTAGCAAAAAAAAAAATATTTAACAATTTATGTACACACAGTTGAGATACAATTAAGAGACAATGAATAAAAATAAGTACAAAGGTACAGCTTATCTCTTACGAAATTTTTTACAGCAAACCCATGATTGGAGATTTTGATTTGAAAAGCAATAATAGTGTATAATAAATATTCATACCATATTCTTGGGTTTATTTTCAAAAACTATAATTATTTCAAAATTTACACATCGGTTAAGAGAAGTCCGTTTTATGTTGTTATGTAACTTTTATATAAATCTATTATGGTGTTTCGTAGCAATATCCGTTTAGAATGGTAAATTAGTGTTATGTTTGTGACTTTTTTTATCGAGCCAATTTTCATAAATTGTGTTTCTATCTTTACACAGCGGTTGTTTATATAGTTAATTTTTGTGAATATTTTTTTCAGACACAACATGTATACATTACTGGTTATATTAGCGTTCTAAAAAGCGTAAAAACGCTGCATTAGAAAAATTAAAAAGCGCTTTATCTCTTCTACAAAAAAAATAAAAAACGTGATAAAAAAAACACGCCAACTATGTAGCGAAGTAATTTTAACTTGTGTTATGATCACCAAACAACATAACTAGGGATGGTTCCAATAGTACCGAGCTGCTTTACTTAATGTCCAAACAAAAGCCGTTCTTAAAAAGTGGTTTTCCAAATCAAACCTAAGATAAGTCGTACTAGAGGAAATCACTCGACGCCTCCACACTTAAATTGTATTTCACAAAATTAAGTGCACGACATGTTGAGTTGATCAATAAAATCTCCATCTTCACTCTTAAACTAATTTATCTTGCTTCTACAGCCTATACGAATTCTTACGGTACAGTGACAGTGTTACTTCACTTAATCCCCGCTTACGAGGCCAAGTACCTGCTTTTATCTGTGGAATTATTAAGGTCACACAAAGATACTAGATTTACGCAAGGGCTGTTGGAGGGGTCGATTTTCTTCGAAACACTCACGTTTCATGAACAATCACCCTTGTCCTTATTGCAATAGAGATTGAGGTCTGACGCGGGTTTTTCATCCAAAATAATTAAAGTTATTATCCTCATTCGGCAGTGGCAGAGATGGCTTTTATTTATTTCTTAATTATGAAACTCGTGACCGCAATAAGGAAAAACAGATCAAGTTATGAATAAGGAGTATCGTTTGTGAATTCTGAAATGACGTAGTTTCCTCCAAGTGGGTTATGAAGTCGAACCATTTTTTCAGCGTCATTAATTTTCTTCATTATCTAATATTAAAGTGCGTCAGAATTTTTTTTGCACCTTACCTCCGTCACGTACTTCATTTGACAACGTGGAGTTTTTTTCTTTTTTTAATAGCAATGCCGAAGATATCTGGTTTTTATTAGATTCTAATAAGGGGCATGGCATAGATTATTACTGTTTTTTTAACTTTTGAAGTTGATTGGGTTATACAAGAAGATTCAAAGGGACAAATTATCGTCGTTGAGTCCAAAAAAATAAACTCGAAAGAAAGAAAATCTAGTTTTTAACTTACAATTGAATACCGTTTTAATATTTTCTTTAAACGCATAAACTGACCTTCAGAGGCACTTACTGAAGTGGATTTTTCCTATCATAGTAATTTAATAGAAAAAAGCAATTATATATTTCAGCAATAAAAAATAGCATATAAGCTAAAAAAACCTGGTTAGGTTTTGATTTCAGTGCATTAAGACAGTTGATTGAGATAAAAATAAATGACATATGTATGAGACGTACTCTTAGAAAGATTTTACACACCTACCTTCACAATTTACCTTTACAACACAGCGCACCAGGCCTCTATGGGGTGAAAAAGTAAGCTAAAAGCGCTGAAGAATCATGGAAATACATTTTAAGCCTTCCTAAAAATATTTTTACATTTGTCACCACTTCTTCAACACGCGCTCATCAGTTTAAAAAAATCTAATTGTACTAATCAATTTTTTAACAAATTGACTGCTAAGTACCTTTATATCCCATTATTATCGTTGTTTTCAAGTCTAGTCAAAAGTGCTGTCGCTATTAAATATAGATGGAAGTGTTCAGCACGGTGTTTTCTCTAAATTTCGTTAGTATCACTAAGATATAGATGGCGCTGTTTACAATTTATAAAATTAGAAAAATGCCATAGACAATGTCCCTTTCATCCTACTTTTCATTCTTCGATTCATTCAATCAATCACCTAACCGACTCATTAAATCTGTGTTCGTTACTGCGCACCCGTTTTCGATTCCAATTTCGGAAACAACGCTGCAAATCGACCTTTGCATGTTTATTGAAATTTCGATCGTGATAACGATTTTCTGATATATACATATTAGAGGAATCTTAAATATTCTTAAAGAAAATACAGGGAAAGTTCCCGACTAGTTCTGGTAAAAGTTTCCGTCACTAAGTTTTAGATGGCGCTAGTTCTCCGTTTTTGCTGATATCTCTATCTCAACCTATAAAAGTTACTTTATGGTGTTCAGAGCATAAAACATCTTGCTGATGATGGTAAATTTGAAAAAAAGGTGTTGCTCAGCAGGTGATAACAACACCTATCTTGTCAGGCAACAATGCGTCACCATTTCGATGGTAAACGGAAAAATCGCCTCAATGTTACCAATGCATGGGTGACACAAAATATAAGTTTTACTCAAATTTAAACAAAAACAATTATGTAGTTTCAGTTCAAAGTTGACAAATAACTTAAGAGTTCTCTAAGTAACTAACTCGCAGTTCGCTAAGCCAAATCCGTCGTTGAGCTCGGTAAAAGTATCTTGCTTAGTTGGCATGTTTGAATTCCAAAAGACATCTGGACGCAAAATCTCATAAAATGCTTAAATGAATAGTATCTGTATGAAAAAAATTACAAATTTATCAAAACCTGCTATAGTACTTACCTAAATATTTTTTATCATTAATACGAGTTATTATGCCAAACGTTACATTAATATTGGGATTGAAATGTGATTTTTTCAATGATCATAGTTTCATAATGTTTTCTATGAGCATTATGCTAACTAGCAACAAACATAAACGTCCAGAAGACCAAATGATATCATACTTACTTTGAGGCTCCCAAGTATGTCTGGGAAAATATACGAAATGGGCAACCTTAATCCCAGAAGTGGTCACGGCCTAAGGTGTTTCGAAATCACATATCGGTTGGTTGTTAATCAGTCAGCATTTCACTTAAACGTATACCCAATTTGGCTCCAGCGAGGAACTTATTATAGAAGTTGCAGAAAAGTAGAGACTAGAACCAAAACCTTTTTTTTTGTTTAGTCGATCTCGAGAAAGCATTGCATTTTTTCTTCGAAAAAGTTGGGAATCATCTCGAAGGTACGGCGGCACCCCGGCCCTGCACAGCTTCTTAATTTATACACAGCTCAAGTGCGATCACGCATGGAGTACGTACTGCAGTCATCTTTGGCCCAATATCAACTAAAACCAATTCAGTGGGAGAGCACTCGTCCGGCAAACAAGAGGTCCCAGGTTCGAGTCCTGGTCGGGCGATTTTTATTTAACACATTTTTTCATTTATTTAAGAGTAATTAAGCATTTTAAATGCAAAAACTTTAAAATATTAAGTCTGTATAGTTTAATTATTCACTGCACAGTTATAGCATGTGAATGTTTGCGCCATTTAAATTGTCTATTTATTTAACCTGTGTTTATGATAATGACTCGGAAATGAGTACATAATTAGTTTTTAATTACTTTGAGCGTCTACTGTATTTGTTCTATCATTTGAATTGTAGATATATCCGCCTGTTCAATTAACTAATAGATTTGTTTATTATTAGAATTTGTTTTGAATAAATTTTGGACTCCCATATACAGGGTCCGCCTATAATAGTCAATTATATTTTAATAGTAGATTGAGAATGATGAGTAAAATTTTTTTTAAATATATTTTTCATAAATAAAAAATTCTTCTCAGAGAGTAAAACTTAATTTCAATCTTCATTTTATCACTACATACAATAAGATGGAAACGTTTTTGTTACTTGCTGTGTAGTCATAAGCTACAGATTAAACTTAAATTTTGAATACTTGGAAGAATTTTGAAATTTTAATGTTAGAAAAATGTAAAAAATATTTTTTTTTCGTAGTTCTGACCCTCTCGTCATTCTTAATCTGCTATTAAAATATTATTGACTATTATATGGCGACCCTATAATATTAATAATTACAATATTTTATAAATTATTGACCTTTTTGGATAGGTACCATGACAAAATATCGTATTTTTTAGACCTGCTATGGGAAATTTTCGTTTCGAAAAGTTTTTTCAATTTATTATAGGCCAATAATTATACGCCAATAATTAGAGGATACAGTCATTTTAAAAGCCATTAATAAGCTATGAAAAAAATTATCTCGCTATACATCTCTGTATCTCTGACTAAAAATAAATCGTTACCTAGGACCCGCTTTCCTTGACTACGGCCGTAGATATTACAGTATAGATATAGAGTAGCCGTTTTCTGATGGGGCGGGCGGCGGCGTTTCCACTATACAAGGTGTTCCTTTTGATTTCCCATAACTCTACGGTATTAATGGGACCATGTAATAAATAGAATCAAATACAGTAGAATCCGTTTCTTATGACTCCGCTTATATTGACCAACCGCTCATTATGACGTGTTTACACAGTGATGTTTGGTTACCATATAAATTATATAACTAAGTCGGATATAATGACTGCGCCTATAGGGACATATCGCTTATTGTGACCCTTTTTAATCAAATTTTGTCTGCTTATAGTGACCGACCGTATGATTTCTAAAACCTTTGGCAGTGTTCGGGAGAGTAACGTTACCCAAAGACTTACGGCGCGTGAAAGGCTTTTTTGATTTGAGTCTCAGAGCGTAGATTTACTTATTGAGTCTAGTTATTAATATCTACTTTAATTTATCTCTTTTTTATTACTCTCTATTAAAATAAATCACATACTAACTTAAAGAGTTTTTTTTATTCTTGCAGTACCTATGCTTTGTATGACGTCCGTTTAGTATGACTTTTTCTTATTTCCCTTCGATGTCATTATAAACGGATTCCACTGTAACATGTGAATAATTTTTAACTTATTTTTTTTTTGTTTTTATTTTTCATACAAAATAATTCAATTAAGTCAAAACATCTAAATATGTAAAACACCTTTATGCGAAGTATGGCAACGTGGCATTTTCTATCCCTTTTTTATCGCTTTGCATAAGTACAGTTCGCAACGCTTTGCGCTGTACACTGTATGGAACGTTCCTCAACGGTTTTAAATGTTTTTGTTGTTTATTATATGGCTTCAGTGACACGCGTCTATTGAATGAATGTTAAAAGAGATTTTACAAGGGTGATAATTTATAAACTCACTATATTAAGATTGATGATATCTTGAAAAGTACGTAATGCACTTTTGAACCAAATATTCTTTGGCAAAAAGTATTATTTTTTTGTAAGGAACAAAACCTCAAAGTTATGGGATATCAAAAAAAAACACCCTGTATAAACATGGAATACCTGTTTCCCGCATTAGTATATTAAAAGCACAGCAACCTTTTCAATTTTATCTACATCCTCATTTTTGGTGAATATAATATCGTACTATTAAAAATAACAAAATAATAATATTACATATTGGAATTTGGAGCTCTTCGCCTTATGTAGGCACTGAAAGATTTCTTTGATAAATACTCTATAAGGAAAAATCCTGGAAAATTTTGCAATTCTTGATGAATGATATTTTTGTTTTTGTTTCCTTGGAATTATGTTTTAAAAATTGACACAATTTTCTCGTTTATCATCCACGAAAAATATTTGATAATTTTCAAAGCAGCCTCTTCAGTTCAGTGGCGCCCAGCCGGGGTCGAATCGTTTATCTATTTCTTTTGGGGTCTGATGCCGTTAGTTATCATGTAAGGCTTCTATTATTGTTTAAAGAATAGCTAATCATGGGAGTATTAAAAAAAAAAGTTATATATTAAAGTTATATATATGTTGTTAAGATTGGAAGAAAAATAGGAGAATAAGAGATGTTTTTCGCATGTTTTACGTATTACGAGCTGAAGTAGTCTTGAGAATGCAAGCACAAATCTCAAAAAAGTCTCATTTTTTAGTTAACGTTTTCTTAAAGCAATTGAAACACCATGCCGAGTTGGGCGGGCCGATGTTAATGATCGGTACTTTAAATTCATTTATTTAAGTATCTGTTTGTGCAGGTGCTATGCTCGTATATTATTTATTTTTTTATCAATATGATTGGGGCTTTCGAAAAAGCTTGTTGTTAATGTCAACAGACATTAGCAGTAATAGGGAAGGCGCTTTTTAATTTGTGCTCCACCACCGTTGGCAGCTAGCACGACACAGACAAGTTAACTGCCTGCTTGTTGTGACTGCCGTTGTTTGGATACGGAAGGTCAAGGGCGCGTTTTGGGGCGCGCGGGCGGGGGAGGGTCGGAGGCGGGGCTCGGCTATAAATAGCCGCAGCCAGCGTTTGTCAACACACGCCCACGCAGCGCAGGCCGGGCCCTGGGACCCGTGCCCCGGCGCGCGGAGGTTCGCAGAACTCAGCCTAACCGGGACATGCTTGTGTTGTGTTCGTTTCAATTTATGTTTTGAAGGAACTTTGTACTACCAAACTTGTTTGCTACATAACGTAGAGCGAGAACTTGTCACTGCTTTGAAACGATTGTAAAATTTTACAATTTCTCATAAGCGGCTTGTTTAAAACGGCTCAAGGACATCAAATAAAGATTTTTCATTTTTCAACACCCGAGTATGTTAGTCACACAATATCGATTACGATGGATATTTAACTGAGCCAACTTATTAACCTACAATATATTATATACTAATCTCGAGAGGCTCGGGTAGCAATAATCTTCGATTTCTGAAGTATGCAAGACCTTATTTCGCCCAAATGTAATATAAAAACTCCTTTTTGTTTGATGGCAGACCACGGCGGCGTCTTTTGACGAATAGGTACGCGTGCGTGGTGCGCTACGACCCGCCCTGACTCGAATGAGACTAATACAGATAAACAATTAAAAAACCTAATTTTCAGGAACCCGTCGCGTCGTAAATGTTTTAGGTATATGAAAATCAATTATATCAATGAAAGTAAATTAAATTAAACATTGATTAAACAAAAATATTTTGGGCGTTTCCTAATTTATCTTTTTATATGTAAGTGTAACAAATGACTGTGCAGAAAATTGTATCAAAATAAAGAAATGATCGCACTTACACACATACAGCTTACATCACTATATAACATACGGTATAACACATATATAAATAATTTACTGCCATTTTTATGATTTAATTGACTGATATGAAAAACAAGATAAGCTATTTTTAAGCCGATAGTTATTAATTTAGATTGGATAATGTTTTTTGCAGTAGGTACACAGATATTTATGAATATGGTGGCTAATGTAAGAAGGTAGAGACTGAAAAAACCTGGCGAATTAAAAAAAAATCAACTGAGTAACTGTCAGTGTCGAAATAAACAAACTTGATACTTGATTAGTTTTTTTATAAAATTATCGTAAAAAATAACGAAATTGGTACTGTCCTTTTTTTATGAGAACTCTATTATTAAAATTAAAATGATAGGCAACTAGTATTAATCGGGTTTAAAAATAAAACAACAAAATACAATAATTATTGTTCTTCATTGTAATCAAAATCTGAATCCAGCAATTCTGTATGGACTGAATCGTCAGAGTCACTGGCATTGCTGTTTCCTACATTGAGTATGAAACTATCTTAATTTACATTTACTTATTCATTTTCGAATACAAAAATTCCAAAATCTCAATTACCAAAACCACCAACAACCGTTCGATTCACAACAGTGACACCAGAAAAAACGACCATAGTAAAAAGTTTGCAAATGTCCCCAGTGTCTACTTTTGTTAGCCAGGCTCTAACATTATTTTTCAAGAGTTTGGTTAGTTTTTAATTAAGATTAAAGTAAGTAGTTTTTATAATTCTGAGGCTGTTGTTGGTACCGCTTTCCAATTTTTACTGCAAAATTACTACGTAAAATCTGTAAATCTATCACAAGTAGGTAATTACTTGTGATAGATTTTACAGATTTAGGTAGCGGCACCTGTCCATCTCGTAGACGAATGATATCCATTAGGGCTGTTGCATGCCGCTCGGTGAAACTATGCCCCCTTGTCAGCTCCACGCCTACCATACTAGTTGCTACCCGCGGCTTCTTCGCTGGTCCTTTCTTCTTCACCTCGTGGATTTTCCGACCGGGGCAATCCTTTACGGGGTTCAAAAATACTCCGTGTCAGCCCAAATTACTTAAGGACTACCAACTTAAGAAAGCTAAGGTGCTGCCTGTAGGCTATTACTCGGTAATCTCTTTATATTAAATACGTCCATGTCTTTTCTTGTTATGTATACAACTTTGTAGGTAGGAACTTTCGTGATCGGTAGCTGTGGAATATATTTAGTTTTTTTTTTCAAATCATTACTTGACCAATATTACGTTTCTTCACACTTGATTTTTTGTTTAGTCTTATCAGTTTCCTGGTGTTTGTCATATTACTCTATAATTCTCTTTCTTCATGCTTACGTGCGACCAAAATGGTTGATTGGACAATTTTCCGTCACTCATAAGTACTACCTGTAACGAAGCTATATAGAAACTAATTTGCGAAATTCAGTACTAAAATATAGCCTCCGTGTACAGTGATAAGTATTATAAACTAGCTGTTGCACGCGGTTTTATCCGCGCAATTTTGATTCTCGCGGGAATTTCGGGATAAACATAGTGACACCAGAAAAACGACTTTAACATTCATGATAGTACTGCGATATAAAAAGTTTGCAACCCGCAGTGTCTACTTTCATTAGCCAGACTCGTGATAATTCGTTTGAAACTGTCAAACTTGCAAGCGTGTAATGCTCTTAGAACATTTATAGATAGGTATTGTGCGTACACAGTTTACCTCCAGTGTTAGGTTGGCTGCCATGAGTCTTGGGTTGCTGTATTAAACTTTTATCACAAAATACCGTTTGTATTACTAATAATGAATACAATATTATTTTATATTCGTTGTCGCTTTGATATTAATTGGGCGTTTGCTATAAACTCCATTTCAATAACAGCATTAATAATGATCCATCATGCACCAACAGAGTCGTTTTTAAGACACCTTCATTTTCTATTTGCCAGCATTTATTGTCTACCTATAGGATGTGTGAAATGTCTTGTCCAGGAACAAAACAGGTCTGCTTTCAACGCGATTATAACTCAACTTTGTAAGGTGTCTGTATCTCCAGGATACAATTTCATGCCTTTCCATTAGTAACTTTCTTTTTTATCCACATTTTTTAAACCGAAATCCTACTGGTTAAATAATTTTCCACAATGTAGTACGACCTTCATGAAAATTTTAATCGACTCTTAAAATAATATGCTAAGAGTTTCCCTAATGTCGGTATATCCTTTCTCACGTGTCAAGTATTTTATTTCGCTCTGCATACGGATCAAAACCGTCTTATACGATTTTCGTATCTTGCTTGCGTCCTTTTCTTGGTGTGTATTTTTTTGTGATGTGGAAGTTGCGACTACGCTTTCTTTACTAAAAGCTTTTTCAGATATGCCTTAACAAGAAATAAAGCCAAATATTTTCTATTCAATTCCTTAATGATGTGGAATTCGCCTGAAATCCGGTAAAATGTTTATGCGGGTAATTGTCTCTATGCCGAATATTTATTAATGCAATTATAGGCCCTTTGATATCCCTTTGTTGTCTTTTTCTTTTTCTCAAAATGTTTGTTATACGATGTTTCTTTTACTACTTTGAATCCTTTTCGGCATGAAAATAAATGAACACAAATATAATAGAAAAACGCGGGCAATTCACATATACTGTATGACGACCGGCTGGTGCAATGGTAACATACATTGCTTTCTATGCCAGAGGTCCTGGGTTCGAATCCCGGCGGCGGTGGATATCGGTGTGATGAACACAGATATTAGCCGTCAATTCATGGATGTTTATATGTTTATTTAAGTTTATTCTAATAAAAAATATGTATTTATTCAATATGTATGTGTATATATTTCTTAAGTATATCAGTTATCTAGTATCCGTAACACAAGTTCTTTAAGAAACTTAATTTGGGCTAGATAATGTTGTGTGAGTGTCAGAAATATTTATTATTTATTATTATTATTCGGTATGTCAAAATTAACTCGCCTTTCGGCGGAAAAGACCCGACAATAAGACCAGTCTTATTATTATTACTGTTAGGCCGGCGCCAGACTTAGCTTCAAATGTTTGAATGCTATTTGTGGCGCTGGACTTTGGATATGTATTCAACGTTTGCACAAAGATTTGCACTTTGCCATCCGGAGTCGGTCTTTTTCGAAACATCAAAGCATTCAAAGTTGAATGTGTTCAAATGTTTGCGTGGCTTGCCACACTTGTTCAGTGTCCAGTTGCTCGAGCGTTGTTGAGCGCGACGGTTGTGTGCATATTACACTGCATGCGGCCATATAATGGACTGGGGCAGCGAGTGGGTTCTGGAATTTGTAGAGTTGTTACAGGGACAACTATCTACATGGAACCCGAAAAATAACAAATAAAAAAAATATAATTACATGCACACAAATAATACAGGCTAACTGAGTCTACAAAATCGTTGTCCATCTTGTTTGTTGTCTACTAGCATACTGTGGAGAAAAGTGTTTGCGAAGCAAGTCTGGCAGGTCACGTCAATATGTGTTCAAATCCTTTGCAAAGTCGTCAAAAGATTTGTGCAAATCTTTGAAGCTAAGTCTGGCGCCCGGGTTATGAAAACTGTCGGGAAAACTTGGCAGTAGGGCCAACATAGAGAAAACATACTTCAGAGGTAACCACAGGTATATTCCGACAAAGGATCTTTTGGTGCGTGGTGAAAATTGGAACTAACCACCGTCTTGGCTTCTTGACTTCATGACTTTTACCGCTCATATTTGTTAATTTACTTTTAAATTCAATATTAAGATTTGAAATACCCCAAAATTTACAAAATGTGTACTTAGTTATTGTAGTAACAATATTGAAGAAGTTGTTTTCAGAAAGAAAAATAATATGACGTCTCAATAAATCCCTTTTTAAGAGTAAAGAAGCAAGTTGCCTCTGCAATGCTTGCATATGCCATACTTTAAAAAATACACTTTAAAACAATTTTTTAAATCTCAATAAAAATTACGATTTTAGGAGAATTGTTTCTTTAGAAAGACTATGAAAAGTGAAGAAGGATAAGCAGATTTTTTACAAATCTTTCAAAATACGAGCATTTCCAGATACGAGTAGGTACCTAATAAAGAAAGTAGTGGTGTCGAGGATGACGAGGAAAACAATTCATCATAAAAACATGATATTATTTTCATGTTAATCTATTTTGAATACTTATATATTCTAGCTTAATCATCTACCTATTTATATCTTCAACCCTGTGTTTTTGTACCAGTAACGTTTTTCTCAAAGTTTACGCGATTTGCCTTTTTGTAGTAGGTACTTAAAATGAAACAATGTCTGTTATCAAACATGAAAAAACTAAAAGTTTATGCATGGATATTTTTCCCAGAGAAGATTGAAATTATACTGAATGGTAACCCTTATTTCACCCTCACGCCCCTTTGACGTCATCATCCAAGCGCCAAAAAAGTCTTGTCGGACTATTGTCCGTTCATCGTAAGATGTCCCCTGCCGTTATGTTGGCACTATTGCTTGTCAAGCTGTTTTCGTTATCTGGGATAGTGAATTAATCCTTTTTATTGATTACTTGCCAAAAGGGCAAACGATAACTGGATCCTATTATGCAAACTTAATCCCGAAATTACGTGAAGCGATTAAAGAAAAACGTCGTGGGAAATTGTCATTGGGCGTGTTGTTTCTCCAGGATAACGCTCCACCTCATCGTTCGGAAGTTGCGCTCACCGCAATCCGCAGTGCTGGCTTCGAAGTCCTTGATCATGCACCATATTCTTCTGACTTAGCCCCGAGTGGTTTTCACTTATTTCCAAAATTAAAGGAGCATATTCGTGGAACTAAATTTGACCATGATGACGCGGTTATGACTGCCGCAGAGGAGTTTTTTAATAGTCGAGAAAATGATTTTTTTGCGGAAGGAATAAGAAAGTTGAAGATGCGGTATTCTAAGTATATTAGATTAGAAGGAGATTACGTAGAAAAATAAAATATTCTTGTTTCAATTTTTTTTTTTTTGTATTCATTCTAAGAATTTTTTGATTCGCCCTCGTATAATATAAATTGTGTCGTCATTCAAAACCTTCCTAGTCTTATAGTTGTTTATTATTTACAAATCAGAAAATTAAACATATATTTATTCGTGGAAGGTATAAACAAAGTTAGATTACGGGGTTAAAATGGACACATATTATTGGTAACACTGCTGCTACAATGCTGCCAACATCAGCAGGCAGGGGACATCTTATAGTGAACGGTCTGTATAACTGAGTAACTGTCAGTGTCGAATGAAATGATACCAAGTTCGTGACCAAGGAAATCTATGTTTCAAGCGAATTTCGACCTACTAGCATTTAGACTGTTTGGCAAAATGAGCTTATGGTGGGTCATGATTCAGTTGTTAAATTGTACATAAGCTCTATTTCAATCTTCCAATCCTTTTATTTTTATTTTCATGGAACCCGCCGTACCTTCTACTCTAACCCGAACCACTTTTGTTGGAGTCATAGTCACGTAAAAGTTTGAATTTTAAATAGCCCCTTTTTTAATTTCAAACACGACAGAATCTATAACTTTAATAATACATACGTACATACATAACGTCACGCCTGTATCCCTTATGGGGTAGGCAGAACACCAGAGGTCTGACAAGACCATCTGATGTCATATTTGACAAATTTGGAGGTATTATAAAGATAGAGAGAGACTATTGTAGTGACAGGGATCAGCCTATCGCCCACAAAAACGCCTTTAAAACCTCTGTCCCTTAACTGACTTTTGCAGTATGCCCGGGAAGAAAAGCAGCTGGCACATTCTACGTTTTTCTTTCGCTCCCAGTCCAGTCCAGTACCAACTTTAATAATAGCTGGTAATATAGCTACCTAATCCAATGGAAAGTTATTTCTTTAAATAGAATTATATCCATACTAGCTGTTTCGCGCGGTTTTACCCGCACAATTTAGAATCTCGTGGGAATACCTAGTATGTGCTATTCCAGACTGTATACTATCACTATACCAAATTTCATCCAATTCCGTTGAGCTGTTTAGCCGTGATTGAGGAACAAACATCCATACATTCATCCATCCATCCAAATTATTATATTACAAAGATTCCAAATTAACTTGAAACTGAATTAAGCCTGCAAGTGGAACTAAAAATGGATGTTATAAGTAATTAGTGGAAGTAGGGCGGAGGGAGGGAGGCTGCGGGGTGGCAGATACACGTGCTGTCGCCTCTATAATAGCAGCGCCCCCGAGCTCCCGATCCGCCTTCATGTATTGTCCAATGGCTTCTAAACTTGCAACTTCCACTGCAATATTCTGCGATGTTTATTATTAACATGTTAACCAGGATACCCTCCGGATCTAGTTCAGCCGTGGACCATAAGCGTCCCAATAGGCGCATTAAACTTGTTACTTGCGAAACAGCATTGAGTGTTCCGTAAATAGACCGAGTCGCAAATACAGAGCGACTCCCACTGCACTATGCGAATGCTATTTATACAAAGCCGATGCCGGATTGTGCATTGCAACTGTAAACCGGTTACGTGTATGCGCCTTAAATCTAAAAATAGCGAACACCCCCTACGCTTACATAATTATTATCGGTTGGAGGCTGTGCTTCCTGCCCCCTCTAGTGCGCCCGACGCCGCCCCACCACAGCTGCCGCCTCGCGAACGGCTCAGTCGGTGCTCGGCTCTCATGGGGCGCGCACGTCGTTGTGACGCAGCCATTTGTGATCTGGGATGTTCTGCTACCGATAACTTAATTAAGAAATTTAATCAAGTTAATTTGTATAACCCACAGTGAAATTAACTTCGTAAGATACTTGGAATTTGTTTTCGAGATTAAATAAGGGCTTGTGGTCATAAAAGATAATTATGTGCATAAAAGTAACAATAATAAAAGGACTTAGTAAGATCGATCTAAGAGCGATTTAATACGATTAGGTCGGTTTGGTAGTAGTTTACGTGGGTGACTCGACTCGCTTGATACATAGCTAGTAAACAAGAAGAGGGAGTTGGCATGGCGGTCAACCCCGCGGCGGTCGCTGCTAAAGGTAAACAGTTGATAACGCATGTTTGTTATTCTCAGGTGCAGTGCAGGCGGCCGTTGCTACTCACCACTATTATTTTGATTGATTGTTTGAATTTGAAGATGTAATTTTCTGTTGTATGTTAAGATATTGTTTTCGTATTTAAAAAATATTATTGGATGTGAACAACGATATAATTTATGAAATTTACTTCACCCTCATTACATTGGTGAATGTTTAAAGAGTGTTTCATTGATTTTCTTGGCATTAAAAATATCATCACATTTTTTACATAGTTTACAAACAAAATTAAATTTTTTTCAATTTTATAAAGCTCAGTCATAAAATATAAGAAAATAGTAAGTACTTAAGGAATTCGTCCCGACCGGGATTGGAATCCTAGTCTCCCGCAGAGCACCCGTCTGGCAAGCTGGAGACCCGGGTTCGAATCCCGGTCGGAGCTAATTTATTTGGAATCTATATTTTCCTTGTTAATTAAACTATTTATATTCGTTTTTCTCAAACATGCTTCGAAATTTGAGCATTATTTTGACAACCCTCTTCGAGATAAATCGAACTTGAAAATGCATATCTGTCGTGTTTCGCGGCCAAATAAATTACGTACTATGTAAAATTATTTTAGGGTCATAATTACGAAAACATATTACAATATTTTTCATAAATTAAGATTTCAAAATTCTTATAAGTGATCAAAATTTAAGATTGATCTGTAGTTTAAGACTACACAGCAATTAATAAAAACGTTTCCATCTAAATGTATGTAGTCAAAAAATGTAGATTAATCTTAAATTTTAATCACAGAGAAGAATTTTGAAATTTTAATTTATGAAAAATATTAAACATTTTTTTTCGAATATCAGACCCACTCATAATTCCTAATTTGCTATTAAAATATAGGTGATTGACTATTATTAGCGGACCTTGTATTTGTTGTGTAATCTAAAAATGGAACGATCTTCTACTCCGCAACATGGCGACCAAAGAGGTAACTTATCAAAGGTTTAATTGAAAATTTCGAAGAATAAAATAGAAAAAAAAATACTTTTGCGCGTAAAAAACTATTGTTATTAGTTGTTCGTCAGCTTCGTCATTGGTTTTAAATACTTGAATTGTACTACTTAGTTTAATTCCCGCGCATTATTTGAGAAAAGTACTATAGAAGCCTTGGCCGCAACTAGGCATTGATGGACCTACGTATGTGTCGCTCGGCTTCGCCTCTGCCCACATTCACACGTTCGTCCATCAATGCCTCTCTTGCCGGCCGCTGCAGTAATATACATCAAAAGCACCGACAGCCTCCGTGGCGCACAGGTCTAGACGCTATTACGCCAATCGGGAAGCTGCGGGTTCCATTCCCGCACGGAACAAAAAAATAATGTTCTTGGTCTGGGTGTTTATCTGTTCGCTACATGATGGAGATAACTTTAAGAGCTAATATGAAGCGCTGAGCGGTGCGCCGTGCACGACACCGTGGAACAACGCGGCACGGCCTGCCGTAGAGATGGAACCACGACATCCACGCCCTTAGGCAAGACAATGCCACCGTTTTGTTTCGTATCATCACCTCTCTCAATATCCACTCATAATTTGATAGAGAGGAGACATAACAGTCCATCCCAAAACTTAAAGGTGTACCTATCCGAAAATCTATTTAACTTATTACTCAGAATCCCGCTAGTAGATAATTAATATTTATTTATCTATTTGATATCCCGTAAAATTAGTTACCTACCTACCACCTAGAGGCATTAATTTATAATCTAGTTTTTGCAGTCTCCAACTTAACGGCTATGCCTTGCGTGGCGAAATGTAGCTAAATATTGCCACATACGTAATGTTATTTACTTATTAAGCGTTTTATTTATTTAACACATTGAGTAAAGCCATGCGCGATATTTTCCATTTTAAACGTTATCTAGCTAATTTAAACAGATTGATTTCAAATAAAAAGAAATATCAGTACCTACTAATATTTTCTGTAATAAAAATTGACCTAGGACCGGAGCGGAATCCAACGCATAGTTGTTTTGAGTTTCATCATAATCGGTCCATAAATCATATTGAACGATTTTGATGATATCAAGATCAATATGGACAGACAGCAAATTGAAAAAATATTATATGTATAGGAATATGCTTTTTTGAATTTTGCCTGATATTTTTAGTCGTAGAAAAATATTAGGATTACCCGAAAATTTAAATTAATAATAAAAGAATGCAGAGCATAAAAAAAACCGACTTCACGGCAAAACTTTGGTTGAATTATAATGTCGTTAATGTAAACATCGTCCGAAATCATCCATAATTTTTCAAAAATTTGAAATTATGCATGATTTGACTCAATCGATTTCGATGAAATTTAAATGGGACCAACTCTGAAGTATCTTCTATCATATGAAGCAAGAATCTATTCATAATTGTCCGAAATATCGTGTAACAAAGACACAAAAAAAAACGTACACACGAATTGAGAACCTCCTCCTTTTTTTGGAAGTCGGTTGAAAACCCAACCTAATATCTGTTATCGTGAAAATAAGATTATCTTAAATGTGAAAGCCTATCTAATTATATTGCTCCGAACATACAATATTTAAAAGTTAAACAAATTCTAAGCAAGTAGGCGCTATACAAGTTTCTTTACAAAACCACTACAGATATTGTTTTTGTAGTTTAAACTATTATTCGCCGCAAGATGGCGTTAGCTAACACTAACATCAATCGTGCAAGACCTTTTCTGAATCTATACTAATATTATAAAGAGGAAACCTTTGTATTTTTGTATGTTTGTATTGAATAGGCTCAAAAACTACTGGACCGATTTCAAAATTTCTTTACCATTACTTAGAGGGATTCTTCTACTTTTTAGGCTACTTTTTATCCCGAAAATCCCGCGGGAATCGAAATTGCGCGGGTAAAACCGCGCGCAACAGCTAGTCTGAATCAATATATATAAAACTGTTCCGTTACTGACTGAGTGACTGAGGTACTGAGTGACTGACAGACAACGCACAGCCGTAACTACTGGGCGTAGAGAGCTGAAATTTGGAACATACATTCTTTAGGGGATGTAGGGGTGCACTAAGGAAGGAATTCCCGAAATTCCCACGGGAACGGGAAATATAGGACTTTTTAGTTTGTATGAAAAATCTTATTCCTTGAGTGGACGGATGTGATACTTGATATAAAAGTTCCTCAATAAGTGTCTGTTTGTATTATGGAAGGAATTCCCGAAATTCCCACGGGAAGGGGTTGGACTTTTTAGTTTGTATGAAAAATCTTATTCCTTGAGTGTATGAAGGCGAGTTAAGCGCATACGAAGTTGCGGGATAAAGCTAGTATATGATAAAGTCCAAAGATAAGTTCTATTTCTTGTATGTAAAACATTCGTAATTAAAGCTAAAAAATTGCTTTTCTAATTTTCAGATGCATGTATTATATTTAATTTATTTCATTTTATGTTTTACGTGTATTTTTAATGGGATTTATGTCTTAGAATACCTTTATTTCTATTATTATATTTTTTTCCTAAAACTTTTTTGCTGAATATAATGTCTTAGGCCCTTATTTACTTTGACACTTAAAAGTGTTTTTATTTTATTACTTGTTTTAATCTTTAATCTATTAGAATTAAAATAGATTCTAGAGAATCAAAATAAAAACGGCCTAGTTACCATAGCATTAAGAAAACAACCTTATTACAAACCATTATGAAACAACATTCAGTTTAAATAAAATACCGTTATCGCAATTGATAAGGAAAAGCGAACGTAATTTGCCCTCTACATTTTCCCTATCCTAAATAAGTAACCTACAAAAGGGCAGATGTAAATTGTAAATTTAGATCCGATCTTGACGTAGCCACGCAGGTTCGGAACGGCGTGACATTTCACGCAGAGTTCCGCAAGTTCTGTGGAGTCATGGCCCAGCGGAAGGTTTGGAAAGGTCACAGAAAACAGCCCTCCACGTTAGCCCTTTATGTGGCGCCGCCCACGCGCTGACGTCACCGGGGACGATTTACCTTAACGGCGATTGGAGGCTCATTAATACTACTTAAGTGTTAGGCAATGTTATGAGAGCGTTTAAGTAAGCAAGCGGAAAGGACTTTTTTTATTATCATTATTTTTTTTTCAACGGACTTCCAAAAAAGGAGGAGGTTCTCAATTCGTCTGTATGTTTTTTTTTGTGTCTTTGTTATACGATATTTCGGACAATTATGAATTGATTTTGAAAATTGTTGTTTCATATGATAGAGGTCCTATTAAAATTTCATCGAAATCGGTTGAGTACTTCGATGAAAATTTCAAACTTTTGAAAAAATATGTATGACTTCGGAGAATGTTTTTGTTGATGACATTCTTAACTCAGCCAAAGTTTTGACGTGAAGTCGGTTTTTTTTTA
Organism: Stenoptilia bipunctidactyla; assembly: GCA_944452665.1. Classification (NCBI taxonomy): domain Eukaryota; kingdom Metazoa; phylum Arthropoda; class Insecta; order Lepidoptera; family Pterophoridae; genus Stenoptilia; species Stenoptilia bipunctidactyla. The sequence continues at coordinate 22,876,438 of OX101729.1, read as the reverse complement.
TGCTCTGCATTCGTTGATATTTATTAGGGCTTTTTGTCTACTATGACATGTCAACTCCATCGTTCCTTAATCTACTTAAATCTTATGCTAATTATAAATATTTCTATATAGTTTATACAGCTCTATGGCAGCTGTGGACGCCGGTAGACTCAGTATAACTTGTACTGCGCCTATCTGCATTACATAAATATTATTTATTTTTACAAATAGCTCTCGCTCATTTTTGTTCTTGCAACATTCCATCAAAACATACGTCATCAGTTATATTACACAATTCACAATAGTGTGTTTCAGCTTTCTTAATTAGCTATGCAAACTGCTTTGATGGAGTGTGCCCCAATCTTATTCGGAGTGCCGACTTCAAGAACTGCCCTATGCAACTGCCTCCCGATGCATCATTTATCAGCAAAGCACGGTACACGGACGGAAAGGACTTAATTAAAGAGAACTTTTGATTAGTAAGTTGCAGCTTTCACCTAAGGTTGAATTAATAAACTTGAAAGTTCAGTTCTTGATATAAATTAGAGTGCTCGCCCAGACTATCTGTCTGTCTGAACGCAATAAACTCAACCCTGATAAGCGATGGCAATACGATTATCAACAATGGATGGATTGTTTTATGAAGAAAGTTAGTCTTGAAATATAAAAATTTAGATTACTACCCGCGCGTAGTTCTGGCAGGTAAGATGTTAGTTTAATATAAGTCAATAGATCCACAACCTTTTAAATATTACAATATATTTTCTGAAGCACCTAAGAAAGACATAATAAATAATAACAAATAACAGTGACAAGAGGAGTTTCTGTCATCAAAAAAATGGAATAACCCAAAAGCAAAAAGGCATGAAAAATTTCATCCAATATCCATGCTGCGGAGATGGCTGGACGAATATCCAAATTGATTGTTGGAAGATATCGATTACTTTGATTTTGATTATTAAACAGCAAGTAAAAGGTTAAAGATACAAAGCAAGAAAAGCAAATTAATATTGGGGCTAGATGCACTTTATGAAATATCTTTAATAATAAAGATCATAAACTGGCATATTAAAACTTTACAACTACAACAATTTTTATAAATGTACTATTTCTGTTAACATCTATAATACAGGGTCCGCCTACAATAGTCAATTATATTTTAATAGCAGATTAAAAATGACAAGTGGGTGTGAATTACGACAAAATTTTTTTTTCGGAATTCCCCCACTCCCCGGAATCCACCCACTCATCCACCCTTAATGTGCTTTTAAAATATTATTGACTATTATGTGGCGACCCTATATATTAAATACCTATCTACCGAAAATAAAAAAAAGGCTTAGATGTTTCTACTGCTTCGTACTTAACGGAAACGTTTTATCGTATTAAATTTTAAGTGCGGAAAAATACAAGCAATAATTTTAAGTATATTATAAATAGGTGGCTGACAAAACTATGTTTTGCTAAGACTTTGTGTTGAGCCTAAAAAACGTACCTATTTTAAATATAGAATGTAAACTAAGTATTCGTTTGTACATACATGCTAAGCTTATATTATTATATTTTGTGCTATTAATTTCATCGTTATTATAAAGTATAAGTAGTTTTTATTGGGTTTTAAGTAAAACTTTAATAGAAACAAATTTTGAAGTCTCGTTATTTTCAAAATCTTGTACTAGTTAGTACAATAACTATGTCATAACCCAAAATATGTCTGGCTTTCCCCATCAAGCACCAAATCTAAAAAAGATATACGACCTGCGATAGGCTGACCTCCTGTCACTGCAATAGTCTCTCTCCACCATTATAATGCCTCAAAATTTGTCAAACGTGACAACAGATGGTTTTATAACCTTTGTAGATCTGCCTATCCCGTAAGGGATACGGGCGTGAAGTTATGTATGTATACGACCTTTTTCCCGCAACTTCGTACGAGCTTAACTACCCTTCCTGGGATTCATAAACTTCTTCCATAATACAACCAGACATCCATTGAAAGATCCTTTTTACCACGTTTCGCATCCAAGAACTCAAAGAATAATATTTATTATACAAATTTCAAAAGTCTTATATTTCCCGTTCCCGTGGGAATTTCGGGAATTCCTTCCTTAGTGCTCCTCTACAGTCCCCAAAGAATGTATGTTCCTTTCAGCTCTCTACGCTCAGTGGTTATGGCTGTACGTTGTCTGTCAGTCCCTCAGTCAGTAACGGAACAGTTGTATATGTATATTAAGATATCCGAACTGAATAATGTTTTTAAGTTTTTTGCATTTAAAATGCTCAATTATTCTTAAATAAATGAAAAATGTGATAAATAAAAATTACTCGACCAGGATTCGAACCTGGGACCTCTCGTTTGCCGGACGAGTGCTCTTCCAACTGAGCTACCGAGGCCTGTAGTACCGTAGCGACGCGACGCCTCGAAATTACTTACCACATTTTTGTTTTTACGTTATATTGCTAACGTAGCTCCATCTAATGGTGTAAGCTTTGCAGCAAGACCACCCGAGATCAATTTCTTTACAGAAATTGTGAATCCCAGTTAAAGTGAAGCATTGCAATGTTTTAATAATGTTTTTAAGTTTTTTGCATTTAAAATGCTCAATTATTCTTAAATAAATGAAAAATGTGATAAATAAAATTATATTATTTTTTATTTTTATTTATCACATTTTTCATTTATTTAAGAATATCCGAACTGTCTTATCAACGACAATAAAAGCATATCATCTGAACTGTCTTATCAACAAATTAAGTTTTAGTAGTTTAAACAAGTATGGAAACCGCACTGTGGCAAGTTGAGGGTACCCCTGATAGGTATATCCGCACTTTCAGTACATTTATATTTAACTTTGTAGATCATAGGTCATCACGATATGTTAATTCATTTACATAACACGCAATATATGTATTTTCGTACGAATAATAAAGAAGCAAAACTAAAAACAGTTACGCCCCATGCCGCTCAGGTCAATACTGAGCTATATTCTACTGTAATGATAAACAGTACTAGCTCTTTTAAAATTAGTATTCATTGTAAAGAAAATTCTGGAATAAATACAATAATTTAGCATTATATTTATTGTTTTTTGATCTTTTGATTTAATTGTTATTGATTGGGCTCGATGGCTCGTGTTAGAATAGAAAATTAATGAATAAGGTGGTTCGTCAGCGATGGTGGTACTGTCGACCCCCAGCGAAATATTTTCTTTAAGCTTTGCTATTTAATACAAGTTGCTAAAAATTGCCTCATATGTCATAACTGCAATCTGACGCTAAACGACAACTAGGCCGTAGTATTTAGTAAAAGACTAGATCTACGTAAAAAAACATTGCGAAGTAAGTCTTTTATGTGTCTTAATTTCATAAATTAATTACCACCTAAACTTTACAAGTAACCTTTTCAAAATTTTGAAACAACGTTGTTGTACCGAAAATGTCGTACCTATATTGTTTTTAAAAATGTCGTATAGATTATTTACAGGGTGACTGGTGGGTCATTTTCGAAATTCCAGGACGTGATAGTTTGAGATCATAAATGAAGAGAAAAATAAATATTAATTATTTACTGAGTAAACTTAACCGAAAGTTAAAGAATTCAATACGCAACTCATGGTTACATAAACGTAATGCAATAGATACTTTGCGGGAACACTGCTGTGTGCGTGTTGATTGAGGCAGCGCGTCGGGAAAAGTGTAGTATGGTCTTTAACAATTTTATAACGGCGTTACGTTGAATATGTAAAATTCGACATTGATATCGTGCCGGCTAAAAAAGTAACAGGTCAAAAGGTTACGAAAATCAGTTTTTCACAAATATCTCGCGATCTATTGTTTAAAAGCCAAAATGGTCTTTACAAAAATTATTCATCATGAAATTTCTCACATAAAATGTCTCTTTCATTTTTCTGTAAAATTGAGAAAGGTATGCTATACAAGCTATACAAAAACTAAGCCGCCAGGAATTTTTCCGCAGATGAAACCTAAAATGACCGGGCTAATAAGGTACCTTTAATATGGATATTGGCAGCCTGTTCTCTTGATAAAAATAGTTTTAATCAATATTTTCATCGACATGCCTCAAATTATAATCTTGCAATAAATTACAAGAATAATAAATTTTGTAGCTGCTAACTTTAATTAGATCATTTCGCGGCGGTATCTTTAACGCACGTAATTTTCTGTTATGAATTATAACATCACATTATAAACAAACATAAATTAGTTGGTGGGCGGCCGGCCGCGGTGCCATGAAGTATAACTCTAGTATTTAGTGGAGTGTAGTGAGTAAGGTGCGCGGGCGCAGGCCTGGCGGCGCCCGGTTCGTGCGTGACACAGCGAACCTCGCGAAGAGATTACCAGATGACGCGATAGTTAAACTTGTGAATGGTTAAAGCTTGGTACCGATGATTGCGAAGATAAATTATTAATTTATAAAAAAAATTGTTGTACATTCTTAATTTGATTTGAATCAAACTGCCCTAGGTCTCCAATCACGAATGAGATGGGTTATGTCGGTGGTCTGGATGTTAATTCTATTTCCCTAAGAGTCTTTAAGTATGTAATTACAAATCTAATTCTCAAAGTACTTTGGCACTACAGTTGCCTAGGTGTGCAAGATAACACTTTGCGTTATACCTAACATTATTTAGGACGTAATGTCTTGAATAGATTCTATGATTTCTAAATCGAATCTTGAACACTTCGCTCTCATCAACACTAAAAATAACAAAAGACTGGGGTCGCACGCGGCTATATCACCAATAAACTATGTTGATCACCGATAAACTTACTAAGAAAATTTAGTAGAAAAGAACTGATTCTCTCTCCTAAGCTCAAGTCAGTGACTACAACAACGTGGCCAGGGACGGACGGCGCCTTTTCCAATACGCTAAGTAAATATTAAGCACGAAAAAGTCCACTTGGGAACGCGCTCATTTAAATGAAAACTACTTTCGTATTTAAAAACCTAAGTAGGTGCCAAAAAGAATACTCTTTATTATTATTTTCAATATTCTCCTAGGTTAGCATTAACGTGGGTGTTTGTTTTGAAGTAGTGTTATTATTGCTCCGTTTCCCATACTAACATTATCATTATCAACATATTTTTTTAATAATTCAGAAATCCGGTTATGTGTTTGTGTGCTAATTAATGGCAGTGCGCGCGGAATCGCTGTAGTTGAATCGAAAATATCCTTTTCCAGTTTATAATCCACAAAAAAAATATTAATTGAAACATCCTTATAACTTAAGGTGAACACGATAAGGAGATATTTGATTTTTTTTCGAAGAAGCAATATTTGCACAATTAATTTTTCTGAGGCAGGTTATATGAATGTGTAATCAGCTATTAATTTTGTTCATTGAAGTCGCACTAAGGAGACAATGATGGCTTGTCTCCGACGGCTGCTAATCTTTAATGAACAAACAAGTAAGTATTTGGAAACTATTTTCTCCGCTGACGACGAGCGGTGTGACTAATCGCATGGAACATTCATTTTCCACTTCATGTGGTTGATTCATGTTAACTTTGAGTCTCTGAAAATCTTTGGTTATTCACCAATATTTGTCTACATAGATGATAGAACTAAGAAACCACAGAAGCGCTTCATCGATTGTTCGTGGCAGAATCGTGTTTTGGAAAGTTTGGCATATTTATTTTTGGGCTCAATTTAAAGAAGTTTTCTTTATTATGTCCTGAATTGTGAAGATTTTATGGTGCATATTGTATCGTTATGTCGCAAGTTAAATATCAAAAGGCCAGAAGCTTATATTTACCAAAACATAACCGGTATCGCTAATCTTCTTGAATTTAATTTTAAGTAAATATAATAAATACTTAATTAAAAGACCAGTACGAAATTCATATAAAATTCATTATCACCAATACAGAAACGCCGAGATTTTTAAAGCACTAATCCTAATATAGTAAAGTTTGTGGAACAGAACTAATTTTTGGGACTACAATTCGGTCATTTTTCCCTTTACGTATTCCAATTATCAAGGGCACAGGTTATATTGTTATCTATCAATCTCCTATGGATCTTTGCAGATAAAACCGCGAGAAACAGCTAGTTTCTAGAGATATGATTATAATGTTTATAAGCTAAAGTTCCGTATTTTTTGTCTTCTCTTTAACGATTTGATAGTTCAATTTATGGTTCTGCAACAATCATAATTCCCTGTGTGTTTAATTCTTATTAATTTTACATTTAGTTAACCCACGATCTGCTCCGATGCGGAAGCTTCATCGTGGAAATCAGTTTATTTGTATTTTGGCAAGTTAAAACAGAGGTCGTTGGATGTGTCACCATTATTGCGTCTGCGCCGAAGCTTTGCGGTAACAGATAAAAATGAACCGTTGATTCACCCTGAAACCCGAGAACTCTAATATCTACAAAACGGAATTAAATTTTGCGCAATAGAGTTCGAGCAAATATTGACTTGTAACAAAGAGTTTTTTTTTTAATATCGATAGTAGCGTTTTTAGTGGTAAATATAATAAAAGTGTTGCGGCGGCGGCATCGAGTAGTTATGATGTATTGTTGTAATTATTCATAGCGCTGAAGTCACGGCGTCGACTCGAGAGGCGCACCGGAGCGCAGCCACCCGGCTTCGACGCCTCTGATACAAGCTTAATTGAATTAGACGCCACATTTACTGTATTCAAATGATGGTAATTAACGAGTACAGTGAAGGTACTAACCAAGCCAATTTGAATTTTAATACATTTATGTATTTTTTATTTAAGCGCGCAATGTCTGCTTTTAATAAATGCAAAGCGACCAGCGTACGCAAAGTAATTTTATGATTGCAATATTCTCAAGATATATTATTGTAATTTGCACTTGCCCCGTGCATTTCACCTTTGATATCTAACGTAATTATTTCAGTGCATGTATGTTCTAACTAAATTGTAATTACGCTCAATCTGCGAAACTGATTTCCACTGTAATTGTGATTGCGTACGTTTCGGTGATTTCTAGCGGTGGGTTCATGTAGCTGGCATTGTAGGGATAAATGCTAGCGCGTTAGTAAATATCCTTGAGTGAACTGACTGGAGTAGGTTCCAGGAAGATGTAGCGCTAGTTATCGCGTTGCTTAGGCGGAGAGATCGCGGCGCAGCGCTCGGCAAGTGCGGTGCGCGCGCGCCGCGGGCGGCAGTGTGCGCGCGCGACCCGAGCTTGCCTGTCGCGTTCAGTGTGTCTCTGTGCAGTGTCTGTGCCGTCCTACGGCAGTGCTAAGTGCTCGCACACATAAGATGTTTGCGCTTCTTGCGCTACCTTTTCTTTGTGATATTGTTGTATAGTGTCAAAGTGGATTCCGGAGGGATATACCATACCGTGGAGCACGCTCGCAGGCTCGAGCGCTCCCGGGCCATGTATGTCATAAATTTAGGTGAGTCCGCAATCCTTTGCTGCGTTCGTCGTCATTGATCCACATTCTTTAAAGTTGCACAGTCCTATAATTGGAACTAGAAGCAACCGGTACTGGCCACGATAAAGAGGCCTTACACTCTCTATACGCGGATATGTATTGTTGCCATTTAGAACGAAGTGTTTCTTTATCATTTATGTATGCAAATTGTGCGAGCAGCGCGGTTTTTTGAAAAACCCACTTTCTCTTTGCTGCCAATTGCTCGATCCCTGAGAAGAAACGGCTGACGAAGGCAGGTTTCGCTGGCCTGCGTCGTCGTCAAAACGCTAAATAAACATCTTGTACGATTCCGTTTCAATTCGTGTGTTATTCATAGCATATTTTATCTATGTATGTTTTTATTACAGTTCATGTACAGAGTGTGGGCGTGTGTTGGTGTGTTTGCGCTATCGGTGTTGCTATTTTCGTCCTGTGCGGTTGTGTTTGTGCGTTTGTATACTTTATGATAGAGATGTTGTGAATGTGTGTGTTTTGTATCCGCATTCGTCTCCTTATCATTTTCTTAGCAAGATACAGCGAACCACGTGATCCATATTACTCGGAACGCTAGAAATCCTATTTAATTTAAAGCGCTCAAAGCTCACGAGTATGCCAGCTTGTTTAATGTTAAAATAGAAGCCGAAGCCGCAGAGTCTGTTTATCTTTGACATGTAGCGACGCTCTTATCTATTTAAGTCGAAGATAAGAGCATGAAACATTTATAACTGTTTCACGAAACGCGGTTATCAACATCATTGTGACGACGACGACCTAACAACTTGTAACTGCTGAAGTTGACATCACAGCGAGCAGAGCTGTACTCAGTCAGTTGACATCATCTGAATTCAACACATTTTGGCAATTTGACTTTGACCTGGATACTTATATTTAGTCATATCTATTTAGGCTTAGCTAAGTGCTGTGAGTACATGACTATATATAAATACTTACTGATATCCTACATTGATAGATGCGAATGTGGCTTTGGTTTTTTTATTGACTGAGGTTGATATGTATTTTACTACAATTAAGTGGACGTAGTTGTCAATCTTCTTAGCAAGCTAAAAAATACATACATACATTACATTGTTTATTGTCCCAAATAAATAATAAAATAATATATACATACGGAATTCTTTATAAACCTAATAGTTAACGTATGCAATTTAATAATCATCAACATAGGCAGAAAGTTTAGTAGGTAACATAATTAGTTATAATAAATGTTGTTAGTGTTGCACGGTGGCAACAAAGTACAGAATATCTTTTTATAACTATGTATTTATGCTATTAAATTTAATGATAACAATATTTAGTATCGACAACTCCGTGACACGGCGAAGGTTAACTTGCGTTTAGGCATTTCAAAGTAACTCGTGCTGCAGCTACAAGTAGTGAACTTTGAATTTGTTTGCAAGCTCAATCGCATACATCGTATAAATAGCGTGCCGAGCGTTTAACCGGGTCAACTGTTGGTTTGTGGCTCTCGAAGACCATTTAATGTTGATTGCTGGAAATTATGCTGAGAGGCAATCCGCAAATGTGCGACGAATTGTCGGTTAGAACGATAGCTAACGGAAATAAGTAAACATTGATGAAGTCAGTGCTCTCAGATTTTTTAAACTAATATTATTGGTTAAGTAATGATTTTAATCTGAAGTAACCAAGTATGCGACTTCAGCAATGTGAGTTTGTGGCGGTTCCGTTAGTTGTAAGTTGGAGGCAGCAGACTCGCGGGCGCGCGGGCAGTGACCCACTGCGCCCGCGCCGGTGGACCGGCCGCTACATAATCACCAATCACTTTATATTGCCTTTCGAAGACTTTGTAAATGCCCTACAAACATTGGTGTGCGTTTATTCTTTATATCATACATACGTTTGTTGGCTAAAAATCATAGTGACAGCTTTCTTGTTATTTTGTTTTGTGTACAATTTGTACTTTTGGAATCCGTGACGTGGAATTAAATGTCCAATTCTTTTATTTTTATAGTATGATGAATATCAACGATCTCTATTTTGTTCAGGCTTCCAACATCATAAAAGTTTAAAAAACATGTATTCTCATTTCCCGGACGTCAGCCGTAGTTGCTAGTCTATATCTTTTTACCATATAAGGATTACAAACATATGCTAATAGCAAACGCATCTTAACAAAAACCTTTCACAAATATGTCTGGATACAAGTAATATGACAACTTATATTATGACATTGATCATAGTAAAGTATAATCAATAAAGTATAAAAAAGTTGCATATTAGTTGGTATATCGATTATTAAAAAAAAAAATGCAAGTAAAATTTACAAATTTAAGGGTATTGTTATTATGAGTTTTGCTCGCTGCTCTAGGTATCAAAATTATTAATTGTGGTTTTACATGCAAGTGTAAGAATTGCAATAGCTTCCCTTGCGGAAGAAAAACTACAAATATATTTACGACTGACCCTTGGTAACTTTATAATACAAATAAAGGGAATTTCTGGCTAGATTCATGCAACCAATTTTGCTAATGACCAAAATTACTTCTTAAATGACACATTTTTTAAAGTATAGTCTGCAATGTGTCTTTATCTGCGTGAATTTTGGTATCAAAGACAATTTATCCTCAAGGTATCTTATTATTAGGGCGTGGTTCCATCTCTACGGCGCCGCGCCGTGCCACGGCAGCGGCGCCATGCCGTGGCACTGTTCCACGGCTTCTTGCACGGCTTACCGCTCAGCGCTTCATATTTGCTCTATGAAAATGAAAAAGCTTTATTATAACAATCAATTAGTACATATTGATATTATCCCTGACTTCTGAAATAGGAAAAATCCGTGGTACAGAAGCCAGTTCCTTCCAGTGCTTGACTTAAAAAAAGCAAAAGAGTTTCACAGATCAAAATAAAACATTAAGTTAAATTAAAAGAAAAAAAAAATGTATACATGATTAAAATTAATGGCCATACTAAAATTAAATGTAGTGACTAAGATTGAAAAGGGTATGCTACGGTGGTTTGGACATTTGGAAAGGATGAGTGAAAGTAGATTTACGAAAGAGGTGTACAGAGCAAGAAGGGGCCGGCCTAGGCGAACGTATGCCGATCAAATTGGCGACATTTTGAAAAAGGGCCTAGTCAAAAGTACCCGTAACCGGCTATCATGTATGAAAAGATTGATGAACGTGGAAGAAGCGAAAGAGGTATGTTTGGATCGCAGCAGCAATTGGTGTTCCCTTGGCTCTGCCTACCCTAAGGGGAGACAGGCGTGAGGTTATGTATGTATGTACTAAAATTAAAATTATATGATCATACATTATTAAAATGATTCTAAAATTAAAATTATAAATTACATGATTTACTACAAAAAAAAATCTATGTCTCCATTATGGTTCACTATAGAAAAATATGCCGTATAACGGCACGGCACCGCCGCCGTGAGACGATGCGGCGCAGTGCCTAAGGGCGTGGATCCATCTCTACGGCACGGCAACGTATGCCGTGCCGTTTCACGGCGCCGTTGCCGTGAAACTTGTCGTGAACGGCTTTGCTGTTTTTATATATTTCATAAAATATCTTTGTGTGTGCAAAAGTTATTTGAATAAATAAATGTTAGCTTAAAAGTTTTAAATTCCAAGTCTTTACCTTGAGTAACTTAAATCTTTATGCATATATTCTTTTCGTATTTACAAACTAACTTATATGTGGCCTCAAAAAAAAAACAATGACATGCAACCTAAACTGCTTTACAAAAAGACAACGAAAAGACAGCATCTTATTCATACAATATAAATTTAATAATTCGATTATATCTCACCTCAGACATTTTATTGCGCTAGCTGGTCTGTGATCTTAACAACATGACCTTAGCCAGTATGCTTGTTCGTAGGTAATTGAAAATCAGCGACGAAATACAAATGCTGAGTTATTTCTTGTTTGAGGAGCACAAAACATTACATGTTCGAATATAGTGAATCTTTCTCTGAAAAGAAAAGCACACAGCGATGCTAGTTATTACATATTATCATAATACGTATATCTCACAGTGATACTTAGGTCAAAATGTTTGGTTGCCAATAAAAAAATAAACTTTAAGTTATATAATAATAAAGCCACTGTCTCTCGCAACACGAAAACGTTAAGATTTTATAGTTGTCAGTAACACGGCAGTAGGTCAAGTGTGTGACCCTTCAAACAACTAGTCAATAAGTTCTTCCGGAGTCGAGCCTCTTATGCGTTTTGTGCCTTGAAAAATGATATTGTATAAACAGTTGGTAGGCTATCGTGGCCCGTTATTGAGAGGTGCGCTGTGACGAAATAGGCTCTGGGTTGTATTCCCGGGGATCCGAATGCGTTCTATCTGAGATAAACCGGTATGTACACATAACACAATGTTACTTTGGGCTGCAGTTGGTATTTTAGTTTTAACTTGCACGAAGGAACCGTAGAAAGTTGATAAAATATAAATTTAAAGTCTTATATCCCTCCGCAAGAGTTACGCTAACAAATGACCTGTTATTTATTTATTTATTAAAAAAGGTTCGCCAACAAGTATCATATTGTATTGTTCTCCTCTGCATCTCGCTTACCTCAAGATTAAACTTCACTCGTGCAGTTAAACTTTTTGATCCCTTTTTAATGATAGGCAGTGAAAGAGTTTTGAGTAACAGTGGCCAACTGTATACAGCGTACTGGAGAGTGGTTCACTTCTGTGAAGTAAATGAGCGTAACAGTCGCAGTTCTTTCGTTTATTTCTTTTAAAAAGACGTCGCTATATGACGCACGCGCAGTTTTTACGACGGAAATAATACAGCGCGATGTCTAGACGACTGCTGTTATAGTGTTTTAATAATCGATGTCCTCCAGACTCTCAAATCATTGTATTTTTAGTCTGGAATAGATTTGTATCTCGGCTTGCCGGAAGTCTGAATGCAGTTAAAAGGTTCACGATTGCATTTTTTCCATAGACGTGGCTGTGACGCACGTATAAATGTTCTATCGCGACTTTGATGGGACTATTTATATTTATTCGATTTATTTATTAGATCATCTACAAGATTGAAGACCCTCGTATATGAGGTAAATTAACAACAGCAATATAAGTTTCAGCGCTACTCATAAAATACTATATTAATTTTTTTTTGTAAAAAATATTATTGCGTGGATTACACGGGTGACATTTCTATTCTTCTGTTTACCGCTTGACAAACTTACACCTTGTTACAGTTGAAAAATATCAATTTCCGACCATTTTCCGCATTCGTTCGCATAGTTCCGTTTGTTTTTTTACTGCCATCGAAATAAATCTGCAAAAACGTGGCTATTTTGTTTTATGTAAATAATTCAAACCGGCTTTTCGTCTATTATTATTCGTGACAACTGGTAAAAACGTCTAAACCTACATGAAGTTGAAACTTGGAGACCTTGAATATTAATGCATAGTTCTTTTTACTTGGCTGACACAGCGACGTGGCACAAAAAACGAATGCTGTTTGGATATCTGTAGAGGAAGGTTAGTGATTCAACCGGTGGGGAGCGTTGATCCGTGAAATTGCGAGTCCACTGTAGTTCCGCGATCCGTCTTCAGACAGAGCCAGATAATTGACAAGCCTTGATCAATCCGCAAAAGCAAATATTTCGTTACGAATCTAAATTTTTTTTAAATTTTGGTACAAATAATCTAATTACAGGTATGACTTATAACAATGTAACACTTGGTACCTACGTTTTGTGATAACACTTTAGAGTAACTTCTTATCTGAGCGAATAATATAAGAAGTGGGAGTAACAGTACTTATTTTTCCTGTTTTATGTATATTTATGATATCACTTCTTCATAGTTTCCGAATGATATATTATACATTTTATCTTATTTGTAGAACTTCCGATCGGAGAAGGAGGTTGACTCTTAGTTCAGAAACAAGATTAATATATGTGTAATGAATGTGAAAGGATTTGCGCACTTTTACATTTTAAAGCAGGTTTACGGTTGTACATTTCTGACATTTCTGTGAAGAACCGGTTACTACTTACTGTTAACTAACTGATAGTTGAATTGAAACCAGTATAGAAAAGATGACAGAGTAAAATTGGTCCTAAGTGAACCGATCGCAGACAATATTATAATATAGTGAATTGTTATACGTTCCAAATCTGCCGTTTAGTGTATATTTCAACAGTTGATATAGTTTTACGATTTCACGTGCGAGCTCTTATTTTATTTCTATACAAACATAATAGTTGACATAACAGTGGCTAGACACTATAAACATGATAAATATAGCTGCGTGTGATTTCATCTGTAACACTTTTCAAATGTATGAAAGGAAGCACTTAAATGCAATACTACTGTAACTCCAGTGAGATAACGTTTGCCTGAATTTAATACAAAAATCAGTACAGTACTTAGTTACAGCCAATATCATTAAAGAATGTTGAGTTCAAAACCGATTTTTGTTTTAAGTAAAAAAATAAAATACACTGATACAATTTAAACTAGACATTAACATAATTAGACAATATATAAACAATGGAAATTACGCAATTCCACGCTTCTGCTCCTTGGTTTTATAACGAGCTGACCCATGTGGTGTGCATGAGTACTGTGATCAACACTTAAGTATTTATAGAGGCAATTGTCGTGGCCAGGAAGTGGCAATGATCCGGTGTCGACGAACAGCTGACTGGATTGTTCCACCTGCCGCCTCCGCGAACCAGCATTTGAAACTAACGTTCCGCTTCATCGATGGATCACTACTCCGGGTTAACAGACAAATGTTATGTGTAATATAAATAATGCTGTTGATTCTTTAAAAAATCTTTATTGATGACTTATCTAAGCTTTCAATAACTGACATTTTGCAAGTGATTTTAAGAAGCAACTGGCCTTTCATACAATATTACCTAGACAACGTAATATATTAGATGCCGAAACGATTATCTTTTTGAGCCAATTTGATATTAATGTACGCTGTACGTGTGTAGGCCTTGATATTTATGGCAGATATCGTTAGCAACTTTATGCAAAAGTATACTTTTTGTCTAGTTAAAAATATGAGTTCATAGTAATCTTCTATTACGCATAGGGCTATTGTGTATATAATTGTTAATTAGTTCTGGAGTTCACTAGAGTTTACTAGTTTGAGCTCACTATACTCATGGGCTTACGCAACATACGTAACAGCGGAGCACTCCGTCCCGCCACGCAATGTGCATCACCATGTCACATGGTCCATAGATATCCTGTAATAAACTCTTTACGTAATGTTTACAAACCTACGGAAAATACCAATATGGTCCCGATTTCAGAAATTATTAATCAAATAAAATCACTTGCAGTATGACTCCTTATTGTAAACGCGATAAGGTTCAATTTAGATTATGTCGCATGTTATTTTCGATTCGTGTTTAGAGACATCCATAGGAAAATTCCGTTTAATGAACACCATAATATTTAAAGAGTTGCAGCTATGACAATAAAATTTAGATAGATTTTAGTGCAATCAAAAAAATATGTAGAGAAAAAAGGTGTCTTTACTTTGGACTTTGTTACTCGTATTTGTTGATATTTTTTCAGACTAAGTTTAAAACCTAAAATATTTGTTAGGTTTCCATGGAATGCTCAAGACTTAAGTTGTGAAATCACGGTAAAAGTAAATTTGAATACAGAATCTTTGTTTTTAGGTATATTTTTGATTTTTTAAGTATTAAGTAACCTCTTTGTGGTTTTGACACTCTTTTTTCATTATTTTAGTAGTTTACCTGTAGGCTGTAGGACTTCTTCACTAAATGATAAACTATGCATCATGACGTTAGATGTGTCGAACCTTTCCGTATATAAAATTGTCACGAGCGAAAATACTAAATTCCTCTTGCTGGAGGCTCTAAATCTCATTTGCCGTGCATTATATAAACTACATCTAATCGGTGGCATATGCCTTACAAGCGTTTTGGTTGTAAGTGATTGGAAAAAGAAGATAGAAAGGAAATGCAGCTTATTTTGTATAGAAGCTCCTGGGCTTAGAACTTGATAATAGCATATTTACTAACATAACTTTGGTGGCCAACTTTTTTCTGGTATTAAAATATTAAATAGAATATTATTTCCATGCAAGTCCGTCATTTTCGAATGTGCCTACCCAGAATATACATGCACGGGCAATATGCTTTGATTTTACCGAGTCCTATAAAAAAATATTTGTTCCGTTAACTGGAAGAACGAATATTAGATGATAACGTGGCTATATTTTGCGCCTAATTTGAAGCTATAGTGAGTAGCCGAGAGCTATAGTTACTCTAGTGTAGTATAGTTAATCTTCTGATGTTAACGGAGCTTTTAGGTGCAGTTACGAAGCTGGGAATTGATTGGTCTATCATTAATTTTGTACCTACTGCCTGTGTCAGTGCTGTGGTCGTCGTTCTTCCTATTCTATCCTATACATCCCGAGGCTGCCTTGATGTTTAACATAGTATTTCTAGCAGTTCTTTTTTCGGCGTGCCTTAAATGGCATTTCCGCTGGTGCGATCTATATTCGTGCGGTGCATATCTGCCGATGGCGATGATTTTGTGTATTCGCTGCGTCCGTCTGTGTGTCTATAATTCCCTGGCTATTCTGGTTCGTCTATAAACGGTGGCCCGGAGCTGGTATTATTAGAGGTGGCCAAACGACGTCCCGATATGTTCGCACCTGATTGGACCAGCGCCAGCTTGTTTCTTGTTAGGATCGATGAGAATTTACTCTAACAATGGTAATTCTTGCCCTTCTTATTGATGCACTTACATGATTGGGAGTTGATAATTTGTGTGTGTATTAGTAGTGTATAAAGATATCGGCGTGAAAGTATGTCGCGAAACAACGCATGTTTGATATCAGAACTGGTTTCAGCTGTTAGTTGCTCTCTAATTTGTTTTTCGACTGAATTTACAGAACATTAGCGTCCGTGTCACAGGCTACTTCTGCCTCTTATCTTTTTGGCTCAAGACTTTGCAATACAATAATAAAGAACAGAGTTGTGATGTGCCATTTAACTTTTCATTGCAATCGAATGTAAATATCCGGTTTTATGCCTTATTGCTTTGTTTTTGCGTTCTGCAACAGCGCTGGCTATATCTTAGGTATAAATTTGTACTTCATTCCGAAAATACTTAATTATACAGGTTTAGCCAATTTTGCATAAATTTTTCAATGTAGGCAAATTAACTTTTATTTTGACTTTGACTTTGTTGTATTAATGAACTACTCGGAAAGTTGAAACATCTAGGTTTCAATGTGAGCTCATAATGAATTACATACGTCGTCGTTGGTGGTCATCCATCTTCCTAAATTAGGAACTTATCTTCATTGGATACGCAATTAAATTATTAGTCTCTATGAGGGCTATTTTTTCATAGTATGTTTATTTTGGCACACTAAATGATGAATGGTTGTGATAATAATCCAATGCGTGCCAAATGCCTCGTGCATTAAATTTAATACATTCGTTGCATACTGATTTGTTATTTAAGATATCTTATTTAATTGCTCATTTATTTGTTGCAATATAAACCGTAGTAGTATTGCAGTTACATACAATTTCAAACACTCAGTCGTTATCTCATCTATGAAAATGAAACTGTGCGGAATGGGAGTGAATTTGTTGTAGTATAGTATGTTTTATTGTATGACAATGCATTATGTTTGATTGATAATTTATGAGATTACTTCTGAAAAAATACAATACTAATCTAAAAAAGTTAGGTACTGACCAATGTTAGAGACCAGAGTTTGGTATATATCTTTACTTTCATACTTGCGATTTTTATTAAATAACCTAGTATTAAAGTAGCCAAGAAATCCCCACGAAAGGTATCAATCAATAAATTTTACCTTAAAAACATATCGACTCGGAAATGCAGTTTAGGTAGCTAAATACCAAATGAAGTGTAGCTGATGTATCGTGGGACGCGCGGGCGCTGCCACGGCTCGCGAGTGTTGTGGTGCAGTGTGGTGCGCGCGCGCCGCCTTGACCGCGATGCCGCAGACTGTGGGCCGCCGTGCCTCGCCGACGCGTAGCTCACACTGCTTGTTATCCTAGAATTCTGCTATCAAGAGAACACAATTTCAAGTGCTAGTAGCACAATGTAAACAAGTGTACTTGCAGTTTGTTTTAAAAAATATTCATATATTCGGTGTATTCTGATTCTGAGATCGCCTTGCGTGACGATTAAGGCAGTATCCTATTAGAAACAGGCTCTGTCCAGCATTGAACATATGGTCGCTAATGTGATAAGAGGAATATAGTTATTCAGGAATACGGGAGATATAAGGTTTGTTAAAATAACAAAATTCTTTAGTCCTACAATGTAGTTTCACAGGTGAATTAGATATTACCAAATGATGTATGCAGTGATGTTGTAATGATTGCAAGGTAATGAACAAGAATAGTGCAAAGTTGTGCAACAGAGGCCCCGCGACGCGGCCAAGGTCCTCCGCTATGTCGGCTGCATGCAACGGTGCACAGAGCTAATTCGGGCTTCGGACTCTCATTTTCTTAATTTTTATCGCATGCTTATTTTGCAACTTCAAATCGTCCTATTGACACTTCAGAAATCCCTACTGAAGTGTTTTGTCTACCTATAGAGCATTACAGATATGAGATTTAACTTGTAAGCTTAATGTTTTTGTTCCACTACAAATGACTTGTGAATTGTATTACTTATGTTATATTCAGTGGTTGCTTTCCGGTGGTCCGTGTCGGCCCAGAATCTGATATGGCAAGGCTCTACGAGGTGGCATTTGCTTCGTCGGCGGGAACTGGGACGGGAACCGGGCAGTGCGCCGCTCCCACGCTCGCAGCCTACTGCTCCCACCGCTCCACTCTCTTATCCTGACTACTTTTATACGCTAATTACTCATCTGTTAACGCTTATTTGGGTGCTATTGATATCGAAGCGTTTTCTGTCAGAGGTGTTGACTGAGATTTCTGTCTAATAGTAATGGTTTCTAATATTTGCAAATGAAAAGTTTTTTTTTATCTGTCATGTCTTCCAGATCTTACAAAAAAATTGAGATTATCTGAACAGCGAATCGTTGAAGCAATTGTGGGAAAATTCCTCGAGCAAGTGACGAGTCCCGCGGCGGTAATGGAATATTTGACGCGTTACGCGTTTATCTAGAACACAACAAAATGTTTATCACATGTGTTGTGCTCTCTATTTATATATCAGTGTATTATTGAACGTATATCAGCTGAACTTACGCTTTTATGGAGCTTATATATTGTTAACGTAAAATTCTATTAAATAAAAGCATGTAATGGTTATGTGTACAAATTATTTCTGTTTGTAGCAACGGTATTTCACTTTGTCTAAATAAAGAATGTTACTTCTCAATGTCTATTTTATCATTCACAATATAATATTTTTTATGCAGATATGGTTCACACTAATCACTATCGCCAGGTATATGATTATAGCGTTAAAGAGAAATGGTGGTTATAAAAGAAACCGCTTAGGTGGTCGGTCATTAACTGATGAATGCGTAATATAATGTATCAGCGCGACAATCAGAAGGGCAGGGAGCGGCAGCAGCTGAGCTGGCGATAGCGCGGCGGCGGAAGGGCGACAACCTCACCGGACGCGCGACGTCACCGCGCCGCGCTACTTGCATCGCGATATCTGCCAACCAGCGCGCCTGCGCCCGCGCCTCGCCGCAGCCAGCCTGCGCTTCCTAGAACCGTATCGCTGCTGAGCCGCGACCATCCGCGCGGACCCACGCCTCCGCTACCCGGACGTGCCACAGATTCGCAGGCATTTGGCCCGCTCTTGATTAGCTCGCAATTACTTATCTAATTAGTTTGTCGTCAAAGTTGCGAAGGCAGCCGTACTACCATAACCGTTGACCGGTTTTCTATTAATAGAATTGAGATTAGATTCAATATTCAAGGTCTGTGTTGAAATTTTCCTTAATAGTAGTGCTGTAGGTGCTTGTCTCAGGACCATGGAATGGCATGCAGTGGATAAAAGGACTGGCTATTTTTACGTTTTCAAGGTGGATTAGAATTTGCATGTAAAAGTGTCGCGAGGAATAGTTTATAGTAGGACGTTTTGTTGTGATTATTGGAACGATTCTCCGCGCGGAGGGAGTTTAGAAATAGACAAGCAGTGAATTTGCGCACGCGGAAATCCCATTATACCTAAGTTGTTAAAATAGATTCGCTGTGAGTGACAATACATCTCTACAGAATTTTATGTAATGTCCATGTGTTTACGTAATAATCGACGTAGAAAACAATATATTTAAGTAACCTTTTTACTGTCTTTGTTGCAGGTAAGATATCAATCAAGAAAATAACACAAATCGCAGAAATGAATAGTCAAAGCCGTATATGTAAAGCAGTAAGTGCAAGTATCTTAAAACGTCAGCTGAACCCGGATCTCACGCGTATTGTGATGGCGGCGGCGGCGGCGGTGGCGGCGGCGCAGAACGAATCGTGCTCACTTGATGGGCTTAAAGGTCAAACTTTGTATACAAACATCCCCGGATACTTGTTTCATCAATATGAACTTAGAACCTCTTATGATTTTTAAATTGTACATTTACAGTTCCAAAACTCTTGCAATACTAAAGATATTGGTTAAGCTTTAACTGCAACTGTCCCTACATGTCCGTGAGGTCTCTGGTTTACTGGTAGCCTGACCGGAGACAAGCACTCGTTTATAGTAATTGAGTATACATTTTTGTTTCGGGTGTAAGGAAACAGTTGCCTTGAACTCCATCATTCACTGCCAGGGATCCGATGCGTGATTGCTTAGTCATATAGTCATATTACGCATTATAACTTGTGCAATTTTACTTGATCAAGGCTTCATAAAAATACACCAATGTTGCAATATTTATGTTTATGCAATGTGAAACAAAGTCCTTGTATAAACTGCGTAAATAAGTTTATTTATTATTATATGCTTTTGAGTTATAGGCAGCTTCTAGAAACGGACTGTACGAATCAAGGCTCATATCGTATAGATTAATGATGTTTTTGTATAGTTTTTTATAAGAACCTTGTGAATATATTAGAAATTTTCGCGTCGTGGTGGCTGCCACGGTGACACGGCACAGCTAACATACCCCGCTTGAGTCCAGCGAAGTCGCTAATGACAACAACATTTTTTGCTTCATAAGGCTTCGGTTCCAATGAACAAGGCTATAAATACGAGCTAAATTATGCGCAGCGGCCTGCCTGAAGGAGTGAAGGGTAAAGCCAATTGAGGGAAAAATAAAATTGTGATTGCGAATATTTGAAATGCTTACGTAATTGTGAATTTTGTTGTGTTGTATAAGCGTAACAGTCTGAGTATAGATTAAGATTGTTCACTAAAGCTATATGTTTTTTTTTTTAATGACTTTTATTTTTCATTAAAAACAAGTTTTACAGGGTTATCATCTGGGGCCCTCTGTTTAGCTCAAAATGACTGTGTTAGAGGGTCCCGCTCTTCCGTACATTATTTTAAATACAATATTTACTAATTTTACAATTATATACAAAAAAAAAAAAACAAGAATAATAATAGTAATGAAATGACATTAATACATAAATGGCAAATTTTAGCTTGTAAAATTAACATAATATGTAACTTATTAATTCTAAATTATTTCAGTGATTATTTACAAATTGAGAAAATAAATCTCTAAATATTAAAATATATAAATATTATCTATAATATTTATATTATATAAATATTATCTATAATATTTTTAAAAAGATAAATTTACAAATACAATTTAATAAAAATATATATATTTTTTTTATATAAAATATTGATTTTGTATTTCACAATAATAATTATTTTATTTTAGGTATACGTTAACAACCCCCACGATTGTGAGCGTGCGTGTTTGTGTGTGCGTTTGTGTGAGAGTGTATGTGAGTGTGTTGTGTGTAATGTCATGAGTGAACATAAGTTATAGTATGGGTCTCAATATTTGTTCGCATTCCTCATAGTTTAAAGATTTTAACCATAAATCAAGTTTGTATTTGCATTCTGAATAAAGATCGATATATATATTTAACTTTTTGTTTACATAGTCGGTCTTACATTGCTTTTTAACATTTCATGAAATATTTACAAGTGATGTTACATATTATGAAGCTTTTAGATACAAGTTGTCCTTATTTAAAACTAGTTTTTACTTAATGCCTGTCTTCAAACCAGAATTAACTAATACTGCAAATAGATTATTAGTTTAAACGTGTCAGTTAAATAAAACTGTTCCGAGCGAGGTTTTGTGAACGAATAAATAAATAAAATACCTAAAATTTTTATTTTTATTAGGGACTTACATGACTGTGTCATAATTCTTAGTTTCGCTATCACTAGTTTTGTCAAAATCTCCTAGCGACAACTACTAAAGTTATATCTTAATATCAAATAGATACTTATATCAGTTTTAAATTCTAGTTCTCTCTAGGTATTACTAGTTATACAATTGATTGACGAAATATGAATAAGTCGTGTACAAAGGTTTAGCTTCTTTTCAAAGAATATTCATCCAGTCCATTAAAACTAGCTTTTTATTAAAAAATATATTTTTGTATTTACAAACCTTGATAAAATTCCAACTAAATACTAAGTACTAAAAACCTGAAATCATCCGACGAGTATTTTGTCTCATCGTAATACAATTGCCTTAAGCTATTAAAATGCGGTCTACATGCTATCTTCTAAATTTTGTCTAATTTCGTTCAGTAGAACCAATACACTTTCCAGGAGAAAGGTTTATACGCTTTGCGAAGCATGCCCGGTTATGTAGGTAACAATCTTCAAACAGCTTCGATAGTAAGACAGGGTAGGAAGTGTAATTATTGGAACCGCTACGCACTATGTTTACCATGGGACGTAACATCAGGTAACAACTTGTTCGCCCTTTCATAATAAAGATACGTTCATAAAAATATTCATGTTTATAATATTCATAAAGTACTTATGATTTCAAATTTCCTTGCACTCATGCGGTGCAAGTGACACCATGTTGCGCGCTGAATTTCCCGATTACCTCATGCATATAAGCAAGTCTCAATATTTGCAGGGTAGCCAGTCAGCAATACACGTGACTTGTCTAGTTCACTGCTCGCTGCAGCCAGCTGCAGCCTTGGGTTTGTCTTCCAATGTTTCAATGTACCTACTCGAAGCTTTCATGTAATTACTGCAATAGATAAAGAAAAAAAACAAAGTTGGGTTGACTGGTAGAAATCGCTTTCTAGCGATAAGGCAGCCTTTTATACATTAAGTTTTCTTTGTTGTTTGTTTTCTGGATTTGTAAAGGGTAAATAAATAAATACTGTTGTACTAAATTCACAACAGTATGTCTCAAACGAAGAAGAGGTGGAGATTAATATTGATTCCACATACGGATAAAATGATACCCCATCACCGGTCGTCTAGGGCTTTTGCGCGTCACTTTAACCTCCAAAATAAAAACTTCGGACAACAAATTGAGTCTATGGCTCAAGTAGCTTCTAAAGAATTGGGTATCATCTCGAAGGTCCGGCGGTACTTCAGCCCTGAACGGCTGCTCCACCTATACACAGCCCAAGTGAGGTCGTGCATGGAGTATTGCAGTAACCTTTGGGATGGTTCTGCCAAATACCAGCTCGAAGTGCTGGACTCTGTTGAAGAGCCCGGAAACTTATTAATAACGACAAACTGACAAATAAAAAATCCTTTGCAGACTCTCGTAAGATTGCTTGTTTGACCCTATATAGTGGATTTACGAAAAAGTCGAACATAACGCTTCGATACTTTCTTGATTGGTACTGCCAAAGGTGTGGAACGATCTGCGTGCGTTTGTTTTTCCTGACCACTACTGTCCTGGTAATTTTAAGTGTCGAGTAAATAGGTTTCTCGTGGATAGACGTGTACCACCATAACCATCATGCGCACTTTTCATCAGGTGGCATGGAATCCAAACTCCTTGTCCCTTCAATATAAGAAAACGAATATGCTTGTATTTGTTTATTTATGAAAGTCACATCAAAAGTATGCACAACAACACAAGTATAGGTACAGGTTTTAAAATAAAATCAGATACGCACGACAGGTACATATGCACAACATTCACTATTTTTAGGCAATTATCTAGAGTTCAAACAAAAACATTATGCCAGTCATGGAGAGGAGATTTAAGCGGACTACGGTCTTTGGGTCATTGTGTACGTGTGTAGTATACACAGTATACAGTACGTAGTGCTTACACACTCTAATTACAAATAATTGAATTGATAAAAAAATTACAATTTGTGCTCATCCGAGTGACCAACTGTAATTTTTAAATAAAATCTATTTATAAGCATTTGCCATACGTATGGCATTGTCATACTGTAGGTTGTGCCAATTAAAAAATAAAAATATATTTCTTTATGTATCTATGTAAAGACTAGTATTTTATTATAAGACATTCTGAAATGGATTGATCAATAAAAATGTGTCGATATAGTTCCTTATGTGTCGGTTGGTATGTTGCTATGAATAAGATACCGGTTCTCTGCCTCAGTCTAGTCGTTGAATATATAGATACTCATTTGTTTTTAAACTGATCATTAGCTGAAGCTCGTTTTTAGTTGTAGTTTTCACATATAATGTAGCCGGCAGATATTTAAACGGCAGTATTTTATTAATGCAGCGTTTAGGGATCGATTTCAAAATGGAATAAAACAGGCTGTGTATGAGATATTAACGATTGTTTTCTGTTATTTGAAAGATCCATTCATGCTATTTTGTTTTGAATATGATATCATTCAACTGTCCGCCGCGTCTTCGAATGGTGGCACAAATCTGTGAGGTTAAATTTTTAACAGACAGTCAACTATCAACAGGCAGATCCATTTTAATCCAATTTTTAAGCATAAATTGAACCATAAGTATATGATATTTTCTTATGGGGGTTTTTGAAGTTTCCAATGACTAATTGAAATGACCAACAAGTCGTAATAAACTGATAACCTGAAAGTCGACATAACCTAGGCCATCACTAAGTTTCAGTAGAATTAATGCAGCGGAGTCATTGACAATTGGACTTCTCGGATCCGTGCGACACTGCGGCGGATATTTGAATTATTTTATATTCAAACAAAATGGGCCTTTCAAATAAAAGAATAATTTCGTTACTATCTCACACATAGGCCGTTTTATTCTCTCTTGAAATCGACCCATCCTTGTTGAAAGACCCTATAGTTTAAACTCTAGTTTGTTTGGACACAGCATGTTTAGCTGCAAGGCAGCTTAATTTTATATCATGATTGTTTTCTAACTTGTATTGTTGAACGAACTAGATAAAAAAAATTAAATTAAGAATGAAGAAATTCCCCTTCCTCAACCCTGTTAGCAGGTAAAGCTGAGGCCATTACTCATACATATATGCAGATATACGAATGATCTTGTTCCTAAAAACATTAGTCGCCAAAATCGCCGTTACTTATGGCAAAATATATATGAATAGGGGGCGCTGGCCGGTAGGATCCTACCGTCTAGGAAGCTTTACTCTGATTAGTCACCTTCTTCAAAGTATGTAAGCTATGGTAGAGCACAAGGGTTGAATATTGATTGATTTGTCTCAGGCCGCGGTGTCGGGCATGTTTGGTTTATTTCGGAGCGGCGTCAGTCACGCGCGGCCGACGTGCTCGCGCACAACCTTGACTATAAATACATCTGCTGAATTTATTATTGATAACCTACACGAGCGTTTACTAAAAATATGTACCAGCCAATTTATATGCAAGAAATAACAACTTTTTTTATTGGCTTTGGTGTAAACAAAGAGCCTATCCGAATACAGCAATATTTCTTCCATTGTCTTAATAAGTACCTGTGTTACTACAACAAAAAATAGATACCTTTGTAGAATATACCTAAAGAGTAACTAATGAAACAAGTACCGGCTTCGTGGAGTAGTACTTAAAAATAAAACACTTGGCTTGCGACCACAGATGGCCAAATCCGAAATGATTATGAAAATTTTACTCGCATGTTTCATATTTTCCTTTAACATCATTTACCGACAGGTGAGATTAAATAAAATAAATTCAATATCATGGTGTTCTAACTGCTACTGGGTAACAGTCAAGTAACAGCGAGAGTTTCTAATCTAGTTCGTAAAATGTACTATATTCATTCTAATATATTTTGACATAATGAATATCGCGCGCTTTCATATTATCTAATAATATAACTGTAAGAAACACTCACTCTATAAAGCACTTATAGTTTTGACGTGACGTATGCACAAAGAAAACATTAACACGACTAACTTAATGATTATTTGCCGCGTAATAGGCGTTATTACATTCATCCATATCATACCTAAAACTATTGCATTTTTTTAAATATTTAATCGATATCGATCGCTTGCTGTCGTTCTGTTTATCCGCACGAACCTTCCATACAAAATACGAAGTGTATACATTATCGCCAAGCGCTGAGGTCGCAAGGATCTCGGAATGATTGGTAAGTATGACAACGCCGATGACTGCATCGTCGCTCACTGTTACTTGACTGCTATTGAGTAACATGATAAAGAAATGTTCGTATTCCCTAATATAACATTTCTGCCGTGTAACTGCTACGTATAACTGATATAAATATATTAGTCTCACCTCCAGTTGAAATGTTGCAGCGCCTTGCAGGGCCCTTTAATTTCATGATTTATTTCTATGATTTTCAGGAAAAAATAATAAAGTACCGCTTTAATTTCTAATATCATCCCAAAGATCTAATTTGTAAGAACTCGCGCATTTAATTTAAAGACGCTCAAGCAGGCGAGCGAGGATTATAATTGCAGATACAAATAGGCAAGAAAATATAAACGATATTCTCAGAAGCGGGCGTCATGGACGATAATAAATATGAAACAAAGCTTCGAGTTTTATATTTAACCCGCGCTGGCTCGGCGGCTATGGGCATAAACCGGCGTAAAAATAGACCCTTGTATGCAAGAGCGGCGCCGGGAATAGACCCGCGCTCGGGAAAGTAAGCAAGGCTATTATTAGCGGCGCTCGAGTCGACTCAACCGCTCTTTGTTGTTCCAAAATAACCCTGAACCCCTCCGTGATGGAGCTGCAGGTTCGATCCCCGTATTTATACTCACTGACAGGTTGATTTTATAAAATGCAACGACTATTTCGAGCACTAGAATAGTTGATTTGGGGACGGTGAAATTATAGCAGCAATTTAGATGCAGGTTGTGAATATAGAGTTTCAAAAGGAATTCAAAAGTAATATTTGATGCAAACGATTTATTGAACAATTCGTGCTACTCGTACTTATGTTTGTAAGAAAAACAAACAGCTCTTCTAATATTATGGATGTTAGCTTGAACTTGACATTGTTGATTTCTGCTATAGAATGCGAGAAATTGAAGCTTGTATCTCGAATGTAAAAGGTATATCTTTACCACACAGAATCTACAAAAAACACGGAACATCACATTCAAAATATAAACTGAAAACAACTCGTCCATCTCATCGAGGAGACACAACTCACGTGGATATTTCAGCCGTCGAGCGATAAAATATTAGTCCGTCATAAAACCAGCGAACAGGCACATCGACATGATGTTCCAATAAACGTTGGGAATTCCAGAATTAGTTTTGTGCTTTACAAAAATACGCGTCCCGGAATGTGTTGGTCTGTTTATAGAAGCGCGAGCGCACGGCGGGGGAGGAGCCGCGCTATTTTGGTGACGACACACATTCACAGGTTCACAAAAACAGAAAAACCGGCTGCAGGCGGCGCGGGCGCTGCCGGTGCACCGCACTTGCTCGCTGAAGGGTGCAGCTAATAACCGGCATCGCTGGGAACACTCATTAATCAATTCAAACAGCGTACAGTAAACACATTTTCCGGCGCAGGAATTAACGCAAATACCAATTTTATAAATATGATTCATAGTGCTCATTAACTATGATTAATTGCAGGACAGAATTATTGATTGAATTAAATTACTCGGTTATTTCTTTGTCAGATCTGAAATTATGGTAGGTATGTACAGTTGTTAAGGTCGTCGATTTAAAAAAGAGGCAATTGCCATTTTGCATACCACATCAAACTGATATAAGCAATGATACTTCTATTCTGAGATAATATCAAACAAATACTCAAAGTTTTCTTACTCTCTATTAAATTTTTCACTTATTAGGCTTGTGGATTTCTGTTACTGATATTAGGTACAAAAGCTTTCCGGATAACAGAATTTAGAATAGAATACAATAGAATCCGTTTATTGCATTAATACAAACAAAAATTACAATGTTTTTCTTTCGCTCCCAGTCCAGCATAGAGAAGCTGCTTCTCTTCCCGGGCAAACTATAAAAGTCAGTTAAGGGACAGAGGTGTTATGGGAGGCTTTTTTGTGGGCGATAGGCTGACCCCCTGTCACTGCAATAGTCTCTCTCCACTATTATAATGCATCTAAATTTGTCAAAAGTGACAGATGGTTTTATTACCTCTGGTGTTCTGCCTACCCTATACGGGATACAGGCGTGAAGTTATGTATGTATGTAAAAATTACAAATAAAGTTAAAAAAAAGAGCATGCATTATAAACAAACAATACCTCTATACAAAACAAGACATTTAAAACTAATTAGGTTTATAAATTAAGGTATCTTAAAAAAAATATAGATCGCAATCAACAACGTAACGTAATATTAACTTGTGTATGTAATATTGCAAAAGGTCATAGCTCAATGTTCATATTTACTCAGCCTTAAGGGTTATTACGCGGTGAGTTACATATTGTATAAAAATAAACTACTAAAATATTTCAATAGAAAAGAAAATTATTTATAGAATAATAATATTGAAGACTTACAAGAAAAATGTAATTCGAACAAAATACGAACGAGTGAGCGCTCTTTGTCCAGTTTCCGTGAGAAGCCTTAAACAAAAGTATGTTTATGTTGTGAGGGGCATATTTATAGATATACAAAAGAGTTGTTCTCCCCGATGATTGAATCACGGAACAAGGCTCGCAGTTGTGACTTTAGTCTTTGTATGGCGAGCTATTTATAGCCGGCCTATTTATAGCCGTGACTCAGCCCTGCGCAACACAGCCACTTCAACCGACCACAGATATACTAATATCACGATGTATGGACTATTTTTAACCTAAATAAGTATATGGAGTCATGTTTACAGCCAACTCGGCGGTTGCAGTAGTCAAATTTAACGCTGAAGCTGATAAGTTATTTTTAGGTCGCAAATAGCTTTTATTAGTTTAGTTGTGGGCCATGCCAGTGAAGGTGTCTGTGGCTCTCTTGTATTGAACTTAAACGATAATACAGTAAAAGTGTTTTGTTTTATGTTTTAAGGTGAAACAAAGAGGTACTTAATTACATTTTTAATTTATTACAATGCCTTTAACTATAGTTTATTATGCGGCCGGAGGTGTCTGACTAGTTTCGAACTCTGACACCTCCGACACTAAATTTTGAGTAAAAGCCGCATAGTAAACTGTAGTTAATATGACTCACAAAACATTTTTAAATTTTTAAATAATGCCTTTAATTGGATTAGTTTAAGTTTTTAAAAGTCCCTTAAAGTCAAGTGATGAAGCCGGGTAGTTTCTCTTGTAAAGGTCTGTTTAATCCAACACAAGTCTTCATCGCACAGCGTGCCGTGAAATATCGTGATTGGCAGTGAATAGCTTTGCACCGGAAGTGATGTGTTACGATATTGAACTCTACCTTAGCGCGATTGTCATTAGCAGACGTTGAGATCTATAGTACCGATGCATACTATATAATAAGTTGCGTAATGTAATATTTTTTGGTACAAATAAATTATTATTATTATTATTTTATTATTATACTTTAGTTTTGACTTAGTTAAGCTATGTGTAGCAAACCTCTATTAGTGGGAGTCAAATACTAGGGTACCTTGATATCTCACAATTTGTGCTGTTGCTGAAATGTAAGCTGCCGCAGATATATTTTTTTCTAACACGTTTAAACAAAAAGCTTTATAACATTTACATAACAGCAAGTAAAGGAAAAGAAAATTCTCTGAAGTGATTATTTACATATTATGAGAAAAATATAACCGATACGACAATTTAAGTAACGTACTTGCAAGGAGAAAGCCCTTAAAAATATACGAGATAAGTGTCACTCACTGTCTAGGTCAAGGCGAGTCCTGAGCGCGCAGTCTCAGGCAACCGTTACTAGGTAATGTAAATACGTGACACCACACTCACATAATTGCGATCGTTTTGAAATAGAGCATTGTCGTTTGAAACAGGCCTGCTAAGCGTTTATCTGCACTGCATTTATACCGAGAACAATAGGAATCGTTTTGCAAATAATACCTTTGCTAATGTGCTTCAAGAAATGCAGCTGTAACACACTGTCATTTGTGCATTAGCAGATAATTCTTAATAACCTCTTCCAATTTAAGAACTGCACTGATATTGTTTCGTGATTTAAAGATACAGCCTTCCATCTGAAGATGGTGCTCGTTTTCTTTCTATTTGTATCCATTCACATTCTTTTAAATCAGTAAGCTCCGGATCCTGCTTTTACCGTTTTGATGTACCTAATAATAAATAAATAAATAAATAAAAGAAAATGTTGCAAGCAACAAGCAAGTAGGTACTCATTTCTTACGAGGACTTTATGGTTTGTCAGGAGCTGGTTTCGGTGGCTTGAAATTTTTCACCAGTACAGCATCAGACATGGTTTTACCGAATAAATCGTCTCGGCTAAAAGGGAGAGACTCATTCATTATACTGAAGTTGCTATAACAGTGGTTGTGACATAAACTCTACCAACTTTGCCTGTTGACTGAAAATAAAAAAATTGTAGATAATATTACCGTGATTAAGGAGTACTGCCTGTAGGCTTTTTATTTCAATATTACTTCGCTCGTTTGCTGCGTTTTATCGGTATAATTTCAATGTAAAGTTGTTTACTTTCGTCGGATGCTGTAATCTTGCTTAAAGATTATATATTTATTTCTAAGAGTTTGTAATTATGCTATTGAACTAGCAAGTTAATCTTACATATTCAATTTATCTCCATCTATATTATGTACAAAGAGAAAGATAAACTCAAAAACGAGAAGACTGATTTTTATCCTTTGTTGTAAGCAGTAGGTAATATTATAGACACTCTTGTGAGATCAGGCGCTATGCGGATGGAACCGCGTGAACCTGCTAGTCTAATTAATTAGTAAGGAAACAAATTCTCTAAATTATGATTAACACTGAAATCAAATGCGCGGTATACAAAAGGAAATGACCGGACGGACAAAATTAGCATGTTACTTTACCTACTGTCAGATGAAATACATATTTTTCGTGTTTTTGATAAAACGTTTTGAACATTATTAATATTTTATATGAATGTTACAGAAATAGAATGTTATTACAAAGCTGAAGATAGAGTTATCGCTGTTTGAGTTTGTTTTATTACGGTCTAAAATCGTTTATCTGAAAACAAACAATATTAAAACTATTAAAAGCCACGCTCGTTCAGCGCCTCCCGGCGTTTTAATAGGTGTGTTTTAGAAGATCATGTCGAGTCATAAATATACTGCAGAATTGGATTTGGTAGATATACTTATGCCTGCGGTTTTCACGTTGTCCCGAAATCCTTGTAACCCACTTTTGTGAGCCTCTGCACCGTAGGTATTGGTTTCAATTCCTATAGTAAAGTCAGCTTGAAAAATAAGTTTTTGTAGAACGCTATATAGGGTCGCCTTATAATAATCAATAATATTTTAATAATAGATTAAGACTAATGAGTGGGTCACAATAACGAAATATGTTTTCGAAATTTAGATCTTTTTTTTTTTATATTGTAAGGATAGGACGTTTGTCTTCCATGCCACCTGATGGAAAGTGCGCATGAAGACTATGGTGGTACACGTCCACCCACGAGAAACCTATTCACTCGACACTTAAAAGTTCCAGGACTGTAGTGGTCAGGAAAAACAGACGCAGGCAGATTTTTCCACACCTTGGCAATTCGTACCAAAAAGGAACTATCGAAGCGTTTTGTTCGACTTCTTGGTAAATCCACTATATAGGGATGGAAGTTCTGTCTGCGTCTCGTAGTCCGGTGGTAAAAAGGGGTGGGTTCAATTTGGTCAAAAAGAGTACTCGCACACTCACCAAAATGTAGCCGATAAAATACTGTCAAACAAGCAACCTTACGACGATGCTCCAGCGTCTGCAATTTTTTATTTGTAAAAAATTGTTGTTATTTATGATTTTACGGGCTCTTCGGTCAACAGAGTCTAGCGCTTCGAGCTGGTATTTGGCAGAACCATCCCAAAGGTGACTACAGTACTCCATGCACGACCTCACTTGGGCTGTGTATAAGTTGAGCAGCCGTTCAGGGCTGAAGTACCGCCGGACCTTCGAGATGATACCCAATTTTTTTGAAGCCGTTTTTGCCATAGACTCAATTTGTTGACCGAAGTTTAATTTGGACGTTATAGTGACGCCTAAAAGCCCTAGTTGGTCGGTGATGGGAACAGATACATTCTGGAAAGTGGGCGTAAAAGTAAAGGTGCTCTTTTTTATATTTTAATAGCAGATCATTCCTAATCTGCTATTAAAATATAATTGACTATTATAAGCGGACCCTGTATATTTGCATTTAACTAGGTACTTAGTTTTGCAGTTTTCAATTTACATATTACGTTCTTGCTTCACATTGTTAACATAGTATACTTCAGTGTTTAACCTGTTTCTAACAAAACCGAGAAGGTATAAATATCCGAACATAAATCGCATTTCCTGCCAAAACGTAGTTATTTGTGTGTATTCCCCGTGCGCGGAGTCTCCCGTGAATGGGGGGCGGGTGCAGGAAGCGCGCGCGCAGCCACCCGTGTTTACTGCCAACGTGCGAGTACATCGCATCGCCGCTGACCATTCTCTAATTATATTCTGTGCTACT
Source organism: Stenoptilia bipunctidactyla (assembly GCA_944452665.1). Taxonomy (NCBI): domain Eukaryota; kingdom Metazoa; phylum Arthropoda; class Insecta; order Lepidoptera; family Pterophoridae; genus Stenoptilia; species Stenoptilia bipunctidactyla. Next base: position 22,844,135 of record OX101729.1, on the reverse strand, counting down.
GCGTTTGTTGTGAATAGTGAATATATGTCGTTTAAAACCTGTAAAATTTATTATTTCAATGAGTTGTGAGTTCTAACTGTATGATAGTACGTTTGAATTTAAATGTAATTTTTTGAGCTTTTCTACATAAACCTTAGTAAAAACTTTCAACGGTTGTTATGGTATAACTAAATCGTATAAAACCGCAGTGGCGAAGCGTGAGCTTAGTTTGAGGCCACCGATATTCCTAGGGATTGAGAAGATTTCTTGATAAATTCTTTAAAAATATATGACTACTATTCTTATTTCGAATTCAACCATCGTCGTACCGCAAGCAAGACCCAAGATTAAAAAGTTACATAAATGTTCCCAAGTTCAAACCTCGGCAATAGCAATAAATCCAATTAAGGTTCATTGCAAGTTGAAATAACTCCAATCGAAGCGTCCCACGGAACGAGAGCCGGTCGCGTGCTGTCCTATTTATAACTTGATTTAATTTATTTAAGTCACCTCTCTATCGCTCTGCGGCGAAGCCTTCGCGTGGGAGGGAGACAGCCGCAAGAGGCACGATCGGGACGCGTCCTTCACTTGTCGTAACGATTGGCGGGCGGCTATTTTTAAACAACGCTCGTCGCCGCTGACCCTCGCAGGCTTTCGAGGTATCTAAGTCTTTCTGAGGTAGTAACTGGTATTGATTATCTTGTTTGTCTGTTTCACAAGTTGCTGGCGAACTACTGACAGATGGGAGGGGGGGTATTGACAAGCCGCTGTAGGTATGGCTATCATCAATGGAACTTATGGCGATGATTCAGAGCTGAGTCTTTTCGAGTCTCTTAAAAATGTTGTAAACCTCCTATTTTTGTCTACCGGACGTAACTTAAAGATAAACTTTCCTCGATTGAAACAAATCTATGCATTTATTACAGAGTGGTAATAGATTCTCGCAAAATTCATCGTAAACCGCTTGTAGTGGAGAGATTACTTGAGATCTCTTATAACTTATGTGAAGATTTAAATGTGAACACATACTCTTGAGATAAGATCGATTACGCGTGCAAATTTTGGTTTTACCTATCTACGAGTATACATACACTCGAAAAATTATGTAGATATCGTTTGAAATATTTTAGATTGAACTGTTAGAAAACATCCACGTTAAAGTAAAAATTGTAATCGAAACTATTGTTTAAATATTTGGACTTAAAAACTATTTGAAAGATAATATATTTTCACTTCTCAACAGATTGACTTTCAGAAGTAGGGGTAGGTACCTAGATGCTATCCAATGTGTAAAACGATTTTATCCTACAAATAAGGGTTATGCACTTCAAATTACATGGAAGCATACATGTAAATGGCATATGTTTACAAAGGCGCCAAGCTGAAACTAAGGTGACTCCTACATGCCTATTTACACCCGAGAGAGTTCAAGACTCGACTTAATTAGTATTTTCTATGTTGAAGAGCCAGCAAGGAACTCAGCCGGATCAGATGTCGTCTCGTTAATTATGCAAGTAAAGTGTTTCGTATGTTAAGTAAACTATGTGTGAATAATTCACAAGTCTACATTGAAATTTAAACTTGAAAATATTCTAATTAAAATACTTTGAAAGTCATAATCGAATCGAATGACTTCGCCAAGCTCTCAGCGAACGTCAATGTCGATAGTTCGTTAAGTAATTTAAGTTTGCATCACTGCACGCTGCTACGGAGAACCGTAGCACACAGCTCGCGTTCGTAGCAACTCTACGATCACAAAACTTTCCATTGTCCAGAACTGTGAAAGATTCTAAGATGGACGTTTATTGCAAATAATTATTAATCAAAGGTTTTTGAGAAGGTTGAGATGATTTAGAACAAAGTTTACATTCAAGGACATTAATTATACAATTAGATGATTTATCGAATGCTAAGTATTACACGATATTGTTGCTCATTCTTTTTGTGTTTACAAAAAAATCAGCATCAATTCACGTTCGGCAAAAAATTACGAATTATGAATTCGCCATTTTTTGCTATTTATACCACCCTTATTACAAATTGAAAGAACCACTCTGTTGAGATACCCTACTTATGAAAAGGAATCATTAAGATTGGATGACGACTGACGGAGAAATTGAATAACATAAACAAAAAATAAAGGCGAATTGAGGAAAGAAATTTGGTTCAAAAGAATGTTTTGAAAAGGCATATAAATAATTATTTCTTAAAATCCTTTACGCGCCTCTCATACACAAGTTTTGCTTAATTATATCACTTGATTTGAGTAGAACTTATATTGAATGAATATTTTTGTAACCGTTAGGTTCTATTTCTTGGCAATTATAATAAACGGTCTCACTGAAATAAACTTCAATATTCCATAAACACATTCCGCAATGCAGGTTTTAAATGATGACCCGGCTGCAAATAGATTTCTATTCGAATTAATGAATACGTGACCTGAAATGTCAGTCCGTCTGCGGATGCAAATACGCTGGACAATGCGCCAAGGCAGAACACAATCAAACAAGTGGGCTATTCTAATCGATATTACAAACAATTGGACTTTGAAGTTACCGTAGAAAATTTAATTTATGCAATGTAAATGTATGTGCCTGGGTGTACCTTCAGAAAAATCCCGCTAACGGCTAAGTTTCCCTGTTTGTGTGCTCGCCTATGGCTCCGGTTAGGTGTTACTTACTGGGCTACCTCATATTGTGGTTTGTATTCGTACCACCCACCCACCAACTATGATGGTCTAATATAAACCTATACACAAAATCACATATTTGGTGTGTGATTCTATGCATTAATTTATTATTTAAATATTAAAAATCTAAATGTGGCCTCAACCCACAATCATATTTACATTATACGTAATCCCTCTGTAGATCACAGCTGAGCAAGAAACTAGTTTCATACCTACCTTTAGATAAAACTAAGAAAGTTGGCTCATACGAAGGTCGCTTGAAAGGTATTCAAAAGCAATAAAAGGACGGGAGGTCCCGGACGGACTTTTGTGAGCCGTCTAAAAATAGGCTGCGATATAAATAGCCTCCCTCCCCCCTCCCCCGCAGCCTCCCCGCCGGCCTGGTGGTGCTGCCTCCCGCCTGACGACCTACATCACTCTCGCGCGCTGTATGGAGGACGACGCGGTATTCTTTAAGCCATAGCTGAATAAATTACACGATCTGCTAATTCCCCACTATGTATAATTAGATGATCTCTCGTAAACACCATCAAACCGGAAACTTACAACATACATTTTTGTTTATTAAATTAAAAAGCGCGATTCTATCTGAATATGAATTTAAAAAGGCTACGCTTTTTATGGTAATTTGTTTTGTTAATAACCAGTTAAATCTAGACCCACATGCTAAAGTTTTAGCATATCGAAAATATAAAAAAAATAGGCATTCGAGACTTTATAAAAGGACGGCAAAAATATCTCCTGACGTCAGCTTCATAAGTCCTTTTTAAAAAGAGGAAAAAGCTTCAGAAATTACCTGATCAAAGCATCGAAAGCCTACTGAAATGAAACGCTTGAGAAGCCCAAGGCTTACATTAAGTAAATCCTTGAAATATATTCATTTATCATCGGCAATAAGTGTAGTGTACTTATTATAACCATCGCGAGTAGATCATAAATGCTGGGTTGCTGCGGCGGTTCACACGGTTTCGACCTATAAAGTAATAACTGTAACCATGTGTTGTACCGGTCAATTAAACGAATAACCTGAAGTTTGTCTTCTACTTTATGTATGTTGCTCATAACATTTACCTTAGTTTAGGATAATTTAAAAGTATCTTTAAGAAGTTATCAAGACGAACATTATAGTATGTTCCAAAAATCACTGCTTTCTTCATTGCCTTCTGTAATCTTAGGCAGAGATTTCAAATTTTTTTAAAGCGTCCACGTTTTACTTGAAATGTATAAATAATATGCCTGGTTAAATCTAGTGTTACCCTACAAAACCTACCATATATTATGTAGAACATGCATTCTAGTTAACGTATAACTGAGGTGTAGGTACACTCCAGTAAATTCTAGATATACCGAATGGAAGGTCAGTATCTGCGTTCCGGAGTGGGTTACCGTATCTAGGTCACAGTGCTCGTGACAGGTAGGTCCCGAGCCACTCCCGCATCACGCGTCTGTTACCATATTGACAGGCAGACAGTGAAAGAATTTCTTTGAAAATTATTTATTTTAAATACCATACCATTCAAAAGTAAAAAAAGGGAAGTCGAGCTTTGCATCTCCATACGGTATCTTTTTCACGTTGCTGTGCCCACGAGGTACATAATGTATGTTCTGCTAAATAAATTGTATAAACACCTTATTACCATTGTGGAATAAAGTAAATAATTTAAAGAATGTCTTGTCCATGAAAATTTGAAATGAGGCAATGTAGCGCCGCCTTTTTAGTCGTGAGTACTTTGAACATTCAGATCTGAGTCTGGCGACGAAGACTAAACGATAACGGTAACATTATTTTATTTTTAGGCATTTTTTTTATAAATCCATAAAATTTATGAGTTTGTTATTAAAATGGCTTTTGTTTTGCAGAAATGCCGCACGAGTCAGAGAGCGGCGGAGCGGGCGGCTCGCCGACGCACGCGCCGTCCCCTCCCCGCGCGGCGCACGCGCTGCCCCCCGCCGACACCTTCCACCAGCAGATCATGCAGGTGAGTGTCGAACACTCCCGCGCTTCCGACTACTTCCATAACGCAAATTGAAGTGTTCACAAATGATGCCGTTGTGTCAGAAGCTCGCGTCGATCGTATAAATGAACGAACGTGACTGTTTATACACGACTTGTTCGATGTGTACGACAATGTTGCGATTCGAATTATTGACAAAGATGCAGAGTGCTGACAAGGCAACGTCAATCAGGCGCACTGACGCATCTAGTTCAAACGCATTGTCAGTTGCCGGGCGCTCGTCGGATGCTCTAGCTAATAGTTTCATGGATAATATGAAAGCTGTTGCAAAACGATCGACATTCAATCAGTGAGATTTCAAAACGTTTTAATCATTTTGAGTTAGTTCTAGATTATCTTCTTAGTATAAACATTTTATATCTCTATTAAAACACAGGTTCAAACTCCTCAGATTGAGGTTAATGTTAATTTGCAAAAACTGTCGCGTTTCCGTGACCTTTTCCGAAAGCGCAGCAGCTCTCGACACCATCCATCTCATTTAAAATGGGCTGCGGTGATATTTAAAAGTTCCCGCACGCTCGATATAAATAAACCGATATGAATACAAATATAAAGCGGTCGGTCCGTCCGTTTCTGTGGACTATATTTACGTTTGTATACCGGGATAATTTTAGAACGAACGTGGATGCACGGCCTCTCACAATAAAAATATAACATTGAACGCGATGCGAATATTGTGGCGTCGCGATACAGAATGTGGCTCGGATTCCGGGTGCCCCGAATTGGACTCGGGTGTGATAGTAAATTTTATGAGTGTCTTTCTTAAGCGATCTCGTTGTCTGGGTATACATGACCCGCTCCGCCGGGGTCTGGCGGGCGAGCTTCGACCGCGCTCGCCCACTCTCCGGTCGCCAAACATCCGCCCGCTCTATTCGTGGCGTACTCGCATTCCGAAGCTGCCTAATTTTTCTCGAACAGAAATAATAATTTGCGACGCCAAAAATACGCGTAGATGCCGTTCCTTATGTATTGCGACAGCTCTAACATTCGCTTCGTGATCAAGGTTATTGTGCATTAGCCCGAATTTTAAATGATGCGGCCCTTAAATTAATGGAAGTAGAATTATTTTGCACGTTCCTTAAAGCATGGGCCAGTACCTACTTGAATATGACCCATCACTTTGTTGCGGGATCCGAATGGCTTGCATGGCCGGGCATGGCTGCGTCCCGATCGGCTGGTGGTGGAGTGAGTCTACATGTATTTCTCTCGTTGTCAGAGTCAGAGCCCCAGAAAGAACCATATAGCGGAGAGAGCGAAACAGTCCCTTGAGAATAGTTTCCTGATACAAGTGAGTCTAAATTTAAGTTTATTTGTCAGCGGTGGTGTGTCATGTTCAACGACTTGCAAATGATGAGGTACTCGGATGTACTTTAGTGAAATATTATTGAGTTGCATGCGTACGCAGCCGCTGAGGCGCTCATTTGAGAGTTGAATATGACACGAATGCTGTCCGCGGCTTGGTGTGGGTGGGGTTGCATTCTACCGTAGTTACCGACACAGCATGTTCATCTAGTTGTCCCGTAGTATTGCCAGCGTCACTCATGTGGCGTCACGTAACACGTTCACCGGAATTGTATCACGATACTAATTACATACATAATACCATTTACCTCAGCGTCGTTGTTTGTAAGAAATGTTGTTGAATTTTTAATTTATTGACTGAAGTAATTTTAATGTAATTAATAAGTTTGATTGGAGTGTGTTGTCGCTATTTGCTAGTTTGTTGGCTGTGTGCTGTCCTCTTTATAGATATTGTCACGTTTGCAGCTGAAGAAGCAGCAGCAATTGCAGCAGGAGATCTTGCTGCAGCACTTCCAGCAGCAGCGGCAGCAGCTCGCCGAGCAGCACGAACAACAACTCAGGCATCATTTGAAGGTAGTTGATAATTTTTTATACTTTGCTCATAAAAACAAATTTAGTAAAAAAACTATTGTAAAAAGTTCAGTAAGAATATTCGTGATTTATTGAAGCAATGTGTAATGCCAACTATAAGGAAGCAATCCTTTTCTTGTCACCGTGATGACCAGAAGCCATAGTGGCAGTAACTGTTGTCCTCGTATTGTCATTAGGCATAGAAGGCATTATAGCGACCATTTTAGTGCCTACAGTTTCGACACGCTCGTGTATTTAAGTGCGTTTACATAAATAAAAGTATGTTTCCAATGCTTAGTGTTTAAAAAGCCAATTTCTGAGATTTAAAACGATGCTGTTTTTATGCTTGGATACAAAAATAGTTTTCATAATCGTCCCCGGATCGAAGCTAATCAAGGTTAATATTGATATACCTAAGCAACTCAAAGCTTTTCGAAGAAAATAAGAATTCGAAATTGGAAGTTAGCCTTAGTTATTTTTAGGTTTCTGAAAACATTCATATTCAATATAAATTATGTTGATGTCTTGACGTTTCGTGAGAAAATTATCTGCGTAACCTTGTTTCGTGTTTCAAAGATATTTTATTTTACTTTTTGCTTTTTAGGAGTTTGAACAGCATAATTATGGAAAGAAAGGGATTTATTTAATTTACAAAAAATCCAAGATGAAGCCAATAGTTTACAATTTCACAGTTTTTAGTCAAAAGCTATATAATTTATACATATTTTCCGCTTCTACGCACTCTTCTCAGAAGTAAACTGTTGTAATGGTTAAAACGGAATATGGGATTATCCTTAGATTCAAATTTCTGATAAGGCAATACGATAACGTCTTATAAACTTTAGATTAATTTCGTATCAACAAGAGCTATCGTAGGAAATTGTTTTAAACACGATTAGGTAAGGAAAGCTTCAATTCCGCGTATATAATCATGTAGGTATATTCAAATATTTTCATTTAGGGACGTATTTATTTTACCGAATATGTTTATTAACTTATAGTGGTAAGAAACCATTGGCATTCAATATCTATACAAATATAATTAATGCTGGGATTTGCTTGACCTGGAAAAATAGTAAATTGGTAAATTTCCTGCCAACTTTGTTCTTAGATGTGTTAATCGAGAATAAGAGGACGTTCATTTAAACCAGACACACCGGTCATGCCCAAATATTCTCATGATGAAAGGTTAAGAAAGGTTCATTCCACAAACCGCCTCGGCAGATTGTAAATTCCGCAGGAAAACGGTAAGAATGTTTTTAGGTTCATATGATATTTAGTTGTGAGTTTTAATACTCTAACATCAGTTTAACTTCGATCATACCTTTTTTCGTATCAACACGAAAATATTTATAGCTGCTTATCAAAACAAATTTAATTAATTTATTAAATTAATGACACTTTTATCAAAAATTTGTTGAATGGCTTCAATGATTTTCAGCAAGGTTTTAAACGGCGTACAATGGTATCTATCTATACAGTTTATTTTGTTTGATTCTGTCTATTTAACTGGCACAGAAAAGCAATATAATATTTTTTTAAATCGCTATGAACTCTGATGCGCGAGCCACAACGTGAGTTTACATTTCAAGGACTTTGGACTAAAAATACTACCAGGAAACAGATCTCGTCGCCAGAGCGTTGCAAAATTATGTATTATTTCTGTGAAATCTACTGTTATAGAAGATGTCTATTTCTTCAGGCAGCTTGTTCCATGTTCGGATTCAATTTTTCCATCAAGAAAGATGGAGGTTAACTAGTTTATTCTTTTTCGTCAGTATAATTGTAGTCAAAAGATTGGTAGCCTTTGAAAAGGTACAATAAAGGAACATCATTGCAACCAACAACGTGACGTGACGAGACGCACGTCAGTGAAAATAAATACGTAATGATATTAGTATTTCATAGATTGGTGTTATGATACAATGAATTATAATAATCAGACAATCTTCACCGTATTTACCTACTCGCACCACAACTAAAAACTGATAATGCTTGGTATATCTAGAGTTGTAAATGACGAGCCTTGGAGTCCTATCTAATAAGACTTGAGTATTTTTTGAAGACTCTAGTCTTAAAATAAAACATCGAGCTCAAGTCCTTCAGAATTTGGAGTCTTTTGTAAAAAGACTTTAGTCCTGCCAAATAGAACTCAAAGACTGAGTCTTTTTAAAAGATTTCATGACTGTGTCCTGTGTCCATATTGTTTAGCAATAAAACAGATTAATAAAACTTGAAGACCAAATTAGAATGACACAATGTTTCAACACAACTTTTACTTTAAGGTCAATTTTATTTTATTTGCTACTAGCTTTATCCCGCAAATTCGTATGCGCTTAACTACCCTTCTCGTAAAAATTTCAGAAACTATACAACCAGACACCCACTGAAAGAACCTTTATACCAAGTATCACACCCATGCACTCAATGAATAAGTTTTTTTCATACAAACTAAAAATCATATATTTCCCGTGCCCTTGGGAATTTTGGGAATTTTTTTCGTAGCACAACCAGTCACTCTTTGAAGAACCTTCATGCCAAGTATCACATCCGTACACTCAAGGAATAAGATTTTTCATACAAACTAAAAAGTCCAACCCCTTCCCGTGGGAATTTCGGGAATTCCTTCCATAATACAAACAGACACTTATACCTTTATATCAAGTATCACATCCGTGCACTCAAGGGATGGGATTTCTTCATACAAACTAAAACATCATATATTTCCCGTTCCCGTGGGAATTTCGGGAATTCCTTTCATAACACAACCAGACACACATTGAAATACCTTTACACCAAGTTTCATATCGGTACACTCAAGGAATAAAAATTTTCATACAAACTAAAAAGTCCTATATTTCCCGTTCCCGTGGGAATTTCGGGAATTCCTTCCTTAGTGCACCCCTACATCCCCTAAAGAATGTATGTTTCAAATTTCAGCTCTCTACGCCCAGTAGTTACGGCTGTACGTTGTCTGTCAGTCACTCAGTACCTCAGTCACTCAGTCAGTAACGGAACAGTTTTATATATATTGATGATTGATTGATGATTGATAACCGAACTAAAGTGAGTTCCTTCCGTAAATAGTTTTCGCGGGTTACGTACCAACGGTATGAAGTTAGTAAGCCGTTTTTTAATAGTTGTGCAAACACCGCACAACATTGGATAATATAACACACTCATGACTCAGTCTAGCTCAAAGAACTTAAAGGACTCAAAAGGACTCGGGCTTGGACTCAATGTGAGTAACGAGTCCTAGTCTTGAAAAGCGACTCAAGTCTCGAAATGAAGACTCAAAGACTCGAGTTTCTTACAACTCTAAGTTGGCCCCGTTTGCGCGCTGTCCAAATTTTCCATCGTAAATTCGAGTTTTGAAACCGCGCTTCAGATAGAACGCCTAAAAACCTAATAAATTGAAAATTATTGGAATCGATTTGACGACCGATTCTGCCATACAATGGTAAGGTTTAAAAAAAGAGATTCATATAAATGAAGTCAGAAAATCAATTATTTATTTACATGGCCAGAAAATAGTGTTATAGGTAAGCATTTGTGTGTAATGAAAAAACAAATGGCGCTTATGGCTATTAACACCAAAAGATGATCTCTTCGGGATTTTTTAGGCTTTAGGTTTTGGATGTACCTAAGTGAGTATGTAGTTCTGACAAATTGAAAAAAATGTTCGTTAACCACTGAACTATCCTTTAAACGTCACATACCTATGATGAGTAAGAGGGTTGTTGACCGGACCTTGATGAGTTGTAGGGAAATCCAAAAACAATATGAATGTAAAGTTGCGCGAGTTGTTCAGTATAAAAGTATTAAATATAGTTTGATATTTTACAAGAGAGGAGACTTAAAAGGGTAGAGATAGTATTTTTATCCCATAGCCTAGAATGCTATTTAACTTCGATTTATATGTGATAATAACTATTGATAGAATTTACAGGTATATACAATATGTAAATATGGTTACAACTAAGACATGAAGTTATATTCATTTCTATATTCCTAACTTTAAGTCGTGAACGCCGTAGGTGTCTCTTTCCGCGATTGTTTTTTCGTTGTATGGTATGCTAAGTATGGCAAGATCAAACTGGATGTGTCATGGAAATCATAACTTAACACCGTGTCACCAGCTATATGCCGACGTGTAGTGAAGTGTATTGTAGGAACAGAAATTGCATTTTACAAAAAAAACTTTGACATTCACTGTTGATGTATTTGTTGTCTACTTTACATATCAACAACCAGTTAAAACTAGTATTTAATCTGCGTCCTGTAATTAATCTGAATTGGAAAAACCCTTGTTATCATTATTAATTGGCAAAAAAGTACAGATAAAAAGTTGTTTGATGATAAGTCGATGATACATGCCGATTAGGATCATGCCCACGTACATGCCCCGCACGCCGCCATCCCCGGCGCCGCTGCATAAACGATGCGCACACAGTCCAATCGCCTTGCTTTTCAGTCACTAAATCGCCTTGCAGCAATGCCACTGAGGATGAAACCGAAGTATCTTTAGATATCACATTATGTTTTATTATATTTGTTGTACCTTTCATTGTTCCATGTTGACTCCCGGTGGCAAGCAGCCCGCGCTCCAAACAAAACGGGACGTTTTCAATGTGAGGATCACTCTTTCTTTATCTAAACTGAATTTTGGACCAACGCTTGCAATAACGATTTTCCAGTGGAAGATTAGTTTATTCAGTATTTTCGCTTCAGGAATTGAAAATGCTAACGTTCTCGTTATATGGAATATATTCAATAAAGCTTTTATTAATCATCTTTTGGAAGTTTAACAGACAAGTTTTCGGTAAAAACGTAGACTGAAATACGAGTAACTTCTTTGTTCAGTACAAGCATGCAAAACAGAGTACATATATAGTAATGCAATATTATAGAATGTTAAACAAGGTTTTTTTATACTGACTAATTCACATGAGGAATCGATTATTCGCTGCAAAAAACATCAGCAAGTCGGCATATAGTCATTCAAGGAAATATACTTGAGAAATACCGTCACTTTATGTATCAGAATCTATTTAAGGTTTTAAACGAAAACGCCGTAATGTTAAAAGTCTATGCTTAAATTCGAATAAAGAATTATTCCTGAAGATTTTCCCTACCACTTAAAGACCTCCGCTGGTCACTTTTAAACTTAAAGTCTTCGTATTTTGCTTTAAAGGTCATTTAAAACTAAAGTTTTATCGAAACCAAAAAGTCGTTAAATCCGATATAATAAGCTGCATGGAGCGTCTTTACAGACCCCGGCACATTGAACATTGGACTTTAGAACAAGACCAAAGGCTAATTTGGAAAATATTGACTTCATAGTGCGTCATAATTAGATCTCCGTTAGATTACACGAATGCAGGAAAATGGTAAAATACTTGTACATGAACACATGTAAAAGTGAAGAAATTAAAATTTTCAGGTTTTTACTTTAAATAATGATCTTAGTATCAGTCCTTGCGACTTTGGGCTCGCGAATTTATTTGTCCTTTGGATTGCCTAATCCCAGTGCATCTGCTATCTACCATGCGATTGTAGAATGCTATTTATTGAAAATATTATCTAAAAGCCGCTTTCTTTAATTACAATTTATATTATCGGTATTCTTATTATTGATTGTTATGAATACAGTAGGTACGGTATACAAATAAAATAAAATTGAACTAGATATCACTGGCGAAAGCAGTTCTTGACATAACTGTTTTATTTTTCATTTAATGCACACCTTGATCACAACTACGATTCACACTATCCGCAGGCCAGGATTTATACAGATTTAAGTACACGGCTTTACACCACTATCCAGGTGAAAGAGCTCTACCACCAAGTGTGTAAAGAATAAGTCACCTTTTACAACATCATTGTCCCGAGCGGGAAGGTTACACTGCTAAGTAGACATGACGTGGCTAAAAGCTTTAATATAAGTATAACTGCATATACAGACACCTTGTGAACTAGTTGGTGTGTTTGGTTCCAGCTATGGGAGCAACAAAAGGCTCTGGAAGAGGCGGCTCTGCGCGAGGCGCGCGAGGCCCGCGAGGCGCGCGAGCGGCACGAGCGCGACGCCGTGCGCAAGCGCGACAAGCATGACCACAGCGCCAACGCCTCCACGCAGGTCAAGCAGAAACTACAGGTCAGTCGCAGACATCGCCCATTTTTTGATGGTGACCATGCTTTGGCTTCGATCTCAACTGACGGTAGGGAAATATGAAGTAGAAGATGACGGCACAGGGGTTAAGGAAAGGACCTGTGCTACATGCTTTTTTGTTTTTGATTACATTGTTTTGTATCCAGATATGTAGTTTGTTTTATTGAGGCCTGATTTTACAATGAGCAAATTTAATGAATAAACAATAACTCGACAGCTTCAAGCTCGTCTTAGTTTATTGTTATTGATTTTTTCATACAATTATTAAAAATCGTAAAATAAATTTATTTTACCCAGTGAAAAGTCCGCTGCCGAAAAATCGGGCCTCAAAATTAGCTAGTATGAAAGAATCATAAAAGTTTGTATTATGTAGAAATATCAAAATTTTATCGACTCGGCAAATTTAAACTCAGTGTCTCTCATAGACTGATTGCATTATATATGTCAGAATGAATTGGGACTCAATTATCATTTCTCCGGTTCCAGGAATTCCTGAAAAAGAAGCAAGCAGCAGCGTGTGCCAACGGCACCGTCCCGGGTTCGCCCTACAGAAATTGGTGAGCATTCTTCGCCAATACATTAATCGATAAATTACGAATACGTCAAAATATATCTTGATAACAATTCATATCATACATATCTAAAAATAGTCTCTATGAATTGCCAAGAAATAGTCTTTTTACAAAGTCTATAAGTAAGTCAATTTGAAAATTAAACTCCGAGAGCTTATCGTGTAATATTTGGAAACCCAAAGCAGTATCTATGGTACAATATTTCGCCGCGTATTTTCTTAAGTTGCAGATATTACATGTTGCTTTGACTATTTAATACTGAACTTGAATAAAACTTGCACATTCCTTATTCAAAATCTGCAAAAAAAGACAACTATTTTTTACTTTGTTTGACGGAAAATTTTAAATAAACAAAGTGAAATTGGCTTTACTTACTCGTAGTGACGTAGTGAAGTACATTGTTTAAAAACTAGTATTTTATTGTATAGAAAATAATATAATTCGCAAAGAATGTGGACCCAGGGGTCTGTAAATTCTAATTCAAACGTTAATTTAGAATTGGTGTGGGTGTTATAATCTGACCCCAAATACCTAGGTAGTTTTTTCAATAAGACATCGCTTGCCTTGCTTTAATAGCTTTAATAGGTGTTAAACACTGACGATGAATCATTTGTCTGTAGAAAAAATAATGTATAATTTATCTTCGGCTTAGTCTATAAAGATAATCTTTGATAGTTATCTTAATTCTGTGATATGATGTTATGAAATCATTGATACATACGTAACATAACCTAATACATACATAACCTCACGCCTATCTCCTTTTTGGGGTAGGCAGAGACAAGGGAACACCAATTGCTACGATCCAGACATACCACTTTCGCTTCCAACACGATCATTAATCTTTTCATACATGATCGCCGGTTACGGTTACTTTTAACTAGGCCCTTTTTAAGAACGTCGCCAATTTGATCGGCATACGGGCGGCCTCTTCCGACAGCACCATCCATGCTTGCTTCGTACACCTCTTTCGTATTGATTATATTTATAAATGATTTCAAAATGATAAGATTCAAAATTCAATGGTTTTTAAAATTGCATAGAAGGAACGTTTAAAGAAGTTGCCAAAAGTGGGCTACTAAGGTCGCCCTGTGTACGATTTGTGACAGCTTTTTTCATGTCATGATATAGTGTCAGATTCTTAACAAATTCTCTGTTGTTTTCACAAAATGCGAAGTGGCACGACTACGCAGTCATTGTATTATCAACCGTAAACAGTGTAATCACTAAGCGGACACGCCCACAGCAGTAGTGTTACCGATCTGTCAACGTGACAATTGTAAATTTGTTACGAAGAATAAAAAAACTTTGAAAAAGAAATTTGATAACTTTTCAAATAAATTACGGGCATAGCAGATGTTTTTTCAAAGAAATAATCATGCACGAATTTCCACGAAACGTGAAAGTACTTTATATACATACAAACATACATACATACGCATTTTCACTCCCTCGTACTTTCAGTTACCATCTTTTCGTAATTTTACACGTTGTTTTTTTTTTATCTCCGCAGGGGCATAGTAAAGTCGTCGTCAGGCGAGTCGATCACGTCCCCGCCGGCGCCGGCGCACCCCTACCGCCTCGCCGCCCCCCCGCTGCCCGCGCTGCACCCCCCCTCCGCAGACTTCCCCCTCCGCAAGACAGGTGAGCCCCACCGGACATATTGTTATATTGTACAGGCGCTCCGTGTCATATGATGAAGTCAAGATGATTTGAATATTTGTAAATGTTCTATTTAACAGTTTTTTGCAACGACTGCTTAAGCATTGCCATCATAAATGAATAGCTCAGTTAATACTCATATGTTTACCAAATATCTGTTCTAATATTTAAAAATAAATGGGGATTATTTAAAAAAATATGTTTTTGAAATTAGCATGCGTAGGTCATAAGATTAACATAATTGTCTATATATGAAAATTGTTAAGTCATAATGATTTAAGAAATTCAATAGTTGCCTATGTTTATTATTGTTTGAAAAAGTCTTACGTAACGTTTATAATTAAAATGTTTTTAAGTTTTCATAGAAACAGAACAAAAAAATATGTAAAAATATATGCTGGCAATGCTTACACAGATGCAAAATAGAATGACGTTAAATTTGCAAGTGTTGCTTTATTAAATTTACTTGTTTGCATAAACGCAACGTTGTAATGAGGTTTTCTTATCTGATGAAATGTGACGACAATCCAAATGACATATGACACGATACACAAACATCGTTTTTACCTACCAATATAATAATACTGTTGCGTTCAACAATAATCCTGTCTGAAAACGTGTCTAGTGTGCCATTTTGTAGTTTTTGATTACTCACAAAAAGTGCTAAACTTGAATTGCCCGTTATTTTTGATGTGTGACACTAACCACCTACTATTTTTTAATGACGCTTTCAATCTTACAAGATAACCTTTAAGATGTAATATGCTTATTGAATTTGAAGTTACGACATTGAACTCAATAAAGTCGTTTAAAAATAGTACATAATCGTGTTTAGTTTGTAATATTAATACTAAAACAGCTGACAATCCGCAAATAACACTTCGATACACACGTTTTTAAGTTGCGTTATTCTTAAATAAAAGCGTCCACAGGACATCAGTGTTTATGCTTTCAAAATGTGTATTTTTCAAAAATAATGCTATCATAGTTGTTGACTAATAACTAGTAATATATATAATAAATAATAGTTAATTATTATAATTATGCGAACCCGTTAGTTTGCATAAAATGTATATTTTTCAAAGATAGTCTATAAATACTTATGTTTTGATCCGGGTCGAAGGACGGTCGTTGCTCTGTATAGTCAAAATACTGAAAATTCATCGAATTTATATTGAGGAGATCTTGAATAAAATAATATTGGCTCCATTGTATGTTGGAACGCATAATTTGTTTAAAGTTGCAAATAAATAATACATTAATGGACAAATATTGCAGTTATAGCGAAAGTCATTTTCAATTCAATTTGATGTCAAATAACAAAAGAGTCTTTATAAAAAGAATTTTGAACAAATGTTATTTAAGGTACTAAAAATAATATGCTACCGAGCCTTGTTATTGTGTAGAGATAGCATATTTTACGAATGGTCTGAAATAAAATTATTTGATTTGATAAAATTTAAAACTATAAATTGATGTACATAGTTATATTTAAAATTGTATTCTCGGGTAGTACCTATGTTTATTTGTAATGGCTTTAATCAAAATTTAACTCAATTCGCATGTTTTACGTTTTAGGACACGATTTAATCTAACGACTGGTCTGAAGATTTAGAATTTCGTAGGATGTTAATAAAAATCTTACGCAGTAGAAGCGCTGGTTAAGAAAACGTACTTAAAAAATCTATTCGTTGACGAATATTAAACAAATTAGTATACAAAGTAAAATAAATCACTTTTCAACTGCATTTATCTCATAAATAATGACATATATAACATTTTAACATAAAAACATTTCTGTGTCTATGTGTATCCAAGCAATAAGAAAAATGCATATATTTTTAACGTATACGCTTTTGATTAGGTTCAAAATGCAACGATTACAATCGTACTTAATCAGAACTTTCGCGCGTGTGTATCTCGATGTGTTGTCGGATAGTCGCTAAGTAGTGTGTGGCATGTGTAACGCTTGTGTTTGTGCGGCGGCGGCGGCAGCGTCGGAGCCGAATATGCTGAAGGTGCGGCTCAAGGCGCGCGTCATCGAGCGCCGCGCCTCGCCGCTCGCCAGGCGACCGCTCAAGTGCCGCCTCAAGAGAAGTGAGTACACCCCAAACCCCATTCACATACAGGGTATCCCAAAAACGACTAGTTTCCGTAGCACTGGAGATAGATGGACCTTAGGCCTAACGGATCAAATCTACACGAATTTAGTAAAAGTTGTCTGGTTTCCGAGATATTTCCACTTTTATGATTTTTAAGAAATTTACACTTTTTGCTCCTTTTTTGCCTACAGCTTCAATAAATAATTTAGGGTGAATAGCTACTAAAAGTTACAAAGAGAGACAGAGGTAGATAATCATGTAGTTCTGTCATTTAATTTCTTATTTATTTTGCCACAAAAGATATTAAGATCCTTTATTTTAAACAGAACAGCTGCGCGAGCACAGAACTTAATCGACTCGTACGTTAACGGATGTTCGTATAGTATGGAGACAAGAATTAAAATCTATGCATTGCCGCACGGCCAGCTTAAATAAATATGTGCCTCGTTAATTTTGAATGTTTGTAAACATGTTGCACTCTTAAATAACTATAAAATAAAAAAATTACAAAGTTACTAAAAACTTGCAACCGTCTCCATACTATACGAACATTCGTAAACATACGAGTTGATAAAGTTCTGTGCTCGCACCGCTGGACTAGTTGTAATTTCCGGGTAGCACGCCTTGCTGGCGAAAACTACAATTTTAAAGATTTCATTTAATAAAAAAGCTGTTGTTGTACTATTTTGAAAATTAATAAATAAGCAAATTTTTGAGGTCATGTGCAGTATCAACGCAATACGTTTTTTTTTTCACAATCTCAGTAAAACTTTATTCGATTTTTTCGAAATGTAATAAAAATAACAAATTGCACTCTTTTTGTTAGCACTATGTTTAAGTTAATTTAAAAAATATTACTGAATTGTTTCAAGTAACTAGTAAAGGTGTAAAGAAAAAAACGTGCATATTTATTGAAGCTGTAGGCAAAAAAGGACCTAAACGTGAAAATTTCTTTAAAAAATCACAAGAGTGATTTGAAATATGTCGAAAACCGGACAATTTTTACTTAAGTCATTTGTCGTTTTTGAGACGATCTTTATAATATTATTGAATTTAGATTTGATTTTTAAATCTATATTCTTTTACATTTTTGTAATTTAGTTTCATAAAAAAAAGTTTTTATTCTGGTTGACGAAATTTTTTCAATTTTATAGTGCTGTTGAGAGGAGAAAATTGGATGTATTGTTTTGTACAAGAAATAATTTTTTTTTGCACACTTATTTCATACTAATATGCATGAGTTTTTGCTGCTCTTATTGATTGCAACCTGTGTTATTTTATTTTTTATGTTGATATTTAAATTAAGAACATTAAAATTTATATCTTAACAAGCTGCTATATTCTAAATAGACGATAAATGATTATTTAGACTTGTGATATGATGAGTTGAGCTGTAGCGTTGACATAATTATTTTTTTTAGATATGGAAGGTGGGTCACCGCGCGGGTCTCCTCCTGGCGGCGCGAGCGCGCCTATCCGCGAAGAGGAGGAGGGTGGTGCGCGGCCCGAGCTGCTGTTCTCCTCGCCCTCCCTCCCCAACATCTCCCTGGGGCGGCCCGCGGCGCCGGCCCCCCTGCCGCCGCTGCGGGAGGGCTCGCCGGGGCGCGCGCGGCCGCTGGGCCGCACGCACTCGGCGCCACTACCTCTCGGCGACCCCGCCCTTGCGCCGCATGCGCTAAGAGACCACATCCGTCGCACAGTGCTGACGCGCGCGCACCCCCCGCCGCACCCGCCGCACGAAGAGGAGCCCGAGGTCATGGACCTGACGGCTCGCGCGGCCCCGCTGGCGCGCGCGCTGTCGTCGCCGCTGGTGGGCGCGGGCGGGGCGGGCGGCGCGAGGCCCAGGACTGGCTTGGCTTACGATCCAGTGATGCTGAAGCACGGCTGCGCGTGCGGCGCGCGCGCGCCCGCGCACCCGGAGCACGCGGGGCGGCTGCAGTCCGTGTGGGCGCGGCTGGCGGAGACGGGGCTGGCGGCGCGCGCGGCCCGCGTGCGCGCGCGCCGCGCCTCGCCCGAGGAGCTGGGCGCCGTGCACGCGGCGGCGCACGTGGCGCAGTGGGCGGGCCGCGGCGCCGTGCGCGCGCTGGCGCGCCTGCCCTGCGGCGGCCTGGGCGCCGACGCCGACACGGCCTGGAGCGAGGCGCACACGCCGAGTTAGTATTTTTGATCAACTACCCAATACTTCTAACATTGTTTCATAAATAAATTCGAGTGCATCCCATCAGGACCTCTGGCATAGGGGGCAATATATGTTACCGTTACGCCAACCGGTCGTCAATCTATATTAACGAATTGTCTCCTCTCAGCCGCAGCTCGAGCCGCCGCCGGGCTCGTGCTGGAGCTGGCCACGCGCATCGCGTCGGGCGACCTGCACAACGGGTTCGCGGCCGTGCGCCCGCCCGGCCACCACGCCGAGCACAACCAGGCCATGGGCTTCTGCTTCTTCAACTCCGTGGCCATGACGGCCCGCCTGCTGCACACCAGGCACAACCTGCAGCGGATACTCATCGTTGACTGGGTGAGTGACACGCACGCAGACAGACACGGATGACTTGAAGTTACATGATTCAGTTTCTCTAGTATTTAGTCTGCACAATTCTTGCAGATGTTGAGCAATAATATTTTTATAGCGGCTGTCAAGACTGCTCGCTATCAAAGACGTGTTCATAAGTATAGTTCGGCCGTTCAGAGAATGCGTTCCTGACACATCGCGATTGAACTGACGACGTAACTTTGTAATGGCGTTATAGTTACGATCAAAAATATTTTTGCTGGTTGTTTACCGTTTTAAAAATTGATGAGCATTAAAACAACGTTATTATATCAATAATCAATGAATTTTATAATTTTGTGCCAAACTGAGTGTCAAATATCTTGGTAAACAATATTTTTCAAAATCTATACTGCGCTATTACAAGGTTATGTCAAAGCTTTATATTTGTAGTGCTGTGCTAACAATAACAGGCTATAACAGTATCGTAATCTGTTCTTAAACAGGTATACTTTATGAAATAATACGTTTTGTTTTTCTTTTTAAGAATTTGAAAATAATGGACTATAAGGTAACTTTTATTAAATAAAAAAATAAAACTATGACATTTGATTCTGGATTGATTCTGATTGATTCTGTTATTGATAATAAAATAATTATACATGTAGGCGAAGATGATGATGAAGACACTACCTCCTCAAGCGAATCGGAGTCTGATTAATATTCTGTACGCACATTCAATTCAATGTACTTTATTGCATAGAAATACAGATTGTAACTTTGTAACAAAAAATAAATAAAACAATTTTATTATATTTATATTACCTTTTTTTGGTTTCCACTTAAATTACTAAAATATAAATTTTAAATGATTCCGCCAATTTAAAACGAGAATAATCTTAAAAATAACGCGGCGTTTCATTTTAGAGGAACGGTAACGAACTCAGTGTTATGTTGTGCCCATCACTAGTCGTGACTAACTGATAGGTGTCAGGAACGCATTCTCTGAACGGCCGAACTATAGTAACGTCAATTTTAACATTTTATTAATGCTACATCTTCAAGGAACGTCTGTATGTTTTAGGGAATTTTTAAAAGTGCTAGACAGATTTTGATTTGATCTGTAGGGCTGGCATGCGACCATCGATAAATATTCGAATCGACAAGATAATTTTTTTTTTTTTTTATCCTATTTTGTTAGCTTACATGCGCACCATATTAGATAGAATTACTCGATTTGATCAACGAAGATTTTGATCGAGTTTATCCCGAGTTTAATCGAAGCGCCAACATTCAGTATCTGTGTGGCATCCTCACACCGTTTCTATCTGTGATTTTACCACTACGATTCAACAACTTCCAAAATTTTTTTTTTTTTTTTTAATTGATTTAGGCTTCAAATATGAAACAGTTAAGTAGTTTATGAGTTGTGTGTTGAAAAATAAATGTATGTTTTTCAAAATTCATAGCAACAACATAAATAAATGACCTATCACAACCTAATTCTCCTAACTTTAAAAAAACTCTTGTTTCTAATAAAATCAAACAGCATGTAGGTAAGTAATTTTTATACCTTTTACCGCGTATTCTACTCAAAGGTAAATAAAAAAATATTATTTGTTAAAACTTAAAAATAAAACTCTTATTACTTACCAACGCCAATTACTTACCAACTTAACTTTCATAAGTTCTGTCTATGTTTTCACGATTCATAATTTAAATAAAACTACTTTTTAACCGGATTAATCGCGTATAATTTATATTTTACATTTTAATTTATATTTTACATTTTAACTCGACGTTTCGGTGTCTTTGCAGACCCCGTCAGTCGCTCGTGACCACGTAGTTTTATTTCATAAGTTCGTCAGCATTCGCAATCTCAATATTTATTTGTTGGGTGGAAGATTTGAAATCTGTATTCTAATTACATATTATTATAATCCAGTCTAGACATCAATGTAACCTAATAACTAGTTAAATATAGGCCAACGAAGAACAATGAGACACGGTTGTATAACTTACCTCAACGCTACAATTAAAGCCATGCTGAACTAATATGATTCACAGCTGCTATTAATTTTAGTCTCATATTATCAAAGCTTATTCAGACTTGTATCGATTTTTTACAGCACTATGACACAGAAATCGATTATTGTGTTTACGAATGACCGTATAGAATGGAGTGTAATTTATCAATTTAAATATCATTTAACTATACATATATCATTAAATTCTCAAACATTAAAAATTGACAAGGCACTCATTTATTTACAATTGTCGTATTACAACTTGCAGCGAATCGATAAGTTCTGTGATCGCACTGCAGAATTGCATTTGAATGTATCCTTGAATCCTGATATATGTAAAGAAAAAAATTTTCATAATACGGACCTAAGTCCGACTGCGCACATGAGATAGATAGCTAGATTTTATCACATTCAGCGATTTATTTGAGCACATTCGACATCCCTTGTAGCTCCTTTTCTTACGGCAATGAGAACACTGCTGTCCCCCTCAGGACGTGCATCACGGGAACGGCACGCAGCAAATGTTCTACGAGTCGTCCAACGTGCTCTACATCTCGCTGCACCGGCACGACGACGGCAACTTCTTCCCCGGCACCGGCGCGGCGGCCGAGACCGGCGCGGGCGCCGGCGCCGGCCACACCGTCAACGTCGCCTGGAACGGAAGCCTGGACCCGCCCATGGGAGACGCGGAGTACCTGGCTGCCTTCCGAACTGTGGTCATGCCTATTGCTAAGGTAAATTTGATATTTTATTTTGTCTCTAGCTATCATAATTATTTTTATTTTATAAGACTTTTTTAACTGCATTTTATTACAGAGATTTAATGAGTTTCTTTTTGTGGTCGATAGGCTGACCCTCTGTCACTGCAATAGTCTCTCTTTATTATTATAACGCCTCGTAATTAGTTAAATTTGACATCAGATGGTTTTATGACCTCTGTTGTTCTGCCTACCCCATTAGGGATAAAGACGTGAAGTTATGTATGTATGTATTATTACGTATATTTTTCATTTTAACATGGAAATCGCAGTTAGGTATAAACTTTTCAAATGTAGCATACGATTATTTTGTTTTTATGTTCAATCAAATATTACTTATCGTTTTGCATTTGATGAGACTTTTCTTACATGAAACTTATAGGGCTATTTACAAAAATACAAAATTAGTTTATCAAAGTTTATCTTCAGTTAGTACCGTTGGTTTTCATTTTCATATATCTCTGTTTTAAACTTAAAGCCTACCGCATCGTAGTTTATAGTCGTATTATTATCTATTTTATAATTAATTGTACTTAATAAGTGGGCATGAGATTTTTATTAGAGATACCTGAGTTTTACGGTATTCGATCATTTTTGGTGATTGGTGGAGAATTTATTAATTTATGGAATAGGAAATGTTCTTTCGTTGGTTTCTGAAGCTAAAATGTTAGCAAAAGTTCCATTATTAACTAAACGTCGTATCAAAAAAGCCTTTTTAAGGATAAGTCACTATATGTAGCAATTTCATTCGCCCCAATCCCAAATAACAGATTAGAACCAAATTATATTAAAGATCTGTTTCGACAGTAAAAATTGTCAAAAATGTTTAAAGAAATTCTTGTTTATTACTTTCTTTCTTTTCAAGAAACTAGCTTAGAGTGACAATGCTAACGTGTCGTCGTATTTGCAGGAGTACGCGCCGGAGATCGTTCTAGTATCGTGTGGTTTCGACGCAGCAGCCGGGCACGCGGCGCCGCTGGGCGGGTACCTGGTGTCGGCCGCGTGCTTCGCCGCCATGACGCGGTCTCTGCTGGCGCTCGCGGGCGGCCGGGTGCTGCTGGCGCTCGAGGGCGGGTACGAGCTGCGCGCGCTGTGTGACGCCGCCGCCGCCAGCGTCAGGTGAGGCGGGGGGGGGGCATGAGCTGCTGTTCATTTTAATGGGAGCTGAGAAGTCGTTATGGTGCCATGGTAACAGTGCATATCAAACGATATCAGCGCGCTCGGCGCGGCTAGTGGTAGGATGGGTGACCGCCGATTATTTATTTCTTACGATGACTTCCGTGCTTCGGAGGGAACGTTAAGTAGTCGATCCCGGGTGCTGCGTACTTGTATAAATTATTTTATTTATTTTATTATTTGATTAAAAAAATAAAATAAATAAATATAGTAGTCGTTAAGGTTTGTGAGTAGCCATTTTGGCATTCGGAAAATTTTGACATCCACCACCCAGCACTGGGCCAGCTTGGTGGATTACAGTCTAAACTTCTTCGTCATCCAGAGGAGAGACTCATATCCTTGCAGAATGATGAAAGGAAAAAGAAAACTACGCATTCAACCATCTAATTCAACCATCCTTTGTAGGTTTAGAATTAAGTTACTATCCTTCATAACTTTTAAATACTCTAAAGAATATTGTGCATATGATTTGTGTAGGTTATTGGGCAAGTCATGAACAAGGTGATATAACATGAGGTATGTGTACCCTGCAGGGCGCTGCTCGGCGAGCCGGTGGAGCTGCCGGCGGCGGCGGAGCTGGCGCGGCCGCCGGCGCCCGCCGCGCAGCGCGCGCTGCGGGCCGTGCACGCCGCGCACCAGCACTACTGGCCGGTGGTGAGTGCACACGCAGGCGATTCAAATGACAGTAGGATAAATCAATGAATCAATGACCTCTATCTGTCAAAAGTCAATTGAAAATTAGACCTGCAAAAACATTTTTTTTTTTTCAATAAAAAAAAGTAACTATAGTCTGGCTAATGCAAGTAGAGAATGAAAAAAACTGGCGAATTTTAAAAATCTCATCATGGTAACCCCGACTAAAGTACGACACATATGGATTTAACAAAATTGATACTTGATTATTTTTTATCAAAGAAACGTAAAAAATAACAAAATTGGTAGGATCAAAGTTTAGTGCAGACGGGCATTAGAGCCCGTACGCAGCAGACTTACGTCATAGTAGCATACTCCATAATTAATACCTGTTTCACCTGCCGATGGTTAAATGGAGATTCACTTTTACCATCGAGGGTTCCTTTGTGTCGAAAATATTGACTTTCAAAACATGATCGCAGCTTGTCTTCCATTGATACCTTAAAATTTATATATTTTTTTGTGTAGAAGACACTTACTCCGGTTCCTTCTATCTTTTTTATATCTTGACTGAGTTAGGTAAAGTCTGGCTAATGAAAGTAGAGGATGAAAAATCTAGCAATTTAAAAAAATCCCGTCATGGTAACCCCGACTATAGTACGACACATATGGATTAAACTATGGATAATTATCGTAAAGAATAAAAATATTGGTACTGTCCTACTTTTTTATGAGAAATATTGTATAATTAAAACGATAGGCAACTGTACTCCGTATCACGATTAAAGAGTTTTTTTGTAAACAAAGGTGATACCGGGTGAAAAAATACGAAATAGTGGTGATTCTCTTTACTTCATGAACCACACTAGCAGTAAAGTTTAAGTTCACATTGGCGAAACACCTTGAAAGGCTGGAATAGACCGGTAGTGGTAGAGTGACAAGTGCAAAAAGCGAGTACTTTCAGATATATCTACCAAATAATAATATTTCATGTATCTTAGACTCTACAAATCTTTTCTTATTTTGTAGAACTGAGGTTCAAGCATGTTCGATGTTTCTAAACGTCTCCCATTCAGTTATTTGCTATTTTTTAGAACTAGGATTCGATGCATGCTATTGAATGGACTATAGAAAGGGTGCATTATCGACATCAACAACTTTTCGTTGCTATTTTTGCGTTTGGATGCACTTCAAATAATAACAAAACCATTTTTTACCCGCCTTGGATCGGCTTACATTAGCCCTACCGCCCTAAACGGGGTATAGAGCCGTTAGGACCCATGCACTTAATACTGTTTTTGTGACACTCGGTAGGTATATATTAAAATTTTTAT
The DNA here is from genome assembly GCA_944452665.1 of Stenoptilia bipunctidactyla. Taxonomy (NCBI): domain Eukaryota; kingdom Metazoa; phylum Arthropoda; class Insecta; order Lepidoptera; family Pterophoridae; genus Stenoptilia; species Stenoptilia bipunctidactyla. The sequence goes on along the minus strand of OX101729.1, from coordinate 22,818,653 downwards.
TTATTTAATTTACTGTCTGTTTTAATGACTATTTACAATATTTTCGAATCAAAAAATATATTCTTCAAATTCAGCATCCAAAAATGTTGAATACATCTGACATGTCAATTTGACAATGACCTTAGTATGTTTACAAAAAAGCTCTTTAATCGGATTATAGGTTTCAAAATAAAACAATAAAATACAATAATTATTTTTATCCATTGTAAACAAAATCTGAATCCAGCAATTCTATATGGAATGAATCGTCAGTCACTGGTATCGCCGTTTCCTACATTGGTTACTATAAAATTTTTAATTTTTTTGTTCATTTTCAAATTACAAAATCTCAATTACCAACCAAAACCACCAACAACCGTTTGATTGACAACAGTGACACCAGAATAAGTTGCCATATAAAAAGTTTGCAAAAACCCCCATTGTCTAATTTCGTTAGCCAGACTCTATTCATTTCATTTTGTTTATCAATATATGAAATAGAAATAAAAACTTTGTAGTATTATTTTTGTTTTATTATTTAATTAGTTTTTAAACTTTATTGCGTGAAAGTAGAGAGGATGCATAGTGTAAAAGCTCGGAAGCCATGCCAACATTATACGACGACGATGACTATTCAGAAAATAAATTTTCACCATTAAGGGGAATGGAAGAAATTGAAAACGCGGAGTATTTTTTGTATGTTATTGTAAATAAATTCAATATTAAATAACATTTTTTTTGGTTACTCTACCTAACTGATTCGAATTGAAAGCTATGAAGTCACAATATGGCGCTAAGCCATTTTTCATTTGAAAAATATTATATATACAGGGTTCATTTGACAACATCTACCAAATTTCTTTTACGTAATAAGTATCATTAATAGAAACCATTTCTGCAAAAAAAAAGTAGTTATTTTTTTACACGGAAATTCATATTATTCACTAAAATGTTAAGCACAACATGATCATACTGAACACTATAAAAACTACGCGCAGTGGTACAATTTGTTTAACCGAATGAATTACATCACAGACGTCTAAATTTTCAAAAAACAATCGTATCCTCTTGACAATAAGTGCCATTACATCGAGCAGGTAAGATACCAACATGTTCGCACGTGAACGAAACCGGCCGGCGGCGCCGCGCCGTGGCAAACCCGGAAACACTTGTCTGTTGCCATGACCTTCAGTCGCTCGCGCATCCTCGGCGGAAGTGCACGCGCAGCGTGCGTAACGCAGCTGCGTTCGCGAGAGTCCGCGAAACCTGCGCCGCATTTGTTTATTAGACAGTGAGTCGTCGCTAACTATCGATAATGTTTACAAATAGGGAATCGTTTATCAGAACGAAGCTCGAAGCCTTTCTGATTTAAAAAACCAAATAGTGTGTGAATTTGACAAAGTGACACTGCAGTGCTAAATAAAGCCCATGAAAATACGTTAAAACGTGCTAGACTCTGCCTGGAGAAAAATGGTATGCATTTTGATCACTTATTACACAGATAAGAACTTTAATTAATGTACATAAGTTTATTCAATCTTTTTAAATACGCTGAAGTGCAAAATGCTTCTTCTTTCTATCTATTTTTGCATTCACTTAAAAGTATTATGTTAATTTTTCTCACATTAAATCCCTCAAACCTTTTGCAATTTGCCGGTTCTAAGCCTGTAAAAGTATGAAGAAAAGATTGTACGTAACTTGTGTAGGTAACTTTTTTTATTGCCTGTAGGTATGCATAACTACTGAACTCAAAGTGTGACCTTGCAACCTCATATCGTTAACATGTTTTGTCGCGCGACAAAACATCTTGTAGTACTACGTTTTCGTAGTATTATTAAACGTAATCAATAAAGTGCCGCGTCATAGTATCATATTGTGTATAGGGCATTCATCAATAACGACTATTCGTGAAACAAATCAAGGTGCCATATCTTTACTTTTTTCTACTGAGCGATACTAAAATAAAAATGCAGGTAATTCGTATTATATCAAAGTACGTAATATTTAAATTTGGCAAGGGCCTACAAAACAACCCTGTTAAATATAAATATTATATCATTTGAAACGCATAGTACATGCTGAAACTATGTGGAACCACTATGGTGGAAACGTTTTAAAATTAAATGCGTGATAAATACAGTTTCTATTAACAATCGTAATGATATTGCCCTAATAAAATTGTGTGCAGGGTGTCTGTAGGTCACTCTACACACTTTAATTGTTGGATAGTTGATAGAGTAGGTGCGTAGTAAGAACACTGTTTAAATCAGTTTGTTTATTGGTTCACAATTATTAGTTAAGTATCAGTCAAATGTTGCTAGCTCGAATGCGTTAGGTGAACTAACTTGTATGCGACAAAATTAAATATAATATAATATAATAAGTGCTGAGTCGCGGATGCATGTTGTGAAATATTGTGCGGTTTCGTAAACCGTACACAATGAGATTATTAAAAAATATCGAATCAATTTGTATTAAGATGTATTCAGAAATACGATCAGATTATCAAGTTGATCAATAAAAATATTGATCAACTTGATAATCTGAATACCTATTGACTGAACATTACATTTTTTGTATCTGTCAATTTAAGATGAATATTTTTTTATAACATTTACTTCATTTATAATCGTTCCGATTTATTTATTTAGTTAAAAACAAAAAACCCCAGACAATCACACCATGTTGATTGCTTCCATGCTGAACTGGGAGCGAATGAAAAACGTAGAATGTGCCAGCTGCTTCTCTTCCCGGGTATACTATAAAAGTCAGTTAAGGGACAGAGGTTTTAAAGGCATTTTTGTCGGCGATAGGCTGACCCCCTGTCACTTCAATAGTCTCTCTCCATCGGTATAATACCTCCATCCATCCATAGAGCACGAGGGTTGTGAAAGACTTGAGTCTTGGAGTCGAGAAAGATAAAATAAAATTTGAGTCTTTTTTTGAAGACTCGAGTCTTAAAATAAAACTTACAGCTCAAGTCCTTCAGAATTTGGAGTCGTTTGTAAAAAGACTTGAGTCTTGCCAAATAGAACTCAAAGACTGAGTCTTTTTGAAAGAACTCATGGCTGAGTCGTCCATATAGTTTAGCAATAAAACTGTTTAATGAAACTTAAAGAATAAAATAGAATAACACGTTGTTTCAACATAACTCTCACTCGCGAGATGTCAATTTAATTAAATTTTTTGTGACAGGACTAAATTGAGTAGACAGTTTTCGCGGGTTACCGAGCGACGGAATGACGTTAGTAAATCGTTCTTTGACAGTGGTGCAAATACCTCACAACATTGAATTATATAATACACCAACTCAAGTTCATGACTAAAAACGACTCGGAAGGCTCAGAAGACTCAAAGGACTTGGACTCAATGTGACTAACAAGTCTTGAAAAACGACTCAAGTCTCGAAATGAAAACTAAGGCGCTTAGCAGACGATAAACTTCATGCGCCTTGTTGCGACAACCGACAACTGACAACTCCCTGTTCATATATTATTCCAATGGAATTGCGTACACAGCAATTCTAGTTAGGAGTTAGTTTCTGATTGCAGCAACTCGCAATTAGCAACTTTGATTAAGTTGCTGGTTTTTGCAACTGACAATCGCAGCTAACAAAAGTTTCTAAAATCAGCAATAGCAAGTCGTTCTTTGGGGTATATACGAGGGTGGATTGAAAAGTTCGCGGCCTAGTCAAGAAAACAGAATAAAGCACATACAAAAATATTTTTATTTTTCGACGTAATCTCCATTTAGCTCTATGCACTTCTTCCATCTGCTTTCCAGAGCTTCCATACCTGTTTTAAAAAAAGATTCCTCAAGGTCTTCAAAATACAGGTTAACAGCGGCTTCGACCTCTTCATTCGTTAAAAATTTCTGCCCACCGAGGTGTTTTTTCAGGTTTGGAAACAGGTGAAAGTCCGAAGGTGCCAAATCAGGATAATAAGCTGGATGTGGCAACAATTCGAAACCACAATCACGAATTTGAGCCATAGACTCGACAGACGTGTGGACTCGGGCGTTGTCCTGGTGAAACAACACTTTCTTTCTCAGTAATCCTGGGCGTTTCTGTTTAATTTCTTCACGTAAACGGCGCAGAAGGGTGCTATAGTACGCAGAGTTTATTGTTTCGCCTTTTGGAAGGTAGTCCACCATAATGACACCCTTAGCATCCCAAAAAACCGATGCCATCACCTTGCCAGCCGACAGAATTGCCTTTGCTTTTTTCGGAGTTGGTTCACCTGATTTTTTCCATTGTTTGGATTGTTGTTTTGATTCTGGGGTATAGTGGTGAACCCATGTTTCATCCATTGTCACAAATCTGTCAAGAAAACCTTGTGGATCAGCCTCGAACATCTCCAAACAGTCGCGAGAAATCGTGAGTCGAATTCGCACCTAGCCGAAACCTTAGAAAAGCCGAGTTCATGGACAATGATGTTTTGCGTTCATTCATATGAGATGCCTATAGTGTCTGCAATTTCTCTGATAGTCAATCTACGGTCTTTCAATATGAGATCACACACTTTATTGATGTTTTCTTCGGTCGTAGACGTCATTGGCCTGCCGGAGCGAGGGTCATCTTCGATATTCTCTCGTCCACGTTTAAATTCTGCAACCCATTTTTTCACAGTGGTATAAGACGGGGCAGATTCCCCTTATGTTGTTTGCATGTCATCATGGATCTCCTTTGGTGTTAATCTTTTTTTAAACAAATATTTAATCACAGCACGTTGTTCAAATTTCTCCATTAGTGAAAATTTGTTCTACACACGTATTTATATTGTTCGTAAAATTTTATTTAAACAAGATATCAAATTGAAAATTCGCGGGCTGACAATTGAATAATGACAGTTCAAAATGACGGCAGAAAAAATAACAAAAGTTTTTTTTTTAATGGCCAGGCCGCGAACTTTTCAACCAATGTAGTACTTTCCCTCATCACTGTATTCTGTAGTTTTAAATCACTTTCCAGCAACTTATTAAATATGTAAACAGACATTTTAAAATATTGTTTAAAGTTGTCATTATGTTTCTGAAGCTCATTTATGTTAATAAATCTAGTCCTATCTTGCAAGAAGGGATGAATCCAAAACCGACGATTGCTGCGAATAATTTGTTGTAGTTGCCAGCGTGTCGGCGACGCCGACGTAATATAATTTAAACGAGTGCTGTCTCTCCGGTGTCCATCGTAATACTGAGTGGACTCACCTAAAAAACCAGGTTCACATAAAATTGCGACAACCGTAAAGGCCAATTTGTGGTTGATGCAACTGGAAACCTTTAGAACATTTACAAAAATTGATAGTTGCTTCAACAAGGTTACCAGTTGCATCAATTGCAGATTCTCTAGTTGCAGCAAGTGGCAATTTCTAAAAAAGTTGATGGTTGCCTCAACTAAGTTGTCAGTTTTGTAAACTTAAGTTGCTACGTGTGCAAAGCGCCTATGGCGCTTAGCAGACGATAAACTTCATGCGCCTTGTTGCGACAACCGACAACTGACAACTCCCTGTTCATATATTATTCCAATGGAATTGCGTACACAGCAATTCTAGTTAGGAGTTAGTTTCTGATTGCAGCAACTCGCAATTAGCAACTTTGATTAAGTTGCTGGTTTTTGCAACTGACAATCGCAGCTAACAAAAGTTTCTAAAATCAGCAATAGCAAGTCGTTCTTTGGGGTATATACGAGAGTGGATTGAAAAGTTCGCGGCCTAGTCAAGAAAACAGAATAAAGCACATACAAAAATATTTTTATTTTTCGACGTAATCTCCATTTAGCTCTATGCACTTCTTCCATCTGCTTTCCAGAGCTTCCATACCTGTTTTAAAAAAGATTCCTCAAGGTCTTCAAAATACAGGTTAACAGCGGTTTCGACCTCTTCATTCGTTAAAAATTTCTGCCCACCGAGGTGTTTTTTCAGGTTTGGAAACAGATGAAAGTCCGAAGGTGCCAAATAAGGAGAATAAGCTGGATGTGGCAACAATTCGAAACCACAATCACGAATTTGAGTCATAGACTCGACAGACGTGTGGACTCGGGCGTTGTCCTGGTGAAACAACACTTTCTTTCTCAGTAATCCTGGGCGTTTCTGTTTAATTTCTTCACGTAAACGGCGCAGAAGGGTGCTATAGTACGCAGAGTTTATTGTTTCGCCTTTTGGAAGGTAGTCCACCATAATGACACCCTTAGCATCCCAAAAAACCGATGCCATCACCTTGCCAGCCGACAGAATTGCCTTTGCTTTTTTCGGAGTTGGTTCACCTGATTTTTTCCATTGTTTGGATTGTTGTTTTGATTCTGGGGTGGTGAACCCAGGTTTCATCCATTGTCACAAATCTGTCAAGAAATCGCTTGGTGGTAGGATCCCTTCTGGGTCCGCCTGGCTAGCGACCACCCTTTATATAAAGTCTGTCGCCAAATGTTACCGCTCCGGCGGTAATGTGTTCCGGCAATATTGTATAAAGAGCCAGTTTCTTCCTAAACCCGTGTGCTTTCATCTTCGACCTCATCGTCACTTACCATCAGGTGAGATTGAGGTCAAACGCGGGTTAAGTCACTTATAAAAAAAAAAAAAAAAAAGAAAACCTTGTGGATCAGCCTTGAACATCTCCAAACAGTCGCGAGAAATCGTGAGTCGAATTCGCTTTTGCTCTGGGGACCCACCTAGCCGAAACCTTAGAAAAGCCGAGTTCATGGACAATGATGTTTTGCGTTCGTTCATATGAGATGCCTATAGTGTCTGCAATTTCTCTGATAGTCAATCTACGGTCTTTCAATATGAGATCACACACTTTATTGATGTTTTCTTCGGTCGTAGACGTCATTGGCCTGCCGGAGCGAGGGTCATCTTCGATGTTTTCTCATCCACGTTTAAATTCTGCAACCCATTTTTTCATAGTGGTATAAGACGGGGCAGATTCCCCTAATGTTGTTTGCATGTCATCATGGATCTCCTTTGGTGTTAATCTTTTTTTAAACAAATATTTAATCACAGCACGTTGTTCAAATTTCTCCATTAGTGAAAATTTGTTCTACACACGTATTTATATTGTTCGTAAAATTTTATTTAAACAAGATATGAAATTGAAAATTCGCGGGCTGACAATTGAATAATGACAGTTCAAAATGACGGCAGAAAAAATAACAAAAGTTTTTTTTTTAATGGCCAGGCCGCGAACTTTTCAACCAATGTAGTACTTTCCCTCATCACTGTATTCTGTAGTTTTAAATCACTTTCCAGCAACTTATTAAATATGTAAACAGACATTTTAAAATATTGTTTAAAGTTGTCATTATGTTTCTGAAGCTCATTTATGTTAATAAATCTAGTCCTATCTTGCAAGAAGGGATGAATCCAAAACCGACGATTGCTGCGAATAATTTGTTGTAGTTGCCAGCGTGTCGGTGACGCCGACGTAATATAATTTAAACGAGTGCTGTCTCTCCGGTGTCCATCGTAATACTGAGTGGACTCACCTAACAAACCAGGTTCACATAAAATTGCGACAACCGTAAAGGCCAATTTGTGGTTGCTGCAACTGGAAACCTTTAGAACATTTATAAAAATTGATAGTTGCTTCAACAAGGTTACCAGTTGCATCAATTGCAGATTCTCTAGTTGCAGCAAGTGGCAATTTCTAAAAAAGTTGATGGTTGCCTCAACTAAGTTGTCAGTTTTGTAAACTTAAGTTGCTACGTGTGCAAAGCGCCTAAAAGACTCGAGTTTCTTACAACTCTACATGGGATACAATAATTATTGTTAGCATCATTAAATCATTATTAGAATTGGTGTCGCTTGTATTATAGCTTCATATGTTCAATGCAATATCTGGTACTATGTAGGAAATTATCAGTTCATTGTCATCAATAATTTAATGAGCTTTTTGGTTATTTTGCTCTTTTATAGTTGCATAATTAGCTTTTGCTGCCATAGGGATAAACATCTTGCGATCGTAATAAAAAATGTATCCACATTTATTTATCATTTCATAACCCATGTACGTATTACTTAATTTATTGACTTTTGGTTCATAGTGTCACTGATTAAAGCCCTGACTTTATTAACAAAAATAAAATCCCCAGACAATCACAACAACTACATGGCCCACAAGTAAACATAGGTGGTGATATTGGATATCATGTAGCGAACTAGGGCGAGCCTAGAATATAAATACACATACAGGGTTGATTTTTTTTAGGTTGATGTTAGTTTCTTTGATACGATATAGACGTACTTTCATATTTATTTTAGCGTCGCTCAATACAAAAAAGTAGAAAAATGGAACCACAAACTTTTTGATGAACACAGCTACTACGACGCGGCATTTATTTGATAATGATACGTCGTAGTACTACTAAGTTGTTTGTAGTGGCGCGTAGTCATCTTTATTTTAATAAAAATTTAGAGTGACCATGCCTTCGTTAATATGTTAGCAGATATATTATATTTCTTGAAAAAAAATAATACTATTTTTTGCAAAAATCGTTTCTATTAATGATATTTATTGTGTAAAAAAAATTTGGCCGGTGACTACAAATGAACCCTGTATAGATAAAAATCCAGACGCGGACCATGTTTTATTTTTCATGTAGCGTCTATACCACTGCATCACGGTGAACTGCCAAAGTCTTTCGTATCGATGAATGATTTTCAAGCATGTGCATCTATCGTTACAGTTAAAACGCTACACCGACTTGATCGGCGTGTCCGCATTGGAAGCGGGCGCGGGCGTGTGCGAGAGTGCGACGCCGCTGGCGGGCGGCGCGGGCGGCGCGGGCGCGGCGCTGGTGGGCGCGGGCGTGGCGGGCGCGTGGCGCAGCGCGCAGAGCGAGCGCGACGCCGACAACACCGTCGCCGCCATGGCCACGCTGTCCGTGCACGCGCTGAGGTGAGCGGGGCGGGGGGCGGGGGGGAGCTTCAAACATGACTCTAGCTGTACATTGTACAGTGTACAAACTGTATCTTCGAATGGAGCGACTCATATACTCGAACTTCACTTGTTCAGGTGCAAAGTTTTAAGGAGGTGATAAGCGAGGCATTTTTGAACATTTCTAGCCATATATGTCTTTGACGAAACTTGCTATTTTTTTTTTGGAGTTTTAGAGAAATACTCAGAATATGGTAAATACGAGTTAATTGTGCCCGAATACGCGTTAGTTTGTAAATACTATCTTTTGTTTCCGATAGTTTAATGTGTAAACTACTTTTATAGCAAGTTTCATCAAAGAATATTCAAAAATACAAGGCTAGAAATGTTCAAAAATACCTCGTGTAGAAGGAGGTGATCCATAACCTTTGCACGTAGCCACCAAACACCCTGTATATTCTCCTATCTACTAACATGAAAGATCAACTCTGAGAATGTTCAAGGGTTTTAATTAGCTAATATAGTACTATCAGATAAGATTTATATCGATGAAACCAAATGATATCGCAGATATTGTTCGATATTAGTCACCAAATAGTGAAGCTAATAGACTCGGAAAATATTAGGAAAAAATTAAATAAGAACAGGCAAAATTAAGTCAGATATAGTAATTTTGTATTTCACAATTTCAATTATCAAGTTACTAAAATAATATCGAAGAATACACTAACGGAATCATCAAAATAAATAATTAAACTTGTTAGTAATATGTTTTGCGTATCTTGGTAACCTGAATTTATAAACCTAGTGTAATCATCGGCCCTCATAAATTTTCCTTCTTAAATGAAGTAACTTTTTAGTCCCTGCTTATTAAGATCAGTATTTAAGAGAAGCTTGCTAATGTGGTGTATGTCCGCGTGTCAGGTCGCCGGAGAGTTCGCGCTCCGTGTCGGAGGAGCCGATGGAGCAGGACGACGCGAAGTGAGCGTGACGTCACGCGGTCAACGACCCCGCGCCAAGTCACCGACCCAGCTCGCGTCGCAAGCCACGCCGCGATTAAGACCACTCTTAATTTGAAAAGCTTTAAAACATAGAAAATGATAATGTGTACAAAATATTATAATTGTTCGTTATTATATTATAAACTGTACGTTATGTGGAAATGCTTTTAAGTGTAATGTATATTTAGGAAGTACTCGTAACGTGTAAGTGTAGGAGCGGCGGCCTCGGCCGCTGACACCAAAGATGGATCTAGATGTTGTCCGATGTTCCCGATGTACATTTTGTATAAAGTCTTGTTGTTGTGTCGATGTTCACTGCGGAACTCTCCGCCTGTATACAGGCGCATAGATGTCTCTATTAAATAAATTATAAAAAAGATATGTATTTAAACGGTTGTAAAGTATTTATTACGTGACGCTCAAAGCTTACAACAGAATTGTTAATTTTTCTTTCTAAGTTTTTAAATGTATATGTATTTATTCAAATGTTGTTTATAAAAACCGTTTCTTAAGTAATTACTTAGAAGTACCTACGTGTAAGATTTTCACGTGAACACAAGATTTTCACGTGATTTCAAATCAATCTAGTACATTGATATATGTATTTGATGTCTATTTTTGTATGGAAACACTCCATGAAACTGTTGGAACCTTCACTTTATGTCGTCCGCAGGTGTTTTTTATTGTAAGCCTACTTTTTAGGTCCTCGAACGATTTGTATCAAAGTTTTATTGTCGCCCGAGCGGGCCTTGAATTTACTAGGGACCTTGTCTACTGCCTCCCAGGAGGTTTGTCTTTTCAAGTTATTTGAACTCGACGCGTTTTTGCGTCAATCTGTTTGTTGTAAGAGATATTATTGAAATAAAAAAATATAAAGATTTGTTGTAAATCATTATCTTCCTAGAGAAATGAATATATTGTGCGTCGTTTGTGATTCTACTCATTTAATTATTGTAAGTAATTTTTTATGCGCTCTAAGTTGTTATTCTTTTTGTAATATATACGTAAATAGTTTAAGTTCACCGTGGATCGATTCCAAGTTAGTTGTAAAGCTGTTAGAGTAGTCGGTGTCAGTTAGATGAGTAGAGTCCCGACGCGCCCCGCTGGGCCCCGCGGCGGGGGTGGGCGTGGCCCGCGAGGGGCGGGCCCGGGAGGGGGCGGGGCCGCGGGAACTATATTTTTGTATGACGGCTGTCTGAGTTCGCGCCAGGATGCGATCCTCGTGCGTAAACAAAGTTAAACTATGTTGTATCTAAGAGAGTTTTATTGTTAAATTGGAATACAGAAGAAATAATTATTTAATAAATGTATATATATTTGGAAATAGCTGATGACTTTTATTTTACACCCTGAAAGCTTTATATTACCTAGTAGTACATATACACAAGGGACAAGGACAAGGGACCACCAATTGCTACGATCCAGACATACCTCTTTCGCTTCCTCCACATTCATTAATCTTTTCATACATGATGGCCGGTTACGGGTACTTTTAACTATGCCCATTAACTTTTAATTTTAAAAACGTCACCAATTTGATTGGCATACGTTCGCCTAGGGCGACAATACCATCCATTCTTGCTCTGTACAACTAATCTACTTTCACTCATCCTTTCCAAATGTCCAAACTACCGTAGCATACACTATTCAATCTTAGTTACTACATCTTCTTTCAGTCCGTATCTCTTTCTTATTTCGCTGTTGCGCACCCTACCTCTCAATTTCACTCCACATATGCTCCTCAAAGTTCCCATCTCCACAGCATTAATCCTACTTTCATGTCTCTTCTTCCACAACCAAGATTCACTACCATACATATGTCGGAATCGGGTTCATTCCTCTGTTTTATTCAACATCAGGTATTCTTGGGGATTTCATAATCATGATTCTCTAATACATCCTTTTGTGTGGGCGTCTTTAGGGCGAGTCAGTTTTTCTACTGTCGATAATTCTTGTGGTGATGAACCGATTGATCTTCGGTGCATGGCAGTTTCTACGATTTTAGTTGCGTGACACTTCATAGTTGATACTTCTCTTGAAGATCATCTTCATCATCTTTATTTTTGTTTCCATCTTCTATATTGTTATGTTATTATTCTTTGCGCCGGTGACAATCTCGTGACGTAGACTCTGTCAAGCACGAGGAAGGTGCTGGCATCCGAAGTAATTTCAAATAAATTATAAGGCTCTGGCTAGACACCGCCGACACAGCAGATGAAAATGTTGCGACAGCATTTGAGAGCTGTTTTGCTGACATTCCAGTTTCAACTACTAATGGCGGGTTTCAATATTCAACTGATTGCTATGCGTAACCGGTACAGGTACAAAACTGGTAGGAAAAAAGTAGCGTTTCACAATATCTACTAGCTACGGGCTGTAAGTTCTCAAATTTGGCATGGGCCCTCCTTCCGTGACGTTCTTCCAAGAAAATAGGTGATATGTGATTTATAGAATGTCACGCATTCGTAAATTATTTGTATGATATTTGAACTAAAGAAATATATAAACTTATTCAATTTATGTTTGCTATGTTTTAGTATTCGATAAATATATTATAGTATGTTTTTAGAGATTTTTATTAATAACTGCGTTTAACTGCTTACGTAAAACGAAACGCCAATCCTTCTACTAATTTTGCCATTGGTTGAATCACATTTTTATGACGTCAAAGTAAATATTTAAAAGAAAAATTATGTCATTCAATAATATTCGTCCTTTTTTTCAAAAACAGTTATAGATAAGTTAGAAAGAGAAAGCTGGATTATTGATATGTTGACAGATATTTGATAGGATATTTCGTTAAATGAATAATTTTTTACGTCGTTGGCTAAATAAAATGACCTATTCTTTAATTGGTCATACGTAATGAAAACATTACTCTTATTGGCCGCAGCAGACTGCCACGCTACCTTTACCTCATTGGTTTAAATTAATAACTTGTTACGTCGTCGTTGGCTAGATATAATGACTTATTTTGTAAATGGTCAAATGTAACCTAGCAACCCATTACAGTCAAACAGTTCGTAAGCAGTGGTTTAGATGTCAAGATTTTGAATATAGAAAGGCATTTTGGTAGTGATTTCTATTGTTCGTAGGCAAAACGAACAGTTTTCATAATATTGAAACCCGCCATAAATCATTAAGCTCATCACCTGTGGCGGCTGAATCATTGCTCAAAAATCATGTGAGTGAGTGCAAGGTGTCTTTCAAGTTCCAACCCGTAGACACCGGGGATATTATTAAAACATTTAAGACAATTGATATTAAAAAGACAACTGATCTGTGGGGCATATCTGTTGAAATATTAAATTCTATTATAGATGTAATAGCTCCTTGCCTTGTTGAAATATTTAACAACTGTATTATTAGTGGGGAGTTTCCTGATTTAATGAAGCATAGAAAGGTTATACCTTTATTTAAGTCGGGTAGCACTACAGACCCTACTAATTTTAGACCAATTTCAATTCTACCTACTTGTAGTAAAATTTTTGAAAAAATTATTCTTAATCAACTCTTGGCCCATTTCACCTATAACAATTTACTTCATAATAAACAATTTGGATTTACAAAGGGCCGTTCAACAACTGATGCTGGTGTTGAACTATTTGAAATAATCACTGGTGCCTGGGAGAGGTCGGAGGATGCCCTAGGTGTATTTTGTGACCTATCTAAGGTATTTGACTGTGTTCAGCATGACACTATCATCAGGAAACTCCACCACTACGGCATCAAAGGCACTGACCTCAAACTTTTGAATTCATATCTAAGTGATAGAATTCAGAAGGTTGAGGTTAACCGGAAAAGGTCGGCTGGGTCGGTTGTGAGAATGGGAGTGCCTCAAGGATCAATTCTGGGCCCATTTCTGTTTCTAGTCTATATAAATGATCTACCCTATATGGTAGGCAATAATTATGAGATTCTAGTGTTTGCTGACGACACATCATTAATTTTTAAAATGATAAGTCAGAAAATAAACTACGACGATGTAAACAATGCTCTCGCAAATGTTGTTCAGTGGTTCAATATAATAATCTAGCGTTCAATGATCAAAAAAAACTAAATGTATAAAATTCTCTGCACCAAATGTAAAACAAGTTGAGTCTGATCTGCGGCTTAATGGGAACAGATTGAATCTAGTAGATAACTCTGTTTTTCTTGGAATTACCTTAAATTCTAAATTGCAATGGGGCGCCCATATCTCACAACTAGCGAGTAGACTTAGTTCTGCAGCGTTCGCGGTAAAGAAAATTCGCTCATTGACTGATGTTAATACAGCGAAGCTAGTATATTTTAGTTATTTTCATAGTATAATGTCCTATGGCATTCTACTTTGGGGCAATGCCGCAGATATTGACACGATATTTACACTGCAGAAAAGGGCTATTCGTGGAATGTATAAACTTGGAAACAGAGAATCTCTTCGAGAAAAGTTTAAAGAGATTGGTATCTTGACCCTTGCATCACAATATATTTATGAAAACATTATGTATATTTATAAGAATAGTAATAAATTTAAAACTAGGAAAGATAATCATGATACAAATTACTCTGTAAGGACTAGGAACGACCATAAGTTAGCGTTTCCTAAATTAAGGCTGGCTAAAAGCAGCAAATCATTTATTGGAATGTCAATACGTATATATAACAAAATTCCGAAGTCAATTCAATCCCTGCCATTCAATAAATTTAAATCAATCATTAAAAACACTCTATCTCGAAAAGCTTATTATAAAACTAAAGATTACTTAGATGATAAAAAGGCATGGGATTAAGCACAACAGGATATTCCTAAAAGTTTCTAATTACTTAATAATTTTGTTTACGGCTTGGCTGTGCAGTATATGTATGACATGCTGGTGACTGTCCCACTCACTTATTTTCTTGTCAAGACATCAGCAAGAACGTCATGCTCCCTCAGGCGGCATGGCTAGTGGTAGCGTCGGGTATCGGGTCACCCTCTTCCCTAAAATATGGTTGAGGAGGGTGATGGCTGGTGCTTGCGTTAACTCGTGAACGGGTGCTGCTAGCGGTGCCAGGTCGTTTTGCTAATGATACTATGACTATTTTATTCCATTCTTGTTCAAATACTCTGGTCCCAGTTTGTCATGTTCGTATTGTGCATCCATAGCTAATTGCATCTGCTATGTAAGCAATTTGGTTGTGGCATGACATTGGCTCTCACAATTAGCTGTCTTGTGTTTGTTTTTTTTCATGTCACGGTCAATTTGTACTGTATCTATTTGTATTAATTTGATAATTCTGACTGAAAAAGAGTGCCAAGAGTTTTTTTCCGCCGGCTTTTTTTGTCTCTTGGTCTACTGTAATATCTTATTTAACAACTATCAACAACTAGTTAAAGCCGAAGTATGTGATGACTGACTTCATCAAGTGTTTTGTAAAATTCCTAAGATGAATAAAACTTTTCGAATTTTTGAATTTTGAATTTCATACATAAGTGTGCCGGATTGCCTGGTAGAAATCGCTTTAAGCGCCCACATTGTCGTTGATAATATTGTTAAAATGTTTATTTTTTAAGTTCTGTGGCAATAAAGAATATTTACGAGGGGCGTTCAATGTATTCTCGGTATAGGCATGAAAAAAAAATAGGAAAATTTTGGAAAAATTATATTTTTCAAAGTAGTCCCCTAGACCCTGAATACATTTGTTAGATCGAGGAATTAGCTTCTCTAAACCTTGTTAAAAATATTCTTCCGGTTTCTCCTCAAAATGGGTATTAATAGCTGCCTTCAGTTCATCATCGTCGGAAAATCGCTTTCCACGAAGATCTTTCTTCAAATTTGGGAATAGGAAGTAATCACTGGGGGCCAAGTCTGGACTGTACGGAGGATGATTTATTTCTTCGAAGCCACAGTCCCGCACAGCAGCCTTCGCCACGCGGGCCGTGTGAACCGGCGCGTTGTCGTGAAGCAGCAACACCCCCGCTGCGAGTTTTCCTCGCCTCTTTCCTTTAATTGCTTCAAAAATGGTTGCGTATGATGCTGCTGTGATGCTTTCGCCTTTTTTGGTATATTCTATCAATAAAATACCTTTTGCATCCCAAAAGACCGTGGCCATTATTTTTCCGGCGGACGCGGTGACTTTGAACTTCTTCAGAGGCTGTGAACCCTTTTTAACCCACTGCATGGACTCCTGTTTACTCTCAGGGTCATAATGATGAACCCAAGTCTCATCTCCAGTAACCAGCCGGTCGAAAAAAATTGATGGATCTTCTCCACAGAGCTCTAAAAACTCCTTACAGCAATCGACTCGCACTTGTTTCTGAGGCGCGGTGAGCATTCTCGGCACCCATCTTGCACTGACCTTTGGGAGATTAAGATGGTCATGAAGGATTGCATGTATGGTACCCACAGATAGATTGATCATCTCAGCTGACATCCCAATTTTAAATCTGGTATCTTCAAGAACCAATTTCTCCACTTTTTCCCCATTTTATTCAGTGAGGGCGCTTACGGGCCCACCCGAGCGAGGGTCGTCTTCAATGCTTTCTCTGCCTCTTTTGAATTCACTTGACCACTTTTGAATGGTAGACAACGACGGAGTAGAGTCTTTGTAAACAGCAATCATCTCTTCATGAATGGTTTTCTGACTTTTTCTCTGCTTGGTGAGAAACTTTATAACAGCGCGATGCTCGATTTTCTTAATCATTGTGGTGTCAGTCATTATGATCGTCTTTCACTGCAGATAATTAGGTAACTAATGAACGTAAGTACTTGAAATTTTATATTTTACCCCTCAGATGGTGTCATTAGTAAATGAGATAATTAGATTACCGAGAATACATAGAACGCCCTACGTATTATTATTATTCGGCATTTTAAAATGAACACACATTTCGGCGGAACAGACCAAAAATAAGACCAGTCAGTCGGTTATCAGCGCAAGAGAGAAAGAAACCGGAGAACGATTCGGGCAGTATCCAGAAATACCGCTCTCTGCATACGTGCTGGAAGCGAACCACCGCCGAATCCCAGCCTTTTAAGGTGTCTGGCCAGTGTGGCTGGGGTATTATTATTATTATTATAAGTGTTGGCGCCAAACTCCCTCAAGTACGGCTTATTCGGTATAATTTTGCTTGCCATAATCGAGTACAAGGCGCCATTAACTGCTTTTAATCTCCTTTCAATATCATCGTCATACTTCCCATCTCTTGTACCTAAACAAGGACCCCAAGTATACAAACTCTTTCACTTGTTCCACTTTTTCGTCTCCTATCATAATATTGCAATCTGTCATATCTTCATTCCTCTCCATAACCAGGACTTTTGTTTTTCAAACATTCACACACACCTTTTCTTTCAAATGACTCATAGGTACATAACAATGAACATTTGCTGCAATTCCGACGCTGACGATGCAAATAGAACCTGGTCGTCGGCGTAAGAGAGTTTTGATCACTGTCTCCTTCATTTTTAAATCCCTTTCAGAGCTTTCTAACAGCTATCCATGAATAGGTTGAACAGCCATGGAAACGCTACACAGCCTTGTCTGAGGGCCATATCTACGGTGCGGCGCCGTTTGCTATGTAACGGTACGGCACAGCCGCCTGCAGAATGCGCGGTACGGTGCCGTCTATGGCGTCTTGCGCAGGTCGCATCGCTTATTGTATTTATATTGTCACCAAAGAACTTTGATTTTTCACCGGCGGAATGTGAGGCGCCGTCGGCATTCCGCCGGCGTTGCACGACAAACGGCCACGCCCTGACACTGCGTTCGATGCTAAACCATTTTGTGTAGTCATCTTATTAGTAATGCTAACATTTTATATCCTTTTTTAAAACGTACGCTGCCGTGATCACCGCATTGCTCACATAGGACTGTGAGGCCGTTGTCAGCACAGAATACAATACATTACGAACAGTTGTTTCAAATTAAATTTGAATAAAAAATATCACAAAAGTTACTGAAGTGAGAGCGTTTCGTAACGCATGTTTGAATATTTACTAGTGCAAGAGCAAAGTGAATATTTTATAAACCAGAAGACTATAAGGTTAGCGAGTTTTATTATTTTCTCAACATCGTCATAACTAATACTTAGCCACTGCGAAATTGCACATTATACAAATGTGATCGAATCTCAGTCAATGGTTTATCTTCAAGAAGTATTCGCCTTTTACTTTGCTGAGATTTTTTTCAATTTTCGATCAAATTAAGTACTTGAGGGCCATCAACTGAACTTGTCGGTCACTATAGCTTCGGAAGAGATTGAGTACGTACAGGTCCTCATTACATACCAAGGCTTTTAAGCTTGTGCTGTACTATTGTGACAGGGGTGGTGTCAAAATGCTTTTGATAAATCCAGAAAAATGCCTAATTTTGCAACAATTGAGCAAGTCAAATTCAAACCTCATTAACTAAAATACTTTTAGAGCTAAACTAGTTAAGCGCAACTTATATTTTATTGATTACGAGCTAATATTTAATGAATTACGAACTTCAGACTGAGAGTTTGCAATAAATTTCTGTAATTAAATATTAGGTTTTGTATGATGATCGCTCCCTAAAGTAAAAGAATCGTTTTAAATCGTATATTTATCAAGTAAAATTATGAACGGCCTCCAGGGCCAAGTGGGCGAAGATTTGGGCGAGAGTCAAATGTTGTGTGAGTTTGAGGGTAGAGTCTGAGTGACTTAGTGTAGGTAGACGTTCACATCGACGCAATCGCCGAGGTATTCAAAGCGGTTCTGGCGTGAACCCTTTACCCGCCAGACATTATATCAGTTGTCGTGCTGCCAGCGCCAAGCACAGTAAATCTAAAAAAATACCTAAGTACAACACATAGCCCTATGTGTTGTACTTAGGTATTTTTATACTTATGTATTTCGGTAAAAAAAGACACAAAAATCGTTTAAAAAAATTTGAAAGATTTATTGATTTCCACACAATATATTAGGCCAGAGATGAATATTTTTATGACTATACTGTGATGAAGTTTACATCTTTTAATGTAGTAAAATCATATTTATCAATAACACGAACATAATAACTTTACGCGTAAGCACAACACTAATGGAAAATTCCACAAGATGGTACTCGTTTATGACAGCAGAAGCGGTCGTATTTTTCCGATCGTGGCGCTAGGTGTACTAGCAAAATTTATTTCTAAGCATGCAGCTAGGGATGGTAGTCATCAACTCAGTCACTGACATTTTTATACTTTTTTTCAAAGAAATTAAACATATTTATTTCTATAGTAATAATTGCTTTAATTTATTTATTAAAATATATTCAGTTTCAACAGAAATATTTTTACTTAAGTGGATTTTTGTATCAGTAAATCTATGCTTATGTCCCATCCCCATGGTCGGATTATTCCGACAATGGCGCTGGACATCAATGCAATTTTCTAAAAATAACTAAAAATAGTAATTTATCTAATTTCTGATATATTTATAAAGTTTTCTTATGAAGAGACTTAAGTGTAATTAATTGTTAATGATTACTCGATACCAAATATTAACATTTTTTTCAATATAATACTGCGATATTAAATAAAAAAAAGCATATGAAACGAATGGTGATTTTATTGGTAAATATACGACCTTGGCGGAATGGAATCGAAAATATTTGTCGGATTTATCTGACCGTGGCGGTTAAAGGGTTAAAAGCTTTTGGATTTGGATGGATCAGGACGGACCATATCTTATCTTTATTATCTAGACTTTATCACTCCAACTTTGGATTCACCCTCAATTTTTCAGTAATTATTCAGATAGTTTCAGATTGAGCACAGAGACATCACCGAAAATCTGTTGTTTCGTCGACATGGTAAAATCTTTTTCGTTTTTGGTGCGACCATCGGAGCTTACAGTCCATGTCCAATTGCGGTATTACCGTTTTATGAAAAAGAGTTCATCATAAAGAGTTCCTCCATTTCCAAGAAGTCATCTAGCATTTGGCCTCGAACGTTCTGTTCTAGAACACCAAATGGACCACTTTCTGTTCATCGCCGCCGCTTCGTTTGCCTTATTTTGCGTTAAAATTCTCGTAGTTATACTAGTTACACAGATGTTATGGAAGCGAAATAAAATATGTATTGATCGAAAAATATAGATTTATTTTGATGCACTTACAGAATAATTACGAGTACATTATTAATAAATAACAGTCTTCTTACAACTAACAAAGAGGAAATGCACATTACAATATACAATACGGGTGACTGAACCATCGGTTTAATATCCATAGACTAGAACAAGTCATGTCGAGTGAAGAGCTAGCGCGGCTAACTATTCCTAGAAAATTTATATTAGACAATTGACTTTTAACGGGAAAAAATTAACTCTAACAGTATACAAAACAAGCTCAAAGTATACTGCCGCTGTACCCATAAAAAATTAAAAGAATGAATTCTGATCAGTGTTATTATCGATTTGCTCAATCGATTTACAATTAGAAGTTAGTCCATAGAATAACACTGAAACGACAATTCAATTTTGGCAATATTCCTACACAATGTAGACAACGGGAAAATATACACAATTTGAGAGCATAGATCTAATGTTTTCTCGTAAGGCGACTGCGTAGTTCACATAGCAAGTTGATTGAAGCGAGCGCTAGAGGCGGTCGGGCGGGTCCAGTGTGCTGCAGTGGCAGCTGCAGTTGCTCACCGGGCACTCCGTGTGATCCCTGCAACAAACAGTTGTAATGAGATTAGATTTCCGTAACGCAGTTGAAGGTGATACTCGCTCGATCTGGTATACGAACGTCAAAGCTTTTTTTCGCTTGGTGGTAGGATCCCTTCTGGGTCCGACTGGCTAGCGACCACCCTTTATATAAAGTCTGCCGCCAAATGTTACCGCTCCGGCGGTAATGTGTTCCGGCAATATTGTATAAAGAGCCAGTTCCTTCCTAAGCCCGTGTGATTTCATCTTCGACCTCAACGTCACTTACTATCAGGTGAGATTGAGGTCAAACGCGGGTTTAGTCACTTATAAAAAAAAAAACTTATAAAAAGATACTGCATTCTTGTAATATGCTCTTGTATTAAGTAAAAATTTGTATTTAATTAACTAATGTGTTTTTTTTTATAATTAAGAGAATGGATTGTGCTATTTCAGCTTTTGTGAAATAGTAGAAATTTTGGCTCTCTTTAACTCTGGCTCGTGTCATGAATATTTTGTAGAAAGTTCATACTTTATTACATAAATACATACATAACGTCACACCTGTATCCCCATGGGGCAGGCAGAACACCAGAGGTTACAAGACCATCCGATGTAACGTTTGAAAAATTTGGAGGTATTATAAAGATGGAGAGAGACTATTGTAGTGACAAGGGGTCAGCTTATCGCCCACAAAAACGCCTTTAAGACCTCTGTCCCTTAACTGATGTTTACAGTATACCTGGGAAGAGAAGCAGCAGGCACATTCTACGTTTTTCTTTCGCTTCCAGTCCAGCATGGAAGACTTTATTATATTTCTATATGGAGAATGAACAACAATATTTTGCTATCACGATCAATCTTAACTACTCACTGGAACCACTGCAACAGGTGCTGCGCGTGCCCCCCGTGTCGGCAGGCGACGCACCAGCTGAACCAGCCGGCGAAGGCCGCGCCGCCCCCGCCCCCCGCGCCGCCGCCCGCGCCGCCCGCGCCCGCGCCGCCCAGGTGCAGCCCGCACACGCCGCAGCGCGCCAGCGGCTTGCGGCAGTTCGGGCACACGCTCATTTGCTGACAATTTTAAATTACTGTGTTAATACTCTGGTTATTCTGGATCTTCACAAATTATGAATAAGTTTTTTCGATCATTACAGTCTAACTCAGCTAGACAATGAGCCAACGCATTACTGATAACTCCTCCCCCCTTCTTGACATCGCCATAACCGATTCGCCTGGACTTTGTAAAAAAGTAAACGTGTATCACAACCGTCTTATCATTGATCACGGGTTAGTATTATTAGAGTTAAATGTAGTAAAACCAGAAAGGATACCACGAATAGGTATTAGCCAAGCATTTCATACAATGAACACAATCGACTTTAATAACGATTTAACCTCACTGAATTGGAATTCCGTTTACGAGGCGCGCGATGTAGAAGAAATAGGGACGATTTACAATTCTCTTGTGTTATTTTTATTTGATAAACATGTGCCCGTCAGGCAGTATCGCATTAAAGAAACACCTAGTCCATGGTTAACTGACACGGTAACCACGATAACCATGATTTATCTCCTCAACGAAGCTCATAAAAGAGCACTTGCTTCCAAGCAAGAGACACATTGGCAAGATTATAAGATGTTGACGAACTATGTTAATACAGCTATTCATAATGAAAAAACCGCTAAATATACGTTCTATGTCAATAAAAACATTTCACACCCAAAGAAAATGTGGGCTCAACTTAAATCAACCTCTTTGTCAGCCGCACACAAATCTTTTACCACCCAGCTCACCTTTGTGACCCTAACGACATCAACGACCGTTTTCTAACTTACCCGGAGATTCTAACTCTGATTCTAGCATATTGCAATTTTACCAGTCGTCCAGATTTAATCAGTCTGAATTTAGGTGATCCGTCATTTTATCGCAATTCCTTTCAACGATTTTCATTACCCAGAAAACGATTCGCATAACTTTTTGTGCAATATTTAACAAATCATAGAATTAGTTTAAATCGCAATTTCATTTCCTCGAATAATAATTATCTACAAACCTACGTTACTTACCGTATATGTGTCACGTTATATTGTAATATAGGATGACAAATTTTGGTTCACAAGTACTAGTTTTCAGTAAATAAATTTAAGTATTTTTGTGGGCGGAACTTTTGACTACATTTGACAGGCAGTTGAACATAAGGCTTTTTGAATTTTGCAAACAAATTGTTTGACTTCAAATTATGAACATTCGAAAATTTACTTATGAAATAGTTGTCCCAAGTTTAACTTATAAAAAATTGAATTTGGTAGCTTACGGATACACGTTATAACTTAATCTTGCATTTTTATTATGCAAGTGCGATCAATTTATAAAAAAAATATACCGCAAATGGGCTCTGATTATGTTCTGTATATGCTACCAACTACTAACTAAACACGAAAACACCCGAATCAATAAAAATACAATATTTTCGTTGGGCCATTTTCGAGCAATAGTTACTCTTTTTTTCGTTCACTGCTTGAGACCAACGGACATGAATTTGTTTTCACATGTCTTCGAAACAAAGCTAATTAACATTCAAATGTTTTTGACATTATTTTGATCGACAAAAATAGTTTTTAATAATGACACGAACTTTTAAACAGACAGTTGTAACGTATTCGATATCGACATAAAATATGTTCTTTATACAAGGTGTAAACAAAATGGAGAGATAAAACTAAAGGGTTAGCTTCTATACCATACGTAGAATATACAGTAAAAGAATTAGCATGATCAGTGCTGGTATAGACTTTCATACAAATTTATTTAATTATTTTATAGTAAAATATTTTGACAACCCTAGTTGTCAGCCTAACAGCTAAAACAAGACTTGTGCCGCAGTCAGTGTCCTTATGACCTTTCCCGCACCGGCTGAACTTTGTAGTATCTGTCTTAGTTACCCATCACATTATTGTTATCGAATAGATTTTAGCAAAAGCTAACAGCTGTTTTTAGGGTTGCCACTTAGATATTTCGATTTAAACTTTGAACTTGTTTTTCGGTCGAACCATAAGGATACCAAATTTATGTTACTGTTACTTATAAACTACATCACCAAACATACGATTCCCTTAAGTATTATCTCTTCATTATGTTACACGTTGTATATGGTAATTAATTCGTTAAACTGCAGGCCACAGTGTACTCACCTTCATATTAGGATGCGGCGGCGGCAGGCGCGGCGGGCGGCGCGGCGCGGGCGGCGCGGCCACGGACTTGCCGCAGTACGTGCAGGCCACCACGACCCCCGCCCCCGCGCCCCCCGCCGCGCCCCCCGCCGCCTGCACCCACGTGTCCAGCGCGCAGCGCGCCCACCACAGCTGCCAGCCCTCCAGCAGCGAGCGGTAGCTGACGACAATGCACCGATCATCAAGGACAACCAAAGATAACACACAAACATACGAACAAAATATTACAAACAGTTCAATCAAATCTTATATATAAAATTCTCGTGTCACAGTTTTCGTTGCCATACTCCTCCGAAACGGCTTGGCCGATTTTGATGAGAATTTTTGTGCTTATACGGTATCTATGAGAATCGGCCAACATCTATTTTTTTTTATTTATATGGCAAAACAACGTTTGCCGGGTCAGCTAGTTATTAATATAAATAAATATTTCTGACACTCACACAACATTATCTGGCCCAAATTAAGTTTCTTAAAGAACTTGTGTTATGGATACTAGATAACTGATATACTTAAGAAATATATAAACATACAAATATTGGGTAAATTCAATTTTTTTATTAGAATAAACTTAAATAAACATATAAACATCCATGACTTGACGACTAATATCTGTGTTCATTACAACGATATCCGCCGCCGCCGGGATTCGAACCCAGGACCTCTGGCACAGAAGGCAATATACGTTACCATTACACCAGCCGGTCGTCGAATATAGAATTACGACGAATATAGACTAATAATATACAGGGTTGATTTGTAGTCACCAGCCAAATCTAATTGTTAGTTTCTTTGATGCGATATAAACGTACCTGCATATTTATTTTATCGTCGCTCAGTACAAAAAAGTTGAAATATGGAACCACAAACTTTAAAAAAATATTCGCCGTTGATGAACATACCTACTACGAAGCGGCATTTCATTGTTAATACTACGACGTAGTACTACAAGGTGTTTTTATGCCTTTATTTTAATGGTAATTTAGAGTGACCTTGGTTTGCTTAAGATGTTAGCGGATATATTTATTTCTAAAAAAAAAAACTTTTTTTTTGCAACAACCGTTTCTATAAATAATACTGATTGTATAAAAAAAAATTTGGCCGGTGACTACAAATGAACCCTGTATAACTTTTGTGTAGTTTCAAAAATTGGCCCAGCCATACCATGTGAAGTCCAAAGTTGATTTGGGCTTCACAAGGTATAACGGTGCCTATTTTCAAACTACACGAATTATGGCTTACCATGCGGACGCCAGCACCTCGTAGTGGCCAAGGACTCACGGAAAACTCGCGTATCGCGAACTTAAATATCCTGTAGGTCCCTGTATTGTCTAGCTCCAATTGTAATAAAAACTAATATGGCTAAATCACTAGGATGTTGGATGGTAAAACTTGCGTGAGAAGCAATAATTATGCCATTATAATTGTGCTTATTTTCATAAGTACAAGAATTATTTGCATTCAATTTTCTTAGAGGAAAATGAATTGAGGGCATATTTTGTTCCAAAAAAAAAACAATGCTACTGTAAAATCACTTTTTTGTGTCCCTGATATTATTCAAAAAATTTAAATAATCTAGGATTTGTTTAAGTTACAAATAATTTTATTGATCTTCCATGCATTAGGGATATTATTTCATTATACAGGGTGTTTTTCTAAAAGGTAGCCAAAATTTTTTGATGAGATTCTTCATTTAAATATACAATAAAAAATATTGACATATCGCTCGTAATTAATATTAAACAATATACATTTTAAAATAAATGGAAAAGTACGTGAGGTATAGGCGCACTACATACCATTGATAACAAATTACCAATGACATACGCAAGCACGTATTACAAATTAAACCGATGCTTGAGTAGATTTTGACCTATCTTAAAATTAATGGTTAGTTTTATGTTTGTAATGATGAATATATTAATTTTCATTCATTTGCAGTGTGGTCAGTGTATATTGTGTTTTAGGGAGTAAAATGGTCAAATTTGAAAAAGAAACAATATTTTTATTACTGTAATCGATTATATTACCGTATCTAAGTCTCCTGTAAACATTTGGCACCGATACAAAAATTCCCTGCGTATGGTGATGTGAGTGGATGTTGTCTGACCTGTCGAGCCAGTTGGCGGCGGGCGGCACGGCCAGCGCCGCGGGCGGGAAGCAGCGCGCCGCCACCAGCGCCGCCGTCTGCACGTGATGTGAGTGGATGTTGTCTGACCTGTCGAGCCAGTTGGCGGCGGGCGGCACGGCCAGCGCCGCGGGCGGGAAGCAGCGCGCCGCCACCAGCGCCGCCGTCTGCACGTGATGTGAGTGGATGTTGTCTGACCTGTCGAGCCAGTTGGCGGCGGGCGGCACGGCCAGCGCCGCGGGCGGGAAGCAGCGCGCCGCCACCAGCGCCGCCGTCTGCACGTGATGTGAGTGGATGTTGTCTGACCTGTCGAGCCAGTTGGCGGCGGGCGGCACGGCCAGCGCCGCGGGCGGGAAGCAGCGCGCCGCCACCAGCGCCGCCGTCTGCACGTGATGTGAGTGGATGTTGTCTGACCTGTCGAGCCAGTTGGCGGCGGGCGGCACGGCCAGCGCCGCGGGCGGGAAGCAGCGCGCCGCCACCAGCGCCGCCGTCTGCACGTGATGTGAGTGGATGTTGTCTGACCTGTCGAGCCAGTTGGCGGCGGGCGGCACGGCCAGCGCCGCGGGCGGGAAGCAGCGCGCCGCCACCAGCGCCGCCGTCTGCACGTGATGTGAGTGGATGTTGTCTGACCTGTCGAGCCAGTTGGCGGCGGGCGGCACGGCCAGCGCCGCGGGCGGGAAGCAGCGCGCCGCCACCAGCGCCGCCGTCTGCACGTGATGTGAGTGGATGTTGTCTGACCTGTCGAGCCAGTTGGCGGCGGGCGGCACGGCCAGCGCCGCGGGCGGGAAGCAGCGCGCCGCCACCAGCGCCGCCGTCTGCACGTGATGTGAGTGGATGTTGTCTGACCTGTCGAGCCAGTTGGCGGCGGGCGGCACGGCCAGCGCCGCGGGCGGGAAGCAGCGCGCCGCCACCAGCGCCGCCGTCTGCACGTGATGTGAGTGGATGTTGTCTGACCTGTCGAGCCAGTTGGCGGCGGGCGGCACGGCCAGCGCCGCGGGCGGGAAGCAGCGCGCCGCCACCAGCGCCGCCGTCTGCACGTGATGTGAGTGGATGTTGTCTGACCTGTCGAGCCAGTTGGCGGCGGGCGGCACGGCCAGCGCCGCGGGCGGGAAGCAGCGCGCCGCCACCAGCGCCGCCGTCTGCACGTGATGTGAGTGGATGTTGTCTGACCTGTCGAGCCAGTTGGCGGCGGGCGGCACGGCCAGCGCCGCGGGCGGGAAGCAGCGCGCCGCCACCAGCGCCGCCGTCTGCACGTCGCCCGTGCGCTCCACCCACGCCTGCAGCAGCTGCGCGCCCTCCGCGCTGGCGCCTGCAGTGGATGGACACACGTCAGACAGAACAAATACTTCACACACTCATTACAACACATTTTATAAGGACTCGTTTACGTAACTCAAACTGCCGTTACTCCTATCTCTGTGCAGCATTTTAATCAGCTTAATATTTATACGAGAAGCGATAAAAAATTAAAGATAGATTATTGAAGGTTGTAGGGCCTTATTGTGACTATTGTTTTCATACGCTACCCTCGCTAGCCAAAAATTATTATATTAATAGGTCACGTTTTCTGGACGATACGTTCAGAAGAGAACTTAGCCATTGAGGAACACTGCCTAAAAAAATCTTGAATCAGTAGAAACGTCGGGGATTCAGCTTCTTCATATTCCACTGTTGCAAGGAGTAAGAAGTTGGGTTGGACATCGACGGAAGGCAAACAACGCTCGACGAACAACGCTTTGAAAAGTAACATCAATCGTTTTAGATGACCGATCATCAACAATTTAGTTAAGATTACCTCTCATATTGAAACTTCCAAAGTAGCCTGACATGAGAATAGTTTCCGAAAGATGGGTATTAAAAATGTTAGCCGAAAGCATTCATTTCAAGAGCGAATCTTAAAAACATCAACCAGATCCGCAATCTTTTTGCACTCGTTTTGAAACGATGGATGAGGACTTGGTACACTACTTCGACAGATAGACCACACAAAAGTTTATGCATAAAAATAATATCTTCAGCGACCCCTTAGATGTTCAAGATTTCAAGCTCGGCAGGCAAGATTATAACGTCTGTTTTTTGGGACGCCGAGTAAATATTCATGATTGTTTGTTTTAAGAAAGGAATTAGTTTTACAGGCTCTTACTATGTAGACCAAAAAAAGAAGTTGTGGGAAGCCATTAAGAAAAAAACGGCGAGCCAAATTGCAGACGGACTTGCCGGTGCAGAACGTCGGCGTAGAAAGCCGAAGGGGGCTTAAAATTCTCTAAACTCTAAGCCCCAGTGACTTCTCTATCTTTTCTGGCCTCCAGGAACAACTCACGAGGCCAGAAATTTGTCGATGAAAGCGAAATGATGGTCGTCGTACAAGCGCCATTTAAAGAGCAAGAAAACGATTTTGTTTTAAGAGGAGTACAAGGTCTAGAGAAGAGGTATACTAAATACATCAACTTATGACGAGATGATGTAAAAAAAATCCATTAAAAGAATAAATTTTGTTTTATATATTGATATTAATACTCTTCGAACACGGTAATATCCCGGTATTGAGCTACAATATCGACGATATTTCATGCATTAAGGCAGTTTTACAGGATAAATGAACAGCATGTAAGCTATGAGGGCGCGTGACCTGTGAGCAGCATGCCGGCGAGGTTCCCCTGCGCCACCAGGGCGTCGCTGGCGCTGCGCACGTACTGCTGCAGCTCCTTGTCCGGCAGGTACATGCACGCGAACGCCACGCGGTCCTCGAGCCGCATCTCTGTCTCGTTCTGCGAAACACGGAGCTTTTATTTAATTTACTTGTAGTGTATTTTGTCGATATAAATATTCAATATGATAGTGTATACGTTCTTACAAATATTTAATCATATCAGAGTTTCTTACTTTTCCAAACACTCACACATTCATGATCATGCACGCATATAAATACTCTCTCACACACACGTACACACACACACTACAGTTTGTACTATGCATCTTCTTTTTTTTTCGAATATTTATGTAATCTGTTCTCTCAAATTTGGTGTAATTACTATATTTTAATAAATTTCATTCATATTATGTCAATTTAATCAATCAATAATTAGTTTTCACTTAGAAAATCAATAATTTTAACAATGTACTGTAGTCAACTTCAAGCATTATTCTATTATGTAATAGAATAATGCTTAGCGGCGGCGCCCGCGCATGCCTCCCCTGGCGCCTCCCAACCAGTTCATTCAAAAATATTGACTCTAAATATTGCGTGTTGCTATTTTCCGCACGGCAAAAATCACACGGACTCGCTTTTAAATTTTTATGACAATGCTTCTGAAACTATTATAAATAATCCAAATGATTATTTTATAATATTAGGCGATTTTAATATCTCACACGCTATTTGGTACTTCGATAATAATAAAATACTTAATTTAAATACAAACAACAATTCAAATGCTATCTCACTTGAAGATTTCATGCAATTTTCTAACTTAAAACAATATAATAGCTGTACCAATTGTAATAACAGAATCCTAGATTTAATACTAAGTAATTGCGATTGTATTGTTACTCACTCATCCCACCCATTGACTGCAGAAGACCCGCACCACAAGGCACTCGATGTAAACTTTATGTTACCTACCACAGCCTATATTCAAGAGAATGAATATCTTAAATTAATTTACTTTGCTGCGGACTTTACCCAAATAAGCACGGGACTAAGGGAAGTTGATTGGGAGAAGGAATTTCTAAATTTAAACACAGAAGAGTCTGTTAATTATTTTTATAATATTTTGTATGATCTAATGGAAAAATTTATACCCAAAAAAATTGTTAAATTAAATACAAATTCTCCTCCGTGGTACTCTAAAAATCTGATTAAATTAATTAGAAGAAAGAATAAAATTCATAGCCGGTGGAAAAAATATAATAATTCTCTAGATTACCAACTCTTCTCCGAACTGCGCTCCAAAGAAAAACAATTACAAAAAGAGTGTTACTCTAATTACATAAAGTTTTCAGAAGAAAACATCAAAAGGTCGCCTCGTTATTTCTGGTCGTTCATAAGATCAAAGCTAGGAATTAACTCAGTGCCTGCTCACATGTTGTATGATGACAAATGTTCAACAGACTCGGCAGAAATTTGTAATATGTTTAATAACTATTTCAACTCAGTCTTTGTCCCTAGTGATAGCTCTATGCAGGACAACGATTCAGTCGCAAATGGCAATACATCCATAGTTAATATTTCCTCAATTGAAATATCACAACCAACTGTTATGAAAATGTTTAAATTGGTAGATGTACATAAAGGCGTTGGCTGTGACAGGGTTCATCCACTACTTATTAGCAAATTGCACAAGGAATTTTCAACTCCACTTACCATAATTTATAGAAAATCTATTTCTGAGGGATGTTTTCCGAACATTTGGAAAAAGGCTCTTGTAACCCCAATATTCAAAGGTGGCGACAAGCATGATGTGAAGCAGTACAGACCTATCTCTAAAATTTGTGTTTTTGGGAAGATTTTTGAAAAATTAATCACAGCTTCTTTAAACTCTCAACTGCTTCACGTACTGTATGATGAGCAGCATGGATTTTGTCGGGGTCGTGGTGTCAACACCAATTTGGTCTCATACGTGGACTTTATATTGAATGCCATGGATGCTGGATATCAGGTGGATGCCGTGTACACCGATTTCTCGAAGGCATTTGATAAAATTAGTCACGCAGTTCTCATTAAAAAGCTTTGGGAGATTGGTGTACATGGCGATCTCCTACGATGGATCAAATCCTATGTTAGCAACCGCTCTCAGGCAGTTACTTTAAAAGGTTTTCAATCTTCTTTTCTTTTGAACTCTTCAGGTATTCCACAGGGTTCAATTCTGGGTCCTTTTTTGTTTGTCCTGTACATTAATGACATAGGAAGTTGTTTTAATAATTCACTACATCTCCTGTACGCTGACGACACAAAAATTTATAAAATTATCAAAACTATAAATGATTGTCAGGATTTGCAGAGTGACATAGATAGATTTGAAAGCTACTGCAAATGTAATCAACTACTCTTGAATATTGAAAAATGTCACATAATCACTTTCACGAGAAAGAGGGTTCCCATAGTGTACAACTACAATGTTGCAGGGCGGGCCCTAGATCGAGTCACTTCAATACGGGATCTAGGCGTAACTCTGGATTCTAGACTGCATTTTAATGAACACGTTGATATCATAACAGCCAAAGCGTTCAAACAATTGGGTATGATACTACGAATAGGAAGACCTTTTAAACATGCCAGCACTCTCAAATTACTGTATAATGCATTTGTTAGGAGCGTGTTAGAGTTTGCAAGTGTAGTCTGGAGCCCACAGTATGCTGTCAACAATTGTCGTATAGAAAGAGTCCAAAAGAAATTTGTGAAGTCGCTTAATTATCGAGCCGCTTCTCAAAGCACAGACTACGTTGAAAGCGCTTTGAGACATAATATACAACTGCTAGACTTAAGGCGCAGATACCTGGATACCATATTTCTATTTAAGATAATAAATAGCCATGTAAATTGTTCTAACCTTCTTAGTAAAATTATTTTTAAAGTACCTCGACCTTCCTCTCGTTCCACAGATACCTTCTACATAACACCTTATCATACTAACTATGCGAAAAATACCTTCTCCAGGCGCTCTTGCTCTTTCTATAATAAATCCCTGAAATCTCTCGATATTTTTTGTGATAATATACATAAATTTAAAAAAGATACAAAGACGATCTTGTTTGAATGATTACTGCCTAATCATTTATTTCTGTAATTTTTATTCAGAACCTATTATGTAATTATTGTGTTCATTTCCTTTAGTTTGCTTTTGTGTGTTTACATGTTTCTATTTTGTTATATCGTATATGGTACTTTAGGTCAAATTGTATTCTTTAAGTTACAAAGATTTGTTAAAGACTGTATGTTACCTTAATAAATAAATAAATAAGTAATTTATCTGAAAGTTGTGAACCTGTAATTGGCATTAGGAATTGTATTTTTAAGATTATTTTATAATGTGAAAGTGCTGTTGGTTCTGTATAAATAAATAAAAAATCAGTTTTGTTGATATTTTAGGTCCGCAACTGCGAAACTGAATTAGAAACACTCACAATTTTAAGCGTTTCATCACTGCGTCTGATGTTTAAGAGAACGCTCTCGGATCAATTATTTCCTTCCTTTAATCCAAAACGCACTTATAAAAGACACTTGACATATTGGACAAAAAACTAAGTTGCCAGCCAAAGAAAATTATTCATATATTATGAAAGCACACGAATACTTTAACATTTTTAATATGGCGTCATAGCTTTAGGTCTGACACTTGAGCCACTAAATAGGTTTAAATATTCCATTTCAGTCAATACAAAAAGGTGAATAACATGTGTATTCACTAAAACCAATTTAAACCATCGAGGTTTAAAAGAAAAGATTTTTTAAAAGAAAGATTAGGCACCCAGCATAGTGAGATCGAACTGGGAGGGATGTGAACGAAAGAACCGTCTAACTGGACCACATTAGCGGCCTCGTTAGACTGCCCTAACAGTGTGAAACTAACTTAGCTGAACATATCCAATACCTCCTTGGCTGATCGTGTATTTCTAGGGACACTTGATCGCAGAAGAAGGAGCAATAATCAGTTGGTGCTAAAGGCTACGCAACGAGCGGCATCCAGACGGGTTGCCCGCTTTAGAAAGCACTGAGAGGACTGCAGCACTGGAGGGGCTAGAGTTAGAGGCAGCTAGAAGATTGTCCAGGTCTATGGAGAGCTGGTTAGAAAATCTGAGAGAATATCTCTCAGTCTCAGTCATGTATATAGCTTAGATTTGGGATAGAGAGTTTGCGAGGCTTTCTCACGTCTATTCGAATTAGTTTCGAAACGTTGCAAATAAGCTGAGGTCAGAACCTTCAACTGCTGCTGGCAGGGAATGGTACGTTAATATATTCCTATAACGATCGCATCTTTTCAGGCTTTAGGAAAATCGACTAAGATCAAAAAAAGCTTTGTAGAGCATTGCCGGGAGGGAAAGATTTGTTACGGCAGGTGCTTGAGCGCTTGGTTGGAGATACCATCCTGGGCGTGGCCGCGCCCAGCGCGTCGCGCCACAGCCGCTCGTCCCCAGCCCCGCGGCGCGCAGTGCCACTTACCAGCACGGCGCTGTAGTCGGGCGGCGGCGCGGGCGCGGCGGGCGCGGCGGGCTGCGTGGCGGCCAGGAAGTGCAGCATGGCGCGCAGGTAGGGGTCGGGCAGCGCCGGCGTGGCCGCGCCCAGCGCGTCGCGCCACAGCCGCTCGTCCCCAGCCCCGCGGCGCGCAGTGCCACTTACCAGCACGGCGCTGTAGTCGGGCGGCGGCGCGGGCGCGGCGGGCGCGGCGGGCTGCGTGGCGGCCAGGAAGTGCAGCATGGCGCGCAGGTAGGGGTCGGGCAGCGCCGGCGTGGCCGCGCCCAGCGCGTCGCGCCACAGCCGCTCGTCCCCAGCCCCGCGGCGCGCAGTGCCACTTACCAGCACGGCGCTGTAGTCGGGCGGCGGCGCGGGCGCGGCGGGCGCGGCGGGCTGCGTGGCGGCCAGGAAGTGCAGCATGGCGCGCAGGTAGGGGTCGGGCAGCGCCGGCGTGGCCGCGCCCAGCGCGTCGCGCCACAGCCGCTCGTCCCCAGCCCCGCGGCGCGCAGTGCCACTTACCAGCACGGCGCTGTAGTCGGGCGGCGGCGCGGGCGCGGCGGGCGCGGCGGGCTGCGTGGCGGCCAGGAAGTGCAGCATGGCGCGCAGGTAGGGGTCGGGCAGCGCCGGCGTGGCCGCGCCCAGCGCGTCGCGCCACAGCCGCTCGTCACCCAGCCCTGCGGCGCCCAGCGCCACCAGGCGGAGCGATGGCTCACTGAAACATTCGTGTACGACGTCACTCCATGCAGTATTTCAAGTAAAACTGTAACCAGTACAAAAGGTTGGCGTAATGATCG
Organism: Stenoptilia bipunctidactyla; assembly: GCA_944452665.1. Lineage (NCBI taxonomy): Eukaryota > Metazoa > Arthropoda > Insecta > Lepidoptera > Pterophoridae > Stenoptilia > Stenoptilia bipunctidactyla. The sequence continues at coordinate 22,784,862 of OX101729.1, read as the reverse complement.
CAGTGTCCGCTTGAGTTGCATTAGGTTGTTGTAGTTAGTACCTAATTTTTGTGTAAAGAAATTATTAGTAAAGTATTTTCTGAACGGGATATGCCACAGAATGAAGTGTTAATATGAACAGTAGCTATAATCAATATATACAGTGTGTCCCGTCACGACCTAGCGATAATTTAAGGTTACAAAATATACCTAATTTCATCGACAAAAACTCCCATATATGGGGGTCTACCCCCCCTCCTGTCGAAATGGCCGCCATTAAATTTTTTTTTATTCTTGTAGATACCTTTGCTGAAAGATGCCGATTTCTCTGGACAGAAAGGTCCTACAGATGTAAAGGTAGAAATCAGAAAGCAACTATCAAATAAAAATAAACATCATGGAAAAATTTCCCTAAAAAATATCTTAAAACATTTACAATGCTAATTTAAGTGAAAAAAATTGACTGTTTTTTTATTTTTCTTAACATTTTTCAAAAACTAGAACATTGATACAAATTTTTTTAATACTGTCCTAATACTTAAGGATATTACTTAGAAATTGACGTTAAAGTTATTGTTCTTAATTGCATAACTCGACAGTTAGGGATGTTTGAACATTACCCTTTTGTGAGGATCATGATGGTCTGTTTCACAATGTACGGATAAGTTCTACATAACTTCCAAATAAGCTATTTATTACTTATTGGTAGGATAAACACTATTGTTGCGTTTCACGACTGTCAAATAGCGCTATTTGTCACATAAAGTCCATCATAAGTTATAAGTCGGATGAAGTGGCAAATAGCACAATTTATCTGAAACATAAGTTTATAATCTATGGAAGAGATTTGTGTTTGCCAGATGTAAGACAAGAAAACGTTGTGTTTTAATAATATGATGGATGTTTTTGAAACTATTTTTTGAGAATATTGAAAGTAAAAACTATGTTTTTCTCTGTAGATAATTTTATTAAAGTAACATATGTCAAGATGTCATGTCTATACATATTCAAATATAAAAATAAACCACTAGGCTTTACAGCCAGTTATTTCCAACACGCCCCCTTAATCTTTTAATGTTAACTAAACTATGTATTAACATATAAAGATTACAAAAAATAAAATTAGTTTTAAGAGTAACATAACATAACATAACATAAATCTTTAAAGTCCCATGCCACTAATACAGAGGTCAAATTTTGTACGACTTAAAGACTTTGTAAGGGCATCTGCGTACATTTTTTCCGTAGGTACAAAATTAAGATCTATCACCTCGTTATTTATTTGTTCCCTAATGAAGTGGAACCTGGCATCTATGTGCTTGGTCCGATTGTGGTGAATTGGGTTTAGAGCTAGTTTAATAGCTGATTGGCTATCACTGTAGATGGATACAGAATTTAATTTATTAGTAACTTCATGTATAAAGCGTCTTAGGTAGCAAGCTTCTTTCGTAGCTTCCGACAGCGCCATATATTCAGCTTCTGCTGATGATAACGCCACAGTACGTTGTTTTTTGCTTTCCCAAGACACCAACCCATCTGCAAGTTTCATAAAAAAGCCTGTATATGAACGACGAGTTTGGGTACAGTTTGCCCAATCTGCATCTGCATAGCCATACAAGTTCTTGTTATCATTTCTGTAAGTAATACAGTGGTTAATAGTACCTTTTAAATATTGCAGTACTCGCTTCGCTGCTAACCAATGTGTTTTGTCATAACAAGAGTTAAATTGGCTCAAGTAACTAGTAGCAAACGCAATGTCAGGACGCGTATGTACCGCCAGATATAGCAAGGACCCTATAAGTTCTTGATATGGGTATGAAGTTTCATTTTTACTGCTATCAGGTATTCGTTCCAACTGTGTATTCTGCAACGGAGTACGTACGGACTTACAGTTTTCCATTCCAAACTTACACAAGAGTTTCTCAATGTAGGTGCGTTGACATATCTGCATAATACCATTTTCATATGCAATATTCATTCCTAAATAATATTTGAGCTTTCCCAAGTCTTTCAAACTAAAATATGTTTCAAGTTCTGTTTTGACTTTTGTAAAAATGACGTCTCTCTTATAAAACAAAATTATGTCATCAACAAAAACTGCCAAAATGACAAGTTCCTGTCCATAAAATTTTTTATAAACACAAGGCTCAGAGGGCGTTCTTTTAAAGCCTATTGAGGATAGAGTTTTATCCAGCTTAATGTTCCAAGCCCGTGGTGCTTGCTTAAGACCATAAAGTGATTTCTGTAAAAGACAAACTTTTTCTTTAGAGTCTTTAGAGAAACCTGGAGGCTGTTCCATGAACACCTCTTCTTCTAGATCTCCATTTAGGAATGCAGTGTCTACATCTATGTGTCTCATGTTTAGTCCCATCTTAACTGCAAGAGCAAAAAGTGTTCGAAGTGAAGACATTCGGACTACTGGAGCAAAAGTTTCATAGTAATCTAAACCCACTTCTTGGCTAAAGCCTTTAGCTACTAGACGTGCCTTGTATTTTACAGTAGTACCGTTTTCATCTTTCTTCAATTTATACACCCACTTGCAGGGGATCACTTTCTTTCCTTTTTTGTCTACCAGTTTCCAAGTATTTAGTTTCTGAAGAGAATCATATTCCTTTGTCATTGCTTCAATCCATTCTTTAGCATCTACAGCATTTATAGCTTCCGCATAAGTATTGGGTTCATCAGGCTCAATTTGTGGCTCACTAACTTTGTAAGTTAGAAAATCTGGTGGCTTTCTAACTCTAGTAGGATACCGCATTGTCTCTGTATCATTTCCAATAATTTCATGAGTTGTGTGATGTTCTTCTTCATGAATAGTATCTGGGATTTCTTCCAGATCTTCACCTTGAGCATCTTTAAAAGTTTCAGGCTCTTGGATTTCTTCTTCCACTGGAACATCAGAATATTGTATATTGTTAGAGAAATTATGAGGAGAAATCAGATCAACTACCCCAATATCTCCTTTCGATTTATTTTTGTTTGGATCATAAAAGATGTTTTCAAAGAATGTAGCATCACGCGATTTTATTAGTTTCCTTGGAAGACGGGCATTTCGAAAATAATACGTATTTGGATCTTCTGTATATCCAACAAAATAGTATTCTTCTGCCTTAATGTCTAACTTCTTTCTACTGCAAGAGGGAATTTGGACCATAGCTTTACAACCAAACACTTTCAAGTGTTTTAGTTCAGGTTTATTGCCATACCATTTTTCATAAGGTGTAACAAAATTTAAGGCACGGTGGGGGCATCTATTTTTTAAATAAACAGCAGTTTCAAAAGCATCTTGCCAATAAGCTTTAGACTTTAGACTACCAGTCAACAAAGACCTAGCTTTTTCAATTATCGACCTATTTGTGCGCTCAGCCACACCATTCGATTGTGGGCTATATGGTGCAGTCGTTTGATGCTCTATTCCTTGCGAATTTAAATAGTCCGTAAAAGATCTATTTACATACTCCGTCCCGTTATCCGTTCGTAATGCCTTAATTTGTTTTCCTGATTGTTTTTCAACTAAGGCTTGAAAAACTATAAACTTAGTCTTCACCTCTTCTTTTGAAGCAATAAAGTACGCAAAAATTCGTCGAGTAAAATCATCTATAAATAAAAGAACATACCTATTACCTTGTAGAGAGACTTCTGACATAGGGCCGCACAAATCAGAATGTATAAGTTGCAACGGCTCTGTCGCTCTCGTAAAGGAAACCTTTTTAAAAGACTTACGTGTTTGTTTCGCTTCAACACAAGTAATACACGGTTCCTTATCTACCTTGGTAAAATTAATAATAGATTGATGTTTAAGCGATTGCATTGCGTAACGACATAAGTGACCTAACCTTACGTGCCATAAACGATATTGTGATGATCCATCTGCAGTAATAAGCGATACGTCTTTTTGTGGAGTATTAACAGTACAATCTAAAGTATACAATCCACCACAAGTCGAACCATGCAGAATTGGTACATCTGAAATATGAGAAGAAATATCTGAGTTATAAATATAACATCCCCTATTGTCAAAGACAACAGTAAACCCTTTTTCTACAACTTTCATAACAGAAATTAAGTTCGCTTTAAGTTGTGGAACATATGCAACATTACCAATTGTATCTATTACCTTATTTTTGGTACAAATAGATACGTTACCAATCCCAGCGCAATCAATTTCCTCACCATTGGCAATAGTCACCTTACCGTAAACGTTTGGTCCAACAGAAGTCACCCAATCTGACCTTGATGTCATGTGCCTTGTTGCACCAGAGTCTATGATCCACTTTTCAGTCAGCGAAGTTTGGCTAAAGACATGTGCACTGAAGAGTGTAGTATCTTTATCCTTTGTTTTCTTCCTACTTTCGGACTTCTTCTTATGTGGACAATCTGGACGTTTGTGTCCTAGCTCTTGACAATCATAACAAATAATAGGCTTTTTCTTCTTATTGAGTTTTGAAGGAATTGTTGCTCTTAAGGCTGTCTCAGATTCGGTCTCTCTTGACGAGGCACTTAGAAGTTTTGTTTTTACCAGGTTACTTGTTATCGCTATATTGCTATTTTCTAAGCCCATGATCATTGGTTCGTATTTCGCAGTTAGCCCACCAAGTAAAATTGCAGCTACTGTGTCATCTTCAATGTTTTTACCAATATCTTGTAAATCTTGGACTATCGTTAAAACAGCATTTATATAGGACTCCATATTTTCGAAATCTACGAGATTTAATCTATATAGTCTACGTTCTAAACTTAACTTTCTGCCCATGCTTTTATCCTCATATGCTAACTTTAAGGCATCCCATGCTTCCTTTGCTGAGTTGGAATTACGTACATGAGTTATCGCTGGACCATCCAGAGTTAAGCATATTTTTGAAAGGGCCTTGCGGTCGTTTCGAATTCTGCTTACCGATGTCGTTTTATCTCCTTCGGGATAGCCTACAATGGTTTCCCACAGGTCTTCGAGTATGAGATAGTTCATCATTTTAAATCTCCATGTAGAGTAACTATCTCTATTTGATAGGCGTATTTGCATTTGCGCCGGTAAATTTGTACCTGAATTGGAGGGACATCTTTTTGCATCACCACTATCCATTTTTATGTGCCATTTAATTATTATTTGGCCATAACAACTATATTACTTCGTGCTGATAACGTTTTGAGAATATTGAAAGTAAAAACTATGTTTTTCTCTGTAGATAATTTTATTAAAGTAACATATGTCAAGATGTCATGTCTATACATATTCAAATATAAAAATAAACCACTAGGCTTTACAGCCAGTTATTTCCAACACTATTGAAAATGAGTTTGATGAATATTTTGATCGCATCACAACACCGCGCAGGAATCCTGTATTTCAGCATAGAACTAACTATATGGAGACATTGGACGAAATGGACTTTAGGACACGGTTCAGACTAACTAAAGAAGCCGTGATGTTTGTTTATTCAATGACAACAATTGATTGATTTTTTAACAATACATATCTTTGACTTTTTCCTCGATAGGGGTAAGAGGAGGAGAGCAGCACTAGCGCCACCTCATGTACGATAGGTTTCAGCATGTATCAAGGCAGACATTTTCTTGTAGCCCTCTTTAAGCCTTCGTATTTAGCTTTTAAAGTTTTAGCACTGTGAAAGTTTAGCCCACTTGTGCTATTAAACAGCGCCTCCAGCGTCTTCCAGCACCGCTCTTTCTCCTGCCAGGTGACTGAGTCACTCTTTTTATTCTTTTTATTCACTCTTCTTATTTTCAAGTACATTTTTATGATCAGCAACAAGCGAAGTTAGAAGATCAACTTCTTCCCGGCTGAAATTGACGCTTCTTTCACGTTTTAGCGTCGACATTTTTTGAAGTTAAAGATTTAACCACTCTCGAATCACAAAAAAACAACATACACAATCTACTCAGAGAAAATTAATACTTATTAACTTTATTTGTTCGTAACAAAAAGACAAACAAAAACGGAACATGCGAATTTTGGCACCGCAATCTCCTTTATGTTTCGGATAATTGTGTGCCGGATAAAATATGATTGTGAAACGCGAAGTTTCTTATTCGGAACTTTTATCTTCCAAATAATTTATGTGCTACATAGCTATTTGGTACTTTATCTATACATTGTGAAACAGACCCTGAATGTAGAGCTCTATTAATTTATCTAACAAACATTTATCTTCGATACCTGAGCTGATCAAACATGATTTTTGGTCCTACTTATTCACCGCTCTAACAATAATACAAATCATTTTCCGTCCTTGTCACATAAACCCTATTCAATGTTGCAGGTAGCTCTACATGGGTTTGGGGCCCTCACCAAAAGGGTCATATTCAAACAGCCCTAACTCTCGAGTTATACAATTAAGAACAATAATTTTAACGTCAATTTGTAAGTAATATCCTTAAGTATTAGGACAGTATTAAAAAAATTTGTATCAATTTGCTAGTTTTTGAAATATGTTAAGAAAAATAAAAAAACAGTAAATTTTTTTCACTTAAATTAGCATTGTAAATGTTTTAAGATATTTTGTAGGGAAAATTTTCCATAATGTTTATCTTTATTTTATAGTTACTATTTCTACCTTTAAAATAACATTTTTTTTACATCTGTGGGACCTTTCTGTCCAGAGAAATCGGCATCTTTCAGCAGAGGTATCTACAAGAATAAAAAAAAATTAAATGGCGGCCATTCCGACCGGAGGGGGGTAGACCCCCCTCTAATGGGGATATGGGTGTTTTTGTCGATGAAATTAGGTATATTTTGTAACCTTAAATTATCGCTAGGTCGTGACGGGACACACTGTATAAAACTGTTCCGTTACTGACTGAGTGACTGAGGTACTGAGTGACTGACAGACAACGTACAGCCGTAACTACTGGGCGTAGAGAGCTGAAATTTGGAACATATATTCTTTAGGGGATGTAGGGGTGCACTAAGGAAGGAATTTCCGAAATTCCCATGGGAACGGGAAATATATGATGTTTTAGTTTGTATGAAAAAATCCCATCCCTTGAGTGCACGGATGTGATACTTGATATAAAGGTTCCTCAATAAGTGTCTGTTTGTATTATGGAAGGAATTCCCGAAATTCCCACGGGAAGTGGTTGGACTTTTAAGTTTGTATGAAATATCTTATTCCTTGAGTGTACGGATGTGATACTTGGCATGAAGGTTCGTCAAAGAGTGACTAGTTGTGCTACGAAAAAAATTCCCAAAATTCCCACGGGCACGGGAAATATATGATTTTTAGTTTGTATGAAAAAAACTTATTCCTTGAGTGCATGGGTGTGATACTTGGTATAAAGGTTCTTTCAGTGGGTGTCTGGTTGTATAGTTTCTGAAATTTCCACGAGAAGGGTAGTTAAGCGCATACGAAGTTGCGGGATAAAGCTAGTGAAATAATATAAAAATAAATATTTAGGTACTGTTCAGTGAACATCACGAAAAAACTCACTGCTGACCTACCTGAGAGCATCGAGCTGTACGAGCTGGAGTCACCTGTTCCTGAGAGACGGCAGAATGTTCAGTGAACATCACAAATTCACTGCTGACCTACCTGAGTCAGCGCGCGACCGCGAGCAAAGTACAGCTGAAATTAGTGCCATGCTGATGCTACTAAAACATCAGCATCTTAACTCTACGCACACGAATAAATATGTATCATTGTGTATTATAAATAAAAATTGAATATAAACCAAATATTTTGAATAATAAATCACTGTGCAAGCAACAGTCGTTTCATTCATTTACATCCCCTGAAGTCCCCTGCAACCATGGAAGAGAATACCCTGAAGTTCCCAGTAACCACTGGAGGAGCAGAATAAGAGGTTCCTGGCACCCGCCAGACGAGCAGACGTCCATTCTTCAGCATCCTCTCACTGTGGCCAAGACACCTTTAGCCATCAGTCCCTGATCAGTCTTGTGAGTCTGCTTGACTGGCAGTGAGAAAACCCTTTCCTGTGTACATTGCACGACGTACACAACCCTTATACCTTCCCCCATCCGTCTGTTGCCTTAGGTCTCACGGCGCAGATATCCCGCCCTATTTATATATGTATATACACACTTACTTATGGTTAGGCTAGGGAATTAGAATACACACCACTGTAGGGATTCGTATAAGGATACCTAGGGTACTAGGGTAGGTCTCTCTTACGATCGTGTCGGTTAATACTCGCGGGTATTAACCACCGTCGTAGCTATTGTCCGTACTAGGTATGGACAGGTACTAAAAAACCATATTCATTTTCATAAAATATTTTAGTTATAAATATGATTTCTTCTATAAATATGATATAACTATTTCTATTTAAATTCATTGTTATTAACCTCAATAATTTGAGAAGTACATAAAGGTTTTTAAACCTATGACACATGTAACATGTTAATCATAAGATAAGACGTACCCTCTTTTCTAAAATAAAATAGTATACTCTGATCGTTCCGTGGTTTCATTAACATTACAAGGAATTGACCCATTCACTAATCAATCAAGGTTTCTTTTAAATGTGTGTCAAGGTTATAAAATATTTAATAAATAACTTAATTTTTTATCCCTTCCCAGCTTTGCAGCCAAGATGAGCTGAGAAGCCAATGGGAACTTTATACATTAAGTCAAAGATTTAAATCCATAGATGCGCCCTTTCAGTACAAAGAACTGACGAAATATTGTCATTACTGAAAGAGGTGCATGCACAAGTCTTGTGACAGTCTCTAATGAGCGCTTGTCGTGCACGTTCACATTGATTATTTTGCTTAAAATATTTACATAAAGACTTAATTATGCCGTCTTGTTCATTTCGGGGGTATAAAAATACAATTCGCAATACAAACAATAATAAAGATATTAATTTTCATGCGTTAGTAATTATTAAATTATTTAATGCATTTCTCGATTTTGTCGGGCAAGGAAGCGGCCGGCCGCCAAAGAGCAAATAATCAGATATTAAATAAAAGATCAACTCAATACTTTATTTAACCTATTGAAATCATTATAGAAAACCTTTGAAGTTTTTATTTTACTTTACAAAGCCGTCGTATATTTTGACTATTTAATGTAAGTAGAAAAATATATTGGTTCATTATATTAACATATTTTAAATCATAACGGTTTTAATTAATAATGTTTCATTAAAAACTTCTTCGTTTTGTCAGCTACCCAACAAGGTATAACAATGTAGTCTTTTATTTAAATTCGTAGAAAAAATATTAGTTTCATCGGCAATGAAAACTTCCTGAGAGGAGAAAATCCTTCATGGAAGATTTGTCTCTGAACCTTATTATGGACATATAGATCCAATATAATGGCTGCCCTGCAAATTTTCGAAGGAGTGTGAGAGAACGAGATAGGACGAGGAGGATCTTCACCTTGGCCAGCCAGAAGTCCGGACCCAACCTCCATGATTTTTTATGTGTGGAGGCACATGAAAGCCTCGTATTCGGTGAGCCACATCCAATGGCGTCTGCTGATGGATAGAAACAGGATAATCAACGCGGCAAATGAAATGCGAAGAAATTTGACCATTGCTGCAGTAAAAACTAGGCTTCACTGAATAATGCGAAAATGTATCCAAAACAAAGGCGGACGCGTTGAACGTGAATTGGAATGTGCAACGATAGTAAATTAAATTTTTTATAATCTTACCTTTTGTTATATTTTACTTTCCAGGGCTAAAAAATGTATTTAGCTCAATCAGCCTAATTATTTTTACGTCCAGTATCGATTATGAAACTAAGATTTTTTCTATGAATTTAAATAAAAGCCTAGATTGTTTTACCTTGTTGAGTAGTTGACAAGACGTAGATTTTTTAAGCACTTCCGCTGAACATCTTCCATACTAATTTTTTTAGGTATTCTTAAAAGAAAAGTAAACCTATTAAAAATGTTTGATTATTTGAACTTACAATCGCTCAGAACTATGTATTAAGTAATCTTACGTAGAATTCTGGTTACTCAGATCATAGAACATCTTAATCTTCATTTGACAATCAAATAATAATAATATTAAAGTGCACCAATTTTAAAATACAACATTTAATGGCAAAATTCGGCAATTTTTATAAAAAAATTAAAAGTCGTTTATCTCGAAAACGGTTAGGTTTGGGGTAGGGTGTTTAATAGTGAAATAAGTTAGAAAAGACGGGTACGATACGCCCTTAAAGGATCTAGGTTGACTTAACCATTATTCCTGTATAAATGTTCATTATTATTCATTTATTAATTTATTATTCTTCATTAGAAATTAAGAAGTTGGTGCTTTTTGCAGGTTAAGTTAACAATACTTTAGGTATGTTTTTAATAAATAAACGATTTATAAATATTTATCTTAATTTTTATTACTCTGTAATCCTTTTAGGCGTATTTTCAGCGTAAGTTACATCTGATCTTATTCTATGACATTTGTTGACGTGGACGCGCCGTGCTTGTGTGAGTAAAAATGACAACCTTAAGACACGTACGGGCAAATCTATGGATTTAAATCTTTGCATTAAGTAGTGTTTTAAGTGAAAATTATTAACTAAAACTCATTCGTCTACACCGGCAATTATACTTCATTCAAAATTGTGAGGTATTTTTAATCTATATGACCTAACACTTGTCTTTTACTAGAAACGATTCTGATCATAATTATGTAATAAAAGTACGTATTTAATTTTCCCCATAAATCCCTATGCATAAATAGACCTTACTACACCACCATCCGCTAAGTACCTATTGCATTACGCTTATCTAACCATGCGTTGCGTAATGAATTCTTTATACTCAGTAAATAATTAATGTTTATTTTTTATTACGTTCTGGAATTTCGTAAATGAGCCACCAGTAATCCTGTATAGACTGCTGATCCGCAAGATTTATCTTATACACACTTACTACATCAATAAGATTGTATTAAGTGCCGAGCGATTTATACCAACACAATGATGAAGTTTTATGAGAAGTGTATTATAACGAATATAGTTCAATGCCTCATCCAAAATCAATCAAAGGGTAGAGTGAGTAGAAGGGAAAAGTTATGCTCAGTCTGCAACAGAATTTTGTATACCACCCAGTCTCCCATAGCAACACTTTTGGCTTTTGGATATGTGACTAAACCCGCGTTTGACCTTAATCTCACCTGATGGTAAGTGACGATGAGGTCGAAGATGAAAGCACACGGGTTTAGGAAGGAACTGGCTCTTTATACAATATTGCCGGAACACATTACCGCCGGAGCGGTAACATTTGGCGGCAGACTTTATATAAAGGGTGGTCGCTAGCCAGGCGGACCCAGAAGGGATCCTACCACCAAGCAAAGGTAGTAGGTGACTTTTCCCATTCTTCATTGAATTCTAACATACTTCAGCATTAGATCACGGTAGGTGGTTTTTCTGTAACTGAGTGAGTGTACAACTAGAATGTTTAGTAGTTGTTTCATGTGTAGTGCAGTGAAGTGTAGTGTAGTGTGTGTAGTGTAGTGTGTGTAGTGCAGTGTAGTGTAGTGTGTGTAGCGGGGCACTGACCGCGCGCGGTGCAGCACGTCGAGCGCGCTGCGGATGCGCAGGTGGAAGGCCGCCAGCGCCGCCGCGCGGCACGGCGTGCCCTCCGCCTCCGCGCGCTCCACGCCCGCCAGCGCACTGAGAGGGGGAGACCCAACATTAATATGAAGCTTACGAGTATAGTACATTACTGCAGCGGCCGGCAAGAGAGGCATTGATGGACGAACGTGTGAACATGGGCCGAGGCACACATACGTAAGTCCATCTATGCCTAGTTGCGGCCAAGTTTTATAGTTCAAATAATGTGCGTAAATGAAACTAAGTAAAATAAAAAAAAATATGTCGATTTTCCGGGAATTACCTGGGCGGGTCAATAAGTCCGTGACTTTTTGAATTTCTGACCTCTTTACTGAAAAAGCAACACTATTCTTGTCAACAGGCATCTGTCAGTTGACTCCTGTCAAAATGTGAACTTGCTGCGTCAATGAGTTTGTGTTTGACAGCTATCTTTATCAGACTACCCAGTATTTTGAGGATAAAATGGAATAAGTAAATTTCGTGTGCTTATTAAGCATTATTATTTGCGAAAAAAAATCATTACCGAGAACACACACATGTTAAGTTAACATTGTTTCACAAATATCACGGATCAGTCAACAGCAAGTCAGGCAAGTCACCTGTCCAGTCAAAAATGTGTGAAAATTGACTTTGATATTTCACGTTTTTAAATGCATGTAACTTTTTACTGAACAGTTTATTTATTTTTTATTTATTTATTTTAAGGACTACCAGTAGAAGATTACATTTTCTCTTATATTTAACACTCATATTCTGTAAAATGCATGCAAATGTAACTGCTGTTTAAGGTAGCCACAACATACATACAAAAATCATTAAATTTGAGTTTAAATTAACACCAGTCACTTTAACAAAACTTAAAATAATTAAAATAGAATTAAATTAAAAGCATATGAATAGCAACTAAAAAGAAACAAAAACTATATTACACAAATTTAAAAAAAAAAGTTACAAATAAAAAAAAAACATATATAATTAGGTATATCAATCAAAATTAAAATAATTCAATGAAATCAAAATATAAATAGGAAAAAAAAATTGTAATTAGAAAATTGTAATTAATAAATAAAAAAAAAAATACAAGAATCAATAAAAAAATACAGAATTATTTATTAACTATGCATCGCTGAAAAAATCAAGCATTTTTGTTCGAAATTCGCGGAAAGAGTCATGAAATATGTCACATATACCACTTAGCCTATTGTATGCATCAGGCAGGCGATACGATGCGGCATGCATGCGAGCAGTAGTCCGCGCGCGCGGTGTATGAAACAGTGGTGTCGCTTTACGCGGCGGCCTTCGAGGGACTCTGAGATTAAACATGCTTAGTAAAGTTGGACAATCTATTTCATTTCTAAAGATTTTGAAAATAAATTTTATGTCTAGCATATTTCTTCTTGTAGCAAGACTAATCATTTTAAAGTGAAGCATACGGTCATTATACGATATTTTCTTATCCATGCCACTACAATATGCAAGGTGTCTAGTAAATCTTTTTTGGATTCGTTCCATGCGAAGTTGGTGCACACTGTATGTAGGAGTCCATATCACGCAACAATATTCAAGTAAGCTTCGCACTAAACTGTTGTAAATAACTATCTTTACCCTTGGATCTTTAAAAACTTTGCTATTTCTAATAACAAAACCAAGAGTTCTTGAAGCTCTCGAAATAACATCATCTATGTGCTGAATGAATGTAAGTTTAGAGTCAATTGTAACGCCTAGGTCTTTGACAGTGTTAACTTCTTTGATTACTATTCCATCAATATTATAGCTAGTTTTGAGTATATAAGTTTTTCGAGTAAATTTAATGTGGTAGCACTTGTCTATATTAAAAGACATTTTATTATTACTGGACCACTTCACCAAGTTATTAAGATCATGCTGTAGTAAATCAGAATCCTCTTTAGATCTTATGGGTTTTATAATCTTAAGGTCATCTGCATAGAGAAAAACACTGCTATACTTTACTACGTCAACTATATCATTTATAAAGATATTAAATAGTAAGGGGCCCAAATGGGAACCCTGAGGAATCCCAGTCGTGATATTATATGAAAAAGATGTATAACCCTTGACTACTACAAACTGAGAGCGGCACTTCAAGTAGGATTGGAACCAAAGAAGGAATTTTCCTCCGAATCCAAATTTTGACATTTTTTCGATTAAAATATTGTGGCAAACTTTATCAAATGCTTTGGATAGATCCGTGTATATAGCGTCAGTTTGTATCTGAGCATCCATGGCGTCAACTATGACATTAGTGAAAGCCATAAGATTAGTAGTAGTGGACCTAGCCTTCACAAAACCATGCTGACAAGGAGATAAAAAATGTTTCATGTGAACCTGTACATACGAGCAGATGAGCGTCTCGAATAACTTTGAAAATACTGAAAGGATAGAAATAGGCCTATAATTTTCGATATTGTCCTTTGTGCCCCTTTTATAAATTGGAACAACCTTTGCTGTTTTCCAGATATCAGGGAAAATACCAGAACTAAGTGATTTATTGAAAATTACGCTTAACGGGAAGGCGAGAGAATTGGCACATTTCGAAATAAAATAAGTAGGGATCTCATCTGGCCCGGCACCTTTAGTAACGTCAAGTCTTTTGAGCTTTGTTAAGATGTCTTTCTCTGTAATTTGGATGTTAGTTAAGCTATTTGGCGGTATATTGTTAGTAGGTTCAGGATCGTGATGAAAATTACTGTGTACTGAGTTTGAGTAGACACTCGAAAAATGTTGTGCAAAAAAGTTACAGGTGTCTTGTCCGCTTGAAGTTATTTGTTCCTTGTAAACCATTTTATCGGGATAGTGAAGTCCAGTACTTTTTTTGTTTTTAATGAAAGACCAAAAATATTTTGGGTCACTTTTAATATTTTGTTCAATATTCTCAATGTAAACCTTATATGAGCGGGTTGTTAACGCAGCGCAACGCTTATTCAATATACGCAGTGAAATTTCGTCGAGAGGGTTCTTATGGATCCTATACTTATTAAGCAATTTACGTTTTTCCTGTAATAATTTGATTAATATCTTAGGATACCACAAGGGATACTTATTATTTATTTTCCTAGTTTTTTTAATATGTTTAGCTATGACGATATGAAGATGGTTATAAAAAACTTCAGTCATGGCGTTTACATCCTCACAGACACCAAGCTCATTAATCCAATTGATTTTGTCTAAGTCATTTATTATCAAATTATAGTCGGTCTTATAAAAATTTAACTTAAACTCTTTACTATTTCTCCTGAGAATATTTTGTTTAGACATTAATGAATAATTTAATGTTAAAGGCGGATGATGCGGATCAATTTTGACAAGTTCGTCTACTGCCTTATTGACTGATATGTTCGAAGAGTTACAAAACACCAAATCAAGAATTTTGTTACTAGAGTTCACGACGTCATTAAATTGATTTAAGTTGTTCAGCGATGCAAAGTCAATTAAAATTTGGGCCAAGCTAGAACCGTTGTGCCTGGGAATCAAATTTGAATCTAAATTTACATTAGGCCAAGTTATACAGCTTAAATTAAAATCACCCACCAAAACTACGTTATCTGAGTTGTCAAAGATATTATTAACTTTGTTCACAAAAGATATCAAATTATTTTTATTAACTGGAGGCGGGAGGTATACTGCGCCAATGGTATAAGTTTTGTGATTAATATCTAATTTGACCCATACTTCTTCAACAATGGAATTATTTAATGTTATACTGGAGCTATTGTATTTTTTTGAGATCGCAATAAGTACCCCGCCTCCTGCTTTGGTTTTGCTATTTTTATTCAGAGTATTTCTGTCGCGCCTGTATACAATATATCGATCGTCAAATAATTCTGGATCGTAAATGGTATCATTCAACCATGTTTCGGTCAATACAATTATATCATAATCAGTTCGTGAAATGTTACAGTACAATTCATGAGTTTTCGTGCGTAAGCCTCTAACATTTTGATAGTATATGAGTAAACTATTGTATTTTAAAACTGTATCCACCATAACATGCATAACAGAATGGTTGAAAGTGCAAATTTAAACAAGTTTATCTATAGTGTCCCTACTTCTTATAAATATATATTCGGAATTCTCACTCTTTCTCATAAAGATTTTGCCCTGTTTGACCCACACAAATTTATACCCTAATTCCTTGGCTTTCTGGCGGGCAGCAGCATGTAGGGTCCGATTTGCAGGTGAAAGATGCTCCGCAATGAAGATAGGCTTTTTGTTTCCGCTAATACCAATGTGACTCGAATTTAGCTTGTCAGTAACATGATTCCTGTTGTAATTTATTGTAGCTGCTAGAAATTTATCCCTCAGCCGGGGAGTGGCTAATTTAACTATTATAGATCTTGGTCTCGAGTCAGTTTTGTTACTTTTGGATACACGAGTGTAGTGGTGTATGTCTGAGTCACTTAGGTCGCAAGATATAATTTTTGATAGTTGTTTTATGATGGAAGGTAAGTTTTCGTTCTTGTGTTCCGGGACACATTGTATTTCTAAATTGCATGATCTGTTATGCTGTTCCATTCCCTCGACTCTAACACTTAAGTTTCGAACGTTTTCAGTTAGTATGTTGTTTTCTTTAATTAATTGCTGAATAGAATTGCTTTTGGAAGTTAGCTCTTGTTTCATGCTATCATACTCTTCATTTATAAACGATACAGCTTTTTCTACACACGCTATGTTTTCGGTCATTTGTTTTAGTTCCGAGCACACCATGCGCCGTAAGCTATCTTGTAATTCGATTATAATGTTTTTTTTTAAGTCAGTCATTTCTTTCCGAATCACGTCTCTTATTTCTTCCCGAACAACTTGCCTCATTTCTTCCTTAGAAAATGCTGAATTTATTGGAGAAACATTCGATGCTTTGTTGTTTTTGTCACGTATTGTCACATTTTCCGAGGTCTTGACGGGTGTTTGAGAGTTGTCACCTCCTTTTTTAGCAGCCGAACGACAATCTGGGCAGCTCCAATTCTTTATTTGTGCAGGTTTTAGATTCTCGGAGTTAGTACATAAAAGATGGAAAGCTTTTTTGCAGGATTTCATTGAACAGACTATGGAATCATCTTTCAAAAGTGTTTTTAGGCAACCAGCGCACAACATTATGAAAAGTCAATAAATATATATAAAAAAAAAATAAGAATTAATCAAGAAGAGAAATAAAAAAAAAAAAAAAAATGTGCGATGCAGGTTTTGAACCCGGCACTTCTGATTCTGTATCTGAGCGTCGTAGTGATTGCGCTACTTGGATAATCACTTAGGAATGCGAAATAAGAGTACAGTTTGTTCGCACGAGAAACCGTTGCGCTATCTCTTTTTATCACGTCGAAGGTGGGTATCGCGCTTTCGTTTGTACCGACACTGCACCACAAGATTATACACAATTTATTAACACTGTTTTTCGTAGAATTAACTCTGTATATCACATAAATGTATGTTTTGATCTTGAAATGTTTATTTACTTAATGTTTTATATTGAAAATAGTTGTTTGTTTATGCACTCACGGCGTATTTTATTGTTTATAGCGAAATATTTCGGCACAATTTAATTTTGAAATAATTTGCTTAATAATCACTATGCAGTATTACAAATGTTTTCACTGGTTAATTGGAGTGTTTTAAACTAAAATTTAACACATTTACATAGATTCACGGACTTATTATATTTTTTTACAATTTTAAAAGCGGGAGCTGTGTTTACGTTCCGTTCTCTTGAACCGTGCCTGAGTTGTATATAGTATGTTCGGTTTTTATTGCCATATTCCAGACAAACAAATATGTAATAGTTTTACTACGCTACATGTAATCAGAACTCCAAAAAAGACGGTACTAGCACTGTACTGCTTGCTGCCAATGTTCTTTCTTTACTCCAGAAATAAAATAAAAAGAAAAAAATAAGATCTATATAATCCCCTTCAATTGGTATTGCACTGGAACCTTGACGCAATAATGTCCGTATGACGTCAATCAGTACAATTAGCATACTTACAATTTATTAAAAAAGCTGAAAATTCATCATTACCGCATTACCATTTTGCGAGAGTTATAATGTTTTTTCATAAAAAAATAGTCAAAATTTAAGTTATTCAAAAGTGATCGAACAAAAGTTTCGTCACTTAAAAAAATCGGCAGCCAGTGATGAAACATGTGTTAATGGATAGAATAAGTCGTTACAAACAAAAAGTATTCAATAGTAAAATTGCTTAAGTGATATAGCTTTTGAGATATTTGAGTTCAAAAAGTTAGAAATATAAAGGAAAAAAATATTTCTTTTTTTTTTAATTGATGGATCTCAAATGACAAATAATAAATAAAACACTTTTTAACCGGATTTATCGCGTATATTTACATTGTAAATTTTATCTTGACGTTTCGGTGTCCTTGCAGACCCCATGGTCACGAGCGACTGCGGTGTCAAGCGTCGGATTGATAGATTGAAAAAGTTATAGATCATCATCTCCATTTGTTTCTCAGTCTTCGAGCGTAGCGTTCTGGATTGACACAAAACGAGTTAAAATTTAAAATGTAAATATACGCGATAAATCCGGTTAAAAAGTGTTTTATTTAATAGTATGAATCGCGAAAACTTAAGACAATATGACAAAATAATATCTATCTTTTACTATTTAAAAGAATTACAGATTTTTTCAATACTTTTATTTCAACAGTATTTTTATTATTATTTATTTATTTAAAACTTTATTGCACAAATAACTGGAGTACAATGGGCGGACTTAATGCCATTTGGCATTCTCTACCAGTCAACCACCACAAAAGCAGAGAAGTTAAATAAGTGGTGCAGATTATATTTAAAACTAAAATATATACATAATTAATAATACACAACTACATAAATAAATATACATATATACTCTATACTATAATATGTATGAAATATATACATAAAAGCTATTAAACATATATAAAAATAAACAAAGTGAAAATTAGGATGATTCATTTGCTATCTTGAAAAAGTGAGCTCTGACGCATTGTTTAAATGCCAGTTTGCTAGGGGCTTTTCGTAGGAATACAGGTAACTTTTCCCACAGCCTTATTGCCTGAATAACAAAAGAGTTTGAAAGAAATCCAGAATGGTGTAAAGGAATATGCAGGCTAAGGTTATCAGAAGATCGGAGATATCTATCATGTGATGAACCAAGATACTGGAATTTACATTTTAAATATTCCGGGGCGCATGGATCATTTAGAATGGAATAAAGCATGCAGAGTATTCGGATATGCCTACGTTGTCGAATGGGAAGCCACCTTAGTTGTTCTCGAAATATAGATACATGATCGTACTTACGTAAGCCAAAGACAAAACGAATACAATTGTTAAGGAGACGATCTAATTTTGTGAGGTAAACTTCATTGAGGTCTGTGCAGCATACATCAGCGTAATCAATGATGGGAACTATAAGTGCGCTAACAAGTAGTAATTTTGTTGATTTTGGCAGACAATATTTAAATCTATAAAGTGACCTTAGCGATGCTGTTACCTTGCGGCCTACCTCCTCAATGTGCTTATTCCAGTTTAGTGTTGAGTCAATGTGTAAGCCGAGATCCTTGACACATGAGCTGTAGGGAATGGTAAAATTGTTAAATACAAGTGGTGATGCCGAGGACCTGTCTATTTTAGCTAACTGACTCGAACTGCCTATTATTATGGCTTGACATTTGCTGGGATTCACTGTGATTCCGAATTGCTGTGACCAATGAAAAATATGTAACAGGTCTAAGTTGAGCAGATCCACAGTAGCGTCCACAATCAGGATGCTAGCACGGGCGTAGAGTTGCAGGTCGTCGGCATAAAGGTGATAGGAACACTTGAGATTTAAGGTAATAAGATTAATGAATATGGAAAATAATAATGGAGAAAGAATTCCACCTTGTGGTACGCCAGTATTTAAGTTGACCCAGTCAGAAATTGAGGATCCATCAGGACTAATTTTGATAGCTTGTTGGCGACCACGAAGATAATTAGAAAACCACTGCGATACTAATGGTGAAATACCGAGTAGATTAAGCGCAGCGATAAGAAGATCGTAATCTATGGTGTTGAAGGCATTTGAGAAGTCAATGAGAACTAAAACCGTCACCTGGACAGACTCCATACCCGTTCTGACATCTTCTAAAACATTAAGAAGTGCTGTGGAAGTGCTGTGACCAGGTCGAAAGCCAGATTGATACGGGTTCAGTAAGTTATGTGAAAGTGTGAAGTCCGATAGTTGTTTGTGAACTACAGCTTCAACGACTTTGGATAGGTACGGCAATATGGATATAGGACGAAAATGGATCAGTAATGATGGGTTATTGCTTTTAGGGAGTGGAATTATTAAAGCTTTACACCACATTGCGGGAAAAGTTCCGGTAGAAAGAGAAAAATTTACAATGTGCGTAAAGATAGGGAGAACCCATTCTAACATGAGCACCATCGTCACCCTTCCGATTCCATCAATACCAATCGCATTTGATTTTAGAGCTATAAGTATTTTAAGAACTTGATCATTGGTTACGGGTGAAAATTCAAATGTTTCATTAGTAAGCTTAGGGAGAGAGGATAAGAAATTTAAGGTATTCGTCTTTGTTGAGCTATCGAGAGATGGGCATGAAGCAAAATGTTTGTTTAAGTCATTCGGGGTGAATGAATTATAGTTCAAGCCAGCATACTGTGAGCCTAGTCCAAGTGACTTTAAGAATTTCCACACATTTGCCGGAGAGGAGTCAGTAATATTCTCATGAAAATAACGGCGTTTTGAATTTCGTATCACCTGATTGCAACGGTTTCTAAGATTTATATCTGCTCCAGTTTTCTTCTGATCTATTCCTCTTAAATTTTAGAAAGGCTCGGTTCCGCTTTGACATAGCGATTCTCACTTCCTGATTAATCCAACCTGCATATGGTCTTTTAATTTTTACATTGTGAATCGGTGCGTGAGTGTCAAAAATCGAAGTAACAATATTACAAAAGGAATCAATCTTGTCAGCGATTGTTGAAGCTTCGAAGACGGTTGACCAGTCAATTTCAGAGCATTCCTTTGTAAAAAGTTCATTATTAATACGTGTATAGCTCCTTACTTTAATATTTTTCGGTAACGATTTTCGAAAATTAGATTTAAAACTAGCGTACAAAAGGTCATGTCTTGAAAAACCTGGAGCAGCTACCTGACCATAGCTTGATATAAAATCTGAAGGGGAAGTTAAAATTACATCTATCCAAGTGTCGGCAGTTCCATAATTGTGATGAGTGGCATTAAGTGTAAGTATTTTTAAATCAACTGCATTAACTAAGCTACGCAATCTACGAGATCGTGGACTATCTGTAAGAAGGTCAGTGTTAACGTCACCCATGATCAGATGCTGATTGTAATCAGAAGCTATCACCTCGAGATGCGACTCAATTTCGGAGAAGTAATCGCTAGTTGGAGGGCAATAAACAACTCCGAGGCAGTATTGCAAGCCACTCAAGCATATCTCAATGAAAATATATTCAGCACTGCCCGTGTAATTTGCTGGTGATGTAGATATAATTTTGTACTTTACTGAGGAGTTCAGATATATCGCTACTCCACCGCCACGGCATCCAATCCTATCATTACGAATCAGCGTGTACCCTGGGAGGTTGTATAAGTCAGAACTAAGATTGGGTTTAAGCCAGCTTTCAGATACTAAAAGTGCTTGAGTGATATCGGGTGTAAATATGCATAGCTCAGCATAATGCTGCGGTATGCTCTGAGCATTGACATGGCAAATATTAAAATTACCGGCTGTTAAAAAACTCTTGGGGTCCAATAAAGTAGGTGAATCGAGATCAGCATCACTGAGGGAGCAAAAGGAAACCTCGCTATCCGAGTTCATGATAGAGTGATATGAATCATCAGACATTATAATAATAAAATAAATATGTGTATAAATATATAAATCAAACTATTTTACTAACAAATATACTAAACAATAAGTAAATAATACTACATATACTTTTTTTACTACAACCAATTAAATTTAAAAAAATATATATATATTTAGCATTCTGCCGCTTTTCTGCCGGTTCACTTTAACATAGATTAAAGTAGATACAGACTTAATATAACAATATGTAACAATGTTTAAGTAAATTTTAAGTATTTTTCTACAATAGCTTTATTTTCTACGTAAACTATCTACTGATATCGACTATTAACAAGTTTTGTAAGGTCTAAAATTCGTTATTCGCTTCATTCTCAATATCATGCCAGACAATTATGGTGTTTAAAAATGCTGCTGGTGACAATGGCAATGTTTGTTGATGGCGAGCCCAATGCCATAAACCGTATAACGCACATTATATGGTAATGTGCGTTAGCAATTTATTTAATAAATATTTCCAATCGGTTTTTGAATTTCATGAAAATAATAATTTGCAACCTCCACCTAACCCTACAGAGTTAGTGAACATTTGCTCGGTAGAGTTAACAATAGATAAAGTTAAGAAATACTTAAAATGTTTAAACGTTACGAAAGGAGCTGCTGGTCCCGATGGCTTGCCGGCCGTGTTCCTGCAGCGGTACTACAACGAGCTTTCTGTACCAATTTTTATACTCTTCCAGTTATCACTACAGTCAGGTAAAATGCCTTGTATTTGGAAGCAGTCTTTCGTGGTTCCAATTTTTAAATCTGGCGACAGACATGACATCCAGAATTACAGGGCTATATCTAAGTTAAGCGTACTACCTAAACTATTAGAAAAAATTGTTTATGACGATATCTTTCCTATAGTAAAACCGGTACTAATTGAACAACAGCATGGATTCGTGTCTAAAAAATCAACTGAGTCCAACCTCTGCGAGTTTATAGACACAGTAACACATGCTTTGAATGAGGGTTATCAGGTGGACGCCGTGTATACCGATTATTCCAAATGTTTTGATAAAATTCCACACAAATTGTTAATTAAAAAGTTAGAGCTTGTCGGTATACACGGTGATTTACTGCGTTGGTTAGAATCCTACCTCCGCGATCGAAACCAGGCTGTCACCATTAAGGGTCACTGCTCTACCTTCATCCCTATAAGCTCTGGCGTACCCCAAGGGTCACATTTAGGACCCTTATTATTTAATATATTTATTAACGATATAGCAACCGTCTTTAAAAATTCCGATTTTTTGCTTTACGCGGACGACAATAAAATTTACCGCAAAGTAAAATCTACTGTCGACTGTCACATGCTTCAGGCGGATTTGATTGGTCTTCAGGACTATTGCACTAAAAACGGTCTCCACATTAACACTGAAAAATGTAGCGTCATAACCTATTCCCGGAAAAAAAATACAATTTGTTTTAATTATAAGCTTCACAATGATATTTTATTTAGAAAAAAACAGGTTAAGGACCTTGGTGTTATATTAGACGACAAAGTCACGTTTGTTCCTCACATACAGCATACGGTAAATAAGGCTTTTCGAATTCTGGGTTTTGTACGACGGATTGGTAATAATTTCAAAAGACCATCTACAATATTACTGTTATATAATAGTTTCGTCCGCCCTATATTGGAATACGCGTCGACCGTCTGGAATCCTCAATACCAAATACATATTGATAATATTCAGAGGATACAAAATAAGTTAGTAAAATACATTAAATTTAGATGGCCGCAACAAAATTTAGATTTCATTAAGCCTCTTCGGTGCCGCCGTGACATAAGGGATCAAATATTCTTATTTAAAATAATGAATAATATTATTGACTCTGCTCATTTACTTGGTAAAATAAATATTCGCTGTCCGCGCGCTAACAGTCGTAAACGAGGTCTATTTTTCATTCCCTTATATAACACAAACTATGCCATGAACTCTTTTATTCCCAGAACATGTAGTAATTATAATAACATATACTCAACTTTAGACATGTTCACTTCATCCTTATCCCAGTATATAAAAAATATAAATAATGTCCCTACAAATCTTAACGATACTTGATTTAGTTTTATTTCTTCTTTTGCCCAAATTTGAATATAATTTAATTACCCGAGTTTCATTAGGTTTGAATTTTAGCGCCCTTATTTTGTATTTTAGATATTTAGGTAGCCTCATATTAAGTTATAATTTTTAGTAAATATTTGCAATAATTTTAAGTTATATTAAAAATCTGCACATTTGTATTATGTAATAGTGGAGACTTTGCTGGCCTATGTACTTTTAATGTTTTCTTTTAGTTTTAAGTGTTTTATATGCTGTATGTTTCCCAAAGATGATAATAAATAAATAAAAAATAAATAAACAAGAGCCCACAGTTTTTTTCCTACTATGCATGAACAATACCATTTCACAATTTTTTCTCGATCTTCCATATGATTATTTATTCATACATACACAAAATTTGTACGATTTCCCGAGTGACGGGATTTGATTTTAGCTCATAGTAGCCAACAGTCATCTGGGAACATATTCGCATCATTTCCTCTGCATACTTGTACTACATATGCACCGTTTGCTTTAATGTGCTCACCATAATAACTCCTAGCTTGATCATATTAGGTTCCTAACGCCAGAATTACAAGATCGTCTTTTGTTAAGACTGGGAATTCTTCGATTCCGACAGTTACGTCCATTTCTTGAAAATCCAGCCTATGAAGATTTAAACTATTTTGGAGCATTTTGCTTTAAATTAATTTGATGAATAATTTAGTTTACCAAGAAGTGGTCACTATATCGAGCTCCAAAAGCATTGAGTAAAGTGCATGTGTAGGAGCCTTCCTACACATTTATCCTTATCTATATTAGTTATCAATTATATATTTATATTTCACATTCATTATATTTATTTCTATAATATAAATACTTATATAATTATTTACGTACATATATACATGTCACACGTTACATAAACACTATAACACAAATAAAATAAGTATATGTAAGTTTATCATAATTCATTAGTTACCGGTCGGCCGAGTAGCCGGGAATTTTATCGTCGCGCCTATCGACTCTTCCCCGCACTATGCCGAACACGAATAACGGGACCCTGCCACCGGAGGCGCAGGCGCAGCCAGCGTGTTCACGGCTCGCCAGTCGTAACTCGCTTACTACGCCGGGCGCACGCTTCTCGCTTGCTTAACCGCTATCTCCAAATTGTGTTTTAATTGCTACTAATCTTAGTAATCTTAACCTATTGTGTTTCTGCCTATTTGACTGTTGCGTTCTATACCGTTTTCTCCAAACTCTTTCCATCTCTTACGTACTCTTCTACATGTGAACTTTATTTGTGCCTGTGTAAAAACTCTCGTTATATCTATCTAATTTGTGCTTGCGTTTTAACTATATTTAATGTATTGTGAATAGTGTAACGTGTATCAGTACTTGTGAGTTCAATCAATATACGGACTTAACATAGTGAGTTGACTTTCATCTTCCATATACCTTGCTGCACCTTCTACATATATATAAAGACTAAATATATAAACATATATATAAAGCGTAGCGTATTGAAGCTATCCACTCTATTATAACCAGCGCTCGCTTTACTGGTGACCCCTAGACGAACATGAGCAAGGCACGCGATGACGTCACGGAAAGTTCGAGAACAGGCCGTAGTGATGGGACACAGTCGATAAACGATACCGATGTTTTTAAGGTTGGAGTTCGAGTTCCCCCTTTTTGGCCAGAAGAACCTGAGATTTGGTTTGCGCAAGTGGAGGGCCAGTTCGCAATTTCCGGTATCACGAATGACTCGACAAAATTTAGCTACGTAATTGGACATTTAGCAAATGAATATTCTCGAGAAGTGAAGGATTTAATCATAAGCCCATTTAACCGTGCCCGGTCGCAGCCTCGCCGCTCGCAGCCGCCTCCCCGCAGAACCTGATTTGCATATCGCCACGGTTTATATCCCGCCAAATAGAAGTTTAGTGGAACGTATATTTTGTTTTATTGATATGTTCAGTGATATTGTAGATAAACACCCTAATTGTAGCTTTTTAGTGGCGGGTGATTTTAACTTACCTTGCCTAAAGTGGATTACGTCGGATCCAATTTACTTACAGAAAGGATCAATTGAAGTTCAAAATGTTGCTGCGGATTTGATAAACTCTTTATACTTTCACGGTTTAAAACAATCCAATACAATTTTAAATTCAAAACTTAACACATTAGACTTAGTTTTTTCAAACTTTGAAGTTAATATCTGGAGATCTGAGAGTCCGCTTGTACCTGAAGACCCTTACCACCCCTCGATCGAGCTCGATATTTCTGATATTGTGATTCCGGCATTAAAGTTGAAGCCTCAGAAAAGATATCTATACAGAAGGGCCGATTATGACTATATTAATACAGAACTGCTTAAGTGTGATTGGTCAGTTTTATTTAAGGACGCTGATATTGAAATGACATTGAATATTTTTTATAATTTACTTTTTAATTTAATTGACATACATGTACCCCAGTCTCAAGTATCAGTTGCTCATCAGTATCCAGTATGGTACAGTCAAGCACTTATTCGAATTACTAAAGAAAAGGCAAAATATCACTCCCTATGGAAAAAATATGGTAACCCTTTGGACTATACTTCTTTTTCGACCTTGCGTGCGCGCCAAAAAAAGGTAATTGCAGAATGTCACATTAATTACATTGAATGGTCACAAAACAAAATCAAAGTATCAAGTAAGTATTTTTGGAACTATGTGAAGTCGAAGAGGAAATGTAGCTCGAACTTTCCAACACATATGACCTACGATGGTGTGGACATTAGTGGCGGATCTGATATATGCGATGCTTTCAATGACTTTTTTTTAAAAAACTTCAGTATTCCTCTTGATATTTATGATGACACACACACTACTCCCCGTTTGCATGTAACTGAATCAATTGGTAACTTCTCTATTAGTGTGGAGTACTGTGAGAAATTGTTGAAAGCTTTGGACGTAACTAAAAGCCCAGGGGGGGACAACCTGCCGCCTCTCTTGTTTGTCAAATGTGCAAAAAGTCTGTCAGTTCCAGTTGCGTACATACTTAATCGCTGCATTTTAGAAGGTTACTTTCCTACAATATGGAAAACAGCTCACATAACACCGGTACACAAAAAGGGGCCAAAAACATCAATCCATAATTATCGTCCCATTTCCAAGTTGAACGTCCTCGCTAAAGTGGCAGAAAGAGTAGTTTATAATGAAATATACCCAATAGTCAGTAAAATGATCCCTATTCAACAGCACGGTTTTATGAGGGGCCGATCAACTTGTACAAATCTCGCAATTTTCACAAGTGACGTACTTTATGATATGGAGGGCGGTGGACAGATTGATGTGATCTACACTGACTTCGAAAAAGCTTTCGATCGTGTGGATCACATCATCCTTCTCCGTAAGCTTCAGGAAGTAGGAGTATGTGGTAATTTGTTGCGTTGGTTAGAGTCCTACTTACGTAATCGTTCTCAGGCAGTTGAGGTGGGTGGACATCGATCCAACTATATATCTATCCCATCTGGTGTTCCACAGGGATCAATTCTAGGACCCCTCCTCTACTCTGTATATCTTTATGACATCGGACAATTCATCCACCACGCGAACTTCGCAATGTATGCAGATGACACAAAAATATACATGAAAATAAAGAATACCGCCGATAGTCTCAGGTTACAAGAGGATTTGGATAGATTATCGGAGTACTACGCTGACAACCGCATAACCATCAATGTAGACAAGTGCTCACTTATCACTTTCACTAGAAAAAATAAAAAATTACATTCTACATATTTTTTTAATGGAATAGGAATTGTTAGAGCTGATCTTGTTCGTGACTTGGGGGTGGTCTTCGATGCAAAACTGAATTTCATTGAACACATCGGATTTATTGTAACAAAAGCGTACAAAAATTTGGGTTTCGTATTGAGGACCTCGGCTCCTTTCTCTGATGTAATTTGCATAAAAATACTGTATTATTCGTTCGTTAGAAGTATACTTGAGTACTGCAGTTCGGTCTGGAACACAAACTACGTTGTCTATAAACACACAATTGAAAACATTCAAAAGAAATTCGTCAAACATTTGAATTATAGACAACACTTGTCAAATATGCAATATCCTGAAGCCTGTAAGTATCACCGTCTGCTGTCGTTGGAGAATCGACGTTGCTTGCTGGACATGCTCTTTATGCACAACATTTGCAACAATGTCGTAGATAGCAATGAGCTCACCTGCCTAATCTTAAACTTGCGTACTCCCTCTAGCCGAACAAGACACACACAACTTTTTCATTCACAATACTCAAAAACAAATTACACGAAAAATTCCATAATCACAAGAATGCATAACACCTACAATAGCACATTTTCACAAAACTCAGACATTTTTAGTAGTAGTAGGGATAAGTTTAGGAAGGAAATTATAGCTCACTTCACTAGTTAATATGCACTCACACACACACACACACACACACACACACATATGTCACTTTTCATTCTGTATTTACTTTTCTCTTCCTCCTTATATAAATTTGTACTTCATTATTTTAGTTTGATTCATTTTAGTAATTATTGTCATTAATAATTACTATTCTTAAATTTATAATTACTGTAATTTTAATTTTATTGTAATTTAATATGTACCTATAACTTAATCATAATTTTACTTACTTTTTAATGTAATTCAATTTTTTAATGCTTTGTAATTTAGAACTTCTAGTCTTATACATGTCTGCTAACCGTTATGCATAAAAAATATAATTCCATAATTGGCTGTAAGTGTTACTTTTAATTTCATTGTATATAACTTTAAGGGCTGTGGAATTTGTGAAAATAAATAAATAAATAAATAAAAATAAATAAGCCCACCGGTAATTAACAAGTATGAAACCCTTAAAACGGAGCTTATTAAAAGGCTGACGGCATCAAAGGAGAATAAAATTAAACAGCTGTTGATGCACGAAGAGCTCGGAGACCGGAAGCCTTCACAATTTTACCGCCATCTCAAAAGTCTTGCCGGAGGTGACGTTCCCGAAGACTTCCTGCGGACCATTTGGACCAGTCGTCTCCCGCACAGTATCCAGACCGTGCTGGCAGGCCAGCCAGCAGCTACACCTCTGGATTCCATGGCAGACTTAGCTGACCGGATCAACGACCTGGCATCTTCATCGCCAAGAGTTGCAGCTGTTAGCGACGCTGTTCCCACCTCTATCCTTGGGGACCTCACTAGAGAAGTTGCAGAACTGCGGCGTCAAGTCCAGCAGCTATCCATGGGCCGGTCCAGCAGATCCAGCAGACCCCGGTCACGCACTCGTGACAATCGCAGCCGTTCTAGACAACGGTCGTTGTCTAACTACCAGAAGTTTCCGTTGTGCTGGTACCACGCCAAGTTCCAGGAGAAAGCCAGCAGGTGTATCCGGCCTTGTGATTACAAGGCGGGAAACGCAAAGGGCAGTCGATAATGGCGGCTGACGATTGCCCATCTCCAACTGCATCATCGGGCCGCCTGTTCGTCACCGACCGTGCTTCGAAGACGCAGTTCCTGGTTGACACTGGGAGCGACCTCTGCGTCTTTCCACGGTCGGCACTCCACGATCGCCGTTCCCCAACGGACTATTTTTTATGTGCCGCGAATGGGTCCAGCATTGCTACATACGGTTATGTTAATTTAAATTTAGATTTTGGCCTCCGTAGAAGTTTTCCATGGCGATTTGTAGTAGCCAACGTTACAAAACCTATTATAGGTGTAGATTTTTTAATTTTTTATCATTTAATCGTAGATTGTCGTAATAAAAAATTAATAGACAACTTAACCTCTGTAACTGCTGTAGGAAAAGTAGCAAGAAGCTGTGCAATATCTTCTGTTAGGGTTATGACTGGCGAATCGCGTTTTCATACAATTCTTTCTGAATTTCCAGAGATTACTCGTCCAGCTGGTACACTTAACACAACACCACACAGCACTGTACACCATATCCGCACTACCCCAGGTCCTCCTGTTTCTTCTCCACCTCGTCGTCTAGCTCCGGACAAGTTGAAGATTGCCCAGCAGGAGTTCCATGCCATGTTGGCTAATGGGACAGCTAGACCTTCGGAGAGCCCGTGGTCGTCTCCCTTACACCTGGCCCCGAAGAAGAACAACGGATGGAGACCATGCGGGGATTACCGTAAGTTGAATGCCCGTACAGTGCCTGACCGGTATCCGATTAAACACATCCATGACTTTACTCACAACGTCACAGGCTGTAAAATTTTCAGCACCTTAGACCTGGAGAAGGCATACAATCAGATACCGGTCAGTCCTGAAGATATTCCGAAGACCGCGATCACAACACCTTTCGGAATGTATGAATTTCCATTCATGACTTTCGGTCTTCGGAACGCGGGCCAGACTTTCCAGCGTTTCGTCGATATGTTGACACGTGGGCTGGATTTCGTCTATGCCTACCTCGACGATTTTTTGATCTTTTCGCGCGACGAGGCTGAACACGAGGAACACCTGCGCGAAGTATTCAAGCGTCTCAAGGAGTACGGCATGATGGTGAACACGGCAAAGTGTGTTGTCGGTAAGAAAGAGGTAACATTTCTAGGATACCTCATATCTGAACATGGTTGCAAGCCCCTAGATGTCAAGGTGGAAGCTATTAATAATTTTCCAGCTCCCACCAATGTGCGTCAGCTCAGAGCTTTTCTGGGGATGATCAATTTTTATAGGAGATTTCTTCCCAATGCAGCCCAGATACAAGCTCCACTACACGCACTGCTAACTGGCCCCGTGAAGAGTACCACGCCTGTCAATTTAACAGGCGACACCCTCACGGCTTTTCAAGCTTGCAAGGAGAGTTTGTGCAAAGCTACTCTCTTAGCACACCCCGACTGCTCGGCTAAGCTAGCCGTCGTCACAGACGCATCCGACAACGCTATGGGCGCTGTCCTGCAGCAGTTCAAGGACGGAGTTTGGCAGCCTTTAGCGTTTTTCTCGAGGAAGCTTAGTCCGTCACAAACAAAATACTCTCCATACGACAGGGAGTTGCTTGCCATCTATGAGGCAATAAAATACTTTCGGCATATGCTCGAGGCACGTCATTTTATTGTCTATACTGACCATAAGCCGATCAGTTTCGCATTCCATGAAAGGAAGAAAAACTGTTCGCCTCGGCAGTATAGGCACCTTGACTTTATTTCCCAGTTCACAACGGACATCCGGCATATATCCGGCAAGGATAATATTGTCGCCGATGCCTTGTCCCGCGTTGAAGAACTGGGAGCACCTGTTAGCCTCGAGACACTAGCCGAAAGTCAAGTTTCTGATCCGGAATTACAGAAGCTTTTAAGCGGGGACTCTTCCCTGCGCTTAAAAAAGCTTCATGTTCCTGGAAGTCACGAACCCCTGTACTGCGACGTCAGTACTTCGACTTCCAGGCCTTACATTCCCAAGCTGCTCAGGAAGCAAGTTTTCGAGAGCTTACACTCTCTTAGTCACCCTGGCGCCAACGCATCGGCGAAACTGTTAGCCGAGCGATTTGTTTGGCCAGGCATTAGAAAAGACTGCAGAGAGTGGGCACGTTCGTGTATTGCGTGCCAGCGAGCCAAAGTCACTCGACATGTGTCTGCCCCGCTTGGCACCTTTAATTTACCCCGTGCCCGTTTTCAACAGGTCCATATAGACCTGGTGGGACCATTACCTGTTTCGCATGGCTATCGGTATTGCTTAACGGCGGTAGATCGATTTACTCGATGGCCTGAAGCAATACCGATCGAAGACATCACAGCAGAAACCGTTGCAAAAGCGTTGCTGTCGACCTGGATATCTCGCTTTGGCTGTCCGACAGAAATTATAACCGACCGAGGTCGACAATTTGAGTCGGCTCTTTTTAAAAATCTGTCAAAGATGGCCTCCTTCGAGCATAAAAGGACGACAGCTTATCACCCCGCTTGCAACGGTCTAGTTGAACGGTTTCACCGTCAACTAAAAGCTGCTATTGTCTGCCATGCGAACGAAAGATGGACGGAATCCCTGCCGTGGGTTCTTTTAGGCGTTAGGACCGCCGTTAAGGACGACCTACAGGCTTCTTCGGCTGAGTTGGTTTACGGAGAACCTCTGCGATTGCCGGGGGAATTTTTTGAACCGACCACTGCAGGCACTACCGACATTTCCGATTTTTCTGCAAGAATCAGAAATTTTGCAGAGAAGTTGAGGCCTGTTCCAACTTCACGGCACGGTAAACAAAATGTTTTTGTTTACAAAGAGCTAAACACCTGCGATTTAGTCTTCCTTCGCGTAGACGCATCACGGGGGTCTCTCCAAGCCGCATATTCAGGCCCACATAAGGTTCTTGCAAGAGGAGAAAAAGTTTTTAAAATCCTCTGCAATAACAAAGAGGTCACAGTGTCGATAGACCGGCTTAAACCAGCCTTCACACTATCCTCACAAGATGAAGAACCTTCTTCTCTAAATACTCCTCCCGATAATTCCAGTCACCCTGTTCGTCGCGTACGATTTAGCGACGAAGAAATTAGCCCACCAATTGTTCCAGGTGTCCGTACAACCCGTTCGGGTCGTAAAGTGCGAATTCCCGATTTTTATAGCCCTTGACGGTCTCTGGAGGGGGGTGGTGTAGGAGCCTTCCTACACATTTATCCTTATCTATATTAGTTATCAATTATATATTTATATTTCACATTCATTATATTTATTTCTATAATATAAATACTTATATAATTATTTACGTACATATATACATGTCACACGTTACATAAACACTATAACACAAATAAAATAAGTATATGTAAGTTTATCATAATTCATTAGTTACCGGTCGGCCGAGTAGCCGGGAATTTTATCGTCGCGCCTATCGACTCTTCCCCGCACTATGCCGAACACGAATAACGGGACCCTGCCACCGGAGGCGCAGGCGCAGCCAGCGTGTTCACGGCTCGCCAGTCGTAACTCGCTTACTACGCCGGGCGCACGCTTCTCGCTTGCTTAACCGCTATCTCCAAATTGTGTTTTAATTGCTACTAATCTTAGTAATCTTAACCTATTGTGTTTCTGCCTATTTGACTGTTGCGTTCTATACCTCTTTCTCCAAACTCTTTCCATCTCTTACGTACTCTTCTACATATGAACTTTATTTGTACCTGTGTAAAAACTCTCGTTATATCTATCTAATTTGTGCTTGCGTTTTAACTATATTTAATGTATTGTGAATAGTGTAACGTGTATCAGTACTTGTGAGTTCAATCAATATACGGACTTAACATAGTGAGTTGACTTTCATCTTCCATATACCTTGCTGCACCTTCTACATATATATAAAGACTAAATATATAAACATATATATAAAGCGTAGCGTATTGAAGCTATCCACTCTATTATAACCAGCGCTCGCTTTACATGCAATGCGAAACTCTTCGCACATTTTTCTTGCAGCTACGTTTGGATATTGATTTCTCAACTGTCGAAATTGATTTTTGATGTGCCCATTCACCGTCTCCACTATCCAGCGGCAGATTGTCACTTTGCGTGAATCATTGGCATCTTGGGTGGTTTGTTGCCTTTCATACCTATTTTTTGTTTTTGGCATAAAAGGACGATATTCCAATGCTTCCAGTGCTCCAATAACATTCCGAAAACCTCTATCGAGTATGAAAACTTCGCCGGGGTGGAACACTCTCCGAAATTCTTCATTTTCAATTGTCTCACCCATAATTGTTACGTCAGACTTATCGGCCGCGTAAGGACCAAATGCTTCTACAATATATCCATCAGGACATACAATTAGGAACATCTTTAACAAATTACGATATTTATGCAGGCTATAGGTTTTCTTTTGAAATAAATAGTTGGAACTTTTTTGTATATACACATAAGTTCCGTCACAAATAGAAATGATGCGATTTGGATGTTCCTGGTTCCCACATAAAAAAATTCGGTATCGATAAAATTCTTTGACGTAATTCTTCACGATATCTTCACGATGACTTCACGTTCCCCGAGGACGGGGCGTGCAGAACGGGGAGGTTACTAAATAAAAAAAGTGATATTTTATTATTATTATTTTTTAATCTAAACTCAAATATCTCAGAAACTATATCACTTAAGCAATTTTACCACTGAATACTTTTTGTTTGTGATGACTTATTCTATCGATTGACACATGTTTCATCAATGGCTGCCGAACAAAAGTTAAGTATGCCAGGTTCCATACTAAAATGTTCGATCCCTTTTGTTTACGTTTTTCCTTGAAAGTATGGAATAGTCTTACCTGTCCCAGCCCCAGCCCCATGCGCACAGCTGCAGCGCGCGGCTCCGCTCGGGCCCGCGGTGCAGCAGCACGCGGCGCGCCGGCGCGTCCGGCAGCAACATGGCGGCCGCCTCCGAGCGGTACCCCCCCGCCGCACCCCGCAGCGCGCCCGCCACGCCCACCGCGCCACAGCCGCGCACCACGCCTGACAACACACACACACTCTACTGCCGGCAGCAACATGGCGGCCGCCTCCGAGCGGTACCCCCCCGCCGCACCCCGCAGCGCGCCCGCCACGCCCACCGCGCCACAGCCGCGCACCACGCCTGACAACACACACACACTCTACTGCCGGCAGCAACATGGCACACGCCTCCGAGCGGTACCCCCCCGCCGCGCCCCGCAGCGCGCCCGCCACGCCCACCGCGCCACAGCCGCGCACCACGCCTGACAACACACACACACTCTACTGCCGGCAGCAACATGGCACACGCCTCCGAGCGGTACCCCCCCGCCGCGCCCCGCAGCGCGCCCGCCACGCCCACCGCGCCACAGCCGCGCACCACGCCTGACAACACACACACACTCTACTGCCGGCAGCAACATGGCACACGCCTCCGAGCGGTACCCCCCCGCCGCGCCCCGCAGCGCGCCCGCCACGCCCACCGCGCCACAGCCGCGCACCACGCCTGACAACACACACACACTCTACTGCCGGCAGCAACATGGCACACGCCTCCGAGCGGTACCCCCCCGCCGCGCCCCGCAGCGCGCCCGCCACGCCCACCGCGCCACAGCCGCGCACCACGCCTGACAACACACACACACTCTACTGCCGGCAGCAACATGGCACACGCCTCCGAGCGGTACCCCCCCGCCGCGCCCCGCAGCGCGCCCGCCACGCCCACCGCGCCACAGCCGCGCACCACGCCTGACAACACACACACACTCTACTGCCGGCAGCAACATGGCACACGCCTCCGAGCGGTACCCCCCCGCCGCGCCCCGCAGCGCGCCCGCCACGCCCACCGCGCCACAGCCGCGCACCACGCCTGACAACACACACACACTCTACTGCCGGCAGCAACATGGCACACGCCTCCGAGCGGTACCCCCCCGCCGCGCCCCGCAGCGCGCCCGCCACGCCCACCGCGCCACAGCCGCGCACCACGCCTGACAACACACACACACTCTACTGCCGGCAGCAACATGGCACACGCCTCCGAGCGGTACCCCCCCGCCGCGCCCCGCAGCGCGCCCGCCACGCCCACCGCGCCACAGCCGCGCACCACGCCTGACAACACACACACACTCTACTGCCGGCAGCAACATGGCACACGCAAAACCAGCAAAAATTAATCGATTTAAGCATTAATAAGACATCATTTGCAAACATAATCAATCTCAATCGTATCCAAGGCTTTCTTATAGTCCACAAACGTCACGCAAAGTGGCCGGTTATACCCTTCCGTCTTCTGTTTACATACCAGATTTGGAAGCAGATTCAACGTGCCTTTTACCATGCAGTGATCGCTCCCGATTTTCAAGGAATTGATAACAGAGATATAATGAGAAAATGTATCTTTTCGTCGTCATGATAAAGTCTATCTTGTTTTGGTGCGAACATAACACACCTCCACAGAATTTGTAATATCAACTAATATAACAATTATTCGGTCAAAATTGTGAGACGCATCGTTTAGATAACGTCTCGTCTGCGATGTCACAAATATAGAAATGCTATATAAATTAAGTTGCAGAACATCCTACCAACAAATGTCGGCATACAAAAATTTGGTGAAAATTGACATAATATTAAAATTTTATAACATTGAACTCGTCCTGATGTCAAAAAGAAAAGGTTGCAATTAGACAACATAACTGAATGTCTATAAAGACTAGTTATTAAAAAAACTGTTATTTTGCAATAGAGTTTGCACAGAAATAAGTTAAAATGTCTTTTTTTTAAATCAAGTTCTTATATTAAGTGGAGTTTTATTAAAAAAAAATTTTAGCCGTGCAAACAATTTTTTTTAAATGCATAGCCTCTAGGCTGGAGTATAAAGCATGTCTGCATGTCTTACATGACCAAAAGTCATATCCCAATGTAAAAAATACACTTACCATCTTCAACAAGTGATTTGCTCAGAGCTAAAAAGTGCCACAAATTGCTAATGGACTCATCGTCAGCCAAGTCCGCATTTTGCCACAGGTCCGACTGTAAGCATATCAAACATTCAATTAGTGTGCCACTGATGAACCTAACTCATAACATTAATAGTACAGGTTTATAAGTTGCTTCCTCAAAGGAGTTACTTAACGTTACAGATTTTCACATATCATAAGAGATATTAACTTTCATTTTCTTATAAAAAGTAATTGTTAGTGTTGTTATACAACGTAAATAAATAACCAGGACTTAAGCAGAAGGGCGATAGTTTAACAAGTGCGGGAGTGTTTATAATAGAGTGTTATAAATTTTATCGTACTACACAATGATTTAGTCGGGTAAAAATACATAGGTAGGTAAACGCCCAGACCAGGAACATTTTTTTATCTTATTCCGTGCGGAAATCGAACCCGCGACATCACGATTGGCGTGGTAGCGTCTCAACCACTGCACCAAGGTTCAAAAAGTTTCGATACTCGCCTTAAGTCCATAATCAGTCATGGCGCGCTTGCGCATGACATATGAGATATCTCGCAGCTGCGAGTAGAAGTCGTCGGGCAGCGAGCGCAGCGCGCCGCCCCCGCCCCCCCACACCAGCCCCCCGCGCGCCCCCCACGCCACCGTCACGCGCTCGCAGATCGTGTACTCCACTAGGCCTCCTAAAACAAAATACGGTCGATTTTGTAACAATACTTTTAAGTTAGATTTCTGCAAGGTTTTTTTAAAGCTTTAGGTATGTCTTAATTGTAAGCTTTTTAGTATTTAAAAAAAGTAACAAATATCAGGCTGGTATCTCGGTTAAAGTTAAACAATCATGTTGATTTCTCTGCTCTTACCATAAATATAGAGATGCCTTTTATTATTATTTATTTTTTATTTATTTATTTAGGAAGTCAAACAGTTTTTTTACAAATAATTTTAAAACTAAGAATACTAATAAACAATCATAAAAATGTACAAGCTCTAAGCATAAGAGAGAGTGGTCGCTTTTCTCACAAATAAAAAAAAAAGAAACATTAAAAAAAAGCAACAAAATATAAATGCAAGAAAAAAAATACAATTAAATAGTTAAATAATAGGGTACCTTACAAAATTTATTAGATAAGTACTTAATAGAATAATATACCTACTTAAAGTATTACTTAGATAATGATTATTAAGATAATGTCTTAATTGGAAAGATATTGTATATATTGATTTAATTACAAAGCAACACAACTAAAACTATCGTTCTAATATATATATATATATATATTTTTTTTTAAACAATCAACACTTCACTTACTTTTCTTTTATATAAACTAATGCTTAATGAGAATATGTCAACATCCAAAAGTTTTTTATTATAGAAGTCACATGAGCGTCTTATAAATGTATTTCTTGAATAATTTGTACGGTAATGAGGGATATAAAAAGTCATCTTAGAACGTGAGTGAGAGTCACGAGGAATATTAAATTTAATCATCTCCAAGAGATGGTTGGAATCAATTAGGTTATTTATAATTTTATATAAAAATACAGAATCTAAGAAAATTCGTCGACTTTGAAGGGATTGCAAGTTATGCCTAGCAGCACTTGTTGCGTAATCTGTAAAATTATTTCCTGTACGATAATCTAAAGACTTTAAAAATTTGTTTTGTACTTTTTCAATTCTAGTAACGTGTACTGCATACTGTGGACTCCAGATCACACTACCAAATTCCAAAATACTTCGTACGTAAGCAAAAAACAAGGTTTTTAATGTATAGGCATTTTTAAATGGCTTACCCAGTCTAATAATCAATCCCAGTTGTTTGAAAGCCCTAGAAACCATGCTGTCTATGTGGTTATTAAAATGTAATTTTGAATCAATCATTAAACCTAAATCTCTTATAACATCAACGCGCCCAACTACAACACCGGATAGTTTGTAATTAAAAACTATAGGATTATGTTTTCGACTGAAAGATATTGTATGGCACTTGTCAGCATTGAGAAACAGTTGGTTTAAGGCACAGTAGTTTTCAAATCTTCCTAGATCGGACTGTAGGTCTTCCCAATCTTCTACTGATTTTATAATTTTGAATATTTTCGTATCGTCTGCGTATAAAAGGTGATTTGATTTTTGAAAACAAGTGCCTATGTCGTTAATGTAAAGGGTGAACAAGAAAGGGCCGAGATGTTACCCCTGAGGTATTCCTAAATACTATACTATTATATTGTTAATATATGATGTAGGTATGGCAAACTATACATATTAGTCTGGCATGGAAATTTCAACAGCAAAGCTACCGTAAACCAAATCGTTTCAATATTTTAAAAACTTGAATATCTTCATTTAGAGCAATGTAAAATGTATTATAAGCTACTGGCTGTTCTCGCGGTTTTACCCGCGCAATTTCTAAAACTGGGGGAATATCGTAATAAAAGTAGCCTATGTGCTATTCCAGTTTGTACACTATCACTATGCCAAATTGCACAAAAATCCGTTGAGCCGTTCTGCCGTGATTAAAGAACAAACATCCATTGATAGGGTAAACTACTAGTCATTGGACACTACCAGTCATTGGACAGTAAACAATAATTAACGTATTTTTAAGGTTGCTTTAAAAACGAGAACCTCGCGATCGGTATTCATTTAAACTCTGTATTGTAACAATACCAAAATGTTTGAAAAAATCCTATAAATCGCAGCATAAGTTTTAATATAAATATTTTTGCGACGTCCTTGAAGTTCAGTCGTCTTTTAAGTGAAAAATTAAGAAATTGGTAAGTTCAACAATAAGAGTTAATAGCAATTTTTTTTTTACGTTCATCATAATATGTTTTGTCGAAAACATCATAAAGTGTTTTAGTATTTTGCATAGAATTTAATAGGAATTGGAACCCTATACTATAATTTATATGTTTTAATGGACTGTCCAATAACTAGTTTTTATTTTAAGTGAAATCTAATTAATGGACAGGTGTTCAGTAACTGTATTTTCGAAGAAAGAAGAACAAGGATGTTGAAGGGTTATTAAAAAGACACATAGTTTTTGTATTCCGTACCAGTGAAGATGTAAATGCACTCTAGTACGTTTGTTTCGCATTAAAAGGCGATCGTTTTCTAAAATTCAAGACTACTGATCACAAAACAACTTGTTACATATTTTCAATGAATATTAATATAAGGAGCTAAAGTGGTGATGAAAGTGGAATTAAATTATGCCTGAAAATTAGTAAAGTTGCAGCTAATAATGATCACGAAATTCATCAAGGTAGCAAAGACTCCAAAACAGTTATGTTAAATTTTTTCTCTGATGGTAACGCGTGTCCATCTATGGCTGCCTCCAATTAAATATTAGTAAGATGTGGGTAGTGACCGGCTTGCGTGAGGCACAGCAGCGGGCCGGCGCGCGCGGGGTGCGGCGCGCAGGCGGCCAGCGCGGCGCCGCGCGCGCCCACCGCGCGGGACAGCACCGCGCCGCCCGCCCCGCCCCCCGCCCCGCCCGCCGCCCCGCCCACCGCCCCGCCCGGCGCGGCGCCGCTAGCAGGAACCTCCGCTTCAGCGCCGCTTGGTGGCGTGCCCACCTGTACATAATAAGAGTTCTTTCAGAAACTTTAAACTCATAAACTTGAAGTGAAACTGAGAAGAAGTCGTCGTGGCGCCGTGGTTACTGTGTGTATCTTACGATATCACAGGATAAGCAACGTTCGGCGGGGTCGGTACTTGGATGGGTGACCGCCGACCATTCATTTCTCACGACGACTTCCGTGCTTCGGAGAGCACGTTAAGCAGTCGGTCCCGGGTGCTGTATAACTGTATACAGTAGTCGTTAGGGTTTGTCAGAAGCCATCTTCG
The DNA here is from genome assembly GCA_944452665.1 of Stenoptilia bipunctidactyla. Lineage (NCBI taxonomy): Eukaryota > Metazoa > Arthropoda > Insecta > Lepidoptera > Pterophoridae > Stenoptilia > Stenoptilia bipunctidactyla. Next base: position 22,745,158 of record OX101729.1, on the reverse strand, counting down.
CGCCCTGAAAATTCTGGCATCCACCACCTAGCACTGGGCCAGCTTGGTGGATTATGGCCTATACCTCCTCTTCACCCAGGGGAGAGACTCATGCCCTGCAGTGGGCTCATTACAAAGAGTTGTGATGATGATGATGATGAAACTCATAAAATTCCAAATTCGCTTGTATGCACTCAATGTTTATGAAGATTTTTTAATTTTATTTTCTCATTTTCAACTTCATTTTTTTTTAATAATCAATTTACTTATTTTTCAGATAATTGTACCCTATCGTCTTTTAGCGAAAACAGTGTGCCTAAAATTAAACACAAACTCCCCGGTAAATACTAACGCTGAGCGTGTCGTTGGTGCAGTCGACATCGGCGCTGGCTTGCTGGATGTCGTGCAGCTCTACGCAGTTCGAGTCCCGCTGCAGTGCGAGCAGCATGTTGCGTCTGTGAATAGCGGGAAACATACATCGTGATATATTAGCAACTTCGCATTATTGAAGTCCTATATTTCCCTTTATTCAAATTTTTTTTTTTTTTATTGAAGACTAAATCAACGTTTAACTTCAATCTCACATGGGTTTAAAAAGGAACTGACTTTTAATAGAATATTGCTGAAACACGTTGAGTGGTGATATTTGGGTGGTCGCCTTACGGACCCTGATGAAGATCTATCACCAAGCCATTTGGAGCAGTCAATGTATTAAAGGATTAATACATTTTTATCGAGAGCTTTTTCAATTTCATTTTTGACGTACATATTATAAAAGTGTTTTGTCTAGGATAGATTTGATTGTGAATTAGACACGTGTCATACTAGAACATACCTTCGATTATTGAACTAAATATACATACTCGTATACCGGGTGTCCCAATATTAAAGCAATATTTGAAATAAATAGAAAAAGGACAGTTTTGTTGAATCATAAAGTACATAGGATAGGGACTAACTCCTGGAAAAACACATCGGGCAAATGGCCTCCACTACTTTCCTTTCACATATCCTCCCTCGTTTGCCGAAATTTTGCATGTTATTCTGCTTAAATGTGGCGGAATTTTATTGATGCAACGATGAATCTCCCACTATAAAGCACACGTGGTGAAGGGTTTGTTGGCATAGATCTATGATTTTAAATAACCCCATAACAAGAAATCTAATAGTGTTAAATCCCCTTGACAAGTTGTGGATGCATTTATTTTTCGACAATCACATGTCGGCAATTTTGACAGTTAACCGTCAAACTGTCTAACAAACTGTCTTCGCTGTGTGTCTCCAGATGATGTGTTTATTAAATTATGTAAATATTGTAAGCATGGAGATACAAATCTTTGAAATTTACAGTTCTTGTCCACGACGCCGAATTGAGGTTCTTGGATTGTCACCGACGCCTTCACGCACTGCTCCGATACTGACCTTTGAACAACTTGTATGTGGACAATGTCTGTCACCCGCAATTTTTTAATCAATTTCTTTACAGTTGACGAAGTTAAAACACTATTCTGACCATATTTTTACCCAACTGCGGCACGCAAAGGAGGGTTATGTTTCCAGCGCGTATGTATGTATGTAAGTATGTATGTCTATTTCTTGTTCCCTGATTTCTACTGAACTGCCGGACGGAGTGAAACAAATGAGGTATCAAAAGTTACGTATTAACTGCGCGAGTAATATTAGATACATGAAATTTCAAGATGGCGTCTTGAAATAAACATTTGGGGGGCATAAAAACAAATAATTTCTGATTTCAACTATATAGATATCAAATGAAAGTCAATGGTCAGCCTATTCAAAATATATCCATTATACTGCTTTAAATTAACCATAACCACAGGAACACTAAAAAAATCAAAGTATTTTTAACTTTAATGGTTTTTATTTTGTTGAAGGTAGGTACTATACGACTGTACATTTTTATTAGTCATTGGTAATAAGTTATACGATATTTAATTCTCATTATGCGCAGATTTAGTCGATTCGATTAGATTTTGTCCATTATTTCTGTAGGCATAAATCAATATATATAAAACTGTTCCGTTACTGACTGAGTGACTGAGTGACTGACAGACAACGTACAGCCGTAACTACTGGGCGTAGAGAGCTGAAATTTGGAACACACATTCTTTAGGGGATGTAGGGGTGCACTAAGGAAGGAATTCCCGAAATTCTCACGGGAACGGGAAATATAGGTCTTTTTAGTTTGTATGAAAAATCTTATTCCTTGAGTGCACCGATGTGAAACTTGGCGTAAAGGTTTTTCAATGTGCGTCTGGTTGTGTTATGAAAGGAATTCCTGAAATTCCCACGGGAACGGGAAATATATGATGTTTTAGTTTGTATGAAAAATCTTATTCCTTGAGTGTACGGATGTGATACTTGGCATGAAGGTTCTTCAAAGAGTGACTGGTTGTGCTACGAAAAAAATTCCTAAAATTCCCACGGGCACGGGAAATATATGATTTTTAGTTTTTATGAAAAAAACTTATTCCTTGAGTGCATGGGTGTGATACTTGGTATAAAGGTTCTTTCAGTGGGTGTCTGGTTGTACAGTTTCTGAAATTTCCAAGAGAAGGGTAGTTAAGCGCATACGAAGTTGCGGGATATAGCTAGTCTGTTATAAAGTAAATAAACGGAAACGGGATTTTTATATCCGTTATAGACAACTTTAAAAAGTATTGAAAGTATTTTATATAAATCATAATCAAGAAGGATTATTCATCAGGGATCAAATTTTGTTTGGGGAAACAATATTTAACGACTCTTTTTGAAACTTCACAATTCACATGTCTGAGACTTTTGTACTGTATGGTGAACAGTCTTTTTATCAAGTTGGGTTTCACCATTTCTATTGTTGCACCATGGTTTTTGATCATATAAATATAACGATTTTATATTCCAACACAGCATAGGTACTTGAATATGACATTGTGATAGGGATGAATTGAACTGTCTATGTGTAAAAGCATTATCATTATCTTCAATGAACGGACCAAAAATATTGAAAGAAAAGTATTTATTTATTTATTTGTATGTACCTATGAAGACTGCCAATATCTGCTCAAGTGTTAATTGTACAATGCATCAAACTAAACAGCGGGAAATAAAAAAGTAATTACAAAAACTAAAATCCCGACTGCGGAATATGGTAAGTTTCAACTAAAAATCACAAAACAAGCACATATTAAGACTATAAAAGTTTTTAAATAACACCTATTTGTAATTAAAAATAGTAGCAGCAGGCGGTGACAAGCTTCAAGTTCAGATAGGTATAAAACTGTTATAAACTCACACACATGTTAGTTTAAGTAAGCACTATAGTAGCAAAGAATCACACTTTAATACTTTATTAGCTTGTCCCCGCCCGTTGCCGAATATTTGCCCGAATATTTTGTTAAGTCTTATGTGCTTGTTTTGTGCTTTTTAGTTGAAACTTACTGCATTCCATAGTCGGGTTTTCAGTTTTGGTAATTACTTTTTTATGTAGGTATGAAGTTTTCGAACAGCAGCCAAGCTTTTAATATTTTTTTAAATATTATTTAAAAATAAAAACAGATTGTTCAATCATGTAACTTTCCATTTTTACAAACCCTCAACTTTCAGCTTTCTATTCGTTTCTTTATTAGGGTTGTTAACACTTTACTACATAAATGGCAGCAAATTTAAATCTTGCGCTAGTTTTGGGGCATCCTAATTTTATAATTTGAAAATGTTCGCGAGTTAAGTTCGTACCTGGTAGGACACCAGTGCACAGCTGTAAGCGGCCTGGCGTGGTGTATGGTGTGCAGCGGCGCTTGCAACGCGCGCGCGTCCCACACCGCCGCCACGTCGTCGCCGCGCGACGCGAACCGCCACTCGTTGAACGGGTCCGCGCACACGCCGTAGCAGTGCCGGCTCGAAGTCTGCGCCACCTCCTTCTTCGAGAGGTCTAAGAAATTACTATGCATGATCAATAGTGAAACCCTTTAGTAATTATGTTCAATCCTATGTTTAGTTCTAAAATTGAGTTCAAGTTGAAATGTCAATAGCGAAAACACTTAAAACAGGCTTTGTAAAACATTTTAAATTTTAAAATTAATAATAAACTTATTTATCCGAAGCACATGTTTCATGTCCATCTTAATATAATAGTAGATTGAGATCGAATCAAAGAAGCAATAACAAAATGAATATAATCAATAATTTGAATTTACCTCTTAAGTCAAAGATCTTAATGTATTTAACATTCATGGATGCCAGCAGAGTCCTGTTAGCAAACCGAGTCCAGGCTACATGATGTGTTGTCTCAGATAAACCCATTTCTGCGATGGGATGGGCTGTTTCAGAATCAGACTCTGAAACTGATAAAATTGTATATATATTTTTTTGCTAATAGGTTTAGATATTTTCTAAAAACTCCTTAAAATTACTTGGGATTCTTCTTTTTAATCTGAAATCTCACCAAATAAAATTACACAGACACAATTACAAAACTTTATTTGTTTCTTCATTTATTAGTTTCTCACTTCATTATTGTTTTAGATAATAAGTACATACTTGAACCTCAATCTGTTTCGATTTTATATGCAAAAATGTGTAGCGTTAAGTTTTAATTGTTACTTTGTTTTAATTGATGTTTTCGGAATAAAATACCCAGAATGGTGTGATCTTGTTGCGGGCGTACCCAGGGCGGTGTTCTTTCTCGTCTTCTTTTTTCTATATTTATAAACACAATCATTAAAGTTCTTTTATGTAAATATCATCTTTATGCTGATGACTTGCAGATCTACCAGCATTTCGCAATATCCAATGTTGACTCAGCTATTTCAGCAATTAATGACGATTTATCCTGCATCAGTAACGGGGCCAAATCATTCGTATTTCGTGTGAACTCCGACAAGTCTCAAGCGATGATACTTGGTAGCAAACATATGCGCGGTTGCCTCGATCTGGCTAATCTCCCTCAAGTTTTTTGAACAAGTCTTATTCCTTGAGTGCACGGATGTGATACTTGGCATGAAGGTTCTTCAAAGAATGACTGGTTGTTCTATGATAGGAATTTCCCAAATTCCAAAGAAAACGGGAAATATATGATTTTATAGTTTATATGAAAAAACTTATTCTTTGAGTGCATGAATGTGATACTTGGTATAAAGGTTCTTCAATAAGTATCTGTTTGTGTTATGGAAGGCATTCCCGACATTCCCACGGGAAGGGGTTGCACTTTTTAGTTTTTGTGAAGAATCTTATTCCTTGAGTGCACAGATGTGATACTTAGTTGTGAGTGACTTTTTGTGCTGTGAAAGAAATTCCCGACATTACCACGGGAACACGAAATATTGGACTTTTTAGTTTGAAAGAAAAATCTTATTGCTTGAGTGCACGGATGTGATACTGGGTATAAAAGTTCTTCAATAAGTGACTGGTTGTGTTAAATATAAACAATGTTTATGCGCTAGTTGACAATAAAAATACAATCGCCGATGGACAAGCTACACTGAAATCTGAAGTTCTCAACGCCTTATAAAGTGCGAAATCGGGAAAATCGCCGGGTCCTGACAACCTTTGTGTGGAAATACTGAAGCTGATTGAACCGGAGAGCATAATATGTAATACGTAGAACATAATATACTGATATTATCAGTGCTCGAAGATCTTTTCAATAATATCTATACTATAATAGTGGGGAGATAAGCGAAGATTGGCTTAAGTCTATATTTATCACGCTGCCATTAAAGAATAACGCTAGACGATGCCAGGACTTTCGAAAATATTCCTATCTATCATACATATGCGCATCAGAACCAAAGCAGAACAGCAGATTGGAGAAAGCCTGTTTGGAGTCCGACCAGATATAGGTACAAGGGTACCACAAAGTCCTTTATAGTGCCAGGGTCAATCGAACAGCTATCAATCAGTCCAGTAGGGGTCGTAGTTGTAAAGTAAACATCGATAACAGAGAAAGAAATAACACGTGAACGTACACTGCAGCGAAATGACTGTGACTAAGGTTCGGACGACTAACCACTGGCGCAAGAGCGTGGGTAGTGCAGGTAGAGGGGATAATTTTGTAATTAATTATCTTTATGCGCATGCTCCGCCCGCTGCTGTGCACTAATGAATAGATAAATGAGTAAGTATTTTGGAATTATTCGTCAATAATACGTCAAGAAAATGTAAGTTTAAACGTAAGATACCTTGAGAACCCCATGCATTTGGGAAACATCGCCATAGTAAAAAATAATCATCTTGCCAAGGTCTAGGTCCTACGAGATAGTGGTTGTATGTTAAAATTAAGTAGGGAAAGCAAATTTGGGGAGTCAAATTGGGAATTAACGATTTTGTGCAAGTGGCGTAGGTCTTGCTGCTGGCGTCACTATCACTCAACTCTAAGGTAATTACTTCAAAGAAATGAAGTCTCTCTGTGTAACAACTAAGCTTTCCGCCTAAACCTTGCCTATACGCAGCTATTTTAGAGCCTTATTCTGTACGCTTTCTATTTTATCAGAATGAATAGCAAATAAAAAGAAAAAGAAGGCTGCTACTATTTTTGAAATCGCGGATAGATTGAGATAAGAAAGCAAGAATCTTAAGACTTCTTTTTACTATTTGGTCATAATGCTCCCGAAATGTAATCTTTTCGTCGAATAGTATGCCTATAGTATGCAGTTCGGTGTAGAGTTTGACTATCAAGCTAGTAATTAAATAAAATGTTATGCTTTTTTTTCTCTTGTAAAAGAAATGACACTTTTGTACGTTAAGAATCATATCATTTTGCTGGCACCAGAGCGATATTGTATCCAGATCACGCTGGAGAATTAGGCAGTCACTGCTGTCTCGTATCCTAACAAAAACTTTTAAATCATCTGTATAGTAAATGGGGACCAGTAAGACGGTCGGTTAAGTTGTTGATAAACACCAAGAAGAGAAGAGGGCCTAAATGTGATCCTTGGGGGACACCTGAAAAGACACTGGCTGGTGTTAGGGCAAAACCTTTCATTGTGACCAATTGACTCCGCTTAGTGAAGTACGATGATATTCACCTAAGGAGGTTTCCGTGAATTCCATACCAACAATTTAGTTTTTGACACAACAAGGAATGGTTGACTCTCATCATTCCGACGTCTACTTGTCCACTGTTGGCGAAGGCCATACAAGGATAGTTTTTGTATTCTAGGAGATTGGTAACGGTAAATTTTTGCTTCAAGAAACCGTGCTGACTGTCAGGAAGAAGAGGCCTGATGAGGTGGTATAGGTGGTCATATATGACACTCTCAAACAGTTTCGCCATGCTAGAGAGGATACTAATAGGCCTGTAGTTTTTACAGTCAGACTTTTCAGACAGTTGGTTTTCACCAGCTTTAATGATTGGAACAGCAAGTGCAGTTTTCCATTTTGAGTGAAAGACTCCAGTCCTAAGAGCCAAATTAAAAACTAACATAAGAGGCAAGCTCAGTTCAAGTACACATTACCTCAGAAACTTTGGAGGGATCCCATCAGGGCCTGCTCCCTTATTAGAATGTAATTATTTCATCTTGTGTATAATTTCATCCTTTGTCAATGTTAGTTCTGAGAAACAATTATCACACGTTGATCGAGCACCAGCATCAAGCAATAACAATTTATCGCGCTTAAAAACTGAATTAAAAAACACGGAAAATAGCTCACACGCGTCCTTCTCATTTGAAGCGACAGTGCCGTTATATTTCATGGATTGTGGGATTCCATTCGAGTCCTTTTTATTGTTGATGTATTTCCAAAATACGTTAGGGTCATCTTTCAGGCCAGCTTCAACAGATGAGATATACGAAGCATAACCAGACGTTATAAGGTCTTTACAAACAGTACGAAGGGTAGCAAATCTGTCATAGTCTCTAGGATTACCATAATTTTTGTATTTTTTATGATACTTTAATTTTTCCTTGAGGAGCTTTATTAATTTGTAATTTAATTTGCAATATTGGATAGCATTGAGAGTTCATGCGTTTGAAAGGAGTACATTTCAGTATTAGGATTCAACGTCATACAGTTTAGTAACTGCTTCGTCCTTTTGAGTATTGTAGGCACAATGTATGCAAAGATATGAATCGAAAGAGTGATGAATGAAACAGAAAGCAGATTTGGGATGTGCAAGAGGGATACATGGATCAAGTCTTTGCCTTAAGATCAGTAACCAAGAAGGTTCTGGCTAAACACCGAAAGGTTTTCTGTTGCTTCATAGACTTGGAAAAGGCGTATGACAGTGTGATGTGGAATGAACTGTGGTCAGCTCTGAGTTTCGGGTGGACAGTGACTTGATATGGGCACTCAAATCCTTATGTAAGGACTCGAGTGCCTGTGTCAGGTTGAATGATGACTACACAGAATGGTTTAGCATCGATCGCTGTGTTAGACAGGGCTGTGTAGTGTCTCCATGGCTGTTCAACCTATTCATGGATAGCTGTTTGAAAGATCTAAAAGAGTCAGAATGGGGTTTAAAAATGAATGAGAAAGACGTTTAAAAGAAAAGGTGTGAAATTGAATGTTGAAAATTATACCAAATAAGGCTCGTCTTGCCGTACTTGAGGGAGTTTTGGCGCCAATGCTTATTAATATGGTAGTGAATCTTGGGTGTGGCAGAACAGATATGAAAGCAGGATTTATGCTGTGGAGATGAGAGCTTTGGAGGATTGAGAAATTGAGTGATAGGGTGCACAATAGTGAAATAAGAAAGAGATGCGGATTGAAAGGAGATGTAGTGACTAAGATTGAAAAGGGTATGCTACAGTGGTTCGGACATTTGGAAAGGTTGAGTGAAAGTAGATTTACGAAAGAGATGTACAGAACAAGAATGGATGGTGCTGTCAGATCAAATCATCAAATCAAATAATCATGTATGAAACCTTATAAAACCGATCATGTATGAAAAGATTATTGAATGTGGAGGAAGAAGAGGTATGTCTGGATCGAAGCAATTGGTGTTCCCTTGTCTCTGCCTACCCCAAAGGGGGACAACACAAGTCAAACTAAACAATTTTATAGGGAATTTAGAGCAAAAAATATGGAGCTGCACAGAAGCAGTGTTTACGTGCGAAAAGTGCTTTACGCAAGTTGCAATCATTACAGATGATGTATTGGTCTTACCAATATAACAATAAATACTCATTTTATATATAGCCCACACATTTTGTACAAACAAATGCAGGCCATACAATAATAAAAAAAGGACTGTATTCCAAAATGGCGGTAATGCTTGGTTTTCTATTTTATATGGCTACACCATATGAATAAATTTTATGATAAGCAGATATTGTATACACACTGGAGCTAGACATTGAAAATCTCATGATATTCAAATATTATAATATATCACCTTCTGCTGCCTCATCTCCAGGTACATTGCCTCTTGTAACATCCCATAATAAAACAGAATGGTCGCTGCGATGCTTCTCTAAACCCACTGCCAGAATATTAGTCTCTACAGGATTCCATGCAACTGAGTTGCACATGCGGGAGTATTGAGGTACTGAAAGTAAACTTTATTTATAGTAAACAAAGCAATATTTTCATCTATTTGAATAACCTGGCAACTCTTACCAAATTCTCTGCCAACAAGTCCAAGAGCATCATAGGTCTGTTTAAGACTAGTGAGTGATACTCGACCACTTGAATGTCCAAGTGCCAATAGTGGATCCTGCTGGTCGGGAATAGAGCTTATGTCGACGCATCTAACTCCATTCGCACTTTGTGATGCTACAACTATGGCTCCACGAGTGGAAGATATTTGTGTAACTAAAAAAAAAATTTTTTTAAATAAAAATTACAAAGATTAGAAAATTTTAGTAGTTAATATTAGTCATAGTCATTCTAGGATTCAGCTTCTGCTGGTAAACGTACAAGAAGTTTTCTTTTCAATATCTTTGAGGGGTAAAACTTCGTATAAGGTTATGTCTGGTCCCCATACTATGAATTTATCTTCGTGCACTGGAGACCACAGAACGTCTAGTTTAACACTAGACATAACTCTTCATAGAAACCCTGACTATATGAAACAATAATAATAATGTTAAAAAAAGAATTTATAAACTAATCACTATTGGTTTGACATATTGATAACACTATCAATACAACAAAACATGATAAACAAACCAAGAGTAAGACAACCCTTCTCATGTGTGAGATAAAACGCGACGGCGCCGCTTATTGGTTAATTTTTACAACGTACCAAGTTCAACAAACGTGAAAGTGACAGCATTATTGTGATTTTAAAGTCAAGGTTTATGTTTATTTACACAGCAAATAAATCAATAATGTACTCGTAACACAAGCTACTTTAGATGCAAGTGGTCGCATGTTCATTCCTCGCACAATGCAATTATTTGACTGAATTTTGGAGAATGCATGTAAGAAGAAGAACAAATAAAACCCATACGCTTGTACCATCGACGTCGAAAATTAATAATTTGGCTCGTGACCTAAATACTGTATATTGCCTTGCGGTGCAGTGTGCTAGAAAACTGCCTTCTTTTTCCACTAGAGGCGTTAAATACGTTTGACCTATAACAACTGTCAAATACATTAGTAAAATTTTATAATAAGTATAGTGATTTTTGCCAAAAAGTTAAAATACATCATTGCGTAGTCATAAGTTTCTATATAAAAAGGGTTACCACAGTTTCCCTGAGGATATATGTAGTGAAAGTTGTGGATGTGCTTGATTAATTTTTTTATGTAAATAGTACGGTCCACATTTTTCACGTTGTCATACAGAAAAACAAAATATTTTATCGATTTACTGCAAAAAAGAACACTGAATAAGCAATGAGGGATTTTCTGACAGCTCATGAAGATTTGTTCAAAAAATCTATATAGATGGCACTTTTAAAAAGCCGAAGGCGTTAGGTCTGTATACTATAATGTAGGTAAGTGATATCTATCATCTATGGTTATTTATAAGTTAAATTTCTGATACAGACGTCAATTAATTTATTTTACTTTTAAAAATGCAGTGTGGAATAAATGGTTATATGACACACAAGATTTCGTCTTTTGTTAAGCGCCATCTATCGAAGCCTTTTGCATCATTTTTCTACTGTTTTGTTTTTAAATGAGCTGTCAGAAAATCTCTCATTTCAATAAAAACTTGCACATTTGACAGTTTGTCATGGTTTAAGCGTATGATGCGACATCTATTTAGAGCTTTTCGTTTTCTTCTCCATTTACAAAATAAAAAGTTTTGTCATTTCAAGTCGAATTTGTTGTATACAACGGTATTTCGTTGTATGTTATATTCTATTTCAATCAATGTTACATTAACGATCAAATTTTATGCTCCATCAAAGTTTATGCTCGTTCGAAAACTAACACTCAAATCGTTTCTAAATGACATATCACTCGTTTTAAGTTAAGCTATTGATGTGTTATTCAAGGCGAGAAAAATCGTTAAAATAGTTTGGCCTCTGCACTGAAAATGTATAATTATCAAACTTTGCCTTTTCCTACAAAAATATAAGTCAATCAAAGTGTCACCTCTGTCAGTCTTGCATGCATGATGTCATTATTCTTTTGACAGCGTAATCAAGCTTTTCAACCAAACGTCACAAAGAATTTGTGAACTTGTGTGTGAAGTGTTTCGGTTAAAAGTGTACTTACTCGAGGTTTTATCCCGAGAAATCATTGATAACACAGCTTTTTAATTGTGTAAGTATCCTTAAAGTTACATTCGCGTGTAGATAAATTTTAATTTAGGGTCAGTGACGTGATTGTTTACTATGATGGCAACGCCTCTCGTTCTCCCACAGTTTCACGCGCATTGTGTTACAGTTCTCACGTATTTGTGAACTTTTCCTGACCCGGTTTGAATTTTCTAAAGTGAGATATTTTGCCTATAAGTTATTTAGTTTTGTTAAATTCAGCAAATAGACGTAATCGAAAATTTCTTCGAGCAGTATGTTGACTGAGTCACGTTATTATCATTGATTTTTATGCGTTTTCGTCATAATACAATGTAAATTGTCTTTTGTCACGACTGTAATTTTCTGCAATTGTTGTGATTTCACTGATACTAATTGTAACAAATTCTTGTGAAGCCAGCAAAGCTTGTTAGTTACACATAGTGATGGTGAACAAGCTATCCAGAATCACCAGCAGCTGGTGGTAGTCTACTGAGGAATGTTCTCTGCTCTAGCGTACCAACTTTCTACTACATTTTTAGAGGAACAAAAGGTTGGTAATTATGTCATAGGAAAATAATCATAATAATTATATTGTATACTCCTAGACTTAGCTAAAAATTTTATATTAGGATAAAAAGTGATATTCATCAGATTTTGTAATGGACAATCCTATTCACTTTTTGCTTAGATAATAGAGTTTCTGTTTCTATTACCTTCATATTTTATAAATTTTATAAAAATATATTTTAAAACAATAATTGCCACAAAAAAATTGTTTTACTAACATTTCATATGAGTTTTGATACAGAAATCTGTAATTTTTTCATTTTTCTACCACTCCTGCTTAATTTTTTATGATTTCATTTCATGTCTTAAGTTCCCCGTGTTTCTATTTACATTAAATTAATGCATATCTGTACTGTGCTGGTTTTTGGCCTTTAGTTCTTTTCATTTGTTTTATTGGGTATTAAATTATTTTCAAATGAGATATACATTTTTCATTTGTTCCATATCAACATAAATTTAAGTTCTTTTTTTATAATAAGAAATATATACAAAATGTCAGCAGATCATGCTGGTTTTTGGCTGTACAGGCATTTCTTTAACTCAAAAATGTTCTTAACTGGATTAAAGCTTTAGTATAATATTCCTACACAACCCACCCTGGGTTTAGGATAATGTAGGTGAATGTGTAAAGCTAAACTTATCCAAGTAAACAATGATGGGATTCAAGACTCCATCAGAATTTGCCTGGCTAGTCCATCGTCTATATTGTGGCTGTGACTTTAAGACCTCTTATGTGTCACTTTTTAATAACAACTGAGTACAAAAACTTTCATGTACTTATGATATTATTATCATACTTATTTTATTTTGATTATCTTATCTTCTGTGTAGTACATTAAAACTCAGTTTATTAAACATTGATTTTCTAGTAATGTGTCATTTTGTACAGGTCTTGTTGCCGGGATGATATAATAGTCTGCTGCTAAATATACAGGGTTACTGGTTAACTTGACCTAGGTCCGTTGGGGGATTTCTACAGGTGTAGTACTTGTCTTTTCTAACTTATTTCACTATGAAACACCCTACCCCAAATCTAACCGTTTTCGAGATAATAGACTTTTATTGTTTTTTATAAAAATTGCTGATTTTTTGCCATTATATCATACTAGCTGACCCGGCAAACATTGTTTGCCATAGATACCGGATAAGCACAAAAAATTTCATCAAAATCGGTCAAGCTGTTTCGGAGGAGTATGGCAACGAAAACTGTGACACGAGAATTTTATATATAAGATTTTCGAGATAATCGACTTTCGAATTTTTTTATAAAAATTGACGATTTTTTGCATATTTTGAAATTGGTGCGCTTTTTTATTGTAATTTATTTTTTTACATGCAAATTAAGATGTTCTATGATCGTAGTAACCAAAATCCTACGTAAAATTACTTAGTACATAGTTCTGAGCTATTGAAAGTACAAAACATCTGTAATTTTTTTTTCAATTTACTTTTCTTTTAAGAATATCTTAAAAAGTTATTATGGCAGACATTCGGCAGAAGTGCTTAAAAACATCTATGTTTTATCAGCTACCCAACAAAGTATAACAATTTAGGCTTTTATTTAAATTCTTAGGAAAAGTCTTAGTTAAAAAGGCGATAACGGATGTTACAATAATTACGCTTATTGAGCTTAATTAATTTTTTGGCCCTTGAAAGTAAAATAAACCAAGGCCCCAACAAAGATTTAGTGTGAACGTGTGCATGGGCATCATTTTCAGTCCACTATCGCCTATGTAACTAATATTTTTTCTACGAATATAAATAAAATTATAGGTTGTTACACCTTGTCGGGTAGCTGATAAAACGTAGATGTTTTTAAGCACTTCTGCCGAATGTCTGCCATAATGACTTTTTAAGATATTCTTAAAAAAAAAGTAAACTGAAAAAAAAAACATTACAGATATTTGAACTTTCAATCGCTCAGAACTATGTATTTAGTAATCTTACGTAGGATTTTGGTTAATCATAGAACATCCTAATCTTCATGTAAAAAATAAATCGTGATTCTAAAATAGCGCACCAATTTCAAAATATGACACTTACTGGCAAAAATCGACAATTTTTATAAAAAAATTCGAAAGTCGATTATCTCGAAAACAGTTAGGTTTGGGGTAGAGTGAAGTAAGTTAGAAAAGACGGGTACTATATGCCCTTAACGGATCTAGGTCGAATAACCCAGTAACCCCGTATATGTTTCAAAAATATAAATGTATTATACAGAGAGCCAATATGTTGGATTTTTGGAGTTGTTGTCAATCACCATCAGATGAGTTGATCTTTGGTTCAGCCAAATAAATTAGTAACTTATAATATTTTCTTTATAATTTTAAGCTCAGTATTTTGAATAGAATTTCATTTGCTTAAATTTATTCAGTAATTACTAATTACATTACGTTATGTCTCAAGTATAATTAAATTACCGTGGACATCTCTTACGATGCAACACGCTAATTCGCCGCACGCGCAGTTCGGTCATTGCCAGAAGATGTAAAGATATGGCTGAACTGCTTTAAACTTGAATTTCTCTATGGCTCAATCGAATTATACATAATCGATTAAGAAAACAACAGTGACTGTTCTGTTAAATCGTATCAGACAGGACAAGGCTATTAGATATTGATTGGTAGGTAATGCGAGGATTTCGTGACGAAAGTTTTGCCACAAGGCCATTGAGTCGTCGCTTAGTCTCGCAACTGAGCACGATTCGGGCCATTGCACAAAATACTTTAAATGTCAATATGTTTATTTAGCATTTAGGATCTTTGTAGGCTTTCGAAGACGCGATGATTTTTCAGTAAATACAACCTATACAAAATATATTGCACTAGAAAAAAAAAGAGATAAATGTTCTATTGCAAAAATTGTGCCGATTAAATGCTGATATGCAACCATAAGATATAAATTGGACGCTTTCCAAGGCGACAATCAACAAGTGGGTCTCTAGCACGCATCGTTTATGGTGGTCTAGTAATCTAGTTAATGTTCGTCGCGCAGTGTCGTGTCGTGTCGGGGGTAACGGAGCAGTGCCACCGGCGCGGCGGCCGGGTCACGGGCGCGGCGCGGCCACCACGCGAGCTTATCGCCCGATCTGCACTGTTGTTCCACACTCTAGAGCATTAACCACGCTTTTGTTAGCTAGGATGTAGCGCCATAATAAAACGATAAAGCGCGTTTTTCCGCGGTCGAACAATTGAGTCATTCCTTATCGGTGTGAATCGTTTTTACATCTACGGAAGTATAATGATTAAAACCAGGACGCTATCCGGCATAAAATTAAAGATCCACTTTCGCTGCGCAACCGCTGCATTTACATAACGCTACTATTATGTTACTTTTGCTTTTAATTCCATTGGAAACATAAATGAACCGGAACTTTGCATCTGAAAGTTACGAAGAAGTGAAGTGTAATGAGGTGAACGTAACGTGAACTATCGAGGTCTGTCTTGTTAATTTTATACAATTTAGTATAAAATTATACTCGTAACAAACGGTGCTGCTATAAAGTAATGCAAATAGAAAACAAAAATATTTAACCCGATGACGTTATCGTTCAGCAAGTATGGCTTTATGAATCACTCAGTATCAAGCAATTAGTCAGCGCGGCGTGGTTGTTCACGCAAGGTCGCTGATGGGACCGATTAGCCGGCGTAGATATGCGCAGCGGTCCTCCTACTCCGCGACTCGCGCGGGTCGCCCCAGCCCAGGCCGCGGCCGCGGCGTACAATCACCGCAGCATGCTCGGCGGCGCACGGGCCGCTGTGAAAGCGTCGTCAACACGAGACTGTTACTCGTCAACGTACCCTGGTGCGTGACGCTCGCGAACCTCTATGATTTCCTCCTTATCGTACGTTTAAGAAGAAAAAATCGTGCTCGCGCATCGTGTCATTATAATATTGACTGAGTGTGTTTACGTTATCATCGATGGAGTCGTCTGAAAACAAAATTTCACTAGCTGAGCACTGCCGCCGGCTGTGGTCGCGGCTGCCGACCTGCCAGGTGCCTTCTTGCTTTTATAAACACATGTCGGACTAGTTTATTATTAATACGTGTTTATTGTTTGGGGCATGCTTGTTATTGTCTTTAACTTGAGTTCGTCTTATGGCACTGAGGCCTTGTATGAATGCAGCGATAATCATTTCAAGATTGCATTATACGATAGTTACATTGTTCGATAGTGATGTCTTTATATTGTTATACTTATGGGCCTTCGACTTCGTTAATTAACAAAGGTTGCCCCAGAGTATTACTCATTCTATTCGTCTCTACGGTCTGATGTCTTATTGAATTTAATTTTACGGTAAGATTTTCAATACGAAAACGAATTATGGGGCCGCGCGTAGTTTTCCTTTCATGACAATTAACAACGCTTGTCAATCAGTTAAACATAAGTTGAAAACTATAGTTGTTATTACTGTCATAACAAAGTAATGTAAGCGCATAAAACAGTAATTAAACTTAATAGGCATGAGTAACGAACTGAAAATTATAGAACGCTTTCGTTTAGAGAATGAGTTGCGATTTTAAATGAAAAGTAACGGAAAAGTGTATCGTAGCCCGCTTTCCTTTTAAGGTCGCACTGATGGCCGCGCCGTGGGAAGCAACTCATGATAATGTCATAACTAAGGCTCCGTTGTTGCTTTATCCACTAATAAATTTTGTTTGTGCTCTGGTCATTGAAGTTACACTTTTATTGTATTCCTTCCCATTTTCTAATATTTTCAGCTACGCTTTTAGCATCAGATATTTTCGTAATATTTTGGTAATTCTGCCAATTGAGTGTAGGTATGTTATAATCTATCGTTTATTTTCTTAGTATGTTTGTTATGCTAATTGTGCACGTAAAAAAACATTTTCTTATCTGAAAGAAAGCGATAAGAGTTGTACCTACTCTAAATGGCTTTTTATTTTTCTGCATATATTATACATAAGTATGTACAATTTATGAGGTCGCTTGATGTGACGATAGGCAGCTGTTTGCGATCACGTAGCGTAACCACCGCGTCCCCTTAGTGTTTCTATTAACATAACCAGGCCTGGGACAGTTTTGGTTCCATAGTTTAAACATAGCGCTGCTGTCGTTTGTAATTTTTTTTTGTCACTGTCAAAAGTGTCAGCCCGTTGATATCCAACAGATCAATCGGTTAATCTGTTCAGCTATTTTATTGCACGTCACTATGCTATCGATATCGATACATTGAGCAAAGGTCTTGGGAAGTCACTATGGGCGCGACACTAGCGCTTCGCATAAACAGTGGAACTAACTGTCAACTAAGTTAACTGTATTTTAAATCCGGAAATAACAAAGTACTATAGTTAGTCTAATTAGTGCTTTTTTATTCGCAACACAACCTCGCGACTACGTAAAAAACAGAGCACGTACTTAAAATGGCCATTAATATTATAAGTAACGCAGTTTTTCGATTCGACTCTTCTGGAATTTAAATAATAAAACACATGTTGCATCAAATAAGAGTTTCGACGAGCGCCGGCTGTTTAATCTCAATGACAATTTAATTATTCCAGTTTCATTGCGTCTAATGAAGTAGTCTTTATGCTCATATGAACTCTTGCGAGTCCTTGTTAGCAACTTATTAACAGTTTACTCATGTTGGTAATTTCATACAGGTAGTTATCAGATAATTAGTTTACATCGAAGCAGTGCAGGATTGTGTGAAGGAAACCGCGGCGCCGGCGGAATCTTGCGTTTAGCTATCCTCAGTTGGTTTTTATGATATTTACTTATTCAATTCAGTCAATAGTCAAATCCCTTCTCATACCTACATGTTGTGTGCTTTCATCTTCGACCTCATAGTTACTTTCTATCAGATGAGATTGAAGTCAAAGGTCTATTCAACAATATAATAAAGTACAACAAAAGCCCTCATGACGGAGTAGGTACAGTGAGGTGTTTGAATTTGTTGAATGTTGGATTTTTAATTACCTTAGCATCTGACAATTCTACAACGTACAGACGTTTTGAAAAATTTAAAGGTCATTGTTGCAATTTCTTTGTAAGAATACCACAGAGAGAATACCAAGAAGAGATGTTGTAAGCAATGTAGTCCAGTTTCCTTCGTTACAGTCTTGACGTCAGAACCTAATAGGTCAAGTTACTCTAGACTAGGCGGGGCGATGCCATCAGTTCAGTGCTGATCTTTATGGAGTGTCTGAACGGAAACAGAATAAATTTTCAATCATAGGTATTTTTAATAAGTTATTTGTTTTCGAATATTTGTGTCCAGATTGTTATGCGTTGACTCGGTGATTTTGAATGACGCGCCGTCTAGCGTCACCTAGAAATACTTTAGTTCGCGGTGGTGTTTCTGACAGATCGGGGTCAAGACGGAAAGTAATAATAAAATTAATAGTAATAATAAAAGAAAAATCATTATTTTTTTAAGTATTTTTGCGAATTTTACCGATTTGAACTGCAAGTTCTATTTTCTTAATGGACCGTTATGCAATAGAAATAATTTTTAGTTTGTCAGCAACTTAATTATAAAATAGGTTCTATGAGCACTCTCAAAAAATCTGAAAGAAAATATTCCCTTTATTTCATTATTGAGACTTATCATGGAAGTTAAATTTATATTCTTACTCAAAAAACGATATTCCATCAAATATTTTAGTACAATACCTAACGTTAATTACAAACATAAATACAACAAGTAACATTTTCTAGTCAGAATCTTATTTATACGGTTACAAAAATAACATAAAAAAATATAAGTTTTCTAGATTTCGTTTTGTTACATTTTTTCAAGCAAACAACATAAACATGTCCAATTTATATATGTGGCAATTTGTAAAAGGGTGCTATTCGCTCTAAGCATTATTGTTCAAAAATATTGAAGTGTAACGTTGGCTGCAGTGCCCAGGCCCGCTGTCCCCGGCCCCCCGCGCCAAGATGTCGAAGAAGCCGGCGGAGCAGACGACGCTGCACAAGGTGATCATGGTGGGCTCGGGCGGCGTCGGAAAGTCCGCGCTCACGCTGCAGTTCATGTACGACGAGTTCGTCGAGGACTACGAGCCCACCAAGGCGGATAGCTACAGGAAAAAGGTCAGTCGACGACATTTTTTTTTTCTATAGCAGCGTACCTAGCGAAATTGGTTTAAAATGTACGCTAGTCAGATTATTGTATACTTTATTTCTGAAAATAAAATCAAGTCTCTCTAGTGAGGAGATAATGTTGCACATTTAAATTTTTAATTTGATGTTCAGCACATATTCTTATTGTGCAGACACGGAAAAGTTTATAAAAGTTGTTGTTATAACTGTGATTAAATTATGAAGTATACATGGATTCTTTTTCTCCATAAAAATGATAATCACCAAGACTTTCACACCAATGCAAGAGGAAACACCCAGGGTTTCTAGCTCAATCACTAAAACCATTACGCAACCTAAAACGTTACAGATCGACTTTTCAAAAATCATCAAAAAACATATTAACATATTTCGTAACTTGAAAGCATAAGTACCTATTATGGGACAGACAAAATGTTTTCCATTTTTTATACTATATTTAGTCGTTTCAACTTTCTAACACTCTAAATAAGCGACATAATGCATAACATACAGTTTTGCTGCCATTGTCTTCAATGTGACATATACCGTTAATTGCGTGCGAATAGGAAGCTAAACGTGAAAACTCGTGTCACAAACGACACACATTTTTTCACATTCACGGAAGGCTTGTGCGCGACGTTTTTTTGTTTTATAGCGGCGCGTGCGCTGGCAGGCGTCGTAGATCCATCTGTGATTGCCATTTGATTAGGCATCGTCGTCGGCGCGCGTGATGAATGGCAATATCTCTGGTGCGTGCAGCGCGGGCAATGATTTCCACCTTTGTCTCCACGTGCGCCAGCAGGGTTCCGTGATCGCAATGAATACTAATCGCTCGATTTTTCTTCGTCACTTTCTACAGCTGTCTTTATAGCCTTTGTGACACGTTTTCTCAACACTTTTACTTAACTCAAGCTTTTATTCGTGACTGTTATGATCACTTAAATCGTGAAATGGGGCTGTCTTCACATTTAAATCATGAGCATCTAGGACATTTGCAGACAAGGAAAAACTTACTGTACAAAAATTAAGTATTGTAGCAAAACATTGCTATTTTTTTCTATTTGAATCTTTTCTATTATCCACCACATAGCATTTTTGATCTTTTTGGAAAAAAGCATCATATTTTGTCTGCGTCAACAAAAACTTCGTTCGTCACGCACCGCGTCGTATCTCTCGGCATCATAATTTCGGCGGTCGCGGTGCGGTGCGGCAATCGGCTGATATTTCAGAGCCACACCATGATATCGAATTGCCCAAACCTCCCACGGAAACTAGCACAATAGCCACGAAGATAACGCGATTTTCGGTGAGAATGCTTTAAATCGCCGTGTTATTACGTAAACATTGATTTTAAATTTATTTCTGCCGTGCCGTGTAACGAAAGTTGAGAGTTGTCTGTGATCAATTTTTAAATTATGATGACAACGACCGTTTAAATTAATATATACAACACGCATAATTAATTCATAACATTCATAATATGCATATCAGTTTTCTCATTGGCAAGTTGCTTGAAGCATAATTTTCCTTATTTAATGTTTTAATAAGTTGTGGAAGGATTTTTAATACTTCAGAATGATTATATTGTAGCTGGACGTCTCAGAAACAATTAACTTTGCAGTTAAATTTTCCATGCAAACTTAATCATAGCTGTTAATAAATAAATTTGCGCTTTTCTATTTGCATTGTCTAGTAAGGCTGCAATAGATTTTCCTTACGTTATTCCGGGAAGCTAAGTTTTTATATACCTACCTAGCTTATAGACGTATTTTGTATGTTTTACCTCGACTTTCAGTTTCAGTAGGTAGCTTCGCTCTCAACGTCACAGAAGATGCAATGAATATGAGATAGAAAAATCTATGTTTTTATGGAATAATTCAAAAACTGTTAGTCAAAGGCCAAAAATTCTTTGTTTCGTAGGTATTTAAATACACTTCTTATATCTTCCTTGTCTTCCCTGTCCTTGTCTCTATCTATATGAAATCTGTTGTTTTGTTAAACACAACAAACATTTGTTTGAAAGTAGTAGTGCGGTGACTGGAAGGCGTGGTAAGAAAAAAGATAAGCTACCTATATCCCACGCCAGAAACTCACTCTTTACAGTAAAAACGCGAATTGTATGGCCATGTATGGAGCATTGTATGGAGTATTTAATAATTTACCTGACCATATTAAAGAATTGTCTATAAATAAATTTAAAACTACTATTTTAAAATTACTTTTAAACAAAATGTGCTATGACATACGCGTTTATTTTAACGCTAAAGATATCGAAGTTTAATAATGATTTTTCTATTTATAAGTTTTACTTTTATATTGTATAAAAAAATGTATGTTTTTATTTTATGACATGGAATAATCATTTCTCCTATTTATAATTTTGAATCCTGACGTAGCCTCATTTTTGATTTGTCTTATTTGTAATGATGGATTCAATTTTCTTTATTTCCTTGTATTATTTGACATTTAGTACCTATTGATTTGATTTATATAATGTACTAGCTTTTGCGCGCGATTTTACCCGCGCAATTTCGATTCCCGCGGGAATTTCGGGATAAAAAGTAGCCTATGTGCTTATTCCAGATTGTATTCTATTACTGTGCCAAATTTCATTAAAATCCGTTGAGCCGTTTTGCCGTGATTGAGGAACAAACATCCATACACCCAAACATTCACATTTATAATTTTAGTAAGATTGCATATAGTTACACTGATTGAAATTGTAGACCTGAGCTTGATAAATATCTTTCTTTGAACTGTATATTTGCACGCTGAAAGTCAAGCAGTATACGATTGGACACTTAAAAAATGTAAGACCTCTTTGTAATACCATGTACTGGCAAATGAAGAATTCAAAAAAAAACAAAAAAATCAAGTCAAACTATTAACCACCCCGAAAAGTCGGACTGTTGAGAAGAAGTGACAAGTAAGTCGACAGCAATCATCTTTTTAAAATACACGATAACAATTTACAGCCAGGGAATCTCATCTTTGTATTGCATCCGGATATCTTATAGTACTCCTTTCCACATAACACTTCTCGTATCCTAGTCTGATTTTAAAAGTCCGGTTTATCTAGGTATCATCAGAATATCAGATATGCGGATGAAACGAACGGAATAGCTTAAGTATATGATAAGCAGATTAGACGCATATAGAAATAACTATGTTTAGTTAAATCCTACTATTACTATTAACATTATAATTATGATTGTGAGGACGATTAAAGGTAGTCTACAAAGTAAACATAGCCAAGTCATTTATAACTCTTCTTGCGCGATTTAATCGACGTACAGCGACATCTATCGAATAAAAGCAAACTAAAATTTTGTATATTATAAATGTGAAAGTTTGGATGGATGGATGTATGCATGTCTGGATGTTTGTTCCTCTATCACGGCAAAACAGCTTAATTGATTTGGATGAAATTTGGCATAGTGATAGTTTATAGTCTGGAATAGCGAATAGGCTACTTTTTAACTCGATATTCCCGCGGGATTTGAAATGGCGCGGGTAAAAACGCACGAAACAGCTAGTAAGACAAAAAGCGTACTGGGAGCACAAAGCAGATATATGGAAGAGCTGCTGTAGGCAAAGATGCACTGCTTCAGTTTGGGTTGTCGTGACGTCACAGCCTCAATAGTCCAAGCTACTCCGCACTAGAGGCACTGGCGTCAGTTCAACGCTTACTTCTGTGAAGTATTACACGCATAGATATTAAAAAAAAACCTACATTGTTCCTCGGTGTAAAATTAAGTTTTCTCTACTTTTATAAAGGAATTAGATTGATAATCCAAATCAAATTTATTAACCACGAAGATATTTTCATTCATAATTATTTTTACAAACTAACAGTCAAATTCATAGAAAATAGTTAAAAAGCATTTAAAGTGCATTTTAGCTACAACACTCTTTAAGGTTTATAGTGTGTTGTAAGTGAAGGTGATTCATAGACATCTGAAAATCCTATTTTAACTAATACACCGTTATTATACGGATTACATTACGCATGAGCGGAAACGTCGCATTTCATTGCACCAGAGATAAAATTGTGTTTTTTTTTGCCCTAGGGCTATGGATATTTCATTTACTTGCAGTTATAATTGGCATTTGACAGGTCGATACAGACATTTCATTTCATTACTTATTTTTGTTTTCGTCAGTTTCGTCACAAATTATTATAGATTTATCGCCTTGTTCAGTGCCTTCGTTTATTTAAATTTTCTGTGCCCCGACACCCGACTATTCTTGGAAAAATACCACCAGTTTTTTTAATGCGGCAAATTAATCTATTGCCACGATTACATTTGGGAAGTTCCTGATTGCTCGGAACTCCCTCATCACCTGTTCTTGCTCCTGCACAGTGTTGGGCATGAAAATGAACTCTTTACTTAATCGGGCAAGAGCTCTTGCTACTCTAGCGCAAATGCGGCATACAGTAGCTTGGCTTATGCCATGAAGCTCACCACTGTCATCCTGAACCTGAAATTATTGAAATAAAATATTGTTATTGTGGGTGAAATACGTACAAGTATTACAATAAAATATGAACTCTGTACAGGGTGTACATGGCTTTGCTTCACAAGAGATATCCTCTTTGTAATACCTATCGCCTTATAGTGAGATTTTCTTTTGTGAGGCAAGAAAAATAAAGGGCCAGAAATGGTCAATATAATTACAACAGACTCATCTTCACATCCTCTCACCGCACTCAGATGGAAACACACTCCCTGTACTAACCTCATTTCTCGCCCAGCACCGCAACGCTGTCAGCACCTGTAGCTCAGGGGATACTGCAAAACCTCTTGGACATCGCGTAATTTCATTACGAACTAAATCGGTAATACGCCGTACAGTATCTTTATTAAAGCGATATCTCTTTTTAAATTCAATATCGTCTAGAGTAAAAGGGTCTTTTCTTCGTCGGTACTCCTTTCTCCTACGTCGCACTCTATTTGCATCAATACGAGCTATCAGCTGTATGTTAATCAAATTGTTCATCACATCCATCATCATCATCACAACTCTTTGTAATGAGCCCACTGCAGGGCATGAGTCTCTCCCCTGGGTGCAGAGAAGGTATAGGCCATAATCCACCAAGCTGGCCCAGTGCTGGGTGGTGGATGCCAGAATTTTTTAGGGCGCCTAGATGGCTTCTGACGAACCCTAACGACTACTGTATACAAGTATACAGCACCCGGTACCGACTGTTTAACGTGCCCTCCGAAGCACGGAAGTCGTCGTGAGTAATATGAATGGTCGGCTGTCACCCATCAAAGTACCGACCGCGCCGAATGTTGCTTAACCTGTGATATCGTATGATACACACAGTAACCACGGCGCCACGACGACTTCCATCCATCACTGACCACAAATTGACGCGACGAAAAAAATAATCACAGGGAACTAGGAAGGAAGACGAAGAGTGAAACTGTGAAACTCAAATTATCAATTTCAATAACTCGTTAATATTCGTTAACCTTCGGGTAGACTCGGCCGGTAAAATGGGCCTAAAGAAGCCTCATGCTGATTGTAAATTTGACATGTTTAGAAAGCCGTTATAGTATGTTTACAATGTCATTTATCGTCTATGAATCACCTTTTTTTGGTTGTGCTTTGTAAACCCTCTGTAACGCTGTTTTAACGTGGACAAATTCTCTATGAATTCGACAGTGTTTGTTTTCGAATTATTTAGGTCCAAAATTCCAGATTGTTATTTGTTGCCTAGGTGATTTTTATGCCGCGAAAAAATGCTGCGCTCTCTATCATCATGTAGAAATACTTTTGTGACAGGTTTGGAACGTATGAAATTCATTAAAAAACTAGAGCCACCTAGTAAAGTATAGCTGAACTTTTTTTGATGATCATTTGATTATTTTAATGTTTCAGCCGGTTTTTACTAATCGCTACTAGGTGACTAATGCCATCGCCTTTTTCGCTATAATTGGCCATAACCAACTACTTACTCCTCCCGCAACCCGCCCGTACTAACCCGTAGGCTTCACTTGAGTCCCTAGAGAAAACTGGATATAGTTTCTTCGTGATTGGGAGTGGCTGTAGGTTATTCAACTTTCTACGTTTGCATTTTCTCAAAGCTTACGTATCCTCTGCTTGTTTACAACAGGTGGTGCTCGACGGCGAGGAGGTTCAGATTGACATTCTGGACACGGCGGGGCAGGAGGACTACGCCGCCATCCGGGACAACTACTTCCGCTCGGGGGAGGGCTTCCTCTGTGTCTTCTCCATCACGGAGCCGGAGAGCTTTGATGCCACTCAGGAGTTTCGGTAAGTTCAGTCAAAACTTCCTTTCAAATCCTGTGTGCTGTCATTTTCCACTTTATCTTCACTTACCAGTAGGAGAGATTGTGGTGAAACGCGCGTTTAGTACCTCTTTTTTTTTTAATAATAAGTGTTAAAGATTTCTTATAACCAGACGTGATTAGTCTTACGTCTTCCAAAGTTGAAGTAGAATGCTGGGTTTCCAAAATCAAATCTGAAGTTTCTACATACGTAAATAGCACTCTGGTTTTGGTTGTTATGGCAACAGCCATTCGCTACGTAGCACAGTGAATCACCTCGAACATGCTAGCTGGACAAAATTATTTTATAGGTTTATGTCATTACTTTAGGCGTGAAAATATTCATTTTAAGGTTTTTTGAGGTTTTTAGTTAAATTAAACATGTTTAATACGAAATAAACATTTATTATAAAAAACCCAAGTGTAAGTACCATGAGTAAAGGTAAAAAATATTAATAATAACAACATTAAAGAAACATGCGTAATTTAACTTAATTACATTACTTAACATAAACAACTTTTGATAAATACATTTAAAAAAACTTAAAAATACATTAAAAAACATTAAAAAGCTTTAAAATATGTTTTAAAAAGCTTTTAAAATACATTTAAAAAAATATTAAAATACATTAAAATACCTAAAAATAGCTATCATCAGATTCACTGACGCAATTAACATCTGATGAATCAGGCATCGTTACGTACTGGATGAGCTTCATGTGGTACCTGTGTTGTTGGTATTGCAGGTGGAACTATCAACTCTAGCACTTCAGCAGGTACTTTATCCGTCCTTTTTCTAGGAATTTCTCTAAGCGAGTTTATAAGTTTTATAAGAGTTTATAAGAGTTATCAGTTGCATATGTAATAAATCTGTATTCGTGGCCACACGATACTGCTTTCTGCTTTGGTGCTCACGAAATCTACGACAGTCTTTATTTGGGGCTTCTTGCAATTCTTCCTATAGCTGTCCTATTGGAACAATGCAGCATTTTATAACTTCTGTACTGTGCAATTAGATTATAAACGATTAGCCACTTCAGCAGCTGTCGTCAGCTCACTAGCACTCCGCGCTTGCACTAAATCTTCAACGCTACGTTATTTGGTTTTGAAGGATGTTTCTTCAAACTCTTTTTTCGATCTGCCTGCGGATCGATTTTGCTCAGATGACGAAAAAGCAGAAGGGCCATGAACACTGATCTCGAGCATTATTTCTAGACCTTCCAACCAATCCTTATTTTTATTTAATAACCGTTCGAGCGTGTTATTTGATGAAGTCCATTTTTCAGCTAACTTTGCTGAAAATCTTGAATTTTTCATTTCAATGCTCCTCTTTGATTCATGACTTATATCCGTGAAGTTAATTTTATTCAAAATTTAATTTGGTACTTTGGAATTACGGTCCTCTTTTTTATTTTTTCGCCATTCTTCAAAAATTCAAATTTTTAAAGGCGTTTTCTGTCGAAAACCTGTGTTCTAAAAAAAATTATTTAAAAAGTTTGTGTGGGTTGGGGTGGGTGAATTTTATACTGTTTTAAAGATGAAGAAGTGCCTATAAGATACAAATAAAAATTAGGCTGGGTACATTCGGGGACAAAAAGTAAAACTCGACGAAAGTTTAAAAATACAAAAAAAAAACATGAAAAAGCATTGCTTATTCAAAAACGACCTGTACACATTGTATCTACTTCAATGATAAAATTAACATGGTGAATCGAAAATACATACCTTCCAGAATAAAATCCATCGCAGACACAGTAAAATAATAATCACAAAATATCATAGGATGTTATCGAAAGCACTGCAAAATTGCAAGTAATTAATTTTATAAAATGCACATACCTCATTTCCTAACTTCAAAGACCCCTAACCCATCCCTCTGACCTGTTAGCCAGGTATTTTACCTGGAATTCCTACTTTTAGGGTATTGTTAATGATATGTGATTACTAATTAATTAATTCCCGGAATTCAATTTTGTCCAGCTAGCATGTTCTAGGTGATTCACTGTGCGTAGGGATGAAACTTCTTTTTGCTTCTAATTGTTTTATGTTAAAAATAAGTACAATTAGTAAGTAATCATAGAACAACTATAGACATTTAACGAAAAAATAAATCGAGTATGCTTCTCTCGCTGTGTTTCGGTTTAAGTTGGTTTTGACATAATTAGGTACCTAATTATGCAAGGAGTTCGCACAGTCTTTCTTCAATATAATGTTAAGATGAAAGCATCAGTGAACTCTACATTGGAACATTATTGTTGCATTACCTAAACTTAAGAACCAAAATGTATTTTATATGTGATTGTGTAACTATTATAAATGTTCCTCATAAAATACATACTTGGGCGCATTGAAGACTTTTCTATACCTGAGCAGATTTCCCACGTTGATGCAGGTGGCACCTCGCATTAGCGACATCCCACCGCGGAAATCGTTAACTGTCTGTTACTGCAAAACATATTAAACATAATCAGTTAATATGAAAGGCCTCGGTTACAAGCTACCGCCGCTTATTGACTTTCACTGCTTAACGTAATTATAACTGTGTTTTCATTATATGGCTACAGGCTATGACAATGTAGGTATTCTATTTAGTGATAATTTAACGTAAATAAAACACCTGTCATATGAAAGTTTAATGACTACCCAGCTTCCGTAGCTACTAAGTTATCCTTCATGTGTCATAAAAAATAAATTACAAGTGATCTTAAACAATATTGGCATCTGGTGTTTTATATTAGGGTCATCTGTTCATCAAACTTTTATGCGTGATTATTCTATCTCTGAAGGCATAATAATAAAACTATGGTGCGACCGGTGGGAGTTTGCGTTCCTGGCATCTGTCAAAATCATAGCTTTTTTACCCCTTCGAATCAGAAATAAACTTTATTCAGTGAACATAAGGAGCTGTCAGGAACGCATTCTCGCAACGGCCGCACTCTACAATGATCTTGCGCAGCGGCCGAAAATACCGAGAGAGAGCTGCAGGTTTCTCTCGGAGTAATGTTTGACTGTGCTATTTTTAACATCGATAACAGTCGTAATTAATCGGTGCAGTTGGGGTTCTTTGTTGTAAGCGTGCTTTGTTATACAAACGAAAGGTATGGATTCATTTCAATATGTGTACAATACATATTATATCAAGAAATACGTTAACTATTTTTCATAACATAACTTCACTCCCTTTGGGGTAGGCAGAGACTAGAGAACGCCAATTGCTACGATCCAGACATACCTGTTTCGCTTCCTCCACGTTCTATAATCGTTTCGCTTGGTGGTAGGATCCCTTCTGGGTCCGCCTGGCTAGCGACCACCCTTTATACAAAGTCTGCCGCCAAATGTTACCGCTCCGGCGGTAATTTGTTCCGGCAATATTGTATAAAGAGCCAGTTCCTTCCTAAACCCGTGTGCTTTCATCTTCGACCTCATCGTCACTTACCATCAGCTGAGATTGAGGTCAAACGCGGGTTTAGTCACTTATAAAAAAAAAAAAAAAAAATCATTCATGACCGCCGGTTACGGGTACTTTTAACTAGGCCCTT
This sequence comes from Stenoptilia bipunctidactyla, assembly GCA_944452665.1. Taxonomy (NCBI): domain Eukaryota; kingdom Metazoa; phylum Arthropoda; class Insecta; order Lepidoptera; family Pterophoridae; genus Stenoptilia; species Stenoptilia bipunctidactyla. The sequence goes on along the minus strand of OX101729.1, from coordinate 22,716,069 downwards.
TTTAAGTGTGTCGCCAATTTGGTCGGCATACGTTTGCCTAGGGCGGCCCATTCCGACATCACCATCCATTCGTGCTTTGTACCTGCACCTCTTTCGTAAATTTACTTCCACTCATTCTTTCTAAATGGCCCAACCACCGTAGCATACCCTTTTGAATATTAGTTACTCCATCTTCGTTTAATCCGCATCACTTTCGTATTTCACTATTGCGCACCCTAACACTCAAATTTACTACATGCTCCTCAAATTAACTAATAACCTATTTTTTTTAAATATAATATATGTTTATGATCTGATGAGCCACACTATAAGAAGTTGCATATTGCAAGGTTTTACTAACTGTACGGAGGTCCTAATAAATAAATAAGCAATTTAAAGAAGAATCGTCATACTAATGAATGTATAAACATGAAACTATTTTTAAAAAAATCAACTATGGAACAATGCATATCTATTTCTGGTATTATATATTTTTTAGCGTCGCTTATATTTTATTTTTATGTAATTTTGCTAAAAATATACGTGAATCTTGTAATAAAGCAATAAAGCACCCGTCCTTCCGTCATTAAAATAAGCACCTGTCTGTGTGTCTTTGACATCGATGTTGATTGATTCTGTTTGTTTTGTGAAAAATATGAAAAACTTAATTTCCTTTATTCTTTTGTGCAAATAGAATACTGATTGTATCGGAAAGCTAATATTGTTACTGAGCTACGCCTAAATTGCATGAGACTGCGAAGAGTATTATGTCTTTATAACGAAAAAAACTTGAGAGAAAACCGAAAAGAGCGCATTCACGAACACAGAGGAAACGCGAATGATAATATCATATATCAACAACATGACGACCATCTATCTGTCAGTCACCTGTCAAGTGTATTTTTTTAAACAAGTTCAGTCTTCTTTGTTGAAGTTGGTGGTGATACCATATTTTAATAATTTCACTGTGAATTTAATTATTATAAAACAGGAAATATGTGATTTTTCTGTGATTACCTATTAATAAACTAAAGAGAAACACTATACAAATTTTTGTATTTTTAGTATGGGGAGTGACGATTCTTCTTTATTCGCAAATATGCTGGATTACTCGTTCACCTCATATTAGCCCCTAAAACATTTCACGAGCTTATTATTTATTCGTTCTGTCAAATCATTCACGTGTCACAACTTAGAACAGCTCGCCGTCCTTGGTTCCAGGGAGCAGATCCTCCGCGTAAAGAACGACGAGAACATTCCGTTCCTGCTGGTGGGTAACAAGGCGGACCTGGCAGAAAAGCGGCGCGTGCCGCTTGACGCGTGCCGCGAGCGCGCCGCCGCCTGGCGCGTGCCCTACGTCGAGACCTCCGCCAAGACCAGGGTCAATGTCGACAAGGTAGGTTTCACTAAAGGCAGGTGCTACTGTTTCGACAGGTTTCAGTCTTAGGCTCCTCGTATAAAAAAGCTGTCTTGGATTTCAACTTCAGATGTGACGACCACTTTGGCGATGGGGTAAACCTGTCTGCCTCAGACGCCAGTGGTTGCGGGTTCGATTCCCGCACGGAACAAGAAAAAAAAATGTTCCGTGACTGGGTGTTTATCTATTTATGTATTTATATTCTAGGTTCCCCCCTAGTTCGCTACATGGTATCCCATAACACAAGCTATGCTTACTTTGGGCCCATGTAGTTGGTGTGATTGTCTGGGGATTTTATTATTATTATTATTATTAGATAGCAAAATTTTTTTTTACAGTTCCCTATGGAGAAGTGACAGCGCATCTGTGTTTAAGTAATAAACGGGTCTTAAACCTTGCAAACTTTTTAATATGAAATTCTTTGGTATAAACGATAGGCTGCACCAAATTTGCCTACATGGATGAATATGGAAATGTAGAAACAAAAATATTCTATTCTATTTCTAATAGCTTGTCGCCGGACGCAATCGAGATATGATTATAGCTTACCGTCGTTTTATTCCAGTACTGAAAAGTAAACCATGAAAAAAGGGTACAAGAGACTTACAACTTCATTTATGCATTATAAATTACTGATATCTCTAGGAGGGTTTCTTTAGAAGGCAATACAGTTCAAGAAACGACATTAAACTGCCTTTTTTCCTTTTGTCTCAAGTTATTTGCCTGTATTTTTGTTATAGTGCAAAAAAGAGTAAACAAATAATTAAATATCATTACATTTTGCTAACATTCAAAACATGAAATTGGAATTCATTTTAAGTCAGTATGTTTTACAAAGAAAGAAACCATTTAGTCCGTCGTCTAGATGGCTGTTTATCTAATCTCTAGCATATTTCCAATGTACGTTTTATAACGGCGATGAGTCAGCCATTGTTTGAGTGGACGTACGTTAAGTTACGATATTCACCTCAGCGCGGCGCGGCGTGGGAATTGCATCATCTCAGCAGATGTCACGAAACACAATTAAAGACTCGTTTTAAAAACATTAGTATTGTGTCTAAGCAGCCTTCGACCCGCTTGTGCTTTGGTGCTGGTATTTTTGTGCACATTTCATTGTTTACGGGACGTCACGCTCTGTGCTGATGTAGGTTTTTTTGGTGGTAAATTGAGATAACTACGGAAGCTACCAGCAGTAACAGTTCGACAGTATTTTTTTATGAACAAAAAGTCTAGGCTCTAGTTAGCACATAATTTGAACAGTGCTCAAGCACTCGACTACAGATTAAGTGACTTAGCTCTGTATGAAAAAATACAGCCAAACATTAGTGGTTACTACAATCATGTCATCTTTATTAAAAATCTGAACTTAAGGCCTCAAAACACTGGATGTCCCATTTAGCAGGTTAGAAACAGCCATGCTATCAATTTCAAGATTACGGAAAAGTGCATTCCAAAATTAAAAATAATCATAGAACCCCGTGTCGATCATGAAATAAATTATACCGCATTTCTTTATTTAAAAAGGAGTTATTTTGTTTCAGTAGTTGCATTTTCTTAATCATTGAAATTGTTATCGAAAAAAATACATTTTCATGTAAGCATTCAAGAACGTTACCGCATTGAACAATCGCTTCTAAATTAAATAAAACAACACTTTCATATTAAATTTATACAGCTACAGATGCTACAGCAATTATTGAACTTTTAAAGTATGTTGTTTTACAATATTTTGTGTCGGTTTAAATAAATAAAATAAATAAAGTAGGAAAACAATTCATTATGAAACAAACAGATGCTTATTTTCTGCGATCGATGATCTATATTAACTTACATTCTCATTTTTAAATTATTTTAAAGCTTCAACTGTGTCGTGAACGAACCCCAAGGTATCTTTTATAAAATATATATCTATGTATGTATTTGTAATACAGGGTTAATTTTAATTAGGGCATCACCTCTTGCAGGCAGCTTCTCCACATCAATCCCAACAATATTTGTTATACAACTTTTTAAAATTTTATTTTCTCATACAAAAAATATTTATAGCCTCTGTTTAGAGGAGTAACTCAATTTACTTTGAGCGTTGGTTTGCCACGCACCTTGCGCAGTAAAATATCGCTTCGAAATAATAATAGGCTCTTCTTACAAAATGTAGAGTAAGGAGCAAAATTTTTTTTTGTGTTATTTATCAAGATTTGTAAAAAGCTGTAGAACAAATGTTGTTGGGATGGTTGTGGAGAGGCTGCCCGCAAGGTGATGCGTTAATTAAAATTAAGCCTGTACATCTGTTGTGTCGGAAGTCCATGGATCTTGGCTCTTGTTTATGTGTGTGTGCTTATCTGTGGTAGCGGGCTGACTGTGTGTGTTGTCGGCAGGTGTTCTTCGACTTGATGCGCGAGATCCGCTCGCGCAAGTCGGACGAGTCGCGCGCCACCAACGGCGACGTCAAGGGCAAGAAGCGCAGGAAAATCAAGTGCGCCATCTTGTAGGCGGCGCCGGCGCAGCCAAAGCAAGGACTACTCAGTGCGACAGTGATAGTGCCGCTGTTCAGACGTGCGTGCCGCCACCGCCGCGACGCCACTATAATTATTTATTGTCATTTACATTTGGCATCCGACGCCGCGAGCCCCGGCCTCGCTCCTCGTCATTGATATTGTAGATGTAAGCTGCAAGGCTATGTATTGTATAAATGTACCATGTATGAAGATGTTCGCCCGTTCTGGTGCTGGCCTCCCTGGAAACTGTTCATAATGATATCAATACAACACTTAAGGCACCTGTCCCTTGTAAAAATATACACAATTTAGTAGATTTTTTTATAAATTAGTTTCGAACAGCAGCCCACCTTTAGACACTTAAGCTCATTACGAACAGATTCTATGTGTTGTAACGTTAAGCTTTGTGCTCGTAAACTAGTTTAGAAATATACTCTTAAGAGATCCAAGCCATAATCAAATCAACAATTTATGTAATTCGACAAAGTCTTAACCCGTCAGACAATAACCGCCAATACATTCATAGGAACTATTTAAAATACAGCGCTTGAGCTATTAGACTCGATAATGTAAGTTTTGTAATTTATTTAAATAAATAATGGTAAGTGCTAAGTGAATGAGTTACGTGTCCAGTGAGAACCGTGCAGCGCAGTGCCGGTGGCAACCGTGCGCAACTCTAATAGAATATATTTTTATGAAAAATACATAATTATGTGATTTCCAATTATCGTTTCATACATTTAGTAGAACTAAGATTGCAATGCTTAGTGGTGTGCACCGGGTAGGTTGTGTCATTTGAAATTCAAACATGAGAAATAGGTAGTTATTTTCTAAAGATCACTAAAATGTGCAATCCAAAGGCTTTAAAAATTAATTACCTATGAAACAAAATTATGTATTAAAATATTATAAATGTATGAATGTTAGATAAAGCTAGTAGCTTGTGTACTGTGTACGTTAATGTTGCAAAGTTTAGACTGATTCAATACCTTATGAACCTACGAAGCCTCTAATAACTAGGGAATATTTTTATATTTCTATGTTACTGCATATAAGATATTCGTGTAAAGTATTGGCCGCGTGTCAGTATAGAATTAGCGATATAACTGCCATGTTTATAAGGATGAAATAAGTGAAAGTAATGCATTGCAATGCATCGCCGCCCGCGCCGCCCAGTCGAAGATTATTATGCGTTCATAGCAGAATCTTTTATACTCATATAAGGAATGTATACAGCTAGGGTCCATTTGCAAATTTATTGTTTGTCTTTTGTGGACGTATGTCACGCATGCGCATTGTGTATAATACACCGATTATTAAATTTGAAATGAGAGACAGAGCAAAAATATATGAATTTGCAATGTTGTGTTGTGTTTTTCTCCTAATTTCCAACGTTGTTTACCAAGAAGATTAGATGTTTATTACATAATATCGAAAATCTGTGCCGCCGATAAATGCTTGAAGAAGTACTTATACAGCTCGTGTATGCTAATACAGCTTATACTGAAGAGGTATGGTTGACTGATTTCGGTCAACCTCTACACTGACAGTGAATCCCACAATAGTTCATGCTTAAGCTGTGGTTTGCCTTATGGTAATAGAACAAAAGTTGCTTATTTATTATTATACACGCAAGAGTAAATATTTTGATCAATAGGATATTATGAACCTTCTAATTAGACTGATTATTCATGTGATTATTAATATGTGCTATTTTTCATATTTATTTAATATTCATCTCTTATATTCTCAATTAAGCTGAAGTCATAAGCTCTATGCGCTGTTCTTTTACAAATATTGCTTTTGAGAATAAGCTACGATAAAATTTATCCTAGGGCGGAACAGTTTTAACTGGTACGCTTCGGATATACGCGTTTTACCCTCTGAAGAACAAACCTATGGAACTGCCCTAAGCATGTACTTTTGTTGTATACCTACGTAAACAAATCGGGTAACAAACATGGCGGATTAGGGATGGATGTGTCGATATTTTTTTAATTATCTATAAGTTTTTTCCTAAACCTGCCGGAGAAACCAATAAAAGTTTTCGCTGTTTTGTAACAACCTTAACTTGGTCGGGTTAACATAGTCATTCACTTCCGAATGACTTTAATCGTATTATCTCATTAATTATCAAATGTACTAGGCTGAAATTTTACTGATAACGACTGAACTAAACAACTAATTATTGACATAACATTCGGTTCATATATCCATATACAGGCTAACCGGTGACCAAATAACACCGTGCGCATCATGACCGTATAGTAATATCGATATCGATAACAAAAATCTCTCGACGGTGGCACTTTCACAAGTAAACAACACGGGATACTAAAATGGCGTCATTCGGCAGCAAAAGTACATTGAAAATATTGACGACGGTACTGACAAACAGAGTGTTTATCCGAAAACACAGATTTTTATACGCAAGAATATTCGTGCGAGAAAGAGACATAACTATTTTGTCGTCCTATATCAAATAGATTTTTTAATTCATTTCCATGTGTTTGTTCTTCTGAGGTTTTACCTAGTCAGAACTAGTTTTGACTAATATTCTATTTTGAGAATCCATTATCATATCAATTAGTAAAAACTAGTTTTAACTAGGTAAAACTAGTTTTTCCTAAAATCGGGTTTTAACTTAACATATACATGTAGGTATACTTCTTTATTTTACGTTTAATTCAATTTTATCATGTGAAGTTTAAGAAAGAACTTGCTTTTTCCCGTTTAAGAGTTTAATAACTTTGTTACATTACAATTAAAAGTGGCTGATTATAGGTTTGAAAATAATTATTTATACTATGAATATTCAGTAAACCTTTATTATAAAGATTTTCTGTTATTGAACAAGATTTGCAACTAAATAAAACAACGTAAAAGACAATGCAACAAATTAAAATGTAAAACTTCGAAAAATCCAGATTATCCAGATTTAAGATAAAAAGACGGTTTTGAAAAAAAAAACCGGATTTTGCAATCCCTAGGTGTATAGCTTTCTAAATAAAAATTAAAAAGAAATATCTATACGTATGATTGATCCTACCTAGCAGTATTATAAAATAACCTTCGGTCGTTACGTACATTATCTAATATACTGCCTATACTTTAAAATTAAAATCTATACCTATGCTACGACTTAAACAAACTTAAGTAACTCTACTTTTTAGTTTTTACTATGTAAGTACAGTTTAATTTAATTAAATTAATTTAAATTTCAATTTAGTAAAAACCAAAGAAATACAAAGGTCGCACTGAAAAGCACGGTTTAGAATTGCGAATAACTTAGAACTTGGTGAACTCCACTGCGGGTGACATAACATAATTTCATTTTATTTCGAACCGCAAAATTAAGTTTGTTTTTTATTGTATGTACTTTTTTGGGATAATAACTACCCAGTGTTTTGCCCAGAATATTAAAGAATAACTTTACTAAGTTTCATCGTATTAGAACCGGTAGTTTTTGCGTGATGCCTGAAAAAACAGACAGACAGACAGCCCGACAGAAAGATAAAAAAATTTTTTTGATCACAATTTTGAGTTCGGTGCAACGGATTTTTACTTCTACAGATTTATTATAAGTATAGATATAGATTAAAACTCTTAAAGAGAAATTACTGCTTACCAGTGGACTGTTTTATCTAACGTCCGAGACACGTGGTTCACCAGCAAATTCAGCAGAAGGTAAGTAGAACTAAAAGAATGGCGGTTTCCTGCTTCAACGATTCACCTGAACGAACATACCTCTGATGGCTTTCCGTTTCACGATATTAAAGTTTCGTGACTATACAAAATTTGACTTAAATGCAGGATTCAAAATCAGGGGACTGTTTAATAAATTGAGGACAGCTTTCACCTATAGATTTTACGATTTAATATTTACAATAAAAATAAAATTATGATTTGTAATGATAGTTAAAAGTATTTTAATATTTTTTATCCAGTTTTCACAGGAAAAAAAAGGCAATATTTCTCACAAGGCATGTTGTTTGGGAAATGGGACATACCAGGGAACTGTTTTTGAGTTGTTTGATGTTGATTTATTCAAACATCAAACTTTTAAATTACTTAACAAGCTGTGGCGGGCCTAGAACACCTGATTTTATTATTCATACAAAAAACTGAGAATTATTGCAATTTATTGTATGAAATTTGCTTGGGACAGCGATTTTCTATTTAGCAGAGAAATGCCCATTTACTTAGTTGGTAGTCTGCTAGTTGCAACGCTTGTCATTTAAATAATCAACTTATATTTACAATGAATATACAGGATATTATATTATGGAAATCGCTACCTACTTACCTACCTGAGCTTTTAACTCGGTATTACAAAAAAACCGAGCTGTTCTGGAACCCAACTCTCCTGCATACTGCAAGCACTAACTACCGACAGAATTCATTCTTGTACAGATCTTGCACTCTTAAAGATCAAAAAATATAGCGGCAATGATGTTATTGATCGATGTTTTATAAGAAGACTGCTCTAGCCTTCTGAAAAAGCCCTGTGGTTCAATAAATAAATATTTCTGATACTACGGCCACACTACCTTACCGTCTACCGGGCTGTTACCGCAATAATTATGGCATTAAATTACCGTTTAAATTACTGCATGAACTGGTGTGGCCACACTACCTTACCGTCTACCGGCAATAATTTTGGCATTAAATTACCGTGATATGTCAATAAATTTGGCGGAAAATATCACTTTTTCAAGATGGAGGTCGAAGCTGCAGCGGTGTTGTGTTTTATGAGTGCCATTTATTTTTACATGAATCTTTTAAATTTCAACAAAGCTAAAAGAAGAAAAAAAGGGTATCCCAAAGAGACGGTTCGGATTGGAATAATTATAAAAACTCTAGCGCTTTTTCATTTGACCACTCCATGTCGGTCGATACGTGCGTCGCCGGTGAGCTCATATTGCACACTGGACAAACGGTAGTGTGGCCACAAACGCTATAATTACTGCGGTAATTTTCTTTGATGTGCGAAAAAAGACCGCCGCCGGAGCTATTGCCTACCGCCATTTGCCATATTGATTGGCATTGTAAAATTATGGCCGTAAATCGTGGTTACACCTAGGTGTTGTTTAAGTTATGGCAATAATTACTGGCATATCACGGTAGTGTAGCCGAAGCATGACACTCACACAACATTATCTAACTAAAATTAAGTTTCTCAAAGAACTTGTGTTATGGATACTAGATAACTGATATACTTAAGAAATATATAAACATACATATTTTTTATTAGAATAAACTTAAATAAATATATAAACGTCCATGACTTGACGACTAATATCTGTGTTCATCACACTGATATCCGCCGCCGCGGATACGAACCCAAGGCCTCTGGCATAGAAGGTAATGTATGTTACCGCTACATCAGCTGGTCGTCAATAGAATATGTTCAATAGAATATGACCTTTTCAAGTTTATAATTCACATTATAACTTAGGTGCTTAAAAGGTTAAATACTACATTGTACCACTTCTAGAATTAACTTTGCACATCCGCAGGTATTTCTGTCGCTGGTTCGGGAGCTGTCTCGCATCAAGAAAGGTCTGCAGTCTCCGGCGGAGATCGAGTTCACTAAGAAAGGCCATTGCCCTCCTCCCTGTTGTGCGTTGATCTAACTATACAGTACCTACGTTATGTGAGTCAAATACTCGTGTACGAGCATTACAAAAGAACTAAATGTACATAATCTTTATGTTGAACAATGCAATATTATACAACTTCATTTGCTATGTTAACTTGATAAGAACGTAAAGTTTTAAACGATCCGCAATTAACAGCACATTGTTTACTTTAACTATTAAAGATAATGTACGAGTACCTCATTATACCTAACAGATTGTAATAAGCAATGTAAAACTGCGTGCGAGTTGTGACTCACCCTTAGAGAAATTGGACCAACACGTAGGTACCTACCTAAATTAAGCTTTTTCAAAAAGCTCGGAATATACCTATTGTTTCGAAATTAGGATTCATTAAATTCTACGAATAATCAAAATCGGTCATTCAAATGGCCATTTCCGATAAAAACTTAATTCTTACAAATTGTGGGGTTCGGTTTCAATAAAGCGTAACTATACCTAAGTGAAGACGGACGAGTCAATGTGATCCCTTTTTACAAGTTTACACTTCGGACCGCTAAATAAGTAGGTAACTAGATAAAATAATAATCCAGTGTTAATGTTGTATGCAGCTGCGCTGTATTCGTAAATTGATATGGAAATGTCAAAATAAAAAATACGATTTTCAAATGTATGCAATTGCAATTAAATAGGATTTTATATTTAAGAATTTCTGTACACCTAGCTTTTAAGGATACAGGGAAGACCTAACACAACCTTGACTGCATTTATCTAGCGATAAACTATTTAATATTGAATATGTGGTGGAATAGGTCCTATTTGCGAAATTTATTTTTAGATATGAGTGATATTACTAAATTATTCATTATTTAGGTAATTTTTACATTAATTTTGATATGTATCGAACAGTATTGATAGCTTTATCTTTGCAGCTTTGTTGTATTTGTAAGTCAATTGGAAATAAAATAAAATATTGCATTGCTAACAAGTTTTTTATTTATCTCTGCACGTAAAAAAATACATTACACTTTTTCTTACTATCTAATTATATTATACATAATTACAACAATAAATCAGTCATCAAAACTATATAAACTATAAACAACTTTTAAAAACTGTATTCAAATAATTAAAACATTTTATAATGATGTGACATAATAATTCTTTGTAACATTTAGTAAATCTATAATCATAAATACATATTTTATTTACACAAATATCGACTAACAAAGACATCGATGGCAACTCATCTGCATTGAAAATTTCGACTTGTTTGACTAAAGGTAGTGACTATCTTTACGAACGAAGAATTCGATAGAAACGCTTCTGCAGTGCGATCACAGAACTTTATCGAATCGTATATTAACGAATGTTTACGAATGCTCGTATAGTATGGAGACGGTTTTTAAGAAAAAATTGAAATCTATCCATTGCCGCAAGGCCAGCTTAAATAAATGTGTGCCTTGTTAATTTTGAATGTTTGTAAACATGTTGTACTCATAAATATCTGTAAAATAAAAAATTACAATGTTACTCAAAACTTGCAACCGACTCCATACTATACGAGCATTCGTAAACATTCGATAATATACGATTCGATAAAGTTCTGTGATCGCACTGCTGCTTCGTTGTCGTATATGGTGATGAAGGTCGGCGTGGCTAGCCCAGCTGGCAGCGGTGGCCGCAGCCGGCCGGGCACAGCTGGTGCTGCGTCATCCAGCGCTGCATGTGCGCCAGGTGCCCCCCGTGCGAGCAGCCCTGGCACCACGCGTACAGCCCGCGCACCACCTGCGCAATACACGCAACTTGATAACAGACTATAAATAAATATATATTTTCAACACACTTGCTCGTAAAGTGAGCGTTATTCTATTGAGTTTAGAACTATAAACTGGGCTATAAGTCACGCGTGCATAATATATTATACCCTAGTGCATAATATAATGAATCCTACAAAGTTGAATTGTACCTTTGTGCAAATAACATGCGAGAAAACAGAGCATATTTTATTGGTCCGGGTTATACACTAAATATTTTCAGAAACAACAAAGAGGTTTTATACCACTTCAAATCCATATACATTTTTAAATGTTTGCGCCTTATATTAGTAAAATAAGTTTGTATATTAAACAAATTATTCATAATTTACAATCATTTGTCATAAAATATTAAAATATTTGCATTTACCACTCCAAATTAAACATTTTCACTTAAAATAGGCTGTATATGCTATACAGACATTGACACATTTGACGGAAAAAAAAACCTACGCGCATGCGCGAGGTTCGGCGCCATTTTTCAATCACAATTCACAGCTTTGTTATCAAGTGTGTTTGTTAATTTATGATCACGTATGTCTGTCTTTTACTCACAAGTGTGTTGAAAAACGTCGTATGTGACTCGTGAGCGTTGCTAATTACAGTCTCGGCTCATTATTAATATTATAAATCACAGCCTCGACTGTAATTAGCAACTTCGCTCACTTGTTACATAATATACTATTCTGACACACACACAACATTATCTAGCCCAAATTAAGATTCTTAAAGAACTTGTGTTATGGATACTAGTTAACTGATATACTTAAGAAATATATAAACATACATATTGAGTAAATACATATTTTTTATTAGAAAATAAACTTAAATGAACATATAAACGTCCATGACTTGACGACTAATATCTGTGTTCATCACACAAATATCCGTCGCCGCCGGGATTCGAACCCAGGACCATAGAAGGCAATGTACGTTACCCCTACACCGGCCGGTCGTCAAGTATCAAGTATTTATTCATTTTACATTTATATTTGCAGTCTGTATAAATTAATTAATTAAATGTAATTAATTTTTTCATTTTTCTTTTATATAAATGTAAAATGAATAAATAAGTTAATTCATATCGTGTTAGTGACATTATAAACGCAGCGAAATCTGGATTTTTTTCTCTTATTTAATTTACATTTTGACTGGAGTTTTTAGGGCCAAAGTAGGTCACGAGTGTTCATGCCAAACTGAGGCACGCGGCACGCGCGCGGGGCGTGACAAGCTCCCGCGTGATAAGCATAAACGTGCATCGATTTTAATATGAAGTTTAGCCAAAAGTTACTGTGTGTATCAAACGATACCACAGGTCAAGCAACGTTCGGCGCGGCCAGTACTTGGAAGGGTGACCGCCGAACATTCATTTCTCACGGCGACTTCAGTCGGAGGGCACGTTAAGCAGTCGGTCCCGGGTGCTGTATACAATAGACGTTAAGGTTTGTCAGAAGCCATTTTCGGCGCCCTGAAAATTCAGACATCCACCACCCAGCACTGGGCCAGCTTGGTGGATTATGGCCTATACCTCCTCGTTACCCAGGGGAGAGACTCATAGCCCTGCAGTGGGCTCTTTACAAAGAGTCGTAATGTGATGATGATTAGCTAAATAAAAGGTTACGTATTAATGAAATTTTACTAGCGAAGCTGCGTCACACGTACCCGACGCGTGGACACGGATGTACGGCACGCGCGACCATTGGTAAAAACACGATCAAAAGAAATATCATAACTCCCAATGAGCCATCAGGAAATATAGAATATAGAAATATAGAAGTCCAAATATGTTGTGGTTATATTCTGTGTTCTGTGTAAAGCGTTTGATTACACGCAACATAGTAATATTAACTAGAAACGCCCTCACTGCATCGGTGGTGTTAAACTTTTGATTTCATATCGGAGTAATAAATCTTAGCACATAGAGGTCGTCTAAGTGCCAACGCTGCGTCACGCGTTCGAACGCGCGTTTCATACAAAACTGCAACATCCGTACCATACGCGCGTTCGATACGGACGTTCGGATTGCGCCAAGCGCCGTGTATGATACGCGCGTACGGTACGGAAAATGTTATGAAAGTTTGTATGTTTGAATCTCTCTTAGCAGGTGTTATATAAATCTATTGGTAAATCTATGGTACCTATTTGAAGATACGGACGAACGGTACGCGCGTTCGCACTAAGTCGATCGAGAAAGGTCTTGTTGTGTCCATTTTGATTTTAGTTTATATACAGAAGGCAGCAAATCAAGCGTTACGTTACCTGTCAAATTTCCCCAACAAATTTTAACTTAATGTCGAGGGCATAGAGTTCAGATTCAAGTAAATGTTTTTGACAGACTTGTAACGCTTGATGCTCTGCCTTCTGTACCTAAGCGATGGCTTCCGGCAATATTTTATGAAGGACGATTTTTTTCCTAAGCCCTTGTGCTTTCATATTCGACCTCAATTTCACTGATCATTAGGCGGGATTGAGGTTAAACGTCATGAAATTACATATTAAATTTTGACGTCGTAAAAATATATTTGAATATATATTCCAATGTTGTGGTTTAGTAGAAATCAACAAACCGGCAAAACTGTTGCCTACATCCAAAGTCACGAGCAAATGACAAGCTCCATAATTCGCTTTCATATTTAGCTTTCAATATTTCTGTATGAGTACGGAATCCTGTAATACTACATTAACACGCTTGCCGAGGTTTGGCAAGCTTCCACAAACTTCAAGTCTTAAAGTATTAACAGACGATCGAACTTGGTACGGGCCGGACAGCGGATTCGGTACGCTCCATACCATATCCGTTCGTCTGGAGAGTTGTCTGCCGATAATTGTTCCGATCGTCTGTTAATACTTTTTATAACATATTTGCTCGTAAAGTGGTTGTAAAACCAATTTCAATATGGTAATGTATCTCATTACGTACTTGTGCGATAATGTAATGTAAAACGCACGTGTTTTTTTTTTAATAAAGTTTTAAGATACACCGTCTAAAAATGAACGATACTTTTAAAAAACTAATAAAGAGGTTTTATGTCAAGAAAGTGGTCAATATTTTATGAATAAAATTAACTTTGGGAAATAAAATATAACATAAATTGTTCAAATTTTTATAACTTCTTTAACAATTAATTAAAGATTTATTCGTTTTACAAAGTCAGAGTTTTATTAATTTCCTCGTAAATATGTTATAAAACGTCGTATGACATACGTGCGCTTTGAAAATTACCGCACTTATATCATAATGTACTATTACAAACTTGTTGCCGTTTACACGCTTGTAAGTGCGTTATTGTGTTCCGGACAAGCAAACATGGCGGGCGTGTCGTGAGTGTTGAAGTTGTGTCGGCTATTGCTCTTTAGTTTGACATATTTTTATTTCGAATATAATCAAAATCAATGAAAACGAAAAGTTCGCTAGAAAAAATGGAGGATGTCATTTTAAAAAACGGTTTTTTGTATTCGAATGAGTTATACTAGCCCTATCTGAGATATTTTTCCCTAAAGTATTTTTTAACAACCACTTTGGCGAAGGGGTAAACTTATCTGCCTCAAACGCCGGTGGTAGCGGGTTCGATTCTTGCCCGGAACAAGAAAAAAAAAATGTTCCGGGTCTGGGTGTTTATCTATGTATGTATTTATATTCTAGGTTCCCCCTAGTTCGCTACATGGTATCTCATAACACAAGCTTCGCTTACTTTGAGGCCATTTAGTTGGTGTGATTCTCTGGAGATTTTATTTTATTTATTTTATTAACACCCTTTTAGTTATTAAGTCGCAAGTCTTTGCCGCAAGCTCCCTTTGATCTGTCTTCAAAAACCGACACTAGCCGGGATCGTGGCACGCTCACGCAAGTCGAGTCAAACCACCCGGAGCTTGGCGAGCCTCTAAATGAGGTACAGTAGAATCCGTTTATTATGACTCCGCTTATATTGACCAACCGCTTATTACGACGTGTTTACACAGTGAAGTTTTGTTTTCATATAAATTATATAATTAAGTCGGATATAATGAATATCGTTTATTGTGACCCTTTTTTATCAAATTTTGTCCGCTTTTAGTGACCGACCGTATGATTTGATTTGAGTCTCAGAGCGTAGATTTACTTATTGAGTCTACTTATTAATATCTACTTTGATTTATCTCTATTTTATTCCTTTCTATTAAAATAAATCACATACTAACTTAAACAGTTTATTTATTGTTGCAGCACCTATTTATTTATTTTAGGAAGTATGACGTTGTTTACTATGCTTTGTATGACGTCCGTTTAGTATGGTTTGTTTTTTATTTACCTTCGATGTCATTATAAACGGATTGCACTGTTTAACAGCCCGTTCACATGGTCCGTTTTACTGGATACGTTTTTTTTTTCATCGATGGCGCATGGAGTTTTATGAGCGAATTCACATATGGCACAGTATTCAGTATAGGTATTAACGATACAAAAAAGGTGTCCTGCAGGGCTGGCATACAACTATCGATAAATAGTCGAATCGACAAGATAAATATTATTTTGTTATTTTATCCTATTATGTAAGCTAATATGCGCACCATAATAGATAGAATTACTCGATTTGAAACCATGATTAAGACCACAGAACCAAATATGTCATAATCTTAATAAATTACATACACTACATACCATATTCTTAGAAAATATTGATAAAAGGCCCGATTTATCGTTGTCGAAGGTAGCATGCTAGCCCCGCAGTAAAACGTATCCAGTATAATGGATAATGTGTGAACGGGCTGTTGTGTAGCAGTAGCAGGGCTCTCACCGTGCGGCACACAGCACACAGCAGCGCGCTGGGCGCGGCGGCGGCAGGGGCTGCGGGGGCGGCGGGGGAGGCGGGGGCGGGGCAGCGCGCGGCGGGCTGCGGGGGGTGCGGCGCGCGGCGCCCGCAGCGGCCGCAGCACGCCACCACGCTCGTGGACTGCTGCGATGTCGCCCACACGGACGACACCCACGACAGCTGGATCACCTGTCCACACAACTCTAGGTTATAAATAAATAAATAAATATAAATATGTCTGACACTCACACAACATTATCTAGCCCAAATTAAGTTTCTTAAAGAACTTGTGTTATGGATACGAGATAACCGATATACTTAAGAAATATATAAACATGCATATTGAATAAATACATATTTTTTATTAGAATAAACTTAAAATAAACATATAAAACGTCCATGACTTCACAAATAATATCTGTATTCATCACACAAATTCCGCCGCCGCCGGGATTTAAACCCAGGACCTCTGGCATAGAAAGCAATGTATGTTACCGCTACACCAGCCGGTCGTCAAGTTATCCGCGCTTGATTACGCTCGCTCTCAATATCTTACCAAAAATTTAATACAAAAGATAGAAATTCCTACATTTTGTCACAAATATGTCATTTGAGCTCAAGATAATAAGGAATTTCTTTTTTTACTTTTACTTTAACTTTTTAGCAAGTTATTGAGACTAGCCGTTCATTATTTCACAACTATATATACCATTGACCATTGAAACAACCAATGATGAATGGCGTACCAAATCATTCTTTTGCAATAGAACATGAAACATTTATTTCAAATTGAAACAGATATATTACAAAGTTAATATAAGTTACGTAATGCTATTATAATTTAACATTTTCGACGCCAACAACTTTAATAGAAGTTCGAGATTTCCGTGCCGTCCACGCTACAACTTCTATAGAAATTTTTCAAGATACCTACTCTTATAAAATACATTTCCAATACATAAAACATTTGTTTGATTTGTAATTTTCCCAAGTAAAACAGGCTTTTTTGAGATATAATATAAATACAAACAAAAACGCATTAAATATTTTCATGTCCCGTACGCCAACGACTTCATATCAAGTAGGCCAGTGATGCGCCGAAAAAGTTGCATACATTACAATCCTTTATGTTTACTTTGTCTTGTTCCATCCCAATGGCATTGATTCTATCATTAAAAATTAAATTCATGGTTGTTTACATCAGTTATTTGTTAGAAGTAATAAGTTAGTTATTAATAAGTTAATTAATAACTAACTTATTAAGTAAGTAATAAGTTAGTTATTAGTCTCTTGTGTGTACCTACGAAAGAACAATAAAAGATTTTCTATTATATTCTATTATAAAATGAATTCCGGTCATTAAATAACGTATTACATGTAACATTTTAAATCAATCTACGAATTAAATCACTTTATTAAAATTAATTAAGTTCACAGAGGGTTTTCGATATCGCAACACCCATCATAAGCGCACAGATGTCAAGGTCATTGCGTCATAGTGTTGGGTATTACAATCGTGCGCACTAACTTGCGTTTCTTTCCCGATTCGAATTCGAAGGTAATAAACAAACTGTGCAAAATGAGAGATAGTAAATCTGATGCTGACGAGTTTTTAGGGATGTTACAAGGCGTGGAGCCTCTCACTTTTCACCCGACTACGGTGAAGCAAAAAGGAGGGTTATGAGTTTGACCTGTATGTATGTTTGAATGTATGTATGTGTATGTTTTGTATTTGACAAAAAAAAACCGCTACAAATCGCTCGAGCGCTCGCTGGCGTCGAGAACGGCCCAGATTCACCGCGCCTTTGTCGTTCTCGCTGTCGCTGCCGTCCAGTTTGCAGCCTAAGAAATGTTTTTAAAAGGAAATGAATAATTATAATTAAATTTTAATATTTAAGCACGCCCCTTACCTCTGTAGCCACGTTCCACAGCTTGTGCCGTTGCAATAGAGAGATGTACGCCAGCAGCCACTGTTCCTGCATGCTCTCTTCTATATACGGCAGCAGTTCGTTCCTACAGACAAACATACTTATGTGTTACTTTTTTTTACTCACGCAAAACACATGCGTATTTCACCTATATACGAATTTCTCGAATAAATATTTATTTTTATGCATACCCATTTGTAAAGGAGTTTGTCTAAGTTTATACAATGTCTGCCCTGGAAGTAGGAACAGTATTTAGTATGGATTATTATTGTATGGATCGTTTATGAAACAAACAAATTCAAGCAAAACCTCCATTACTCATCATCATCACGACTCTTTGTAATGAACCCACTGCAGGGCATGAGTCTCTCCTCTGGGTGTCGAGGAGGTATAGGCCATAATCCACCAAGCTGGCCCAGTGTTGAGTAGTGGATGTCAGAATTTTCAGGGCACCGAAATGGCTTATGACACACCCTAACGACTACTGTATACAAGTATACAGAACCCGGGACCAACTGCTTAACGTGCTCTCTGAAGCACGGAAGTCCCCGTGAGAAATGAATAGTCGGCGGTCACCCATCCAAGTACCGACCGCGCCGAACGTTGCTTAATCTGTGATATCGTTTGACACGCACAGTAACGGCGGCGCCACGAAGACTTCTTACTATTACTACTAAATTATAGCAGCTCTCGTGCTATGTCGCAGTAAAGAGTCGTAAAGACAAATGAACATGTCGATACGGCGTCATGTGAAAACTTTTGCAAATGTGAAATCTACCAAGCTTATTTGAAATCATTATTTTATTTATATAGTTGTAGTTAGCTGCAAGTTTTCCTTGAAAATACAATAAAAATATAATGAATAAAAAAGGAAGCAAAGAGGCGAGTTTCATTCATCATGTAATTACGAAGACCAAAGACGAAATTTAAACAAATTGTATGATTAAACTAGAGTTTCTGTGAAAACATTTGATTATATTTAGGAGACTATCAAATCAGAATAAGAATCGGATTATAGTTACGAACGTACAATATCTCCAGCAGAAAAAATATATTTTAATTTATTAAAGTAACCATTTCTTTACCAAATCATATTTAATTTCTTCCAACGACATTTTGCACGGTTAATTGTTGATATCGTTGGGCAGCAGACGATAACCACTAGATCGCGCACTCTCCGCTAGACTGGCGCTCGCCGCACGTTGCTTGCGCAGCGACCGTCCAGAACGGTTCATACCAACTTGAGTATTTGTATCAAGGCGCGTGTTGTACCGCGGTGGCCAGCACCACCCGCGCCGCGCGCCGCCCCGCGCCCGCCCCGCCCCCCGCCCACTGACCTGTGCGCGTGCGCAAGCAGCGCGGCGGTGACGGGCGTCTGCACGTCGCCGCGCGCGCTGTGCTGCTGCAGCGCCGCGGCCAGCTGCGGGGCCAGCGCCACCCGCGCCGCGCGCCCCCCCGCGCCCGCCCCGCCCCCCGCCCACTGACCTGTGCGCGTGCGCGAGCAGCGCGGCGGTGACGGGCGTCTGCACGTCGCCGCGCGCGCTGTGCTGCTGCAGCGCCGCGGCCAGCTGCGGGGCCAGCGCCACCCGCGCCGCGCGCCCCCCCGCGCCCGCCCCGCCCCCCGCCCACTGACCTGTGCGCGTGCGCGAGCAGCGCGGCGGTGACGGGCGTCTGCACGTCGCCGCGCGCGCTGTGCTGCTGCAGCGCCGCGGCCAGCTGCGGGGCCAGCGCCACCCGCGCCGCGCGCCGCCCCGCGCCCGCCCCGCCCCCCGCCCACTGACCTGTGCGCGTGCGCGAGCAGCGCGGCGGTGACGGGCGTCTGCACGTCGCCGCGCGCGCTGTGCTGCTGCAGCGCCGCGGCCAGCTGCGGGGCCAGCGCCACCCGCGCCGCGCGCCGCCCCGCGCCCGCCCCGCCCCCCGCCCACTGACCTGTGCGCGTGCGCGAGCAGCGCGGCGGTGACGGGCGTCTGCACGTCGCCGCGCGCGCTGTGCTGCTGCAGCGCCGCGGCCAGCTGCGGGGCCAGCGCCACCCGCGCCGCGCGCCCCCCCGCCCCCCGCCCACTGACCTGTGCGCGTGCGCGAGCAGCGCAGCGGTGACGGGCGTCTGCACGTCGCCGCGCGCGCTGTGCTGCTGCAGCGCCGCGGCCAGCTGCGGGGCCAGCGCCACCCGCGCCGCGCGCCGCCCCGCGCCCGCCCCGCCCCCCGCCCACTGACCTGTGCGCGTGCGCGAGCAGCGCAGCGGTGACGGGCGTCTGCACGTCGCCGCGCGCGCTGTGCTGCTGCAGCGCCGCGGCCAGCTGCGGGGCCAGCGCCACCCGCGCCGCGCGCCCCCCCGCCCCCCGCCCACTGACCTGTGCGCGTGCGCGAGCAGCGCGGCGGTGACGGGCGTCTGCACGTCGCCGCGCGCGCTGTGCTGCTGCAGCGCCGCGGCCAGCTGCGGGGCCAGCGCCACCCGCGCCGCGCGCCCCCCCGCCCCCCGCCCACTGACCTGTGCGCGTGCGCGAGCAGCGCGGCGGTGACGGGCGTCTGCACGTCGCCGCGCGCGCTGTGCTGCTGCAGCGCCGCGGCCAGCTGCGGGGCCAGCGCCACCCGCGCCGCGCGCCCCCCCGCCCCCCGCCCACTGACCTGTGCGCGTGCGCGAGCAGCGCGGCGGTGACGGGCGTCTGCACGTCACCGCGCGCGCTGTGCTGCTGCAGCGCCGCGGCCAGCTGCGGGGCCAGCGCCACCCGCGCCGCGCGCCCCCCCGCCCCCCGCCCACTGACCTGTGCGCGTGCGCGAGCAGCGCGGCGGTGACGGGCGTCTGCACGTCGCCGCGCGCGCTGTGCTGCTGCAGCGCCGCGGCCAGCTGCGGGGCCAGCGCCACCCGCGCCGCGCGCCCCCCCGCCCCCCGCCCACTGACCTGTGCGCGTGCGCGAGCAGCGCGGCGGTGACGGGCGTCTGCACGTCGCCGCGCGCGCTGTGCTGCTGCAGCGCCGCGGCCAGCTGCGGGGCCAGCGCCACCCGCGCCGCGCGCCCCCCCGCCCCCCGCCCACTGACCTGTGCGCGTGCGCGAGCAGCGCGGCGGTGACGGGCGTCTGCACGTCGCCGCGCGCGCTGTGCTGCTGCAGCGCCGCGGCCAGCTGCGGGGCCAGCGCCACCCGCGCCGCGCGCCCCCCCGCCCCCCGCCCACTGACCTGTGCGCGTGCGCGAGCAGCGCGGCGGTGACGGGCGTCTGCACGTCACCGCGCGCGCTGTGCTGCTGCAGCGCCGCGGCCAGCTGCGGGGCCAGCGCCACCCGCGCCGCGCGCCCCCCCGCCCCCCGCCCACTGACCTGTGCGCGTGCGCGAGCAGCGCGGCGGTGACGGGCGTCTGCACGTCACCGCGCGCGCTGTGCTGCTGCAGCGCCGCGGCCAGCTGCGGGGCCAGCGCCACCCGCGCCGCGCGCCGCACCGCGCCCGCCACCGCCAGCGCCGGGCCCGCGCCCGCGCCGCCGCCCTGAGGAAAGAGGATGTACTGACTAACATTGAAAAGGGTGGTTTGGGCACTTGGAAAGGATGAGTGAAAGTAGATTTACGAAAGAGGTGTACAGAACAAGAATGGATGGATCAAATTGGCGACATTTTGAAAAAATGCCTAATCAAAAGTATCCGTTACCGACGATCATGTATAAAAAACTGATGAACGTGGAAGAAGCGAAAGAGGTATGTCTGGATCGCAGCAATGGGTGTACCCTTGTCTCTGCCTACCCCAAGGGGAGACAGGCGTGAGGTTATGTATGTTTGTATTAAATTTAATAAGTTGAAGAACAAACGTTGTTGTGATTGATGTGAAGAGGCTGCCTGCAAGAGGTGATGCGCTAATTAAAATTAACCCTGTATAAATTTTAAAGCTATAATGGTCTTCAAATTAAAATTAATTTAGTAACGTGATATTAATTATGTTTTATATTTACTTTAAGCTCTCGATATTTTGGCACTGTTGCAAGCGCCATGATCAGTTAACGTGTTACGTAATATAGATAAAGACTGTACCTCCGGCAAGTGAGCAGCCAGGTCGCGGTCGCTGCCGTCGCTGGAGGCGCCGGGCGAGGCGGGCAGCGGCGCGGGCGCGGGGGGCGCGGCGGGGGCGGGCGCGGGGGGCGGGGACGCGGGCGCGGGCAGCCCGCCGCCACACTCGCGCAGCGTCCACGACGCCGCCGCCTCGTCCACATAGTGCACCGATGCTGCGGAGATCCAGCCGCATTCTGCAATACGATCGCCAGTTCATATCATTGCTTTAGCGTTCAGGCAATTTGACCGACCTAAAAGCTGCGTTCATGAATGTCTTTTAGAATTGATTATTAGTTACCCTGGCAAATAATTCAATGCAGTAAAATGACAGTTCCAGTATGCCCACTTTAGGGAAGAAACTGAATGAATGTAATTATATTTTAATAATAATATCGTAATGTATGGAAAGAAAAACTATTTTGGCTCACAAGACATTTCTTTTTTCATGGCGCTGTTAGCAAAAAGCAATTCTTGAATATTCATTTTTAGTTTAAAAGGAGTTTAAAAATTAAGAAATAACAAAGTCCATTTTACCTCTACTAATTAATTATTTTCATTAAAGTAACTTTTGAGATACAGTACATACTTCAAATTCAATTATTTATAAATTGCTTTAAAATTTTATGCAAAACGAAAGACAAAGTCTCGTACATTATCAATCATTCTCATTCAATACTTACACTACGAAATTTTGTAACATTATCATTATTTTTCTATTTGACATTTTGAACTGTCAGTTTACTGCATTGAATTATTTGTCAGGGTATACGTTTGCGACACACAAATAAATACTACATGCTAACAACATATACAGTATATGTATAATGGATCTAACCGACCACAATAGTAGCTAGACTTCGTAGATCGGTCATCAAGAGACCCTTCAATGATCACATAAATGTTTACTGTAACCTAATCTTTTTGCTTTTTATATCTCTTATTGTATTGTTTTACACATTTTTTTGTAAATCTCTTAAGAAAACTTGTAAATCTCTTTGAATTTTTATTATAAAGCTATTTCTATTTCCACTGTTAGTTTTCCTGGAAATAATAAATATAATTCTAACTTTCGCTATTATCACAATCCTTTGCAATGCAAACCAGTAAACAAAGAAAATAATATTTTTCGTAATAATATATAATATTTTCGTTCCAACCCTTCCTCCATTGCAAACCTACTGCAGCGCCATGAGTCATTCCTTGGGGTGAGGTTTAGGACACAATCTACCAAACTATGGCCAAGTGCTGTTTGATGTATACAAGAACTTTCAGGGCACCGAAATAGCTTCTGACGAAACCGCACGACTAATATGCAGCATTCGAGATCTCTGATTGAGAAATGAATGATTGGCGGTTTACTCATCCTTGAATTAACCGCAAAGAACGTTGCTTCACTACGGCCATGTGCCACGTCGAGTTCTAACTTAAAATCATCCTTAAAATAAAAAGTTTTAATGAATTATTTTGATTTACTGATTATTGATGACCTAAATTCTAAACTGTAATAAAAATTAAATATGGATATGGATGTAATATACGAATACTAACTGGTGTCCAATGATACGATCGATTCGGAGTAATGTAACTTATGTATGTGTATTATTTATTATTGGTTTTAAGTTTTAATGTTGTCTTGGGAGTTTATTTTATGATTTATTTTAATGTTAATGGTTATTAGTAAAACAACTTAATGGTAATACCCTCACAGTCCTATATCACTTAGGAAGGACTAGCATCTTACGGACTAGGACTAGATACAGGCTATGCCTAGTTTAGTTGTTAGCACTCATAATTTTAAATGTATACCTACCTACCTAATTTTTTAACTGTTCATAACCTATTGTAAAGTGTTCTATGTATGTGTAATTGAAATAAATAAATAATTATTATTATTATTAACGTTTACCGTCCTCGCCGCACTGCTTTGGTATGTAGATAGAGTGCGTAGGCAATCCCAGTACGCCGCTGTTACTGAAGCGCGCGTCGCTCCAGGGCTCCTCGGGCGGCGGGGGTGGCGGCGCGGGGCGCGGGGAGCGCGCGCGGGGCGGCGCCGCGTCCCGCCCGCCCTCCGCCTCCGCCCCCGCCGCGCCGCCGCCCGACACCGAGATGATCCACAGGCGGACCACGTCGAATACGTGCGCCACCTGCCGACAACAAACTTAATACATCATGTACAGGATCAATATACGTAAAATGAATGGGACAAACAACATGCGTTGTTTTAAAGTAGTAGTTTGAAGTGGCAATAAAATTGTATGGTAAAAATGTTATCAAAGCGCAAGTATCAATAGTGAAACATATTTCAATGATACGTTGAAAGACGCTAGTTGATATGTTGGTAACAAACACTGGTTTCGTCTGTTTATATGGTGATATGTATGTTTTTACGCAATACAGGCCAGTAACTAATAGTAAGATTGACTGAGATATGAGAGAAAATATTTTTTGAGCGATTAGCCCAACTAGTCTCGCGGCACATTTTGAGACCAATTTATTATTACTTATACAATTTATTTCTGTTGTTACGCAGATTGCATTTTTTTTTACATAGGAATTCACAATGATTTTCTAATATGATCAATGTTGCTAGTTAAAAAGCGAAGACGCTTGACTGGCTTTTACATTTATAAAAATATTCCCTCTCAGGCTTTCTTTTTTTCTAAGTGGCTAGGGTATAGATTGCAAACTATTTGATCAGCTTGACTAGAAGAGAGAGTTATTTACCAAATAAATTAAATAAACAGATAAATAATAGGCAAACACGAAACACGTACATATTGAATGAAAGAAAAAAATCTTTAACTCACAAGATGCCTATTGTACTTCCTGGCCACGGCCGCATTATGAGCCGCCAAGTCCTGCGGCGGCGCGCCCCGCAGCTTGTACTCCTTAGCACACGCGACAAACGCCGCGCTGCCGGCCAGCGGCGGGCAGAGGGCGGGGGGCGGGGCGCCCGGCGCGGCGGGGGGCGGGGCCGGCAGCGGGGCGTGGCGCGTCAGCACGGACGCCGCGCCGCCGGGGAACGCGCGCTCCAGTGCCGCCTGCGCCGCGGGGGACAGCGAGCCGGCTAGCGGCTGCTTGCGACTGTAATCATTTTATTTTTATGGAAGTTGGTGATGTTGTTTTCGGTTTGTGTTATTGCAATTTAAATATCTTGTTAAAAGGTCATCTGGAAAAGGTTGCAAGTAGTTCCATATTCAATAACATATACGGATCATTTTTTTAGTGACCGGGCAATTTATTTTTGGCCCTACAAGAATCATTTACAGAAACTATTTTTGCAAGAAAAAGGTATATATTCTTTTACAAGGTAATTAATACTTTCGCTAACATACTACGCAAAGCTTCGTAACTACAAAACATCTTGCAGTATTACGTCGTAGTACCTATTAAACTAATTTTTTTGAACAGACATCCTGAGTTTCGAATCCGCTTCTTACAGCTTGACTATCCAGCTTGCACGACGTGTTAACCACTGTTCAATGAGAGCATGTGCCAATGAGGACGAAATAAGGTTACATATTATTATACCAGCCACGTTTGTTCATTGTAGGTAGTTAGGAAAAGTTCTTAGACAGAGAAGTCGCTATAAAATAATGATCTACCGATTTGAGTTTAAAGTCCTTGTGAATAGGTGCTAATAAACTGACAGACATCTTATGTAAGTGTGTGTGACTCGGTCATTCTTCAAACAGGAAATTATAAACCTTGTTGCAAACTACCACGATGCCTCCACTTTTGAATTCAACCGTACGTTTATATCGTATCAAACAAAATACTATTTAAATTTGGCTGGTGACTAAAAAAATAGCTCTCTATATGATCTGATGCGACAGAATAAAATCATTCTAAGGTCAGCTATGGTGTACATATAAATCTTTTCTCGCAAGAACAGTGTTACAGCCCTTTTATACATGGTCCGTTTTACTGGATGCGTTTTACCGGATCCGTTATTTTTTCATCGATGGCGCATGGAGTTGTTTGAGCGACTTCACATATTATGGCACAGTATTCAGTATACGTATTTACGGTTCAAAAACGTATCCAGTAAAACGGACCAAGTGTGAACGGGATGTTAGTGCTAAAATTGAATATGCCAACAAATTGGATCAAATATTACATATATTAACTCATCTTATAGGCGATGTGGCGTTCAGCCGATTTCTACTAGCACTGGGTGAAATAAAACACAATCAGTACTTAGTCAGAGGAGTCGACACGTCCACTCGCACGCGCTGTCAACCGGTCAATGCCATAACAGAGATACGAGAGGGCGCCTCGATGCCTCAATCTTTATTCCATTCACTCGTTCATTCCGAGTCACCACATCTCTCCTTTCTTTTTTTTTTTTCTTTTTTTATTAAAAAGTTACATTATTTACAAATTGAACTGAATCTACCACCACTTCGGAAAGTCGATCTGTTGAGAAGAAGTGGCAAGAAACTCAACAGCAATCATCTTTTTAAATACACAATAACAATTTCACATAATACTTATCCTTAAATCTATTGAAGGGTTATAGACATTTTAACATATTTTATAACCTTAATTAACTAATATAATTTTAACATATTGTTATAACAGACTACACTAATAGGAAACTAGTACTAAAATATCAGTTTAGTTATTCTCTTATACAATACAGAATTGCGTACTATAATGCGAAAAGACTTTTTCCCCAACCTATTAAAACAGTCTGGGAATGACACACCAAATACCCTCGATCTTCTTTAAAACAACAACATTTCGATGACACTCCAGCTTGTCCTTTCCTTTTTTTTTCTTTCTTTCTATCCTTGACCTGTTCATGAGCTACGTCATGTTCCAAGTGAATAGCGTAAGTAGGAGTGTATAACCTAACCTGTGTATAACCTATTAAAAAGAATTATAAAGAAGGCAATTTGCCTTTTTCCAATGTGGAGTACTATTGTGCATTGTAAGATAGTCTAACATTTTTCCAGTCTGACTTTTGGGCTTGGCTTATTTTAACCTCGCTCAATATTGGATAGTATTGTGTAATATTTTAGCTAGTTCCATACAAGCAAATATCGAAGACACAATTTATTATTTATGATGAACCTCTTTCTATTACGAATATTTAAAGAAATTAATTTTTGGCTTTTTGTTATTTCTACCTTGACTGTGAGAAACATGAGCTCTTTGGAATGTTTTACATGGCTTTGAGTTGTCAGTGGTCGTTTCTAAAACTTGAATCACTTTTGTTTTTTTTTTCAAGCCTTTAGTAGGTACATCCTAATAAAGTGATAGGAAAGTCTGGTTTAAATTCTAAGCTCTTAATAACATGCTTTTGTTATAATATCAATAAATTATAATTTTACGTTTGTCCGTATTGATTTTATCTAAATCTTCGGTGGCTTCAAAGGACAATTGATTACGCAAATTTTTAACAACCTTGATAAATTTTATCAATATCAACACATCTTGCTTTAAATAATGAAAGTTTATATTGATTCTCAGCCTGGGAAAGACTGTAAACCTTCAACCTGGACACAACCAGGTTATGATCGACTTTATTTATAGCTTTTCTAACCTACTATGGTTACAAATTAATTACAATTTCAGTAATCTCAGTCAGACAATTTTGTCTGAACTAAAACAATAAGGGTACTAAATCAAGAGATATAAGCGAATGTCGGCTAGGCCAATAGCACTGCACAACAAATAAGATACAAAGTGCAATAACTGGACTGCACTTAGTTATACAATAACACAATTTGAAATCATGTGAACTTGACCTTCCACAGTTCACTCAGTCAGTATTTTTGGTTTTTCTTGTTATTTCTTTGTTAAATTTTTGGGTTAAAATCATGAAATAGTATCAAACAAAATCGAATATAATAGTATTATTGCCACTAACTGTTCAAGTGAAACAAGCAACTATAACCAAAACCAAGTGAACTGCACAGTGCACAACCTCACGCCTGCATCCCCCACGGTGTAGGCAGAACACCAGAGGCCATGAAACCATCCGCGGTCTCGTTTGACAAATTCAGAGGTAGGTACTATTATGATGGAGAGAGGCCACTTCAGCGACAGGGGGCCAGCATATCGCCCGCAAAACCGTCAATAAAACCTCTGTCCCCCAACTGACTCCCACGGCATGCCCGGGAAGAGAAGCAGCCGGCACATTCCACGTTCCTCTTCCACTCCCAGTCCAGCATGGAAGTTGAATTAATGCATTATATTACTACAAAGTGAATTTGTTGTAAAGTTTTATTGAAATGACACTTAACTTTGAAAGTGTGTAAAACTTTCTGCAATATTAGTGAAAATCATATACAGAAACCATTATTAAATTAATATCGGTGGCTCTAATGGACCAATAAAAGTTGGCAAAAATAAATGGGGTAAGAGTTTGGTCTTTGGTATAAGCTATATCCTAACTCACCCAAGAAAATGCATGGTATAAAAATAATTTTATTTGCGTTTTATTTATTTATGTATGTTTTTGGAGAACCAACAGCTTTGTTACAAACTTATATACTGTTTAATATAAACTATGGAGAGCCAATTAAGGGTTCCCGCGATTATATAACTGGATAAAAATTAGGTAGTAGCGTAAAAGAGAAGCTTGAAGTTTTGTAAGAATCGTGGCGCCAACGCGCTTCGAAATCTTTTCGGAAGTAGGTAACTTTTCTTCCTCCAATCTTAGTCTTATTATATTCAATTTTAGGCCATTATTGTTAGGATAATGTAGGGCCAATGTTATTAATAAAATCATTATTTATACCAAGCTTGAGCACTTATAAATTTGCATTTTTTTTTTGTTTACTCATTTCCAAATGGGACGGGAGCATTAAATAAACCCAGCATAGTTAGGGTTAGGTAAGCTATGAATGTTTTGCCTGTTTTGATACTACCACAGAACATCTCTTTAGCATTTCCTCAATATTTTGTGACAAAATATTACATTTGATGCCAGAATCTATTAGTGAATCGACATCCACACCGCCAATACGACATTTGCATCATCGTCGATGTAAAATATGTAATCGACATTGGTAGTTTGCCTACGCCGAGACTCTTTATTGTCGTTAGGATGTGTTTTTATCATGAGACATTTGAGCAGGCTTTCGTTTGATGGTGCATGTGCACTATTGTTTTTTGAAATGACCTGCTTAACACTTTCAATAAATCTCATATTCTTTTAATTTTTTTTTTCTTGCAACTTCTTTATTCTGCAAACCGCTCATCTGTCTTTCGACTGTTTTGGCGTTTTGATTCAGAAATTATCATATTTATGGTAAAGTTATCTCCTAGTAAAAACTTTCTTTCTTAACTTTGAACAACTGCACTTTTCTATAATCTTATCAGATTATCATTTTCGTTAGAGAAGTTTTATTTCGAAATTTGCTTTCGAAGCCTAACCAGAAACTTTTCAAATTTTTTAACATTTTCGTGGCGCATTAATCGAAAGACATGACGTTCATACATGTAACTTTGTTGAGGACAAAATATTCGTTTACTCCCCTACTGCTATCTTATAGACATCTATATTTCCTTGTCTTTGACATGTGCGCCAGGAATATTATAGTAAATTTCTTGTTGGGACAGCCCTGCAGAATACAATAAAGTAGCATCAATTTCGGTGGCTACAAAAAAAACTTTCAAACCACGCTTGAAGCTCTAACGCTTATTTTAATTGTATCTAATATGATATCTACTTTATTTCAGTTGACCTTTATTTAACCAAAATGACATTTCATTTCCGTTATGAAATTTCAGTTGACTCGATTTTGTCAGGGAAATATTTAATTTAATATATTTAGTTTTTTTGAGTATAAGTATACGTTATAAAAATTATTGTAAGTTATTCCATTTTACACTCATTTGTGTCATTTCAGATAAATGAATTGTTTTTCGAAAATTTAATAACTAATGGCAGAATGAATACACCTTTCTAACTAGTTATAATAGTTTTCTTTTGTAAGCAACATAGTTGCTTTTGTTTATGTTAACCGACGAATCTTATTTCCTTAATTTGTTACATGACATATTAAGTAATGTCACATTTGTAAAAGTAAAGAGCTAACGGATCATATTTTACTGTTTGTTGTATTTATGTAATGAAAACCTACAACAGCCAATTAATTATATTTTTTTTTTAATAAACATAACATTGTGATGACACAATAACTATTTTAGTGCAGTTGTTTTAAAAGTTGTTATGTAGTGCCCCTCCTGGGTTACGGGTTCACTGTCACGCCGAGCCCTAGGTAACGTCAGACACCGACTCCGTCGCTCGACCGACTGGCCGTTTCACGTTATTCCAACTTGCGGACATGAGACAGTGTACAGTATCTACTTAGCAGATACACAAACACTACTCGTTATACCATTAGATGGGAAGTACATTGTACAACCTCATGGGAACATTTTAGTTGCATTAGATGAGAAGTACATTGTACAATTTCATAGAAACATTTTATTTGCATAAATTGATTGATACAGGCAACCTGATTTATCAATTATCAATTCACTTAAATGCAAATCGCTTATATTTATTGTTTCTACAAGACTAATCTATTTATTTCTTATTAATGGGTTGATTATCCATTGTTACTAAGAAATTTTCAACTTTAACATTGTTTGACAAAAACATCATTGTACAATCTCATAGAAACATTTTATTTGCATAAATTGATTGATACAGGCAACCTGATTTATCAATTATCAATTCACTTAAATGCAAATCGCTTATATTTATTGTTTCTACAAGACTAATCTATTTATTTCTTATTAATGGGTTGATTATCCATTGTTACTAAGAAATTTTCAACTTTAACATTGTTTGACAGAAACACTTCGAATGGGTTGTTATTAACACGATGACTCATGAATATTCCAAACGATAATTTAGGGTTTTTGCACTTTTGATTACTTGATCAAATTCAGGTAACCAGAGTTGAAAAACATTTTGCAAAATTCATGTTATTTTACATTAGTTTATCATTGAGTAATTTTTTAACCTCATTTTAATGATGAAACTGTATAACCATAGAATTTTACACGAAACTTTTCATAAGTATTGATGTATTAACAATCTATCCAAAATGAGCAAATTTGCATTTATGCAATGAGAATTTTTGTACCTAACTAGTATTGAACAATTATGATTCTAGATCCAACTATTATTGAATTTTGATATTGATATGATAGTAAGCTTATAACTCAAAGCATATTATAAAAGTAAGGCACTTAGTAAGATTCACTTTAAATTTATTTTAAAAATAATTTTATACGTCAAGGGACTTTTGTAATATTTTCTGAAATAAATTTACAGAGTGTCAGTATAAATATTAATATATTAATCTACACTTTCTCTGTTTTTTTTTTTTTTTTTGTATTTCATATCAAATATAAAAATTGCTCATTATGGACCAGTTTAAACACAGTAACACATTTGTTCTGCTTTTGCAGAATAATAGTATATGTACTCACATATTTATCCTCGTCGCCAGTTGTGGCGTTCAGCCGATTTCTACTAGCACTGGGTGAAATAAAACACAATCAGTACTTAGTCAGAGGAGTCGACACGTCCACTCGCACGCGCTGTCAACCGGTCAATGCCATAACAGAGATACGAGAGGGCGCCTCGATGCCTCAATCTTTATTCCA
The DNA here is from genome assembly GCA_944452665.1 of Stenoptilia bipunctidactyla. Taxonomy (NCBI): domain Eukaryota; kingdom Metazoa; phylum Arthropoda; class Insecta; order Lepidoptera; family Pterophoridae; genus Stenoptilia; species Stenoptilia bipunctidactyla. Next base: position 22,684,376 of record OX101729.1, on the reverse strand, counting down.
TTCACTCGTTCATTCCGAGTCACCACAGGCGAAATATATCTCGATCCCAAAAACTAGAAAGTTTTTTAGTGAGAAATTATTTTTTCGAGGCAAATGCTTAGGAATACATTATCTGCTATAAACAAATGAAGTCTACAAAAACTAAGAGTATACAGGATCAATTTTAATTAGCGCATCACCTCTTGCAGGCAGCCTCTCTACATCAATTTCAACAACATTCGTTCTACGACTTTTTACAAATCTTGATAAATAACGCAAAAATTAAAAAAAGAAAAGCCTTTTTTCCTAACTCTACATTTTGAAAGAAGTGTCTATTATTATTTTGAAGCGATATTTTACTACGCAAGGTACATGGCATATCTGCTCTCAGAGTAAATAGAGCTACGCCTCTAAACCGAGACTATAAGTATTTTTTGTATGGGAAAACATTTTTTTTTAACTATTAATTTTAATAAGTTGTAGAACAAATGTTGTTGGGATTGAATGTGGTTGCCTGCAAGAGGTGATGCGCTGATTAGAATGAGCCGTGTGTACGCGGCACCGACCTGGCCTGCAGCGCGGCGGGCGGCGGGTGGTGCGCGGCGTGCGGCGGCGCGGCGGGCGCGGCGGGGCGGGGGGCGCGCGGCAGGGGGCGCTGCGGGGCGGCGTGCGCCAGCGCCCCGCGCGCCGACACCGCCGCCGCGTGCGCCGCGCCCCACAGCACCGGGTGCGCCGCCTCCGCCCACCGGTGCCGGTACAGGTTGCAGTCCTGCCACCGCCACAATTAACACCTTTATTTATTGTATCATTGTGTCGCACGAAAAGATGACACACAACCTACATTTGTATTTGTATTATTAACTAGCCACCGCGCGAGGTTTTACCCGCGTAACTTTTGATCCCGTGGGAATTTCGGGATAAAATATAGCCTATAACCTTCCTCAAGAGTTGGGCTATCAAATGCAAAAAGAATTTTTCTAATCCAAGTTGTAGTTTCTGAGATTGGCGCGTTCAAACAAACAAAACAAACTGTTCAGCTTTATATATTAGTATAGATTTATACACAAATTTACCCCACTAAATATGGACTCAAATCTATACATATAATAAAATGGTAGGAAAGTCAAAACTGTACATTGAATATTTTTTTAAAAGAATACTTGGGGTATGATCTACAATCGAAACAGAAACAAAAAATATAGTTTTTAGAATTTTTGTCTGTTTGTCTGTTTGTCTTTCCGGGATAAACTCAAAAAGTACTGCATGGATTTACTTCAAATTTGGCATGAAGATAGTTAAGAAGTCGGGTCAACATATAGGCTACATATTATCACGCTAGCAGTGTTATAATCGTAGGTGCGTTTGGTGCTGCATAGCGTTCACGCAGACGACATCGCGGGCAGCAGCTAGTCTACGATAAAAGGTAAGTAACGAAGCCGACTTTCGCGCTTGGCTGCACAATGTATCGACCTATGGTGCAATGTAGTAGCAGGAAAACTAGCTTAACTGAAATTTGTTTCCTGGAATCGAACCGTAAAACTTTGTCCGTGTAGGGTCGGCTAAGAATAGACCTACCGCCCCTGTATAAGCGTATCGTAAAAGGCGACGAATCCGAGTGAACCCCTGCTCCGTTGTAGGATGCCGTCAGAGTCGACTGGCTAGCGACCACCCTTCATATAACATCTGCCGCCAAATGTTAACGCTCCCACAGTGATGTGTTCCGGAAATATTTTATGAAGAGTCAATTGTTTCATAGGCTTTAGAACAATCATCTAGTGTACCTCTATAAAATTACACATTCGACAATAGACTCCCGGAATTATTCATGCAATAGTACATTACTGCAGCGGCCGGCAAGAAGGCATTGATGGACGAACGTGTAAATGTGGGCCGAGGCACACATACGTAATCATGCCTAGTTGCGGCCAAGGCTTATATAGTACTTTTCTCAAATAATGCGCGGGAATGAAACTGAGTAGTACAATTCAGAACTTTTATCATCAATCAATATATATAAAACTGTTCCGTTACTGACTGAGTTACTGAGTGACTGACAGACAACGTACAGCCGTAACCACTGGGCGTAGAGAGCTGAAATATGGAACATACATTCTTTAGGGGATGTAGGGGTGCACTAAGGAAGGAATTCCCGAAATTCTCACGGGAACGGGAATTATTGGAATTTTTAGTTTGTATGAAAAATCTTATTCCTTGAGTGCACGGATATGATACTTGGCATAAAAGTTCTTCAAAGAGACTGGTTGTGTTATGAAAGGAATTCCCGAAATTCCCACGGGATATATGATGTTTTAGTTTGTATGATAAAATCTTATTCTTTCAGTGCACGGATGTGACACTTGGTATAAAGGTTCCTCAATAAGTGCCTGTTTGTATAATGGAAGGAATTCCCGGAATTCCCACGGGAACGGAAAATAGGACTTTTTAGTTTATGCGTGTACGAAGTCGCGGGCAAACGCTCGTTTGAGAATATAATTATTGAACGTACAAATCTTTAAAATTAATGTGGATATTCCGGGAATTACGTTGGTTCTTTTTTCTATGTGCAAGTTCGAAATTTAAATTAAACCTTTGATAAGTTGCCTCTTTGGTCGCCATGTTGCGGAGTAGCCTATCGTTCCATTTTTAAATTATACGGCAAATATGATTTTACATAGTTATTTATTTTTTATATGTGTTATTTTTATTTATTTACTTGGTCGCTAAACACGACAGATATGGATTTTCATACAGCTATTGCCGGCCGCTGCTCGACCAGTACAGCAAGTTCGATTTATCTCGAACAAGGTTGTCAAAATAATGCTCAAATTTCCAAGCATGTTTGAGAAAATGACATTTAACACAAAGTGCAGTGCGCGGAGGTCAAACATCACCAGCCTCTTTGTTCTTATTTTTGTCGATAATATTAATGCATTTATCCGAAATATCAGAGCTTTACTTTACATAGATTTAAGTTAATTATTTATATGTTTTTATTAATATAATTTTTAGATAACAATGTTATTCATTTAATTGTTTTTTATAGTTTTTTTTATAATATTTTTGTTTGATTGTATAATTTATTTTGTAATGTTGCTTTTGTTTGCCTTCTAGAAGTATTTAATTCATTAAATTGTTTTAAATTGAAATTCATTATTTTCATGTCAGCTATGTCATGGCAGCGGATATATTAATTTCCTTAAAAAAAACATTTTCTTTGCAAAAATCGTTACTATAAATGATACTTATTGTGTAAAAAAAATCTGCCCGGTGACTACAAATCAACCCTGTATATATCGCTCTCAGCTTATTAAAAAGTTTTATTTTGAGTTTAGTTCAATCTTAAGAGTAATAATAAAGAATGCGCTTATAAATTAATGGAATTTAAGTAATAATTTATTGCTTTGTCTGTATTGTTTTTTTTTTAATAGTTCTTTATCAGCTCTTTAAAAGTTTTCTAAATAGATTTTCTTTTCATATTTTTTTATAGTGTTTAATTAACTTTGCTTGTTGAATGCGCATATGCTGGGTTATAATTTGGAAATGTATGTGTAATTATTATTTACTTAACTTTATTATAATTGCAACCTGTTTTGTGCATCTTTGAATAAATAAAGTGTCTTACCCGGCTAGTAGCAAGGAAGGCGTTTGGCGCGTGCCAGGCGACGCACGTGGTGACGTCACGGTGGTCGGCGAAGGTGGCGAGTGGGACGTGCGGGCGCCGCACGTCCCACACGTGCACTGCGCAGTCCAGCACTAGCGCGCCCGACGCCACCTGCCATCTGCCGGGGGGGGGGGGGGGCAGGTCAGACAGATGGCACTTGGGTATTAAAGCTAGTTATAAAGTAATAAATCCCCAGAGACTGCAAACTGGACAGTAACGACAGAGACAGAGCGTCAGCGGCGCGGGCAGCGATTCCCGCAACACAATAGAAAGTATTGAGTTTGTATGAAACCGCGTCAAATCGCTCCACTGAGCGCGGGGGTCGAGGACGGCCCAGATTCCCCGCGACGCTGCCCGCGCCGCTGTCGCTGCCGTCCAGTTTGCAGCCTTATGAGATACCATGTAACGAACTAGGGGAGAACCTAAATTGGAAAATACATATGCAGGGTTGTTTTCTAGTCACCCGCCAAATTTAAATGTTATTTTCTTTGATACAATATAAACGCACCTGCACATTTATTTTAGTGTCGCTCTGTATAAAAAAAATATATGGCTCCACAAACTTTTTTACAAATAGTCGCTGTTGATGAACAACCGCTACTACGATGTGGCATTTCTTTGATAATACTACAACGTAGGACTAGAAGATGTTTTGTAGTAGCGCGTAGTCGTCTATTAATGGTATTCATTCATAATTTAGAGTGACCCTGCGTTGCTTAATAAGTTAGAAAAAATTTGCTGGTGACAAAAAAACTGCAGGTGAGATTAAGATTCAACTAGTGAACAAAAATAACGGTTTGAAATTTTGTTTTAACGTAAAGTAACATATGCTATATTTTATTTCGCAATTCGTATGGAACGGCTCGTGACAAATAATTCGGCGAATATGTGTTTAGAAAATGATTCATGGAAAGTAAACAATCCGTGAACTCTACTTTAAATTTAACGTTAGACAAGATAGAAGGCAAAGTGAAAGATAAAAAAATCCCCAGACAATCCCCAAAGTAAGCATAGCTTGTGATATGAGATACCATGTAGCAAACTAAGGGGGAACCTAGAATAAAAGCTTTATAGCTTAAGTAAATTCGAGTGCAAAAATAGGATTTTACACTGGCTTTTGTCTCAAGGCTTTGATCAAACTGAGTCCTTACTGACTCCAATCTCATAAGAATATAAATAAAACTGGTATTAATTTCTTAATCTTTAAATTGTCTATATGATCTACGTTTATATTAATGTACTCTAAAGACAAAGACACAACACTCCTACCAACTCATACTCCCTAATTCACATACACGAACACACACACAAATAAACATACACTTATTCAATCTACACATACCATACAAACTTCTTCGCGCCTACTTTCTTATAAACTGTTTATATTTTATCTGATATGTTTTCTTTCTTTTAATAATTTTTTTAAAACTAAAATAAAAACGTAACAATACAGTTGCTATACGCAATAGCTATGTAACAATTTCTTTGGGTCGAGCAAACTACTCATCCTAAGTTCACAGGGCTTTGCCCTTTATTAGGGAGTAGTGCACTCAGTAAAGATTGTTTAATCTATATTTAAGATAAATAACTAGAATTTAAGTACCTACTTGTTTTTACTGATATATGTATTCCTATTATCCGCAATAAACAATTTATATATTTATTTATAAATACATAAATAGATAATTGATCACTTGATTAATCAACCTTTTTTTCATTTTTTACAATGTGACTGTCAACAAATCCTTTTATTATTTATCAAATCCATAATTTGTATTTAAATATTACATTAATTAGTACTTTATAATCGTAATGTTTTGTATATACCAAATAATTTGTTACTCGTCTAGAAGACACACTAAAATAATGTAAATCCATAATTGGCTATCAGAATTATTCTATATTTTTTATGTATTAATTATTAAGAGCTGTGGATTTAGTGAATGAATAAATTAATAAATAAACACCCCGGCAAGAAACATTTTTTTCTTGTTCCGTGCGGGAATCGAACCCGTAACCACAGGCGTCTGTAGTCTTCAAAAACACAAGCTATTCATTAGTACATTAGTGATATGTTGCCGATAGTGAAACTACCTTTGTGCTGCAGAAACGAGCATTTGTATGCAGGTACCAAAATAAATATCTTAAAGATCGCTTCAATATAAGAAATAACTATTTAAATATAGATAAAACAACTTTTTGTCGCCGTCTGAGACTTGACAGGTTGTCTTTAGACTAGATCTCGTCAAACGATAACTAACTATAGATAACGCAAGACGTGCGGTGTAATTTTAGGGCGTACGTGTGTAACCTGGAACAGTATATTTTATTAGATGTTTCTATTACCGTTATAAAAGTACAAATTAGGATATAAGCCGCCGCCATGGCGTCAGATGATCAATTTTCATTATGTTGGAACAATTTCCACGCGAATATGTCAGCAGGCTTCCACGGCTTTATGTCGCGTGGAGATTTAACGGATGTGACCTTAGCTGCCGAGGGCAGATTACTGCAAGCGCATAATAGTAGATTATTAGCCAAGGGCTGTAAGACAATTGCAGCCCGAGATATTTAAATATAGTTCGAGGGTGCAATTGATGCTTACACCCGAGCTAACTATTCTGCTTTACATCTCGATTGTGAGGTAAGTAGAAAAAACCGGCATTACAAGAATATAGTATGTTAAGAATACAGTCTCGGATAAAGATTTAACTCGTCTTTCTGTTGGCCACTTTATGAACTCGTCGTAAGTTTTCAAATATCTCTCTTTAGAAGTTTCAGGCAAAATATTGTTAATTGCTGATTCAGCTTCCATTTTCATTGAATCGGGAGTGCAGCTTATATCTTCATCAATTGAAGAACTCATGTTTTTTCCTATTTAGCACGTAATTATAAAAAAAAAACCCAAAAACAAACAATATTTAAAGTTAAAGTTTTTTATTCCCGCCTTTTTTTATTAAAAAGAATCAAGTAAATAACTAATTTTTTTTTTATTTAAAATTGATGACTATTATACTCACACGAAGACAAGGCTGAATAGCAAAGCGACCTCTTTGGTCATTGGGCTGAATGCATGATGCCTATTGCCAGTATGAAAGTTAGATGTACGCGAACTTTTTGAAAGAATGAAGTGTTTTTTTTAATTACTTACCGCCCTAGGGCTTTTCTAGCTAGATTATTACAATAGAGCGCTAATTAGTCACCTACAAGCCCCGGTCGCGAATATAAAAAGGCTATACTATTTGAGTCACGAGTCAGACTCTAATAGAGGAGCTTTTGTTTATGCATATTACTTGACAATACCTAATCGAACTCAGTAAAAAAATTGACTGAAATGGATTAGCTTTTGCTCTTGTAATTTTCAAAGAAATGCAATGACAAAACCTAGTACTGTATAATACATATTCACTCAAATAGATAAGCTTTTGTCAAGATGAAAAGTAGGTATATCTTTGTTTGATATACATTGCGATGAAAGAGATAAGCTACGAGAAGGGCTCCCGCACCGGAAGGCGGAATCAGTACGGTTAGGTGCGACGACGAGCGCAGCGAGGAGGAGCATGTTAGGTTGCATATAGTTATACACGTGCGCGAGCCGAGCGAGCGAAGCGCCATAAACCTGGTCAGCTATTATAGTCAACCCTGGACAATCCCGACATGGTCAAAAGTCAAACGTTAAGTCATCAAAATAACGATGGTCATAATGCATGCACATTTTATTTCTATCTTTGAAAATCAGAACAATTGCCATTTAAGTATCAAATTGAAGCCAACGATCGGTAAATATCGATATCAAATGGGATAGCTTTTGTTGCTGCAATGTTCAATTGAAGTTATCTCACAAAGTCTACACGACTTCGGTCAATTTCTGTACTAGAATGGATTAGGGTTTGGGCAAGTTTTTGTCATACAAAAGCTAAGCCAGTTCAGTTTGCACTTTCACTCTAATGGTATAGCTTTTGTAAATACGCGCCCCGGTCATAAGAACCTACCTACCGAACATGAGAGATATAAATTAGTTTTATCAGTATGTTTTCCATACTTTCAAGAAATATTCAAGCTAAACCCGACTCAACATCCCTTAGTATTTTTAAAAGATGTTAGTCATGCCGCGTTAAAGTACTTAACTACAAGTTCCTTAATGCACGCAATTTTAAAAATATCCGTTGAAACACATTTATGGCAAATCAGTGATATTAAGTGGCAGATTTTGAACGCAGGCTTCTCGGTAGCCTGTCCTGTTCTGTATTTTTCTAATGCGACTTACTTTTTTTGCGGCCTCCACTTGACGTGCCCGACGGACGCGATTGTGTATATCGTGTGCTCTAGGTTCGGCTTGGCACGGATCTCCCAAACCTGGAAAATGCGATTACACAAGTACAATTAAAAATTAAAAAGGGGAACGAAAAAAAATTTTGAATTACTAATTTGAACGACATATTTTATATTATAAGTTGATGAGTGTTAACGTATTAAAGTAAAAAAAACTAAAATTCTCGACGACCACTTTAGCGATGGGGTGCACCTATCTGCTTCAGACGCCAGTGGTTGCGGGTTAGATTTCTGCATGGAACAAGAACAAAAAAACCTCCGTGTATGGGCGTTTATATTTTTATATTTTATATTCTAGGTTACCCTCTAGTCCGCTACATGGTCAATCGCTCTGAAGCCATGTAGTTGGTGTGATTATATGTGCAGAACTCCATAAATTTTTTTGCGTATTGACTAAGAAAAAAGACAATGACAAACAATAAATATATATGTATATGGAATTTGGCTATATTGACCACTAAAATCAGCATTGCCATTTTAATTGGAGAAACTGAGGATTCATATGGGGTTGATTGATTTTTATTTTTAAGTTATGCAGATGATGCTGTCAGGATAATTCATATCATTCAAAAATGTTTAGTCTATTATCTTGGCCGAAAAACAACGATCTGTAACTTTAGTAATTATTTCTATCAAATAAACAAATTACTTAACTGAAACACCAACGTAACACCAAAATAAGTTGAAATAAATTATAGACAATACACTGTGAAACTAAAGTGTATGCTTGTATACATTCAGACTTGTGACAATTTTAGAATAGTTAGGGTTTTGGGATATAAGCAATCGAAATATTACTATGTGCATTGCAAGAGCTTAAAAATCGTAGAGATGAACATTATTAAGGCTTCAAAGATCGCTTTAACTTTCCCATAAAGTACCGAGAATCCGTCGTTGTAGGCGTCAATCAAAGGGTAATAAAAGTTTGAAGTGAAACATTTTTTGTTCAGTGAGACAGATTAAAAACGATCGAAATTATGCGAACTGTATGGCGCCATTAGATAATTTGCATATAAATAAACGTCCGATTACTTTAATCAAATATAAGTTGTATTAATAGTTGCCAGACGCCGGTTATCGTCTGCGACCCAGATATCGACGCTAGATGATTTCGGCAGGTGATCGACCCCAGCGCGGAACAAACAATCTAGGTTATTTTTAATACTACAAGAGATAATTTAGCAAATTTGAATATAAAAGAAAGTTTAAGAAATACTTTTATATGATCAAGAATGGTTAATGTAAACACTAAGTGCAAATATTGGCTTTAACTTTGAAACAATTAAAATTTAATGAGGCGCAAAACTCGGGTTTGTCTTCTAAATATTGATGAGTAAATTATTTTATTACTGTATTTATAATTATCTAGGTTCTAGGCACATGATTGGTGACGATAATGTCCAAGATTTAGGGATGAACCTGGCTTTCAAACAATCATCATCATCATCACAACTCCTTGTAATGAGCCCACTGCAGGGCATGAGTCTCTCCCCTGGGTCACGAGGAGGTTAAGGCCATAATCCACCAATCTGGCCCAGTGCTCGGTGGTGGATGTCAGAATTTTCAGGGCATCGAAATGGCTTATGACAAACCCTAACGACTACTGTATACAGCACTTAACGTGCCCTCCGAAGCACGGAAGTCGCCGTGAGAAATTAATGGTTGGCGGTCACCCATTCAAACACCGACCGCACCAAACGTTGCATAACCTGTGATATCGTATGATACACACAGTAACCACGGCGTCACGACGACTTACAATACATAATAGTATTATTTTTAAACTGCTTCTACCGGAGCGAACGTTTATTCGTCACGCCAATAATTTAGGACAAGGAACTTCCTTAAACTGTCGGATCGGTAGAATTTTCGAACCTTTTACTGTGACTAAACCAGCATTTGATGTCAATCTCAACTGATTTAGGTTGGAACTAGTTATTCATAACTACTACCGTTATACATCACTGCTGATGCAGTGGTATTTGGCAGTACACTTTCTATGAATAAATAAATCAATAAAATCCCCAGACAAACACACCAACTACATGGCCTTACAATAAGCAAAGCTTGTGTTATAATATACCATGTAGCAAACTAGTGGGGAACCTAGAATATAAAATACATAATAGATAAACGCCCAGACTCGGAAGTTTTTTTTTAATTTTCGTGCGTGAATCGAACACGCGACCTCACAATTGGCGTAGTAGCCTGGCTAGTGAAGGGCGTTGACTAGCCAGGTAAACCCTGAAGAGGTCTTACCACCATGCGGAGTTCACTCGGACTGATTGCCTTTTACATTTACCCAGGGGCTGTTCGTGGCCGAGCATTCGCGGCAATACCCTGGCAAATAATTCGATGCAGTAAAATGACAGTTCCCGTCCACTTTAGGGAAGAAAAAAATAGTGATGCGGTTTATGTGAACGAATGAAATTATTTTTCATGACATAATTTTGGAAAAAAATATTTCGGTCCCATTTTTTTTTATTCTGTTAGATTCTTGAAATTTCATTTCTAACTTGTAAAAAAGAGGAAATTGAATCGATTTTACTATTACTGTAACCGTTTTAAAGCACTAGGTATGTTTGATAGCCAATTATTTTCATTAAAGTTATTTGAAGATAAAGTACACACTTCAAATTCAAATATTTATTTATACCTTGCTTTAAAATTTGATGCAAAACGAATGACAAAGATTAATTCATATTCAATAATGCTCATTCGGTTCTTACATTACGAAGTATTGAACTGGTGTCATTATAATTATTTTTTAAAGTTCGAACTGTCAGTTTAACTGCATTGAATTATTTGGCAGGGTATAATAGCAGCGTACCTTGATGGTCTTGTCCCGGGAGGCGGTGGCCAGCCACGGCATGTCGGGGTGCCAGTCGCAGGCGAACACCGGCCCCGAGTGCGCCGTGAACTGCTGCAGGCATCTGCAACATGAGTTCCACTCAGCCAATTCGCATTTAAAGGGACCTTACAACCAAAAAACTGCAGTACCTAGAGCATCGTCGTAAGGTTGCTTGTTTAACCGTGCACTACAGGATACATTTTGGTGAGTGCGCGAGTGCTCTGTTTGAACAAAGTGAACCCTCACCCTTTTACCATCGGACTACTAGACGCAGAAAGAACTTCCATCCGTATGTGGTAGATATTCCGAAAAGTCGAACTAAGGGCTTTGACAGTTCCTTTTTGATACGGGTCGCCAAGGTTTGGAATGAACTGCCTGCATCTATTTTCCCTGACCAGTATAGTCCTAGTACTTATGTATTGCGTAAAGCGATTTTTGTGTCATTTCTCATATTCTTGCAATTTGGCCAACAAATTGAATGACCGATTGGCGTACTTTAACATGAGTTCATTGACGGACCGTAGGTATATGCTAGATGCTACTTTCATTTTTAAACTGATAAACGGTATTCTTGATACACCGATGCCTCTCGAACAATTGATCTTTTCCGTGCCTTCACGACTGCCGAGTGTTTTCAAGTACCATTTGCTTTCCCCTAGAACTTATAAATCTAATCTAGGATCCAATTCACCGCTTCCCAGACTTACTTGTAATACAGTTTCGAAGTTTAATTGTGTTGACTTTTTTGTGACAATAAAGGCAAGTTGAAAAATGCTTTGCTAAAGAATAAGTAGTGTTCTTAAGTTTTTTTTTATTTTGTTTTTTTTTTTTTATTGCTATGATTTATTTAACTGTAACTTACTCTGATTAAACTTATTTGATTTCCTTATATAGGGTCTAAATAAAATCTTTATATTTATATTTTTTTTGTATAAAGATTTTATTTGATTTGATAATTTTATTGTAACTGTAGAATTTAATTTGTTAATTTTTATTTGTAATACCTATATCTTAAAGTATTTAACCTTTTCAATTTGTTGGTTGTAATTTTTTATTGTTTTGATCACGTTGTCGTCATCTTTAAATACATTGATGTTTAAGGTTTTGCTTTCAGGAATCTTATGACTTTGAAGTGATTTGCTTTATTGTATTGCAGTTCGATGTTTCCAAAATTTAGAGGAATGATTATTCATATCTTTTTCTTTTTATTGTTTTAAGCAAATTGTACTTTTCAAATTTTTGTTCGATACTTTTTTTATTTGAAAAAGAGGTGTTTTTTAGAGATTTTTCGATATATCTCTTAAACTGCCGGAGCAAACTACATGAAATTTTTCTGAGTGTAAGATATTATATCGTTCTAAAAAGCTGTCAAACAATATTTTCAATAAAATGTACACAATCGTTACAAGAAGCAAAAACAGGTTTTGAGACTTACGTCCTCTAGTTCCGAGCTAAAAGTGTTAAAACAGAACAGGCAATTCTAACCTTTACGTCCACTGGAAAAGACCTTATATTGATCGTTCATGGGATCGACAGCTCGACAGTTCCGTTTCATCGTTCGCGCGCAGTGGTCGTGTTTATCGTGTGTTCAGTGCTCTCCGTTTCGATCGATAAGGGACTTGTCGACTCGGCAGGACCTTTATCGTTATCGTTCCGCTTTACCGCTTATCGACTCCGAGGCTCTCCGGTCGGTATTGCCGCGTATTAGTGCCGTTTTGCGACAGTGGCGCCACTTGCGTGCTAACGACGCATTCGCGAACTTCGCTATCCTACTACTTGGAAGTTTGAGTGATTTTCGTGCTGAAAAGGACGAACTTTAAACAAACTTCCAAGTTCCGCGTTTGAACGAGTTGATACCTTACGGTGACAACGAAGCTCGTTAGCGTGGCCCCGGAACGCTATTAGCTCTCCAGGGCTAACAAATCCGGCAGACCCGAACCCATTGCACTGGGCCTTTCCCCGGGGGACGGTTAGGTGCCTGCTCGAGTTAGGAGCACGCACCCCTTCTTTTCAGTTTTTTCGTTTGGTTAGGTTCGTTCGCCGTTCATCGGCACGGTCTCTCCTTTCAAGGGTTGCTCCGCCATGGAGCCCCCTCCACCAATTCCACCAATCAGGACAGATTCGACTCTCGAATCTAGGTTCAACGCAGCTTTAGAGGAGCGCGTAACCGCTCGTGTTCAGTCGGCTACGGCTGCTCTCACCGCCCAATTTCACGTGCATGAAGCACGCCTTCAAGCCACAATTCAGCAGCTTCATAGCTCGCTGGTGGCCTCCCAGGCCCAAGTGGTGGCCGCCCAGGCCCAAGTCGCTCAGGCTCAAGCCGCTCAGACCCATCAGGTCCCCCCGGGTTTCGATGCCCAGTCCCAACGCTCTACGGTGTCTCCTGGCCCCTCAGAGTACATGGACGGCATCTCCGAATCGGAATCTTCCGTTTCCGAGTCTGCCGAGTCCTCCGCCCAATCCGCTGCGTCTAAACGCAAGGCTTCGCCCGTCAGTGCGTCCCACTCGGATGACACCGTTACGGATAATACTCCATTCACCCCAGTCAGGGGTAAAAAGTCTTCTAATAGGAAAAAGAAGAATACCGCTTCTTCCGCTCCTCCCACGCCCTCTCCAGCGGCGGCTCCCGAGGCGGTAGCGGCCCCTAAGGTGGCTGAAGCCCCTAAGGAGGCAATGCGCCCCAAGGTTGCCCCGCGTCCTAAGCCCGCGGGTCCTCCCCCGAGCTCTAAGCCCCCTCCCCCTGTCTTCCTTCGGGATAAACATCTTTGGGGACAGGTCTCGACCCTCTGTTCGGGGGGCCTGACTGCCCCCAAGATCAATTACAAGAAGGCAACCAACACCGGTGCCTTCATTAAGATAGAGCCATGTACTCTGATCGATTTCAGGAATCTGATTTCCCTGCTAACTCAAAGGCAATTCGCCTATCATACTTACGCTCTCCCGGAAGAGCGTAAAGCCCGCGTCATCCTTAGGGGCGTGCCGTTCGAGCTATCGAACGACCTTATCGCCGAGGATCTCAAATCTCAAGGTTTCCCCGTTGAGTCCGTGCACAAGTTGCACAGCAAACGAGGCAAACAGTTTCCCCTTGCGCTTGTTATTCTAACGAATAACACAGCCGGGAACTCCCTAATTCGCAATGGGGCCCGCACTGTATGCGGCCTCTCGCAAATCCGAGTAGAAAAACCTCACAACAGAGGTCACCCCGGTCAATGTCACCGCTGCCAACTCTATGGTCATGCGGCACATAACTGCTTCGCCAAACCTAGGTGCGTTAAGTGCCTAGAGGATCATTCCACCAAGGAGTGCTCCCGCACCCTTGAGTCCCCGACAGATCCGTCTTGCGTCCTGTGCGGCCAGTCCGGCCACACGGCGAACTATCGCGGGTGCCCTAAGGCGCCGCGCTCGGTCCGTTCCAAAGCGGCGGCCGATCCCCTTAATTGGAGACACCGCCCCCAGCCCCCTAAGGGCTCCCCTCAAGCTAAGGCCCCTCAGGCCGTGGAATGCGCATCGAAACCCGTTTCGAACGTCACTCCTACCGCTTGGGCTGGGCGCGCGGCCGCGACTCCGTCGCGGCCGCCCGCCCAACCCGCGGTACAGAACGCGAAGGTCAGTTTTGATCGCTTGGCGTTCTGGGTCACCGTCGCTCCTATCGACGAGATTCTTGAGCTCGGCGCTGCACTCAACGCCGGCCAGGACTCTCTCGCCGATGCTCTCCCCATCCTATCCAAGCACGCCTCCCTAGTGAGGAAGCTTCAACAAGCCAACCGGTTCTAGGTTGTCCTTAACAATTAATTCACACAACATGTGTTTATAACTCACACGACGTCGTTTCCAATTTTTTTATTGTTACAGATTCGGTCCTGCGATAAGCTTTCGTGACGGGTTGTCTCTTGGGACGCCCGGTACGCAGCCTCTGACTCCAATTGGCTGTCGTTCAGATGATGAGATTAACCCAACTCGGGACAACTCAGCAAAGGGGGTGTTTAGCGGGTAACGCTGGGTTCGGTGAGTCCCGCACTGTTAGGGATTGGCTGGCGGGGTAGTCCCCCAAAGGTCCCCTCTTCGTGCATCAAATATTCACCTCCTCTCCTTCTGTGGCTCCCTTAGGGGCGTCAAGTCGGTAGTTTAAGCTTTCTGTGGCGGAAAAAAAAAAAAAAAAAAAAAAGATCGACAGCTCAGTGCCGCTCGGTTCGTCGAAGGGGGAACACGTATCACTTTGTCGTCGGCAGTCTAAGCTTACGTACGATAAAGGATTAAAATACATTGTACAAATTTATAATGTGAAATAAAAACATTATATCTAAGCGGCAGGGATAGCGCGCTAGTCCATTTATCGGTTCAAAAACCAATAGTGGGTTTTGAAACTATTTATTTTAAAACATGATAACTAAATTTACGTTGCAAGATGAGGTATTGACTGACGGAGGTCTACTTATAATGGACGGCATGTGAATTTGTATGAAACTGTCGATCGTTACCAGATTATCCTGACCTATGCCTCTGTCGAAAAGAAAGCGATGTGAGTAGGATGCAAATATAAAAATGCGATGTAGACATACATCGCCGTTTTTTATGCAATTCGTGACGATTTAGTCTAGTACGAGATTCAATGTATTTAAATATTATGTATCAATATTACGATATGAAAAAAATAGTTTTTATTGCCTTATCAACAATATTTTTCAGAAATAAAGTCTTTGGCACAGAGCTTCTCAACAGTGGAGTCGTCATCTGAACTAACTAATTTACTTACGGTTAAAAGGTTAATCTATTTACTTATTTTATACTTTTACTGATATCACTAAATAATATTGTTTTCTTTTTTAAATTCACCGTACCGGTTAGTAAAGATACAATTAATTTTTTGAAAAATATATTCTTATATCAAATTAATTTTTACACAAAGATTGTAAACGTACCTACAAATAGTTTTATAATGCCTTATAATACCACAGCTCCAATGAGTGAACAAGAAGTATGTGATATAATGATTTTCTCTGTAGTTTTTATATTAGCTCGTTTTTTTAGTTTTAGCTAGTTTTTAACCCCCGACGCAAAACGAGAGGGGTGTTATAAGTTTAACGTGTCTGTGTATCTGTCTGTGGTATCGTAGCTCCCAAACGGATGAACCGATTTTCGTTTAGTTTTTTTTGTGTTATAGATAATTTTATCCCGAGTGTTCTTAGCCATGTTTCATGAAAATCTGTTCAGCCATTTGAAGATCATCAGCTCTTTTCTAGTTGATGAGGGGATCTGACTACCTTCCATATGTCCTATCGATGCGAAATTTGGTACCGTATTGCTTCAATTATATTGAAAGTATATGGTAAGGTAACCATGACCTGATCAGCCGTTTGAAGGTCATCAGCTCTCTAATAGTTGATGAGGGGATCTGACTAAACTCCATATGTCGTATCGATTCGAAATTTGGTGCCGTATTACAACAATGATATTGATAGTATATGGAAAGGTAACCATGACCTGATCAGCCGTTTGAAGGTCATCAGCTCTCTAATAGTTGATGAGGGGATCTGACTAACTTCCATACGTCGTATCGATTCGAAATTTGGTGCCGTATTACAACAATGATATTAAAAGTATATGGTAAGGTAACCATGACCTGATCAGCCAATTGAAGATCATCAGCTCTCTAATAGTTGATGAAGGGATCTGAATAGCTTCCATATGTCGTATTGATTCGAAATTTGGTGCCGTATTACTACAATTACATTGAAAGTATATGGTAAGGGAACCATGACCTGATCAGCCGTTTGAAGATCATCAGCTCTTTAATAGTTGATGAGAGGATCTGACTACCTTCCATATATCCTATCGATTCGAAATTTGGTACCGTATTACTTCAATGAAATTGAAAGTGTATGGTAAGGTTACAATGACCTGATCAGCCGTTTGAAGATCATCAGCTCTTTAATAGTTGATGAGAGGATCTGACTACCTTCCATATATCCTATCGATTTGAAATTTGGTACCGTATTACTTCAATGAAATTGAAAGTGTATGGTAAGGTTATAATGACCTGATCAGCCGTTTGAAGATCATCAGCTCTCTTATTGTTGATGAGGGGATCTGACTACCTTCCATATCTCCTATCGATTCGAAATTTCGTACCGTGTTACTTCAGTGAAATTGACCTAAGACTACCTACTAGTCAAAACTTAATCTAGTAAATTAAAACTAATATGATATCTAATACCTAACAAAGTTACTAACTCAACTAACTTATTACTTTAAATACCTTCTTAATATTAAAACCTCCTTTAAAAAGTACAAAATAAAAGTAAAATAAAAAAATTTAAAAACCCCCTACACAAAAAAAGACCGCGTCGCCGCGTCGGGGGACCTCTCAGTGAGAAAACAGTTGTCAGTTGTAGAGCGTAGACTATGCATGAAACTTAAGATCGCTCATACCTAAATGTAATAATAAATTAGCTGTTGTTGGCTTAATACTTTATATACTTGAGCGGTCCCCGACGCGGCGACGACGCTCGGAAAATAAAAATATTTTAAAGTACAAGTCTTACAGTCAATTATATATGGGACGATAATAATTAGAATAGGTTTAAAATATTATTTGTTAGTTATTAAGGTCTTTTTTTGTGTCGGGGGGTTTTTGAAATTTTTAATTTTACTTTTTTCTATGTAGCTTTGATTTAGTTTAGATTCATCATCATCATCACAACTCTTTGTAATGAGCCCACTGCAGGGCATGAGTCTCTCCCCTGGGTGAAGAGGAGGTATAGGCCATAATCCACCAAGCTGGCCCAGTGCTGGGTGGTGGATGCCAGAATTTTCAGGGCGCAGAAAATGGCTTCTGACAAACCCTAACGACTACTGTATACAAGTAAACAGCACCCGGGACCGACTGCTTAACGTGCCCTCCGAAGCACGTAAGTCGTCGTGAGAAATGAATGGTCGGCGGTCACCCATCCAAGTACCGACCGCGCCGAACGTTGCTTAACCTGTGATATCGTATGATACACACAGTAACCACGGCGCCACGACGACTTCAGTTTCGTTTCAGACTTCAGTAGTTTAGATTATACGTACTCTATTTAGCAGTGTAAATAATAAAGTTTTTTTTTTAATATTTATAATTGTGGTCATTACTATACAGGGTTAATTTTATTAAAATTTTATGAAAAAAAATGTTAAAATTAACCCTGTAGATTATTTATTTAGAAATTTTATTTACTGTTATTTAGTAACTTAAGTCGAAAATAATCTTTCATTTAATAATATTTTATAGCCTTTTTAGTTATACAGGGTGGATTTTTTTATTCCACCTGGAGGGAAAGTAGGTACTCTAAATAATAGAGATAACAAATTTTACTCAAACGAAATATTCCTTTATTTCGGAAAAGAAATAAAGCCGCATTCAAAGATTTTCGAAAGTTCGCTCGCCTCACCCGAGAATCAAACCGACTAAAATCCGTAAAAAATAATTTTATTGCATCGATCATTAGGGTCAATTGCAAGGATGAAATCTCTCTAGCATACTTGGTTAATTGAATGAAAGGAATACCATGAAATCTTCAATTATTTTAATTACTAACAAAATTTACAAAAAATGGCAATTGAAAATTTGTTATCTCTATTATTTAGGGTGTTACCAGACCAATCGATCTATAGTCGATCGAAGTCGAGAATTGATATGGTAATTTTAATAGGTAAGACGTTGATCTAGTAATCCCAACTATATTCCATTAGCTCGACTGACAGCGACAAATCTATTCCATCATAGATCAATCCATTTTTTTACAAATTAAGGTGATTTTTTCTAAAGTAAAAATAAAAGTATCTGCAGACTGGCAGGGTTTTGGATTTTACCATCCATACGTAGTATTTTCATCGATAAAACTGTTTATACTGCTTCTCTAACGTTTTATTACTATATGTCAAGCCACACACTGCATAGTAAAAGTCTATCATCGTCAGTGAAAAATATTTGTGTTCTCATATAGTAAGTTGTTTTTTTAGGAGATCGCACATTTGGATACAATAGATAACGATAATTTGCTTTCCGAAATCTCATTTCAAAACAGTGGCAAAGATAATATTTGTAATACAAACATAGGCGAAAATTTACAAGAACTTTGACTCTTTGACTAATTCGGTATGTAAAATTCATACGTTATTGAAGTTGTTTTTGTCCCTAAAAAATGATCATACCTATTTTTTTTAATCTGTAGTTTTAGCTATCTTTAAAACCCTTCATAGGTTGCGTAAAAGTTATTTTTTTTCAGGAAGTCAAACTCCTTATTCCTTATATAATCAACATACAATATTTTTTAGATCAGTTATAAGTTACGTTTTTGACATTTAAAAAGAATAATTTTTCAGAAACAAACATAGTGTTCTCGTTATCAGATAGTCCTAAGGTCCATCTATCTCCAGTGTCATCCAAACGAGTCGTTTTTTGGACACCCTGTATATATAAAGTATGTCATCATTAATATTAATAATTTTTGCTGATTTTTCACTCTTTGTTTATTTTAAGAATCTGTAGTTTGATAAAAAATATACAATTATTTGCGTTAGATGTAAATATGACTGAGTTCTGATAAAAGTTACTACGTATAATGCATACGGAAGGTTGAATTCATGAAAACATTCATGTTCGTCAAAACTCTCCTTTCTTGTAGGGATACAAATTATAAATCCAACAAGACTCATCATAATCTCTTATCCTGTCCTAGAATCTATAATTCGATTTTTTATTACAATAAAATAGTTTTTTTTTCAATATTTTTTTATCTACATTAGGTAAATACTGAGCGTTCCAGATATTGCTTAAATATTTAAATACACTTCTTAAATAGACATGAAAATTTTGGTACTCACACCTACACACTTACAGGCAAACACTTATTAATTATCATAAAAATGTTTGCTTACAGTTTTTTTGAGTTTCAAATATTTTGATTCGATTCTTATTCCAGGTGAAAATAAACAAAAAGTCTGATTGGTACTTCCAAGTCCAAGGTCAAATGCATATCGCAAAGAAAACTAAATGTCTCTTAGCTATATTATGGGGACAATAAGTAAAAAAATTGAAGTATTAGAAAAGGACGACCAGTTTTGGAAGAAAGAAATGAAACCCAAACTTGTCTCATTTTATATGGAGTATTTGTTGCCTGAATTGGTGGATCCTCGCAACCCAACAACAAAAAATATTCGAGACCCATCAATAGTAAATGTTTCCACACCTACCTTGTCGACGATCAATATTCAACCATTTGTTAATAGTACTAAGGACGTTTTATTTCTTCATAGTCAACCAGTTCGACAACGAAGATTGGATTTTTCAGAATTGTAAAAGATTGTTTTTTTTTTCTTTTGTAAAATAAATTATACCTTTATACATTATTAAGTTAAAACTCCGTTTTTTAATATGTTAGTTACTATGTATAAGTAATGCCATTGAATTCAACATAAATATCAGACGTAAATATAACAAATTATTATAGTCGATCAAATTATAATAAAGGAACAACTCAACAACAACTACAATTAATCACATTAAAAAATATATAAATATAACACGTTAGGTAGGTACTTATAATTAATGAAACACTGATATTCAAACATTTAACATTTTTTCACTAAACAATATTAAGAGATTATAAAAATACTTTTAATAACAGTTGTTGCGACTCCGTAGATTTCTTGTTCCTTAACATTGAACGCTGTTGACCTGCGATGGCGCCATTGGCGCGAAATTCAAATCTTAAATGTTTAATGACGAGTGTAGCGTGAGGGGCGCGTGAGGGGCGCGCGGAAAAGGGCAGTGCGTTATGAAGTTATATTTTTTGACAGTGAGCTCTTAACTAAAGTTATAATCTATTTTTAGTAAGTGATGTTAACAATATTGTGTTGGTGATCTATAAATAAAAAAATAAACAGGCCCGGAAGGGACTCAAAGCCAGAGCCTCTGACACAATGTATGGCATCTACACGCGCTTTTTTTAAACAACAGCAGAATTATAGTCCAACCTAGCCAGAGTCCATGTCCATAGGCGGTCGCCAGGCAATACTAAACATCAGGTAAAGTATATACTAAATAGTTTAAAATTGTGGTAAATTGCAGCGACTAGGTATATTGGTGTTTTGAATGTGATCGGTGTCAACCAGAACAGCGTAGCTTACCTCTCGTGGCGGCGGACGTCCCACAGCTGGACGGATCCATTCTCGGAGACCGCCGCGAACGTGTTCGGCTGGTGCGGGCTGAACTGCACGTCGCGTATCGACTCCGTGTTGCTGGACAATTTTATACTCTATTAGTTGATGCATACTATCGAAATTTGGATAAGAAGAAAAATTACAAAATAATAGTAAATTATTACATCGAGCACAAAGTAATTTATTATTGCACCGAATGCCTGATTTAGATCCCCAGCGTTAGCGAGTTCAATTTAATCTAATACCTACCTACATTACTGGATGTAGAGCACGCAGGTATAGAGAGAAAAATAAACACATTAAGTTTTAATTTAATTACGACTTTACGATACATCTTTTAAAACCCTTCCCGAATTAACTACGAAAAACAAATCTTGCTTCAATAGAAATACATATATCAACTTTTTTCTAGCGAATATTAAAACACAATCTAAGGGAACTTACCTAATGAAAGTTCTAGCAACCTCCTTGATACGTAGATCGAAACACTTCATCATCCCATCTTGAGAACCTGAGATCAGCAATGAGGGTTCGGCTAGGTGGAAACTGACCTGTGCAATTAAGAAGAAGTAGAAACTTTAATTTCAAATAAAATTCATTAATTTATTGTAAAGTCATTTTTCCGCATTTCCTATTTCTTTGTTTAATTAAAGTCAATCACCTTTTCATTAAAATATTTCAATAAGTATTTGAAAAAATATATATAAGTATTTTATTAGTTACAGCCAGCTGTTTCCTAACCACATGAGCTTTGGAAGTAACTGGTTTGTCATAAAATATTGAATAAATGAATAGCTTAAAGAAAATATTTTAAAGTGATCTCATACAATAAATTCTTTTTACTTTTAACAAACAAAATATATTGATCACTGGACTTTGGCATTATTACTACGCATGGCTAAAACTCGACAATTGCTTTAAATCTTGTGACTAAATATTGAAAATTTTACCTTATTGACGGTTCTCTTATGATCAGAAAACACATGTTCTTGCTTGGACCGTCCTGAGCGGCTTAGATTCCAAACAACCACTGCTCCATTTGTTGCTGCAGTAGCTAGAGTGTTCTCTAAACAAAAAAATATAATTTTAAAATGTCACAAAATATACAATAATATCGTTTTGTACATATTGTCATTTATTTATATCAAAAATAATACAAATTATTACCTTCAATTGCACTCCATGCAACATCAATAGAGGAAAAATTAAGATTCAAGTTTTTGCCAACCCGCAAGTTGCATACTTCTGTGAATTCATTTTCTCCAATTGAAAACACTTTAAATACTGAAACAGATTTTGAAATAGAAATATTGTTTAGTTATGGTATTGTGATGGTGAAAATTAGGTTGAGTTAAAATATACATCCTTTATTATTATTTGACATCTTAAGAGCTACACGCCTTTTACAGGCGGAAAGGACTCGACCGTCTGACCAGTCGGTAGGAGATCAGGGCAAGAGAGAAAGAAACCGGCGAACGATTCAGGCAGTATCCAGCAAAAACGCTTTTTGCATGCGTACTGGAAGAGAACCACCATCGAATCCCAGCCCTTCAAGGTGTCTGACCAGTGTGGATATAACAACCGGGATGATTTCGGTGGAAATAACTTCCCACATTTCGGTCACCTCGTGTGCAAGGTGCAAGTACTTGCGTTGCTTTTCGGTCTCGGCCTTCACGAGGTTCTCGTCATGTGGGATAGTTATGTCCACCAAAAACACCTTGGACGTCGATCGGTCCATTAACACGAATCAGGTTTATTCGCTAGAATAGTAATGTCCGTGATAATGAGCCGATCCCAGTAGAGCTTGGCGCTGCCGTTTTCGAGAACGGGCTCCGGCGTGTACTGGTAATAAGGCCGTTTCCGATTGATGAGACCGTATTTCAGAGAGAGCTCTTGGTGGAAAATCTTACGGTTTACAGTCCACGTGTGGCTCGTGTAGAGCTTTGTAAAACCTTCCGTGCAGTTCTTTCTCTTTCCATATGGTCTCACGATTAGAAATGCTTAGTATCGCCGGTGCCTGCCATGTCTCGAGGCCCAGATTGAGAGGGGTTGAGTCCTTTGTCACATGCTACGACCTCTCTAAGCATACCCAAGTCCGCCTTCACCATAAAATAGGCTCAGAATTTACATATCTCCCGGTTTTGCAAGGTTTTGGCGCTAAGTAGGCCTCTTCCTCCACACTTTAGGGGGATATACAGCCGACCGAGGGTGGTGCATTCTATGGAAGATCATAGAAGTGCGGACTTTCGGATCCAGGGCGTCTAATTCGGTCTGTCCATCTGAGAACGCCAAAGGTGTACGAAAGAACAGTCAATTCAACCTCTAACGTTTAATAAATTTAAAAGAACTATCAAAGAAACATTATGCAAAAAAGGCTACTATAAACTCAAAGATTATTTAGATGACAAAAGAGCGTGGGATTGATGTCTCCACAGGTTATTTCCAAATATTAAACATTAATCCCTATGTAAGCAGCTTGGCTGCGACATGATATTGGCAAGCACGAATAGCTGTCTTCTGTTTGTTTGTTCATGTCATAGCAGAGCTGTATTTCTGCCAAATTGTACCTATAATAAGCACTTTTTACAAAAGAGTGCCGAGAGTTTTTTTTCCGCCGGCTTTTTTCTGTCGGTCTACCTAGGGTTCTACTTTCATTTCGTTTTTTAAAGCCGAAGAAGAAGTAGTAGTAGACATCACCAAGACATTGGTGGATAATGGGCGATCATTATCTTTATAAGCTGAGAGACGCACACTTCTCGACGGAGGCCTTCCCCTAGATTCTTCATGTCGTCCGGACCCGCGCCGCCCTCATCCAGCATTTGACGTTCGTAAAGTGTATAAAATTACCTACTACGAATAAAAAGTTTTAATTTCATTTCATTTTCATTTCATTTCATTCATTTTCATTTCATTTCATTTCATTAATTTTCATTTCATTTCATTTCATTTCATTTCATTCATTTTCATTTCATTTCATTTCAGAACGAGCATAACCCATCCGTTAAACGCTCGGACCTTGTGAGAGAACTAGTTAGTACCTTTGTCAGGCGCTCAAAAAAGACTTCATGTACAGACTGTTTTACTCTTGTTTATTCAACATCAATGTTTTCAATAATTGATAGAATTTGGTGAATAGCATCTCCGGTATTGTGCTGTCCGAGCGTCAAATTACATGCAGTCTAATTCAAGAATGGTTTGTGTACTTAAACATATAAACCAGCAACAGACGATTTATAATATCAATATCCACTGTTAGAATTTTACTTTTCATGCTTGTTAGGCTTACAACCAAAAATTATTATGCTTGGTTGCCGTATATCATCAAATAAACCAAACAAAGATATGCTCGCCCGTGACGTCACACGTCATTGTTCTGCCATATTTTTTTTATTAAAACGTTGTAGAAGCTGAAAGATTTCTTGACTTTTATGTGAATTTATAATTGATACAAGGTGAGAAACTATCAATATACTTGGGATATAATGTCCTGGACCAGATGTGATAAATGGTATAACCACAGCCCATATGGAAATATCATATTTTTTTTGGCTTTTTTCTAGTAATGAGTCTTTTTTAAAGTTTGAATAATGAAATTAATGAAAGTTTAACGCTAATGAGAATTCAATGTAAACTTAACAGGGAAACAACATTAAGTACCTACCTCATTTTCTTTTAAAATAAAATATTTGAATGTTCAATTCATTTAATTTCTACTGATTATTTAAATATGCTGTTATTAATCCTTCGCATCAGTAATTTTCATATGGACAATCTATACTAATATTATAAAAGGGAAATTGTGTCTGTGTCTCACATTCACATTTAAAGTACTGATCCTATTTGAATAAAAATTTATACAGACCTTAAGGATGGACATAGGCTACCTAATTGAATGTTGATGTAGCCTTTTGTTATTTTTTTGTAAACTAACACCTCAAACGGTAGAGCACTCTTAATCAAAAAGTTTCCACGCAGGAAACCTCGGGTAACAGCTAGTCTTACTAATATTATAAATGTGAATGTATAGGTGTTTGTTCCTCAATCACGGCAAGACGGCTCAACAGATTTTAATGAAATTCGGCATAGTAATAGAGTACAATCTGGAATAGCACATAGGGTAGTAGTTTTATAAATTCAACATTCATATTTTTATTCAAGCCTCAAAATAATATCGCATATTGATAGTATGAAAACCACATACAGCAATAATACACAGGTTAATTTATTCAATTTTAAACCCTGTATTATGAAGCGAGGCTATACTAGTGAACAAGCACACAATACTTTTGGTTTCTATTTTACTGATATCCCAAGAGCTGTAGTCTATGTCCAATTACATACACAGAATTTCGTTTTATTGTCCTATATCCATATTAAAACCGGTTTTTACATGTTCTTTTCACAGTTTTTTATTTTATTATTTATTATTGCAAGTCCAGATGTAGCTTTTGTTCAAAACTATCGTAATATTACTGCTTTTTATGGCTGTGACATTGTTGCTTTTTTGGGCCGTAACATAAAAAAACATAAAAACTTTGCTCCTGTTAATTTACCCAAACAGTCTGTTGGCATTCTGTAGTAGAAAGAAATTTCTGATTGTAGTACTTATAAATTTAGGTGCTGATTTGGTAATGAAAACAGAAAGTACTGAGCAACGTTATACTTTTTTTATTTTCACGCTCTATGAATCGAAGTAGAGGAAAAATAAATTCTAGCTACTCACCATTCCGTCCAGCTATAACAACTTGTGTCGCATCTTTATTTAAAGCTAGGGCATTCGCAGGTCCTTCTTGAGATACACAAATCGTACTTGATGGAGTCATAATTCTATACTTTTGATAATAATTGCATTATACGGAAATAGGTAATAGACTCATGCGGTAGATGTAAAACTTTAGGTAATAATTAGGTTTTAAATAAATAATGCTATGATTTTATTTATCGCAGAGCACACCACAGTACAACCGATGGTCTGAGCTCTGCATAAATCACTCCACAAAACCAATCCATGAATCAAAACAACGGAAAACTGCGAAACAAAGTTTATTATTTTGGGAGGCAGGTGTTTTGGTTCTTCTGCCACAACGACAGTGACAGTGACAATCAATGACACCTGACATAACATTAATAAAAGTCTAACATGCATCTTATGGACCATCAATAGAGTCATCAATTGGTTTAAAACACAGGAAATGAATTCGCAATCATGTAGTACCCAAAAAGCATACAAGCACTATGTTCTAATAGTACCTACCTAATGAAAAACAAAATCTGTCTGAAAAATTATTCTTATAGGAATCATTAAAAATATAGTAAATATTCGTACTATTATAAATATAATACGATCCCTATCTATAACAATTATTTTTCTAATCCGTATGCTTCTTTACCAAGATAATAGACTCAATCCTAATAAATCTCACCATATAATTATTCGTTTACCTTAATTCGTAATAATTTTTGTTGATATAAAAAATATTGTATGTATACATAGTTATTGGTAAGTAGACCAGAATCTTTTAAGGCTACGTAGAGGAGTTCATTTGCAATCCAATTGTTTGAGCCCAAATTGTGTAATCTGAAAATAAAGGAACCATTTTACAATATTTGGGGTTTTGCTTCTTTTTCTCAATATCCAGTTTAACTCCTTCAAACATGGATAAAAAAATAATTATCTATTAAAATTCTCTTTTCGATTCTGGATACCTAGGTGTTTATTTTTTGATTAATATTAAACAACAAAATTGCTTAAGTGTTATTCCTAACAGAAGCTAGGTACAGGGTGTAAATAAAAATATAAGTATATATATTTTCTGGAGAAACGTTTACAACGTGACTGTGGTACACCACCAGAGTGTAAAAAACCTTGGTGAAATATTGAGTGACATAGATCAAATTATAAGCAAGGTGTTTGCGGCTGCAAACTTGATTTAGCGCGCGCCTGTACAATCGTTTCCAATTATTTGTAAAATTGTATCAATTGCACAGTGTTAACTATTCAGATCTTAGGGATATAAGAGATTTTTTAAGGCAACATATACCTTATACAGGGTGGAATTTTGAATACCCCCTGGAAGGAATGTACTCTAAATAATAGAGATAGCAAATTTTACTCCAAAGAAACATTCTTTTATTTCGGAATTAAAAGATGTTCGAAAATTCGCTCGCTTCGCCCGTGAATCGAACCTGTCCGTAAGTTCCGTTTACAGTTGGTTTATCCTCAGTCTAATATTATTACCTATCCTATATTGCTTATTTGATTGACAGTAAAAACTGTCAAAATCTGAGAGTAATGTCAGCAGTGTTTTTTCACTTAGTATTATTTCCCTTTCCTTAGAATTCGCTCTTGTGGTAAAAGTATTGATGCTTTCCGATAGATGGCATTATTCTCAACACGGTAAAAATTATGTTCCATTTTAAACCAATAGATGACACTTTTGCTCAACGGTTCCTGAAAAAATATATTGTGCTTTAAGTAGTTGATACAAAATTAATATTATTTTATCCGCTATATAAGATGATATATTTACTATTTAAATTGAATCATAAATACAAAAAAATCGTAGATTTTTCTAATTGGGTGCGTTCTACGCAGTTAGAGTAACTAATTGAGTGCGTTCCAAGCATATGAAAATGTCTTTTTATGACTGCAAAAAATACCTACCCAATACATTATTTAATCCACAATGGATAGTGACATGAAATAGATTTTATGCAATGATTTAAAGTTAGGAAAATCTTGAAGTTTTTAGTAATACTACTATATAATACTAGTTGTCAAAACATTGACAGCTCTACTATGTTGATGCACAAAATGTCAAAACGAAAGTGATTGAGAGACTGACATGAGTGAAGAATTAATTTTGTCATTCCGTTTCCTCCCGTGACTCGTGAATGTGCTCTGGATTGTGTTTTATAAATTTTCTACAACTTTGGCAAGCGCCCGGACTCTGAATTCTTCGCATAACACGTTGGACTTACGCACCTTACGAGGACACCGAAAAAGAAAACCTAATAAATCACGCAACTGCTAAATTGTTTTTTATTTATTTCAATACATAGACTTTGATTGAACTGCTGGATTCATCATACCCAAACCTGATTAACCCGTAATTTTATGAATCTAGCTATTCCAAAGTCTAAGTTATTGTTTAAAATTACCCTTCTTGAGAATACAAGCTAGAACGGAGCAGCTGGGTTTTGGTTGTCGAGGTACGGTTGTTTTCCGTTAGATGGCGCTAGTACCGAATTTGTTAGTGACGACTCTATACCAGTATATAAGTTACTCTATGAATGTCAGTTTGTCAGTGTCACATAAAGTCAATAAATTCCTCTGTTCTGCTCAAATAACTGAGAAATTCAAGAAAAGGACAGAAACTTTACAATTATACAATGGATAAGAGTAGATCTTGAATGAACCTTAGCCTCGAGTTCGCTTTATATTTTTGAGATGGACGGCGGAGACAGGATACTCATGGCCGCAGGGGTGACTGCAGCAGTGGTGGTCGGTGCATTCGTGCTGTGGGGTCCGGCTGGAGCACCACGAGTTCGGAAGCGTCGTGGTCAGATAGCTGGCCTGCACAATCTCGGCCGTACATGCTTTCTCAACACTTTACTGCAGGCTTTGGCTGCCAGTCCACAGTTCATTGACTGGCTGAAGAAATATGCAAAAACTGATAGCAACAACAGCATGACAACTACACTCTACACTGTTATTGAAGGTCAGTAGATGTGCACACTTCATCTAAACCACAAAAACACTGTCTTACTTGATAGTAATATTATAGATCTATTGAAATAAAAACTCAAAAATATGATATCAACCATAGGGCCTTGAGATATGCTTTAATGAGCTCTCTGTTATGGCGACCACACAGGGACTTAGAGGGTACACTTAAATACAACAAGTAGTTGGCCTTAAGCACAGAATTCTCTTATTGTAATATACCACTCAAATAATAAGACAGTCAACAATTTATTTTTTGTAAAGCTGTTTTTATTGCAATTTATTTATCATAAATAAAAGTTATTACCACTATGGTTTTGGGAATACGACATTCGCAAAGCACCCGTGTCTCTAGTCCAACGCAAATTTCACTACAGTGCTATTTAAAGATAATTTTATATTATCTTTAAATAGAAATATAAAAGAAACCCTCATAAAGCAAAACCAGGTTCCAATTAAAGACTGAGAAATTATTACGTAACTAGCAACTTTGCAGTTTTACCCTTCTAACTTTTTGTTCCTTAACAATTTCTTAATAAAAATAGTCAATACCATCTTCAAGAACTGATCTATCTATTGCATAACATTATTTTCAAATCTACATGGTATATTCTGAAATTAATATGTTATAAAGATACAGCTGTTTAACATTATTAAAAAAAAAATATAGCTAAGTATACTTTGTTTAATAAAATAATAAACCATATCAGTTATTGCTTGGTTTATTTATATAAAATTTAATCATGTTAAGTATTTGATATGGATAACTTAGATGTAAGATTTTACTGATGTGGTTTCTGCATCATATGATGTATCAGGAATATATCAAGTTTCAGTATTTATATTTACAATAGTAGAATTACCTACTTTAGTAAGGATGTCATTAAGAATGTTCATTATGTTTTGCTTCTTATATTCTCATGTAAACTATTTAATGTCTCTTGTTTTCGCAGTCATACTGTAAATCCATAATAAAGGCAATAACTTCTATAGTGATTAAATTTTATTTATGTTCTGTATAACCTTTTGTCTGCAGGCGCGATTTCAATTATTTATGCGCATCTGGTACCTGTCCTGCTCCGGGAGGGAATACAAAAGACTAACTATGGTGGCCCCCATTTTGCAAATTATACCGTGATTGGCAGATGCCTAGGAAGGACAATTTAATTAGTCTTCGATGTTTACAAAAAATAAAATTTGACTGGTTTTCTGTATTAAGCATATCCGTAATAAAATATAATATTTCAGATTCTTGATTAATTACGCTATCATATTTCATACAGTAAATATGTATAAAATGTGAAATTAAAACAATGTGGTTAATCAAAGATGGCTTTTTTCCATTTTTCGATACATAATCTACCATTTTTCATAAATTGTACTTTTTCTTGTTAATATTTGCGTTTTATTTACAAAACTATACCATAATTAAAAACATAGTCATAAAATCACTTTTAAGCCTTGTTGACATTTCTGTTGGACTGTAGTCTATTTTTGTTCTTCAGTATAAGTTAGAACAGTGCAGAATGCATACTAGCTGCCTAAATCCATGCATAAAAAAGCACTTAACTACTCTCCCTATACTCTATAATTATCTCTCCCGGAGCGGGATGGATGCCACATACGCGCTAATGTCAAATATAACATACGCCATTTTAGGTACATTTCTTTGTCTCCCGGAGTGGGATTTTGCCACACAAAGGGATAATAGCAAATAATGTTGCATGCAATATATATACGAACACAACTTACAAAATAAATTTTCAAACATTCATATTCATATTAGTAAAGTAAAATTGTATTGTTTGACTATTCATAATCATGTTTGTACATACAACATTTGCATAATGAGGCAAATGCAAAATCTGAGGCAAAAACTTTTTCAACCCCAAAATATAGTAATTGAAGTGTTTTTCATTATTATATTCTACTATTTGCTCAAATTAAATAGACATTCTATTAACCACAAACACATCCTTGAATGTAATAAAAATTGCTATACCAGCTTCCGCATACTGCTGACAAATAGTTGTCTCTAACTGTATTCCTGTATTCCTTTGTTTTCCAACAGTGAATGGCACTCATGGGGCTGTTTAGCATGTTACTGATTATTAACAGTAGTGAATGGCATGCATTTAGCGACTTTCAATCTAAGTTTTGTGATTGGTGTGCCACTGATCAGTGAGATGTTTGAAATGTTAAGTCCTTGCGTTTCTCTGTCAGTGGTAAATGCTACACAGCATATTTTTATGAATGGTGTTAATATAAAGGAGCTTCAGCTTGGCATTTTTCAGCTAGACGTTTTTATTTTTATTGGTTACTAAACTCGTGATTGACCTCAATCTCACCTGATGATAAGTGAAGACGAGGTCTAAGATGACTGCACCCAGGTCTAGGAAGGACCTGACTCTTCATAGAATAGTTTCGGAACACATCACTGCAGGAGCGGTGATATGTGGCATCAAATTTTATATGAAACATGGTTGCTAGTCCGACGGACCCTGAAGGTGTCCAATCACCAAGTGGGGTCACTCGGATTAGTTGCCTTCTACGACAAGGACTATTCTTAGCTTACTCTAGGCAGTTAAAACGTGTAATAGACCTACCTACCCAGCAAGCCACTAGCTATGTTGTAGAGATGTTATATTAGGATCGAATTTTCATATGCCTATTGACTAATATAACGCTTTATCAATAAAATGGTGTCATAACTGTTACTGGGTAACAGTCAAATAACAGTGAGAGTTTCTGATCTAGTTAGTAAAATCTACTATATTCATTCTATTATATTATAACATAATGATTGTCGCACGCTTTGATGACTGAATAACAGAATAAATGTTCGTATTACCGAATATCCCATTTCTACCGTGTAACTGTTATGTATAACTAATATGAATGCATTAGTCCCACGTGTACTACGTTGTATTGGGCAGTGGTGAACGGCACGCACGCGGCGGCGCGCGGCGCGGCGGTGTGTCCGCTGGGCGTGCTGCAGGCGCTGCGCTGCGCGGGCTGGGTGCTGCCGCCCGAGCAGCACGACGCGCACGAGCTGCTGCACGCGCTGCTCGCCTGCCTGGACGACGAGCGCGCGCATGCGGCTAAGAAGGTAATGAATAGATCGCGTCCACGTGAGCAGAAAGTATTTCATAGAAGCTTTTAGCCGCAAATGAGTCTTCCGGCGTCAGGTCGCCATGATTGGTTCCGTCGACATTCTTATTATTTGGATGGGATGGGACAATATGAGTATTGTGGGAGCCCGCTGCTACAATTCTCCGTACACTCCGATGTTGTCTAGAACCACCGGTTGATTACGTTCGTATTCAAAAGTGGAGGCTATGGTTATAATTTCCTGTACGATAATTGAATGACTCACACACACTTTAATTTAAGGTCCATTTTACTTAGGTACTTATTTATTATTATTAGGTACCTACAACTAATTAATTTTTATATCCTAAGCCCCGATTTCACCGATTTCCTTCTGATCTTAGATTAACAAATCTTGGATTTGACTAAAGAAAAATTGAAGGCGGAACTCGTTTTAACGCGTAAACCAAGTTCAACTCGAATTGATCGCGTTTTATTACACGGTGATATTGGGGCTTAGTGTCTTCCTTACCAAAATAGACGATTCCTAATATTAAATTATGATTTCGTGAAACTTTGAGCCTCTAAAACATTAATTATGAAAGTTGTATTCGTGTTTATCAAGACCGCATTGAGATGCCTTTGAGTGGACCATCACAAAAGATTTCAAGAAGATGAAAATCTACTACAAAGATTAAACGCTATAAATTAATTTATCGTTTATTGGTTTACGCTTATTTATTAGTCAAAAGAAAGCTATCATCACTTCTTCGATTTCCGCCTATGACTTTGCTTTTAATGAAAATTCGAGATACATTTGTAGTGATCACATATCAAACAATGTCGTTTACACTATAAAAAGTATTCTCCTGCCGCAGCCGGGCTGTCTATCAGACGCCTTAGGTCTCGGCGCGGGCGCGTGGTCGGCGCTGGCGTCGCCCAGCTCGCCGCCGGCGCGCGCGCCGCGGGCCGACTCCGCCCCGCGCACCCCCGCCGCCGCGCCGCGCCCCGCCCGCCCCGCCTCCGCCGCGCCGCCCGACGCCGGCGAACCAGACCTCGCCGATGACGACGGGGAAGGTAATGCTTACTTACATTACATTATCACGTACTAGAATTTTATAGGAAATTGCAAGATCCTTATCTCTTTTGTGTATATTTAATAATTTTAAACGAAAAGTTTTACGTTCCGGATCTTTGGAAAACAAGGAAAATACAAAACCCCACACAAATATAAAATAGTATTTGGGCAAAAAATTCAAAATTCAAAAAGTTTTATTCATCTTAGGAATTTCACAAAACACTTGATGATGTCAGTCATCCCATACTTCGGCTTTAACTAGTTGTTGATAGTTGTTAAATAAGATATTACAGTAGACCAAGAGACGAAAAATGCCGGCGGAATAAAACTCTTGGCACTCTTTTTCAGTCAGAATTATCAAATTAATACAAATAGGTACAGTGCAAATTGACCGTGACATGAAAAAAAACAAACACAAGACAGCTAATTGTGAGAGCCAATGTCATGCCACAACCAAATTGCTTACATAGCAGATGCAATGAGCTATGGATGCACAATACGAAGATGAAAATCTGCTACAAAGATTAAATCCTATAAATTAATTTATCGTTTATTTGTTCCTTAATATTGGTTCTTAATTGGTTGGCAACCGTGCCCATTTAAAAAAAATGAATTTCTATGGAGTATTAAAGGGAATAAGGCACAGGAAGTGTTAAGGGGTCTGAAAGGTTAGCAGATAACCCTTCAGTCGACTATTTTAATCTGCTACACACCTTATAATAGTCTCCATGTCAAAAAGAAATATTTAATGGATATTCTTTATGATGCATACAGAGCCGGTGTCGCGGCTGCCGCGCAAGGGCGTGTCGCGGTCGTTCTGCCAGCTGAGCACGTTGGGCCGGCGCTGGGTGGTGGGCGGGGGGCGTGTCCCCGCCGCCCCGCCCTGCCGGGGGTCGCTGGCCTCGCGCCTGCAGTGCACCGCGTGCGGACACAAGGTGGGTGCGGGGGGGGGACGTAACCTGAACAGCATGGAGACAACACAAACAAGAAACGTTGTGGGGAATGTAATTCTATGTCATCTCATCATTTGTTTCTTTTGGCCTTTGTTTTTTGTCCTTTTGGTTTACGTCTATTTTAGCGAGAACAAGTGTATTCAATTAAACTGAATTAAAGAAAAATATAAAAATATCTGCTTATAATCATTGTTTTATCGCGGTATAGTTTACATAATAAAATAGTAGATTATGCAACAAGGGGATAAAGCAGTGTATTATGTCACGGGCATCAAATTGAATCCTGAGCGAAATGAAGGATTCTGTAGATAATTTCCGAACGCAGTGAGGGAATTAAGATGTTAATTCCCAAACGAAGTGAGGGAATTATGGTAAGAATCCTGAATGAAGCGAGGGATTCAAGACTGCCCAAGACTAAGACACTGTTATCCCCGAGGAGCTTACTCTACTTTATACACCACCTTGTAAGATAATTGGGTAATGAAACGCAGGAATTAAATCTTATCTTAGTACTTAGGTATTTAATAATTTAGCAATTAAAGATAATATTAGAAACAATTGACCAGTTATGTAAAGATAAAGTGATATTTCTATTTGGTATATTCATTGTTTACTGTTGTCTTCAACATTGAATAAACAGTCCATAGGCTGGTAGGTTTCTTTGTAGCAGACAACTGTTGAAAATATACTAAAAGCAATGAGTCCGAAATAATTTTCACGGCTTTTTTAGTTTTCCAAGCAAAGAAATCTTCGTAAAATTTCATGTACAAATGCTTTGATTTACACGGCAAAATATTATCGACGATACTATTTGCTTCATTTCTAATATCTTCTGGTGTTAAATCGTCACTCGAGCTCGACATATTTTATTTATTTGAAAACTACATATTGAAATAAAAAGTCTGAAAAAATTTTCTTTTCAAAAACCGCGCAATTTTACTTTTTATTTGTCTTTTTCAAAAGGCAAAAGAAACCGTCGCATACAGGTTTTTTACGAGGGTTTTTAATTTTTTCTTGGTAGTCGTTCCAAATGCAAAGGTACACAAACTTATACAGCCAAATTTAAAGTCCATATATTTTTTAATTAGGCAAAGCAACTAGTCATACAGCCATGTCCATGTAGGTATTATTAAATTTCGCTCCAATTGACATTCCAAAATCAAATGACATTATAACCCTTAGGATTAAAGTATTTTTTATTCCCTGTAAGATACCTTTTTTAATCTTAAGGGATTAATGTCTTGTTTTAGGTGGAGTTTATCTCATACATAATGCGAATTTTAAACAAAGATGGTGTATAAAAAATATTATCATTGTGTGTTTCAGACGCCAGTCCGGTATGACAAGTTCGACAGTATATCGCTGTCTCTTTCCAGCGCATCTGCTGGTCCTAACGGAAGCTATACACTCACGGGTAAGGATACATTAAAGTTACGTATTCAATTTAGCCCTTTTCCAAAAGGGTCTATAAAAATAACGCATACCTATGTTTTTTAATCTGATCTTAACAATAACATGTATGACATTCTTGGTGCAAATAACATAATATGTCTAAATAGCACCACAAGCATGTTATTGAATGTACTTGACATTAATTCTATTTATGTCTTTCAATTTTATTTGACTAAAGATAGATCAAAGGAGCTCTTAAACTTTTATTTTTTAAAACAGCTAATTATTTAACTAATGACTTTGCTTTTGTTGAGCAGTCTTGTGTATTTTCGGGCCATAGTGAAACATGTACCTAGTTCTACTATGTTGACAAATTTGGATATTCCAAAATCTTTAAATTAGGGCAATCGGATGCTGGAGCATCTAGAATATGTCAAGTGCATACATTAAAAATAATCTAAACTTGTTGCACCAAAATATACGAGGCATCTCGGAAAAAGTCTTGGAAATAGAATTGTTTTTTAAGGCTGAGCATATAGATATACTATGTATGGCTGAACATTTTTTAATAGAACACGAATTAATACTAAATATTGCTCAGCACCAAGTTGCTATTTCGTTCAATAGAAAGACAGCAATACATGGAGAGCCCCCATGTATTGCTGTCTTTCTAGTAATATTGAAGAAAACTAAAAAATTTAAGGAATGTAAGGACATAGTGAGCCTATCTTTTCAACAAACTATTTAAATATCCTGTGTAGAATTGACAAACTTTATAATTGTTTGCATATACAAGGTATTCTTTTTGATATCCCATAACTTTGAGGTTTTTTTCCTTACTATTACGACCAGGAAAGGGTTGATAGAGCAAGACACGATTACATCTTGAGTGACAATTTATTGACAAATAGAAATAGTTTATATACTTAAATCTACGTGTATAATTAACTTTGTTAGCAATATTTTATCTTGTCTAAAATGTAGTAAGTATCTATTAAATGTGCACTGGTCAACATGTTTTTATCAAGCACGTTCAATAGATATTAATACATTCAATCTCTGTGGGTCACGTCTGAGGACGCCACACTTACTAAAAAATAATACTTTTTGTCAAGAATATGTGGTTCAAAAGTGCATACTTTCCAAGATATCATCGATCTTAATATAACGAGTTCATAAATTATCACCCTTGTAAAATTTCTTTAGCATTCATTCAATAGACGCGTGTCACTGAAGCTATACAATAAACAATAAAAACATTTTAAATGTTGAGGAATGTTGCATACAATGTACAACGCAAAGCGAGTAACCCATTCTCTTAAAACAAGATTCATCACTCCAAAAAATTGAATAAAAAAATCGTGGATCTTGTCTGCACCGGAGCAGCATCTCCCTACAGAAATCTAAGCGACGTTGATAATCCGCTGGCAGCAATGCTTGCACCCGTTGGACATGATAGGGCTGCATGCGGTTTCTTTTCAAAACTCTTTGTACCGTACTTGTAGCGATACCAGTGCGTCTAGAAATACGGCGAATGCTAATAGAATCATTCGCCGTGTTTCTAGACGCATGTCTAATTTCCATCATTACCTTCACTTACCTGACATTCATCCACCTGTCTAGGTCTTCCTTCACGTCTGGTAACGCCAGGGACCCTCCAAATACGCGTTACTGACGCGGAAAAAAACTCGATGATCGGGATAGCGTTCGCGATTTGGATACCGCACACGATATCTACGTGCGGCCTGCCGTGCATTATCGCCACATAAACCGTAAATAAAATACATTTTTGCGTATTCACGAGCAGTAAAAACAGCGGGCATTTTCAGAAATTGAGATCTGGACCATGGTTGTGTGGTAGAGATCGCTTCACAGCGATAAGGCCGCCAATTGTATATCTTTTTTTTTTTTATGTGTTTCAATTTTTTGTATTTTTTTAAGGCATACAATAAAGTGTAAATAAATAAAAATAAATAATAAATGACGGCACGGTTATGACTTTTTCAATTTCCAAATTTCCTTCTCGATTGAGTTACTTAGTTGAAGATGGTACGAAAACGAATGGCCCGATTTCGATGAAACTCTATATCTATACAATTATGAACCCCTGGACACGTCACTACCTGAATTAATCTGCTATCCCTACCCCAACCCTCCATTCCGCGAACTTAAAAACGCGCCCTCGTTACTCATTTAAAAAAGTTGTAGAACAGCTGTTGTTGGGATTGATGTGTAGATGCCATCGACAAGAGATGACACGCTATAAATCAATCCTTTAGAATAAAAAGCGGTTACACCGTACCAGCATTGCAATGCAGTTTAGCCCTGTTTGTGATAGAGAGCTGTTAGGACACTGTAATCGCCATTGAGATATAGAGAGGCCATCCCATACAATTTTATTCAGCCTCGAGTTTATTTATTTTATTATTTTCGGAAAACTTACATACATACATACATAACGTCACGCCTGTATCCCTTATGGGGTAGGCAGAACACCAGAGGTTACAAGACCATCTGATGTCACATTTGACGAATTTGGCGGTATGATAAAGATGGAGAAAGACTATTGTAGTGACAGGGGGTCAGCCTATCGCCCACAAAAACGCCTTTAAAACCTCTGCCCCTTAACTGACTTTTACAGTATGCCCGGGAAGAGAAGCAGCTGGCACATTCTATGTTTTTCTTTCGCTTCCAGTGCAGCATGGAAAACTTACAGCTAGTTAAATAAAATATATACAAAATGCTTTAGTTCAAAAATGTAATACATTTTTTGATCCACATAGCTTCTCAATACATAGTTCTAATATCTCAATGGTAATCGCCTTTTTTGGCTTATTTTCGTAAATATGGCAGGGTATAAGGACGATGTTCGGTTGGCATTGTAACGGTGTGTCCCGGCAGGCTTGCTGCGCGCGTTCACGGCGCCGGAGCTGGTGGCGGACGTGCAGTGCGGCGCGTGCCGCGCGCCCGCCTGCCACCTGCGCACCACCAGCGTCGGGAAGGTACGCACACACATATGTTCACTTGTTATTCTCTGTACGTGACGGATTTATACTCGTAGTTTGGTTGAACAAGGGCACAATTAGATTTTTTTAAATGTTACTGGTTTTTAGATTCTTTTGCTTTTAATATCGTCTTGCTTTTAAGTTGTGTTGGACTTTGATATTATTAAGCTATTGCATAGCTTCTACCGCGGGCCTTGAGTGTGGGGACCGA
Source organism: Stenoptilia bipunctidactyla (assembly GCA_944452665.1). Classification (NCBI taxonomy): domain Eukaryota; kingdom Metazoa; phylum Arthropoda; class Insecta; order Lepidoptera; family Pterophoridae; genus Stenoptilia; species Stenoptilia bipunctidactyla. The sequence goes on along the minus strand of OX101729.1, from coordinate 22,645,898 downwards.
ATCCAGAAATTCCGAAAAAAACCTAACACCCCCCACTCCGATACTTTGGTTTCATAACTTTACATGCGGGCTTTAATAAACAATCAGCGCCTTCTACTAGGAACTTGTGGAACTTCATATTAGATCAAGCATTACTGCATTAATAAAATAAATAAATAATTATAATTGCATAAGTTGATAAAAAAAACTATGCAATAGCTTTACCGCGTCAGTCTCCGAGAGTCACACGTCTATTTTTATTATATTTGACACAAGATAATTTGGGAATTTCTATAATTCACTACTGGAGTTTAAAATGTAACTGTAATCCCCCCCCCCCCAGTTGCCGGTGTGCCTGTGGCTGCACGTGTCGCGCGTGGAGTGGCGCGGCTGCGGCGCCGTGAAGCGCGCCGAGCACGTGGCCTTCCCGCCCGCGCTCGACCTGGCGCCCTACGCCGCGCCCATGCCGCCGCCGGTCAGTGTAGTAGCTAGCGCCGCCCTATGGCACACAGCACAGATCTGATTCTCCTCCCGGAAAGAGTTCTCTACTCTTAGGCGTGCCGACCCTGCAGTGCGAGCACAGAACTTTATCGAATCGTTTTTTAACGAATGTTCGTTAAAAAACGAACGCGGAAAAGGAACGAAAACGGAGACGGTTTTTAAGAAAAAATTGAAATCTATCCATTGCCGCAAGGCCAGCTTAAATAAATGTGTGCGTTGTTAATTTTGAATGTTTGTAAACATGTTGTACTCATACATATCTTTATAATTAAAAATTACAATGTTACTCAAAACTTGCAACCGACTCCATACTATACGAGTATTCGTAAACATTCGTTAATATACGATTCGATAAAGTACCGGTAGGTGGGAGGTGGTAAGTGGGAGTAGGTGTTACGGAGTTACGGAGTACCCACCTACCGGTAAGTTCCAATACACAAAGGCCATGGCTACCATGCGTAAGTATAGCAAAAAGATCAGTCGATGAGGCGCGAATCAATGTGAACGTTCTCTGTCGTCGTGTTTTCGCTACATCGCCGGCTTTGATGTTAACCAACCCACTGCGTGTTGTTTCATTTCTTCAGAAATACAATTCTCGGAAAAATTTCAGTGATGTTTAAAATTTAAGTAGGGTCAAGGAGGCAACAGTGACTCAGTCGGGTACAGTGACTCACTCAGGTTTCGACCTGATAGACAAAGATATTATAGCTGGATCTACCAAGCAGTTGAGGAGGCCAGTAAAGTATTTAAATAAAACTAGTCGGCATGCGAATCGAATGCGGATTGTTAATGCCACGACGTTTAGCTATGTTTCGCTCAGTAAAATTACTTTTTTAATACAGTTGCTCAAAAAGTGACGTATTGCAGGGACGTTTAGCGTTCGGGATGTGGGCTATTACACACTTGTGCTTTTTCTTTACCTTTTCCGCACTCGTGCGTTCTCTTTCCCAAATGTCAAAATAATGTCTATTAAAAAGAAAAAATCAACAACAAAGTTTTTACTAAAAAAAAATTCATAGAAGTTTTTACGATTCATGCAAATATTTCTGAAAAGAAGCTACTAATTTGTTTCAATATCAGATATAATGAGATGAGTTAGGTTAGGTTTCATTTCATTTTATCTCATTAAATTCATTTTCATTTCATCTCAATACAAAAATCGACTTGGCTGTATGGGCATAGTTCCCTATGCCTACCCAGAATGGGTAAACAAACAAAAAAATCTCTGTTTATAATCTTTCACGGCTGGCGCCATTTTGTATATTTTATAAAATTGCTTAATTTTTTCGCAACTGTATTAAAAATAGTCGTTCAGTACACGTGCGGAACCGTCATTGCTACTCGTTCCGACTGTCAACCCTCGCCTTCGGCTGCGCCTCGGCTCGTGTAGACATTTGTCGGAACTCTTTGCAATGACAGGCTTTCCGCACTCGTAATGAAATATACTATTTGAGGTACGTTTGATGGGTGTGATAAACTATCATTTCTTGTTATTTATGACGTCTAATTACTTTAACGTAAAGTAGGCCTAATGTTATTGAAATTTTTCATGCGTTAGAACTAATTTGATTTTTAAGGTGCATGCAGTGATGTTTTTTTTTGAAAATGGCAGAGAGGTACACGCTGCCTCAATTTGGAAAAGTCACTGAGTAGTTTTCCAATATTTTCTACAGTTTTATATTGTGTTTTTTTAAGTAGGAGAGTACTAGCTCATTAACAAATAGAAAACGGTTTCTTTAGAAAGCATAAGGCTTATTTGGCGTCTAATGAACAATATTAATTAATTGATGCATTATCTATCATCCGACCATTTAGGACCAAACTAATCTGTCTACAAAATATTTACAGAAGAACAAGAGCTATCCTGAAAACCTATTTTATAGTTTGCTGCGAAGGAAAGTTGCTAAGTAGTATAAAGCTTAAGTTTGATTAGGATAAATAAAAATGTTGATTATAAATTCACGGTTTTTGTTAATTATTTCTACTAATAAGTCACTGTATACTATTAGAGCCACTGTGTACCGAGGTACTAAGTCACTGTGTACATATACGAGTAGGAGTGCACAGTTGCTCATTTCTCTGATTTCCGTTTTTGGTCCATAGCTTACTATCATTTGCATTTTTGAAAAATGTGTATAGGTCATGATAAAATATAGTTGTTACACTACCATTTTTACAAATTTCAGATCAATGCTACGAATATTTTTTGATTTTATGACCTTCTGAAAAAATCCGAGTCACTGTTGCCTCCTTGACCCTACCATTATATGTTTGTTTTTATAATTTTTTTATTACTTTATTCCTGTAATCATATGTAATAATAGTATATGTATGTGTTTTATCTTATAGGTATGTTATGTAGTTAGTAATTTTTACCAATTTGTAGAGTTTATTATACAATCAATCAATATATATTATAAAACTGTTCCGTTACTGACTGAGGTACTGAGTGACTGACAGACAACGCACAGCCGTAACTACTGGGCGTAGAGAGCTGAAATTTGGAACATACATTCTTTAGGGGATGTAGGGGTGCATTAAGGAAGGAATTCCCGAAATTCCCACGGGAACGGGAAATATAGGACTTTTTAGTTTGTATGAAAAATCTTATTCCTTGAGTGCATTGATGTGAAACTTGGTGTAAAGGTTTTGAAATGTGTGTCTGGTTGTTTTATGAAAGGAATTCCCGAAATTCCCACGGGATCGGGAAATATATGATGTTTTAGTTTGTATGAAAAAACCCCATCCCTTGAGTGCACGGATGTGATACTTGATATAAAAGTTCCTCAATAAGTGTCTGTTTGTATTATGGAAGGAATTCCCGAAATTCCCACGGGAAGGGGTTGGACTTTTTAGTTTGTATGAAAAATCTTATTCCTTTAGTGTACGGATGTGATACTTGGCATGAAGGTTTTTCAAAGAGTGACTGGTTGTGCTACGAAAAAAAATCCCAAAATTCCCACGGGCACGGGAAATATATGATTTTTAGTTTATATGAAAAAAACTTAGGTATTCCTTTAGTGCATGGGTGTGATACTTGGTATAAAGGTTCTTTCAGTGGGTGTCTGGTTGTATAGTTTCTGAAATTTCCACGAGAAGGGTAGTTAAGCGCATACGAAGTTGCGGGATAAAGCTAGTATATACAGGGTGACTGGTACCAAACCCGCCATAGCAAATTAGCATATAGAGGAGGTCATTTGCTAATTATTGGACCTTACTTTCCCTAACTAAAGTTTTATACTTTAGGAGATATGTCAATTTTTATACATTATTGAGATTTTTCCAAAATTTGACCTTAAAGCATTCGTAACTTTATTTTTCGTCATTAGTTTAGAGTTTTTTTATTATTTCTTGGTAGTCATTAACATTTGTGAATAAAATACGTCGGAACTTCCCTCAAACTAGGGTTAAAAAATAAGACGCTTATGCTTTTAAAAAAAATCAATAAAGAAAAATTACTTTGCGATCAAATTCAACCGGAAATAATAAAAAAACTACGGCGTTTTAATAATTTATTCTACTCTAAATTAGTTCTCTAGTTCGTCACCTTACCAACGGTACTAAAGGAGACAGAACCTGCTCCATACATTTCTGGGCCACGGTGTTAACAACTTGACACTTGCTTTTTTTTATTTAAAATATAATCATGTTTCATCACCGAAATTTTCAAGACAAACCAGTGTTGAGGAATTGAGATATCCATAATTTTGTCTATAGGTATACACAGAAGTTAAGTGAGCTTAGAATCACTTTCAAAAGCTATTATTTTTCTTATTGTTGAGATCTATAATATCCCAAATAGAGCGGACAGCAAAAAAGTTAATATTTCACTCAAATGATTATTAACATGAAACATATTTGTCAGAGAAGAACTAAAAGATACAAACAGGAAGATACTTACCATATCGGGTGTACGCCATTGACGAATAACATTACGCGTTTCTTCATCTAAAGCTCGTCTGCCTAAAGCTGCACAGCGACCAAACGCAATGCCACAATTAATACAGCGATCCATGTCGAAATGCAAAATTAGAAGTCCAATGACAAAGACCAAAAATTATCGTTTAATGCGGGTTCTCGGGATCCAGTAGGCAAGCACAAAATAGTCGTTTATAGAAGAATCGTGAAGTCCGTTTGAATAACTGAAGTCGTTAAATATAGAAAAACCATGAAAATACTCAAGTGCAAGGAAAGAAACCAAACAAACGGGTGAACAAATAGATCGATTGACTTACTGAACGAGTCAATTACCATAGTTTCGTTCTTCATTCACTCAGTATTGCCAAACCTAATAAAGAATTTCGCCTATTTTAATTACAAAATAATTGTTTAAAATAAAACTAACGCGGTTAGTTTACATTCATTTAACCTTATAATGATACTCATTAATATTTCATTAATTTTACTCAGCGTATTTTCAATTATATTATGAGTTATTCATCCACACTAAAAACCCATGACAGCGGTTTCCATATCTTGAATTAACTTGTTTCTCCCTCACTACATTTTTAGGGGTTTTATGTATTTTGAATAAGGACAAAATAAGCTATTTTTTTAGACCAAAGTCAACCTGTTAACCCTGTGGCCCAGGCTTACTCAGTTTCCTTTGCAACGGAAAGTTTGATTCGCTAAACATCGGTAGGATTTTCAGGTCAACCAGTCATTTTGATCAAAAATAGTGAAGGTCCCAACGACAGGATAAAGCTAATTTAGCAAAGTAGTTTTTGCAAATTTATGAGTAGGTATTAGATAATAGAAATTGAGTGCTTAGTGTACTTAATGTTTTTTTTTTACTTTTACCATGTAAAGCAAGAAATCAGGAAAAGATATCGAGCATCAAAAGAAAAATTTAAATAGAGTTAAAACTAAAAATTCTGCTCGAATTGCTGCCCGCGATTTCTGATACATGCCCGATATCTTTTCCTAATTTCCGTGGTGGTAAGACTGAGTCTAATTTCTTGTTTCATAACAGAAAATGCATTATTAATTTTTTGAATTAACTCATCTTTTGTGGTTACTTCTTCATTGTAGACCAACTCTTTGGCCCGGCCCCAAACGTAGAAATCGAGAGGTGTCAAGTCTGGCGACCGAGCTGGCCATTCAATTGGCCCACCTCTACCGATCCATGAATCGGGGAATGAACTATTTAAAAGTTCTCGGACGTCCAGCCTGAAATGCGCCGGGCACCCATCGTGTTGAAACACAATGGGCGTGTCGTCGGTTATTCCATCCAACAGCAGATCAGGCAAGACGTCCCTTAAAAATTCTAAATAATTTCCCCCATTTAAAATGTCTGGTAGGAAATAGGGTCCAAAGATATTACGACCAATAACGCAGGCCCACACATTAACAGAAAATTTCCGCTGGACCGATGTAACCCTCTTTTTATGGGGGTTATCATGGGACCAGTGGTGCAGATTGTGGAAATTGGTGATGCCTTCTCGGGTGAACTGTGACTCGTCGGTCCAAAGGATACGCTCCAGAAATGTTGGGTCGTCGACATCGGTGTGAAGAACGAGGCGACAGAAATTCAACCTCCTTTCGTAGTCGCCATTTTCAAGCCCTGCCAACACTCCATTTGTTAATTATTTACGTAAATGTTATTCTAAAGACAAAATTTGATTTGGATTATGTTACATTGAAGCTCGTCGTAATATTAATAATTTCTTTAATTCTAAAGATAACACTGGTCGCTTTAGTGTAAGTAGGTACATAAATAAACTCAAAATTACCTTGAACTGGCGTGTAATGATACGGGTGTTGATGGTCCCCATGCATCACTGACCAGACTTTCCACTGGCTGACGCCCAAAGCGGCAGCTACCACTCTGGTGCTAGTCGTGGGATCTTCTTCAAAAGCTGCCAAAATCTGCTGATCAATTTCAACAGGTAATTGTCGCACAGCTGCTTGGGGTACCCTGACGTTCAAGTTACCCGTTTCTCTAAACCGACGATATGTGGTAGGAAATGTGTCACGGTCAGGTAAGCGTCTATTTGGATATCGCTCCTGGTAAATTCGCCGCGCTTTGCGGGCGTTACTGTGTGCAGCACCATACGCCAGCAGCATGTCGGCGTATTCTTCCCTTGTGTATCCCGGCATTTTAAAACGAAATGTCTTATTTATTTATACCTGTGTCTACTCAACTATTTGTGAAAGCACACGAAACGGAAAGGAAAAGCATATATGACAACAACTTAAATGTCATAGAGATGGGTCCGACCTCATCTTTTTCATTTGACGTCTAAAAGTCATTGAAACTGTCATTGCAAATGAAAAGAGTTGGTCTACAATGAAGAAGTAACTACAAAAGATGAGTTAATTCAAAAAATTAATAATGCGTTTTCTGTTATGAAAGAAGAAATTAGGCTCAGTCTTACCACCACAGAAATTAGGAAAAGATATCGGGCATGTATCAGAAATTGCGGGCAGTAATTCGAGCAGAATTTTTAGTTTCAACTCTATTTAAATTTTTCTTTTGATGCTCGATATCTTTTCCTGATTTCTTGCTTTACATGGTAAAAGTAAAAAAAAAAAATTAAGTACACTAAGCACTCAATTTCTATTATCTAATACCTACTCATAAATTTGCAAAAACTACTTTGCTAAATTAGCTTTATCCTGTCGTTGGGACCTTCACTATTTTTGATCAAAATGACTGGTTGACCTGAAAATCCTACCGATGTTTAGCGAATCAAACTTTCCGTTGCAAATTTAGTACCGTTGGTAAGGTGACGAACTAGAGAACTAATTTAGAGTAGAATAAATTATTAAAACGCCGTAGTTTTTTTATTATTTCCGGTTGAATTTGATCGCAAAGTAATTTTTCTTTATTGATTTTTTTTAAAAGCATAAGCGTCTTATTTTTTAACCCTAGTTTGAGGGAAGTTCCGACGTATTTTATTCACAAATGTTAATGACTACCAAGAAATAATAAAAAAACTCTAAACTAATGACGAAAAATAAAGTTACGAATGCTTTAAGGTCAAATTTTGGAAAAATCTCAATAATGTATAAAAATTGACATATCTCCTAAAGTATAAAACTTTAGTTAGGGAAAGTAAGGTCCAATAATTAGCAAATGACCTCCTCTATATGCTAATTTGCTATGGCGGGTTTGGTACCAGTCACCCTGTATATATAAAACTGTTCCGTTACTGAGTGACTGACAGACAACGTACAGCCGTAACTACTGGGCGTAGAGAGCTGAAATTTGGAACATACATTCTTTAGAGGATGTAGGGGTGCACTAAGGAAGGAATTTCCAAAATTCCCACGGGAACGGAAAATATAGGACTTTTTAGTTTGTATGAAAAATCTTATTCCTTGAGTGCACCGATGTGAAACTTGGTTTAAAGGTTTTTCAATGTGTGTCGGGTTATGTTATGAAAGAAACTCCCGAAATTCCCACGGGAACGGGAAATAAACTATGTTTTTGTTTGTATGAAAAAATCTTTTTCCTTAAGTAGGTACACGAACGTGATACTTGGTATAAAGGTTCTTCAATAGGTATCTGATTGTATTATGAAAGGAATTCCCGAAATTCCCACGGGGTCGGGAAAAATAAGACTTTTATGTTTATGCGCGTACGAAGTTGCGGGAAAAAGCTCGTATATTATAAAATGGGCGTTTATCCTAGGGCGACGATAGAATAGCATCGTTACGACGCAAGTCGTAACATATGATGAGTCGTAGCCTTTTGACTGGCTCAACACTTCAATAATCTACTTTCTGTTTCCACTGTTGTATCTGTTTTAATTTTATTTTTGTGTATTGTGATGTAATTTACTTTGCAACTTTATTTATGTCGTCTTTTTTTGTGCTTTTTCTTTCTTTTGTAAGTGCTAACTATTGTAATGTGTTGTGTCCGTCAAAATTCAAAAATTCTTTATTGCAGAAAATATGGTACAAAAAAGGTGTAATTATAAGTAAGAATAAGTATCACATATTTTACTGTAGGACAGCATGCAATGTTACATTGAAGTTATATTATATGTACATAATTATCACTAAATGTACTTCTATTCTATGGAGGTAATAAAAAACTGCGCGCCATAAGATCACGCCATACTTATTTATTACTCTATGTTATTTAGTCGGAGTTGTCTTCGCTGCTGTCGTCGCCGGCATTCCGCGCGGGGCTGGCGCCGGCGGGCGCGGCGGAGGGCGAGGGCGGCGCGGGGGGCGGCGGGGCGGGCGGCGGGGCGGGGGGCGGGGCGGCGGGCGTGCGCGGCGCGGGGTACCGGCTGGTGGCGGCGGTGGTGCACGTGGGCGGCCCGCGCTCGGGCCACTTCGCCACCTACCGCCGCGGGAACGGCTTCGAAGCCAACAGGCAAGTGCATCTGCTTCTATCTACTTATTTACTTTACACTTCATTGTAGGTACAATCAGCTTCATTAGGTGCGTAGCAGCCAAGACTACCAAATGCTAAGAAGCATCTAAAGTAGTCATAAATGTAAACACACCCAAAGTGTTCAAATGGCTTAGACCATCCACTGTCCTCAAATATACCGGACCACACAAACACCAAATTGATCGTTACATACAAGCTGCCGCCGTTGAATGCTTATATGGAATATATTAATAATTTATATGAGTATCATATTGACGTCAAAGATTGTGAGGATGTACGCCTAGATATTTCTGTTTTGCAAAATAACTGAACAAATTAACACGGAATCTATCGAATCATGTTAATTCATTCGGATAATATGAAGCTTTAGTGAGATTGGTAGAAATTATTATGATCTTTTTAACCAATAATGTTATTGTATGAAGATAGTTTACTATTTAAATGATTCATACTTAAGATTTCTATTTATTATTCAACAATGTGTTTTTTAGGCTCGACACAATTTCTCTTCACCATAGTAATCATTCATCCAACATAATAACCTCTTAAAAACAAATACTATAACTTCAGTTTGACGGCAGGTGGTGGTACACTTCGGACACTCTGGTCCATGAGGTGACACTGCAGGAGGTGCTCCGCTGCTCTGCGTACATGCTGTTCTATGAGAAAATCCCTGTCGACGAGCCGCTCACCAGATCGCAACATTTCTAAATCATACTTCATCAGAGATATGACGTATCTCTCAGGCACTAAGTACAAGATTTCTGGCGAAGTGTGACAATGCTAAGTGGTGGAAGACGAGACCCTTTTTGGGAGTCCCCAAGAAAGACAGGCCTAGCTTGAATCTTTTTTGGTGGATGTGGCATATGTTTTAAATTAATTTATGGTTACCCCTAAAATTTGTCCAAAACCATAATGACTAGGTAACTTTTTATTATAATGAATGGTTTCATTATATTCCCTCGACAGTCACGATTGCACCAGCATTTGCGTTTCACCAAGAGTATTGTTCTGAGCAGAGGCTCACCCAGCGTTACTTCATTCATTAGATTATGAAGTAGCAAGTTTCTGACAAAACAACATCAGCAGTCTGAATACGTCCACTGCTGAACATAGGCCTCCCCAGAACATATCTTTTTCAAAATCTAAGAAATTTTAAATGTTACAATCTAAGCTAATTAACATAGGAATTAACGGAAAACAAAATGCTTTTAGTTGTTGATGCTTTTATTTAGTGTTATGGTCAGATCAAAGAATTCTGGATGCATGAAGTGCGTGGATATAGAACTGGCCCTATAGTGAAATTTATTGTGGGTTATTTTGTTGACGAATTGGATTTACAATAAAATCTGTAAAATTTATATGCTGCTTTGTTTGCAAGAATCCTCAGAATTGTTGTAATAAAAAAAATGTCATAAAATGGCTTATTCTTAGTCTACCCTCAACATAAGCATAAATGTGTTGTCTTGTAAAAACCATAACTTACAAAAGGACTGCATTACCAAGTGAGACTCAGAGTAAGATCATGGCACTCAATTTAATTAAACTATTAATGATTTCATCTACAACCTGTAAGAAATATGCTCGCCTTTAGTTTGTTGTGGTATCTACTATAGGAGATACCGCAAATGTGATATTTATGGGAAAAAAAATAAGTTGGAAATTGTTCGAATGAAAGATTTTTGTGTAAATTAAGTTTGTGAAATTATAGATTTTATTAGAAATTTATGTATATATTTTTGACAGTTAACTCTGGATGTTGTGGTGTTTGTAATGTTTCAATAGTTATTGAAACAAGAGTTTTGTGCCATGAACTGTTTTCTAATATTGTTTGCTCAACTGGATGGTAAATATTGAGCTAAATCAACGCTTGCATTTTTAAGTCACTTTGATACCTAACTAATGTTATTGATACCAACCATGAAAGTGAATCACTTTGCATTTTAAACTTGACATTTTATCATAAAAATATGAAGCTATTTTTCTAAAAAGCATTTGCCCTTCTTACATATCTGGTATTAAAACTTCAATTTGGAAGATCTACATTTATAAACATTAACCAAAGATAATATTACATACTAACTTTTTCACATGTAAATTTATATGGACAAAATGTGTCATGACTTTTTGCATGTTTTTAATCTTTCTAATGTATTTACGCACAATCTTTTGTAACTGCTACTCGTGGCTCAGTCTTATGACAGAGACAGTACACTAGGAACAGAAAAGAACAAAGACTGAAGACAAAGATAGAATGGAAAGACACCTGCCTTCATAAATTCCTAATAAGTTGTTGCACTATGTTTGCTTGTTTCTTTTTAACTAAGAATGTGTTTTGTATAATTTTGGGATTAATTGTTGAACATCTTTTTCAATTTATAAACATTTATCTTACTTAGTATAAAAATATATTAAATTGAAGCATTCTTAAATTATTTATTTTGAACATCTATCAAAACTATATGGATGATAATTTAGAGATAAAAAGCATATTATTGATGTTATTGATATTATTTGATGTTGTCTTTACTATAATAGCATAGGCAGGCAATGTCATGGTTGCCAAGTTCCATTCTTTTTAGTAATTACTAAGTTTTGTTACGTCTGGTTTACTCAAATAGTTTTGTCTATTATGTTATTTAAATAAGACAAAACATTTTTTATATTGTTTTTATTGTTACATATTAAAAAGACATTAAAACTTACAATGGAATCAAATAATTTTGTATTTTACACAAACATTATATTGAGTAATAAGTTGTGTATGCATTATGCCTAATATTTATGTTTGTTTTACATAAAAATGTACTTCCGGATAAATGCCTGCAGCAACTGTAATACAATGGAAAGATGGTTGTTATAAATATACTGTACTATAATACACAGCTCTTTTATTTGGTTCATTTACTTTATATAATATATACATAAATACACATAAAATAAAGGTCAAATTGTTATAATTGTACACAGGGATCCCAATACATCTTTTTTGCAGTCTGTGTTCAGTGATTCTGAGAGTCTTAAATCAAAAAGCACTTATCAAATAAACAATATCACAATCACACTAGGCTCCCGTGGCGGGCTCTATGCCCATTGTTGTTATGACATGCTGTCAATGAGGGATGCTCTCATTGATGATGTGATAGCTGTTGGTTTGGCATCATTTAGTTTGAAGACACTTTCAATCACTGAAATTTCTGTGGAAGTTGTGTCCATACCACAGAAAGCAGCCCAGTCATTAGCAACCATTCCTGCACCTACAACTGCACTGCCCCGGTTCACCGACCCAGCTGCTAAAGGCACCTGCAACAGTGATGCCAATTCATCCAGCTCAGCTACGGATGCCTGGGGTGCCAGTAAACCACCCCTGTTAGTTAATGTTGCATAAGATCCTACAAGAACGTTTCCTGCCACTGTTTGTCTGAACACCTCCACACCAAGTGTATCACCTAAAATTTCTTCTGTGTCGCGATCCAAGTCAGGGTGCACGAGAGCAACATAGTCATTACAAGCTACAACGTTTCCAAGAGCCGACAGTCGTTCCTCAACTCGCTGTACTTTCACAGTATCCGGCAAGGCATTGCGCAAATGTTGCAACTCTGTATCAGTAGTGGAGGACGGTACTAGCAGCCCGTTCTTATTGGCGACCGTCATACGGCCGACGATCCGGCAGCCGGCGATGCTGGCGTGCACTACTGGAATAGTTTCCGCGAGTTCAGCTTCAAACACGCTGTAGAAGTTCTCGGACCCACCGATTGCGACAAGACAATAAGAATTCGTCAACTTACTGAACACCCCCACTTCATTATTATTTTCAAATTGAACACGAACCGCCATGATTTTGTTTACGATCAAAATACTATTTACGTCTGGATTTCAAAGAGTTGCACAAGAAAATAAAATTTCACGTGTGGAGGTTATGGGAAAACACTATTGATTGACAGTGAGTGACGCTTCAGTCAGTCAATTAACCACCTGCTGTTCAGTCATGTCAAGTGACAGTACGATATTCGTTTAAAATATATATATATATATTTTTAATGTGTTTACTTACTATTGTGTTTGTAAAATATATTTACTTTCTACATTTGTGATAGGTACCCACGGTATATCCCGGCTATTAAGTAATAAAACTTTAGGAGCAGTAACTATAAACTATTTCATTGACAGGACTTTTTTTTCACTGGACTGAATTTACCTTAATTTGTAAAACAACGGTGGTTTAAGTTTTACCTCTTAAAGGGGCTAACTAGTGCGGTACGAGCGTACTATACGGTCCTGTTAATTTAAAGGCATACGCCTTTAGTAACCAATACCATAAAAACCGGTAAATAGCTGTTCATTCTCCAACGAAGAAAGTTATCTTTCACATAATTTGAGCGCATCTGGGTGTTTTATTCTAATATTGTGCAAATACTACACTATTAGACCATCTTTTATTTCTAATTCATGATAAAATTTTAGTTTGCTTAAAAAAATGATACTTTGCTTGGTGGTAGGATCCCTTCTGGGTCCGCCTGGCTAGCGACCACCCTTTATATAAAGTCTGCCGCCAAATGTTACCGCTCCGGCGGTAATGTGTTCCGGCAATATTGTATAAAGAGCCAGTTCCTTCCTAAACCCGTGTGCTTTCATCTTCGACCTCACCGTCACTTACCATCAGGTGAGATTGAGGTCAAACGCGGGTTTAGTCACTTATAAAAAAAAAAAACTTGCCTATAGGAATCACTGATCTCGGTCTAGTAATTTAGGTATGAATAGAACCCGTTGCTCGTGGCGCACGCACAGATTGTGGATTTTAATAATAAATTCAAAAGCGGATAGGAAGTGAAAATGTTTTTTTTATTTAAGTAATGTAAATACAATTGATTGAATCAGGCGTTACTTTGCGGAAATCCATGACAACTACTTAACAAAGTTACTTTGCTAATTCCGCGACTTGTACTTGCACTAGTGATGCAGGAATTCCTTGCTTTGGTTCACCGCCCTCCCTCCCTCAAACAAAAGGCAAGAAAAGCAACGAATACGCACTTGGAATACTGTAACCCACGCCACTAGCTATCACCGACACGTGTTTCGCTTCAACCAGAAGCATCTTCAGGGTACAACGACCACCAACGAATATCACCGAACAGTCAGCTTATATACCTACTAACGTAAAGCCCCACCTACTCATTATGACGGGTATTATGAGTCACATTGTAATTGAAATGGAAATACAGGTGGTGACTGACTTGTAACATTTTATCGTAACGTAAAGTTACATTATGTCACATTAATGTTGCGTTACCATAAAATTTTACAAGTCAGTCGCCACCTTTAGTTTTTGTTGTTATAGCGGCACTAAAAATACACACATCAACAACGCCTAAGGATATTTCATTTTTACCTTATTTTTCAAAATTCTGTAAGTAAATATTTTTTAAAAGCAATTATACAGTGTGTTAGAGATTGAATTTTCGATACTTCATCCACGTATAGTACGTAAAATTTTATCGAAAAAATACTATCGCACGCCTCTGAATTAATATCTCGTTTAATTTAATACAAGTTTAATACAAGTTCACTGCAACCCATTTTTTTTCATATTTTCATATCGACCCTATATTTAAAAATCTTATTTGAAAGATTATGCAATATACTAGCATTTAAAGTAATTTTTGATAAGAAGTAGGTACCTAATGCAAAAGTTCATGAAACCTTTTAGTTGCGCTAAAAACTTCGAAAAACTTCACATTTTTTTAGTTAATTTATTTATTTATTATTTAAAATTCAATGTTAACTTACAGACTATATCCAACACGTTAACATGACACATAAAAAATTATAAGACTAAAAACTAAAACATATTAAATTAAATGAAAATTGGGTCAAAGTATAAAAATATAAAAAACAATCAATAAAATACTAGGTCAAAGATACTAATAAAATATACAATTATAATTAAAAGATAATGTTCTTGCTAATCATGTCATCAATTATAAAATAGGCAACTTTACATAAATGTCCAAATGGATCTGCAAATAAATCAATGTCATGGTGTTGAGCCAAGATGTCCCCGATGAGTCGCAGGGCGCGGTTGGTTGGCGCATTGGCCGCGTGGCGGGTTCGCGTAGTAGGGCGGCGGAGCAGGCGCGGACGGCGACGTGGCGCTATCAGGCCATCCGGACCTCGCGGTATACGGGTTGGTACCTACCATTATATCTAGACGCTGTAAAATTGCCGGGTCGTATGTTTTGTTGTGAACAATGTTTAAATAATGAACCACAAGGTATATCAACCGTCTGATTGATAGGGTTTCCATATCCACCATACCGCTAACAAAACCAGAGGGGTACATATAGGGATAGTACCCATATTTACGCTTGTAAAGCCAACGTGCGAATTTACGTTGCACTTTCTCAACTAGTAGGCGATATTTATCTTCATATGGATCCCAAACTATAGCTGCGTACTCCAGTTTGCTACGCACGTAGGCATTATATAACACATTGGCTACACCAACATTGTCAAACTGAGAAGCCGTTCTCAGTACAAAACCCAATAGTTTGTTTGCTGCCTTGCAAATAGTTATTATATGCGTGTGAAAATCGAGCTGGGGGTCAAAAATAACACCTAAGTCACGAATTTCGTGTACTCTATCAAAAGGAGCGCTAGATAATTTGTAAGACAGGTTTAAGGGTTTGCGTTTTCGTGAGAATGACATTAATTTGCATTTTGATTCATTTAATGGTAGACGATTCAGTTGACTCCACTCAACAACACTACTTATATCTGTTTGGAGTTCGTTGGCGTCCTCCTCACACCTTATACCTAAACTAAGTTTCAGATCATCTGCAAACAGTGAACAATCAGCAGATCTTATGGTACAAGACAGATCATTGATAAAGATTAAGAATAGCGTGGGTCCGAGGGTACTTCCTTGACTCAATCCGGACGTCGTATAATAATCACTTGATTCAAACTTGCCGCTCCGTACAAATTGACGACGATCTTTAAGGTAACTTGAGAAAAACTGTAGTAAATTCTGAGAAAAACCTAACAAAGCCATTTTACATAAAAGAATATCATTGTCAACTAAGTCAAAGGCTTTGCGGAAATCAAAGTAGGCAACGTCAACCTGTCTTCCTGCATCCATTTCTGAGAATAGATAATCTACATGGGATACAAGATTGGTCACCGTCGATTTATTTTTCCGAAACCCATGTTGACTATTACTCAATAAATTATCCACCTGATTAATTATGCCACGGTTTAATATGAATTCAAAAGTCTTTGCAAAAACAGAGAGTTCAGCAATCGGTCTAAAATTAGTAATATTTGTACCAGGCTCTCCCTTAGGGATCGGTGTTACACGGGATTTTTTCCAGCAGCAAGGATACGTAGAGCTAGTAAGGCATAGATTAAATAAAAATAGAAGGGGCTTTATAAGCACCGATATACAATCTTTTACTAAGAAAGTAGGTATACCATCAGGACCACTGGATGAGCATGATTTTATTTTTTTTGCCGCTGTGATAAGGTCAGATTGAGTAACCTCGGTAACAGAGATGGTAGTGGAATTGGCAGTGGAATAATTTTCTCTAATTGCTGCTTTCGGATCTAGTTTTGGCGTTCCACTAAGAAATACGGAGCTGAAGTATTGCGCGAATGCATCTGCTGCGTCTTGTCCAGACACCTCTTTATCTCCGTATGTGTATGAGTTAATTTTCTGTCTGCTGCATCTCTTATCTTTAACAAAACCCCAAAAGCTTTTAGGGTTGTGAATAATATTATTTTGAGTAGTTAATATAAAATGTCGATATGCGGTATTAATTAGATTTTTTGTTCGCCACCTATAATATTTGTACAATTCTTTATTAAATTCTTTACCCTCTGCTCTAAATCGTTTTAAATGAAAATATTTATTCCTAATATTACAAATAATTTCTTGAGTAAACCATTTAGGATATACGTAACGCGAAGAAGACGCCGATTTCTTCACCGGAACATACAATTCAATACACGTGTATAACTTATTATAAAATAATTCGCAAGCACTATTGATATCATTAAGTAAGTCCAATTCAGACCAGTCAATATTAGATATGGCTGTATAAAGTCCACAAAGATCCGCTCGGTTCCAATTCCATACGGGAGGCGCGTCTATCCTCGGGACCGGAAGAACCCGCGGTTCAGAGGAAGTCTGCATTACACTACAAGGTAAAGTAAGAGTAACCTCGAGGGCAGGGTGGTAAGCATCGATTGGGACAAGGGGATCCATATAAGCAGAGACTGCAACTTGATCGGGTTCAAAATCGCTCAACACCAAGTCTAATAAACCACCGTGGCTGTTCAAAACGTTGTTATACTGGTTTATTTTACAAAAGTTAGAGAAAAAGTCAAAATGAGTTTTAACGTTATGACTACATGAGTTTAAATTGAAGTCACCTAAAATTAATACTTTCAATGTCGAATATTTACAAATTACATCTTCTATACATGTCAGAACATTCAAATATTGATAATCATTGTAATTAGGCGGTAAATAAACAATAATACACAGAATTTTTACACTTTTTAGAATTTTAGAATTTTAGCATCTTAAGATATCGTTTTTATCCATTCAATTTATTCGCAAGGGACTCTGCTAACAAATAAACATCACATTAGTAATTTGGGCTCATTCAGTCAAAATTACAAAAAAATACACGATTATTAGGTTGTACCTACACTACAAATCAGGTAATATGCCATTAGTGTGTGAGTGAGGAGTACCTATGAGTGATATTTTTTAAGATAGACGTGAGTCAGAAAAAGAATAGGTACTTCTTACTGTTATTCTTTAATTTTAACTCCTTCTTCTTCTAAAATTTTACAGTTATTGTTCAAAGTGTTTTATGCAGGCCATTATTTTGAATGCAAGCGGTTGCCCTTAATGCGACTTGTTGAGTGAGTGGCATAGCCGTAACATTGGATTGTCTCTTAGCGATATTTTGAAGAAAACGGTCCTTTCTAGGAGTGGTGATGCGATTTCTGCCTGAATGACGTTCAGCGATATCACCTGCAGCACGATAATGTTACCATAACTGGAGCTTACATTTTGGCCGGTTTGAAGAGTTTCAGCAGCCACGCGTTGTATAGCGCTCGCTTACAACATGGTCTACTACAGCTCTAATCCGCTCTTTCCTTGTCAAATGTCGACGTGACAGCAATACATGTAACACGCTTTAAATTTTTCAAAACTTCACTGTATTGTAATATGAACTAACTTTTCGACCGCCCAATTCAAATAATCGATATTCTTTTGTTTCAAAATGAGTTATTTTTTTGAATTTCGAAAGAGTTGGTGGAGAAGAAAATATTTTATATACAAAATAAGTTTTGAAGTCTTCCATGTAATATCTCTAGACATTGTTGATGTGCCTTCATAATGTATGAAAATTTCAACTGTCTAACAATCGCGGTTCATGTACAAGGGCATGAGGCCTGTTCACAGACGAAGAGCAGAGTCTTATGAAATTAAAATTTTATTCATCATAAGACTATCGAATGGCTGCTTACTGACGTTATTGAATAAGATATTACAGTACACCAAGAGACAAAAAAAGCCGGCGGCAAAATACTCTTGGCACTCTTTTTCAGTCAGGATTATACGAATTAATACAAATATCTACATGCAGTAATTGATCATGACATGAAAAAAAACAAACACAAGACAGCTTATTGTGAAAGCCAATGTCATGCCACAACCAAATTGCTTACATAGTAGGTGCATTGGGCTATGGGTGGTATAAAATATGGTACATTTATGTTGTTAGGTGTTTCGCTATTGACCGCATATTTAACTGTCAAACAGCATGCATATTGTGACTTATATTAGGGTTAAAACATGATTTAATTTTAAAATATTTGTTAATTAAGTCTATATTAAGATATCGTTAAAATTTAAACAAGAATGGGATAACATAGTCATAGTATCATCAGCAAAATGACCTGGCACCGCTAGCAGCACCCGTACACGAGTATAAGGCAAGCACCAGCCATCACCCTCCTCAACCATATTTTAGGGAAGAGGGTGACCCGATACCCGTCGCTACCACTAGCCATGCCGCCTGAGGGAGCATGACGTTCTTGCTGTTGTCTTGACAAGAAAATAAGTGAGTGGAACAGTCACCAGTATGCTATATGTCATACTGCACAGACAAGCCGTAAACAAAATTAATAAGTACTTAATTAGAAACTTTTAGAAATGCTGTTGTGCTTAATCCCATGCAAAAGGCCTATAATCTAAGATCGTTTCATCATCATCATCATCATAACTCTTTGTAATGAGCCCACTGCAGGGTATGAGTCTCTCCCCTGGGTGACGAGGAGGAATAGGCCATAATCCACCAAGCTGGCCCAGTGCTGGGTGGTGGATGTCAGAATTTTCAGGCTGCCGATACGGCTTCTGACAAACCCTAACGACTACTGTATGCAAGGTATACAGCACCCGGGACCCACAGCTTAACGTGCCCTCCGACGCACGAAAGTCACCGTGAGAAATGAATGGTCGGTGGTCACCCATCCAAGTACCGACCCCGCCGAACGTTGCTTAACCTGTGATATCGTATGATACACACAGTAACCACGGCGCCACGACGACTTCCATCACGACGACGATCGTCTATGTAATCTTTAATTTTATACTTAATAAGCTTTTCGAGATAGAGTGTTTTTAATGATTGATTTAAAATTTATTGAATGGCGGGGATTGAATTGCCTCCGGAGTTTTGTTATATAAGTATAAATTATAGACATTCCAATAAATGATTTGCTGCTTTTAGCCAGCCTTAATTTGGGAAACGCTAACTTATGGTCGTTCCTAGTCTTTACAGAGTTATTTTTATCATGGTTATTTTTCCTAGTTTTAAATTTAAACATAATGTTTTCATAAATCTATTGTGATGCAAGGGTCAAGATACCAATCTCTTTAAACTTTTCTCGAAGAGATTCTCTATTTCCAAGTTTATACATTCCATGAATAGCCCTTTTCTGCAGTTTATCTGCAGCATTGTCCCAAAGTAGGATGCCGTAGGACATTATACTATGAAACCAAGCTTCTAAAATAAACCAGCTTCGTCGTATTAACATCAGTCAATGAGCGAATTTTCTTTACCGCGAACGCTGCAGAACTAAGTCTACTCGCTAGTTTCTTAGGTGATTCCAAGAAAAACAGTATTATCTACTAGATTCAACCTGATTGGTAATAGTCCCGTTTTGCCTTCCAACATTGACATCACGACTTTTAAATAAAAGGTTGTTACATTACTCCATCTCAATTTAATAGGTACCAATTTTTTTATATTTATAAATGATTTTTTCTTTTACGGCACTAGGGTACTTATGGTACTTAGGTACCTTACTTGTATTTCAAGAAGAGTGAAAGAAAGGAATATAGGTAACAAAAAATTGTTAGAGGAATAAGGAAAATAATATACCTACCTAGTTTTACACATGCATACATTGTATATGGTCACATAGGTACATGAGCATATTGTATGTGTTTGTGACATGTTTTGAAGGTCTGTTTTACGTATAGATTTTTTATTCACAATATTGTCAAAAAAATGTTGCTGCCGTTTGTATTAAAAAATGTAGGGAAATTACCTACCAATGTCATCCAATGTCAAATACATTTCAAAATTAAACAACAATGTATTTAGATTTTATGTAATTTATAAATGTATTAAAAAAATGCAATCAAACAGCAAAATGAAGCCGCAAAATTCCTTAAAATGATGAAATTAAATTGTTTTAAGGAAACTGAACAATTATGTGCGTTTCCGAGAAGCACGATACATACTCTCAGGAAGGCTTTACTTATTCCTGCAGTACTGAAACCCAACATACAGCAAGCGTTGAGAAGAGCAAACTTTCAATTCCACAGAAATTCCAGCATCTCACAGATTACTAGGGTGAGTGAGTGTAGAGCTCGCTAAAAGCGGAAAATTTGGTCACTGCATACGCGTACTTTATTTCCCGATATTTTCTACTACGTCTTCACTTAGAGCTGTTACTATAGGTAGATAGAATTCATTTTTGAATTTTTAGAAACACAAAAATTAATACCTGTGTACCTTAAATTTCTTTTTCAGGATTGTAATGTAGGAGAAGGCAGAACTATCTTGGTGTACTGGGGGTGCGACCGCTCTTATAGCCGTGGCAACATGAGCGCCTGCCCTTCCAGTTGTTCATCTGTCACTGCATGCGTGAGTGTCCGCAGACTAACTAAACAATGAAGTGATTTGTAACAGGGATCGTAACAGGCAAAGGGCGAGAACATAGCTCGGAGAACCGAAGGTAAGTATTGAAGCAAACGCGAGAAGGAAAATGAATCGGTGTGGCCGTCCAGATTCAAGGCATCAAAATTTTCCAAATGTTAATAATAAATAGCGATAAAGTCTATACTTCAGTCTTGCGTAAATGAGATAAAGTTGTAGTAATAAAACTACAAAATATAAGGACAGTAACAAAAAAGGGCAACCTCTTTTGTTACTGTCCTTGTATTTTTTAACCAAAGCTTATATTAGGCTTACATTTCTCCAATGTCTTACAAAATCAACATACTTATTAGTCCATTGAAATGTTACATTTTTTAGGCCTAACCTTGCGTTTTTCAGAGGACGCAATTTTATTTTTTGATGTGTTGGGGGGGTCAGTGTAAAGCTAAAACCAAGTTTGTGGGGTCGCCACCCTTGTCCTACGGCCGCCATCTTGAAAATAGAGGTTGAAATGGTTTTTACGATATATCTCTTAAACTATTTATCTGATAAAAAAAACTATTAACATTTTTTGTTGCAAATTAAATCCTCTACAACTTTGGTCAAGTAACTTTTTGTCGTAGAACTATAAATAAAAAAGTTATAAGCGAAAATGTTTAGAAATTCGAGAAAATAATTTATATTTTTTGATATAACTTTTTTTTATCATTTTACGAAAAAATGATATCAGACCATTTTTGTAGATCATTTTTTAAGGAACAACTTTTATACGCAACATTTTTTCATTAAGTCAATAGTTAAGGTTTTACAGCGCTCCGAAATGAGTCCGAAACTATTTTTCAGTACTCTTAACTATTTTCCTATTTTATATTCCTAGTAACTATTTTCCAGTACTATTCATCAGTAATTGCTTTTTTTTTGTTTTTATTTGTTATTATAATTTTTTTATCTTCTATCTTCTATATCTATCTATATCTATATCTATCTATATCTATATCTATACTTATAATAAATCTGTAGAGAGGTCAATTCTGTACATTAAATATATTTTCAAAATAACTATCAGGGGGTGATTAGTGATCGATACTGATGCCAAAAATGCAATCAGTAAAATTTTTGTCTGTCTGTCTGTCTGTATGTTCCTTATAGAAACAAAAACTACTCGACGGATTTTAACGAAACTTGGTAAAATTATTCTTCATACTCCTGGGCAGGTTATAGTATACTTATTATCACGCTACAATCAATAGAAGCAGAGCAGTGAAGGGAAATGTTGGGAAAACGGGAGAAGTTACTTCATTTTTTAAGCTTCCGTCGCGTGTGCAGCCTTAATGGTCAGAAATATTTTTCATAAAATTATATAAAAAATATCCCACAACAGTATATGTCTATATTTTATGGTTGACTCACAATAATACGTGTAAATCTCGATAGCTTAGCAGTTCGGAGCTTTCTGATTATATTTGTTTACTCTTACGTTTATAATACTCTCACTCATCCCTAATTAAAAAAAAATAACATTATTAGGTACCTATTCAATAAAAAAGAATCATAGAAATCGGTATAAGTAGAAACACCAAACTGATACATGAAATACGCTAATAACCCATCGCGCGTGAATACGGAATGATATAAGGATTATTTTTGCGTAACGGTTGCCGCGCTCGACGCGGCTCGCGACGGTAGGGTATAAAAAGGCGGGAGGCGAGCGCAAGCTTTCCGCGATTTAATATAGGTAGGTACAGAAGGAACAAGCGTTACATTACCTGTCAAATTTCCCCAACCAATTTTAACGTATTATCGAGGGCATAGAGTTCAAATTCAAGTAAAAAAATTTGACAGATTTGTAATGCTTGATGTTTACAACTAATACTGCCTTCTGTACATACAGAGATAAAATGGAAATCAAGGTTTTGTTTATTTCATGATCGTTTCTGCCTCTTGGAAGTCAGAAACCGTAGATTTATTCGGAATAAAAAGTAACGTATGTGTTAACTACTATACCAAATTACATTAATATTGGCTTAACCGTTTGGCAGTTAAAGGAGCCATACATAACTATAGGTAGTATTGTATGTACACTGACAATGGCTGGATGGATGGATTTTTGTTATTCTTTCACCCAAAAACTACTTAGCTTTACCTACAATAACAATAAGCTAAGTATAATTAATGAAGGTATTGCATGAATTAAGTAAAATTGAAGGCATTAAATAAAACACTTTTTAACCGGATTGATGGCGTATAATTTATATTTTACATTTTAACTCGACGTTTCGGTGTCTTTGCAGACCCCGTGGTCACACGAGACTGATAAAATTTAAAATGTAAATATACGCGATAAATCCGGTTAAAAAGTGTTTTATTTAATAGTCATACATAATAATCATCGCGAAAACTTAAGACAATATTAAAATTTAAGGCACTTTGGCACCCGATTTGTTTATAACGCTATGTGCCTTTGTGATGTACCTAATAGATAGTTACCTACTTATGTTTGTGGTTAGGAGTTATACATATTATATGGGCGAAGATTCTTCATTTTTATTTTTGTTATTAAAGATAGTTAGGACCTTGGAGAAGAAAATAACCTACTCGAAATACTAATTCAATACAGACGAAGTCGCGGGCATCATCTATGTAATATACCTACCTACCTATACTTTTTCACAAAACCTAGGTGAAACCGCGGATCACTGCTTTTTTGTAACAGTTTTTAAAGTAATTCTGTCTGTTTATCTATCAGTAACGTTTTCACAGCTAAACTACTGAGTCGATTTTGACGAAATTTAGAATAAGGTAAGTTTTAACTTCAAGGAGGATATAATAATAGTATTTATCCAACTCTAATAAACGGTATCCACGCGGACGAAGTTGCGGGTTACAGCTAGTTATTAATAATTAATTATTGACTCTTTTCCACTCCATTACAGAATTTGACAATTATTGATTTTTAAAATCCGATGCCCGTTACCGAGAATATTGTCCAGGTAGAAAATACCCAAGCGACCATTAGGGAACAAAAGAACATCTGCCTGCCATTATTATTATTATTATTTCTAACCTTTCTTATTGTAAAAATAGCTGAAATAATAGTTGAAGTTGTCGTTCAACTTATACCTTTTAGTTGTGCTACATATTTCTCCACGTGCGGATGTATTTTATTCTGTTTTTAATTGTGAAGACGATTTCGAATGATTTTAGATACGATTTTAACTTCAGTGAAAACTATTTTTTTTTTTCGTCTAGCATTTAGACTTTTTAAGCTTGCTTTTTCTATTATTTAATAATGAGTGATTGATTTATTTGTAAAAACCCTTTAGGTGAAAATAAAATAAGAACTGTGAAGGCAAAAGGTGTAAAAACTTTACTAAACCGAGCTGTAGCAAAAAATGATGAGGCTAATGAACAATTTTTACGAATTGTTTCGGAAGTTATTGTACATATTGTACAATAACTTCCGAAACAGTGTTATTGTTATTACGTGGACAATCGTACCGATAATGTTGTTCGTCGTCGCAGCAGCAGCTCCAGTACTTTATCGTCTTTTTCAGAAGCTCCAGAGCCAGACTTCGATTTTGCGAACAATTGTTTCATCTGTGCCAAAGCGGTTCAGGATCCAAGTAATTCGCGTACAAGCCGACAAGCGCGGGTTTGTGTTGTACGTCATGAGAGTACAAAAACAAGTATTATGGACCTTATAAACAGACTTGCAGCAACGTAATGGAGCTCTCAGAATTAATAAATGAAAATCTGATATTTAATTTAGAAAGCAGATCAGATGCTGAGCCGCAGCCTGGTCCATCGAAAAGACTGAGGACGGAATAGTTCGAATTTAGAAAATCACCGTGGGTTATGCCTATTGGGGATACCACGTAAAAAAAACGCGCCTCTAGACTACTACCTCGTGGGTGGTGGGGAAAAGAGTCAATAATTAATTATTAATAATTAAAAAAAATATAATAATAACATAAAAACAAAAAAAAAACA
Source organism: Stenoptilia bipunctidactyla (assembly GCA_944452665.1). Taxonomy (NCBI): domain Eukaryota; kingdom Metazoa; phylum Arthropoda; class Insecta; order Lepidoptera; family Pterophoridae; genus Stenoptilia; species Stenoptilia bipunctidactyla. The sequence continues at coordinate 22,620,833 of OX101729.1, read as the reverse complement.
ATTACTGATGACACATTATTAATACACACGTATAATATAAGTCTAGTTAAGAGTACTGAAAAATTGCATTTTTGGCATCAGTATCGATCACTAATCACCCCCTGATAGTTATTTTGAAAATATATTTAATGTACAGAATTGACCTCTCTACAGATTTATTATAAGTATAGATAAAAAAATTATAATAACAAATAAAAACAAAAAAAAGCAATTACTGATGAATAGTACTGGAAAATAGTTACTAGGAATATAAAATAGGAAAATAGTTAAGAGTACTGAAAAATAGTTTCGGACTCATTTCGGAGCGCTGTAAAACCTTAACTATTCACTCAATGAAAAAATGTTGCTTATAAAGGTTGTTCCTCAAAAAACGATCTACAAAAGAGGTCTGATATCATTTTTTCGTAAAATGATAAAAAAAGTTATATCAAAAAATATAAATTATTTTCTCGAATTTCTAAACATTTTCGCTTATAACTTTTTTATTTATAGTTCTACGACAAAAAGTTACTTGACCAAAGTTGTAGAAGATTTAATTTGCAACAAAAAATGTTAACAGTTTTTTTTTATCAGATAAATAGTTTAAGAGATATATCGTAAAAACCATTTCAACCCCTATTTTCAAGATGGCGGCCGTAGGACAAGGGTGGCGACCCCACAAACTTGGTTTTAGCTTTACACTGATCCCCCCTACACATCAAAAAAATAAAATTGCGTCCTCTGAAAAACGCAACCCCAAATGTAACTTTTCAATGGACTATATATGTTCTATTCTAAATACAATCCAGTTAGAAGTAGGATTTGACAGAAAAAATCAAGTTCTGAGTTTGTTACTCTAGGGCAATCTCTTTTGTTACTGTCCTTGTATTTTTTTGTTTTATTTCTACAACTTTATCTCATTTACGGTTTGCTTCATGAGCCCAGAGGTTACATCCTGGTGGCAGGCAGCACGAACGGAGCGTATAAGTATCTATAAAGTATCTATTCGTAAGCTTGTTCATACAACAATGGGTCTTTAGTGCCTCTATCGGTTTTTCGCAGCCTATTTCTGGGCATCTACAATAAATATAGGGAATATGTTTTACAGTACCAAATGCATGTTATATTATGACATAGTGTATTTTAAGAACATTTTAAAATGACTTTTGAAAAGATATGTTAACATAAATACTAGAGTTTCTATTCTATTCTAAAATCTTTGTATGCTTTGCGCGTCAAACGCCGAAACTACTAAGGCCTCGTTTCAGAACTACGATAATGCCCAACCAGCGCGACGCGACGTGCCGCCTGTGCTTAAATAAAGCCTAAATGGTTTAACTATTGAATGAAGTTTAGGAAAATTATTAAGGAATACTTATTAATGAAATGAACCAAACAAAATGCCCTTTTGGTATAAATAATGGTATCAAATAATTGAAATTCAAATATCCGTTCTTAGGCATTTTAACATAACGATAATAACGATAAATAATACTTATTTGTCATGTTTCAAATTTATCGAATTGCGTTGATAATATTGAATAAATCGATCACTTGGTCAATAGTAACACGGGCCCAATTATACCGTTAGAACTGCCCCCGGAAAATGTGTTACAATTGCACATTTACGTGGTCGACGGAAAAATATAAATTTTACCTTAACATAAATATTATAATGCTAAATATTTAATGATTCAGATCCACAATTTTTCACTTTGATATTAAATATTTCGCCTGAAAGTGCACTTTTAAACACTTTGGAAATTACGTAAATTCTTACCTTGAGCGTCTCAGACAAACACATTAGTTTGTATGATCTGAGTTGAGCGTCCAAAATGGTGATTAACTCACTAACACTACGCGCGCTCGTGCTCGCTCTGCTGACACGAGTCAAGCGTTCCTCGATCCGTTAGTACACGCACGTACGCATTCAAATGACAAACGGTATTGTAGATATGTCCAATATTTTAATTGCCCCCTGTTACTTGTGCCTCCGGTCTACCCTACGTAATTTTCAGTTTTTCACATCAAGTACGTAGGTAACGAAATATGAATAACCGCATCATTTGGTTTAATTTGTGCCTTAGCAGTATTTATTTGGATAAGACTCACTTCTACGTTAATAGTCTTACCTTGCCTGATATCAATTAACTTGCGTTTCAGCCGGCGCCGGCGGTGGTAACAAGTAAAGACTTCCGTTCTGTGGCCCAGCAGACCGATATTAGTTGCTGGCAGAACCCCGGAGTCCCCTCCCCAGGTAAAACCGACAACGTATTTTCGGAGATATTTTGCAAATAAACTAATCTTATTAACATTACAAATTTTGGATGGATGTATGGATAGAAGTTTGTTCGTCAATCACGGTAGAACGGCTCCACGGGTACCTATGGATGGAATTTGGCACAGCGATAGTATAGAGTCTGGAAGAGCTTTTTACTTTTAATTCTGATATTCCCGCGGGATTAGGAATTGCATGGGGAAAACCGTGAGAATCAGCTAGATTAATATAATGTTATAGTTTAGCGCTTAGCGGCCGACATGTTGGTGACGCTTAGTGGCCTGGGATGGCAAAGCTTTTCCGTGCATGTCTTTATGAAAATTTAATTTTCGCGTAGGTACATTCTATTCTAAGCGAGTAAGTAAGCTCTGTTGACTAGTTTAGTTGGATCCATCAATTGCCGAACGGATAGCCGTAACATATCTTTGTCTTTACATCTAATTCAAGGGTTTTTTGTATACAATTTTAATACGTTCCATAGTTGGTTGGATTAAGTAATAAACTTCACGAATAAAAATCTACTACCTATTACAGTAGCCATCACTTATTTCGTCTCTATGCAGTTACCTATCTAAACTTGCGGGAAATAACGAAAACGTATTTAACTTTGCTTTTTAAGATGCAATGTTGCAAGAACATGTGGTGAATTTTGTGGGCGCGACGGATGCGTCTGGCGTGGCGGGTGGTGCCGGCGCGGCGGGTACGGCGGGTGCGCTGGGTGCCGGAGCCACGGCGGGTGCGGGGGCTCAGGGGGGCGTGGCGGGTGCTGGAGGCACGGGAGCCCCGGCGGAAGGCCGCGCGCTGCGGGCCGTGCTGGCGGACTCGGTGACACTGTCGTCGCCGGCGTCGTCGTTGCTGTCGCCCACCGCGCGCTCACCTTCCATCCTCGACTCTGTTTGCGCTTTGTTGCTAAACAAGCAAGTAACTGCGGTAAGTTTCGTTTTCTTACTTCCTCGGTAGTTGCAGATGTTCAGGGTGGGTGACTATTTAGCCCAAATATTCAGTCCCTGTGATTTTTTTTACCTTTTACAAATAACGTCCTAAAATTATCTAAATACTAAACCTAAGGTAGTGAAACGGTTTTCTAATTAGTTGGGCTTCCATTTGCTGTTGCTGTATTTAGGGAGTACTTAGTCGTATAATTTTCATGCAATTGGTTTTAGGTTGACAGGTCATGTTATTTCAGGAAATAAGCCTTCTACGTTGTCTCTGAGCACCTTACCTATTAGATAAAGGGACAATCAGTGCCGAGCTTCTTGTCGCATTTTGTGTAAAGTATTTTGGTGAAGGTATCAAGAATTGTTGTCGTTGTAAGAATTATGTGACGAAATATTTTACCGCTCCATACCTCATTATAGTATCTATATTTCATACCTATAGCTTCCATGCTGGACTGGGAGCGAAAGAAAAACATAGAATGTGCCAGCTGCTTATTTTCCCGGGCATACTGTAAAAGTCAGTTAAGGGACAGAGGTTTTAAAGGCGTTTTTGTGGGCTATAGGCTGACCCCCTGTCACTACAATAGTCTCCGTCCATCTTTATCATACCTCTTAATTTGTCAAACGTGACATCAGATAGTCTTGTAACCTCTAGTGTTCTGTCTACCCCACAAGGGATACAGGCGTGACGTTATGTATGTATGTATTTCATACCTCTTTATAGGATCCATTTTTCCATTTTGGCCATTTTTCTTTGGCCATTTTTCTGCTTGTAATCAAAATCTTGGATTCTAATAGATCTCTCTCTATATGTAGCTATTTATATTAGATACCTACTTTATTGCCGTCCAAAATATACGCAGGTGTCGTCTAACGGCGGCAAGGATGGCGCGAGCGTGGGCGCGGTGGGCAGCGCGTCGGAGGCCATGTGCCGCATCTGCTTCGGCGGCGCGTCGAGCGAGCGGCTCGTGCGGCCGTGCCTGTGCCGCGGCACCGTGGCCGCCGTGCACCGCTCGTGCCTCGAGCGCTGGCTGCTGCAGGCCGCCACCAGCTACTGCGAGCTGTGCCGACACCACTACGTCGTCACCAGGACACACAAGTACGTAACTGCTGCACCTACTATTTTTTCATCGGGTTTTAACTGGTTTGTTTAATTAGAATCTAGATGATGGAGGTTCACCGATCTGTCAATTGATTGTCAAACTCGAAACTGTTAAAACTCAAACATACAGTCACGTTGTGCATTGTCAGCCGTTTCAGCCAACGAGCGATTTATTAGCTAGGTATTAATTTATTTAGTAGGTATCTACGTGTTCTGTCACCATTTGGCGTGTACCTACATACTCATGACCATTATAACCATTTTACCATCTTAGGCTAGTTTTGTGTAAAAAACCATACCGGTGTGCTAGAAAAGGTGCTCCACAAGCCGTGTAATTTCGACTACAAAGATTAAGTCTATCTATAATCAGGTTACGAGAAAATAGAAGGAACAAAAAAATTTAAATTATTTGGTAATATCATTAGCTATAGACTTCAAGGACAATCCATCCAACTATACCTTGGCAAATAATTCAATGCTTACCTACTGCAGGTCGAAATGTCAAAACAATGTCAAACAAAAAAATAATGATACCAGTAAAAATTTTCGTAGTATAAGGTACTGAATGAGAATGATTGAAATGGAATGGTACTTTTTCATTCGTTAAGCATAAAATTTTAACGCAATGCATGAATAGGTTTTTTTTTTTTTTTTTTTTTTTTTTTTTATAAAATATGGATGGGACGTTTGTCTTCCATGACACCTGATGTTAAGTGAACATGAAGACTAAGGTGGTACACGTCCATCCACGAGAAACCTATTCACTCGACGCTTAAAAGTACTAGGACTATACTGGTCAGGGAAAATAGACGCAGGCAGTTCATTCCAAACCTTGGCGACCCGTATCAAAAAGGAACTGTCAAAGCGCTTAGTTCGACTTTTCGGAATATCAACCACATACGGATGGAAGTTCTGTCTGCGTCTAGTAGTCCGATGGTAAAAGGGTGAGGGTTCAATTTGCTCAAACAGAGCACTCGCGCACTCACCAAAATGTAGCCTGTAGTACACGGTTAAACAAGCAACCTTACGACGATGCTCTAGGGTCTGTAGTTTTTTGGTCGTAAGGTCGACGTTGTTAATTAATTTACGGGCTCTTCGGTCAACGGAGTCCAGCGCTTCTAGTTGATATTTGGCTGAACCATCACAAAGATGACTGCAGTACTCCATGCATGATCGCACTTGAGCTGTATATAAGTTAAGAAGCTGTGCATGGCTGAAGTACCGCCGTACCTTCGAGATGATTCCCAACTTTTTCGAAGCTACTTGAGCCATGGACACAATTTGTTGACCGAAGTTTAAACTGGATGTTATATTTACGCCTAAAAGCCCTAGATGGTCAGTGATGGGGACAGATACATTTTGGAAAGTGGGCGTTAATGTGAAGGTGCTCTTTTTTGCGGAGAATAGACACGCCTGAGTTTTGGACGCGTTGAATTTGACCAAATTCGACTCACCCCAATCGGATACTTTCCGTAAGGTCAAATCAACGCGCTCAATCATTGACTTTCTTAAACTCTGGATTTCACGGGGGCTCGCTCGCGCATTGGATACGTATCTCTCTACAACAGTGCTGTCATCAGCATAACTAATAATGCCCGGTGTTAAAAGGTCATTAATGTGCAGCAAGAATAATGTTGCAGAGAGAACAGATCCCTGAGGTACCCCGGCATTAATTGCCATTTGGTCGGAGGAGAAGCCATCTAAGACTACTCGAATTGACCGTTCCCTCAGAAAATCAGATATCCAGTCGCAGAGCCCAATCGGTATGCCATAAGCTGGAAGCTTACTTAAGAGACCATCATGCCAGACCCTGTCAAAGGCCTTGGAAATGTCTAAGGATACAGCTATTGCTTCACCATGACCCTCCAAGGCCTCGCTCCATAAGTGAGTGGCATACACGAGAAGATCGCCGGTCGAGCGCCCGTTGCGGAAACCATATTGGCTATCGCTTAGGAGCTCGTTGGTCTCGAGGTATGCCAGGAGTCGATTGTTCAATACACGTTCCATGACTTTGCAAAGTATGGAAGTGATTGAAATTGGTCGATAGTTGACAGGATCGGCACGGCTTCCCTTCTTTGGTACTGGTTGTACGTTAGCAAGCTTCCAGGACTTGGGAACCTTACCGGATTCCAATGAAAGTCGATAAAGACGCGTCAAAACGGGAGACAACTCAGCTGCGCAGCGTTTTAAGACCACTGCAGGAATACCGTCTGGACCACTAGCTTTGTTCTCGTCTAGGTGCAGCAAGCATTTAAGAACCTCCTTTTGGCGAATGTGAACGGTACCCATTGTAGGTCCGAACTGAGGTAATTGGGGTGGGATTTTTCCTTGGCAATCTAGACGAGAATTTTCTGCGAAGATACTAGCAAATAAATCTGCTTTCTCCTTAGCAGTGTGGGCCAGAGAACCATCGGGTTTCCTCAGTGGTGGCAGCGACGGGCGACAAAAGTTCGTTTCGACCGACTTGGCAAGGGACCAGAAAGCTTTACTTCCCGAAGGGTATGCTGCTATTCTGTCTCCGATACGGCCTATGTGGGCAAAACGAGCTCTTTTGATTACCTTTTTGCAGGACTTGGCGGCAGCATTGTATCTTTTCTTAAGTTCATGCGAATCCAGGGCTTTGCTTCTGCGAGCATTTGCCCAGGCTTTGTATGCTTCCCGCTTTCGCTTTTCAGCGGCAAGGCAAGCAGTATTAAACCATGGGCGAGCTTTGGTTTCAAGGGATAGATCAGCGTGGGGAATGAAGTACTCCATTGCTTGAACTATCACACTTGAGACAGCATCAGCGCAGCACGATGGATCGGTTGATGTAAAACAAGTTTGCCGCCATGGATAAGATGCGAAGAAATGTCGCATTTCATCCCAATCTGCTGACTTGTAACGCCATACTCGCCTGGAGCCTTTTAGGGCGGGTGTCAGGTGGCGAGTACAGCGATACAGATTTCACCATACAGTGATCGGATGTCCCTAAAGGTGCAGTGACGGACACCGAGTATCTGTCAGGATCGGTTGTCAGCAGAAGGTCCAAGCAATACGCAGTGTGGCCAGCAACGTCGGGGATGCGCGTAGGCTCGTTAACAAGCTGTGAGAGACCATAAGTCAGCGAAAACTTAAAGGCCTCTCTGCCAGCATGGTCAGTGTCCTGATACGGGTATAACCACTGCCCATGGTGAGCATTAAAATCCCCCAGAAACACCAACTGCGCCGTGGGAAAACGTTGCTGAATCTTATCTGCTGTATTGCCAAGGTATTCCATAAGCCTCGTTGTCTCCCGATCTCCGCTATGTGAACGATAGATACAGGCGTAAACCACTTGGTCTAGGCCAGTATCTATGTGAACCCACATGACTGAAAGGTCCGGCACTTCCAAGTAACGGAGACGCTGACAACAGATCGCGTCACTGGCATACATGCACACCCCGGCGTGCGGGCGGAAAAGAGACTCCAGGATATAGCCTGGGTAACCAAGGTATGCCGAGTCTGACGGATCGCAGATCTGCGTCTCCGTTAGAAAGAGTAGGTGGGGTCTCTCCGTCTCAAGATGGTGGTGGACATCATTCAGATTGGAGTGCACTCCTCGGATGTTACAGAAGTGCACTTTTAGGGAGAGGAAGTGCAACCGCTGTTGAACCGTACTCTTTTTAGGACCTTTCATTGTGAATTGGTAGTGGAGTGAATAGGGAGGAGAATAGAAGTTGAGTGAAGCGCTGCAAATGGAACCAAGCAACTCGTAGGAAACAACGCACCATTGGGGAACTCGCCTGGAGACTGCGGGGACGCCCGAACCCCCCCGAGGTCGCCATCGGGTCCTCTCTAACCGGTCGCCAACCGGCACGATGGTGCCTCCCGGGATTTTTCGCGAGGTGGCGGGGCAGCCTTTCGCATGTGGCTGGCATGCTACTTGGGCCCCCTACTACCTGCGGTCGGCCAGCGGTGCACCGTGCTTCGGATCCCGCTACCCTCCAAAACGAGTTACCCGGTGAGTCATTATCCTACGAGTTGTAAACAGTTCTCCGATGCAGCACGATTACTCAGACCTATCCTCCTCAATGGCTACACTAGACATCATGCCGGAACGCGACTAAGTCACTTGGCGGCATGGTTTTGTCTAGTGGGTGGTGACAAGCCACGGCCGAAGCCTACCACCATTTTCTGCTCGTTTAGCACCACCCAGGGACCACGTACAAGGCATCGAGGGCTAAACCTTGCGGACGCGAGCAGTTTTCAGTCCCCAAAAAATAAGTACTTAAATTAAAAAAAAAAAACAAAATTCAAAAAGTTTTATTCATCTTAGGAATTTTACAAAACACTTGATGAAGTCAGTCATCACATACTTCGGCTTTAACTAGTTGTTGATAGTTGTTAAATAAGATATTACAGTAGACCAAGAGACAAAAAAAGCCGGCAGAAAAAAACTCTTGGCACTCTTTTTCAGTCAGAATTATCAAATTAATACAAATAGGTACAGTACAAATGGACCGTGACATGAAAAAAAAAAACAAACACAAGACAGCTGATAGTGAGAGCCAATGTCATGCCACAACCAAATTGCTTACATAGCAGATGCAATGAGCTATGGATGCACAATACGAACATGACAAACTGGGACCAGAGTATTTGAACAAGAAAGGAATCAAATAGTCATAGTATCATTAGCAAAACGACCTGGCACCGCTAGTAGCACCCGTTCACGAGTTAACGCAAGCACCAGCCATCACCCTCCTCAACCATATTTTAGGGAAGAGGGTGACCCGATACCCGACGCTACCACTAGCCATGCCGCGTGAGGGAGCATGACGTTCTTGCTGTTGTTAAACTTGAGGTGTGTACTTTATCTTCACAGTAACTAATGAAAAGAAAATAATTAATTACCAAATATGTTTAGTGCTTAAAAATGACCACAGGAGAAGTAAAATTAGTTTTTTTCGCATAAACAAGTAAGATGCGAAAAGCATCCCCACTTTAGTATGGGAAAATGAAAGAATAAAATATTTTGTGAGTCAAAATTTTTTTTCTTACTTGACGATATTATTTAATAAAACAGAGCATTCGTTCACTTAAACCGCATCCCTATTACCGCACACTGGAACTGTCATTTTACTGCATTTAATTATTTGACAAGATATAAATGAGTAGAATTCTACGTCTGCCTGTCTGTTGTATGTTGAAAATAAAACCTTCAATAAACATGTTTCGGTTATGTAAGTATCTATTACTAACGGGTGATTTTTTAAGAGTAGGTAGTTTTTTTCAAAATCGCATGACACACTCAAAGATCATGTTTCCAAATTGGATTATTAGATCAACACTTGACCAAAGTGTAGCTAAAACTACGCTTTTCTCGATAATAATATTGAAAAATTACAATAATCTTTAAGATTTGCTCTCAAAAATATATGTATGACGCAAAGAGAGTTTACTCGATTTTGAAAAAAAAACTACTCTTAAAAAATCACCCGTTATTAGTCTGCCACATTCTGCATCTACGATCAAGAATAGTTGATTTCAGTCCGTCCATATTTACCATTGATTTACCATACATATTTACCATGGATGCATCCATCCATTGATGTTACCGATTCAGGAAAATGTATCCTGGGTTGTCTTACGTAAATTGTTTAATGTATAGGATAGTTAGTTTTCTGATTTTTCGTGCAATCCTTTTATACTGATCAGACAACTCTAGAAAAAAGGATCCGAGGCAGAATCAGTTGTTTGCGCTTGCAGATGGTCGTGGGCGCGGTCGGCGGCGGCGTGGGCGCGGTCGGCGGCGGGGCGCGCGCTGGCGGCGGACGCGTGGCGCGCGGCGGCGCTGGGCGCGCTGGGCGTGGCGGGCACGGCGCGCGCGCTGCACGCGTGCGACGCGCTGCTGGCGGCGGGCGCGCGGCGCGGCGGACTGCCGGCGCTGGCCGCCAACCTGCTGTCGTCGCTGCTCATCGGCGTCATCGGCGCGCTCAACGGGCTGCTCACCACGTGGATGCTGCTCAAGCTGCAGGAGCACCAGCAGGCGTGGCGCGCGTGGCGCGACGCCGCCATGCGCGTGCGCGTCGCGCTTCCGCCCGGACAGGTCAGTGCCGTCGCATCTCTCCACCGCACTTCATCCTTTGTAATGGGACCTACTTGATTGATACCTTTTCGATTGCTCTATTCTTTTGTGTATTAATATGGTATAGGTATAAATGTAGGCGATTTGTCCCATGTTTGCGTCTATAGGAACCTATCAAATACTAGTGTCCATATTATGTTCTAAATTCTAAAGGCTCGCTTGCCCTCATACCCTGTTTTGCATGATGCTTAACACTTTTGGCAAACAAATAAAAAAAGAACGTAAAATTATTTATTTTCTTTAAATTTTAGTCTAATACAAAATGTACATTCCAGTTGTATAAACAGTTAATAGTGATTGAATACTGAATCTTTTTAGGGTTCCGTACCCAAAGGGTACAAGGTACTAAGACTCCGCGGTCCGTGTCTGGCCGTTTGTCCGCCTGTCACCAGGCTGTATCGCATTAACTGTGATAAGTTAAGTGATAGTTAGACATTTGAAAATTTCCCAAATGATGTTATTCAGCTGCAAGTGTTTATCTAAAAACAGTGTCATATAATGGAAGTCCTATTATAAATATAAGCTAAATATAAGCCCTATTATAAGTGTCTGTGTCTTATTAGAAGTTTGGGATGGATCCTTCGTGCGCGAATCCGACTCGCGCTGAGCTAGATTGTTTTGAAATATTTTTGCTTAGGTATTTGTTCAAGATGGTCGTTCTGTTTCTGATTTTTTGTTCACTAAATGAATTCGTAAATACCAGTCCCGGTAGCTCAGTGCACTCGTTCGACAAACGAGAGGTCCCAGGTTCGAGTCCCGGTTGGGTGATTTTATTTAGCATTTTTTTTCAGAATAATTGAGCATTGTTACATATATAACTTATAAATATTATTAAATGAATTAACTGTATGTATATTATAACAGGGGTTTACAATAGATAGGCGCGAACTTGGCCGTCTCATAGCGGCCAACTCGGTGAATGAAGCGATAGCTGTAAAATTTGGCATGAACACATATTTAGTCATGACATTTTACCTGCACGCTTCAACAACACGTAGAAATTGTTAAAATATTATGAAAATCAGTGCTGTATTCGCCTAACGATATCGGACGATGATAACTATCAAACTTTTTTTGGTCTAGCATAGATGGTATAGGATTCACAAACATGTGGTTCCAACGTGTCTGTTACTGCAGCTGGAAAATTACTTCTAGAGAGCTGTGATTGGGCGCACAAATAGGTCGTTATGTGCTGCAAATGTTCGCCAAATTAAAAATTTTGTTAGTAAATTGTTTTGTTTTGGAAAGAAGTGGAAAAAACGATTCCTGCTAGGGTAATGCTATTCAGGCAGGAAAAATTGCTTATTTATTGAGTTTAGATTAATTATCATCAGAAATAGGTTTATTTAGGTAGGTAGGTATTTTATTTTCTATTATTGAGTTTATTTTTTTATTAGGTAGATTATTAGGTTTACTTTTATAAGGCGTAGACCGTATAGATTTAATATTTGAGCTTAGCTGTAAATCAGTGTTGATAGCTATTCGAGCAAATTAATAGGGAGTACGCTGCAGTAAACTATACCTAATCCTGCATAACTATTAGAAACTTTACACGCCCCTAATGGATCTAGCTCGACTTAACCAGTACCTAACCCTATATATAACGTTCACAGTTTTTCTATAGTGTATTTAGTACCCGCATTGTACCCGTGCGAAGCCGGGGCGGGTCGCTAGTAATTTAAATATTATAACAGTGGAGACTATCAAATGTACTTTTACTTACGTACGTAGACTTTTTTAAATCAGACTAGTAGTTACCGAGATCAAAACAAAACAAACAAACTCTTGAAAAGTACCATTCCAAATTTAAACAAAAAACATATATTATTTCAGGAATCCCCGCCGTCCACTCCTTCTACTTAGCGCAATCTATTTGCCCGCCCTCCTCTTGAAGCTGCAAGTAATCCCTCTGAGAAATAATGAATTTTTGGTCAATTTGCGCGGCGATCTCCGCGCTCGTGTGCTTCGTGCTGCTGATGGCCGTCATGCATGTGCCGCGCCTGCCTCCGGCCTCGGAGGACAAGTGATACTCGATATTTGAATCATTGCGAAATAAAAACACTATTAATCGTTAATATCGTTTATTTTCTCTTTAGATATACATTTATAACATTATAATATATTAAATAGTATAAATTATAATAATATTTATCAGTATCGCAGACGGTTATTCTATGGAAGCCGCTGTTAAATGTCAGAGTAGTAAAAATTATACATTAATACAATGTTATTGAGATAAAACCTACCAAGCTAGTGTCGGTTACGGGGTGGGCCGATGCCGCTTGCTTATTGTCGCAATAAGTGATAGTTGATCGACCCCCGATGCGTGCACTCGAGTTCATAACTAACGAAACCTTTAACAAAGTCAATATCAAATTGAGACTACGACTATCTTAAAATTACGCTAAAAGTAAAGTTAGTTCACTTACAAGCTAGTTTAAAAAATCACATACATCTTGAGATTACAATAAATAGGATATTTTTAGACAAAAAGAGACGCTGGAAAATCGACGAGCGGGCAAACAGGGCTCCGCGGCGCGCCACTACACACTACACCTGATCTTTGGACAAAACATTCCACGTGCGCTCTTTGTGACAGTGCGGCTCTCCTGCCTGACACCTCAGATACCTGCAAGCGCATGTTAGATACCTATTTGGTGCCTGTACTCAAACATTTAATTATTATCTCGACCTAAACCTATATACAGATGAAGGCAGCTGAAACAAGGCATCTTCCATGCGCTTGATTATTTCAGACTAGATAAGCTAGCAACGGCATGCAGTTTTTGTAAACAAACAAGCAGGAGAACGTGAACAATAAACACGTGGAACAATCGAAACATTTCAAAAATATTTGCATTTTACAATTTATTGAACTTTTATCCTAATGATTTTGGAGATAAGAATTTAAGTAGGTAATGAAGTTAACTGCAACCTTAAACACGAATCAATAATTAAATAGAAATCTACGAGACACTTCATCCATGTTACAGTTGCAGCTGACATCACAGTGCCAATAAAGAATTGCAAATTCTGTTTGAACAATGTTGTAGGAATCAGACACATGAATGATATTGCAGCAGTGAGTGGGCGGGGTTGGCTAGCGCTGGTCCCGGAAGCGGCGGTGGATGGCCTGCACGTAGGTGAAGACGCACTTCCAGTCCGGCCGCCGCATGGCCACCATGTCCTCCACGTCCAGCAGCGGGTAGATGCCGGCCTTCTCACTGTCGACACAAAACACAGACCTGACTCTTGGAACTTTTGAACGTGAATTGAAATGGATTTATTATTAAATTTTGTAATCGCTACAAATATTCGTAAAGACAGTTCCGCCTGACCATCACTGAGTTAGTTTTTACTTGCGCTCAAAAAATAAAATAAAACGGCGCCGCAGCAATGTTTTTGCGACATTTTTTTTAACTGATCAGGCGGCAATGTCCGCGATTGTATCTACAAGCTACAATGATGCTTTGTCCATAGAGGAGTAACGGCAAAGAATAACGGCTATTGCATGTTCCTTGTCTTTGGAATCTGATAAGATACTATTAAGTTTAATTATAAGTTTTCAAAAAAAAAAGTTTTCAAAAAAAATAATATAAATGAATAGTAGACTGACTCAGCAACTTTGAAGGCGAGGGTGAAGTTGTGCCGGCGCTGGTCGGGCGAGAGGGCGCTGTAGTCGAAGGCATCGGGCAGGAAGTGGTGTACCAGCGCGCAGAACGCCAGCCCGTCCGCCCAGCTCGTCGAGAAGTTCTCCAGCTTCACATTCTGTCATCACAACAAGTGCCATTAGCTCGCTACCTATGTAGGATTTTTGATATGAATCAAATACCAATGCTTGCTTACTTCTCTGTATGTACAATTTGAAAGGTACCAAAAGAAATATAAAATGAAACTCGGGTGTATAAGATGTACTTAGGTATTCAATTATCACCAATTATGTTCCAAATGCAGTATAAATTAATTTAAATGTAATCAGTTATTGAAAAAAAGTTGAAAGAAATAATATAACTTTAAACATATTATAAAGCAAAATCAGTTCTTTTGAATTCATTTAACTTTACTTCGTAATTGAGCAGGAAATATCTGTTCATATCCAAACTAAACTAAACTTAATCGTTCGAAATAGATGAACGAATTTGGATTTACGGTTTAATCACATGTCAGGCATAGTTAAATAAGTAAAAGGTATGCAGTTATTTACAAACTGAAACACGCTACTTTGGAACACAATACCAAGAGTAGCTAAAAGATTTAACAAACACACGTCTACGAGGCGCGAGTTAATGTGTATCATACATCATACATGGAAACTCAAACTCACACGCTAAGTTTTAGTCTTTAAAACAGACAATTAGCATGCAATCTTAGGTTTTGTTTATTGACATTTTTAGGATGGAAATTTTTTACATACAGGTAGGAAATTATATTACAAGGATAAATATGGAAATATCTGAAAATAAAATAGATGATGTCGAATAAGTATGTTGTGATATAATACTTAGATACACCTAGAATGTGCGATGTAGGAAAATATACTGATATAATTAATATTTACAAAAAAGTTGAATATAAGTAAAGAAAAACACAGCCATAATGAAGCATCTAAAGCTAAATATTAACATGAGAGGCAGTGAGAGCGACGTGTTAATCTATATATTAATGTAAGTGCGTGTCCATCGATATCTTTCGACATGCTACAATACCGTTAACGCCAATCATACCTACGATTTTGTGTATTGTCTGAAAAGCTGATATATTTTTTTCTGAACGAAAACTTTGTTTTCTCTGATTTGTTGAAAGCTTTTTGTCAATTATTTATATTCAAAAAAATGTAGCAGCTTATATCAAGATGTGATTTCAAAAGTCCCCAATACGTTATAAATCGTCTCAAAACAGACTTAGTTAAGGAAATTTTATTCCAATTCAATAAATAACATAATAACTGAAGCAGCCAGTGGGCGTTAGGTTAGGTGTAGTTTATTTAGGTGATACAATAGTTGTGCGAACGCAGTGGGGACGCGGTGTGCAGTGTACCTCGTAGTCCCGTGTCTTGTCGCGGCACCACTGCAGCAGGCGCTCTTTGATGGTGAGCGCGGACGCCTGCAGTGCCGGGTCCGTGATCCGGAACAGCGGCGCCGCGATCCTGCCGCTACAACACCCGATATCATTCGCGCGACCGACCGACCAAGCTTACTAGGTGAGCGGTACCGCGCGCCGGCTTGCGACTAATCTGATATCTGGGTATTTTGTTTTATGCCTTTTCTTCTTCAAAGAAAATTACAAAGGCCATGTGTAAACAAAGTAACCGTACTTTTTTTGTTCACGTCAAAATAGGTATTACTTTTATTAACCGCTCACCAAGTAGGTATTAAAATTTATTTTCATCGTTTTAAAATGAACGCGTTTATTTTAAATCTTTTTATAGATTATCGGGACGTAATTAGTGTGTTTGTGTCAATGGAAGTGCTTCGTACACGCGCTGTGCCAGTTAATTGTGTATGGCGTAGTTATTGACAACGATCTGTAGGGCTTGAAACTAAATGAACGACCATTGATCAACTTATGCTTTATGATTGAGAGCCTAATTACACGCGCACTATTAATCTAACAGTAGCAAAAAAATGTTAATGTAAAATATCATACTTGTAATCATAATAAATCGAGCATGAATCTAGCTGCGACAAAGTTTGATACATGATAGTAATTCAGTAATGAAGCAACTACTTTAAAATGTTATATAGATGCATATCATAAATTTGGTATTTACTTGTATTCATTCCTCATCTGTATCCATAGATATGGCTGCCAAAATAAATAAATAATTATATATACTGAATTATCAAGCTAAGGAGATATACTTATGTAGATCTGAAGAAATATACTATTTAATTGCCATGAATAAGTTGTTTTGTGGAAAATACCTGCATAGAAATAACTCTGAACTGTAAGCGGTAAGGTGTTGTTTTGCAGAGCATCGTTCTAAATTCAATGACATATATGTATATTTTATTGTGTGGTAGCGAGGCTTCAATTTACTCACTTTGAGGAATCGGTCGAGTTTTGTTTTTCAAGCTGCCGGAACTTGGCGAAAGGCGAAACCTGTTTCGGAGCCGGCCGAGTCATGCTCTCGATAACTGCGGGGAAGGAAGAAGACGTTGCTAGAGAGTTACGCCCATTACAGCAAAGAGGCACTGACAAAATGGACAGCGGACTTACCTTTAGAAGACCTAGTGGTAGTGGTGGTGGTGGTGGTGACGGAGTTCTCGTTGGAGCCCCGGCGCACGCTCGACGACACGCTCGTCACCTCCTCCGCCTCCTCTGCAAGACAAGCACAGGTTAAAGCGGCAACACACCACGGCACGCAACACGCAACACGCAGGGCAGCGGGGAGAGCGGGGACGGGCAGGGCGGGGGGCAGGGAACAGGGCCGGACCGGACGCGACAAACACACACACACGCGTTAGCACGCACACGGTTACTGCGACGGGACATGCGACACTCGCGACTCACGCGCGCTCGCCGCTACGCCAGCGCCGACACGAGGTCCTCGAAGGCGCCGTCCGCGTCGCTCTCGTCCAGCAGCTGCAGCGCGGGCAGAGTGGCGGAGCGCGCCAGCCCTCGCGAGGCGGGGGCGGCGCGGGTGCCGCGGCGCGCGGGGGCGGGCGCTGGCGCGGGGGCAGGCAGCGCGGCCGCCAGCGCGGCGGCGGCAGCGTGTTGGCGGCGCGAGCGTGCGCCCGGCGTTGTGGTGGCGGCGCCGCGCGTGGGGCCGCGCATGACGCGCGCCGCGACGCCCTCGTGCTCCGTGGCCACGGCTTCCGGCAGCCGCGCCGCGCCGCGCGCCGCAATCGCACGCTCGTAGAACTCGATCTGCAGGCGCTCCGCGTCCGCCGCCGTAAACTTGTCCGCGACCTTATCTGCGCGCCGCACTAGCTCCGGCGCCATCAGCTCCGGCGTGCCCGCCGGTCGCGGCGACGACGCGTCCGAGGACAGACTCTTTCGGCGCGGCGCGGGCTTGGTGCTCTCGGCGGGGAGCGCGAGGCGCGCTGCAGGCTCCGCGTGCCCGTTTTGGCGCTCGTGGGCGACGCCATTGACCGCCCACGGAGGAATCTGCGCTGTCGGCGGCACAAAGTGCGTTGGACCCGTGGGGAAGGCGGGCGGCGGAGGTGAAGCGGCAGGAGGACTCCACACGTGGGGGGACGCTAGGCGACGGGGAGGTTTGAACGGTGACAGGGGCGCGTGAGAGAATTGGTTGACCGGCAGAGGGCGGGGTGCGGGAGGCCGCGAGAAAGCCGTGTGATGGACACTAGGCGGAGACGCGATAGGCCTGGCCGTGGGCGGCGGGTCAGATCGGACCATAGGGGGGACCACGGGGCGCGGGAAGTACGGTGGCGCGGGGCGCGAGGCAGGAGGAGACGGCGCGGGCAGGGGTGCGGTGCGTTGTGGGGGCGCGGAGCGGCGCTCGGCGACCCATGGCGGGCGCGGAGCAGGTGCGGCGCGCGGCTCCGCGGCCGCCTCCCAGAAGCGTCGCGCCGTGGACGAAGGGACGTCGTCGCGGCGCTCGAACGCATTCTTGATGTTGCCGAAGCGATTGCTCCAAGAAGCGGTGGGCGTGGCGTCGACGGGTGGCGCGTGCTGCGTGCGGTGCTGCGCCTGCACCAGCGCCAGCAGCGCACGCTCATCGGCGGTGGGGCCGCGCGGGACGGGAGCGGGGGGCGCCGGCACGAGGTCTTCCTCGGGCGCGCGGCCCAGCCGCCCGCCGATGTCGATAGTATTGGCACGGCGCAGCTTGCCGCGTCGGGAGAATCGCCCGACGCGAGGGGACTCCGCCGGCGCCGCGAAGTTGTGAGTCGGAGGTGGAGGCACGAACAGTGAGGGGCGACGAGGCGAGGGGGGAGATTCGCGTGGGGATGCCTGTAGAGGGGGCGCGAACCGGCGCGGCGGGGGGGCCTCCGCCGACAGAGAGCGCCCGTCGAAGCGGTGTGCCATGAGCGCTATGCTGTTCCGGTTGATGGCAGCTTCGGGCCCGCGGGGCTCGGCCGGGCGGCGGAACACCACGGCGTCGCGGGCGAACGGGAGGACCGGCTGCCGCGGTGGCGAGTTGTAGAACGAGGTGGGACGCAGCGGTTGCGGCGAGCGACGCGGTGGCGAGGCGCGCGTGGGTGATGGCGAGGCTGGCCGGGGGGCGGGCAGCCGACCTACGTGGATACGATCTATCGAGGCCGAGTGCATGAGCGGCTGTGGGGCCTGCCTGGAGGCCACGGCCTCATAGTACACGGGAGTCGGCTCCGGAGCCGGGGGAGAGGGGCTGGGGGTCGAAGGGGGAGAAGGCTGCGCATTGCCGTTAGTGAGAGCTGGCTTGGGGATGGCTGCTGGGGCGGGAGGGGGAAGCGGGGTTGAGTTCACGAGATCGGGCGGTGTCGGGCTGGCGGGCGCCGGGCTAGCAGGCGCCGGGCTGGCGGGAGCGGGGCTAGCGGGGGCGGGACTGGCAGGACTGGCGGGCGTGGGGCTGGCGGGGGGCGTGCTGCCGGCCAGTGCCAGGTCGGCAGCCACGAGACGGCGCGCCTGCGCCAGCTCGCCGCGCGTGACGCCCACGGTGTGGCGGCTGGCGCGGGCGCGGCGCGAGCGGCGCGGGGCGGAGTCGAGGCGCACGGCGGCGTCCAGCGCGGCGTCCAGGCGATCGGCCAGCTGCAGCAGAGCCCGCGCGGGTGGTGCGGGCGGCGCGAGGGCTTCGCGCAGGCGTGCCAGCGCGCGCCGCACGTCTCCCAGCACGCCGCGGTCCGCCAGCCCGGGCAGCAGGCGCTCCCCGCGCAGCAGCCCCTGCAGCAGCGGCAGTAGGAGGCACTCACCGCGCTCGTCGCACGCGTCGCCCGCCGCTCCCAGCGCCGCCGTCACCGCCTGCGCGCATGCTGCAACCACATCACTAATTAACTTAACTGTTTTTAAGGCTATTCCTCTTTTCGGTTATTTTTTTTAAATTTCATGTAGTGTACCAGAGTTTAAAGAATGTCAAAAGAACTAAAGATTATTACGTAAGTAACATTATTAATACGTCGGTACTGAAAAAGCGAAAAATAGGATATCCGCGTCCACTTACCCTCCTGTTCCGCCATGAGTGACCGAAGTCTGGCGCGGATCCTTCGCCTCTGCTCGTAGTCCTGGCACTGCTCGAGCTGAAACAGTAATGATGTTTTAATCTTTTCCATCTGTGCAAGCTTCCACGGAAGCTTGATCGGATTTTTCCAAGAGATAATAGCTGGTGAAACTTACGAAAGTCCTAAGAAGTCGTTCGTCCCAGCACTGGTCTAAGTCGATGTCCTCGATTCTAGTGCTGGTCACTTTATTGCTACTTCGCTGTACGCTTTCCTGAAAAAATAAATCACAGTTGTCTTAATACTAGATTCAAGGTGACATAAACCTACACTCATAGTAGGTAAAGAGAAAAATAAGGCCCAGACGTAGGGAAAAGGAGCAGGTAGGTATTGACGTTACTAATATTAGAAGCCGCGTGTAAAGAATAATGTAGGTACCTACATACTTTGGAATTTTACTAACAATAAAGAAGTTCTGGCAAAAATCACAGATACGCAATATGCAATATTCGGAAAATCCATTAAACTTTTTTTTACTAAGATCCACCCTCCTTCGCACGGGTAATAAACCCGTAAGTTTAATGTAAAAAGTAGTTGTTTTTCGTACAGTAAATCTAGCAGATGCATGGATACACATAAAACTGTTTAACTGTAATACACTAAACCGGCATTTCAGAACAAAACCAATTCGAACGCATTATGAAAGAGTGAAGGCCATCAAAACTGTTTCAACATCGCCCGACCTTCCAGACTATAGAACTTGCCTCATCAGTGTTTGGAGTGGACATAAATATTCAGATCAGTTATTATTAGAAAACAGAAAAATGGTGGTAGCGTAGACCTTGTATCGCGGAGGCCGCCCTTACAACCCAGCGGTTATTTTTGTTACACTTCAAATGACTGTGCATCTCGATGGATGTAGAGAAAAAATATGTATACGAATAAATGGTTTATTACTTAACCCTTCAAATGAAAATAGATAAGTTGCACCTAGGCAGGAGCGTATATTTCGTATCTTAAATTGCATATCTTAATTTTTTTGTCCAATTGAAATACTGACTGTTTAAATTAAATCATCTGTAGCGTTTAAGCAAAGACTTGATATTCAAAAACTAATCTTATTTAAAACCTAATTCAGTTAATTTTAAAACTTTAAGGAGCTAAAAAAAGTTGGTGTAAGTAACTATCTAAATTGATCTGTAAAATATGCTGTTTTTGCCGCTGTCCGTTCAAATAGGTACCTACTACTAAAATGATGCGACTTTTCTGCTGTTATGCAGATTTTTTTTATTTCTCTGTCAGAAATAATCTATACTAATATTATAAAGAGGAAACCTTTGTATTTTTGTATGTTTGTATTGAATAGGCTCAAAAACTACTGGGCCGATTTCAAAATTTCTTTTACCATTACTTAGAGGGATTCTTCCGAATCCGTATAGGCTACTTTTTATCCCGAAAATCCCGCGGGAATCGAAATTGCGCGGGTCAAACCGCGCGCAACAGCTACTGAATGATAAAGGTATTCAATGAAGAGTCGTCCGTCAACGTATATCGTGCTATATTGTGTAAAGTTCTGCGGTTTAACAAAATAATGGAAATCTTGCGGTTGTGTGGTGTAAGGAACAAATGTAAGTAACGTATTCTTTACCCATATCTGATTACAACAATATACTTACATAGTTGTTTCAAGTTACCGTTCTATATGACTAAGTAAAGTTTTCGATTAAAATTTAGTCGATAAATTTTGCATGAAGAAGCTTTCAGTACCTACTGGTAGAATTTTCAAAATTCAGATCTGCTTTTCAGCGGAAACTTGTCACCAAAAAATTTAAAAAAATTGAATATATATACGTACGTTAGTGCATAGTAACTATTGAGTTAATAAATATAGGTTTTATCCCCTCTCTTAGTTTTTGTTTTATAATATAATTTCTATTTACTACATTTTGAGAACCGCATCCTGAGCGCGCTGGCCCATTGCTGGGACTCACTGATGCTTGAAAGCTGGATGAGAATGCTTCTACGTCTTTCCTTATCTTAGTAGTTAATGATATTGTTAATTTTTATTCAATACCAAATATAATGCGCATAAAATTATTTGTCTAACATTAATTTAATTTATTTCAAATCCTATTTTAATTATTACCAATTTTTTGACTTGTATCCGCGCAACCTATAACTATTGAATTTACCTCTTTTTATAAATTGATTTGTATTTTACCTAGAACTATTTAATTGATTTAATTATTTCATTATCTCTTGTTGTTCTTAATATGATGTAGCACTAACATAGGGTTTAAGGTTTTTGTAACTGACACATATGGACATGATCCGAAATAAAATGATTGAATTGAATTGAATTAAACTATGATTACTTAAAAAATCAATTTACTTAAATTTTGCGGGCGACAGGCTGACCCCGTGTCACTGCTATAGTCTCTCTCCATCATAATAATACCTTCAAATTTGTCAAACGTGACATCAGATGATTTTATAGCCTCTGGTGTTCTGCCTATCCCATTAGGGATACAGGCGTGAAGTTATGTATGTATGTACTTAAAAAAACTTAACTGAAACTATGATAAACTGTGATACTTTGATACCCTCTCCTTTTAACCCCAATAAGAAACTAATATCAAAAAGAAAGAAAAAAATGACCATTGGTTTAGAAGTTATGGTACTTTTTATGTTTTTGGGGTTACTTTGACAAAGTTACTTCTGCAACTGCCTCATTAAGTTCCTTCAGTGTAGTTTTTATAATCCCGGGAACCTAAAACCTCATTGTATGTTCTTGGCATGAGACTAAAACAATGTATATTTAGTCTTATTTTACGTATAAGACGCTAAATAAGACGAATGAACATATTTGATCCAAGTTACTCAAAAGAAATTAGTGTGTGGGGTTACATTGATAAGTGGTCAAAGTAACCCCGCATAGGCGATCAATGACACCCCGTGACACCTAATTTATCCATACAAACGAAATACCTTTGTGATTAAGATTTCTTATAATCATTGATGTTATAAATCAATACATTTTCAATATCTATCGCCAATTACTTGTAATTGTTATCGTTGTTGATTACGTTGTAGTTTAGAAGTTAGGTAGTTAACTTATTCAAATGATATAAAATTACTACTTTTTTACATTATTTACATATTTTGACTATTTTTTTAACGACGAGCTGCAAATTATCGTCTTTTGACATACTATTCACATTAACGTTCATACTGCTAATCATAAAAAAATCGAAAAGATGCGTTTGGAAATTGCGTAATTTATTACTACAGTTCTTATCAATGTAGCCCCAGAAATCAAAGAAATCCTATTCCACATTTTTTTTATTAGGTATCTTACTGTATTTTAAGTTAAGCATATAACCAAAAACGTGAAACTTTGAAGAAGATTTCATGGGTACCTTCTCTATTAAGTTAAGAAACACAAAACCAAGATGCCTTGAAAACTTGCTTCGTGACTATCAGTGCACATATACCTAACATCCAAATTACGAGCGTCGATAAAACGTGGATTATAGTAAAACGTAGAATCTAAAAACCGATTGATCTATAATTAACTGGCTATAGATACGAGATCGCAGGCGGCTGCTCCCTCGCACTTTTCAGTAACCTTCAACGCTGATGTGGAACATGAACGTATTTATTACTCTAGTAACATTTTTAACGACTTTGCCAAATGTAAATCGCTGATATCCAGATAAATGAGTGGTGTCTTGCGCAACGCCACTTAGAACGGGAACAATTGAGATTTGCGGGAGCAATTTATTTAAGTCACGTGTGGCACAGGTGCATAATACCTAATTGCCGATTGTTATTCTAAATTTAATTTCTGCAGTCCACGGATCAACTAGCGCCAGAAAATGAAGACTACCGGTACGTATTTATATTTTAACACGGTTCTGTTAGAGGCACTACATAACATTCCTGTTTGTCTAAAAGAAATCGCTTGCTAGCGAAAAAACCGCCAATTCTGTAAGAATTAGATATATATAATTTCCTTACAGTATGGTATACAATATAAATACATAAATCAACATTGGTATTTGTTTCGGGACCGAAAATACATTATAAGCTGGACAACTTTAAAATCAATATATATATAAAACTGTTCCGTTACTGACTGAGTGACTGACAGACAACGTACAGCCGTAACTACTGGGCATGGAGAGCTGAAATTTGGAACCCCGAAATTCCCACGGGAACGGAAAATAGGACTTTTGAGTTTATGCGTGTACGAAGTCGCGGGCAAACGCTCGTATTAAATAAAATCACACAGTAACTCATTCTTTACTCCAATCAACTAAAACTATATTGCAATCTGAATAAAATGTTATTTCAATTCCGAATAGTGAAATATATTGATATCTTAATCAAAGCGCTGAAAGAGAAAGTTCTCAATAATGTTTTCTTTTATTTTTATATCTCCATTCTTTATTCAGGTTTCCGGCATCTGCATGAGCGTTGTAAATGAGGCAGCTTCGTTAATTTGCAATGGCACCGCTCCAACCCGGAAGTGTACCTGCGACTGTACCCGCGACTGTACGTACTAAGAACGACACGACCGCTTTGAACCGGAACATGTATCATGATGCGATGCACATGTTCCTCTAATATCTATGAATAATTTCAGAATCGTAACATGCTAAAAACTTAAAACAACTCCTGGAACGTTGGATTTCAATATTTTGTCCTAATTCTGATTCTGAAATTTAAAACACTACTGCAATGTATGCGTGTTGGTATGAAAACTTATATCTAGATTTCTATTTTCTATGAAAGATACAATAAGATTTAATATAATCAAAAATCTAAAATAGAAATCCATAAGAGGCAGTCTACGTCTTACTTCGACATATTATTGGCGAATTCATTTACATATGTACTGCAGGAAATAGGGATTTGTGCTTCATGATATTTAATGTAATGGATGCGACCATTTTTGATGAAACGAGCAAGCAGGAAGATGTTTGGCCGTCGTCGGTAGTGCAATGGAAAAGCACCGACTTCTCAAACTTGTGTCCTATGTACATAAAGGCGCCCAAAGAAATCCTCGACAGGATCTAGGTACACGCCAAAGTATTGTTTCGAGGGGAGTAAACGAAGTAACCTTGACAATGTCCTAACAGGGATGACAAATCGGAGAACGATGTGATCGAATCTCTTCAAGGAATATTTCAATAATGGATTCGCCCGCGTTTATCCACGAAAAAAGTACATCCATATAAGGCCACATTTGTAAGCTTTCCTAAATGTATGAAATAAGCATGATTCATCGCGTGCGGAGTTTTCTTTTGTTGCATATTTGTCGTGGAGATGGCACGCGTCCACACCAGGCACAAAGACGCTAGCTCGGTCACGGACGGAAATATCGCGGGAGCGGCACATGCGCCTGCGACTTCTTATTTTTTAAGTCTATCAAGGTGTTAACTTTATGTATCGTGTTAGATATGTTACTTTTAATTATGACGCGAGTATCTTTGTTAGTTGTAGTTGCCGGTATTATAGTTCGGCTATCAAAGTCAAATAAGTACCTACGACTATTAATTTCGGAAACCAGCGAGTTAAAACATACAAAAAAACTCTTCAGCTTTGTTATTAAGTACATACCTATTACTTTCGGTAGTAATGGTTTTATGAAATAAAATCAGGAATATGCAAATAGGAATAAGTTCCCATATTGGAACATAACGGGTTAATTTTAATTAGCGCAACACCTCTTGCAGGCAGCCTCTCCCATCAATCCCAACAACATTTGTTCTACGACTTTTTACAAATCTTGATAAATAACACAAAAAATAAAATCAAAAAAATGTTTACTTCTTATTCTACATTTCGTAAGAAGTACCTATTATTATTTTGAAGCGACATTACATTACATTTTGAACGCATACCTACGCTCAAAGTAAAGAGAGTTACGCCACTAAACAGAGGCTATAAATATTTATGTATATGAAAACTACAATTTTAAAAAGTTGTAGAACAAATGTTATTTGGTTGGATTGATGTAGAGAGGCTGCCTGCAAGAGATGATGCGCTAATTAAAATGAACCCTGAATATTTATGAATACAAAATTAAGTGATGGTGAATGAGGGTAGAGTAGCAGCTAGAAAACCCATCAAGATGGATGTTCCAGAGCCCTATGCCGAAACACTTACTAAGTAATCCTAAATGCCGACGAGGTAGACAATTTTCAAAAAAAAAAAACAAGAACAAACTTCATAAAAGATTTTTCCACTAAATTGTACCGAGAGTATCGATGCACAAAACCATATAATTATGTATCTAAGATAGGTGAGAGTTTTTCAATATAGCCACGAATTCCAGCAGCTACCTATAGTATGATTCACCAAAGCAAAATAAAACTCCAGCAAAATCTTATCTGTTGTCAATATTAGAAAACTACACACAAGGCGAGATAAGTCTTGTATTTTATTCAATGAAATAAATAGATAACTTTTTATGTTACATTTAGCAGTTTGAATGAAACCTAAACACAACAACGTGTGCGGAAATAACCCTGTTGTGGTCCAAATGTTTTTAAAGTAGTTCGCGGATAAGATCAGTGGGTCAGCGGGATGTTTGGCAAGCCCCGGCGCGGGCGCCGCCGGCCGGGCCGCCGAAATAACCGGCGGCTGAGGTGAGCTGAAAAAATTAGGTAGAAGTACGCGCGTCATATGCCATCAACCTGCCGGCTTGACTAGTTTAAATGCTGCTGGCTGCCGGGTCCCTAGTCATCGAATCAAAATAAACAACAAGATATCGCATTTCAACAACAAAATATATGTTACGGAAGCAGTTGAATACCTAGGTAGATACATTGTCCATTGAACCATGAAATGATGGTGACAAGTTTTGCTACCTGTGCAAGTGGTAAATAACAACTTTGTTATAAACTTTAAATGCACGTGTGGAAAATGCCAAGCGTTAGCCGCGAAAGCCATCGTAAAACTTTAACTACGCCGCTGTTACAGGTCACAAACTGGTCACCGGCGGGCGGGGCAGCCGCGCCGCCATCATCATAAAAACTACGCGTTTTGTGGTATCTGCTAAAGTATCTCTCATACTACCTACTAAAACGGAATATTTATGGAATCGAGGAAGCCAGGGAGGCGAAAGTAGTTTTTTAATGTAAAGACATAAAACACAATGTTGTATTCAAAGTCAGCTTGGAAGTGGCTGAGATAATGAAGATATAAAATGCTGGTTCTGGGTTTAGATATTATCTGACTACTTTGTACAGAAAACTGTTATTTAAACATAACTACTTACGAGAGTTCTGTTTTAGGAATATTTATTTATGGAGAATGGTTTTTTAATGAGAAATAAATTAACGATTTTAATGATTTCCAGGTATTTGCTAGTCGACTGCGCGGAATGGATGTAACTCATTTGAGATGATAATTGGAACAGTTCTTTAATTGCTGCATTTCTTAGCTGAATATAAATTTGTGGGTTACAGAAAAACTGATAATTTGGTGGAAGTATAAATAGAACTGAGCAATACTTAAACATAATGTAGCATCGTTGTAGTGCACGCGGACGAATTAATGCTATATTTTTTGCTGATAGAAATCGACATAAAACTTATGTAAAGAGGTCAACAAATGACGAGTTTCTGCATTTGCAGTAGAAACTACACGCAAATATGACCGACTTCGTAAATAATATTTATATGAAAGTTAAGATATAACTATCTCGAGTACCGTAACAGTAAGATAAATAAAAAGCGCTGAATAATTTCATCATTACACAACCAGCACTTAAACAAAAAAGTTGTTTCGGATGATCGGTGTTTTTGGTCTTTACGTAAAGTAGATAGTCTTGTAATGATCGTCACGGAGGCTAACAAAAACTGGATAGATTTTAAATAAGTGGCCGTAATCAGTGAAAGTCGTGGTGGAGATAAATACGCTGATGAAAGGGAAACCGGCGCGGTGCAAACTGCGGGTTCACGTCCCGCGAGCGGACCCGCACGCCGTGACCAGCTATTGTTGCATGTGACAATGACGTTAGGCTCTTTCAAAAGTTTGAAAATCCAATTGTTTAAAGATGGACCTATTCATAGTTATTTGTTTGTGGGGAATTCATATTGACACTGTTTTGGCTCAACGCAATCACGTCTGCAGGAAGGTTTACCGCCATATCCACTTAAAACTCGTCACGCGTCGTTTCTCTTACAAACCAGCAATTGTAGAAAACACATCCGATTTTCTCGATAATGATCGTAATAATGGACCTGCTTGAGTGGAACCTGCACGGGGAGTGCTCCTCGCACTGAGGATGATGCCATACATGTGGTGAGTCCGACCGTGAACAACAAGCACCGGCATTACAGGTAGGTATTAACTACTTTTAACAGTAATAGTAAACAAAAACATTAGTTTGTAACATCATTGGCTCGCGCAACTCGAACGTAAATCCCACCTCGTTTAAAGTAAAAAATGAGTAATAACAACATGTTTGTAAAATCATGACAATACAAATGCCGAAGAAAGAACTTCCAAAAGCCTTGACCTTTTTACGTGAAAATATGCTCCGTTGTGCCAAAACACCAAATTTGGCGTTGGAGGAAGCCGGACTGTGCCATTATCTCCTGCTGCGAATAGAGCCCAAAGTAGCTTATTCACATGTCGTTGCTAAATATAACAGGCGCGAACATTTGACGGATAATTTCGCCGAATCTTCGCGCTGCACGTATGTGTGAAGCTTCGCTCTGGACGGCGTCCTGTCAGTGCGCCGGAGTCGAACTTGGCATCGAATCAACGCTACATGATTAGGACAAAGTTATAATTTCGCCATTGACGTCAATGACTTGAAGATCTGCAGACTCGTGCGGTTTGTTTATATTCTGCGGTCGGACGACATTTCCGCTGCCGCATTTGCATTACTTACAAATTAATTTATGAGAGTTTACTATTTTTTCTACTTATTAATAATTATGACTGCTGAGTATTAAAAAGTTTAGCTACAAATGACTTTCAACACTATGCAGATATAGCAAGTCGTACAAATAAGATGTTTTGTCCATTAGTGCGAACGGCGCATAGTGGATGTGTTGAGGCGCAAGTGACCTAGTGCGCCGCGCTATATTTGGCGAAGTATTGACCTATTATCGATGCGTGCACAAGTGAACGAACTTCGCTCGGATTTCAATCAGCAGGTGCCCCGACTAAAGCGGAGCGGAAATAGGTCAGATTCGTGTTTACTTTTAACAAACATAAAAAGTATGTATTTTTCATAATCAACCAATACCTACAATGTACCTGCTTAATAAAGAAATTAATTGTGATTCTATCCCGTTAGGTACCTACTCATTTACTTGATCTACCTACATTTTTTTATAAAAAGTAAATCACGGAAGCGTCTAGATCTATTAATTAATGATATATACATCGATCATACAAAATCTTGCAATGTTCCGCTGCGCGGTCGCGGCCTGATTGAGCCGGTTGCGCGTGCGCCGCTCCGCGCGTGCCGACAACAAGCAATTATCGCCGCCACCGCTGCCAACACCACCACGTCTCGATGCACCAAAGATTGTTGTTCACAATATGGATATGACAAACTAACTTGCACGACGCGAGCAGATAGCTAATTTCGACCGCGCGTAAATTGTTTGTGATCAGTGTGGCCTAGTAATAGATAGAAATAACTTCGACTGAGTGTCAATGAATTGATACAATAATTGAATGATAATATGTCAATACTTTCTATTTACAATAAACGCTTTGTACATTACTTTAAATTTAACTTTTAGTATTTTTCGGTGTCATGGTTTCATTCCTAAGAAATATAAGACTGACGATTTAATATTTTATAAAAACTAATAAGTAGCACTATGTGTATTGATAGAGTATTAATCAAATTATATTATATTATAAAAATGTTTCGAAAAGAGACAAGAAGCCCGAGCGGGCGGACGTAATAAATTCAAAAGGCCAATTAATAAAAAAGGCGTAACTTTAAAACCATCTGCAGAATTCAACTATAGAGTAAGCCCCATTTTTAGTAATTTTGAATGCATTCGTTTGAAAGTTGTATTTAACTACCATTAGACTTAATATTTATAGGTGTCTGAAGAATAGAATCACAAGTGAAGCTGCGGTCTAATGCTCACACATTGCCCTGATCAACACGTCGTATCTTCCAGAACCAACGTGCCAGATTATTGGGTGAAAGCTGTCAATTGGCCCGTCAGCGTCAGTGCGCCTGGCAAATTGGCAGTCGCCGTCACCACCGCCCATTATCTAGCAGCCGCATGCGCAACTAATAATTACCTACACAGAGGATCGCTTCCACGGTTATTTATCGCTAAATTTGACCAGTTTGTACTTTCATTTGCATAGTTCGGTATTTTATACGTTTAGTTAGCAGTTGATGTATTGGATATGTTAGGAAACGTGCAATTATCTTTTTGAATGCTGTTGGTATTAATATATCTAATAATTACTTATAACGTCTTTACGCTTCGAAATCGGCTTGATAATTTGATTTGGACTCGAACACACATGGAGTTTGTTGTTGCGAGGAATGTGAACTTTTGATTAATAATTATAATTAAATTCTACATAAGCACATACGAGAAAGTACAAAAATAAAACCGTTATTTATAGCATAAACAAAAATAGCAAGTATATATGTATATTACAAAAGGGCCACGATTTAGTGTTTATTCTAATCTTCTAACAATACGAAATATTTCAGCTGCAGCCGGAGGACAACGAACGAAAGAATCATTGAAACTTAATTAATAAATCATAAGCAAATACAAAGTTATTGAGGAAAAATAATGAAAGTTAACTGTTTGTGTTGTTAGTGTACGACGGATAGAATACAATATACGAGGGTCATTTGAAAAGTTCCTAGCCTAACGTACTTAATGAAACCACATGATTTTGATTATATTTTTATTTTTCAACATACTCTCCCCCGAGCTCAATACACTTTTTCCATCGACCCGGTAAGGCTTCGATACCCATTTTAAAAAAATCTTCGTCTAACTCCTCAAAATAAGCGTCTACGGCGGCTATGACCTCTTCATTTGTAAAAAAATGTTTACCACCTAAAAATTTTTTCAGCTTTGGGAACAGGTAGAAGTCTGACGGTGCTAAATCCGGTGAATATGGGGGATGAGGTAACAATTCAAAGCCACACCGATGGATTTCTGCCATGGATTGCACAGAAGTGTGAACGCGTGCATTGTCCTGATGAAACAAGACCTTCTTCCTCAATAAACCTGGACGTTTTTCTTTGATTTTTTCTCTCAAAAGCCGCAGCAGGTTGCAGTAGTAATCAGAATTTATTGTTTCACCCTTTTTTAAATAATCCACCAGAATTATACCCTTTGCATCCCAAAAAACTGATGCCATGACTTTGCCAGCCGATAAAACCACTTTTGCCTTCTTTGGGGTGGGTGATCCTGCCCTTTTCCATTGTTTCGACTGTTCTTTTGTCTCAGGTGTATTGTGGTGAACCCAGGTTTCATCCATGGTTATAAATCTTTCAATAAATTCCTGTGGATCAGCTTCATATAACTCTAAACAGTCGCGGGAAGTTGTGAGTCGGTTGCGTTTTTGTTCCACTGAAAGCAGCCGCGGTACCCACCGCGCAGACACCTTAGAGAATCCAAGTTCAGAAGTAATTATATGATGTGTTCGCTCAGAAGAGATGCCTACAGTCTTAGCTATTTCCTCGACTGTCAATCTTCGGTCAGATAAAATTAAATCACAGATTTTTTCTTTGTTTTCATCAGTGGAAGCCGTCGAGGGCCGGCCACTACGGGGCTCATCTTGAATGGACTCACGACCACGTTTAAACTCTGCCACCCAATTTTTAACAGTCGCATACGAAGGAGCGGACTCACCTAAAGTGGCAGACATGTCTTCATGTATAGCTTTTGGAGTTAAACCTTTCAAATACAAGTATTTTGTCACTGCACGATGTTCAATTTTATCCATTTTCAAAAATTGCTCTGACTTGACTTACGGTATCACGTGTAAACGAACAATTAATTATTGCAAATAAACTAAACTGTGCATACTTGTTGCTAAATAATGTAGCTATAAAATGAGGGTAGTTATAAAATATACCGACGAGTCTAACAATGTTAG
Organism: Stenoptilia bipunctidactyla; assembly: GCA_944452665.1. Lineage (NCBI taxonomy): Eukaryota > Metazoa > Arthropoda > Insecta > Lepidoptera > Pterophoridae > Stenoptilia > Stenoptilia bipunctidactyla. The sequence continues at coordinate 22,589,209 of OX101729.1, read as the reverse complement.
GCTAAGAACTTTTCAAATGACCCTCGTAGGTACTTACTTCGTGAGTGTGTGTTCGAATTTTCAAAATCTAGTTTGTTGTTTATAAGGATTCAACCAGCTCCTTTTCAGGTTTTATTTATTTAGTCTACTGCTGAGAAAGTTACGTTATAAATTTAAGTAGGTATACATGTTACACCACGAACTTTAACGAAGTTTACTGAATATTTACGTCCTCAAAGTAGGAAAAGTTCTGTTTAGGTCACGCAGCTCCTATTATCAAATATTAATGACGCTGGATAATTGTAAACACTGTTACTTTATAATTAGTTTAATCTTAACGATTAATTAAATTCAAAACAACCTAAACAACAAAACGAAATACTAACGAATAAATAAATAAAACCTGACATAACCTACAATGAATTATGAACTAACGGGCTTGACAATTTTCCGGCGATGTACTCGTGTAGGTACACAATGAAAAGAACTGTATTTAGTTTTAACGGGTCGTAAGCTTAACATCTGATTCTCCTGAAGAAAGACGTTTTCTCCGTCATCAATACAAACTGCCGATCCTGAGGAACTCGACCAGATATAATAACATTCTTTACAATCATACAGGCTAGAGTAGAATCAATTGATAAAAAGCATATCTAGATGTATTAACTAAGTCCTAAGGACTCTAGGTAGGTATTTCTTTCTCCCTAGATTGCCTTATAAAAATTAGGTTGACAAGTGCCTAGTATCTAAAACGACACGACCACTAATCAGAAGACTCTAAAACCTACCTAATATTGCAATCTCACAATACGTTCTATGTTTTAATCTTTAGCAGACAACACAATAATTATTGTAGTTTCTATCAACAATTATATCTAAACTTTTATTACGACAAGACAATTTCACAAGGAAGGCGTACACTTCTCGTAATGGCTTTCCTCTTTACGATTTGCAATTACTGAAATATACCTAATCTCGGTTTATGTGGCTGTTTAATTATTGGCCGTTATCACATAACTTCGTACTGGACAATCTTTGAGAAAGCTTTGTAAATATCGTGGCCTAATTGAAGAATTAGTCACATCGTGATGTGGCGGGCCATTTCATAAAATATCAGACTGTGTAGTGCTTAGGTATAACAAGGGGCTTGGCCCGATCAATTATCGTGATAATATTTGTTTATGTGGACATTTTAATACGCTGACATAATTATAAGCTGTAACTTTCTATCATTGCATACTTAATAAAATATAAGTAGTTTTAAACCACAATTTGTAGACTTGAAATGATACACCTAGGTTTAGAATTTGCTAAGTGAATAGGAAAGAAAACTGATGACTGTACGCTGGGCAATTGAAAGTTTAAACTAGAGATAATAATACCTAATGGTTGAATTTCAACAAATGGTGTTTTTTGTATCATATCGGTGAACTTTTTCATTTATCTGTTTTTTGTATATTTTTTAGTTTTTACGTGTTTTTAGGATACTAAATATCCCCACCTTCATCAACATCAACGTATTATTCAAGACTAAGGAAAAAAATAAGGTTGAATTTTGGTTGCCACGGATATGATAAACCGTCCACCGAAAAAAAAATCTGTACACCGATATGAAAAGGCTGACCACCGAGATGATTAGTCTATCCACCGAAATGATAAGTATACCCACCGATATGATAAATCCATCCACATCTGAACACCAAAAGGAAAATAGGTGGTACCTAGGCATTTTTACAACCGTGAAGTTGACTAAGACCAGAGGTCTTATCACAACCAACGAGAACAGAGTTTTATATAATAAATAATTTAAAAAAAGAATGGTTATTTTGATTATAATTTTCTTTATTCAAATTAAATTAACCACCGATACGATAAAAAGACTCACCAATCTGATAAAATGATTCACCGATATCATAAAGCAATTCACCGATATGATAAAACTGTGCGTCGAATCATGAATTAAGACACCGATATGAGAAACAAGCCACCGATTCAAATTTTCTTATGATATCGGTGAAAATTATCACATCGGTGGGAATAAAAGACCACCGATTTCACCGATTTGAGAACACCGACTTGATAAAAATCACCCTTTTTTGAAAATAAAAAAAAAGTTATTATATCTATGATAAGTTCAATAACAGTTTATCAAACTAATTCATTAACTACCTTTGTAAGAAGCAAACAACCACAATTTAACTACTCATTAGACCAAATAAAGCGATCACCGATATTATAAAAATAATGTCCGAGAGCAACTGAAACGGCGTACTTACGTTATTAGCGGGAATATGCAGCGATTTGGCACAAATCCGTCCTGACTGCGTACTAGCACGTTACCAACGTGAAATAAAATCGAAGGCGGGGAGGCTGTCGGACTCGTCCATAAAAAGTTAAGTTTAAATTACTTTAGGTCACCGAAATAAGAACATTTTGCAGGACAAGTACGTTTGTGCTTCTAATAAAAATAAACGTTACTTTATAGAATAAAACATGCTATTTATTCATAATAAGACTAATATTCCATTAAATTGAATACGTTGTAAACTTGATTTACATATAGTTACGTGCGTATAAGCTTTTTTGTCTGTAAAAAAAGTAGAGGGACAGCACCGATATGAAAAAATTCGGAGTTTATTTATTTATTTCTGCCTTTAAATAAAGTTTTACATAAATGCTATTTTTGCCAAAACCCAATAATTACCCATTCTATTCTAAAAAATATTATTTAATGCAATATTCTTGCTGTAAAATACGAATTTCACCAAAGACAAAAAAAAAGTCATTTGGGAAATTCACTCTAATATGAAAAACATAATAATCAAAATTCTTAATTCAAATATACAACTACAGCTTTCAATTGACAACAGAGAATTTAAGTGAAGCCCGACTCACAAGAGAAACAGAAACACACGCAAAACAACGAAACTGTATGTACTCGTATTGGTAGCTTACGTCATTAAATCCTTTAGTGTTGTGCTAAGTTGCCAAAAACAGATTAATACCGCTAGAGCTGTTATAAAATTTAAGTACCTAAATTACTTATTTTAAAATTAATATCATCTATAATATATTACTGAAGTGAATTTTGAAGGCACTTATACTTAAAACTATCAGTAGGTTTGAAAAACTATTGATGAAAGTTATATTTTCCAAATATCAATGCTATCAGGTTTTACTTTAATTTCATTGTCAACAGGGTTGTTATTAGGAGGGCACCTGTGGAAGACTGTTCTAGGGATGACCGATCCTTGATGATGCATTAATAGACAAGGATTTCTAATGTAACTTGGTTGTGGGTGTATAAAATATTTAAAGTATTTTACATTTCAGATTTAAAGTTTGGAATACCTACCGTCAAACTTGGTCCACTTAAGGACACCTATTAACAATTGTTCAAATTATAACATTTATCTATATCTAAATATTTCTTAAACATATTTGTTTCAAAAAGTGTGTTAATGTTCCCGCATTCATTTTTAAACAACAATCGACAATATTTGAGTGTCGTCCAAGAATTCGGCACTCCAGGTCGTAACATTCTGTAACATTCCTGGCGGTAGTTCACGCATCCCATCTGTCATACAGATGGGAATTCGTCTCCGTGGTACGAGGGTATTCCAGTTATTCAGCGTTCGCAGCGGCCGTGTGTCGCAAGCGCATGCGACGATGGATCGGCGCGACAGGCGAGGCTACTGTGTGTCGTGCTCATTGATGTTGTAGGCTACTTATTGTGTTACTTTGTTGTTCGTATTGTAAATAATACAATGTGAATATAAATTGGGTGGGGTTCTATCTATTTAAATATGAATTACCACAAATCAATTTTGAGTACCTATTGTAAATTGTTATTTGTAAAATACCAACATATCATTACTTATTATTTTTAAATTTCAGTTTAAGAAGGATACTTTTTTACTACTTTTTAGAAAAGCTGTATAAAGAAACGCTAATAAACAAATAATAAGTCATAATATTATTAGGGTGCGCCACCCACCTGCAAGTCCTGATCAGGAGCAATCCTTTAATCGGGGCGCACTTTGTAGATAGCGCCTTCTACGGGCTACGGCAACTACACGAGTACAGACTGTCGACTACAGTTGCTACGTACGCACGACAGCGGCTGCGAGCGCGGTGTGTGCTGCGCGGGAGTCTGCGAGCGACTGCCGCGCCGACCGACCGTGACGTCATCGCACCAAATTAGCTTTCCCTACTACAAGCAACTTTTCACATCCGCTTATACTCAAACCCGTCTATAAAGTTCTATTTTAAACACAGTTTGTTGGGAAATAAGCTTTTGCAAAGAAGAAAATTCAGGAGGCGCGCGTGTTATTTTTGCGGCGCGGGCACAGGCCCGTGTGGCTTTAAACGGCAATCGACGCGCGCGCAGATCTGCTCATTTTGTTTACTATTATAACTAATATAGTTTAGATCCAACTATAGACAGTCAATAAATCACTCCTGGAGTCGTAGTAAATCACAGAGATGATATTAATATCATGCTGTTTATTTTAATGCTATACAGAAAGATTCTCTGGTGCTCATTGAATTTAGAATTACCTACATTCACAGTTAGATATGTGGCCAGCTAACACCATTTTATTATTTATTCCATTTTTTTTAATTAGCGCATCACATCTTGCTGGCCGCCTCTCCGTATTAATCACAACAGCATTTATTGTACGTTTTTATTTAAATTAATTATTTTTAAAATATTTATAGCCTCGTTTTAGCGGAGTTCCTCTATTTACTCTGAGCGTAGGTATGCCACGGACCTTGCATTGTGAAATACCGCTTCATATTAATAATATGTATTTCTTAAAAAATGTAAGATTAGTTAGGAGCAAAATTTTTTTGTTTTTAATTTTTGTAATTTTTATCAAGATTTGTAAAAAGTCGTAGAACAAATGTTTTGGGATTTATGTAGACAAGCTGCCTGCAAGAGGTGATGCGCTCATTAAAATTAATTTACCCTGTATGTTTGTAATGTTTCTATTGTGTTGGTAATGTAAATAAATTAAAATAAAAAATAAAACCTTTTTAAAAACATGCTTTTATTTTAATGCTCTAAAAAAATGATAATAAACTTTATTTATAGCTCATTCAAATTAGCAAAATCAGAGGAAATAATTCGTGTAGCTTTGAAAATTGGCACATGTATACCTTGTGCACTCCAGAAGTCCAGATTAACATATTAAAAGTCCTCAAGGGAAAGGAAAAACCCGGAGTGTGCTGTCGTTGTAGGGGGATGAAGATCCCTATTTTCAGGTTTTTGCTCATAACTCAAAAATCTGTACAAATAGCGTAATAGTTGCTTCTGACTTAATTTTATTCATAAAATTTCCTATTGATTTGGTCATATTAGTTTTAACTCTACGACCAATACTTATGACAAGAGTTACAATGTCTTGAAATTTGCGATGTGCGAGATTTCCCTTAGTCCTCGGCTACAAATGGCGCCCTCACGATGCAGCCCTAATTTGAGTAGTCTTAAAAATGGGCATAGTTATACCTCATGAAGTCCAAACCATCACATTAAAAGCCCTCGATGGTGGGAGATGTAGGATTGAGGGATCCTATTATCAGATTTTGCTCATAGTAAATTAATTAAATCGGTGGAAATAAATCGTGTAGTTTTGAAAATTGGCACACGTATACCTACTAAGCGGCGGCAATACTGGCGGCATGGCTAGTAGCTGCGTCGGGTATCGGGTCACCCTCTTCCTTAAAATATGATTAAGGAGGGTGATGGCTGATGCTTGCGTTATACTCGTGAACGGGTGCTGCTAGCGGTGCCAGGTCGTTTTGCTGATGATAATATGACTATTTTATTCCATTCTTATTTTAATACTCTGGTCCCAGTTTGTCATGTTCGTGTTGTCAACCATAGCTCAATGCACCTACTATGTAAGCAACTGGGTTGTGGCATGACATTGGCTCTCACAATAAGCTGTTTTGTGTTTGTTTTTTTTTCATGTCGTGATCAATATGTACTGTACCTATTTGTATTAATTCGTATATTTTATCCGCCGGCTTTTTTAGTCTCTTGGTCTACTTATTCAATAACTATCAACACCTTGTTAAAGCCGAAGTACAAAATTGTGACGTCATTAAGCGGCCAATGTCCTGGGTCCAAATTCCGGTGGAGGTGGATAGCCTTCAAGTCATGAATGTTTATTTATGTGTTTTTAAATTTATTTCTCAAGTATCTAATATTACTGGTTCAAATTTTTATGAAAATTAATTACGACGAAAAATAGAGCTAATGAAGTAGCCTTTAAGGTTATTGTTGTACCTATTTATAAGTATAAAATGAAGGTACACGTCAGCAAATAAAACAACTTCCAGGTAAATCACCTTCCAGGGTAGAAAATGTTGTGTGATTGTATTAAATGGTTCAGGTGAGATTATCTGTTGAGTACAAGACTGCCTCTTTCATAACAAATCATGGCAAGAAATTTCCAACGTAAATTTCTAAGAAAGTTCCCTGTCATCTTCCGAAGAACAACACGCATTAAAAATTAAAAACCAACAAGGTCAAACTAACTTTACTGAAATTGCAGTCAAACTTCAAAAAGCCAACTCTCCTAAAACGTGAGGCAAGAACAACCATTGGAGCTAAGGCCTTACTTGCACTTGATGGTATATTTTTTATTTCAATTTCTGTGTGATTCATTTATCTGTATGATTATTTTTTACCTTATCTCTTATTGTTCTAACATTTATTTCACAAATTCCTTTCTTTAAATATTTTTATACATTTACGTATCTTTAATAAATAGGTATCTTTTTCTTAAGTATCGTTGTAGTAACTATTTATACTTAGTTTTTTTTTGTATTTATAAGTTAAGTTATCTATTAAGTATCAGCCCTAACAGTGGTCAAAAAGTATTGAAATATAAAATAAATGTATAAATGTAAATACTAAGTAACATTAAACTTATAAAAACTAAAAAAAAAAACTTTAAAAATATAAATTATAAATTTTATAAGATTATTAATAATAAATTATTATTATTTTAAAAACGCATGTTATCCGAGGAGGTTAATAAGTGTACGGGCTGAAGTCAAGTTCTTGTAATTTGCTAAACTAAGAAAACTTTGACTATCCTAAACGTATTAAGGTAGACTATGGAAGAGATTGATTTGCAGTGTATTTGGGATGACGACGCGGACGCCTGTTGAAGATAATATAATTATCGGGATGGTTCTCAATGTGTTAACTCGCCATGACGGTTTTCATTGGTTTATTGGTTTGACGCTGTAGTATAAAATGCTACTCCGCAAGTTCGATTCCCGCACGGCCCCAAAAAAAAATGTTCCGTGTCCGGTGTTTATCTATAGGTATTTTTATTCTAGGTTCCCTCCTCGTTCGCTACATAGTATCCCATAATCCCATATCACTATATGTAGCGAACGAGACCCAAACACAAACAGTGATTATGGGGGTTCTTTTAATCACTGTTTGTGTTTGTGTGGGGGTTCTATTATTTATATTTACTTCAACTGACAAATTAATATCTTGTCAACTTTTCTGAATGCGTGACGAAATATTTTTAAGTATTGCAAATGGACATTTCAATCAGAAATACATAATTGTTATTTATTTGACTGACCTGCTGTATACGGTGCGCGGGCGCGGCGGCGCCGGCGTCGGTGACGTAGCCCTGCATGCCGGCCATCAGCACGGTGGCGCCCAGGAACTTGTTTAGCAGCGCGCGCGCCTCCGTGTCCTCCGTCGAGTCGCCAGCCTCGATCACTGACAGTGGAACATCTAATTACTCATTGCACTTCATCAGTTCATTATACACAACTATTGTTTGTAATGAGCCTATTGCAGGACCATGAGTCTCTTCCCTGGCTTATGTGGAGGTTTAGGTCGTGAACCACTAGTATGGTCAACCGTCGTATCAGCTAGGTTGATTGGTGGATGACGGAATATCTGGGCGCCGAAATGACTTCTAACAAATGACTGCGTCTAGTTGCTATAGAGGTGATATAATATACAGAATTCACTGTGGGGAAGTATGGCCAATATTTGAACTATTTCTGTGGTGCAGAAACGGATATTTACTTAAAGATAATTCTTAAGACCATATTTTTTTTAAATCTTATTAATAATCTTCACATGGTGTCGAAGAAAATGAGACTTACCTCATATGAGGAATAGTTACATTTTAACTAGCCCACCTTCATAGTGGCTTAAGCTGATTCAGTTTTCTCAAAGGTATTTCAAAAGAAGCTATGTTCCTACTAAAGTATCTGTATGCACAGACGATAAAAGTCCTTGTAATTTGATTAATTAAAAAAGGCGATTGTTGTAGAGCCACTTCTCCAAAGATCGACTTTATGAAGTGGTGGTAGGTTAATTACAGTTTATACACAATGTGACTTAATTGAAGCGTATAAACAAAGAAAGTCAAAATAAAGGTGTCGCTTTTAGTAATCTGCGCCTGAACTAGTTTGAACTTACATAATATCAACAAAACAGTTAAAAGTAGGTTATAGTGAACTTACCGATGTCAGCGTTCTTCATCCTGGTGAGGATGTCCTGTACGCCAGTGACCTTGGTGCTGCTGTCGAGGAAGGAGCGCTCGCTGCGCTGCGACGACGATGTCACGGTGCCGCCTGCATCAACAGTAATGAAGGGTAAGTCAAGGATTCCGCTATGATAATACTTAGCATGAAACGAAGCTAAAGTACATTTAAGTAAAGGATTGCCGAGAACATTGCGATCCACCTCAACTGATATGAGGTACCTATATAGCACCCGAATAGTGATACGGTAATATTATATACCTACATACATAACTAACTTCACGCCTGTATCCCTTATGGGGTAGACAGAACACCAGAGGTTAGAAGACCATCTGATGTTACGTTTGACTTTGGAGGTATTATAACTATGGATAGAGACTATTGCAGTGACAGGGGCTCAGCCTATCGCCCTCAAAACACGGCAATAAAACCTCTGTCCCTTAACTGACTTTTACAATATGCCCGGGAAGAGAAACAGCTGGTACATTCTATGTCGCTCCCAGTCCAGCATGGAATCAATATAATAATTTCTTTTAACAAACGTTTCTTACAATAATAGCGGCTGGTGCCTCCTTTTAGATTACTATTCTAGATATGTACCAGAAGGCACCGCTTGACGACTATCAGAAATATATAAAAGAAAAAACTAAAATAAATAGGTACAAATTTAGATAATATACTTAGTTAATATTTTAAATAAGTAGTTCATACAATAATAACATAATATAACGGCGATAGTAGATGAGGGCTAAGATGAAGGACGTATTTTCATGACACGCCTACTCACTCTACTTATTAAGAAAGTAGTACGGATGTTTTGTCGAAGTTTTATTCGACTACTATTAGTGGTTTCCGAAATTTAATCTTAATTTTCGATAGAAGGTTCTTTGAATTTATAAAATTTTTGAGTAGGATTTTCGTTGTCATGCCAGCCAACGCATGTTAACACTTTGCACTTTGCATTCATGATCTAAGATCTAGGATTAAGATTATATAGGTATGTTAAAATCTAGGTGAGTACTAAATTAATATAGCAACAGTTATACGATATTTTAATCACAGAGGCTTTCTCACATAATTTTTAGATTACTTAAACGTTCGCTATTTCCCTTTTACATTGATAACAGGCAACTTTATTCCACCAAATAATCTAACGGTTATGTAAAATGAAGCAATATCTTTCATCTTCCATGTCACCTGATAGAAATCATAGTGATCATGAAGAACAAAGCGGTCATCCACGAGAACCCCTTTTCTGCCAACACTTGAACTACCAATAGATACTATCAGACACAGGCAGTTCGTTCCACACCAAAGCGACCCATGTCAATAAGAAACTTAATGTACAAACAAAAAGCATGTAGTTGGATTTGAGCGGGATGGACGACTTTAGCTACCTTTTGTTTCGTGGGTGACCGTCCGCGAGTGCTCTTGCTTGGCGTCGCTGATGGTGCAGTGCTGGGAGCCGTCCTCGTTGGATGCGAGGCTGTGTTCGCTGCCGGCGCGTGCAAGCCCTGAAGGGGGGGTTGAATTTAGTGACAAAAGCAACGCATATTATGTGCTAGCTGGATTAAGCAGGCGATACTAATGACACTTATTTTTTTTGTTATTCTACGCTTTGTAGAATATACTATTAGTTCTGTAGATATGTTTTTTTGGTATCATGTAATCTTAGGTATTATGTTTATAAATTAAAGCAAGCATTCAAATCAAAGGACCGTCATCTCATGCGTGCCTAACTAAGTGATCTTTCAAGTTTACAACACGGCTTGGTATTGGAACTTAAGTTTCACTCAATATTTATTTTTAGCTTTTGAAATCCCAATCGATTAATTTGTACAGCATGGCTGGATAATAGAGGGACGCCGCAATTAATTTATGCATACTACATCGATGTACAATAGTGTACATATTGAAAGATGTAGTTAACTACGTTGGCATGGTAAGCTTCTCACCGGCTGGCGAGTCCCGGCGGCCGGCGCCGGCGCGCAGGATGAGCCCGGCCTTGGGGTAGGCGCTGCGGTCGCTCTTAGGTGTCTCACCTGTGAACACACATGACACTTTATTATTTGAAGTAAACATGTAGGTTTCAACAAAACATTAGTGAAGCTAAAAGTCCATATATCCAGTTTACATTATTCGACACGGGCCCAGCTAATTACATCAAATTATCATGTCCTCTGGAAATCACTTATCATCCTTATCTGGAAGACGCTCAATGCTGGATCCTGGCCACCCTCATGAAACTCCACATCGGTCCTACGCTGTTCATATGCAGAGTTTAACTATTTTCAACCGACTTCAAACCGGAGGAGGTTCTCAAATCGTCTGTATGTTTTTTTTTATATTTTTTACTTCATAACTTTCGACTGGGTGTACCGATTGTGATGATTATTTTTTTATTAGAAAGCTGTCGCTTTTCATGTGGTTCCATTTTAAATTAGTCTAGTTCTTACGTGAAGTCGGTTTTTGAAATGCTCTGTATTCGTTGATTATATGTTAATCAAGTAACAGAATCTTAACGATCTGGACATAACGTATGTCTGACGAATTTAAGATTGAACAGCAGTACCTACTGCCAAACTAAAAAATATACTTACTTGTGCTTTTTATGTACTTTTCAGTGAGCGATTTGACAGAGCTCTGCCTCACAGTCTTCTTGTCGTCCCCGCGCACCATCCTCTCCCCTCGCTTCTCTGTACTTTCTACTCTCCTCTCCTGTTTTCTGGTTGTTGTACTTCCCGTTCGCTCCTCTGTCCTTTCCACGGAGCTTCGTTTGTTCGCGTTGAGTTGCTTGTCAGTTTTCCTTGTTTCTTTGTCAGTGACCTCGGTGATGGTGACCCCTTGGTTAGAGAGTCTCTCCGAGAAGTCCTCCCTCCGCGAGGATGTGGTGACCTTACTTTCGGTGTGGCGGAGGTCACTGCGGGTGAACTGGTCAAGAGCGGCGCGGTCCTCTTTCTGCAGATTGAAATATATTTAGATAAGAATAATGGAGAAACACTATCCAGTACAAAGAAATTTTATGAAAACGAGAGTTTGAAATCATTGTAAACAACATAAAAGAAAGCTTTAAATCGTCGTTTTTATACTAAGATTAATTGACCAACGTACCGTGTATGCCTCAGTGATACTGGTGCCAGTGCTGCCTCCGAACTTCTTGGTGGTGGTGATGGCCGCCAGCCCTTGCAGGAACCGGGGCTGGCCCTGCTTCTCCAGCAGCTGCTCGAGTGGCTCGGGCTGCGAGCTGTACGCCGTCACCGAGATAGAGCCCTCGGGCGCGCTGCCGTTGTGTGAGTGGTACTCCTGCCGGATCACTGTGCCTTTCACTGGACCAAAACAACAGGTATTATGCACTAAACGAAAACAAAAAATATTTTAAAGTAATTTTCATATATAGCCAGCACCTTCAAGTCCGTCTTTTCGAGAGAGGTTATTGATATTAAACAAGTAAGTCAGTATATTTTAGAGAAACGACTTTCACAAAATAAACACAGTTCGTTTCATAAAATATTTTTTGAAAGAACTGCAGTAATCACCATGCGCGGCAAAAGCTAAACTGATAACTAACAGGTTACTCATGAATGGTGTTTATAATTTATTTAATTTATTCGTGTCAATATTTGAACAGCAGTTGTGAATCATAGGTAGGCAGATAAGTTAAAAAGAATTTTTTTTTCATTAAGTTTAATTTATGAACACCGGTCGTGAATTCTTTACGATCCTCTCGCGAAAATGCCCGAATCTCGAGCAAAGATGATATAATGTATGAGACACCAAGGCAGTACCTATTTATCTTTGCATCCCCGTTCTCAGAATTGAAGAGCAATGTTAGTCATTTAAAACTGTGAAGTATCTACGTAACGTAGGTACGTAAAAACGCTAACCAAGCGGTTTAAATACCAAATTAAAATGCTCGGGAAATAAATGCTTGAAATAAAATATTTCAAGACATCATAAGTTTGTAGGTTTAATAGTGTCGCTCGATTAGTAATACTCCATTTTAATCTAAAGATTTTATAAATTATAAAGTAGTGTTAAGTAAGTTCATGTATCAGCGTTCCGGATAAAGGATTGGGATAATACATTTTTTCAGTAAAATACGCATCAATAATTTTACTAGTGCTCTGTTTGAGCAAATTGAACCCTCACCCTTTTACCATCGGACTACTAGACGCAGACAGAACTTCCATCCGTATGTGGTTGATATTCCGAAAAGTCGAACTAAGCGCTTTGACAGTTCCTTTTTGATACGGGTCGCCAAGGTTTGGAATGAACTGCCTGCGTCTATTTTCCCTGACCAGTATAGTCCTAGTACTTTTAAGCGTCGAGTGAATAGGTTTCTCGTGGATGGACGTGTACCACCTTTGTCTGCATGTTCACTTAACATCAGACGTCATGGTAGACAAACGTCCCATCCATATTTTATAAAAAAGAAAAAAAAAACTATCTTTAATGAGTAATGTCCAGCGTCCTTGGCCTGGATGCCACTTACCATCATCTATTGGATCTAGCTCCTTTTGCCGAAATAAAATAAAAAGCTTGTAATTTAATATTCGTGCGCTGTCACAATGGCTAAGTCGGAATAATGAAATAATGAATTATGAAATTAAGTAGGGTAGGTATCATTACCTTGATAATTGCTCGAGCCATTCCTCAAAGCTTTGATGCCAAACAGTGGCTTCCCATCTGCATCCAGCGGTCCCGGGCCGTAGCTTGACGTGATCACGTCGATTGGTTTAACAATCGCTTTCGATGGGCTTTGTGCGCGGTACTTTGGCTTTTCAGGTTCTACTTTCTTAGTACTGAATGTACGCGTATCGGAAGTAATTTTTTTTAAGTTCCTATTTGTCACCCAGCTGGGTTTGTTTTCTTGAATTGGTTTAGTTTGTATTTTGTTTTCAACTTCCGCCTTTATTGATGATTCTTTTTTAACGATTGTTTCAAGCTTTTCTCTTTTGATAGGACTTGGCGAACGTGGTTTAGACTTTTGAGGACTTGATGCCCTGCGTTCTGGACTTTTTGTCTTCTCAGGTGACGGAGAACGTTTCCCATTCAACTGGAATGTTTCAATTTTATCTTTTGACGTTTTGTTTTCAGTTATACTTCGTGTGATGGTAGAAGAAGAGAGTTTAGTTTCTACTGCTTTGTGTTCCTTTACTAGGACTGTCTCAACGTTTTGAGTTTCTGCTGTCATTTTTGAATCTTGGATAAATTTTGTGTTTTTAACTTCAGATTTAATAGCTTCTTTCTCATTAAGACCTACCTTTTTAATGTAGGCTGCTGCGTATTCGTTAAAGCGGTTTGATTTAGGTTTCGAAGGAGAAGCTGTTTTTGTTGATGACTGGGGTTTAATTCTCTTGTCAGGGCTAGGTTGGCGCACTGGACTTCTTGTTTTGGTTTTGCTCTGTTTATCTGGACTTGGTGTCCTTGGGATTTTGCCATTTACATGTTTTGAATGACCATTAAGGAGCAGCCCTTGATCTTTTAATAGGGCCCGATCAGGAGAAGCTGTTTTGGTTGCAGTCATTTTAGGAATGTGTTGTTCCGTAGAAGGTACTCTTTGTGAATAAGATGCCCGTTGATGATCAGGTGATTTTGTTCGTTGACGATCAACATTGGCTGTTTTAGACGATGTTAAAGTTCTAGTAGTTTTCGTGTACATGTTAGTATTTTCATTTTCTTCCGTTTTCTTCTTTGCGATTCTAATTTGTGCACGAATACGGCGGCGCTGCTCGTAGCCAACTACTTTCTCGAGCTGCAAAATACGAAGAAGGTCAGATGGAAACTTGGTAAATTACAATAGTAAGTACAAATAGAAGCATGCATGGAATAAGTTTACTGACCATTTGTTCCAGAAGGGCAACGTCGTAGATGTCTTCGATGCATGGCTGGTGGTGATCTGAGCTGCGGCGGCGTTCACCAATGGGTCGCTCACTACTTGCTCCACGCTCTATTGTTGATTTATCTGCACTTGCCCGTCGAAGCTCTACACCGAACTTTCCGCTGCCACGTCTCGTACTCACTTCATAATCTTCCGAGACTTTCGTTTCCTCCTTCAGCTGGCTTGTTTTTGTAGCTCTTTGATATCCAGGAACATTCTCTTTGTCTTTAGTGGACTCTATCGGCGGTCGTGGTGACACGGACCGTCGATCGCTTCTGGGAGTCTCGTTAGTTTGACGCTGGGGAGACTTTTGTCGTGTATTATCAGACAACGGAGTAGTTAGCCATGTTGGGGTGCTGCTTGGCTTCTTTTCCTGCCGCGTAGGTGTCTTGAAATCAGCTTTTCCATCTACTTCACTCTCGGCTTTAGAATTTATTTCTAAGTTCGATTCCTGGCAGTTGGCAGATTCTTTACTAGATGATTTTCTAATAACACCAATGTCTGTGAGTTTCGTTGTTATATTTTCTTTCGAAGTTTGTTTGGTAGATGCAATATTTTCAAACAAAGCTTTTGCTTTCTTTACCGCTTCACTACTACGAAGTGTAGTTATCTTTACAGGTGCGGGCCTATCAGTGGGCTTTAAGTTGGCCCTGGAATGCTGTTTAGATCTAGTAAGTAAAGATGAGTCATCCTTACTTAAGCAGTAAGAGTCCTCGTTATCAGCTGTAGGTTTGTTGATATCGTTTATTTTGGTACTACCTTCATTCTGTTCGGTTTCTTTTAAAGTAACATCTTTTTCATTATTGAGTATTTTTTTCATTATAAAATCATGTTGTTCTCGGATCTTTTTCTCCTTTTCTTCATCGACACGGGCGTCAGTCAAAAATTGTTCTGCAGTTCTTACGAATTTGTTTACTTTGTCAGAAACACTGAGCAGGCAGTCATCGCTCTTGAGAGATTCATCAACATCGGTTAAGTCCGGGCGCTGTGCTTTTTGTACAGGTTTTATTTTAGTTGATTTACTATTTTCAGCAGTTTCGATAAATAAGTGAGCTTTATCATTCACACTTAATTTCGTGTAATCGTCTTGGTACACAGTGTTAATGTCATATTCGTCTACAATTTTGCGAGAACTATTATTAGTGTCTCTGTTTTCAGACTGACCTTTAGCAAATTTATTCACTTTTTGTGATACAGACAAGAGACACTCATCAGATTTTAAGTCTTCGTCAATATAATCGGAATGTTCTCTCACTTCTGTATCTTTGAAGTTTCTGGTTACATCTTTTGGCTTTCCAGCTAAAGTAATTTTGTCTGTAAATTTCGATACTTTATCTGTCACACTGAGAAGATACTCATCAGATTCGGAAACTTTTTCAGGTCTTTTTACAAAAAGTTCTTCTTCCTCGGATATTTCCACGATATCGTCCACAATTGATTCGGTTTCATGTATGACGTGGTGAGTTCTTTTTCTAAAGTCATCGTCAGGTTCACTTACTTCATCAGGCAATCGCGGAGTGCCAACATCGTCCATAAAACCTACGGGCGTTGGACAGATACGATCTGGTGAATTTTCACGTGATGACTTGGCAAGTTCAACATCAATTATAACGTCATCATCATCATCTGGTGAGGTATTCAGAGCAGTAGCAGATTTTGGTTTCGGCGCTAGCTTAGATTGAGATTCTTTAGGTCTCTGTGTTTTAATTAGCACAGGCGATGTCTTTGGAGTATCATTTACCTGAATTTCTGGTTTAGATTTTACACGTTGGGGCGATGGTTTTTTAAGCCTCATTGAAGTATCACTTGTTGTCCTAGTAACACGTTCAGGTTCCCGTTTTGGACTCACATTTTCTTTATTAATACCTTTATTTATTACTGTTGCGATAGAGCGCTTAGAGTCTTGGTCAAATTTATTGGTAGTTGTCGTAGTCTTTGTTGTTGATGATTTGGTGACTGACGATGTTGTAAAACTATTTTGCTTATTTAATTGAGATTTTTTATCAGTAGATATTGGCTTGTCAATTTTTGATGGAGATATATTTCTTGCCACGGTTTTTTTAGAGATAGGTTCACGAGGTTTTATTCCAGATACTTTTGGAACTTGAGGTGACTGAGGTCGTTCAATAGGGGATGAAACTGCTTTTTTGGGCGATATGCTCCTAGATTTTATCGAATTCTCATTTTTCTTTTCTGCCTTCGGAGGACCAACTGGCGATATTCTTTTTACTGGTGAAACATTTCTTGAAGTAGGTTTATTGTTAGAATTTTGTTCAGATTTAAAAGAAGTTATAGTGTTTGTTGATTTTTGTACATCATCGATTTGAACACTAGATGAACTTACTTCAAACTCATCCAAGTCTTGTAAGCTAATTTTATTTTTTGTGGGGCTCTTTTCACGACTAGGAGATTTGCGATCTGATTTATACGGTGAAAGTGTGTTTATTTTTTTCTCTATTACTTCATCTTTCTTTTCTGTCATGATCATTGATTTCTTTCTGACCTCTGATGAAACTGAGGAATTATCTATATCATGCACAGATTTGGTCACTTCAGTTTCAGTGGTAACCTTTTTTGTTGGTGACGGTGTCCTAGCTTTTACAAGCGAAGTTGTCCGTAGCTTTTCTGGACTTTTCTTTGTTGGTGACGGTGTTCGTGAGCTTTTCTCTTCAGGTTGTTTTTTAGATGTAGGAACACTAATTTTATCGTTCGAAATGATACGAGTAGGGGAAGCTGATGACCTGTTTGAAGTATGTTGTTTTTCAGTAATTGTATTTTTGTTGGAATCCCTAATGCGTATTTCATCAATTTCCACGCTAGAAACATTAGATTTAGATATATAAGAATCTTTTTTAGGACTGCCAGATCTGCTAGTTCTCTGTGGGCTCAGAGATTTTCTGGTGTTACCACTTGTAGTAGTAGTTTCAAGTGAAGATGTCTCATTTTTAAAATCAGATTTAGAGTTCAATGATGTGATTTTTTCATGGATAGAAGATTCTAATGTTTTGTCGGTAAAAATATCCTTCAACTTAGTAGGCGATGACTCCCTCGACGGACTCTTAACTTTCAATGATTGATCGGCTTTTTTCGTCATTTGAGTAGTTTTATTGTTATCTTCATTTTCATGGGAGATAAAATCGGTCACGTCACTTGAATATTTAATCGAAGCGCTTTTACCAGAATCATTCTGAGATTCACCTCGTAGAGTTGGAGATAAGCATGTAGATAAGGTCGGTGAACTAACGTTAGTATTAGATGTGGTAATAGTAGACGTATGGTCAGTGCTAGTTGCATTTTTATCATCCATCATACCGAGAATCTTTCTACAACGTTCCTCGTAAGTTTCACGTCTCTCAAAGGGAGGTTTAGGTTTAACAGTAGATTCTATTTCTGGTTGATCCGGGCGGTCTTTTTTCACAATTTTATGATCCAGGGTATCTTTGTTATCTGTGGTTTGAGAATTTTTTAAATTAGCTGGTGGTTTCTCAATGGAAGACAACGTTGTCAAGTCAACAGAAGGCTTTTTCAATGAACTCTTCCTAGGTAATGTTTCTTTTATTGGTGAAGCTCGTTTTTCGGGCGAGGGAGATCTGCAAGGAATTTTAGACGGTGTTGGGGATGCAATTGTTACTGATCCAGATTTCTTGAAATCCCCTGAATTCGTTGTATTAGTGTGTTCTGACAATATGCTTTCGTAGTATGTTTCTTGCTCATCAAGATCAGTAACAGGAACATGCCCACTGAAGTATTCAAAACCACTAACAGAAGATGTTGGTGAGCTCTGACCCGTTGATGGTTCACGCTCCAATTTAGGTTTCCTCGATGGACTAGTAGATGGTGTCAACAACTGTCTTGGCCGATCTTTAGTTGTGGTAGTTTTATTAAACTCTTCGGTTTGCCTTTCAATAGATATAAAGTCAGTTGTTACGTTATACTTGGCATCTTTAGATGGTGAATTTTTGCTTCTTGGATGTGTTTTATTATGCCATTCTGTACTATTTTCATTTTTTATATTCTTAGTTGTTACAGTATTACTTTCGTTTTTTTGTGTATTGAATGTTTTGTCATTTTTGGTATACGAAGATTCACTTGGTGGGATAATATCATGCTTGGAAGGTAGGTTTTTATCAGGAGATTTTTCTTTTAAAGGCAATTCAGATCTTTTATCTAACTCCATCTTGTCGGCAGCATTTATTATAGTAGAATTGACCGTATGAGTTTTATTAGTTTTATATGTGTCAGAAGTGAAAGTAACTGGTCCTTTTGGAGGTGACGGAGATCGAGATCCTTGTCTCAGTGTTGGTTTGGTCGGAGTCTCAGACCGTCTTATCGGTGCATTATCTTTAACTGGACTTTTCCTAGTAGGAGATGGACTCTTAGAAGATCGCGTGAATGTGTTGAATTTGGTTTCATCTTTAACAGTTTGCGTATGGAATTTATGTGTCTCTTCAGTTGATTTAAAGTTATCCTCCGTCACTGAGCTAGATTTTGTTACATAAGAATTAGATGTGGTGTTATTAGCAGCCTGACTAGCATTAGGGCGCATTTGTCCAGGTTTTCTATCAGGACTAACAGAAGCTCTTCTGAGGTCTGATAAATCTGATTTGAATGTATCAGCATGATTTTCAGAAGATCTTATTGTTGAATTATCAAACTGCTGCGGTGGTTTAGATGGTGAGTGTTCGGAAGAACGTTTTGTATTTTTTTCGGGACTGATGGAACTTCGATTACTTTTTCTTTTAGGAGAAAAATCGCGGGCATCATACTGCTTATTATTAGGTTTATTCTTTTCAGGACTCTCACTGGGCTGCTGCCGGTAAGTCTCCGGTCGTTTGTCAGGGCTCACACTAGATCTCTGATGGTGCGTCTGAGTTCGCTTCTCAGGACTAACTGCTCTTCTGGGTTTGGCCTCTGAGCGCTTCTCAGGGCTGACGCTGGTTCTTTCGTGGTTTCTTGTCAATTCAAGATTGGTTTGGTACCTACCAGAAGGAGGTTTACGTTCTGGACTGGTACTTTCGTGAGCTTTTGTTTGACTCCTATGATTCTCAGAAATAGATTGCGTAGAATAGGTATGCGAGTATTTATCCCATTGCGATGGAGAGGAACGATCTTGTTTGTTCGGGCTAGATCCTCGACTAGTTGGTGCTCTATAAGTTTTGTCGGGGCTAACGCTGCTCCTTAAGGAAGAAGTACTTGATTTAAATGTTCTACTTCCCGGAGAAGAGGCTCGGGTAGATGGACGGGTAGTAGATGGTGTGTCAGCACGGAGAGTAGAAGCCCAGGCCTGGTGAGATGCACTCCAATCATTGCTAATTTTTTTCTGTGTATAATCGTTTTGATAAGTTGTTTCATACTGATCGGTAGTTGTTTTCTCAACACGGTCGTTGCTAAACTTTTGTCGATTTTCGTCCCGGACAAAAGTTTCCTCGGTTATATTTTGAGTTGTTCTGGTTTGTTGTGAAATATTACTTCCACGTCGGTCAGTTCGATCGACATTCTCACATGGCTTTACGTGGTGTTCAATCACGTTCTGATTCCGAATGAGATCATTATTGCTTGCATTTAGAGACTCCGTTGTATACTTTTGAGTTGTTTTGTTAGAAATTTTGGTAAAGTTATTTTCTACGTTGCTTTGTTCTGACACGTCATAGGACTGTTCACTTTGAACATCGTAGTCAGTATTTTTTATATTATGCTCATTTATTTGACGCTTATTTTGTTGGTTCCTGTTAAAGTCGTTGTCATCTACAGATCGCTGCGAGTCGACTATATCGCGGTGATTTTCATAGTTTTGTTCCTTGATTTTAAACGATGTTTGCATATCAGATCGTTGCTGAGATGTAAACGATTTGGATTCACTTTTTGATTTAGACTGTCTTTCGGAACGGCTTACATCACTGCCACGAAATTCTTTCTTCGTACTTATAACTCTAGTGCCATCAGGTAAACATCGCGTTTCAACAATAACCTTAGTATTTTCGTCCGGGTAGTCTACTTTCCTAGATATTAATTCACCCTCCTTATATTCCGTTTTTTGAGTCTGCTGATCGTTCTGCTTTGAGTGGTGATCATATTGTTCGGTGTTAAGGGATTCAGACCTTTGGTTGACAGTTTCAAATGGAACGAATTCTTCAACAGACGACACTTGATGGAATTGAGTAGAACTTGAACTTGTAGTTGATGACATTTGAGTACCGTCTTCAGTTTTAGAATTAACTTCTTCGTGCGCACGTGACTTTGACACATTCTCCTGTTTTTTAACATGCTTATGGTCGTCTTTATACTCAGTTCTTGCACGTCTTTGTTCATCGACGGCAGCAAAACGTCCTTTCCCTCCTTCCACGTCGTAATGACCCTGGATATCTGCTTGTAGCGCGTCTATATGAGTATGCCCATCGTCAGTTGTTCTGTTTTCTGATTGTACGTTCCAGCCTGCATTCGACAGCTCCTTCAAATCTGTAAAAGTATATAATTTATGAAGATTTCTTTTATGATGCGTTATAATACCATTACCGGTTATTATGTTAGTGTTGTTAGGATACGCTGTTGTAGGTGAACCTTGTTGTCTGTCAGCATAGTCCTTGGTCGGCGAGGCGGCGTCACGGACCTCCTTGCCCTTGATGCGCTGGAAGCTCTGGTCCGCGAATGAAGCCATGTGGTCGCCGCCTGCGCATCGGGTAGTCACAACGTGTATACAAATGAGCAGACCTCTTTTATGAATAACGTTTAAGTCAACCATTTATAGAACAAGAACATTAATTTAATTGAATATCACATAGTTATGATGATAGCCTAAAAAGAATATTTTATATAATTAAATAATCATGAAATAAAAATTTCATGAAATGTAGGTTGTATTAAAATTTTTCTCATTGTTTTTTAATATTAACTGGCAAGCGGGCAAGAGATGAAGAATAGTAAATCTATGAGTTATGACGCAGGGTACATCCTATCGGATTCCGCGGTGCAATAGTATGGGTAGACTCTAGAGGTCCTAGGTTCGTTTTCCAGTCGGGCCAGTGTAAAACAAATTATTCTTAACAGTGAGTTTTGCTTGAAAATAATTAAACAATCCTGTTCCGCTGTGTGGACTAATAACAAAAGTTGATTAAAGCTCAGTTTAGAGCTATACAGTGTGTCGATGTGGACGCCCCTAATGGCACCGTGGCGTCCTCAGTGCCACTGGGACTGGGCGGCCCATCTGCGTGTTATCTCACCTTTCCCGAGCGGCTCCGGCGAGTAGAGGTCGCGCAGGCGCTCCTCGCGCAGCTTGTACATGTGTGCTCGAATTTCCTTCTTCCGACCGAAGTCCTCTGTTTGCTGCCACTGCAATTAATATAATATTTACCAGAATGTACTATCAAGTTAGAAGTAAAATATGATGTGTAGTGTTGGTTTGACATACAACACCTAATCTGCTTAATTAACTTAAATAAATTTCTTCTAAGTATAGTGAAAACAGTAGTTTTGAAAAAAAAAAAACTCCAGAGTAACAAGTTTGTTTAGCCAATTTCGGTCAATTCAAGGTCGCGCTAAACCGTGGTTTAGCGCGACCTTGGTTGATAGCTCGTTTAAAACGCCGTTTATAAGCTCTTGTTCTCACGAGCGCGATCCCTTTTTTGGGTCCGTGAGTTGGATTTTGTGCAACTTGTGTGCGACGCAACTGTTGCGGACGCCCTCGAACTTCAATTCAGTAATAACAGCAGATTTCTTCAGAATCAAAGTTATTGGTATTAGATACAGTTGACAAAAAAAGCGTTTCTGAGCTATGATTGAATTAATTTTTATTTTTTTTAATATGAAGAGTTACAGGTTTAATTATCTCTATCTCTAGGTATTGACATACTTACTAATTAAAACGCATTATTATTAGTTTGCTGCTACAATTTTGTTTCATAAAACACTCTATTTTTCCCTTTTAAAACAAAAGCCAAATGAGCTTCTTAACTTATGCTCTCGCGCAAAGAATTGAAAACAATAGAGTTCAGATTAACCGACATAATTGATAATAGCCAAAATCAGGGACTATATTTTCATCCCTTTCGCACAATAGTCAAGTTATTGTTGCAATAAGTTACTGTATAGAAAGTTCAGTCGGCCAAGGAATCTCAAAATGGCCATTCTAGGATCTTCGCGGGGTTTAGTTCTCAAGAAATATCAAATAATATTAAATAGAGCGGGTGTAACAACATTATTGCACGTCGGATTTACATATAATTTTCAAAGAAAAAATATAAATTCGTGTGTGTGGACATGCGTTAACAAAAGACATAGAAAGTGTAATGGATCAGTGAAATTATGTGAGTAAAGTGACAGTGTACACATACAAAACGGCCATACTGTCGAGTGTCAACCTTACTTAATAAATAATGAAGTCTGAGTTGTTATGAACTAGTTAAAACAAGAAGTCAAAATAAATTTTGGTTCCATTCAAATTTTGAGTAAAAAATTGCCGAATTACAGAATGAAGGTACAGGTTATGAAGAGTTCATTCCAAAATATGTCAATATTAAACAGCAATTATTTAGAAGTAGAAACAAAGCTTCTACATAATTATTTAAGCAGTTAAAATCATATGTAACTGTTTTTTTTTTAGGATCTGTCATTTTATGTTTTAATATTTAATACTTTAATATTTATTATTCTAATTATACTTCAAATTACTTTAATTATATTATTAAGTAAGTACTTTTAACTCAGCTAATTTTTGAATTGTGTTTTTTTTTATTGTGAATTGACCAACGTGATATTTAAAATAGAGATTAGATAAGCAAATGTTTATTTCACCAATATTTACCAATAAATATTTATTGATCGGTACATATTGTTTTTTAAGTTACATTTTGCTATCTGCCTGTACTTATTATTTTAATCGCATTAAAATGAAATCGAGGGCGTCCGCAACAAGTGCATCGCACACAAGGGGCTTAACACACGGACCCGCTTTTTTAGCCTTAACGCGGCGTTTTTTCCCGGCGTTAGCGACTTTTTTACGCTCGCGATTTAGTTGTTCGTACGTACGTTTATAAATCACTATTATTTCGTCTCTCGATTGAGTAAGACATAAACATGGTTCCTAATGTTTAATGAGTTATTAATTATAGTCAGCTCTCACATGAGAGCGGTTACGCACTAGGTATATCCGATTCTTCATCGATCCGAATCCGAGAACATAAGAATCTAGAAATCTATGACGAGCGGCTGGTGTAGCGGTAACATACATTGCCTTCTATGCCAGAGGTCCTGGGTTCGAATCCCGGCGGCGGCGGATATTTGTGTGATGAACACAGATATTAGTCGTCAAGTCATGGATGTTTATTGCAATGCTTCACTTTAAGTGATATTCACAATTTCTGTAAAGAAATTGGTTTCGGGTGGTCTTAGCTGCAAAGCTGTACCATAAGATGGAGCTACGTTAGCAATATAACGTAAAAACAAAATTCTGGTAAATAATTTCGAGGCGTACCGCCAGGCCCCGGTAGCTCAGTCGAAGAGCACTCGTCCGGCAAACGAGAGGTTCCAGGTTCGAATCCTGGTCGGGTAATTTTTATTTATTACATTTTTCATTTATTTAAATGTAGCTAACTAGTGGACTCACCATGCGGCGCAGCACGTCCTCGTCGCGGATCAGGGACACGTCTCCTTCCGACATGCTGCAACATACAAACAACACTTGCTATACTAACAAAACAAAACTACAGTTAAGTAGGTACTATACAAAACAGCAATTATGGCGTAAATACACTTCGGTAAAAACCCAGACTTGTCTTAGTAATTCTAGCTAACTGAATTTGATTGTTTAAATAAATTACTGAAAATTACAGACTAAATGTTGAATGTTTGTCATCATAGTTGACTTTTAAGGAATTTCACTATTTACTAAACTCCACAAAACATCGTAATAGATATCAAAGCAATGCATTGAACAAACAAGCGAGACTCTCCGCTGTAGACAGATTCATGACTTATCTTAAATGAAGTACCTCAAGCATTATAAGTAGATATAACATTGTGTCTACAAAGATCTAATGCGGACTTGTTACCTGTAGCTTTTGAAAATTCAAGCCATGTCGAGTAAAAACACAAGTAGGTTCAGGCTAACTACTCAAACTTTTCTTTTATCCTTTGCTCTACTCTATAATTTTAATGCCTATATTTTACTAGCTGACCCGGAAACGTTGTTTTGCCATATAAATAAAAAAAAAATAGATGTTGGCCGATTCTCATAGATACCGGATAAGCACAAAAATCGGTTAAGCCGTTTCGGAGGAGTATGGCAACGAAAACTGTGACACGAGAATTTTATATGCCTATATATTTTTATAAAACCTTAAATTAAATAATTCTCTCGTCGACTAAAATAAACAAAACGACCGCCTAGCATAGACATTATTTTACTGTCAGGTATTAGAGTGGCTGCAATATTATCTGATTTTGTTTGTTACAGCATGCTGTGATAAAGATTATTATGAAGTTAGTTATAATTGATCTTCCTTTAAAATATGAGGCCATTCCAGTGTATTTTAACAAGTCTAAATAACAATAGTAGCAATTTTTTATATAACCTCAGTTGCTATTTTAACGTTGCAGGCGTCATAAATTATATCCAATATTTTCAGTACCTACTAAATTAATTTGGTTTTTATTTGTCGTTATACTTGTAGATATATATTTTTTAATTAGAGTTACTTCTGTTTTACTTTGTTATGCTTATAAAAATCCCTATTAAGTCTGTAAAATAGAATGAATCTCTAAACTGTGTCAATTAACCAGTCAACTACAAATAGCTATGTGATAGGTATGTTAATAGGCTGTTAAAATGTCTGTGCGCAAGTGTCGAAGCTTCTTAATACTGAGATGTCATTGTTGAAAAGTGTCAGTGTCAATGTCAACAGCCGGTCAAGGAGGGATGTAGTCATACGCATAATGATAAATAATTATACCTATGTATATTCCACATCGACAGTCAATATAGGCCCCTATTTGTTTGCTTGGATACTTGACTACGTATGTAGTTCTAAATTTTTCTAGATGGATTTAAGGAAACTACGTTACATTTACACATGTAACGTAACGGTCCTATCAACATAAGAATTGAAGATTTAAAAGCTAAGCTCAAGCAAGTACAATAAAGTTTATAACCCAAATTAGTGCAACCTTTGCAGCATTTATGCCGTTGAATGAAGCTGATAACTTAAATGTATAAGTGCTAACGCTGCGTCACGCGTTCGAACGCGCATTTCATACAAAACTGCAACATCCGCACCATACGCGCGTTCGATACGGACGTCCGGAATGCGCCAAGCGCCGCGTATGATACGCACGTACGGTACGGAAAATGTTATGAAAGTTTGTATGTTTGAATCTCTCTTAGTGGGTGTCTTATTTTATAGGAAAGGTGTGCTTGTTTGAAGATACGGACGTAGGTACGGTACGCGCGTTCGAATGCGTAACGCAGCGTTGGCACTAAAAAGGTGGCGTCAGGATTAAAACAAATGAAGTTAGGCGCATGAAGTCGAAAAATAAACCAGGTTAGTAAAGAGATACCTATTAAAATCTCCAGACAATCACACCAACTACTTGGCCCCAAAGTAAGCATAGCTTGTGTTGTGGGATATGTATGTATGTATTAATAAAAGTTTAAACGTCGACTTCTCATCCTTCCGTGTAGGATTAAGCGACTAATCTGAGGGACCCCCGCTTGGTTGTAGAATCCCGTCAAGGTTTGACTGGATAGCGACCACCCTTCATATAAAATCTGCCGCCAAATATTACCGCTCGGGCGGTGATGTGTTCCGGTAATATTTTATGAAAAGCCAGTTTTTTCTTAGCTCGAGTGCTTTCGTCTTCGACCTCATCTTCACCTGATGGTAAATCAGGAGAGACTGAAGTCAAACGCGGGCCTAGTCTTGAAAGAAAAAAGACGAACGCGAGACTTTTAGACGTTCGATTACAAATATCGATCAATAAATGCCTTTTGTTTCCTGCGCCTATACTGTACTTTAGTTGACACCAAAATTAAAAGTACCTACCTACCTAAGCAGGTATTAATATGTCATTCAGTGATAACAACAACAATTTCAACAGCCTACAGTCAACGCAGAAAAAACTTGTTCTCGAGAACACTCGACCTCGGTGACATACGAGGTATCGAGTAAAAAATTCGTCACCGGACCGAAAAGGCAAAGGTTCGTAGGGACATATGGCAGTAAGGTCGCTCACACACGGGGCGGCATTTTCGCCGTCGTCGCCCTTGTCCCGCTTTGTCTGAACCTTATACGGACATCATCTCGCGTTCACCTCGACGACACCACATTAATTGTATCATTTATAGCACTGCACAACAAAAAACGAATTGCATTTATTCTGGTCATTGCCGGCTGTAAAAATATCTGATAACGCATGTCGCAAGTTTTAGATAAGTTGTAGAAGTTTATAGCTACTTAAACGTGACGGTGTGCCTTTCAACGATAACAAAGGTTGCTTAAAGTTGGTAAGTATAACGTAATAGGAGTTTGGAGTTTAATTACCCAACCGCCGTCAATTGTCATCGGCAGTAGATAACTATTTTTAATGGAGGATCTTGCAAGACAGTTGAAACGACAAGGCGTGGCTGCTAAGCAGGTGTCATAGCGTTTGTAATGGCTTCGAGAGTACCTTAAGATTTCCATTAGCAATAATATGACATTTTATCTATAAAACAAGTGGTGGAAACTGATGAAACTACACAGGTACTTGTTTAGATTTTTTTCTGCTAAAGGCTCTTCCTTTAATTATAGTCCCTGGTACTTTTGACATTGTTTTAAAAGGACGTCAATGAGATAGCCGACAAAATATATAACTAGACATATTGTAGCGTCAAGGCATTCCCGAAATAGTGTGCTAATAGATTATAGAAAAAGGCTGAGGAAGTGCCTAGAGATTGTAACGGCTTCTTTAAAACCGGTTTTCAATTACTTACTAGCAAAAATATGGCATATACGAGTACCAGTGTATATTATACGTAATTGATACGTAATGGGTACTTTAAGCTTTACGATGAACAATCACGATCAAAGAAAATATCATCCCTTGTTGAAGATACTTTCCAATCTTCAGTTAGCACAACCTAGACTCAATTACATAGCAATTCTATAAAATTTAGCAAAAAAAAAGCTAATCATACGGACGTGGGTAAATGTCAGCACCTTTTTGCTACATTATCTGTAGTACTTTTTTTCTAGTTCTTAACTACTTATTTGGGAACCTGGACTTGTTAACTGTTTCCAACTTTGACTTGGATTTGAGCATAGATAACAATCAACAAAAAGTTCCGTATGTTATCATGGACAAAGACCAAAATGGAATAATTAAAAACAAAGTTATGCCAACAATAACATAAGTTAGAGTGTACAGGATGACTGGTGACAAATTTTAGATAGGAACTGAAAGAGAGCACTCTGTACTCGATTCTGGTCATTAATAAAAGTAGGTAAGGTGAGTGGGGGCAAGATCGAACGGGTTTTCAATGAGATGAGTAGTGTTGTTTTTGAATCCTTGTGAAACACTACATATTAATCAAAATTTAAACTTGATGTATTGTGGATGACGACCAGAGAGTATATTTTTGAACTAGTTTGTTAAATTTCATTTAAATCTATAAAGAAATGAGTGCCACACTTGCAATCATTTGCAATGGACAAAAATAAAACATGGGAAAGACGGAAAGGTGACGGGGAAAGATCAAACTATATTCTAAAATCGTTTACGAGAATGACATACATTCTTGGTCAATACTAGTCTATGGAATTTAATGCCCTGAAAAAAAATAACAGACTCAAGCATCAAAACGCCTAAGGAAACAAAGACAAGACAAATATTTTGATTTTTGTATTTCAATCTTACCCCACCGGGGAAAGATCGAAGTGGATGTTCTCAAACATTGCTGAGCGATTGTTTAAAGTAAAATTGATAATAAAAGTTAAAGGCAAAATCAGAAACAAACAAAAAATCTGATCATATATCATTTTGTCATATTTGGTAGCATAATATTATTCCAAATATCTTACTCGAAAATTGATATGTTCATCTTACCCCATCAAAATGTAATGGGTAAAGATAGAAAATTGTTTCAATTCCTAAAATACGAGTAATGGCAAAAAATCTATTTAATAACTCAAAGGTAAATAAAAAGTAATTATTAAGTATCCAAAAGAATCAGTTGTACCTAGCTTTTAATGATAGCTACAGGATGCGGGGTAAGATAAAAATACTTGAAGAAACACGCAAAAAGTCAGATTGTATAATGTTTTAAAAAAAAAACATGTTTCTGTGCAATAACCTTCAAACATTGACTATGACATAGGAGAAAATTAAATGGTGGCTTAAACAGTGCTACAAACACTTCAAAAAATCTGCTAGATGTGGCGTTATTGTTGACTTTCTGCCTTACCCCGTTTTCCATCTTCCCCCCACTCACCTTACTTAATTTTTCACTAGTATTCCCTATAAATAAATAAAGTTTTGTAACTATTTACTTTTCTTACGCCTGAGTCAATCGCGGCACGTGACCTGGCACGCGGATCACTGCCAACGCTAGTGTAGTGTAACCATGCGTTGCGTAATTGTTAGGTCATTGGGTCCAATTACACACCGGGTTTTAATTTAAATTGATTTAATTTTATTGTGTTTTCTTTTTTGTGTATGTACTAACAATAGGTTAAGTTAAATTGTTACTAACAAATTATGGACCATGGTCAGAATTAAATGATTTATTATTATTATTTTTGTTTTTAAATACTTTCTCTCCAAGGAGGTTAATAAAGGTACGGGCCGAAGCCAAGTACTAATATTAATTTGCCAAAAAAAGAAACTTTCGGATTATTATTTAACTTTCGGGTAAGTTTATAACAAGTGTTATACAATCTTGTCTTCAGGTATAATCTCGAACTATCACGTCCTCGAATTTCAAAAGTGATATATTAATATTTACACGTATTTTTAATCTACTTTGTAGTATAGATAGATAGTGTGTTGTTTTTGCCGAACAAATGTTTGAATTTGCGTTTATTCGGCCTTTTTTACTCATCATCACTAATAGTTAGATGATGTTTATGAGTGCCTAAACAACATTGGCAATACTAGCTACACCAGGCCCTCCTTATTAACTCAAAACACTTCCTCACGAGTTCAAGTGGGGGAGAGTAGGATAATACCGAGCCCCTAAGGACTAAGATCTATTAATTTAAAGATTTTTAATATTTTGGGAAACAAATTCTAGTAATAAGTAGGAAATTTAATTAGCTTAATCACACCGTCTGGAAAAAATCCAGAAGTTTAAACAAACATTACTTATTGTAAAATTACAAAATATGGGGAAAACGTGGTATTGTCAAACTGGTCGGATAAAATTACGGCCACGTAAATTACATTGAAATCGGTATTTAAGTCTTTTATTTTAGAGAATTTGTCGTACTTATTAATAACAAAAATAATAATACTTATAACGGTTTATCATAAGTATAGTCAATAAAAGACAAAAAATTGTTTTCAGCCTCGCATGCAATGATTAGCATCATTTAAATTCATCAACCGGCTGACGCAGACTTTTGTAAATTTCGGAAAATATATTTTAAATGAAAATCTCATATTTGGTACATTTGTCTAGGATCAACAATGCCATAAACAGTCACATAGATAGACAAATAAAACATTATTTTTTTGTCTGAGTTTAATAACACGGTACCTAATAACATTAATAATAACATAACACAACATTAACATAACCGGGTTGCCTGGTAGAAATCGCTTTAAGCGATAAGGCCGCCCACATTGTCATCGTTAATTTTGTTAAAATGTTTATTTTTTAATTTCTGTGACAATAAAGAATATTATTATTATTTTCATATTCTTCTAAAGAATCTCCTTTTTACAGGGTGGGTTTTGCACTACTGCGAGGTTGTGGCCAAACAGTAGTGCAGATAAAGTTAAAAACTATCAAAGTGATAAAAATTTGCGGACAAGTCAGCATGTGTTCATTATGGCAGCTTTCTGAACTAGAATGTATGAGTTATGTTATGAGGCATTGAAAGTAGTTTCAACGAGGTGTGTAAGGTTTGGGGTATAACTCCTGTGGACGAGATAACAATGGCTACGGTTTTTACTTCATCTACTCGCCATTGTCGCTTAATTTCTATGGATAAATCTGTATATTTACTAATTTTTTCAGTGTGAGTTGTGGGTATTCGGGACAGCTATATCGATTAAATAAACTATTTTGTTATTATTATTATTTTAATAACATTAAATTATATCTCCATAGTTTACAATACCGCACCCCTGGCGCGAAATTATCAAACTTCATCATTTCATTTTATAATCTCAAATTAATAAAAAAAAAGTAAAATGGACATCAAAAATTATTCTGACAATAATTCTACAGTGTAGTAGCATTTAAATTGCATCGATTCCATTAATTACAATACAACTAGGATAATTAACCTCTTGTCGAAAGCAAACACAAAATTGTAAAGAGTGAGAAAAAAACTTATAATCGTTGCGTAGGCCAAACTGGTGCCGTTCGAGGGAGGGTGTAGGCAGGCATCTCAGACTTCAATGTCTACCCACTGTATCGCACAATTAATGGATAGATTCTGAAATATATGCGCGGAATTATCAGCCGCGCGGCAATATCCAACTCTCCCCTAATCGTAAGCTTCATTAGTTTAATTATTCTTAAATTAAAATTACCATGATGTATTTGTATTGTTTACAACTGCGTACACACTAAGTGTGAGTTTTCTGCAGGCTTCCCTAAGGCGGAGGCAAGGCGAGGTTCCCGCGCGCTTAACTGTCCACCTATTAGGTACTACAGCAGAGTTTTTATTGTTGTCACTGCACGAGGAAGGGGCGTGTGGGGTCACGGGCTAACTAACCATGGGAAAGTATTAGAGCTATTGTAATAGACTCGATTCAGACGTTTATACGGAAAAACTGTAGTAAGGCATTGATAAAAATACGATAAGATCAAGTTACAGCATAATTTTGTTGACGTTTAGCTTTTTTACCCCTCGTTTAAAATATGACGTGAAATAACCGAAATTACCTCAAATCTTTAATCCAAATACCTACCTCTGTTTTCGAATACTCCAGAAGTTAATAAAGTTTAACTGTATTTCTTCATGTAAATAGTAGTTACTGTGCTGTACTTTACCTATACACTCACCAAAAATTGGGTTCCAACAATAGAGTTCAGTTCATTTAAAACAAAAAAAAATGCATTTCTCTAATTGAACTCAAAATTACCTGACAGAAACAGACTTATCATGTAAGTAATAAACTTTGTCAGACGAATTTAAATAGCTGATTAAAGCTTCTTATGGCGTGAATCCCAACACTACAAGAGTGCCGTGAACAAACAGACCAGTTTGTGTGAGTTGGAATGGAACACACAATACAGGCAATGAGAGCTACTGGGAGCGAGACGCGACAACTGTGTCAATATTTGTATGAAAACAAATAAAATACCAATAGTTTCTTATAAAATATAAGTTACATACATACATAACCTCTCTGTCTCCCTTTGGGGTAGGCAGAGACAAGGGAACACCAATTGCTTCGATCCAGACATACCTCTTTCGCTTCCTCCACGTTCATTAATCTTTTCATACATGATCACCGGTTATGGGTACTTTTAACTAGGCCCTTTTTAAGAACGTCGCCAATTTGATCTGCGTACGTTCGCCTATTTAGTCTATAACTTATATTAAAAAAAAGTTATAGACTTTTAGCTTATTTAGTCTTTTTTTATATAAGTTATAGACTAAATAATCCACTAAGTATATACTGCTATTACGTTTATAAAATCCCTTTAGTCGTTGACTTAAAACAACTTGATAGAAAAGACTGGAGAGCATTTCTAACTGACAATCAAGTCGAAGGTAGAGCATGAGCTTAACTGAGAAATTACATGACTGTGCAAAAATGCTTATTGTACCATCATCTTTAGGTACGCCATGTCCTCGCTCACTAGTCTTCACACGCATTAATCGCCCTGTTCTACGCGTTTATCTGCTGCATACGTCCTCTAGTATTATCCCTATAAAGGTATGTTTAAATTATATAATTATGTTTGTCATTAAGCAAACGAAGATGGCTCTTTTCCTAACGAGAAAAATCATTATTCCTCTACAGTAGACAATTAGTACACGTCGTAGCACGGCATGTATGATTTAGTTGCATCAGGCGGGAACCTAAAGCTCTTACTGCCTTTTGATGGACACCAAATTTCACGGTGCATTCTAGAGAATGAATTAATTAAGAATAATGAGTCAACATAATTGGTTTTGTGTTAATCCTTATTGCTACGCTCATAGACTGAGAAACAGATGGAGGTGATGATTTATAACTGTTGTAACTATCAGTCACCTCAATTCCTCGTCACCATGGAGGCTGTAAAGACATCGAAACGTGATCGTATCCGTAGAATTAAAGGATTTATTTTATCAACTTGTGCTCTACTTTTTAACCGAATTCAAAAAAGGAGGTTCTCAGTTTGACCTGTAAGTATTTTTGTATGTTTTGTATGTATATAATATGTTTGTCCGTGATTTTCTCGCGATTGGCTTAACCGATTTGGATGCCGTTTTCAAAAAAATATTTGTCATGTTTAGGAAAAGGTTTTAGTTATATTATTCAACTTAAAAAAATTAGGTTCTCTATTTATCTGTTTTGTATCAGAGATGAGCCAAATGTTCGGCCGAACATTCGTATTTCGTACATTCGACATTCGTATTCATCCGAATGTTTGATTGATTTGCCGAATAATTACCGAATACTAGCAGTTTCACGCGGATTTACCTGCGCAACTTCTTATTTAAAGCAGCCAATGTGCTATTCCAGACTGTACATTATTCACTATGCCAAACTTTCACATCTATTATAAACGTAAGATTTTAGTTTATTACAGCGCCAATCACGGATGGACAGTTATGTTTTTTTTGGTTAGCCACCTTACAAAAAGGAGGTTCTCAGTATAACCGGTATGTTTGTCAACGATTATCTTGCGTTTGGCTGAACCGATGTTGATGAGGTTTTTAAAAGGATATTATTCCCATTTAGGAGAACCTTTTGGTATTTTAAGTGTTTTCAAAAACGAAGGTCTCGTTTAATCCGTATGTATTTATGTTTTTGAATTGTAATTTATGTTGGTGAATTGATTTTAAAACAGTTTTTTCATAGTAAGCTAGTTTCCATATTTGTAGATATCCATGATAGATTTTTTAGTGATAAGTTTTGGATAAGTTCTTAGCTGACTGTTCGCACATGGTTTTTTTTAACCGAATCTCTTTTCGTTTGTCAGTTTCTGCAGCACGAGCAGCATGCTGGCGAAACCAAGATGAGACCATCTCTTGCTGCATCAAGTCGTAGTTTTTTTTCATTGGGAGTTTCATTCCTCTTCTTTTCTTTCTTAAAGAGTCCTTCTCCCTAGTTTTCTACTTAGGCCTACAGGCACAACTTATAATAGTAGATAGGTCAAAGTCATGGTGTTACAGAATCAAAACATTACATTACCTGAAGTAGTAGTAGACTGATACCAGAACTAGCCCAAAACTTATGACTAAATAACTATCATTTACATCTATAAAAGTAGAACCTAACTATGAAAAACTAATAACTTGCCCAAAACAAATACCTAACACTAAAAAGTAAGAAATAAAAAAATAAACCAAAATGAAAGAAAACTCATTATATCTTTTTCAGAAAAAGTGAACTGCCTTCAATAAACCGTTTGGTTTGGCACCGACTTCAAAAACTATGTAAATACCTACCCAGATAAATTATTGACGTTCTTATTACATTATTTAGTATTAATTCGTTTTTGGCAGAAATTTACTATACGGGGTAGTAAGTAATATGGACGGAATAGAAACAGGAATAGGATGGCGTTTATAAAAATTATTTAAACATTTTTAGTGCATCAGCTTTTTGAAGGCGGTTCACTTTTTCTGAAAAAGAAATATGAGTGCTCATATTTTGGTTTTATGATTTTTTCATATCACGTCAACTCGATAAAATGCTACTTATATTAAGTAACACACTTTTTTGAAACACATTGAAATTTTAACAGAGGAGATGGTTGGAAACTATCACCGACATGGGACCCTATCCTGAAAAACTTTACACCTAACATTCAGCAAGCTGCATAACCTAAAACTTAAGATACTGTGAGCTCGTTTTGTATCAATCAAGAACGCTACGCTCGAAGACTGAGAAACAGATGGAGGTGATGATGTATGACTTTTTCCACAGTCTCTCGTGCCCATGGGGTTTTCAAATATATCGAAACGTTGAGTATAAAAAAATTAATGTTTTATAAGCGATTATAATTATACGCGATAAATCCGGTTAATAAGTGTTTTATTTAATAGTATGAATCGCGAAAATTTAAGACAATATTATGCTATTAATAACTTGGGACTCTAAGAACTCAATAATTTCTATGTACCTACCTATATCTGCAACACTAATATTAAAAGGGTAAAGTTAATGTGCGGCTTATACTGTAACGATAATATGTCACATTTAATTCAAAGTGATTTTATGCACTTGTGTTCATTAAAC
The DNA here is from genome assembly GCA_944452665.1 of Stenoptilia bipunctidactyla. NCBI lineage: Eukaryota > Metazoa > Arthropoda > Insecta > Lepidoptera > Pterophoridae > Stenoptilia > Stenoptilia bipunctidactyla. Next base: position 22,554,210 of record OX101729.1, on the reverse strand, counting down.
TTATACATATCCGGATATACGCTTTCACTATCTAACTACATCAAATATTCCAAGATGAGCATCGGTCGCCGCAGAATGGCGCAGCGCGTTAGCATGCAGGCTGCGCGCGCGCAAAGCTCTTACTAGTTCCGAGAAAACAGTAAACAAGAACTCACTTTCAATGACCACCAGGAAAAAATCAGAGCATTCGTGAAACGCTTGCATATGGGTATACCTCCATACATGCTAGTGTTTTACATACATTTTAGAAAACAATACAAAGATAACGACTTAAACGGCTCGAGTTGACATCAGACGTGAAACATTTGGACATATTCGACAACAATGATCTCACTTGAGGCTTATTCTGTTTTATCTCACGTGGGCTTGTGCGGACAGACAACACGCGTATATTTTATGCATATAGAGCGTTAAATATAATAGAACCATAAAGGAATGCATAGTTGACGCGTTGATTCAAGAGTCGCACGCATCGCGTTCTTTTGTTAGCAGGCCGTGATCGATGGTACCGCGACCTTCAATTCATTTGCTATATTAACTTTATTTAACTTTCAAAATTTTAAATCACTATCTTGATAACTACTATTTTAACAAAAATCTACAGAAACGCTTCACCTGAGATGTTTCTCGCTAATTATATTTATATTTAAAATTGAGGCGGTCGGCAATGACACGCATGACCCGCACGCCGGGCTCGCGCTGGCCGCCGGGTAAACGTGATTGTTCCTATATCTACTGCAGCGATGGATGAGTATGAATAGCGAACAAGTGCAGCGATGCGCCTGGCTGCTCTATGTGTGTGTTCCTTCCTAGGAACAGGTTCGCAAGACGTCCCGCCACCTGCTCTGTTTGTTTTGTGCCTAACTCGCGCGGACGCAAACTTATAGTACCTACCTACGTAAATATCCATAATATGTATTACCAAAAAAGTCGAACACAATTAACTTCACATATCGTCATCATGTTTCGATGCTTATAACCTATTTTGTTGATCTGCAAATACCGAAGGCTCGTATGCGATGGCTATCGGTATGTAACGCGAGCCTTTGCCGAGATTCGCAGTCAATTTCTGAGAAATCAGATTGGCTTCTAATTGACCCCTGCGGTACCGGCCGACCGAGGCATTGTTTTACACGCCATGACTCAATGTTCGGATCCTCCGACACGCCACGATCTCACAAGACAGTCCAATAAATATAAACACAGCTCTCATGTCGTTAACTTCCCGCTCAACATGCGCAAATTATGAAGGTCGTTTCGTATGCGATTTTCGCATCAAAAGAAACGGTTCATTATGGCTCGTAAACACCAAACATTCGAAACAATGCACGCCTTCGTTTGCCGGCTATCAATTACAAAATGCTTTCTTTTTTACAGTCATCATAAAATTAAGAAAAGAGGATAAAATTGTCGGCGTGTGGGTAGAGCAGAGTGCATTTTGTGTAACGCCATGAAGCGAGTGAAGCCTTCACGGCGCGCGCCGCCGCCGCCGCCGCGCACAATGCCGTGCCGCGCCGTGCATCATGTAAATAATAGCATTAGTAAGCTGCTATTATCCTCAAGATAATTTTATATTTACGTTACAGTAATACGTTACAATATGGCAAATCCTATGATCATTTACATAATATGGCAAAAACTTTTCTGATTGAACTCCGGCTATGAGAGCAGTTGTTGGCGTGTATCACGCTGGCTTTTTGCTGGTGCCCTTGTTACGAATACTTCCCATATCGGTGGGCTCATTGAATAGAATTGTCTCGTACATATTTATGATGAATCGAACCGGCAAATTCATTGCGGCCATGCATATTCACGAGCTGGTTTGTAAACAGTGCGTTTGTCTGCTCGTTAGCGCTTCGTTTGCATCGAGAGGACGTGAATCGCGTCCCGGCTGTTAGTGTTGCCGTGCCTTTGTAATAACCTTCGCAATTATTGCAATATATTATTGAAATTGTACTTGTCAGACAAAAACCTAGAAAAGGATTATTTCGCAGATAATTAAGCGCTATTATATCCGTCATATATCATAAATACTATTGCCAAATTTGAGTATCGAAAATTATAATTCAAAATTCATAAATTAGCCTGCTTATTAAAATCACAGTAAATCACCATTTTTTTTCTAAAATCTCAAATAAACTTCTTGAACATATTAAGGCAAATTAATAAATAGAGTATTCAATGTAACTTAAAGATAACTTAGCTGGCATCAACTCAACTTCAATCTAAGCAAACAGTACAATTAGTCACCTTACTTATGTCGGCGTTAAGTCAAGGCCCACGTTGCGAACATATTGCATTAATTTTAAGATCTACATGACATCACTACAACAAAAATAGGTGTTTTCTAAGTAAGAAGTGGTAATGTAATGGATACAATATTTTATGGTCATGACGACCACTGAGCAAGCAATTGACACGTATAGATTTTAAAGTATATGTAAATGTTAATGACCAAGGTTTCAGGCGAGTAATCACTATATTATGTTCAGCATTCACTATATTATGTTCACTATAGGATATACTTGAAGAATTGGTGATGCGGGCACATCCTAAAATTTAAACCGGAAAAAATTCTGCAATTTCTCTGACTGATCCTTCCCCTTATCCGGATCACAACCTCTCTTCGCGTGTAGTTGTCATAGCGGTTAATATAAGAAAGACGATACTAACCACCCAGGGGCTTCCGAACAAAGGTTTAGATATAAAAAAAAATACAGAAACAAAAATATCATAAAAAGGATTTTTTTCACAATTATGTTCTTAGTTGCCAATAAGGATGTTTAAATAAGTTCAAATCCATTTCACTTGTATTGTGAGCTGCTCGTTCCCTTCATGAATATGAATGAGCGTGTTTAATGAAATAACACATATTTTAATAACATGAGTTCATAACACAGGCAGGCCAGAGTTTGCTTTTTTACATAACGCAGCTGTTAAAGGTTTGAAAACAATCATTTATCATCGAGAGCTTAAGAAGAAAATGTGCTTTGGTATTGCCTACAATACTGATTTTAAGTAAACTAACCAAAACAGTTGACATACCTAACAGTATCAATCACGAAAAGCAATTCAGCACACAAAACAAAGATACAATCATAAAAACAAGCTAGATCAGAAGATAGCTTCATATTCAGCTGAAAAATTAATTGTATCATTGTGATCTTTTCAAAACATCAACAAAACAATGATAAACAATTTCTTAATGAAAAATTAATAAAAAGTCATTTTGAAATAAAACCATAGATTATACCAACCTCAACGGTCAATAACAAAAACAACCTAATTTGAAAAACACGCCAAATCCAACCTACACAAAATCGAACACACAACATACACTTGACATTGAAACTCTAAACCAATCATTATTCACTCACCAATGAAAACAACATGCAAATCCTAGCCCACTCGGCAAACCACACAGACTGGCAGACGGCTGTGCAGCAAGTGGCGCGGGCGCAGGCGGCCCGGCCGCCGGCAGCAGATCTGCCGCCTCCGCAGACGCGGCAAAACCACGTCACCCATACCTACTTGACTATCTATGCTCTATTGGAAAACGCAGCTAGAGTCAGGGATTTAACTCTGGTAAAGTTGCATCAATAAGTTTTAAACTGTAGGTCAGAGAAATTGAAATTAACTCCAACCTTGCCTTTAGCGAGAGCGACAAAATGTTCAGATTCAAACACACATACTTTTATCTATTGTAACTTTATGTGACAGAGCACCATAAATTTTAGACTCAAAGCTACCCCTGCTAAACTATTTTTATTTTCAGACTAGTAGGTACCTTAAACAGCAGTTACGCATTTCATATCCCACCTATTTACTTAAGAATATAAAGTATTGCGTAAGATGAAACCTATCTATAGATATTTAGGTATTTAATAATGCACTGTACCGGCAAAAAAGCATAAAACTTCTAGCACAACTTTAATCCCTACACATATCGCTATCCATGAACATATCATAAAAAAAAAGTATGATAATGCAAGGCGATATAATCGGTCCTTTCCACGCAGGCGATCCTAGATAGCAGGTGTAGTCGATGACGGCACTTCGCACGATCATCTATCCATTACCGCGGACAGCCCACGCAGAGCGGGCGCAGGCGGGGTTTGTCCTTATTGCTTTATTTGCTTTGTATCTCTATAACTTTTTGATGTTTATTCTTGTTACATTCAAAGATTACATCTCACAATTTAATACTACAGTACCTATATTTTAGAGCTAGGATAAAGTTTTTTAGTAATTTTCTTATTTACCACTATTATATTAAAGAAGACAACACATATGGGACCTTGAATTAATGATACTTATTTTTGGTGAAAAACAGCTGACACTTTTATTTGAGGACCGCTTTATCAATTGGGTATGGGGTGACCACATGCATCTGAGGTAGGTTAGATTCGCGCTAAGTGCTGCAAATATTTGTGAGCATAAACATTTATTTGCATTGGTCAAGGGATAGTAGGTATCTAAGGTATAAAAAAAATGTAAAAGTTTGTATATCTGTATATAGTAGAAGCAGACGAGCTTACTTACTACTAGACTAGGCGCTGTATGTATATATGTCCGATGTCTATTTATTTAGTTAAATACTGTTTGATTAAAGTGACTTCCAATGTCACTGCCGCCTGTGCGCTTGCGACCGCCGCGCGTCGGTCGGCGGCCAATCAGCGGCCAATTACAGCCAATGTTGACACGAGACAGCCTTCGACACCACATCATTTATTTTAATACTTTGAGTGAAAACGGATAAGATTTTTTAATTTTATGGATAAAAAGATACCTATTTTATAGCAATTAGTACAGAACTGTACTCAATTTAATTTCTATAAAATAATCGATACAAATTTTCTAACAAATGTTCAAAGACAGGACAAGAATTTAAGTTACTCACAGATTACTGACCGCTCCGTACGATAAGCAAAGACATTAGAAACGGACCAACAACGGCAGATAGAGCATGCGCCGGCGCCCCGGCTACGTGTGGAATCAGCGAGAGTGAGGCGGAGCGGGCGGCGTGGAACGTGCGCTGGCGACTTACAACATCAACAAGTGCAATGTTTGAGATACTGAATAGATCTTCAAATTCACAGATAATTATTTAAATTGTTATCATCGATTGTAACCATTGTGATGATATTACTATTACACATTCTCAATGGTCTTATGCAAGGCAGCGCACCTATTGTTATTTTTAAATGTTCAGTCATATCTATAGGTAATTATAAAAAAAAGATTTTGTTTATTTTTTTGAAAGCGCTAATCTCTGAAACTTCCAATAATTTATGAAAATGTATTTGATAGCCTTGTCGCGAGACTGTATTGTATCAAGAAATTCCCTTTGGATACAAAGTTCTAGGGTAAGACTAGAAAAGTTTTTTTGCAATGTAGTCTCAGAATCAGGGTCAAGATTAAAAAGATTGTTTTAAAAAATGAAAACTGACGGAATCTCTATTGACAATACACCCATCTATTGAATACCTAGAATTTGACGAATATGATTTTGAAGGTCAAAGCCAAACACGATTCGTATAGCTCATTATTGGCCGGATGACATAACTAGGTATACGTTCAATTTATAGATTCAGCGTAAAAACGCGTAATGATAAATTAATACTTGGGCTATGGTCACTTAAAGGTTCTTGTGATTTTAGGTGTTTGAAAAGTACCTCAGTATCAATGCGATCTGCACTTGCTAAAAAAATTTGATTAAGTAGTAAAATAAATGAAACTTGGGACCAATATTGATTTTCTGGCACATTATCCTAAGTTGGTCTTGACTTCGGTCGGGATACATTTCGAAATCCAAAATACGATTAAGCGACTCGTAAATGGCCATAAGTTTCTTCAATGCATTATTAAAGAAACACTTTCTAAAATAGCGTTCGTTATCAGCCATGAAGTCGTCGGACGGGTTCGAATTGTAAAGTTAGCTTTATTGCCGATAGCGCGGCCGAGGGGTAAAGGATGCCGCGCGCGGCGCCTTACGTGCTTCTCACATTCTCCAATGTACTGGGAAATTTGCGTCAGGCAATATGACACTAAGTACATACTCAAAGTTCTGCTTAATAAATAATGCAACATATAACTCAAATGCAAAGTTGATATGACTAAGTTACATTCGTATTTAAAATAAAAATAAAAATAAATAAAATCCCCAGACAATCACACCAACTACATGGCCTCAAAGTAAGCGAAGCTTGTGTTATGAGATACCATGTAGCGAACTAGGGGGGAACCTAGAATATAAATACATATATAGATAAACACCCAGACCCGGAACATTTTTTTTTTCTTGTTCCGGGCGGGAATCGAACCCGCAACCACTAGCGTCTGAGGCAGATAGGTTTACCCCTTCGCCAAAGTGGCTTATACATATTTAGAAAAATAAGTAAATAAAAATATTACGAATATTTATCATGCAGCAAAGATCGAGCCACAATATCGAATTACATGTAATAATGCTCCTACCTTCTAAGTCATTACTTAGGCCTTAAGCAACGTGTATCTTCGTCAGATTATGTTTACGTAAAACGTGTCTTTTTGGTCAGAAAAATATACAAAATCAAATCGCCCTACCAGGACTCGAACTCCCGGTTGCCGGCAACCCAGGTTACTATTTATTTGGTAGGTATATTTTCTGATTTTTGTGTGATGGCAGAATATTTCTTTTCAAATAATTGTAGGTACAACAGTGAAACTAAAACAACAGCAAGTATTCAAATAAAGCTGATGCATTGACATAGGTCATTGTTTATCTATGTCATCACAAAGTGCATTTGATTAAGTCGAATCCTATTATGTATTGTTGTTTTATTTCTTTAAATCTCACAAACAATCTAAAACATTGATATAAGCACTTTTTCAAGCATAAATGATACGGAAAATGTGAAATATTTCTAACTTATACTACTTACTTACTGCGTTATAAACTATTATGAGTTATTATAGTATTTAAAATTTCACGTTTTATTGCGGATAAAACAACGATGTGAGAACATCTGTATTGATTTCCTGGGTAATGCCGAAGAGTAAATATCTCAGCACCAGCAGTTTTGCAGCACGAACTGTCCCATTGTGTTTGGTTTAAACTAAATAATAAAAGAAGGATCGTGTCGGCTCGCCGCGAGGGTTCCGTACGCGAACCGGTCCGCGGGTGAACGCTCTGTATTCAGCGAAATTATAATTACACTCAATAGAATAAATTACTTATTCAGAATTCGATAAATTAACATTTTTGATATGAGGTTATTGATTCTATGACGCTTCTACGAATAAATGTCAACTTGTAGCAACATACTTTTGTATCTTAAAGCTTATTTGGAAAATTGGGCATAACCACCACTTAGTACTAAAGTTACATAATTTGTACAAGTAAGTAGATGTGATGTTAAAATTCAAAAGATTCAGAATTTGTTTTAAGAGCGAAGACTAACGAAGTTTTATCGAAAGCTAATTGAAAAAATTGAATTTTAATTATTTCGCTTTTCCTAAGCCTGTAGAAAGTAAGCAGTATCAGAGAAATTTGGAGCTGTGTGTGCTCAGGGTGATAGAGACCCGTCGGCAGAAGTTTGTGTCAGAGCGGCGCGCGCGCAGGACAATGCGAGGATATCGACCCTGCCAATAAGCCTGCGGTCAAGGCTCCACCCGTAATGAATACAATAAATTGTATGACTTCAATTATTTATGACTTATGCCATATTATACTTAGTTGTGATTTGCCGATTGGTTTAAAATAATCTGAAATTCTACACAAGTAGTGTTGATTTCGCATAATTGATAACAATGATTGTGCACTTAGGCAGTATCTAGGTATCCAATATTATTTGGGAACTTGCTTGTTGAGAATAAAAGCCAGTCTGTAGCTAGTAAATTAGCGGGACCCCCGAGGATAGTGTCTCCGCGAAGCAGTCGTCAAGGCTGTCGCCGTGTGAATGTGACACATTAGCATAACTTCCGCCGTTGTAGTGGCAGTTGTATAAACAGTCGCCGCGTGGAATGCTGGCTGACTATGTTTGACTATATTTGTATTATCAAATCTAAACTTACATGCCACAACACAATTAACAATGTTATCTATCACTGAGTCTTCTCTGATAATATCTTATTTACTTCAACAAACATCATATCAATACTGAGAAAATAACAAATATATGTATACATACACATTAACGAACTGAAAGGACAACTCTCGCGCTTAAAAAGGGTAACTGATACCGTGGGAATGAAGGCGTAATCCTAATTTATGCGCGGACGGCACAAAAAATATAGCTGTCAAAGGAGCCGCACAGCTGAGCGGAGTTCACCGTGAAGCAACAGGACAGGACTCACCTGAGCCGGGCCTAGCGCCGTCCAGCCGTTAACATTTAAATACAATAACTTCCTCGAGTGCACTGTTCGTGTTTCGTATCACCTTGTTAGTCAAAGGATTGTGTTATGATTAAGAAGCTCACTTAAATATGTTACGAATGGCGGGGTAGGGGTTGTTAGTCATAGGGTGAATTGTTCGGAGTGTTCGGTAGACACGTGCGACGCGCGCGACGACCGAGCGCAGACTGCCTCCGCCCCGGCGCGACCGGCACTCGCGCGCAGCCTCCACTCCGCGCTCCTCCTAGCAGAGCCTTCTGATTTACGATGGAGATGACCAACCGATCATCATTGGGAATCGCGAAAGGGCTCATTAATACACTTATGTTAATTTAAGCAAGCTTTGCTCTCTTCACTGCCTTTATTTATTTGGTTCACTACTACAACTGTGTTTTCCACTTTTCTAACGCTGTATCTAAAATTAGTACTGTAAAATTACTTAAGTAAACGTAATAGTTTATTTATCATTTGGTTTAAGCAATTTTGATTCTATTCGATACGTAACATAATTTATTAAGAGTTCATGGTTCGAAGAAAAGTGGCCATAAGCATTTCTGTTACACGATAAACAGGGCAGTGAACTATTAGATCCAAATCTTAGAATGTCAAAAAGTGCACATAGCAGGTTTTAGCTTGACACCGACGATATTTTATTATCCGAAATAGTCCTGCCAAACTTTTTTGTGCTGGCTCTATTATCAAAATTATTTTCAAATAGTTACTAAGTTTTATCAAATTCATAAATATAATTTAGCGAGTTATATTTATAATCCATTATCTACCACTTATTTTAAGTAGCTACCTTATAACATTTTAAATATTTTCATGTAAAAATGGCGAAACACAAGGACTTTACATTTCGCATGAAGATGATTTCAGGGTTTAATAGTGACAATAACAACTAGGCATTAGCTGAACTTACGTAACTATCTCCGATGTGCGGGATGGTATACCTACGGTAGGAAGTTCTTACATGGCATATAAGTTGATAATTGAAGTCAATGATAATGAAAGTATCATTGTGTTTAGATTGAAAAATCTTTCGTTACAGTCTTTGAAAAGTTAAAGAAGCACTTCACGATCAATAGTGGAATCGTTACATAATGCAGTCTTATTAGTTTGGTCTACGCATAGATAATGAACAAAGCAAAAGATTAGTCAGGAGTGACAGTTCGGTGCAAGAGCAGACCTCGGTGACGAAACCGCACCGGACAATACGAAACTGTTGACGAAATACAATGCCAAATTGAAGACAGGCGTAGTTCTAAAGACAAGTAGGTAATCAGAAAATAAACAATAATTATTTAGGCGTTCAGTTGACAGCAAACGTTACTGTATTCTGTATGTTTTACTTTCTTTCTGCAGCGTGAGAAATTTACATGAGTGAGGAATAGGTATATCAGGAGAGCTTATCCGAGCAGTAATGCAAATCAATAAGTATTTAGATATCGATATCATCACGTCTTTTTTCACACTATTTTCAAGTTAACTACAGGTACTAAAAAAATAAGCTAAACTCAAACAAATGTAAACAAATTCTAATTTTACGTAGGAGTATCGTTCGTAACAATTGATATTAATAAAAGGAGTTTCGTAACACGTTCCTTGACCGAACAATAACAAGCTAGAGTTGAGGAGAGCAGAGGATGCGGCATAGGAGATATTAGTGCCTGTATGAGAATATAAATCTTATTAAAGTGCTTGCTTATTGATTTAATGTTACAAATTATTGAACTGTGTCTTAAAGAACTGTTAGCACTTTATATGAAACTCTAATCATCATAATATGTAACGCACTTGAACGCACTTGAAAATGACACTAAGTAGGTAGGTACCTACTTCATGTTGCTGATTCAAGAGAAAAAACTATAATTATGAATGTAGAGTAGGTACTGGAAACGGTAGATTCTAACAAAAATAAGTCAATATAATGTAGGCTTGAAGTAGTCTATTATTAAAAGCCAACACTTCAATGAACTTAATTAATCAATTTACATAAAAACTTAAGACTAGATGTAGGAAGTCTATCGATTAGCCCCTCGTTACCATTCCTACAGCAATACAAGAACACTGACTGCACAAACACACTGCAATTATATTAATTTACTTAATTCGCTATATTAACGATTGTAGATGGAGATAAATACTATCAAATGTTTAGAAGAATGAGTGTAGGTATTTCATGTATTGATTATCGCCTCTTACGGCTATCTTCAAGAGCAAATGTAAATGTTTATTAGAAAACAAGATCCTGATTGAGCGTGGGCAGCAGGAAAATTAATACAAATGACGTTGTGCATGAGCCCGATTGAATCGTTGAATATCTTTACACCGCCACCGCCACCATTGAGGAGGTGACAGACTGGTTGATTGACGGCTAGAGCCACTTTGCCTAGAGAAGATGCTGTACTTGGCGTTGCGCAACGTAGCCATATAAGGAAATCTCTTGATATTCTATATTTAGAATTAAGATATTTATAGCAATGTGCAGAACTTCAGGTTTTGTATACCTACTTAAATTGAACTGTGTTTTAAATTGTAAAAGAAGGGCTCAGAAATGCAGATAAGTAAATCATTAGTAACAAAGCAGTGGTAACATGGCCGAATATTGTTAGAGCTTAGAGCCCAATAAAAAACGAATACAGCAAAAATGGCCATATCTAAATCAACTGGTTAGTCACCATAACTACTCAAGTAGTAATTTTTATATAATTACAATTTTATTATAAAAGTTATATTATCTCACCAATGATATCGTTTTCATATAGGTACCGACTTTTATATAATAGATAATTTATCAAATCATTACCCTCTACTTCGAAGCACCACAATAGCATGGTTACAATATCAGCAGTCTGTGTTAGATTTTGTTATTTGAACATTAATTTGCATTCAATTCTAACGCGGGTGCACGTTAAATTATTTAATAAATTTTATTTTTAATAATTTAAATTATCGCGATAATATCCTGTCTTTATAATGCCTTTTATTCCGTCGAAGTAAGAATAAAAATATTCTAATGGAAGTTCAGTGAGCGATCTACTTACCCCAACATATAATATAGACGACGGACCAACATGATGATTTGCCGAAACACTGATTAACTGTACCTATTTTGATGCCCTGCAAGATCTCGATAGACGATTGTTAGCCTTGTGAATGATTATTATATACAAACTAAACTATTTGACTTATGCAAAAACTACGAATAAAACTATTTGTCATTTCGAAAACATTCAAATTGTTTTAAATTACAATGCTTAACTTACAACGTGAAATCTTAAAAGGACATTTCGTCAAAAGGTAACATCTAGGGCAATGCTAAAATGTCTGAAGTACCTAACTAATAGTGGCATCGACTAAGATTAAGTATTTGTATTATTATAAATTATTCATGAAGAGTTTATTCATCAATACTTTGAAGATGACGTGTGTCATCACGAATGCAAACAAGCTTCTAGGAGAGGAGATAACAGGACAACAGGCATGCTGTGGGGCTGCGCGCGCTGACTCACGCACGGCCTTATCGCGGTGACCTGCCTGATGCCACTCTTCCTCAACCAATTTAAACCTTAATTAATTAGAATAACAAAAATAACTATCCTTATCTAACTAATCTGCAATATTGTAGAGAAATGATGGCATAGGACGGTTACGTCAACATTTTCTTGGTTCAATTCTTTGCGGCTACGATCAGAATGTTTAAATGTGACAGTCTTTTTTTGTTAATTCTATAATAATGGATTAGATGATTGTTTTCTATTGTTGATTATTTTTTATATCACAAAAGGATAATAATTATGTTTGTCTTTCACGTCACTTACCTACCTAATAGATAGTGATCATAAAAAACATGATATACCTAACACATCTATTCATGAGGACAGAGGCTATTTAATGTTCGGAAACATCCAGTTCTCTTTTATATTTTATTAGTTACATATTTACTTATATTTTTTTCTACGGATCATGAGCAGTGAATTATTATGATTGTTAAAATACTGCTGCAAAATAGCTTCCTAACGTATTTTATTGTAGCAGACCTTACAAAAAAAGGGTCAAAAGTCTGTCAGTCTGAACGTGATAATAATAGCGACATATAATATTTTTGATAGGCATGTGTATAAATAAATAGAAGTAAATAGAAAAAGACTTATGTCCACGAAAAGCACCTGCAGATCTTACGAACACTTGTCTTAAAACTGCGATGAAAATCGCTGTAGGTACCTACTTACTTAGAAATAGTTTATTTCCTTAAAAGAGACAGCCCAATAGCGGAACCCACAGAAACCTTAAATTGTTTCGTTTCGACTGTCCTGCGGAACGTACCCATTATGACTTGACAATTCAATTCGAAGCCCGCGCTTTGGGTACATCGAACAAAAATCCTTTTATCACTAAATCAAATAAGTATCTAATCAAGTTTAAGCGTGTCGTGTGGAGAACCTTTAAGTTCATCAGCATAGCCATCACCAGCCGGCTGGAGACATTGAGGTGGAGATCAGCGCGAGGGTAGCGGCAGTCAAAGGTACGTTTCCGTATTTTTCCTGTCACATACTTCACTTGATCTAAGAACTGTACATATTTCATTTTAACTTGTAAATCGAGACCTTTCCGGTCTACCCAGGATAGCAGCAAGCCACCGCTATTTCGGCTTTGCGCGGCTGCTACATCTTTATGGCAACCCTATGTTGCCATAAAGTTGTAAGTATTGAAATGTGCCAAAAATAAGTAAACGTTTCGAGTAACTTAATTTAATAAAACATAATTTTTGAATAATTCTCAAAAACCATAGTTATTGTTGCCACCATTAAAGGTCATACTCACCCACTGACTAATAATTAAAAAGCAGTCAAAAGGTGTAATTGACCTCGGCCGCTGGTCCGCGCCTCGCCCCGCGCCACCGTCTTAGCTCGGAAGGAAACAAACAAAACTGCTCTAATTGTACAAACACACAGTTTGTAAGTATTGCTTTCTCCAACGAGAACTCATAATTAAATTAACATTATGCAATTTAATTAATTCACTTTTCCGAGTTGCATTATTCGTGATAACGGTGGCTACTTTTCGGAGTTGCTGATTATTTCGTGTTTTGAGTCGTCTTTATAAATATTTGTTTTATCTTTATTTAGGAAATAAATAGTCGTTTACAAATACTGCAGGTAAAGCAAAAACAGATAATATAAACATTCAAAAGTTCCGCATATCAGCGAATGACGAGTTCAGAAATAGCGAAGATTTAATAAGGATCTTTGTATATTAATAAGTAAGTACTTAAGTAAGTTTCAAGAATTTCTTTATAAAATGTTGGCTTTCTATCCGTGCTTTCTGTGCGTTCTGTTCTGGAGTTTCATGTTTCTGTAACTTTAAGATTACCAAATGTCGAAAAACTTTCAATAGGTATTGAGTTACTGTTGTCGTGACTACTAAGTACTTATAAGGCTAGCTTATTAAATTAATGATTATAAAACATGGGTCTGGAGTCTTACTTTCTGACTTTCTTTATTTTTCATTTCGGTAGTGAATCGTGAATACTTAAGCATGTATTAAAATTGTTGATTGATATATCCACATTTTAATGCCCAATTTATTCATTAAAGTTATCTTTAATGAGTCAACTAACAAGACAATTATTAATAGGGTATATAAATAATCAAAACTCGACTCAGAAAATATGGTTAGATCAACTTAACTAGAAGCCAGCTTGACGCCAGTATCAAATTGACTCAAAATAGTTCTTATTCCGAAGAGCACAAAGATCGAGATGGATAGGTCGCGCCCGCGCAAGCCTTGTGGTTCCAGTCCCTGCATGACGTCACACTTTTGCATCCACTCTGACACGAGCAACTCCCACAGAGTCCAACAACATGCGGCCGAATTAATACATTGATTTATTGTTTCAATTTGTTCTAATTCATCAACTGCGCAGTCACTGCCAACATACAGCCTTCTTAGAAATACGAGGCATCGCTTTGTGTGCGTTTGTTTTGCGAATCGCGCACAATGATTTAGTCGAAATCAGTGAGAGCCTGTTTAGAATGTCACTTGACACGGAACAGAAACTGTTTTGATTAGAAACAAGCCAACCTAACAAATTGGCAGAAGGCAAGTGTACACCTATGTACCTATTGTAAATGTGCGACATAATTAAGTAGAACAAAACGATTATGCGTACACTTAGCCCAAAAAACAGTTTTGATTTAAAATGAATCTTTGAATACTTCTATAGGAATTATTCATATGCCAACGAGTTTGTAACCACTGTCAAAACAACACACCAAGGCAACCAACATACTCGTACTTTTGGGATACAATTATTTACTTATCGGCCTTCATTGTTTATTTCGCGACTATAAACCTTCGAAACTGCATGCATTGCCGTGAATCACGGCTGTAAAGCCGGAGGGTGCGTAGGCGCCGGTGACGTCACCGCCGCCACTGCCCTTATATAGCGATGGAGCCTATATCGATCGCGAGCTAACCTCGTCTAACGCTAGCCTGTTGTATGCAGCCTAGAACTTGCATTGGGCCGAGAAAGGAATGCAGGGTCTCAGTGGTTAATTAATGAGTCATTCAAATAGTTCCTTAGCCGTCTCTCGTGAGGGTCGGAAGTAACAGCCACGACTGAGTCGTCATGGAGCGGCGCCAGGGCAAGTAAATTCAAGTAACGAGGTTTCACACTAATGACGCTAAATAACTACTGATTTGCATTTCAAGTCGAAGCTCCCTGATGCTTTGTCAATTCAACTGTGTTTGCTTATTCAACTCTTTACTTATATTGGAATTCATCCTGTCAACAAACAAACCTGCCAACAAGGGCCTTATTTTAGAGATCCTTATTTTTTTGTGTTAGCTCCTAATGGATTATTTATTAATGATGAGCTTTTACAATTTAGCCTGATGTTTATATTTGATACGTTATTAATTTTCTTAAATACTTATAACATTTACTAGCGGTTCGTCCCAAGCCGAGTGGTTTGTTTTATTCCAGGTTAGAACTATTACATTCTGTTTATTGTGAGTTTGTTAAGTGCGATTCCTGAGGTAGAGATATAACTTAGAGCCGCCAAGGAGTTTGTGATGATAGAGATATCTAATTTAATTGACTTTAATATGTCAAGACATTTGTTATGTTGATCGCGGAAACGCTTCTTTAAAACAAGAAATCGGTAATAATATCGCTTTTACGATGTAGCGAAGTGGTCTCCCTATATTTAGGAAGGCATGCGTGGGCTCGGGTGCGCAGGAGGGCGGCGCGGTGACACTCGGCAACGGACAATACTGTCTATCGCGCTCATCTCGGTGGGCGCAATGACTTCACCAACACTTTAGCCACATTACGATAGCGCTTTGCAGGTTTTGATATCACGATATGCATTTTAGTTCAAACACGCATGCAACTTTGTATGTACTTCTTAAAAAGGTATGTTCTTATAAAGATAGATACCTCTTGACGCAAAAGGCGTAATAATAAATTTGATTATGATATCACATTACACTGGTAGTGAAATGTGTACATAATGTGTAATAATACAGCAGACCAGCAGCGTAACAAATAAAAGTTATTGTTTTAACAGAGGAAGTAAATCTCACTATGCTTAAGAACCTATAAAATATAAGATTTTACTAAGTCATACTAATATTTTGCAGATCAAACTGCTAAAACACCACAAATATTCAGTTGTCGAATAGGTAGGAAACGATGATTCGCTTGGCGGATATTTTTGAATATTTAGATCTTATAATCATGGTTATCTTTCTTACAGTAAAAAAGATTTTTGTTTATGTGTATGTATCTTGCTCTCCTGGTGAAGCAAATGGAGTAATTTAGCTGACATTTCATACATCAATACTGCGTAGCCTGGAATAAATCACAGAATCTA
Organism: Stenoptilia bipunctidactyla; assembly: GCA_944452665.1. Lineage (NCBI taxonomy): Eukaryota > Metazoa > Arthropoda > Insecta > Lepidoptera > Pterophoridae > Stenoptilia > Stenoptilia bipunctidactyla. Next base: position 22,537,954 of record OX101729.1, on the reverse strand, counting down.
TTCATCCTGGATGAGTTCATTCTTTGGTACGGGAAATGGTTCTTTATATACAATAATTCATATTTTATATCACAGTTTCAGAATAACTTTTGTTACCAGAGAAGGCTATCATTTGGAAATGCCTTATATTCTGTGGAAATATCAAGACAAAAAGTATCTAAATTACACCTAGCTTTGCCCCACCACCACCGCACCAGTAAACATACATTTGACGAAAACTATAGCGATAGGGTAAACCTATTTGCCTCAGACGCCAGTGGTTGCGGGTTCGATTCCCGCACGGAACAAGAAAAAAAAGTTCCGTGTCTGGGTGTTTATCTATTTATGTATTAGTATTCTAGGTTCCCCCTAGTTCGCTATATAGTATCCCGTAACAAAATCTATGCTTAGTTTGGGGCTATGTAGTTGGTGTGATTGTCTGCGGATTTTATTTTATTTATTTATTTTTATTATACGTTCACTTGACAGTGTAGTGTCTTCAAATGTTAAAGTTTTCAAATGCGTAGCATCAGCCACTTCTTTCCCGTGGTTGGTGGTCGTGAGAATGTCAATTAGGTACCAGAAATAGAAATGAGTAGAAACTTTATAGCTGTAAAAAAAGTTTAGCTTCTTCACAAAAACCTCTTCATGACATCATCCCTACTTTTTGTATCTAAATGACATTCTCGCGATCATCAACCACACGAAAAAAGTTTCTAGTGCTTTTCATTTGAAGACAATGATTATTTTCATTTTCGATAAATTATCGACCTTTTAGTCGTTATTTATGGAATATTTTTACGTGTCCTTCGAGTTGATTCACGTAAGAACCGTTAGTCATAAATAAGTTTGTATTCTTCACTTAATCAAAAGTCAAAGCCTGTACTTTAATTTACATTTCTAGTTGCGGCGGCTTACAATCTAGCGGTACTTGGACCTGTTGTCACCGTGCATCATGTCTACAAGTCGTGACGTCACCACACGACGATGCACTGTACTCTACTATGACGTCACAAGAGCTTAGTAGCCAGACCACGCACGATGCTCTTGCGCACCTATAATTGACCATCTATTCATAGAAAATCTAATAGAAGGATTATAACCGAATTTTTATACGATTCTTTAAACGAGCTCCGAGTCAATGCGAAACGTTTTATTAAACGCAATGGAAAGTGAATTTAAGATCGAAAGTGGAACACGTTTATGCAAATAGGTTCTTAATGTCAGTTTACTTTTGTCTTATCATCCAATTGAATTGGTGCCTCTTTCAACATACCTATTTAAATACATTAGTCAAAAAATACCTGTGCATAAACGACTTTTCTGTGTAAATTTTGAGTTGTAAAGTAAAGCGAACGACGCCGTAGGTTTCGATGCCTGATCAACGTTGTAAATTAGTCTATTAAAGTTTGCTTGAAGGTCCTTTATAAGGAACTTTCTTGTGTGCCTGTTTGTGCAGTGGCCATCATCAACACAATCTATATTAGGCTATATTTCATATTTAAGGAGTACCTAGTATCCAAATTAATAATTTTCCATGTACCTGTTTTATCAATTATCATCATCATTTAGCCAGGAGACGTCCACTGCTGGACATAGGCCTCTCCCAAAGATTTCCGCGACGCTCGGTCTCGCGCCGCACACATCCAGCGTTTACCGGCGACTTTGACCATATAGTTGGTCCACCTTGCGGAGGGCCAACCTACGCAGCGTCTCCCAGTACGTGGCCACCACTCGAGAACTCTTCTGCCCCAACGGCCATCTGTTCTGCGAGCTCTGTGCCCTGCTCATTGCCACTTCAGCTCTGCAATCCTTCTGGCTATGTCGGTGAACTTAGTTTTAGAGCAATTGAATATTTTTGTCTACGAAGTTTCACATTGTCTATTTTGTCACGTTACTAGCGTAAATTTTCCTCATTGGTGGAGGAAATGCTAAAAACAACATGAACATAAGTGCGCAGAATTGGTAATATATCAATTTGCGAGAAGTTATGGCGTTATATGAATCAATTCCGTGGGCGGGACCTTGCCAGCGACTGACGGATGTCGGTTGTGTAGGTATTCACATGCAAACAGTCTTATGTTTTATTTATCGTTGACAAACGGTAAATTTTCTAACTACTAAATTGGATAAGGAGAGAAGGAGGATATTTGCGTAGCTATCTCGTTTATAATTAATGTTATGGAATACAGAAAACTACCCATAAGTACGAGGGCGCTCACCACGTGCCTGCCCTGCTCTACTTAATAGTTTGTGTTTGCACATAAGAACTTTATGAAAGACTATAATGGAGCTCTCCCTCCTTTACTCGGGTCAAAAGCTCGAAGAATATATATGCATGTTAATAAATATTAGTTCTATATAATATAAAGATGTAGAGTCGCCCAACTTAACGTACCAAGTTGTTTATTTTTAGGAAATCTTTTGATGATCGTGGATTCTCAATATTGTCGGAGTTTTCTTACTTTCTTAGATAAAGGACACAAAACTTATTTGTTCAGAACTAATACAGTTAATCAAAGGATTTACTCATTTAATCAGTTTTAAGGGATAGGCTCAGGTATGACCAGTTTCCAGCTGCTGCCAACGCCTACGTTTTGGACAACGTGGGCTTGGCAAAAGGGTTTTAAAGCCACTCCTTAGACCCCTATAAAATTTTAAAAACATACTTACACAGCCACTCGTTTTATTTTTAATGGAAGTGTATTAACAAAACTGGTTATTAAATTAATCTAAGATTAAGGCAATGGCTTTAAAAATTGTAATCTAAGCCTATTATTGAAAAGCGATACAAAGCTTAGAACGCGGTCAATTAAGTACAAATTTATTATGTACCTATTCATGTACCTAAGTAATTACCAATGAAAGCAGTTTAAATGTAGGCGTGAAGGCAGCAAGCTGACGAACAACGTCCTCAAACCCAGGACGCAGTTTCTACTGTCACCATGGCGGCCGATAGTTATTATTATACTTTGTCGAAGAAAGGAGCGCATCTGTCGGCGAATGAATTAGCGCGTTTCTCCCGACCAGCCAGTCCTGCGCACCGCCGCCTGCGCCGCCAGCGATCTATGTAGCTTTAAGAATGTTGTTACTAATGACCACTTTTAGAACTTATTGCTATATAGATTCAGCCTACATACCACGGTAAACTTTATTATATTTCTATGTACCTATATGAAAGTGTGACAACAATATGTTGAATTAGCCAGAACATAAATGACATACATACAAAACTTCACGCCTGTATCCCTTACCTATGTTGTAGGCAGAACAACAGAGGTTCTAAAACCATCTAATGTCACGTTTGACCAATTTCAATAACTGTTTTTTAAAGTATGCCCGGGAAGAGAAGCATCTGTGACATTCTATGTTTTTCCTTTGCCTTTTTTCCTTAGCAAGGAAGAATTAGCCAGAACTCCATAAAAAAATGTAGCACAAGTTTATTTTTTTAATTACCTATAAGTACTTTTTTTACTTAACAACGAAGATTCTTATCTTCATAAGTTGCAAACGGAATGAGCTTAGTATAATCGTGTGGTCTATAATGTAAAATAAAACAAGAAAACCTACTTAAGCCTTCTAGCGTAGACTATAAGCTACAAGGCAGCTTCTTTATGGATTCCTCGAAACTGCGCATTTCTTGCTGCGCGTACGCGGGGGCGGCGCACGAGAAATGCTAGCCTTCGCATCTCATTCACGCGCCGAAGCAAACGCTGTCATTGTCACCGCGCAGTGTGTCTACTGCTAATGCCATATTGATTGCTTCATTATCTATCAATTGTCTGGATCAGGTCCTTTCATCCCACGGTTTGTTCAGAGGCAAGGTAAGGAGTTGGAAAGGTATAGAATGAAATTAATTAATGGAAATGTGCCACGGCTTGAATATGACCACATTCGTACTTTAATGGATAGTGACGATAAAAAAGTGTTCAAAAACGACCTCCGTGGCGCAGTCAGCTGATGCGCAAGAGGTTTTGGGTTCAACCCCCGCTAAATGACAAAGTTTTGTATGATTTTCAGATGTTTTCCATCATCTTATGTACTTAGTTAATGTGTCAAAATTAGTAAGTTTTAGTCTGAAATAGGGAAGATTTTCGTATGAAATAAAATAAAAGACTTTACAACTGGATTCTGTTACGGAAACGTTGAGTTACAATGTAAAATATACCTAATTTAAATTACAATATAAAATTAGGTTAAAAAGTCTTTACTAAATTTATTGAATCATAGAACGAAGGCAATATTATTTTCGTTTTTGCACATAAGTAGTAAGTAGAGCTTTGTATTTATATCTACCTATGTGTTTGTTATGATACATGTTACGTGTGAACACTACACGGATAGCCCAAAGTAGGCATTAATTGCTATTTCACAACCATCGGCCAGCAACGCAGCGACGTCACGAGGCGCTGACGCAGACAACGTGCGGACTCATTAAATTAGCCTTCCTATTAGTTCCAAATTAGTTTTATATTCACTTTTGTCTCTTATATCGACCAATAGTCACCTACTTGTAATATTTTTTAAGTAATTTTAATTAAAGTTATATTAATAATTTTGGTTTTTTTTGCATCCTCCGGCTGTGACTTACGTATTTGGCGCAGTCGGTAGGATCTCGCGAGGCGTTCCGCGAGCTAAAGTAGTATAAAACTCATCATCGCGAATCGCCGGGGTGGTTTTAACCACTAACATCGAGATACAGAACGAGTAAGAAACTGCCAGAGGAGTATCTAGAAATCGATACAGCGAAAAGGACCAGATAATGAATATGTAAGTACTCTTGACTGTTCATGAGTTGCTATCCCTATTTCCTAATCCATTATTTTTTCTTAAAGTTTTATATAAAATTATGTTCTTTTGAAACATAAATTTTACGTAAGTTTTAACCTTAATTGAATAAGTAATTCATTCATAAGCGCAGTTAACTTCTCAAGTGACAAGGTGCGATTCTATAAATAGCTCCATTTATTGTTAAGTGGAAGTTGTTTCTTTTAAATTAATTAGTTTCATAGAAATAGTTTAATTATTTTTGAAGGATTTTATTTTAGTTTTTAAAAACATTTTTAATCTTAAATTGCCTATAACTTCATAATTTATAGAAGTTTTATGTTTTTGGAAATTATTATCTCTTTTTTCTTGCGTTTTAAAGATAATTTTGCAACATTTTTTCTCCGCTTTTGAAACAATCGTCGCCTTAAATTTCTTTTGAGATTTAATTTTATAGAATTTTATGCTTTTGGAAATCACTATACCTTTTATCTACATTTAAAAGTTACTTTTTCTCAAGATTTTTATTTCGTTTTTATTGCATTTTTTTTAGTCTAGTATTACTTTCAAGTTTCTGAATTTTTTATAGCAGTTCCATGTTTTTGGCGATTATTATTTCTTTTTAACGCGAAGTTTAGATTTCGATTAACGTTTAGATTTCAACGTTATATTTTTTTACTCTACTTTGCATTTTTATTTGATTTTTACTTGTGTGTGTTAGTTGTTAAGTTTTAAATTTTTTTTTGCATTTTATATTTTGTGTGTGATTTTGTGTTTCATCAAGCGGCATATTTTTGAAAGGTTTAGTTTTTGATCAGGTGTTTTACGTCTTCTTTTTATTTTTTCGTAGTGCGTTTAAATAAGTGTTCAAAATTTTTCATCCGAGAAAATCAACTGATCGTAAAATTGAAACTAGACGGAATAGGCTAGACGCTAATAGGGATTTAGATTTAGAAACCGAATCGAATACTATGGCGGAATTAGATCAAATTTTTAAAGCCCTTAGATTAGTGCCCGAATTTGATGGAAATCCAAACGTTTTGACTAGGTTTATAAAATTGTGTGACGAACTCGTAAATGGACTTTGTACGGTGGAAACTTCACAGTTATCTAAAGTTGCACTAATAAACGGCATCTTAAATAAAATCACGGGTCCCGCCTCTAGATTAATAAATTCAAATGGTATACCGGAAAGCTGGAGTGGCATTCGGGGTGCTCTAATTAATAACTTTGCTGACCAGCGAGACGAAACTTCGCTTTACAATGATTTGGCTCTATTGACCCAAGGGTCTGATACTCCCCAGGAGTTTTATGAAAAATGTCAGAACCTATTTAGTACTATAATAACGTACATTAGTCTTCATGAAAGCTTAGAAAGTACTATAGACTCTAAGCGTTCACTGTACAAAAAATTAACCCTTCAAGCATATCTTAGGGTCTCAAGGACCCATTAGGATCACGCATACGCTGTATGAGGCCCGAAAGTATAGAAAAAGCTCTCGAATTTGTTCATGAGGAGATGAATACGTTATATCTCCAACAGCGTAATTATAACTTTTCGGAAAAGAAAAATGTAATACATAATAATATCATTCCCAGTAACCAACATAACAACGGACAGTTATCCTGATTCTTTAATAAACCTATGATAGGCCCTTCAGGACCTAACTCATTTAATATTCCACCTAGACCTATGCATATTTGGAACCCGGGTAGCAACCCTATACCAAATAGAACCCAAATGATGTTCCGAGCGCCACCACCGAACTATAATCCGAATAGTAACTCATTTAGATTGCAACCTAAGATTTTACCTCAGAAAAATAATTATCCTTCTCAGCAACAACCCATGAGTGGCGTTAGTCATTACGTCACCAAACCTTCTCCTCCTAAAGGTCATGATTGGACAAAGAGTGGTAACCCACCACCACTGAATTACTTTAGAACTAGGGAGACACATTTCAATGAATGTTACGACCAACCTACTTATTATGAGTATTACCCAGATAGTTACGAAAATTATACTTACTTTAATGACTTTAGTTATGACTGTAGTCCTAATTATAATTCTAACCAATCATACCAGGACAATGACGAATCGAACTTGACGGTAGATAGAGTCGAAGAACTTTCACCCCCTGAAACTGAAAATTTTCACGAAATCACGCGGTCCGACAAACCAAAATAGAATTAAATCTACAAACTCAACGTCAATTACCTTACATAAAAATTTCTAACCCTCCTTTAAAGTTTTTAATAGACACAGGCGCAAATCAATCCTTTTTGAGTCCTGATTCAGTTAAACGTTACTACCCCCATCTACCCTGGAATTATGAACCATTTGAAGTAACGAACGTTCATGCAACTAGTCGTAACGATTACTCTATAACGGTCCCTTGTTTTACTGAATTTAACGACGCTGAAAATTTAACGTTTTTCATTTATAAGTTTCATAACTATTTTGACGGATTAATTGGTCTAGATTTGTTAAATAAATGGGAGTCAAATATTGATTTAAAAAATAAATTATTAGTTACTAAATTGTCAAAAAACAATATTTTAATGTATGATTCTAAAAATTGTAACTTGTATGAAGATATTTTACCGGCCAACTCAACAAAGTTAGTTAAAGTTCCAATAAATTTTTCAGACGGGGACGTTTTTATTCCGCAACAAGTTATTTCAAATTGTATTATCAGTGAGTGTATAACTAATGTAAAACAAAATCGAGGTTTCTTAGAAGTTAGTAACACAACGCAGAATGACTTAATTTTTTCCATGGACCGACCGATTAGTGCGGAACTTTTTAATATTCAGTGTACGCGCACTCAACAATTAACGCCGCGAGCCAAAGAGGTTTTGTCTAAATTGAGAACGGATCACTTAAACGCCGAAGAACGTGCAAATATAGAGTCACTATGTGCGCAATATGCTGACATATTTTATATTGAGGGCGAAGCTTTGACTTTTACGAATCGTATTAAGCACAAAATTAGAACAACCGACGAATTACCAGTCCATACTAAAACTTACAGATACCCTTTTATTCATAGAGAAGAAGTTCGTAGTCAAATTGATAAAATGTTACAGCAGGGTATAATACGCCCTTCGGAGTCGGCTTGGAGCTCCCCTATTTGGGTAGTGCCAAAGAAAACCGATGCTTCAGGCATATCTAAGTGGCGTATCGTTGTTGACTTTAGGAAAGTTAATGATAAGACTATCGACGACAAATACCCAATACCAAATATAACTGACGTTTTGGATAAACTAGGGAACTGTAATTATTTTACAACCCTCGATCTTGCTAGTGGTTTTTATCAGGTCGAGCTGGACCCCTCTGACATACATAAGACAGCATTTAACGTTGAAAACGGACATTTCGAATTTTTAAGAATGCCTATGGGCTTAAAAAATTCTCCATCAACATTCCAACGAGTGATGGATAATGTCCTACGTGACTTGCAAAACGTTATATGCCTGGTTTACCTTGATGATATAATAATTTTCAGCACATCCCTTCAGGAGCACATGACTAACTTACGAAAAGTATTTGACAGACTTAGACAATCAAACTTCAAAATTCAGTTAGACAAATCTGAGTTTCTTAAGTTAGAAACAGCCTACTTAGGACATATTATTAGTAAAGACGGCATAAAACCGAACCCCGACAAAATAAAAGCAGTCCAAAACTACCCCTTGCCCAAAACTTCAACTGAAATTAAACGGTTTTTGGGGCTACTGGGTTATTATCGCAAATTTATTCCGGATTTTGCTAAAATGACTAAACCCATGACACAATGCTTAAAGAAAGGCTCAAAAATTATTCTTAATGACACATACCGAGATTGCTTTGACAGATGCAAAACATTGCTCACGAACGACCCCATCCTTCAGTATCCAAATTTTTCAAAAGAATTTATTTTAACGACTGATGCTTCAAATCTAGCACTAGGCGCAGTTCTTTCACAAGGACCAATAGGTTCTGATAAACCTATAGCCTATGCGTCAAGAACTCTTAACTCTAGCGAAATAAATTATAGCACGATTGAAAAGGAACTCCTAGCCATAGTCTGGGCCACAAAATACTTCCGCCCCTATTTATTTGGCCGTCATTTTAAGATCGTAACGGATCATAAACCGCTTCAGTGGGTAATGAGTTTGAAAGAACCTAATTCAAGGTTAACGCGATGGCGTCTAAAACTCAGTGAGTATAATTTTTCAATCGTCTATAAGCAAGGCAAATTTAATACGAACGCAGACGCATTATCTCGGTTAGAAATAAATAACGAAGAGGCTAGTTCAATAATTGTAAATCCTTCTGAAAAAACCGCATCAATCGCAAACTCTGCTACTCTCACCGCCCACACCAGTAACGAGGATCCTATTCTAGAAATTCCTATTTCAGATTATCCTTTAAACCGTTTTAATAAACAGATAAGTTTAACTATAGTAACTAACGTTAGTAAAAAGCCCACTATTACGAGACCGTTTGACACTCACACAAAGACCTCTATTCAAATATCGGAATCAAACCTCGAGAATGACGTAGTAACCGCAATTAAAGAATACGTCAGCCCAAAAGTAAAAACCGGTCTTATTATTCATCCCCCAATGGCAATGTATAAAATCATACCAATTTTACAAACCCATTTTAAAAGTAGCGCAATGAATTTAATTTTAACAAAAGTAGAAATAGAAAATGTAAAAGACTATCTACGCCAGCAAGAAATGATTCGCAACTACCACGAAGGTAAGACCAACCATCGTGGTATCAATGAATGCTACCTTACCTTATCTAAAAAATATTACTGGCCTAAGATGAAAGATTCTGTAATGAAGTACATAAATGAATGCAATATTTGTGGTCAAGCAAAATATGACCGTAACCCCATAAAACAAAGATTTTGCATTGTACCTCCACCTACTAAGCCCTTGGAAACAGTTCATCTTGATCTCTTTACAGTACAAGGGGAAAAATATCTAACTCTAATAGACGCGTTCTCCAAGTATGCTCAAGCATATTATTTAAGTGATGGAACTGCGTTGAGCGTTGTAAAAGGGTTACTTCAATTCTGTACTCATCATGGTGTCCCTCTGAGCATAATAACAGATCAAGGCCCAGAATTCACCAATCAACTATTTTTAGAGTTTATACGTATTCATAAAATACAACATCATAAAATCTTAGCGCACAGCCCTAATGATAACGGAATGATCGAACGCTTACACTCTACCATACTAGAACATTTAAGAATCCTAAAGTTAGAAAAGACCAACGAACCTGCTATAAATCTCATGCCATATGCTATTTTAGCTTATAATAGCTCCATTCACAGCTTCACAAAATGTAGACCTTTAGATATTATAACAGGACATTTAGACCCCCGTGACCCTATTGACATTGACGTTACAAGTCATCTTTTACAGCAATATACACAAGACCACAAAAAGAAAATGACTTTAGTCTATGACATTATTAACGAGTCTTCTTTACATGAAAGAACACAACTGACAGAAAATAGAAATAAAAACCGCGAACCCGAAAAGGAATTCGTTCCTGATCAGCAAATTTTCATAAAAAACCCTTTAGCCAACCGACAAAAACTAGCTCCTCGCTATACACAGGATACAATTCTCGCCGATCTCCCAATACATATATATACAAAAAAGAAAAGAGGCCCTGTAGCCAAGTCTCGACTTAAAAGGGTACCTAAAGACACGCAATTGTTACAGGATAATACTATGGTTGCTGATCTGCCGGATTTACGCGGAGGACATACGACTTGACAACCAAGACGACGGACCTGGACTTCTCCCTTTTGACCTTGGCTCTACCAAACTAATTTCTCACTACCATTCGTTTTTACAATTTATAAATTTACATGATATCCATTCTCAAGTTGACTTAGTTAAAAATCAAATTTTTAACTTAAAAACAGAACTAAATAATAAAACTCTATCGCTTTACGAACCTCATATTAATTACTTATCGTACAAACTAGAAACAATTTTAAGCCATTTAAATAGCTTTGAGCCGAATCGAGTAAAACGAGGTTTAGTAGACGGGCTCGGGTCCATAATAAAAAGTATTTCCGGAAATTTAGACTATACCGATGCTTTAAAGTACGAAAATGCCATGAAAGTTCTCCAGAATAATGAAAATAAGCTAGAGACCGAAATAAATGAACATATAAGTTTAAGTAAAGAGTGGATGTTGCGTCACTCAAGTATAGTGGAAAACATAGTTAAAAATCAAAACGATATGAAAAAAGTTTTAAATTTAATGATGAGTAGCTATAGTCGTACCAACACCGATTTAATAAAATATGCCCATCTGGCACAATACTTCTTAATATTAAGCGATAATATCGATGAGCTAAGTCATGAATTAACCAGGTTAGACACCCTACTCGGAAATTTACGTACATCAAGTACATATCACTCTACACTAAGTTTAGATGTTCTTAAAAATATGATAAATAAATTAAAATCGCTTTATTCAAAGGAGCACATCTTAGATATAGATCTTAGAGAATATTATAATGTAATTTGGCTTGGTTCATATTATACAGGAGATAAAATAGTTATTGTCTTTAGATTCCCTATAATAATTCCAAAAACATATAAATTATATAAATTGTGTATTCTGCCTAATAAAAATAATCTATCTATAATCCCCCCCTCACCTTACCTAGCAATTCATGATTCAGACGCAAGGTACATAGAGACTGAATGTCCGAAGTTTACATCCTGGTACCTCTGTGAGCAATTTCCTAATTATAATATAAAGCCATATCCAGACTGTGTTGAACAGCTTATTACTCAACAGCAGATTCCTTTTACATGTAAGCTGTCCCCAGTAATCCTGTCCGAAGCAGCTATGGAGCAACTAGATGACAAGCACTACACTCTGAATTTTCCACACAACACGAAGGTCAAATTATCCTGCACCACGGAGCAATATACAACTTTAAAAGGAAGTTACCTCGCTATGATCCCGCAAGGTTGCACATTACAAGCCCCAGATTTTACTTTAAAAAATGAGAATGACAGAGTAAAAGGTCATGCCATCAACATCTTGAACATACCCGATACTGAGATGAATCAACCCCATGAAACCATTATAAAACTTAATTCTATCAACCTCGAAAACCTGCATACCAGTAACTCCAAAATATCTCTACAAACTCCTGTACATCTCAGCCAATTAACAGACGAATCAATCTATCATACGACGATACCCTTTTACTCTATTTTCACCGTTGCTGTCTTGATTTTAATAATAATATTAATCAGAAAGTTTTATCATAAAAGCTCTGGAAGAACAAAGAAACATGATGAAAATAAAGTTCCTAAATACTACGAAATAAGCCCAGACAGAAATAATACGCCTAAGGACGTGAAAATCAACCCCAAGGACCTCTCAGCGTCATTTTCGAAGATTCTCAAATAGTCGCTGATCTTCAGGGGGAGGTGTTACGTGTGAACACTACACGGATAGCCCAAAGTAGGCATTAATTGCTATTTCACAACCATCGGCCAGCAACGCAGCGACGTCACGAGGCGCTGACGCAGACAACGTGCGGACTCATTAAATTAGCCTTCCTATTAGTTCCAAATTAGTTTTATATTCACTTTTGTCTCTTATATCGACCAATAGTCACCTACTTGTAATATTTTTTAAGTAATTTTAATTAAAGTTATATTAATAATTTTGGTTTTTTTTGCATCCTCCGGCTGTGACTTACGTATTTTACATGATAAATCTTGTATGAGCATCACATATTAACAATGTGTATGAGTGTTTTTTTCTATTTGATGAAATGTTGTATGGTGTCCATTATCTGGTTCTTGTTCTTCTAGATACAAGTGTCAACATAATGGAGCTTAAATAAGAGGTTTTATTATTTTACTGCGGCCGTGGCGCAGTTGGCAAGTGGCCGGTAGAGACGCGGGGTCCGATGTCGTCGGTACAGCACCAAAGTTTGATGATTTCAAAATCGATATTTGTGTTGTCTTGCTTTTTATTTAGACATGCTGGACTGGGAGCGGAAGAAAAACATAAAATGTGCCAGCTGCTTCTCTTCCCAGGCATACTGTAAAAGTCAGTTAAGGGGCGGAGGTTATATTGGCGTTTTTGCGGGAGATAGGCTGATCTCCTGTCACTATAATAGTCTCTCTCCATCATAGTAATACCTCCGAATTTGTCAAACGTGACATCAGATGTTTTTATAGCCTCTAGTGTTCTGCCTACCCCATTAGGGATACAGGAGTGAAGTTATGTATGTATATTGACACAAAACTATTTCCTACTGTATCCGCTATCCGATTAACATACTTCCCATAGGTAAGTACTGCTCCTCTCTTTGAGGCTAGATGGCATATTCTAAGATGCACGTATTTTTTTCTTTTATAAACTTAATGCCGTAACTTCAAACTTCTCTTCATACGATATACTTACAATCATTATCAAACTAAACACCTTGTGAAATTAACAGACCCTTATCTTACCGATAAATGAGCCTTAATCCCTTGCGCAAACAGTATGCACCATCCCGTCCCACTTTCCCGATCCCCACAGGATCGGATACCAAGTGATGCAAATGAAACCGCAGGCGAAGGGTGATGCAAGCGGTGACTGACCCTATGACACATAAAACTAAACATTCCAGCCATGTGGCATACATCGTCTGAATACAACCATCGTTGTTTCACCCTCCTTAACCTAAACGGCAATGGATATCCACCTCGGTATACTCCCTGTCTCAACATTGGTGTATGTAATACATCGCGTTTCTGCAAGGAAGTTTATTTTATCGTTCCCTTGTTATGAGGCTGTGGATGCTGTGTCTAGGATATCAGAGGTGGTCATGTGAATGTAAATAGCGCCAACTGCCGTAACTCTACACCTGCACCGCACTGTGTCACTTGGTCATTTGGCAGATATTATCAAATGCCTACAATAATCAAACTATCACTATATAAAGCTGTAGGTAGCATTAATGAGTCTCTAAGTAATATTATACTTTGATATCTAAGTGTAAAATAAGTATACATAATTAAGTAAATAAGAATTGATCTCATAGTTTAATTTGGGTTTACTTCATTCTATTCAAGGAGAGTCAGCAAGCCGGAGTGGCAATAGACTGGTCACTGACGAGATGGAATCATGGTCGCCGAAGTCGAAGGTCGAACGGTAGACTCCTCAGGACTTACTCTGGCGGAAGACTAGCAGAGGATTGTGAAAGTCGTCGTTTCAGAAAGTTCAAATTTCTTCACACATTTCTTCATCAGCATTGTAAAGTTTTATGTCTTATGTGGAGGTTCGTTATTGGTTGGATACCCTGAAACGTTATACAGGGTTGTTTCTAAGTCACCAGCCAAATTTAAATGTTAGTTTCTTTAATACAATATAAACGTACTTGCATATTTATTTTAGCGTCGCTCAGTACAAAAAAGTAGAAATATGGAACCACAAACCTTTAAAAAATAGTCGCTGTTGATGAACATACCTACTAAGAATGTTTTTTTGTCGGCATTGTCTTTAATTTAATGGAATTTAAAGTGGCCATGGTTTGCTTAATATGTTAACGAATATATTTATTTCTTTGTAAAAGTAAATACTTTTTTTTTGCATAAATATTTTCTTTATATGTTACTTATTGTGTAAAAAAAATTTGGCCGTTGACTACAAATCAACCCTGTCTGTGCAGTGATAACCAAATGTTACTTTTGAAAGGATACAAAATCTTATCGAAGAAAACGAATGTTCCGAACTCTTATAAGTAATGCATACTTGGTAAATAATTTAACTAATCAAAATCGCCCATTTCGATTAGTTGACCCGTTTCAGCGTCAAGACTTCTATGAAAATGTATATCTGCTTAGCATAATTGATTTCGTTTTATTTGTTATATTAATCGAACTCTTGGCATGGTTGCAGTTTATTGTAGTTTTCTTAAATTCCGTATCAAAACTCTAAAAAAGACCTCTATGATGCTCCTTCCAGTATTCCTGCGGCCTCTGATATAAAGAGTAATGGTACTTACCTATAGGCACGCCAACAATGCCTCAGAATGAATTGAATTGCGCTTAATCTTGTTTTTTTTTTTTATAATATTACAATTAATTTCTTTTTTTTTTTTGTTAAAATGAGGCATTCGGGCTATTTGATACGAATATTCAGTACGGAACTATTCTTTTAACGAACTAAAGTTAAGTCACGCAGCCTGATTTTACATACATATTATTTTTATTGCAGCTGAATAAATGAGAATAGAATTGAAGAACTTTTCTTATTCCTAATTAATTAAAAAAGTTTATCTATCCACTTAAACATAATACCTTCATCAATCATTATCATTATAGACGCAACAGCATTTGCCTTCATCCAAACGATACACGGCTACTTGTATAAAACCTCACATATAAATTAATCAATTTATATTTGAGATAAAAGCAATTAGCTTTTCGATCCAGTGTTTTATTAATCGCTGACATTAGTACAGTTGTCAACATTATCGACAAAAGCTTTAAACAAATACAATAAATCACTTTCTAAGAAAGTGCGCGAAAGTGAAATCGACAAAAAATGAATGGCGAGGAGTGCAGCCGAACAAAGAGGTTTAATTGAGCAGTGGCTCTATCTGGGGACAATGATGCGCGCGCGCGTGATGCGGCCGCCGCCGCCGCGCCGCCCGGCCCCTGGCGTGGTCAACGGACCTATGACCACGCATGTTCTTTACAAAATACATCATGTATAGTTGTTCCTGCTGCCATATGCATGCAGCATGTAAGTTACGGTGAGGCTGAAGAATGACCACAAGAGAATTAAGAGGATTTCATAATCTCGGAGTATTAGAGGACGACTATGCATACTATGCGACTGTTGTATTTCGCCAGAGCGGTCAAGATATCCTACGCTAAATCTATTATTCAACAGATTGGATTTACATCGTTGTTTTGAAAGCAAAGCCAGTTCGCTATATCTATTAATTATTAAGGTGCCCAATATTTAATATACACAACACACTTTATGTCATAAAATATAATCACGTTCACAAAACAACATGGTCGTTTAACAAAACATGCAGCTGTTTATTTAGGTGCCGATATCGCAGGCATTTTCCTCGAAATTTATGGCGCGCATTAAATAAATAAGTACGTTTCATTTCTGTCTGCTTTTGGTCAAAACTTTGCTTCCATGTTTGTATGCGCTGCTATCAGGAACTGTGCCAGGGTCAGTGACACGTCTGGGCATTTTGTTGCGTTTTCCTGTAATAGTAACAGGAAAAGGTTAGTAATCAAGTATGTTATGAGAAGTCGCGGCCACCGAGCCTTGTTCCTTCGATACAGATATAGAGCACAATGGTATAGCCACGCGCGTGTTGAAGGCACCAACATTTGGTGGAGCCAAATAGACATTGCTAAACTAACGCTGAGCCGGTATTGTAAGACATACCCAAATCTGGATTGTTTGTGTCCATATAAAAATACGAGTGACGCAATTTTTTAAGTAAGTTTTCATGTAATGCCACTTTATCTAATGTTAAGAAAAGACACGGTTTTTTTTAAATTACGTAGCTTTTAAAACGTAAAAGCTGTTAGTGAATACGTAGACTGCTTTTATCGGCAACATAACGTACGATGTTTCATTCCCATATATTTTAAATAAAACACTAAAAATAGCATTAAACTGGCCAAAATTAATTTTAAGAAAGGGCTTGGCGCGTCTTTTTACAGTCAAAGTGAAACGCCGAAAATTTAGAAACGGCTGAAATCCGTTTACAAGTTACATTTTTTTATGAAAAAATGCTTTTTAGAACCTTTGACAGAAGATTGTTCCTAAACAATTTAATACTTTTTGCCAAAGAATGTGTGGTTCAAAAGTGCATAGTTTCCAAAATATCATCAATCTTAATATACCTAATGAGTTCATAAATCATCACCCTTGCAAAATCTCTTTATCATTTAATAGACGCGTGTCACTGAAGCCATACAATAAACTACAATAACATTTTAAACGTTGAGGAATGTTGCATACAATGTTCAACGCAAAACGTTGCGAACTGTACCGGAACTGTTATGGGAAATCAGAAGGAACACCTTGTATAATATTTAATTTCTATAGGTTAAAAAAAGGTTGCATTGAATGGTGGATTCAAAGGAATGATGTCAATTGATAGCAGGCGGCGAACTGACCACCCCCAAGGTTTCCACGCTTCAGATACGATCCCACTGCAATTTTCCTAATCACTACCTACACGCTGTTTAGTTAGATGTCATTATCTATTACTCTCGTTTGGTTCGCTGTCTGCTTGCTCACAAACACAAGTACTGCAATGGTTTGATTAGCTTACTTCCCCGCAGTTCCCCCGTCATTGAAGATCCCGAAATACGAAACCAGCCTCAAAGATATATTTTGAGTGAGTTACTTAATGTTTTGACAGTCGTAAGAGCCATGACCGAAAGAACTTGATAAATACAACCTCGAACAAGAATTCAAGAAGAGGCTGTAAACTAAATGTTACATACTGGTTCAGTAGTTGCTCAGTGTTATTGGTTGGGTCACATCCAGGTCAAGGTCTACTCCAGACTGCACTGTAACGATCATAATTAATTAACAAGAAGAGTCTGATCACCCCTAAATCATAGTACTTATTTAGTCTTTGTCATATTGAAGAAGACATTGTAATTGCTTCGGCAACATTTCGAAGTAAGATGATGTGATAGTAACGATTTTAAATATGTTTGAGAAATGTGTCCGTATCTATTTAACGTAACGGGACATTAGTCACTGTTGTAAGATAAAACATCGTACCAAATGAAAAAGACTAATGGAAGTAATACCTACTCGTAAATGTTTTATTTAATAATTATTTAAAATGAATTATGCCTTTAATAGTTTTAGTTTTTTGGTATTTAATAATGTTCAATTATTTTTAACGATCTTAAAAATAAACCAAATAAAATGTACTTACCCGTCCGGCAAGCGGCAGTCCAAGGTTCGAGTCCTGGTCGGTTCCTCAATCACGGCAGGACGGCTCAACGGATTTGAATGAAATTTGGCATAGTGATACTACTGTATCTTTTGATGTTTTTACTGCGGGTAAAAACATCGTGAAACAGATTTGACATGAAATGTAAATGACACTAAGGACAACCGACGAAGGCATGCAGAATATTTTCACTTAAAAAACAAACTACCATACGATGAGTCACCCTTAATTTCGGACGTTTAATCGTGCTATAATTATAGCTGTTTTGCTTAATAGCCAATCTCACGATAAAATAAAAAATAAATATTGAAATACAGGTGTGTTTCGATTCGCCACAAGTGCGCTGCGCCGGCGACGACGCGAAGGCGACGCCATATTGGGAGAGAAGCCGCCCTTGTCCTACTAACCACTCGCAGAGGGATGCTGGCAGGGCTGTCAGAACATTTAACACAATTGGAAAATAAAAATAAATTCGATAATATCCTGCCTTAAAATATTCATTGAAAATCGAAATTAGAAGCATTAATACAATAAGTAACTAAGGTCAGTTGCGTGAAATAATGGGTCTATGTTTAATAGAATGCATAAGGAAGTGGGCTAACCTGTAAATTGGACGTAGTTGCTATAAGTGATTGACTTGGTATTTATTGTTATTTATTTGAATATAGTTTTAAAGATACATATTATTCCACAATACAATCAAGGGCTGCATAATGCGCAGTAAAGGCTCTATACGGCAAAACGGGGTGTACGTGTGTGTTCGAAATATTGCGGTGTTCAATGGATATTGTCATGAAGATTTATTGTAATCGTAAAGCGCATTGCTTACGATTAATCGTTTTGAGTACTATATTCTGTAATGCAGTGGTTTAGTTGACATTGTCCTTGAAACCGAGTTGACTTAACGAATCTCCTGTAGAAGCCTGCAGGAGCAATCCTATGTTATAAATAAATATACGTAGGTATGCTCTAAATTTTAAGTACTCTTAACGTCTTCCAAGTAACTTCCTATGCTCACTGCACTGATATACAATCTGAGCAGACGACTGCCTGGAAAATATCCGCTTACCACAACGCCTTTACCGCTATACCTTTACCACTTTAATAAGTATGTCACAATTTCGAAAAAGAAACTTTAAAGTACCTAATTACCTATATAAATAAACTAAATAAAATCTTAAAACCAACTTACCTACTTACATCAATTATGCGTTTTATTATCCAGCCCTATTAAAAGCCGCGCCATAATGCCATACTGAGTCAGAGATGCGCCTGCGCGCCTCGAAGCAAGATTTATGTTCTGTTGCAAACTGCATGAGACCTTCGACCAGTTTTTACGATCCGCAAGATATGGCTGATACTTATTGATTGACATTTCACCTTCTTTGACTATACCTAGAGGAGACCACTAACACATGCGCAACGTTAAGCAAGGTGACATAGCACATTGCTAGTTGCGAGGATTAAAGTACATTAATTAATGATTTACACATAAGTACGTAGGTACAGACAAGTTCTGAAGTAGAACTAACCATGTAATGAGTTCAAAATACCACGAACTAGCTATTTCACGCGGTTTTACCCGCACGATTTCTAATCCCGCGGGAATAACAGTATAAAACCAAGGACTGTATACCGGTATGAATTTCTGTAAATTTTTTTTCTGTATGACGTCATACCGTTAAATTAGGTGTATTTAAAAATAACAGTACAGGAATTCATACTGAAATTATTCTTGTACCTTTTTTATTATTGTAGCATAAGTGATTTTTTTTTCAGTTAACTGAAATTTTCCGGTATTAATATTAGGGTAAGGAGGGGGAATGGAGTTCACTTAAGGAAAACATGGTGTATTTTTAAAATTATTTATGATAAATCAAAACTATAAAGACTAGGCAATTCTTTGATTATCGAGTAATCAACAATTAAACAACAAAAACATATATCTTTGACCTTTTAGTTGTAGAAAAACATTTAACAAAAAACAAGTTTGAGCGGCATTGCCCCCGACTATGGATAATGCCGCTCATGGTACGGGGTAATGACGTTCGATATTTTTTTAGAATTTGACTGGTAATATACATTTTAATTAATGGGATCAACCTAATACAATAAAAGGAAAGTTTAAAATCACAAATAGG
The DNA here is from genome assembly GCA_944452665.1 of Stenoptilia bipunctidactyla. Classification (NCBI taxonomy): domain Eukaryota; kingdom Metazoa; phylum Arthropoda; class Insecta; order Lepidoptera; family Pterophoridae; genus Stenoptilia; species Stenoptilia bipunctidactyla. Next base: position 22,518,069 of record OX101729.1, on the reverse strand, counting down.
CATCAATTATTTCCATTTGTACTGAAGACCATTTTCTTTTAAATTTCACCAATATAGTGAAACTTAAGATTCAAATTAACTTCAATTATTATGATATAAAATAAAAACTATTATGATTAGATCGAATACAGCTGTTTTATGGCTATTTCTTTATAGAAACCTTCTTCTTAGTTTTTTTCATATCTGCAGCAATACAAAATTGTCAATAAGGGGTAATGGCGCTCCGGTGAGCGGCATTTCCCCAAACGGCAGTTCGGTAAATTAGTTGAAATAAAAAAAAAATCATGCACATTATTTAAAAGTTGATTGCATTATTACAAAAAAAGAATAAAGCTTTATTGTAAATAAATAGATTAATAACTAAACAACCATTTAAAATGGGGACTTACCGATAAAAACAACCATTCAAAAATTACATCATCGCGTCTGCAAACGCAAAAACGCACTTCACTGTCACATGACGCGACTTGACAAACCGTTTGCATCGCTGTCTTTTAGAGGCCCTATCCCTTTGCACTTCAAGAGATTTTGCTAGATGCTATCTTTCATTTTGAAAGAGTTACGGAGGTGAGCGCAATTACCCGGTGAGCGCCATTCCCCCTCGCTCCCCTAATATTGATATTAAAATTTTATTTTTAAATAACTGTTGAATGTTCGATAGTTTAGTTGAAGCCTATGAAGCGTAGGTACAAATGCTGACCTGCATTTCGGTACAGAAATTAAATAAGTTAAATTAATCCGGTATACATTATTTGGGTACTGATATAATTATTTTAGATTTTAATAACTTGTACAGTTATTGTGTTTGATGAAGCAGTACACTAATAAGGGTACTGAAATTTTACTAGTACTATTTAAAAATTTTATACCGATATGCAGTCCCTGTATAAAACTAGTCTTTGCGCTATTCCAAATGGTACACTATTACTATGCCAAATTTCGACCAAATCCGTTGAGCTATTCTGCCGCGATTAAGGAACAAACAAACACATTTATAAAATTAGTACCTAAGGTAGTAAGCTGAAGTTTACTTGAAGCCTATTTTAATTTCAGTAAAATAATTCAAATAAAATTTTTAAAATGTTGGTAGGTAGGGGAGGGCGGGGTTGGTTCTAACGGGGGTAGGAATTAACAAGCGTATTTCCGCCAAAAGCTATTAGGATTTTTTCTATTCTAAGGATTCTTTTTCCAATCAGTTTAGTACTTAACTGAACTGTTTTAAAACTGGCTCTGGTTTACTTGTCACGCCCTAGTTCCCCTGTGTATTATGTGATCAAGTAATTTGTATGTTATAAGTAATAAAAGTCAGACAGAAATGGCCGGTAAAACAATCCTCGCTTCATGCGATAACTGCCGGCTATCGCGACACATCTAAATGGCTGCCGTGTTTGTGGTCAGATACAAATGGCGGATGGTATGCTTCCTTCTTGTTCATCGCCAGGAATAGGCGATGAACTCAAACTAATATTCTCTATTCTATTATTTACTTATCTATCTAGGATACCTATTTATGTATCTAGTTTACACTGGTTGAGTCGACATTGTATTTCAAATTGTCAATCGAAAATTTTGAAAAAAAACGTGTACTTCTAACGGAGTCTATAATACAATTCTGCCAAGTGCGTGATATGGGTAAAGTGCTTTACATTTTATATCAACCTAAAATTAATATTTATAATCAGAGCAAGTTTAGAAGCCTATCGTGTAACTGGTTGATGTAAAAGAAAATTTTATCTAATTAAATAGAATTTATCAAAATAACATGAAATTTATGAATTTAAATCATCTTAAGTCTTTGAATACGTACCAAAAACTAGCTACCAGCGTCACTTGCTTCAAATATAAAAACCTCAGGTAGGTAGGTACCCGCTTTTGATCATGGCTTTTAATAACCATTGTGCAATAATTTCGTGCTGTTAAGATAACTCAACAATGCGAAGAATTCTTTACCAGTTCTGTACAAGAGAGGTAACAATTACATCTTGTCCGGTGACATACAAGTGAGTGCCGCGGCTCCGCTCTGCTGGGCGCGCTGGTCTCATGCGTAATCTCTGACCTTCAAGGAAACCAGACTTGGCGACATATGACACTCGTTTAATTATCTTACTACAAGTTTTATTTCTTTTAAGTCTCTGTCTTTTATAGTATTGTTCTCAATAACCATTTAATGCAAATGATTAAGGTCCGAGCTTTAAAACAAAACATTCTACAGACAAACTTTAGATCACATGGTAAATTACCAAATTACACGAAAAAAAAGTTCAAAGTCCCTGCCACACTGCGCGCTGGAGTAAAATTTCTATAATCAAAAGCACAATCTATAGGTAGGACACCTGAATCCAATATTGGACATCTGAACTTACAAAATCAGATTGAAATATGAATATAGCTATTGATAGACCAAAAAGCCGGCGGATAAACTTTTGGCGAAAATTTAATCAAACGGTACCTTCTTTCAAAAAGTACGTTACCTCTCCCACTCCCTCACAAACCAGGCGCTACATTCCTGGCTTGTTCCACGACTCCAAAATACACGTGGCATTAAGCAATATCATTACTAACACAAGAATCTGCTCAATTATTCACATAGGCCTAGTGCATTGCAAGGCATCACTGATCTTTTACACTTCCTATTGCTGAGATCGATGGGTAAAAATTGTTTGTATGATCTGAGGATAAAATCCACTTCCCGTTTGAATCGTCTTTTGCAAAACATACTCTGCCTACAAAAAAGACTAGCACTAAGTTTTGTTTTATTATTATTATTTATTCAAACACGAATTTAATGTTCATTTGCGTAAATCATCCATTACGTAGCAAGTTCTTGATTATAAGTAGGTACTTCTATTTATTAAAACTTTATATATTTATTAGAAATATAAAGTGTGTTTATTTGTTTAGTTAGATACATATAGAGATAACTAGTTTCCTTTCATACGTGTCTTAATTAGTAGGTAATTAAATTAACATTAAACATGAGTATCTTAATGATTGCAAACTAAATGTGTAATACTAAGTACCCCAATCAACACACGTATCAAATTATATTTAAAAAACAAGGGCATGAGGGTGTATCATAGTTAAAACCATTTTTTTGACCTCAATCTCAATTGAAGGTAGGTACAGATGAACAGAAAGTAAGAAGAAAGGCTTAGGTAAGAACTGGCTCTTCACAAATTATTACCATGATCTCAAGATCGATCTTAGAGTTCTGATAATACGGACATTAGACATAAAATTATTGGCCCTTCTCTGATCGCTTAATTAAATGAAGATAGACATTCAACTGCGCTTCGGACGTTTTCGAACGTACTAGGTACTGTTTCATATGATTTATCTTAAATTTGTTCCTGCCCCTCGCGGATCATCAGAATAATAAACTACGTTATTGTTTGAAAAATAAGATTTCGATTTTTTTTTCAAATGATGACAGTTCATTATTTTGTCTTCATCAACACTTTCCATCAAATAAAGATAAAAGTGTTTTTTTTTATATAAAAACTGGCCATCAAAGGAAACGGAACAAATCCATCGCTAGGCTATATATTAGCATTCGATACTGTAGTGAAAGTGTGTTCCTAGAATGTAGAACTCGTCAGTGGATAAAGAATGTGGGCCTAGATGCCTGCGGATGAGCTGGGAGCAAAAAGGCGCGGAATTTTTATAGCTACTGATACATGTGGAGCACCCGCTCGGGGTGGCGCGGACTGGTCTGGCGGGGTTTTTGTGATGAGCTTAAATAGCCTGTTAACTGTGCGGTGTGGATAGCTAGTCTATAGCTAGTGTGTTTAGTTACTTACAAGTTCATTTCTTTGTTTTGGTTTTTAACTAGGATTGATTTGGCGTCGGTTCCTTTCATTTATCTACAGACATAATACATGTTGCGCCAAATTGCGGCTCAATCTATGAAGCCGTTTGGTAAATCGTGAAAGAGTACCTAAAAAACATCTGTTATCATTGATACTACGAATCGGCTATTTAAAGCAGGCCTAGGTATTTAATACCAAATTTTATTACACACAGACAGATAGAAGAACTCAAAGTTGAATACAAAAACCTGCCTCCTTTTTAGCAGATTTGCTCATTATATTTCACAAGGCGCTGTAACCTTACTTAAGAACATACAAGTAGATAAACATTTCTCAAGGCATTGTCAAGTTATCTCTCCTAAGCAGCTAACCTACTTACAATAATAAAAAACATGGTTTGTCTAATGGCTAGTTCTCACTCTCGATAAGGGAAGGCGGCGTGACCGGCCGTGCGCCGGCGCCGTCGCCAGTTGTCCACCAGATGGTCGCCGGTTGCATCACCGCCGGCCGTCACTCCGCCGACTGACAGATCAAAGCGACTCCACTAACAGATCGCCAAAGGTAACTACGAATAAGGTGCACAAATGCGATGTGAATCAAACTGGTTGAATGGATTTCAAATGTGCTATTACTGTGGAACAAGTTTCATTTAAAAGGATTTCTAGTTAATTGCGACAATCAGCGATCACATATGTTCGTTGACCAGTTTCTTAAGTACTTGTTTATACCTACTTAGATTTGTTTTTCTTTATGAAGTCTTGGCGTCTTCAATTAATTACTAAGTTAATAGTAAATTAAAGCAAACCTATAAGTCCTCCCTAACTGCCGCTGCTGGCAGGCAGGTCGATAAAATTTAAAACCGCAACTAAGTTTCTCTAATATCTATAAGTAGGAAGTCTTACATGGAATTTTTTTACAATGTTGTCCATTAAAGCGATGAGTCTAATGATGAATTGAACTTTAAGCAAAATAGGTTTAGGTTTTTTATCGTTTTCTAACATCGCGTTTAAATTCCATCTCACCATAATAAATGCAGATTAGGTCGAAAATTACAGCACACGGGATAAGGAAGTAATGGCCTCTTCTATAGGTACCATTGCTCGCCGGAGTGATGGCATTTGGCGGCAGATTTTATATGACGGGTGTTTGCTTGCCAGGAGGTATCTGAAAGGATCCTTCCACTTAGTGCAGGTCGCTTGGATTAGTTGCATTTTATCAAATTGTAATCGCTTTATACGACATGTGTACATAAGGCTGCAAACTGGACGCCAGCGCAGCGGGCGCTCGAGCGATATGTCGAGGTTTCATACAAACTCAATACTTTCTATCGTGTCGCGGAAATCGCAGAAAGTCGCTGCCGTCAATTATTTTTTTCTTTGCGGCCTTATTTTTTATTTATATTACCTGCCTATACCTACTTACTCAATTTTAAAGAGTTTTGTTTGAGCGCATTAATCTCTGAAATTAGCATTTTTTGAAAAAGCATTTCGAATTTGATAGGCTTACTCTGAAACACTTAATCATTTCTCCATAAAACCCATGTGACTCCATGGTTAGATTTTTGAAGAAGTTTGTATAATGGAGACCACACAGTGTAATTAGGTATATTCTATTGAATATCCACCCGAGAAAATTGGAAGATTTCGGTTCCTAAACCAGCACTATGTGTCAAACACAGGACTTCCCACGCCGCAGCTGGACTTTCGACGTTTGCGCCATCAATTGATAGAATTAGTAAAGCAAATTACAAGCATAGGCATAAGTTGTACAAATAAGAGTAGCCAAAATTTGTCTAACTGTAGTACTGAATATCCCAACACTAAGAAGATGGACATATCAGACACTGATGCGTGTCGTTTAGTTGCTGATGGTGATGGCGGCGTGAAAACTTGTGCGCACTTTGAATTTAACGCAACAGTTAATTTATAGAAAATTCATAGGTAGAACTTCAAAAATGAAAACGATTGTTTTTAGCTGCAAAGCTATACCACTAGATGGAGCTACGTTACCGATATAACGTTAAAACAAGAATGTGCTAAGTAATTTCGATGGCGGATCGCCAGGGCCCGGTAGCTCAGTGGAAGAGTCCCGGTGCTGGTCGGTCGGGTGATTTTTAATTAGCACATTTTTCAGATATTTAAGAATAATTGAGTATTTTTAATGCAAAAACTTAATAATGTTATAAAACGAATGTTCTTGATTTATACGGTAGCTTCCCGAATTATGTAACTATAAGTTTCACAACTTACGGGAGGCAAAATATTCTTATGACCATTCGCAATATCGGTATCTAGTTGCTAGGTAAGTGACTATAAGCAAATTTCATAGACATCCTTTGATCATGATATGCTTTGTGCCTGGTGAACTCCCTATTTATTGCGGTCGTCGTGAATCATTAGAGGCCTCCGAATGTGGTGGAATTTAAGCATTCGACCTATAACTAAGGGGTCTCAATATTTATTTATCAAACACCCATTTACGCCCAATTATTGAACACTTTTCTTTTTCACTATGAAGTTACATCCGAAAGGATGTTTCTTTCATTTTAAGGTATAGGTAGGTAATGCTTTTTATTGTGTCTGCCTGCACTACTGTCTTGAAAGTGTCTGAACTATGAGGCTATTGGTAAATGATCGTCCTCGCCATAGTTAGTAACGGCCTTACTGTGAAGCCGTTGCCGAGTGAGGACGTGATAGTTTGGTACTTATCATACATGAGAGAAAAATGAAATAAAAATATATAGGTATTCATTATTTACTGAGTAAACTGAACCTTTAGTTAAAGAATTCATTACGCAACGCATGGTTAAGCGTTTGGCTGCAAACTGGACGGCAGCGACAGCGACAAATCGCTCGAGCGCTTCCCACAGACTAAGTAGAGATGGCGCTTCCCGCGCCACTGCGCTGTAGCTCTCGCTGTCGTCCAGTTTGCAGTCTAAAACGCGTAATACAATAGATACTAAGCGGGTGGTGGTGTGCATATGACGGCAGCACTACTGTGTGCGTGTTGACTGAGGCGGCGCGTCGGGAAATGTAATGTCTCTTTATTTATAGGGAACTCTGGTGAAAACTGTAATTATAGTCAGAATCGAGTACAGAGTGCTCTCCTTCAATATCTAAAAGGTAATCCGCCAATGACGGCTACCATTCTTACCATTCTACAGAATTACATGCTTTTTTCTTCGTCATGTCCGACAAGGCATTTTTGGCGCTTGACATTGTTAGCATGAGGGTGAAATAAGGTTACAATTCTGTAAAATCACCCTATTCTCAGAGAAAACACAACTGCATGAACATGTTTGAAAACAGATTTTTTTTTTCAGAAAAAAGTTAGGTAAAATACCCTTCATTAGAGAAATAACTGAAGATCAAACATTAAAAATATTTTTAAAAATAAAAAGCATCAAATAAAAGTATCAAAATATTTTACTGTACCTAATTGGGCTCAGCGAATATCATATCAATAGATGACGAGATAAAATATCAATTTTTTATTTCGTCATCACTGCTTTCTTCGCTATTTGAAAATAGTTCAATGATGAAAGGCTTTTCTAAATATCTGTCTTTCTTGCGAAATCCTTCATGTAATTTAATTTCCTTACATATGAACGACGACTGCGCCTTCAATAGCTCCGATGGTATTGAATGCATTTTCAAACATTTTTGGGACTTCACGGGGTTGCGTCAAGTTTGACGTCTGCTGCTACTCTGACCATTTAGATCATGTTAAGATCACACTGATATGGCGCAACGCGATATCTGTAAGGTTACCTGAATTAATCTAAGATACCAAACAAAGAACCCGTAAGAAACCACAGAAATAGTGTTTCCTAGTGATTTTTAATTCCATAATAAATTGTATATTAGAAACCGTCAGAATATTTTACAATAATTGACTACCTATATCAAGTGCCTATCAAAAAAAAATATTATTCTTAATCATCGTTACCATTTTTTTCTAAAGAATAAAATAATACACCTATGGTGAAAGGTCCATATAAAATTCTGCCGAGTTTAATTCACTTGTCATAAAGTCCTTATGTAGTACGTCCTTATGTTACGTTTCAAAAATACAACTTTAAAATTATGGCAATATGTAAACATTGCAGAGGCAACTTTCTTGTAATATTTTGACAACCCTAGTCAACCAATAAGCTAAAACAAGACTTGTGCCGCAGTCAGTGGCCTTATGACCTTTCCCGCACCGGCTGAACTTTGTTTTTCATCAAAAGCTAACATCTGTTTTTAGGGTTGACACTAAGCTATTTTGGTGTAAACTTTGAACTTGTTTTTCGGCCGAACCGTAAGGATAACAAATTTATGTTACTGTTACTTATAAACTACACCATCAAACAAACAATCCCTTTAATTATTATCTCTTCATTATGTTACACGTTGTATAAACCTACACATCACTGTTAGATGAGGGTCTGAAATAAAACTTGATGAACCGCTTTCGGTAACTAAAGTTCCAATATTATTAATGGCGCTAAATTAAATGAATGACCAAGTGATGTAATGACCCACAGGCAGACACACTTTGACTATCGAAGAATTATAGCAGCGATTTTCACGAGCTTTTATCAAAAGAAACTCTACTATACTTCAAAGTGTGAGCTATGAAAGACCTATTTGATATGCACAGAAAAAAGAAGCGTAAGTACTTTTTAAAATCTTTATTTCAGTTATAATAATACAATAATAATCTTAAATATAGCTTAACTAAATTAATTCATATTAAATAAATAAATTGGGGGCTAACACAGAGTGACTGCATGCTGTATGGAAGACTATATCATACATAGTTTATGCATTACATACAGGGTTATTGGTAATTAGACCGGATCCTTTTTAGGGGTGGTAGAGGATGTCATTTGCAACAATTTGACTATACATTGTGATATCCGGAAATGGCTCATTTTTTTTATATTATTTTTTTTAATTTTTTTTTAGGATATCCAGTTTTCCTACTTAAAAATTCAATAAAAAAAAAAGTAATAAACCGATTTCAATTCTGTTTGCAGTTTTAGAGAGACCTTGTTACAGCTCTTAATAATAAATAACAATATCATACTAATGTGGACCCATCCAGAAACTTGAGGCTGTTTCATAAAAAAATAATAATATTTTTTATAAAATTGTTTGCAAAAACAATTATTATCTCCACAAAAACGCTAGTAAATTCAGTCTGCATTTTATTTAAAAAACATGTACAGTTTGTGTGCTATCCAACGAGGTAAAAAAGTTGGTGGTTTATTACACAGTTGCAGAAATAATGCGATAACAAAAGACTTAGGTAGAGACATTCCGAGAAAGGGTTTTAGACTAAGGTATCCATGTTGAATGCGCCGTCTCGCTCTTGCTTGTGTTTGTTGCACGAACAATGTGAACCCAGTTTGCTCAGGCACTTCGTACTGTTTAGACGCTCTTTTCAACCCTTTATCACGATAAAACTTCGACCTTGCTAACGTTATTGGACTTGTGTAACTTCTTTTTCTGTGATTCGGCTAGTGAACTGGACTCTGTGATTGATTGCTTACCCGACGACTTGGCTTATACTAAAGGACCTGATCATGGCTGCGGAGCCCCGCGACCACCTACCTCGTGTTCGAGAGTTCACAAACGAAGAGTATGCGGACATACTCTTTTGCTATGGTTTTGCCAATGGCGTCAGTACACATGCTCGAACGGAATATCAGTCTCGATTTCCAGAGCGCCGTTTACCCCATATGAGTGTGTTTGACGGAGTTTACCGGCGAGTACGAGAAACTGGTCGTGTTCAAAGACGACAAAGCGATGCTGGACGACCTCGTATTTATCAATCGGAGGAAGAGGAACAGATAATTCGCATGTTTGAGCAAGATCCGACGACCTCAACAAACGTCATTGCACGACGTCTTGGCATGTCGCAATGGAAAATATGGAACACAATGCACGGGTCAAGACTCTACCCGTATCATTTGACTCCGGTACAAGTTATACAAGACGGAGATCCTGCACGTAGAGTCGAATTTTGCAGATTCATGTTGAATACAGACATGGAAGATGCCAATTTTTTATTAAAAATTTTATGGACCGACGAGTCCAAATTCGATCAAGATGGATTAACGAATTACCATAATATTCATTATTGGGCCCCAAAAGAAGACGGTAACCCAAACAAGAAAAGATTAAAAGGATCACAAAGAAGGTTTTCCCTTAATGTGTGGATGGGCATTATTAAGGATGAATTGATCGGCCCTTTTTTCCTGCCCAACAACCTCAATGGAGAAGCATATGAAGTTTTTTTGCGAAACGAACTTTATGAGTTACTCAGTCATGTACCTCTTGAAACCCGAAGGAACATGATTTACCAGCATGATGGTTGCCCCGCACATTTTAGTTTAAGCGTCCGTGAGTGGCTAAATCGTCAGTTTCCCAATAAGTGGATTGGCAGAGGAGGACCCATTCCGTGGCCGGCCAGGAGTCCCGACTTGACTCCTGTCGACTACTACGTATGGGGTCACATGAAAAGCTTGGTGTACGACGAGACTCCTGGACCTGTGGCAACCATCGAAGAATTAAAACAGCGCATAATAAATGCAGCAGAAAAAATTAAAATGAACTTAAAGACAAGTGTCGTTAAAAGTAATTTACGCAAACGTATGCGTCTCTGCATTCAAAATAGGGGCTCACATTTTGAGAATGTACTGTAAAAATCATAAATACACAATAATTACAAAATCATAATCTTTTATTTCTTCAAAATAAATTAAGTTAAATTAAGAAAGTATTTCTTCCATAACTACTTCTCATGGATACCGTCTAAAACCCTTTCTCGGAATGTCTCTACCTGAGTCTATTGTAATCGCATTATTTCTGCAACTGTGTAATAAAGCACCAACTTTTTAACCTCGTTGGATAGCTAACAAAGTGTAGATGTTTTTTAAATAAAATGCAGACGGAATTTACTAGCGTTTTTGTGGAGAAAATAATTGTTTTTGTAAACAATGTTATAAAAATAATTTAAAAAATTTTATGAAACAGCCTCTAGTTTCTGGATGGGTCCACATTAGTATGATATTGTTATTTATTATTAAGAGCTGTAACAAGGTCTCTCTAAAACTGCAAACAGAATTGAAATCGGTTTATTACTTTTTTTTTTATTGAATTTTTAAGTAGGAAAACTGGATATCCTAAAAAAAATTAAAAAAAAATAATATAAAAAAAATGAGCCATTTCCGGATATCACAATGTATAGTCAAATTGTTGCAAATGACATCCTCTACCACCCCTAAAAAGGATCCGGTCTAATTACCAATAACCCTGTATATGTACATACAGGTATGTTTTACCAAATATAGATAATGGCTGTATTTGGTACAGTAGTTACTATTGACATATTGTATGTACCAAAAACGATAAACCAGAAAATCCTATCTTGTGTCTAAAACAAAAGGATTTTAAAGGAAATATCAACGATAAATTGTAAAAAAAAATATATCAAATTCAGTTGCTATATATCAAATTTACTACAGTTTTATCTCGTACTATTTGTTAAGTTGATCGCAACTTTGAAGTATTTTGTTACGGAATTCAAATTAAAAACATTTATTATCATTGCATTAACATATCCCAGCAAACATTAGGATTTAAAAGGCTTAAGTTAAAAAAGCAGATTACTCTTAAATTATGAGGTTATCAACTTTGGGAATGTGTTATATACAAACATGAAACATTTTCATGGGTATAGTCACGTCTAATAAAATGTATACATTTTCATTGGAGTTTGAACCTTATCATAACCGAAAAAGTTGCAAAGAGTGTACATCTTATAGCTTGTGACTGTACAGCAGATAGTCACCCTGCAGTTACCTCCAAATACCTTTAGTAAAGCTTCAGTTCGGAAGAATTGTTTACAATGGAAGACCTTGAAGCCTAATACTAAAATACTCTACTACAGAGCGAGACAAACAATAAGGTGAAGTAACTGGAGTTATCTTCCATCTCTTTCTTGTATGTCGCGCTCTGACTACACCTATATGATGGATTTTTTTTCTTCTAATAACTAAGGTTATATGTAAATACTATATAATAATGGCCGCAATAATACTTTGTACATTCTGGCTATAGCTTGCATACAAGGCACTTACTGGCAAGAGTTAGTTCCATTTTTTACTTAAAGTTAAACTTTGTTCAGTTCTCTGATGAGCAGTAAACAAACAGCAGTTTGACTTAAAAGCATAATTTTATTCTTGAGGATTATCAGATTATCTTTAAACCTTGTCCAACTAATCATCGCTACATTTGACACATGACAAAACAAATGACATGTCGGAAATCTTTTCGACATGTTGCTGACAGAATTACATGTTTGTTTACTACTTGTCGACTAAAAATTATGTATACAATATTTAATGTAGAAAATATACAAAGTTAATAAACTGTAACGAATCTCTTAAACAATAAATAGGTATTTCAAAAAAATACCTTTATACAACACATCAGTATTCATAATTTTGAACCTCGGTTTGTAACCTAATTAAAATTAATATAAATAAAAATGTCTTAAAAATCAGTCTGTTACACAATACATTTAATATAGCTACGTATAGTATAAGCATTAGATTTATCAATGGAAGCATACGTCATAATAAATGCAGTACATAATACAAATTATACGAACGTTAAGCTCTATTTACACTGTATAAGGGTGTTAACAAACCAATGGATCGACGTCGATCGGTTTTTTCTGATCGGCTGCCTTATCACGTAACTTGCAAGAGCAAATCGATGGCATGAATTGCTAAAAAAGAACTAATCCGTATTACGTTACAACAAAAACAAAGCCATAGCAATCCGACGACTGTGCTGCCTCTATCGTACAATCGATGTAATAAAAGTGCATATAATCCCTTTGACTTTCATGAAGAATTCGCTTAAGTTTTTATACTTTTCTGCGAAAATTTAAAAGCAGACATCTGTTTCACATTTTATTATTTTCATTTTTACTACCAAATTGTTTTTGGCGCTAGATCGTAGCAATAAATGCATTCTGCGATCAACGAACGATTGAACAGCTATCGCTTACATAATACGATGTAAAGCAATGGATCGCGCGTCCATGGCGTGATGACTGCGCCATTATAGCTGATCGCTAATATTTACGTGCTAAGGCAGCGGATTGGTCTAATAAAAACTATCGATCGACTTCGACCAATCCATTCTACCATCGATCGACGATCGATCGATTCGTTTGGTAACACCCTTAGAGTTCAAATTAATAACATAAATAGTAAGCAACATTCAATTCCACTTACTATGGTGCTTTCAATTGTTCAAATGATTAGTTTTTCTAAAGTAATAATTGTTTAGTGTAGTATTGTAACCTCTAATAACATCCTGAATTCTTACTAGTGATGTGCCGGATCGCTAAAAATGTAGATCCGCGGATACGGATCTGAATACGGATATTCGGTGTCAAGATCCGTGAATACGGATACGGATCTTTATTTTCTTATTCAATCGGTATAGGCGCGAGTGACCTTGAAACGATAATTGACGCTTCGTTCGCCGCAACGACACGCAGGACATATTTCGATTTGCGTGGCCCGGGTATTACTTTTGTATGTCAAATATTTGATTTAAGAAATAAAGAATACTCTGAATTGATTTTTAGATTTTTTTAAATTCTTTCTCATCTCCTACATGCATCATTTCATCCTATAAATTAGTAATAATGTAAAGAAAAGATCCGTAAAAGATCCGCGTGGAAAGTAACAGATACGGATACGAATACGGATTTTTTCCCCGGCGGATCATCGGAACATCGCTAATTCTCACAAAGTGTAAACATATCTTAATGTTCCAATACAGTAAAGCACTTAGATGCTATAAAATAAATTCGATTACATAATAGTTACTATAAAGCAGTTATTGGAAGACTTAAACTGAATAAAATGTCATTTTATCATTACATTACATTCGAGTTTGCACAATAGGTTATGATAATCATCCTAAATGCTGTACCTCTAAGCATCTTTGAAGCTTTTGTTGAGGTAATAGGAGAGAGTTTGAGCAATTGCGATTGGAAGACAATATCTAACTTAATACATAACTTAATTTTCTGTACAACACGTTAAAAATAAGTAATTATATCTAGTGAACACTTCGTTGCACAGATCGATTGCTCTCGCATATATTGCGGAGACGTTTAATTAAATATTCGTCATGTTAATTGTAAATCTGTTTTGGTTGTTTTAATAAGTTAAAGCTATTATATACGTATGTATCATTTTATCTTATCCTCAGTGCGAGCACAGAACTTTATCGACTCGTATTGTTACGAATGTTCGTATAGTATGGAGACGGTTTGTTAGCAATAATTGAAATCTATCCATTGCCGCACGACCAGCTTAAATAAATCTGTGTCTTTTTAATTTTGAATGTTTGTAAACATGTTGTACTCTTAAATAACTGTTAAATAAAAAATTATAATGTTGCTAAAAACTTGCAACCGACTCCATACTATACGAACATTCGTAAACAGACGAGTCGATTAAGTTCTGTGTTCGCAGCGCATAGTTGATAAAACACTTTTTTCCAGCGTTCTCCTTTCAAATAACTAACATTTTAAACATTAAACTGTTTGTAGATTCATCATTAGTACACTTAATTCGATGGATAATTTTATATCATGAAAAGAAGTCGGCAAGCAAGATATAATAAACGTACGTTAAATATGTCTGTACATTTAATGCTTATGTTTTTATGATTCAATTTCATTATTCTCTCTTTTTCGCGTTAATATGATATTACTATAAATTTTACGCTCCTAAATTTTCTGACCAACAAAGGACAATATAGAAATGCATACAATTATCTTACTAAAGAATGTTTACGTAAAGACGCGAAAAAAGTACGTGTTTATAAAATCAACGTCACAAAAAAGGGGCGAGGACATCACACGAGTGACGTCTCCACGGGCAACCTCCTCTCCCAGTGACGTCACGTATAATGCGCTGCAACACAAGCAGTAGTGCGGCGGCGCGAGCAACTCTCCCCCAGGGACCGGAAAACCCCTTTATTTGATTAAGCCTATTGATAGGGTAACCCTATCAAAATCTTACCATAATGAAAGGTAACCCTATTGATATGGTAAGCCTATCGATGTGGTAACACTTTTGAATAATGTTAACTATTTTCGGATGCGCTTACCCTGTGATAGGGTTACCCTGTGATAGGGTTACCCTATTTCTATCTCTTTTCCGCGCATGCTGTTGAATTCAGAAGTATAATTCGGAGTGCGATATGTGAGCTAAAGTCAATCCAAAATGAACGAAGGTAAACAAAATATGCAAAAACAAAATATGCAAAGAAGGTCACTCGATTTTAAATCGAATGCAGTGCGCTTAGAGATTCAATTTGCGTGCACGTTTTAAAACCCTATTGAATCGGTAACCTTCAATAGGGTTTTCGATAGGCTTACTGCTTGCATGCAGTTAACTCTATTGATATGGTAAGCCTTAAATTAGGGTAAGTCTTTGATACGGTTACCAAATTGATAGGGTTTTCTAAAACAAGTCTATGAAAAACCCAATCGAAAACCTCTTTAAGGGTAAGCGGTTCCGGTCCCTGCTCTCCCCACGTGACGTCATCACACGGCCGCGGACCTCAGCGCCCGTCGCAAAGCGTGCAGCAACACGGGCAGCTGCGGGGGGGCGCGGGGTGCGGGCGGCGCGGGCAGGCGCCACGCCACCACGTGCTCGCGCCCGGTCGTCAATGACGCGCTCACGGTGAAGAGCAGCCCTAGCTCCCAGCAGCGGCGGAGTGCTGCCAGCACCTGCATAATATGATATAACACACGCTATAGTCACTATATTTCATAGGTACAGTCACATCGAAAAAGATGTATACATTTTCATTGGAATTTGAACCCTATTACAACCGAATAAGTTGCGAAGTATATACATCTTATTCATAGGTACAGTCACATCGAAAAAGATGTATACATTTTCATTGGAATTTGAACCCTATTACAACCGAATAAGTTGCGAAGTATATACATCTTATTCATAGGTACAGTCACATCGAAAAAGATGTATACATTTTCATTGGAATTTGAACCCTATTACAACCGAATAAGTTGCGAAGTATATACATCTTATTCATAGGTACAGTCACATCGAAAAAGATGTATACATTTTCATTGGAATTTGAACCTTATTACAACCGAATAAGTTGCGAAGTATATACATCTTATTACACGTAACTGTACCTTTATATAACGTGTAACATAATGAAGAGATAATACTTAAGGGGATTGTATGTTTTTTGGAAAGTTTATAAGTAAAATTAACATAAACTTGCAATTCTTACGGTTCGTTGAGAAAACAAGTTCCAAGTTTAGATCAACATATTGATGTGTAAACCCTAAAAACACTGTTAGCTTTTGATGGAATTTATTCGATAACAGATCACGTAAAACTAAAGTGATAAGTAACTAAGACTGATACTACAAAGCTCAGATTACAGAACAAAAGGCAGATGGACCATGCGCTTCAGATAGCGTGAAGCCGTCTGCTATTTATGTGTACGTGCGGCACTGTAGGGACACGCGCAGCTGTGTGAGTAATGTTGCCAAACATTGTAAAAAGCACCATTTTTTTCTGTTGATTTTAATGTTGGGTATCTGTTATTGGCTAAGATATTTTTTTATCATATTCTTAAATCTTTATTGTTATAGTAAGCTGTTGGATATTTTATAAATAAATAAATGTTCAAATAAAAAAAGTTATTTTGTAACAAAATAAAAAAGTTCAAGAAAAGTGAAATGTGATTTGACATAATGAAAATGAAAATGAAAAATATTTATTAACCAGGAACACAATTTACTTCCATGCTGGACTGGGAGTGAAAGAAAAACATAGAATGTGCCAGCTGCTTCTCTTCCCGGGCATACTGTAAAAGTCGCTTAAGGGACAGAGGTTTTATTGGCATTTTTGTGGGCGATAGGCTGACCCCCTGTCACTGCAATAGCCTCTCGCAATCATTATAATACCTCATTAGTCAAACGTGACATCAGTTGGTCTTATAACCTCTGATGTTCTGCCTACCCCATAAGGGATACAGGCGTGAAGTTATGTATGTATGTACAATTTACAAGAAATACTTAATATCTAGTGGTTGCTTCACTAGGCCACAGCCTGTATCGAAGCAACCATTTGCGGTATTTTGATCACAAGGTGCTTTTTGTATATATTAGGATACATAATATTTACTTTAAAGTCTATGTTTAGGTTTATTTACATTTAATAAAGGATATCCATTTGATACTTTATTTAAAGATTTTTAAAAGGTCTTCCGTTGCATTATAGGATAACGTATAATACACATGAAAAACTCTTCTCTACTCCTCTGTGCTTTAAGGCTATCTTTAAAAAACATATTAATGCCCGTCTGCACTAAACTCTACTAAGCATAAGCTTAGTTATGACATGCCTAAACTTTTTGATCCTAAGTTGATACGTATTTCGACGTGCAACGGGAATTGATTGACCTTTATTGTTATTTGGCCTGTCTGACGTTTCATTTCACATGATCGAAAAGTAATGAGAACACTATAAATAATGTATTGTGGGAACTTGTGTAGCTCAGGTTTCGTCAATATACCAACTAGTGAAGGGGAAAGGAATTTTCGTTTTTGAGACGATGTTTTATGTTTTATTTTTTAAATTATTATTCAAATTATTTTTTTAAAGAGGAAATAGATACCTTTTTTCCTGTGGGTATTTGGGACGAAGTATTTATTAAACCGACGTAAGTCGAGAAAGGGAAACAAGCCAAAGATATTTATTTATATTATTTTAACATCATTGGATAACAAACAGTGTTACATTACAGTTTACGAACTACGTTTAGGAATCTTGATACCATTTACATGTTATCGCTTATGAGACACAAAGATGCACTTGTTGAATTACACCTTAAAATTACAAAAATATTTTAGGCATATATTATAAAGATATAATAAATATTTGAGCCGAGCAATTATACAAAAAAAAACTCAAAAAGATAAGTAGGAGAGGAATCGTTCAAAAACCTGAAGGTAGACAAGAAGATAATAAAATCAAAATAATTATGATAGAGTGATTTAACCATGATGGTTACTGTATGAGCTGAGACGAACGGAACCCGTACAATATTTAGTGATAGGTAAAATGATGGCCAATAACTACGTAGATATTAAGTCTCTAATTAACACTTAAGGTGTAACACAATTAAACTTAAACTGATAGAAATAAAATGATTTAAATTATAGAATTAAATTAAATGATAGAAGATTGACTGATTAGGGTAACCACCGCGGACACAACTTGTGCCTTAAAGCAAAAACGCCCGAGCCGCGTAAAATGCAAGCTCTGCGTAAATGTACGGCTGACCCGTACAGTTACACTATAATTTTGAATCAGCAGTTTGTGTGTGTGTGTGTGTACCTGTCGTCCGGCGGGCGTGTCGGGCAGCGTGGTGCGGCGCGGGAAACCGACCGCGTAGTACGGCGCGCCGGGACAAGGGTGCGACGCCGCCTGGATGCCCGACTGGAATCTGTAGGATAATCGCGACAGGTGTTAGCATGCGATGTATACACGGACAACTAAATTAAGTTCATAGAATAAGGCTAGCGGTCCAGATGGTATTCCTGCAGTGGTGTTGAAACGCTGCGCAGCTGAGTTGTCTCCCGTTTTGACGCGTCTCTATAGACTTTCTTTGGAATCTGGTAAAGTCCCCAAATCCTGGAAGCTGGCTAACGTACAACCAGTACCGAAGAAGGGAAGCCGTGCTGATCCTGTCAACTATCGACCAATCTCAATCACTTCCATACTTTGCAAAGCCATGGAACGTGTATTGAACAATCGACTCCTGGCATACCTCGAGACCAACGAGCTCCTAAGCGATAGCCAATATGGTTTCCGCAGTGGACGCTCGACCGGCGATCTTCTCGTATATGCCACACACTTATGGAGTGAGGCCTTGGAGGGTCATGGTGAAGCAATAGCTGTTTCCTTAGACATATCCAAGGCATTTGACAGGGTCTGGCATGATGGTCTGTTAAGCAAGCTTCCAGCATATGGCATACCGACCGGGCTCTGCGACTGGATATCTGATTTTCTGAGGGAACGGTCGATTCGAGTAGTCTTAGACGGCTACTCCTCTGACCTAATGGCGATCAATGCCGGGGTACCTCAGGGATCTGTTCTCTCTGCAACTTTATTCTTGCTGCACATTAATGACCTCCTAACACCAGGCATTATTGGATATGCTGATGACAGCACTGTTGTTGAGAGATATATATCCAATGCGGGAACGAGCGCCCATGAAATCCAGGTTTTGAGAAAGTCTATGATTGAGCGCGTTGATTCGACCTTGCGGAATGTGTCCGATTGGGGCGAATCTAACCTGGTCAAATTCAACGCCTCCAAAACACAAGCGTGTCTATTCTCCGCAAAAAAGAGCACCTTTACTTTTACGCCCACTTTCCAGAATGTATCTGTTCCCATCACCGACCAACTAGGGCTTTTGGGCGTCACTGTAACGTCCAAATTAAACTTCGGTCAACAAATTGAGTCTATGGCAAAAACGGCTTCAAAAAAATTGGGTATCATCTCGAAGGTCCGGCGGTACTTCAGCCCTGAACGGCTGCTCAACTTATACACAGCCCAAGTGAGGTCGTGCATGGAGTACTGTAGTCACCTTTGGGATGGTTCTGCCAAATACCAGCTCGAAGCGCTAGACTCTGTTGACCGAAGAGCCCGTAAAATCATAAATAACAACAACCTTACAAATAAAAAATGCCGATGAAACGATGGAGCAACTAGTTAAATAACGACCACAATAGTTTTTTACATCACAAACCTTTGCATTAATAATTCTACCATCTATAATGATTTATGTATATGGACTCGGATGCCACTCATCATCACGATCCAAGGTTAACAAAATACAAAAATAAGTCAAATTGTTCTCACCATTAATTGAAACTATTAATTTTAAACATGCTAAAGATAAATAATACTCAACTATTGTTCCACAACAGCCCAAATAAAATAAAAACCCAATCAATTGTCTGAAAATGCTTCATGCAAAACCGGGATTACAAAGTGACAACGCAGTTATTTTACTTCGCAGAGACCCAATCGTTAACAGACTGTGCAGAATGTTGGTATTAGAAAACAAGTACATCAGCAGAATGTTGGTATTAGAAACAGTCTCTGCAAAGAGTATGTGCAAAAGTAAAATTCTAAATTAATAAATGAAAACTTCTAAATTAATGAACCTAGATTAATTATTTGCGCCAATTGGTAAATAAACTCTAAAGCTGACTAAACAATAATAATAATAAAATTAAAAGTTTTACTTTTGTAACTTTTTAGAAAAATCAAAATATCCTGGAAAAAGGTTATTTTTAAAGCCTTACTCACTTAAATCTTATCAAGTATGGGGAAGTTTTATATTAATTTGATACCTTATCTAATCGCAGACAAAAATTAAACGATTATGATGCTTAAAACTCGGCGTAATTTAAGTAGCCTTATTTAAAATTGGTTTATCTTGGAGGGGATGAGTTAGCACCCCCATGTGAGAGGTCTTTTGGTTGATGATATTGTCCATAGCATCCACCCTTATAATATGGATAGTACTCTTCTTGACACACTGTATAACCTGCAGTGTAGTGTGTAGTGTAATCTGTAATGGTTATTAGACCTAACAAGAAGTTTTAGCCTCTTATTAGTGGATTTAACTGGTTAGTCTTAAGCTTACAAACAAAGAAGTAACCGGTGTTTTCAGACGAGAAGGTGATGATTTATGTCCGGTACTCGTAGACCAAACAGATGGTGTTCTTCTTCTTCTTAAAATTTTAAGTTCTTGTCGGTAGAGTAATTTCCATTCTGTTTTCTCCTAGATATTTGGTTTCCTGGTTAGTATTAAACTAAAGTCGTCATTGGAAAGAAGTCGTCGTGGCGCCGTGGTTACTGTGCATATCAAACAATATCGCAGGTTAAGCGCGCTCGGTGCGGCCTGTATTAGGATGGGTGACCGCCGACCATTCATTTCTCACGACTTCCGTGCTTCGGATGGCACGTTAAGCAGTCGGTCCGGGTGCTGTATACTTGTATACAGTAGTCGTTAGGGTTTGTCAGAAGCCATTTCGGCACCCTGAAATATCTGACATCCACCAACCAGCTCCGGGCCAGCTTGGTGGATTACGGTCACCCAGAGGAGAGACTCATAGCCCTGCAGTGGGCTCATTACACGGAGTTGTGATGATAATGATGATTAATCCAAATGCGCTCGCAAAGTACTGACGAGAAGGTGAAGATATGTTCCCGATCCTCGTAGATGTAATTAAGGCATAAAACTAATATCTAATCAATTGAATCATGACCCAACATAAGCTCATTTTGGCAAACCGTCTAAATGCTAGCAGATCGAATTTCGCTTGAAGATAGGTTTCCATGGTGACGACAAGATCATTTCATTCGACACTGAAATTTACTAAGTGCAGAATTCGTACAGTATCTAAAATGTCCTAAGTGCATTACACGCGATAAGTCTTCCAAGTTTGACAGTTTCAAATGAATTATCAGCCAAATGGGTCATGATTCAGTTTGTAGGATAGTAGATGTACAGGGTCCTCATATAATAGTCAATTATTATATAATAGCAGATTAGGTATGATTAGTGGGCCTGAATTTGGAAAAAAAAAATTTTTTTTTTCAATATTTTTCATAAATTAAAATTATAAAATTGTTCTCTGTGAGTAAAATTTAAGATTAATCTAGATTTTATAACTATACGCAATTAGATGGACACGTTTTTACAGATCAAACTTAAATTTTTATCACTTAGAAGAATTCTGAAACTTTTATGAAAAATATTAAAAAAAAAAAATTAATTTTTCGTAATTATGACCCACTCATCAGTCTTAATCTGCTATTAAAATATTATTGCCTATTATATGGCGACCCTATGTGGTCGGTGTGTACGTACGAGAAGGTGACGAGTATGGAGCGAGTGTGCGGCGGGTAGCCGGGCGCGGGCCGAGGCCGCACGCTCCAAGCCATGCTGCCAGGCGGCTGCGCCCCGCCCGCGCCCCCCGCGCCGCCGCCCCCCGCCACCGCCCCCGGCTCCACCCCTGCCCAGCCTGATGCGCGCACAACCTGACAACAAAACATGTTAAGGCCAACGCTGCGTCACGCGTGTCCAAGCGCATGCGTACGTCGCATGTCCACGCGTCGTAGCCACGCGCGTGGCACGTTTGACGCAGTTTCGGCAGTTAAATTTCACTAGTGTGCTTGTACAGTTGTGACAATGGAATAGGTACTTAATCTTTTACTATTTGGCTTAACTTCGATAAAAATCGACACATGGCAGTTTTGATCAACTGAATATCTTGCGTTCATTCGCTCAGTACCCGACTTTAGCGAAGCAAAATAGAGGGTTATGATTTTGACCTGTATGTATGTATGTATGTATGTGGGTATGGATATTCATCTGTTCCCTTCAAAACTTCTAATATAGTTATCATAATTGGAAAAATTAGTTAGGTTGCGTTAGAAGCCCCTTCATTGTCCGCTGGTTATAGGCTACGTTACGTTAAATTGACTACAGCGCCCTCTAGGAGATTTAAGTAAAGAACTAAAAAAAAAATTCTTTACAATTTCGTATGGTAATTTCGTATCGTATATCAAATGAAAGAGCTTTGTTAGCACAGTTGAAATATGTAAACGTTATTACTCCAAATTAAAAATAAAAAGTAAAGAACTAAAAAAATATTTTCTTGATGGTTTTGTGTGTTTTCTATGTAATAAAAGAACTTCGTTAGCACATTTAAAATATGTAAACACTAGTTCTCCAAAATTAGTTAAAAAAGATAAAGTTAAAAAACTAAAACTTAGCTACTAAAAAACAGAATATTACGGACATTTAAGGGCCAATTCTAAAATACTTAAGCTGTTTATTATGCAGTGTCAAAAATAAAATTAATTGCAACAAAGACAATCAGTTCAAAAATCTAGGGGTAAATTCTAAAACCATGATCAATTTTAACTTTTCTTGTTAATAGTAATCAACTTAAGTCGTGTTTTCAAAATGCATTAGAATTCGAATCACAAGAACGATAACTAATTATTTAAAATACATGCACCGCACTGACCTCACAATCCCGTCCACACAACGCATCCTCATCATCATACAGATGCAAATCCGCCAGATCGTCAAACAGCCGCATCGGCGCCGGTAGCTCCGGCACGTCATACGGCGCCAACTCCTCACATAGCTCCTCATTCTCATGTAACTCCATTTCATTTAGTTGCTCATGAAGCCGTATAGGAACTGGTAAGTCGCTCATCTTGTCATGTAAGCGGATTGGTGTAGGAGATTCAGTTCGCTGCTCGTGTAGGCGTTCCGGTTCGAGGCATTTTTGTGATGGAAGCGGCGGTGGTTGGGGACCATAGATGTGGCCGCATACGAGGCATTCGATATAGGCGGACTCCTGGAAGTGAGAGAAATCATGTTAGAAATTATTTTTTGGAGGAAGAATTACGCTGAATATTACGCTAGTTATTAGATTGGAGACGTACACTTCTGGACAAAGACCTCACAGAAGATTTTTCACGTCACTTGGTCCTGCACTGCCCTTAACCTGCCTTTACAGGCGACCGAGACCAGATTATCATCTCATCTACATTGTGTCATGTCCATACTGCACCTGCCAGTATGTAGTAGCCTCTCGAGAATATTTCTGTAATTACAGCTTTGCAATCCTTCTGGCTATGTTAATAACTTTGTTTCGGCTGTGAAACTCTTTATGACTCGACATCGAAGAGAAACTTCGAGAAAGTAGTGTCCTATTATCCGCTGCGTAACTTTGAGCCTATTCAAAAGGCGTATAGTTAACGGCGGCGGCGGTCTGCAGCGGCGCTACACACATACTCAAAATCAAATTCAACAAAATCTGTATTTCGTAGTGTAGTATACGACTATCAAACACAGCGGTCAATTGCTACCTCATTTTATTATGTGCTTACCCGCACTCATATAACACACATCTCCCCCTTATATAAACAATAAAATTAATATTTAACTGACAAAGTATTAAACTTATATCTTAAACATAAGGAAAGGTTTTAACGCTTAAAGTATAATCTTATTTCTAATTTTAATTATCTAACACTAAGAATATAACATACCAACACCTCAATCTATTATAATCCTTATACGCTCCAATACGTCTCCTACATTTATTAAATAAAATTATTATTAAGTATAAGTAGTTTAGGTAAGTATTATAAGAGATATGTATCAATCTAATAAAATAATATGATTCTAATTTTGCAATTATCTACATTTTATATCATTTTCAAGCTGTTTCAGGATTTCCCTGTTAAAGTTTCTATTATATATTTCAATTACAAATTTATGTTTTGTGAATTGTAAATCAAATTTAACTAATTTTGATTTGATTCGATATTTTTATTGTACATACTATTTTCAGTATTATTTATAATTTTTCTTTTTTTATTATTTATTTTTTAATTTATTGTCATTCTGATATGGATAAGTATTATAGATATTCTATTTCACGAAGTCCGTTCGGCTTTGATTGTAGTAGTGACGTATCCCGACAAGCGCGCTTGTGTGTGTAAATGTAGGTAACGTTAGCAAAGAAATCATAATAATATAATATTTCAAGTCGAGATTTAATAATCGAAATAAAATTTTGGTTTTAAAAGTATATACTTTTTGTAAATAATTTAGATTAGGTTGCAATAAATACAAAAATATTAAGAAGATGTAGGCATTTAATTAAGCATTGGTGTTATAGAATGGAAACGAAACAAGTAGTAGGTAGGTACTATTCAGTATTTTCA
The DNA here is from genome assembly GCA_944452665.1 of Stenoptilia bipunctidactyla. Taxonomy (NCBI): domain Eukaryota; kingdom Metazoa; phylum Arthropoda; class Insecta; order Lepidoptera; family Pterophoridae; genus Stenoptilia; species Stenoptilia bipunctidactyla. Next base: position 22,493,352 of record OX101729.1, on the reverse strand, counting down.
ATCACTATCAGATAAATTTTCGATTTCCGATTCCGTTTTGCTGTCGTCAGAATCATCTTGAACATTGATTATAAATTCAAAATCGAGATCAAAATATTGAGATAAAACAAAATGTAATCAAAATAATTAAGAAATATAAACATCTTATAACACAAAAAAATATTCATTTTATAAATACTGCTATTGCTATATTAAATATCTTTGCATAAAATTTTAATCGAAAACGTATAAATAAATATTGCCTCACTATGGACAACTCTTCTTCGTTTTGTTGCCATGCTGACCTTACTCCGTGAAACAATTTGGCGCGAACTAAACACACTACTGATCCGGACCGTGTCCCGATCGACACTGAGCGCTCTCGAGGTTACGCACACAAAAACAGTGTGCATGTGCACGCTTGACAACATTCATAGCCAAACGGACTTCGTGACATAGAACATCTACCAATTATTTTTATTAAATAAAACACTTCACATCATCATCAACATCATCTTATCTAAAAATAATTGTCTTAAGTTTTCGCGATTCATACTATTAAATAAAACACTTTTTTAACCGGATTTATCGCGTATATTTACATTTTAAATTTTTTTTTAAATTTTTAAAATTTTACATTTTAAAAATTTCAGTCGCTCGTGACCACGGGGTCTGAAAAGACACCGAAACGTCGAGTCAAAATTTAAAATGTAAATATACGCGATAAATCCGGTTAAAAAAGTGTTTTATTTAATAGTATGAATCGCGAAAACTTAAGACAATTATTTTTAGATAAGATGATGTTATTTTATATGAATTCTTATGTGTATATTGTTAATCTTGTATGTTACAATGATAATTATTTTTATGCATTTAAATACTCTTATCAAATTTTATTTTAATGTAATTTATATTTTACAATAGTTTTTTATCACTGTTTTTTATAATTTGGTAATAGGTGTTTATAGGTGATGTGGTTATTTTACAAAAATAATATCAATTGGAAATATCTATCATGTGACGTCTTTTTAATTCAATTTTTTTTTAATTTTTAAATTTTTGTGTTTTTTGTTCACTAGTTTTTAAATAGGTATTTTAAATATTTTTTAGCAATTGCTATTTTCTGTATTACATATTAATAATTCCTTTTTTAATATTGTGATTCCTTAATTATTATTTGGAGCTTTAGCTATTCGTATTTGTGTTTGCACATATGTTTGAGTTGCAACCCAGCTATATACTTAAGTAATGCTTATGTTTTTTATGTTGATATGGTTGTGATTTGTAATGTGCATGAAATAAATAAATAAATCGAAATTATCCATCTTCCTCCTCTGACGCATCAGTGCCTTTTTAGTCCGCTCTGAAAGATTGGCACCTAATGTTTGTTTGTTAAGCACCACCCACACTTATTTGTTACAAAAGAGGATCTTAATGCTCAAGTCCGAGGTTCAAGAAAAAACAAATTAATAATCCCAACATTGGTCTAAAAATTCCCACGGGAGCCCCCACAACCTCTAAGGATTGTATGTTCCAAATTTCAGCTTTCTGTGGCCAGTAGTTTTGGCTGTACATTGTCTGTCTTAGATTCAATTACTACATTACAAAAAGCACAGTTGACAAATTGAAATTTAAAAACTATAACAAACTATTTAAGCAATGTGTAATAACTGCAAATAAAAACTATAATATTGGTCTTATCAATAATGCGCCAAACATATCAAAAATGACATGGAATATCATTAAAAGCAATGTGACATCTAATCAAACACATTATGACATTAAAAATATAGTTGACATTAATAATAATATTTGCTGCAATCCTATTGATATTTGTAACTCTTTTAACAACCATTTTATTAACTTTGACTCACCAAAAACATCACGACCGTATGTTCATGACACGATAAATTCAAACAACGCCAGCATGTTCCTGTTCCCTACGGATGCACATGAAGTAAGCGGCATAATAAAATCGTTAAGCGACACTAATTCTTTAGGATTCGATGGCATTTCAACGAAAATAATAAAATTATGCAGTGATATTATAGCCCCCGTGTTGGCACATATTATCAACTTATCGTTTAAAGAAGGTATCTTTCCAGAAAGATTAAAAGTTGCAACTATAAAACCTATTTATAAAAAAGGGGATAGAGTTCAGCCAACTAATTATAGACCCATAGCGTTGATCTCACCGTTTGCAGAGATTTTCGAAAAAAGTATGCATATTCGACTTATGAAATTTATTAATAAATACCAAATCTTAAATCAAAACCAATATGCGTTCCAAAAGGGAAAATCAACGAGTTTAGCGGCATTTAAGTTAATAGACCAAATTATCAAGCATATTAATAAAAAAGTAAAAACTGTTTTGGTGCTATTCGACCTAAGTAAAGCATTTGACAATGTGTCGCATTCTCTACTCTTACAGAAATGTGACTTATACGGTATTCGCGGTCCATCATTTGACTGGATCCAAAGCTACTTGAGTAATCGGTCTCAGTACGTAGAGATGAACGGTTTGGACTCCAATGGTTATGAAAATACGTGTAGATCTGACACAAAAATCAATCAAACGGGAATCCCCCAGGGAACTTTGCTGGGACCCCTCCTTTTCCTTCTTTTCGTCAATGATTTGCCGAACGCAACCAACTTTCACACTACTCTATATGCAGATGACATATCAATCGTAATTCCAAATGACATTCCTAATAATAATTTTAATGACACAATAAATTCTGCTATATATGACATAATTAATTGAATTGACTTGAATAATTTAAAAGTTAATACAAACAAAACTAATTCATTTTTTCAAACATTCAGTTTTTTAAGGTGCGAAAAAATTGCAGTTGGACATCAAATACAAAAACGAATCCATAAACGAAACTACTGAGACTACCTTTCTAGGTATTGTCTTTGACCAGAATTGTAACTGGCACGCGCACATAAATAAAATATGCGGAAAAATAAATAGGTTTGCCCATGCACTATGGAAACTCATCAAAATATCGAACAAACCTACAGCTCTTAAAGCTTACCACGGTTATGTTGTCTCCATATTAAGGTATGGTATTCTTCTTTGGGGCAATTCAACCAAAATGAAAAAAGCTTTTATTGCTCAGAAGCAATGTATCAGAGCAATTGAAGATGATAGTCCCTGGATCACTTGCAAACCATTATTTAAATCTTTGAAACTACTAACGCTTCCATGTACGAGGGTGGATTGAAAAGTTCGTGGCCTAGTCAAGAAAACAGAATAAAGTACATACAAAAATATTTTTATTTTTCGACGTTATCTCCATTTAGCTCTATGCACTTCTTCCATCTGCTTTCCAGAGCTTCCATACCTGTTTTAATAAAAGATTCCTCAAGGTCTTCAAAATACAGCTTAAAAGCGGCTTCGACCGATTCATTCGTTAAAAATTTCTGCCCACCGAGGTGTTTTTTCAGGTTTGGAAACAGATGAAAGTCCGAAGGTGCCAAATCAGGAGAATAAGCTGGATGTGGCAACAATTCGAAACCACAATCACGAATTTGAGCCATAGACTCGACAGACGTGTGGACTCGGGCGTTGTCCTGGTGAAACAACACTTTCTTTCTCAGTAATCCTGGGCGTTTCTGTTTAATTTCTTCACGTAAACGGCGCAGAAGGGTGCTATAGTACGCAGAGTTTATTGTTTCGCCTTTTGGAAGGTAGTCCACCATAATGACACCCTTAGCATCCCAAAAAACCGATGCCATCACCTTGCCAGCCGACAGAATTGCCTTTGCTTTTTTCGGAGTTGGTTCACCTGATTTTTTCCATTGTTTGGATTGTTGTTTTGATTCTGGGGTATAGTGGTGAACCCAGGTTTCATCCATTGTCACAAATCTGTCAAGAAAACCTTGTGGATCAGCCTCAAACATCTCCAAACAGTCGCGAGAAATCGTGAGTCGAATTCGCTTTTGCTCTACTGAAAGCAATCTGGGGACCCACCTAGCCGAAACCTTAGAAAAGCCGAGTTCATGGACAATGATGTTTTGCGTTCGTTCATATGAGATGCCTATAGTGTCTGCAATTTCTCTGATAGTCAATCTACGGTCTTTCAATATGAGATCACACACTTTATTGATGTTTTCTTCGGTCGTAGACGTCATTGGCCTGCCGGAGCGAGGGTCATCTTCGATGTTCTCTCGTCCACGTTTAAATTCTGCAACCCATTTTTTCACAGTGGTATAAGACGGGGCAGATTCCCCTAATGTTGTTTGCATGTCATCATGGATCTCCTTTGGTGTTAATCTTTTTTTAAACAAATATTTAATCACAGCACGTTGTTCAAATTTCTCCATTAGTGAAAATTTGTTCTACACACGTATTTATATTGTTCGTAAAATTTTATTTAAACAAGATATCAAATTGAAAATTCGCGGGCTGACAATTGAATAATGACAGTTCAAAATGACGGCAGAAAAAATAACAAAAGTTTTTTTTTAATGGCCAGGCCGCGAACTTTTCAACCAATGTAGTATTTATATCTATGTAACCTGTATTTTTGTAAAAGAAAATCCAGAACTATTTGTAACTAAAAAACAATATTGTACCATCACTACAAGGTTTCCTAACAGATTATGCTTGCCTAATATATTAACCGATATTAGTAGAAGAAACAATTATACAATGTCTGTAATAATTTATAAAATAAATAAAAAAAATCCCCAGACAATCACACCAACTACATGGCCCCAAAGTAAGCATAGCTTGTGTTATGGGATACCATATAGCGAACCATATAGCATAACCTAGAATATAAATAAATAAATAGATAAACACCCAGACACGGAACATTTTTTTTTTCTTGTTCCGTGCGGGGATCGAACCCGCAAACACTGGCGTCTGAGGCAGATAGGTTTACCCCATCGCCAAAGTGGTCGTCAATTACATTTACCGACCCAAGTTAAAGATTTACTACTTTTTATTTTTAAAAGTTAAGTTAAAATTAAATAATTGGCTTGCAAATGAATGTTTTTATGATATCAATGAATATTTTAATAAAAAATGGGACATGTGATAGCACAAATTTGTATTGTTATTGACATAAATGAAATATTGTCATTGACATAAATGTAATCCTAATACTTTAACTAGATCTCTTTTAAGACATTGCATGCTGTAAAACAGCTAAGTATGTAGAACTGCATTTGTTATAACAAAATTGTACCTACTTTACCATACTTATTGCAATAAAGGAATTTTGTATTTTGTCAGTCACTCAGCCAATAACGGAAGAGTTTAATATATTGAGATGATTCAGAGGAAGAGATGTATAATATTCGGGCTGTGTCATCGGGTGATAAACCGTATTTTATCGATGTTACTATTGGAAAAACTAATTTAAAATTCGAACTCGACACAGGGAGTAAAATAACGGCTACAAATGAACTTTGTTACAATGAGTTTTTTTTCTGAATATAATCTTATAACAGATATGTAATATAAAGTTATGTTCCTACTCTGGATCGATTATTAAACCGTTCAATTACATAATAGTAAGTGCTAAAATTAACGATGTTTATCATGAGAAGAGAATTTAAAATTATATGCAATAAAAATGGAAGCCGACCGTTACTCGGGCGTTCATGGATTCGTATTTTAATATTGACTATTTGTATGTAAACAATATCTGTCAATATGATAATTATATAGGGGTAAATTTATGAAGCAGCTTAAATCGGAATTTCCACCCGTGTTAACTAGTAAAATAGGTACATGTAAGAAAGATATTCGCATACAGCTGACAGATGACACGCCGGTGTTCCTGCGCGCGCGGCCCGTTCGAGCGCGAGATTAGTAGGTTAGAAAAAGATTCTAGGCGCTAAAGATTCATTTACCCAGTCGAGCATTCAGACTATGGAACACCCATAGTTCCGGTTACCAAACCCCAGGTGATATTCGAATTTGTGGTGATTACAAGTCAACAATTAATTCTAAATTGAAAATGGACCACTACCCTCTCCCTCGAATAGATGAACTGTTTGC